>BSBM01000391.1:18917500-20258333 GCA_027924585.1 Larix kaempferi | reverse complement strand
TCTGTATAGAAGAATAATTGCAATTGTTAAAGTTCTAGAAATAATAATGCCTGAAACATCTGGATTTATAACACCCTACTGTTTGAGATAGAATGCATGGTATTAGTTTTCAACAATGGAAAGTGATAACTGAAAACCTAGTTTTGTACAGAGATGACATGTCTTTCTTTTGTAACTAAGTACAGGAAATGCTAAAAATTTGTTTTATGATGTGTTGTTCTATATTCTTAGTTTAAACATACATAATTAATACTTCAGAATTTAAACGAAATGCTATAGTATTTACCTAATAATTTAAATGGCATTCTTCCCATCATTCATCTATATTAATTCTACTTTTTTGTACTAGAGTACTATACAGAAAACAGTATGGGAAAAATACAGAAAGGATTTTAGTCAATCATCTCATTTACTTAACCATCCCTATACCAAATCATCTCTAGGTCAGAAATTGAAACAGTTTCTTCTGTATAACTGTAAATACTAAATCTACAAATGTAGAAAATCATTTAACTGTAAACAATAAGACATAACAGTGGAACCTGATTGACTGTAGGAGAAACAAACAACCCAAGGAGCCTGTTCCACCCAATCTATTCCTGAAGACAGCCAAATTATTTGCCTTAAGACCCTCGAGCCTGTTCACTGAACCACTAGGAAGAAGAATCTGTAGAAGCTTTAGGTCAATCCACGTGCAGTAACAAAGTAGTTCATCCAGTCATATAGACTTAGCAGTCAAAGAGACCTACACCAACACCTCTGGTTCTCTTCTCAGAATATTTAAGCAACCTCACAATGCACTTCCACTTAGCCTCCATATTTGAATCTCTTAGTGATCACCTGATACACTTGAGGTATTATTTCTGCAGAAAATAATGTGTAGCTTCCTGCTCAATTCGAATTGCCTTATCTAGGCTGCCCAGGCCTTTTAGTGGTTAACTTGGTCATTAATGAGCCATCAGCTCTCTTCCACCCACCTGGGGGATAATGCCACAAATTTAGGGGTAGTTGTCCCATAACCAATAGCTAGTGGTGGAGTGTAAATGCTGACATCTGTCCCATGCCTTGTAACAACTTCCACTCCTCCTAGTGGGTCAGTGAACACTCATTTAAGAGTTCCCTTGGGTGTTTGTCTCCTGTTTTAATTTATTAAATAATAATAATTAGTCATTACAATCATCCTTGACCAAATTTGGTCATAATTACAAAACTTTGTAATTATAATTTAATCTAATTTTTTTGCAATAAAATAAATAGTTTCAAAATTTGGGTAGGTGACATACACCCCCCCTTATGTCTCAACATTGTCCTCGATGTTGTTTATTCACTCTCTGAGTGTTCCTAAAACAGAGATGGGTATGCTACCCGCATACTACTCTCCAACTCCCAGGTTGCCTCTTCTGGGCTAAGGTGCTTCCATTGCACCTTTACCTGCCGAATGGTGCGATTCCGGAATAGAGTTTCCCTCCTTTCGAGGATACAATCCGGTTCCACCTAAAAATCATTGTCTTGTTCAACCTGTACATCATTCCAATTTATAACATGAGCAGGATCATGTACATATTTCTTTAAAACTGAGATATGAAAAACATTATGTATTTTTAGATTGGTTGGCAAAGCTAGTTGATATGGCACGGGTCCAACCCTTGACAAAACTTCGAAAGAACCACAATACCTGGGTGCCAGCTTGGCACAACTTCCCAGTTTTAATGAACTCTTCTTTGGTCTTACCTTAATGAAAACATGTTCACCAACATGGAACTCTTTATGAGCCCTTTTAAGATCCGCTTGACTTTTTTTCCTATCTTGGGCAGCTTTAAGATTTCTTTGTACCTGTTGCATGGTTAGTTCTATTTCCTTCAACAATTCAGGTCCTAAAATAACTATATTAACTGGATCATTCCAAGAAATTGGTGTATTACATTTCCTACCATAAAGAATTTCAAAAGGGCTAAGCCTGGCTAATGCATGATAATGGTTGTTATATGCAAATTCTGCTAAATGCAAATAGTCCTCGCACTTACCAGGTTGGTCCTTAACATACATGCTTAGCATGTATTCCAATATCTGATTCACTCTTTCTGTCTGTCCATCCGTTTGTGGATGAAATGTTGTGCTGAATTTTAAGGTTGTATTCAACCCTTTAAACAAAGATCTCCAGAAGTTTCCAATAAACTTAGAATCACGGTCTGAAACTATCACTTTTGGTATTCCATGCAATCGAAAAATCTGTTTCATGAAAATTTTTGCAATGTCTGGAGCCTTATGAGTAGTTTTTATTGGTATAAAATGTGCTGTCTTGCTGGGTTTATCCACTACCACCATGATGGAATCATTTTGTTTCTGATTCTTGGGTAGTCCGGTAACAAAATCTATGCTTATGATCTCCCATTTCCAACTAGGTATAGGTAATGGCTGTAACAGTCCAGCCGGATGCCGATGTTCAACTTTTGCTTTTTTATAGTCAAAGCATTTAGCTATATATTCTGTTACTTCATCCTTCATCCTGGGCCAATAATACTCTTTCCGTAACATAGTGATGGTTTTCTGATAACCTGGATGACCATCATAATGACTTGTGCATCTCATCTAAAATTATAATTTTTATCTTTGGTACATTTGGCACATATAATATGTTCTTGTACAGCAGCAATCCATTTTCTGTTAACTTGAAATCTGCCATAGAATTTTCAGAATTGTTTCCTGCTGTCTTTTCATGTAAATTTATGTACTCTTCATCCATTTTAATCCCTTCGAAAATCTGATTTCCCAAATCTATTGTGTATGTACTGATGGCTGAAATAAAATTTAACTTTTCATTACAATTTAAGGCATCAGCAACTTTGTTCTCTTTACCCTTTATATGCTGAATTTCAAAATCATATTCACTTAGAAAGGTTAGCCATCTAGCCTGTCTAGCATTCAAATTCGTTTGGTCTAGTAAATACTTCAGCCCCATGTTATCTGTCATCAAAGTAAATTTTCTGCCAATAAAATGGTGACACCACATTTTCAAGGCGTGTATTACTGCTAATAATTCTAGATCATATGCATAGTAATTTTTCTCATGTGTTTTCAGCTTTCTAGACTCCTATGCAACAACATGTCCGTCTTGTGTTAGGACTCCATCGAGTCCACCATTACATGCGTCGGTGCATACTATATAATCTTTATTAGGATCTGCAATTCTCAGAATAGGAACTACAGTTAGTAATTCCTTCAACTTCTTAAAATTGTCTGCACACTTTTGATCCCATACAAACTTCTTCCCCTTCTTTTGTAAGGAGGTTATGGGGTTTGCAATCCTTGAAAAACCTTCTATGAATTTTCTATAATATCCGGTAATCCCCATAAATGATCAAACGTCCGTCACATCTTTAGGAACCGGCCATTCATTAATGGATTTTATTTTATCGGGATCAACTGAAATTTCTTCCTTAGAGATTATGTGACCTAAATACTGAATCTTATCCTTGTGAAAGTCACACTTACTAAACTTAGCATATAACTGATGATCTCTCAGAACTTGTAAAATAATACGCAGATGTTCATCATGTTCTTCCTTACTTTTAGAATATACTAGAATGTCATCTATGAACACAATGGCAAACTTATCCAAATATTTGTGCAGAATATTATTCATTAAGCACATAAATACTGCTGGGGCATTAGTCAACCCAGATGGCATGACTACAAACTCATAATGTCCATATTGAGTTCTAAAGGCTGTTTTAAAAGTATCCCCATCCTTCACACGAACTTGATGATATCTTGACCTTAAATCAATCTTTGAAAATATCATTACTCCATGCTGCTGATCAAATAGATCGTCGATGTGAGGCAACGGATATCGATTCTTGATTGTCATCTTATTCAATTGGCGATAATCTATTCAAAGTATTAAAGTGCCATCCTTCTTCTTAACAAATATAAGAGGTGCTCCCTAAGGAGACACGTTGGGTCTAATATAGTTTTTATCAATCAGTTCCTTCAACTGTGATTTCAACTCATTTAATTCCAGTATATTCATTCTATATGGAGCTTTGGAGTTCGGTACCGCACCCGGTATCAGCTCAATGGTAAAATCTAGATCTCTCTTTGGGGGTAACCCTAGAATCTCTTCTGGAAAAACATCCTGGAATTCTTTTAGGACAGGTATATCTTCCAGTTTTAGTTTGTCCTCTTTTGTAATTGACTCCTCATGTACTACATTCATTGCAAACATCTTACATCCTTTTCTAATTGCTCTTTTTACTTGCATAGCTGAAATCCGTCTAAGTGATGTCTTTCTAGGAATACCCTTTACTTCTACTGTTTCTCCTTCATCATTTAGACAGGTAAAACTTTTCTCATAACAATTCAAAATAACATGATGGGCTTCTAACCAGTCCATTCCAATTAAGATGTCATAGGATCCTAAAGGTAAAACATTTAACTTGGTTTATGTCTTTAACTGATTCATAGATAAAACACAACTTTCAACAAAATCAGACACTTTTCTTTTTGTCCCTGTTGCTAGTCTAACTAACCAGGATTTATTAAATTTTTCTGTTTTCAAATTAAAATTTTCTACAATATCAGGAGATATATAACTCAGGCTAGTGCCTGGATCAATCAAAATAGAAACTGGATGGTTTTGTAGCATACCTTCAATCTCTACCATAGAGACTTGATGCTCAGCTTGCCTGTTTTCTAGAGCTGCATTAATTCTGAGCATCTCTCTTGCCAAGTCTCCCACAGTAGGTTCATCTTGTATGGAGTGAATATTATTGGCTGTCCGCTTCCTTTTGGGACATTTTGAAGCATAATGAGGACCTTGGCACTCAAAACACTTTATAGGTTCCCTTTGGTCATTAGTTCTGGTAACATTCGGTATATTTCTAGGAGTTGTAAAATTCCACTATTGATTATTTTTGGGACTGTTTCCTTGGAAATTTCGATTTGGAAAGTTTTTCTTTTGAAACCCAGAATTTCCATTGAACTTGAAATTCTTCTTTTTCAGCTCAAAGTTGTTGGGTTTATGATTTTTCCAGTTAGATATTCCTTCTCTTTTTTGGTTTGTATCATAGCAGAAAGTTGCTTTCCTCATGGCTTCTTCTAAGGTATTTGGATTGTCATATTCTATTTTGTCTTTGATGTTGAAAGGTAGGCAACTTAGATACGTTTGAATCTTAGGTTTCTCCTCCACAAGATATGGCACATACCTTCGCAAATTCAGAAATTTGCTGTTCAGCTCTTTCATGTTCATGGTTCCCATTTTTAGATCATAAAATTCCTTAGAATTTTCTTCGTAATATTGTTCAGATAGGAATTGCTTCTTGAAGTACCGTTTAAAAGTGCTCCAATTTACATCTTTGTCCTTGATGCCCTTCACTCTTTTGATGTCCTGCCACCAGATATCTGCCTTACCGATCAGGTTGTATATGGCCATATTTGCTTTTAATTATTCTGAATGGTTTCCCATGGTTGACCATGGTAAACAATGGTCCACCATGGTTGACCATGCCATGGTCAACCATGGTGGACCATGGATAACCATGGTCAACCATGGTCCACCATGTTTGACCATGGACGACCATGGCTGACCATGGTTGAACATAGTTGACCATGGTGGACCATGGTCAACAATGGTCGACGATGGCTTACCATGGTTAACCATGAACAAATTAGAAAGGAATTAAAATTATTTATATGGTTGACCATGGTCAACCATGGTCCACGATTGTCAACCATGATTGAGTATGGTTGACCATGGTTGACTAATCTCTCTTTGTATTTGGTTATGGTCGACCATGGTTGACATTGATTAACCATGGTTGAATTTGGTTGATGATGGTTGACTTTTGATTGACCGGGGTTGACTTTGGTTAACTATGGTTGACCATCATTGCGTTTTATTTATGATGGTTGACTTTGCTTGACCATGGTTGCATTTGGTTGACTTGTTTATGGTTGACCATGGTTGACTATGGTTGACCATGGTTGAATTTGATTGGCCATGGCTGACTTTGGTTGACTTTAGTTGACCATGGGTGACTTTGGTTGACTATGGTTGACCATGGGTGACTGGTTGATTATGATTGATCATGGGTGACTTTGGCATATATCAACCATAGCCACACATTTAAAAGTGGTTATATATAGCGATTGACGTATATAAGACATATTATTTATTAATATGGCTTTCTAGTTTACGGTTGTTGTGTGAGGAAGAATTGTTGAGCTTTTATTATTATAGTAATTATTATTATAAAAAAGATAATAATTATTTATAAACAAGATATTAAATTATAATAAATACAATGGGTAATAATAATAATAATAATAATACTAATAATTAAAAAATATATATATATAATAATTAAATATAGAGGTTAACCATTTTTTACCATTGTTAGTTGACCATGGTAGACTATGCTTGACCATGGCTCACTATGGTTGACTTTGGTTGACCATGGTTTATTATTGTTAACCATGGTTGACTTTGGTTGACCATGGTTTATTATCGTTAACCATGGTTGACTTTGGTTGACTATGGTGAACCATAGTCAACCATGCCTGATAACCAACCAAGGTTAATATTATTATTATTATTAACCAACTATGGTCAACCGTAGTCAACCATGGTTAACCATATGGTTGACTTTGGTTGATGATGGTTAATGATGGTTGACTATGGTTAACCATGGGTGACTTTGGTTAGCCATGGTTGACTATGGTTGACCATGGTTGAATATGGTTGATCATGGTTGACTTTAGTTAAACTTGGTTAACTATGATTGGCCATGTTTTATTATGGTTGACTTCCATTTAAGGTTGGCCTCAACAATAGTTGACTTTTAAGCAAGGTAGAATTTTAAATAAGATTAACTTTAATCCATAGTTGACTAAGGTTGACTTAGTTTGGCCAAAATTGACTATTGGTTGACCATGGTGGAATATGGTTTACTACGGTTGACCATGGTTGACTTTGTCTAACCTTGGTTGACCATGATTGGTTATGGATGACTATGGTTTACTTTGTTTCCCTATCTCTAACTTTGGTTGACTAATTAATTATGGTTGACATTGGTTGGCCATAATTGAATTTGGTTTACTATGGTTGACCATGATTGAGTTTGGTTGACTTTATTTTGTCACAATTGACTATGGTTGACTAATCGACTATGGTTTACTATGGTTGACTTTGATGGAATATGGTTGACTTTGGTTTACTATGTTGACTAATTAACTATGGTTGACTTTATTTGGCAACAATTAAGTATGGTTAACTTTGTTTGACTATGGTTGAATTTGGTGGAATATGGTCGACTATTGGTTTACTATGGTTGACTTTGAAGGAGTATGGTTGACTTTGGTAGACTTTGGTTGATTATGGTTAACCATGGTTGAGTATGATTGATTTTTTTTTAACTGTGGTTGACTTTGGTTGACTAGGGTTGACCGTGGTTGACGTTGGTTGACCTTAGTTGATAATATTTTAGTTATGGTTTACTTTGTTTGGCTATGGCTAAATTTGGTTGAATAATTGACTATGGTTGACCATGGTTCACCATGTTCGAATATGGTTGACTTTGGTTGGCCATAAGTGATTTTGGTTTACTATGATTGACCATGATTAACTATGGTTAACTTTGTTTAACTATGGTTTAATTTGGTTTACTAATTAACTATGTTGACTATTGTTGTTTATGGTTGACTTTGGTTGGACATAATTGACTATTATTAACTTTGTTTCATTATGGTTGAATTTGGTTGGCTAATTGATTATGATTGAATATTGGTTACTATGGTTGACCATGGTAAACCATGCGTGACTTTAGTTTACCTAGGTTGAATATTATAGACTTTGGTTCACTGTGTTGACTTTTGTTAACTATGGTTGATCATGGTTGAGTATGGTTGACCATGGTTGTTGTGGTTGATTATGGTTAACTTTGATTTTTTAATAAACTATTGGTTGACCTTGTTTGACTTTTAATTATGGATGAAAATGCTTAACTATGGTTGAGTATGGTTGTCTTTGGTAAACCATGTTTGATCTTGTTTGACTTTTGACTACATGGTTGATAATGTTTGATTATGGTTGTCTTTGGTTGACCATGGTCAACCATGGTAGAGCATGGTTGACTATGGTAGAGCATGGTTGACATTATTTGACCATAGTTGACTTTGGTTGGTCATAATTGAATTTGGTTGACTATGGTTGACCATGTTTCTACTATGGTTGACTTTGGTTGACAATGCTTGACTATGGTTAACTTTGTTTGACTATGGTTGAATTTCATTGAATAATTGACTATGGTTGACTAATATTGACTATGGTTGCATCTTGGTTGACTATAGTTGACTTTAGTTAAACATGGTAGACTATTTAACTATGGTTGACCACATCTCATCATTTACAATCCTTGAATTTGGTTAACCATGGTAATGTTGGTTGATCATGGTTGACTTTGGTTAACTATGGTTAAATTATGGATGACCATTGGTTGGAGTACAAATAATTGTTAACTTTATTACATGGTTGACATTAAATGGAAGTAGACATTAATGGTTAAACATTGTTTACACATGGTTGACTTTAAAGTAAGTTTGATTATATTAAACCATGGTTTACCATTGTTTAAGAATGGCTTACTTTAGTTCGTTATGTTTGAATATAGTTGACTTGAGTGTAGCATGATTGGTTATGGTTATGTCATGGTTGACTATGGTTGACTTTGGTTAACCATGGCTAAATATATGTAACCATGGTTTATGGTATCTCATATTTCACCATGGTTAACTTTGGTTGACAACGCTTGATGTAGGTTAACCATGGTTAACTTGTGTGAACCATGGTCAACTTTGGTTAGTCATGGAAAACCATGTTAGACCATCGTTGAGAATGGTTCAACAATGTTTTGACATGGTTGACTTTAAGGAAACATGGTTAACTATTGTTGACTATGGTTTCATCGTGGTAGACTATCGTTGAATTTAAACCATGGTTGACCATTGTTTGTGCATGGTTGACTTGAAATTATGTTTGTATATATTAAAACATTGTTGATCATCATTTGGGCACAATTGAATTTAATGCATATGCTTAAGTATGGGAATGGTTGAATTTAGTGCATCATGCTTAATTATGTGAATATTTCACTTTAGTGCATCATGCTTGACTATGATTCACTATGATTGACTTTAGTTAAGCATGGTTACTATGGTTGCTTCATGGTTGACTTTGGTTGAAAATGGTTGTAGTATGGTTAACTTTAGCTAACCATGGATGACTTTGGTTAACCATGTTTGACTTATATTAATAGTGTTTGATTTGGTTAACTATGATTGAATTTGGCTTGCCATAGCCAACCATGGACAACCATTGTTAGACTATGAAATACAGTGTTTGACCATGGTCGATGAAGGGAGTCAAATGATAGTTAATGAAGTTTGACCATATTAAGCAATGGTTAACCATTGTTTGGGAATGGTTCAATTTACTACATCATGGTTAACTATGGTTAAATTTTATTAAACATGGTTTACTATGGTTGCATCACGGTTGACTTTAGTTAACCATGGTTGACCACATCCCAACATTTACCATGCTTGAATTTGGTTAACCATGGTTGACTATGGTAATGTTTGTTAACCATGGTTGACTTTGGTTAATTATGGATGAACATTTATTGGGTTTAAACAATTGTTGAATTTATTACATGGTTGGCATTAAACCAAGGTTGAATTGAAACCACGATTAACCATTGTTTACGCATGGTTGAATTTAAAGTAAGCTTGACTATATTAAACGATGGTTTACAATTATTTAGGCATTTTTGACTTTAATACATCATGGTTGAATATGGTTTATTTTAGTGCATCATGGTGGGTTATGGTTATGTCATGGTTGAATTTGGTTAACCATGGTTAACTATGCTTAAACATGGTTGATGACATCTCATCACCACGATTAACTTTGGTTGACAATGGTTGATGTTGGTTAACCATGGTTAATTTGCTTGAACCATGGTTATCTTTAGTTAGTTATGGAAGACCATGGTAGACCATCGTTGAGAATGGTTGACCAATTCTTTGACATGGCTAAGTTTAGGGGAGCATGGTTGACCAATGTTTTGACATGGTTGAATTTAGGGCAGCATGATTAACTTTAGGTAAGCATGGTTGACTATGGTGGAATTTAAACATTGTATAATTCATTTTCTAATAAAATTCTTCCCTTATTACAAGAATGAATACTTTGATTATATATATTTGGTATAATTTATTTTTGAATAGAAAAGATTTGAATTATATATTTATATATATGTTTTTAATTTATGAATATAATATTTTTTTATTTACAAACAATTTAATGTGTGAGCTAACAGATTATCAAAAAAGTTGTGGATTGTGAGATTGGATGACTCCATTATGAAGCATTATTGGACTATGCTTTGATATCTCATGAAGAACGCACAATTTTCAAATATATGTTTTGGTTTATGAGGAGGAGAACTTAGACTAAATTTATATTTTTGAAGATTGAAAACTTTGTATGAAGTTGCTCGGAAGATTTTGAGAGCATGATAGTATATTGTGTTGTGGATTGTGTTATGTTTTTTTACACACAAGAAAAATATTAGGTTCCTTTGATTCCAATTTCTTTTCTTTTATATATATATATATATAAACAATCATAATATAACATAAAACATTATTGTTTCTTATAATATTGAATATTTTTATTTATCACGTATTTATAGATATCATAATGGGTTGTGTAGATTACCTATGGAAGGAGACTATGAAGCTTAGCATGGAGCTTAGCATGGGGATACTTTATTGGTAAGAATATATACAAGACAATGTAGAAATGAAGGGGTCTATCTCTTGCATGATCATTAGTTTACTTGCCTTGGTTTTTTTGGTATACTTGGAATTCTTTACTATGGTTTTTGTACTCTATATATAGAATTATTGTTTATTATAACATTGAATATTTATATTTATCACGTATTTATAGATATTATAATGGGTTGTGTAGATTACCTATGGAAAAAGACTATGAAGCTTAGCGTGGGGATATTTTATTGGTAAGAATATATACAAGACAATCTCCAAATGAAGGGGTCTATCTCTTGCATGATCATTAGTTTACTTGCCTTGGTTTTTTTGGTATACTTGGAATTCTCTACTATGGTTTTTGTACTCTAGATATATGGAACACTATATGGAAAGTTTGATCTCTCCACAATATGATTTTTTGAACTTATCTCATAAAAACACTGTATGACATAGATGTAATTTTTTATTCTTATGGAATAACTAGAGTATAATTTTTTTTTCTTGAAATATATATATATATATATATATATATAAACTCATTATCAATAATAATTTATATAACATATAATTAAATATATATATATATATAATCATAATTTTAATCTATATATAATTCAAACATTATTAATATAAATACTTAAATTTAATACATATTAATAAAAACAACATAATAAAAATAACATAAATATATATAAAATAATTTTAATTCAAATGATATAACTAATAAAAATACCATTAATAATAAATAATTCTATAATACAATAAACATTTCTTTAAAAATAATTATTTAATAATATTAATAAAAAATAATTATTCAATTCTTTAATACAAGGACTCACCACCGGCTATTATAAATGCAAACTTTACAATAAACAATTCTTTAATAATATTAATAAAAAGTAATTCTCAATTCTTTAATACAACGACTCACCAAGCTATTATAACGTTTGTCATGCAAACTTTACAAAGAATTGAACGATAATGCAAATAACTTATTTTCAAATTTATTTAATATTTTTAAAATTAAACTTTGAAAATATATAAATTACTATCAAATCTTGAAAAAAAAAAATGATCAATCCTTAGAACATAATACAAAATACAATAGACATCCTTTTAATCCAACCACTCACACGTATCATGCAAATTCCATTTATGAAGACTTTAAATTTATTGGATGTCTTTAGCTCAATCCATTTAACCTTTTGCACCAATACTCAAATCTTCCCAACTTACCGTCAAATCTACCCAACTTACCGATAGAGAATCATTATGTTAAATACAATCCACTGTCTAAACATATAGAGAATCGATTTGTTATGTCTCCGCAGGGGACTATATATTTTTCGTTCGGTCTTATTCATAGCCCAGCGCATGACTCAAATATTTATGTTTTCTTAAGTTTTTCTGTAAAGCTATAATTTTTTTTTATATTAAACATATATTTTAAAATTTATTTATTTCAATTTATTTATTTCAATGCTTATTGGCTCTCCCTTGCTGACGTTCGCCTCGATATGTGATGCCCGGGCCTAGGCTGCAGGCGAACGTCATAGGGTTCTAGTGCAGAGTGGAATTAAATGAATCCGCATTTGTGGATTTGCTTATTTCAAGGACTCATTAAAATAAATGAGATAAGACGTGCCCCGGCCAACGTCTGTTGTCCTAAATGTAATAACTATTTTTTAAATTAAATTGTAATAATTATTTCTTAAATCAAAATGTAATAATCACTTTTACAAACATGTTAGATGAGGATATTTCGAACTGTAATAGAATGATGTAATTAATAATATTACATTGATGTATGCCATTTTAAATAAATAATTTAGATTTTAAATTAAAATCAAAATGTAATAATTACTTGTACATATATATTAGAAAGATGAGGATGAGATTTATATTTCGGTAACAATGTAATATAATAAAAATATTATAATTTTTATGCTTTTATATGTTTGAGATATTTTAAATTGATTTTAAGATAGAGTTTTTAGATTATTAAGAGAGTATCATCTTTTATTATGATATTAAGATTATTAATAATCGTTTTAATATCATAATGTAAAATAGAGTTGATTTATAATTGCTATAGAATGTTATAAGTTGTTTTATATATAGTATTATAAGGTATTTTATTATAATGGTATATCACTATGTTGACGTTATTTTACATTAAGATTATTTTTCCAAGTTATGTATGTAAATAAAGATTATTGTTGGATACTTGTGTTGTGAACAACTCTACATACACCAGCATAGATCCATCTTAAATCAAGATCTATCAAGCACCGAGAGGGATCCAATTTCTTGAGGTGTAATTTTTATTATTATTTAAACTCAAGAAATTTGATCTCAGTATTGGTTGATAGATCTCGGTTTAAGTTTTAATTTTTTATTTTATAGACAGATTTCAAATTTTTAATTACTTTTTATATTTTTATTTTATGAGTCGACATGGATTTTTTGAATTACTTTTCATAAATTGTTTTTTGTGTGTTATGTTATGTCACGTTACGTGACAACATCTCTCCCCCCATACTGGGTTGTATAGCACTTCACTGGACTCTCGGTGCAATAACACTTGTGAGATAGAGATGATTTATAAGGTATTATCAACAACAAAAGCTTTGTCAATTCAATAGTTAGCTTTGGGGTGTAAGTCGGTAGGTTGATTTGATGGTATTCTCCCTCGTTATGGTACTAAAATTGTCAATTTTGCTATCATGCCTTGTGGAATATATTTGTCTTGTGATTATTATATATATGACATTAAAATCTATCTTACTACAATGGCATCTCCCTAAGTTGGAGTTTCATTACACATTAATACTCCTCTTCTAATTTGCATGTGTGTTAACACTGACATTAGGTTTGGATGTTGTGAATTGGGATGCAAGTTGGATGTGGGGTTATGAATAATCCCACATACATAACTTTATCTTACAAAGATGGTTTATAAGACATTACCCACAGTAAGAGCTTTTCCAAATCATATGTTAAATTGGGAATGCAAGTATTGAAGATGATGTAATAGCATCATTTCTCACTTTGGTAGTAAAACGTCGAAAGATGATCAAAATATTAGTTTATAATATATTGTCCGCACCAAAAGCGTTACTAATATAAAAGTTTATAATATATTGCCTACACTAAAAGCTTTACTAGTATAGGTTCATCTTAAACCTAAATTTAATAACCATATAGAAGGATCAAATAAACAAAAATGAATTGTTGCAGGGGCACCAATACTTGTGGTGAATTACTTGATTTGTGGAGCCTTTTATACTTTGCTCGAGCTAAGCATATTATTCATTTGCAAGTTGTTGGTAATTCCAGGATGATTATAGATTGGGTTTCCCATAAGTGTCAACTTTAGGTGAATGCTCTTGATGTTTGGAAGGAAAAAAAATAGAAGTCTCGAGGCAGCTTTTGTAAGTATAAAATTTCAACATGTTTATAGAGAATTCAATGGGGAAGTGGGCTACTTCTTCCTAATGAGACTATTTGTTGTACTGCTGTCAGTAGGCTCATGGCAGGTATAGCCAACCTAGCAGGCTGGTTAGAGATTATTCAATGCAACTGGCCATTGAACACCACACCTCATCAAATTTTTCCAAACTCGTCGATCATAACCAAGAAACAAATTATCTATATATCAAGAGAAAGAATTATATAATATAATACTTAAATGGAATTCGAAGCAAATAAAACAATTGAATCTACTACCTTGGGAAATTCAACAAGATAGCCACCAATCGAACAAACTGAATACATAATTCCTTTCGTGGTTTCATATTGGGAGTGTTTTAAATGGATTCATAGTCAAGATTATTCTGAATAGCAAAAAATAGTTTAGTATCACCAAATTCGGTACCAAATTAGTATTAGATGGAAAGCCTGATATAGATATATACTGTGGAATAGTAACTGATCTAAGGTTACCTTTTCAAATAGCCTTTGGAGATTGTCATTTGCTATCGGCTAAGGAATATCGCCTCCCTTATTACTTTGAAAGAAACTGTAGATCACCATCAATTCATTTTTATTTTCCATAACCATAAGAGCAACCTAATGATCACACATCATAGAAGGTGAGTTCCAAAAAATTAAATTATTGTTCGGGCAATTGAAGAATCACGATGCGATAGAATGGAAAATAATAAGGTTCAATAATATCTAAATATTTGTCATAGATATATGGAGATGCATAGGCAGGCACAAGTATAAGAAAATAAAAGTGATTAATTTCATAAAATACTTGGAAGTGGAGATGCTCATCGGATTGTCCTTCCACAACTGTCGCAAGACATTCTCTATCAATACTAATTCTTATTTTAGGCTTATGTCACCCGGTAATACAACACAACATAGGACAAAACTTCTCGCAAAGACTTAATTCACAGATATCTCGAGATGTACGTATGTAAACGATATATAGAACGGTAAGAATGTTAATTAAAAAGGATGACACCTATTATAAATATTTATTGCATGTTGGTCATGGTATCGCATTCTTGTTGGATGGGATGATCGAACATGTTGTGTTGGATGGGTCGACACCATTGTAGTTTTCATTTAAGATATTAAGTTTTGAGAATAATTGTTGTCAGGAGGCTCATGGCAGATCTAGTTAAGCTATTTTTGCAACCAGTCGGCCTCTCTTTGCCTTGAAGGATAATGAAACAGTCCCCTTTATTCCCTGCGATTTCCTTCCGTGTGGACATGGTAGTGTCGGGTTTCCAATTTTGTGTCTTCCCTCTCGTCGGCTCATGGATTTCATCCACACAAACGCATGCCATGGCGTCATCTATTGGCTGCACACCTATCATGTGTGTAGTTGAGAGGTCGCCTTGGTTTCTACTCAAGGTTGGAGTCTTTGTTGTGAGATGTGTAGATGACTTTTGTGCACTTCCCTCATCATTTGCCATGTTTTATGTGCCCAACCTCAGCGCTAGTGCATTGTTCACATTTTCCCAATCACTTCTTACCTACTATGCCCATGTGTCCGCATTTAGCCTATTATGTGTCTTCCATGAACCGTGATTTGGCCTACATTGCTAGATGGGTTGACGCTCCTTCAAGAACACCTCATAAAAGAGGACATGAACTTCCTAAATATTGAGGATGGATTCCATTATCATGTCTAGAAATTTTATATACCATATTATGTTATGGTAATTGTATTTTGTTATGATGTTTGATATTTTTCCAATTTCAAGTGATTTGGGTAGAGTTTTAAAAAAATAAAATAAAAATAAAAAATCTTTTTTCATTCACATTATTTGGAAGAGCAAACAATATTTATATTTTTGTGAGAATAAAGGTCATATTTTTTTGGACACAGACAACCTAATATAGACATTGCTTATTAAAATCTATAGAGTTGAACATTGCAAATATTGTCACTATTGCATTGCCTTTAACAAATAACGGAAATTTTGGTATTTTTGCATATCAACTTTGAAGGGCTTGAAGGATTCAATGTCTCATAGGCCTTCAAAGTGAAATTGGACCTTACCCTTCAAATTTGATCCCTGCTCACCATGGAAAATTATTGTGTGTGATTTTAATCACCTCCAACTTTGAATCCAAACCCTATCTTGATTTCATAATTTCTAATTCCCGAATAAATAAATGCAAAAATGTTACTATTTCACATTAGAATACTAGAACCACAACACTTTTAAAAAGATATTTTCTTAAATGTTTAGGGTTTCCCTTGTGCATATGCATTTCTTTAAATTAAGAGCTGTTGCATCATTTCACACGAGTGGCTATCTTTCTGTGTTTATCGTTCATCTCGTTTTTGCTTTTGTTCCAATATTCTAATTAATTATTGACAACTCGTCAGGCGTGCTAGTGGCAATGATAAGACTTGCTGCTCTCTGATTACCAGATAGTTCATTCGGATTAGCGGGAATGCATGATTCAATGACCACGAATGATGGTGATGGGTTATGTTCATCCTTACACGTTATAGAGCAGCATCACCTCACAATGCTAACCTAACAACATCACTTTTTAATATTTTGGGGTTTAAGATTTTGGCCAATGTTTATTTTCATTTGAAACATCTAGAAATACCACGGGGTTAACAACATGGTCCCGTGGAAACATCCTGTTTCAACCACAACTTGATCTTGGTTGACATGACAATACCCCTCAAACCACATCTCCTCACTAAGAGGAACTTCACAAAGTATAAGCGAACAATCATAGAAAATGCAATAATCCAAGTGACATCTTTCAAATTTCTATGTTTTTACTCATTTAAGGGCGTACACATATTTCGCTTCACTAAACTATATTATAGGTGAATAATTCAATGTTAATACATATTTTAATTATGAAGTTTAGTTTTATAGATTTGCGTGGAGTTTAATGTTGCTTCTTTAAATCACAAAAATTCATACACGAATTCACACTTTAGTTATGATCATTCAATGGTTAGTAAGATTATAGCTTAAAAATTAAATTATTATTATAAATATCACATCAACCACATAAAAAATTTAAAATACTAACACAATATAAAATTAATTTGATTTGATTTCAATCCAATATAACCTGAGTTTATGATAGGTTAAGTGCAAAAATTTTAAGTTTCATTGTCTTATTCATTGCAGAAACTTGAGGTTCATGGCTAAATAGTCTTGTGGCAAAAGAATTTCTTTTCCTATTACAATTTTCTGTCAAGAATATCATATTTCTATAGCTTCTATCTTATAGTAATAGTTGTTATTGCTATTAGCAACTACGCGGACATTGCCACCTCGTGGCTCTTGTTAAATTAATAAATTCTGTCGAGTGTGTAAGCATTCTGCTCACATTCCGAGTAAATATATCATATCAACCAAAACTTGGATTCTTAATTGATTGGTAAATAGATGTGCCTGCAGTATATTTTTTCGCTTAGATACATAAGATCCACCAAAACGTGGATATATATATATATATATATATATATATATATATAATAAAGCAGTAATATTTAAAACTCTAAATGTTCACACATTCTAATATTAAAATCATATTCAAACATGATTATCATAGACACAAAAGTACGAACCTCATGGATATATCATATTCCACACCGAAGAGATAAGTACTGAATTAAGGCTATATAACGTAATAGCTGGAAATTAAGTTAGGTTATAGCTTATTGTCCATTTGAGCGCTACAATTGATGCCCAACGTTTTCTCCAAATGAGCGCCATAATTGATGCTCGACGTTTCATAGAGTTCCTTGCTGTTGAGGGAACTGGATGATGTATACAGTGCCATATGATGATTAGACAGAGGGGATAATCAATCACTTCTTTGAGTGATGCTGAAGAATTTTTACCACTTTGACTATGAATTCACCTACAAGCACTTCTAGGAACCTATCTCTAGTGGCAATCATTTTCCAGTAAAATATTGTGACAATTCTAAATCCAACAAAACACAAACGACCAACACTACAGATTATGTCTAAATCCAACAAAACACAAACGACCAACACTACAGATTATGTCTAAATCCAACAAAACACAAACCACCAACAGTACAGATTATGTCCATAAGCTGAGTGAAACTGTATTTATATGCAACACATAAAATTACTGACAATGCATTGAACGTCTGTGTGATTTAACATCATAAAACCTGGTACAAAACATTTTTATATCGCTACGCCTAATAGAGATGTACGTTTGGAGTGACTTGTTCATGTTACCTGGTACAAAACGCTTCTATATCGCTATGTCTCATACAGATATACAGTCGGAGTGCTTTGCTCCTGTGCAAGGGTATCCCTCATTTGTGCAGGGGAGATATGGAAATTGGCTGGAAGCTAAATGCCCAAGAAACCTTAGGAGATAATTCATGCCTCGTAGTACTTGAAAATTGAAACGCTTTCGTACTTGAAAACTTAAACGCCCTCCTCAAGGTTAAAAACTGAAACGGCATGGAAAATTCCACCTCACGATACTGCACTGGAGAGTGGAGTGCATTGGAGAGTGTAGTGAATTGGGAAAATGGGCAATTCGAGATGGTACGTGGATGTTGAAGCCAGTAAGCGTTACACTGAAGAAGAGCAGAGCAGGATGCCAAGTGGATGATGGAATTGCTGGTGTTAAAAGTGTAAACTATAATATCATTAATTAATCAGGATTATGAAATTAGTAACACTTATTAAATCACCCTAATACTTGCAATTTTTTTTATCATATTTAAGCTTCACCCTCAATCTACCAGAGAGGACTAAGAATATTCTTATCTATTTAAATACAAATTACACATTGCTTATTTCTAATAATATCAGAAGTGTTGGAGGACGATGCATTAAACCTTCTACTATATTTGTACATTGGGTTGGACTAGAGAGAATGTACCAACATCATTTTCACCCAGGTTGAGCCACCACATGAAAGAGGTAATATTAGAGTTATGTTTAAATTAGTACACTTGTAACATTTTATTGTCTTATTTAATGCAAATGGAATATACTTTAACATTTTATTTAAATTGTTTTGTTAATTTTTTTAATGGAATTGTCTAATTATATTTTTTGTCTATGCACTATAGATTTTGCAGACATTGGCACACTTGATAGGGAGGTTTCTCCTCTGGTTCACGATGATGAGGATATGCAAGAGGTTGAGGTGCCTTTATTATTGATACATGACCTATGACGTAGGCCATATTAGAGGTTTCGACAGGATGTGGCGAACAGGTTGTCCACATTGTTGGTTCAATGAGGAGTTGATCCTATACGAGTTATGAATATCATGCGAGACCCTGATCTCGCAGAGTTATGAAGGATGATACCTCATGATATGAAATTGTTGATGTAGTATGTAGTTGGAATCCATGATTTTAGATGCTTGGAGGATAGAGTGTTATTCTACGTCATCTGATGAGGATGGTGATCCTCATCATCGTCCACCACCTCCTCCTCCACCTCCTCACAGTGACGGCGTAGGAGCATTGTCTTCTCATGCTCCACCTACTCCAACTCACCATGACTTAGAGCATCGCCATCTCATGTTCGAACTTCTCCTCTTCACCACTACATGAGAGCATGGCCATCTCATGCTCCACATCCTCCTCCTTCTCCTCACCATGATCATGACTAACCACTATTTACTCCTCCACACCCAGTTGACCAACCACCATCTCCTATCCATCCAATCATCCTACCAGCCACTTCACCATATCCTACTCTACTAACCTCATATGTAGATACGATGGTTGGAACGAGTGAGATTCATCTTGATGGAGATATCTATGCTACTCCCAAGTCTACCTTTTCTCCTAAAAGAGGTACTAATGTCTCTGCTCGTGGATGAGATATCTTATAGTAGTTATTGGACTGGAGATATATATTTTTCATGTATCATAAGTTGATATTATTTTTCATATATATATATATATATATATATATACACTTCATTTTTCATGTTGATGTCGATATTCATGTTTTTTTAATTTATATATGTTTATGGTGATGTGTATGTTAGATGGTTTTAGTTAGATGTGTGTGTTATGTTAGATGATGTTTATGTTTAGTAGGTGGTCATGATGATGGTGATGGTATGTTACATGATGTTAGGTGGTGGTGGTGAGAGCCATTGATTTGATGATCACGGTGTAATATTTTTTATTGTTATGTATATATTTGGACTTATTTTTTATGAACTCAATGGACTATCAAATTATTTTATGATATTTATCTTCATGTGTATGATGTATTTTGTTTATGTCAATGAGTGCGATTCATGTGTGTGATGCAATTTGGTTTATTTATTAATGTATTTATGCCGAAGTCTTTTATATTAGCTATAATTATACTTACAAATTATGCACAATCACAATTATAATTCCAAGTTACAATCTCAGCTATAATTTCAATTTACAATCATTATTACAATTTTATAGCTGCAAATAGTTTAGGTTACAAGCAATTGTGATTACAAATTATTTTTCAAATTATAAATTATTTACAAAATTCAAAAATTACAAAATAATTTGCAAAATTGCAAAATTACAATTAATAATTTTATCAATTAATTATGGGGTGGTCAACTATAAAATATTTAATTGATCAACTAACAATTTTAAGTCTTTTAAGAGATGTCACGCATTATATGTGCAAGCCTTAGATTTTATTAATACTAATATCTATAATGTGCTATACAAATAAGTTGCAAATAATTCAAGAATTGAAGTTGTAGTTGCTCTAGCTAAAAATCATAATTGCATATATATATCATAACTATAAACTCAATGATATGAACTTGGATTAACATGCCATTTTTTTCCAACAACTATTATCATTATTTTTAAAGTGGCAAAAATGTATATAGATAAATAAGCTTAGTAGTGGTTTAACCTATACAACCGTAATACAATGGACCCAAGCAAATTCAAAAGATATTATAAAATCAAGCTTTCTCTCCATCCCCAAATAGGATAGGATTGGTTCAAGTGTTTTTTTTCGTATATAAATTTTCTTTATCTGCATGAGAAAGGTAGATATTTACAAACTAAATATATATAAACACACATAAACATTTGTGAAGAAACAGGAAACTTGAGTTGATTTTTTAGCTTCCCGTGATGGACTCTCTCATCTCTACACACATAAACGTTGATTACCTTAATGTCAATCATTTCCCTTCATAGGTTTTCTCATCATGTACTTATAATTGACCTTGTAATTCTTTTTAAATTTATTCTTTGTTTACTAAATCAAATCCTTGGTATTTTTCTAGAACAAAGTGTATGACACATGGATATGAGTATATATTTATCCCCCACTGAATTCTCCCCACTATTTGCAATAGCTTCATATTTTAATTTTTCTTTCAACATTGGAATTGAGATCCTTTATTTGTGAAGGGTATATCATGTCCTAAGGTTTCTCCTCCTCTAAAATTTGGGTTCCCTCCAAAGGGTATGGGATCAATTTTTTAATGTATAGTTATTCATCATGTTATTGTTTTACAATGGGGTATCTTATTTAAAATCTAGGTGAACAATATCCACTATAACCTTCACTGGTACAAAATGTCCAATAAATGACTAAAAAAATGACTAAAAGTCATACATAAATGACTAAAATTGATTGTATGACCGCTCGTGACAAATTAGTAGCCACTTATCACCCGACCGAGTTGGTCATTTATCACTTAGTCATAAATTGCTTGAATTGCTCCATGAGCTAGACATTTATTTGGTCATTAATTGTCGATATTTGGTCATGGGTGAGCGCACGAATATGGTCCCCATTTTTGTTGCAATGGGGGCGCACTAGCGGAAATTGGCGCGTACGCACCGAAGGAAGCGCGCACACGCCGCTAGGTTCAGCACCAAACCAAGGAGCATGCGCATATGTGGCGCGTACGCGTTCCTGGCGTGTGCGCGCAACAGTGGCGGGCACGCGCCTCTGTTAAAAACAAAATAGTGCCCAATTTCCGCATTGTTCCCTTGGGCCGGTGGAGCGCGACTTGCACCTCCGCGTACGCGTGAATTCAACCACCAAAGTTGCCTAAATCAACTTCAAAACCACCCCACAACACCCACTAACTCATCAACAGGGTGTCTAATAGGTAAATATCAAGTTTTGTTTTCATTTTATTCATTCTTCGTATCAATTTTTTGATTTTTTTTGTTTATTTCATTGTAAATAATTCTCAAATTTTGAAAACAATGAACCAATTTTCTATTGCAGATTGTAAACTGAGACAATGAGTGAACAAGATGTTAACACCGAGTCCGGTGGAACACAAGAAAACCGAAACCTTGGACCCAATGCCGAAGAAAACCGTGAACACAATCCAAATGCCGAACAAAACCAAAATCCACAACCTAATTTTGAACAAGATGGCATTAACCACTATGTAAATGAAATGCGAGTGCACACTCATGAACTTAGAAACTCGGGTGAACCATCTCGATTGTCTCTTTCCACGTCAATTGAGAACTCAATCGACTCCCTCATACATGCACACCAGCAATTGACAGACATGACTCAATTTAGAGCTAGGATGCGGGAGTACTACTCCATGGGCATCTCCAAGGAAGCAATAAAATATTTGAACATTTCAAAAGCCCAATTATATAGTATGTTCACCAAGCCGAAAACAGGCCAACCATCGAACATTACAAAGCCACGTGTCTGCATGGATTGGTGTCATTACCAACCGTGGAGGGACAATTGGATGCAGAGGTGGTTCATGGTGTACGATAAAACTCCTTGCAATAATAGGGAGGTTCCACAGTACTTCCTTTGCCAACTATGGGCTGATTTTTTCCTCATTTTACATGTCAACTATTTTGACATAACCGAGTTCCAGGGTGTTGGGCATAGCTCTGCTCAAGATCGACCTGCTACTAGGAGGAACCCATTGAGAGGGCCACCAGCTCCAAGGCGCGACCCCAACCCCTCTCCCCAACCACCTTAGTTGCCCCATAAGCTTGATCAGGTCAAGGTGGCAATGAGGAATGTTGCATGTGGTCTCCTCAGACACACCTCCTTTGTAGCAGTGACTACAGTGAAGAGGTCGGGTGACCTTGATAGAGATCCAGGTGCAGGGCCTTCACGACAGGGCCAAGATAGACCCATGATCGATGGTAGCCATGCTGGGCATTCCAGTTCGACGGGGACAATGCCACATCTTTGTCCCCATTGTAGGCACACTTTCCCTGGCCCGATTGAGGGTTGTTATATGGATCAGGTCAACAATTTTTTTAATGTGTTTTCAATCATCACTTTATAACTTGTAAAGTATTTTGAATTTCAATGTACAGTTATTCAAAGCTGATACACCGAGATGGGAGAACGTAGAATCTCCCAACATGGATGCAGCAATGGCAGCTGCAACTAAAATTGCGGCACCCCACACAGAGGTATTTTTAGTACCTGACACAATTTTGTTATTACTTATGTCATTTATATTACTCAAGTATTTATATTTATGGCATACACGTTGATAGTTCATACAATGTTTTTGAATATCTTGATTTCCTAGATAATGACTTGTTTAACATGTTCATAACATGCATGCATTTTGTTGTCCACAGGTGTTTCGTGACTACGGTGATCATCCACCCCCGCCAAGGATTGGCACATCACCATATACACAAGTACAATGTGTATTTATAAGCATGCTTTTAATTTGATTTGTTACGACTTACTATGGTTTAATTTATTTTTTGTTTACTAAATTGTGATATTACAAATGTATATGTAGGTTCCACCAGCAGCTGTGTCTCCACATTTTAGTCCTATGTATCTACCCTCTCCCATGAGTCCCCTCCCTCGCTTTTATCTAGACCCCTCCCTACGTCCACCCCCTCCCTTCCATCCAGCCCCCCCTCTTCGGCCATACTCCCCCCTCCATCCATCCTCCCCCGTTCGCCCACCCCCCTACATCCATACATCCCATCACCCCCAATTTATCCATTCCCCCATGTCTATCCATCCTCCCCCATTCGTCCACGCCCCCCCTTCCTTCCACCTTCCCCTCTTCATCCACAACCTCCCATTTGTCCATCCTCCTCCCTCCATGCAGGACTGCCCTCCCATGCACCATCCCTCAACACCGTCCGTAGCCCTTTTCGTTCGATACCCTCTATCCTACAGCCGGCAGGGCTTCATAGTCCACATGGTCCTCCTCCACCCCATACCACCGTGTCTTCTCCCACCATATCATCCCCACTTCCTGCCACTATTGTGGCATCTACTCTTCCAATATCCTCATCAGTATCTCCAGTGGAATCACCTGTAGTGGCTGCCACTACATTTGCGCTCCCCCCCATCACTGCATCGGATTTGGTTGTCCGGCCATCTACTCCACCTGCTAGCCCAGAAGGCCAGCCATGTCCATCGTCGGAGGTGTTCACGGTGAGAATCAAGTTAATTTATGAAAATATTTTGATGCATTAACAAAAATTAATTTAAGCAATTATGACTTTTCAATGAAATGATTGTTTTAAATATTGTAGGATGGAATTGCTGAGAGGCTCCACAGATCCAGGACACCTGCCGAACATTTCCCACTCATGTCAAAGGTGATTTATTTAAGATTCAAATTCTACATTTGTTTTATAAATGTGGTAAATGTTGCAAATGCTTGAAAATGACGGTATCTTATATCATTTATTCCAAAGCCCGGAGAGATGGTCTACTCCTAGACGGACCAAGACCCGAGGCACTGGTAGCTTGAAGAGTAGGAAGATCGACTTTGGATCTGCACCTGGGAGTGACGATGGTGGTCACAATGCTTGACACGCCACATGTTATGTACATTAGCCATGATGTGGCACTTTTGTGCACCGGTTTTGATGTACTTTGTATCTACGGCACGAGTTGCCATGTATTTTGTATCTACGGCATGAGTTGTTGCATTTTGTGTAGGGCACGAGTTTCCATTGTACGTACATTGGGAACCATGTTCCACTATTCGCCAGAAATTGTATATGTTTGGATGAGTTTTGTAGCCTCGATGTACATGGATTTTCAGTTATGTGATTTATATATCTCGTTGTCTAATGTGGTTGTCTCATGTTGTGTGTATCATGATGTGATGTTGTGTAAATTTGGGTTTTACCTAGATCTTATAAGAGAAGTTGGATATCGTAGTTCAGCTTGGTTTATCTTTCCACATGTAAAAGCTTCTAATGGTATCTATGTTAAGAGAACATTGTAAACATAGGATAACTCAAACAAAATCATGTGTGAGAATTAATCTAAAAAAAAACAGAATAAATGGATGGACAAATCACACCTCATGGAACATAAGATATATATTGGGAACTTCAGTACTAGGAAAAGAACACTTAAAAATAGAAAATGTCCATTGTCGTCAAAAGGTTAAAATGATATCCAACATGATTTTTAATAGCTCTACATAATGAGATCCAAAAAGGCCATACTCTATATAATGAAATGTCGTCACTAGTATTTATTTTGACCATTTTGTCCACTTAAGATCATGCAACAAATTAATAATCAAGTTATGGAATCATTTCTTAATCAATTGTCACCATACAAATAGGACAACCTTGAGCACGATGTATAGCTAGCTCATTAATTCTCACTCACAGATATAGCCACCTTTGATTTGATGACCATCACATCAACTACCATTTACAATTAGGACTTCCTTAATTTATCATTATGTGATAGTGATCTAATTTTATGTATGCATATATGTGTATAGCGGTTTGGATTCAAATGTATGTAGATGAATATATATGTACAATGAAAATGATTTAATCTTTACATGTATTCTAATTTAGGGCTAGATCTTAGGATACATAATAGGGTTTCATTGTGATTAGAATACAAACTAGGGTTTATGCTACCAACTAGGGTTTTTAGGCTAGGCTCTCGTGTTTCTAGGCTAGGATCCAAGCTCCAGGGTCACCATATTAATGTTTAATTCCACTATCATGTCATCGTTCTCACCAATACCATGCCCACTACTACAATCACCATCAAGCCTCTCAATCCCACTTTGAACATTTCCCATACTTCTAAGTTAAAATTGATAGGTCTTGTTTCTAAAATCTTTTCACTTATCTATTCACATAGACAAATCCACTCCCGTGAAAGATTTGTTGTAGCTTGGTACTTGAAAGTTCACATGCAATAATACTTGAGAGATCATTTTACCCCATGATCCATGGAAGATTCATTGGAGTCATATGAACCTCATTGTCATCACCCCAACCATGGTCAAGACACCAAGATCCATCCTTAGTAGACAAAACCTCATGTTGGCACCCATACCACACTCAAAGATAAAAAATTCTTTGAAAGGGCATGTTTGGGCGTTGAGGGAATCTTGATTTTTTTATAATCACACGTAAGAGGTTCTTAGAGTCAAATACATTGAATATAAATAAATTCCCCAACGCCTTCATCATCTTCATCATCATCTTCATCACCATCGCCATCATCATCAACGCCTTCATCGTCATCACCATCTTCATCATCATCACCATCACCATGACCATCAACTTCACCACCATCACCATCATCATCAACTTCACCATCTTCATCATCATCAACATCTTCGTCATCATCACCATCTCCATCTTTTGGATGTAAGACGAAACCATCACCATCTTCATCATCACCATCACCATCACCATCAACCTCACCACCATCACCACAATCATCAACGTCACCATCTTCATCATCATCACCATCTTCATCACCATCACCATCTCCATCTTTTGGATGCGAGACGGAACCATCACCATCTTCATCATCACCATCACCATCACCATCAACCTCACCACCATCACCATCATCATCAACGTCACCATCTTCATCATCATCACCATCTTCATCACCATCACCATCTCCATCTTTTGGATGCGAGACGGAACCATCACCATATTCATCATCACCATCACCATCACCATCACCATCACCATCAACCTCACCATCATCACCATCATCATCAATGTCACCATCTTCATCATCATCACCATCCTCGTCATCATCACCATCTCCATCTTTTGGATGCGAGACCCTAGCCCTAACCCTCACCCAAACCTTAGCACTTAGCCATCTTCTCCATCCTCACCATCACCATCACCGTCACCATCATCACCACCATCTCCATCATCATCATTGACTCTAACTCTAACCCTAATTCAATTTCCTTCTATAACTCTATCCCTAACCCTCACCCAAACCCTAACACTAAGCCATCTTCTCCATCCTCACCATCACCATCATTGTCACCATCAACGTCTTCATCATCACCACCATCTCCATCATCATCATTAACTCTACCTCTAACCCTAACTCTAACTCCAACTCTAACTCTAACTCCAGGTTCCTCATCAAAGCATCCATCATCATCATCTTCATGACCATCGCCATCGCCATCACCATCACCATCAACCTCTTCATCATCATCACCATCATCATCATCATACGTGCCTGGTGGAAGATTTTCCAGAGTTGACCCCCGTGTGCAAAAATTGCACACTCCCTCACTGAGCAAAACCCTAGTTTCCAAGATGGACGTACAAGATGAGGGCGAGGCCATCGAGCCAGAGGGTAGGGGCACCCTTAGCACTATCCCGGCGTGATGAATCCAATGGAGTCAACGGTTCGTTGATCCGAGCCACGGTCTTCATTATATGGCTCATCCCGTCTTGCATCCAGAAGGCCTTCAGGGACACCTACTGGATACCTGCCGGGGGTGTAGAACTCCAACCGTGCAACAAAACTGGGTTCCGCAGAGTCATGCAGGTGTGTCTAAGTAGGTTCTGATCGGGAACACTAGACACAAGTTCCCGGTGGATTATTTTTCAGAGTTGACCCCCGTGTGCAAAAATTGCACACTCCCTCACTGAGCAAAACCCTAGTTTCCAAGATGGACGTACAAGATGAGGGCGAGGCCACTGGGCCAGAGGGGAGGGGCACCCCTAGCACTATCTCGGCATGCTGAATCTAACGGAGTTGACGGTTCGTCGATCCGAGCCACGATCTTCATTCTATGGCTCATCCCGTCTCGCATCCAGAAGGCCTTCAGGGACACCTACTAGATACCTGCCGGGGGCGTAGAACTCCAACCGTGCAACAAAACCGAGTTTTAGGGAGTCATGCAGGTGTGTCTAGGCAGGTTTCATCCAGGAACGCTAGCCACAAGTGCCTGATGGATGATTTTCCAGAGTTGACCCCCGTGTGCAAAAATTGCACACTCCCTCACTGAGCAAAACCCTAGTTTCCAAGATGGACATACAAGATGAGGGCAGGGCCACCGGGCCGAAGAAGAGGGTCACCCCTCGCACTATCTTGATGTGCTGAATCCAACAGAGTTGATGGTTCGTCGATCTGAGACATGGTCTTCATTCTATGGCTCATCCCGTCTCGCATCCAAAAGGCCTTCAGGGACACCTGCTGGATACCTGCCGGGGGTGTAGAACTCCAATTGTGCAACAAAATCGGGTTCCAGGGAGTCCTGCAGGTGTGTCTAGGTAGGTTCCGGCTAGGAACGCTAGCCCTGAGTACCCGGTGGAATATTTTACAGAGTTGACCCCAGTGTGAAGGCCATGCCAAATTCGCTAAAGGGGGCCATTTTTCGACCGGAGGCGCCTGGGCATACGTGGCCACCATGGACAGGTCCGGAATGTCCAGGTGGACCTGTGGGAGGCGACGTAATCCAAGTCCTCTCACCGGTTTGGGTTCCATGGCCTCGGGTCAAATCCTCCAAGTGTCCCTGAACGACCCCGGGGTGCCCGACTAGAATTCCTGTAGTGCCCGAACCGTGGCTTGGTTCGTGAATCCGTCGACTCCGGTGGGTCTGGGATGATGAGTTTCAGTTAGGGGACCCCCCACAGCATGCCTCAAAGACCCAGAAGCAGTGCCAATGGGCCATCCCCGGAGCTAGGGTTTTGCTCAGTGAAGGTCATTCCAAATTCGCTCAATGGGGCCATTTCTCGTTCGGAGGCCCCCAGGCATGCGTGACCACCATGGATAGGTCCACTATGGCCAAATAGACTTGTGGGAGCTGACGAAATCCAAGTCCATTCACCATTTTGGGTTCCGTGGCCGCGGAGCAAATGCCCAAAGTGTCCTTGAATGGCCCCGGGGTGCCTGACTAGAATGCTTGTCGCACCCGAACAATGGCTTGGTTAGCGAATCCGTTGACACCGGTGGGTCCGGGACACCTGGTTTCAGCTAGGGGACCCCCCCACAGCGTGCCTCGAAGACTCGGAAGCGGTGCCAATGGGCCATCCCCAGAGCTAGGGTTTTGCTCAGTGAAGGCCATTCCAAATTCGCTCAAGGGGGCCATTTCTCGTCCGGAGGCCCTCGGGCGTGCATGGCCACCGTGGACAGGTCCACTATGGCCACGTGGACCTGTGGGAACCGATGGAATATGAGTCCGCTCACCGGGTTGGGTTCCGTGGCCTCAGGGCAAATCCTCCAGGTGTCCCTGAACGTCCCCGAGGTGCCCGACTAGAATGGTCGTGGCACTTGCCGTCCCGGACCCACCGGAATCGATGGATTTGTGAACCGAGCCATGGTTCGGGTGCCACGGGCATTCTAGTCGAGCACCCCGGGGCCATTCAGGGACACTTTGAGCATTTGCTCCGCGACCACGGAACCCAAACCGGTGAGCGGACTTGGATTCCGTCGGATCCCACAGGTCCACGTGGCCATAGTGGACTTGTCCATGGTGGCCACGCACACCCGAGGGCCTCCGAACCAGAAATGGCCCCATTGAGTGAATTTGGAATGGCCTTCACTGAGCAAAACCCTAGCTCCACGGATGGCCCATTGGCACCGCTTCCGGGTCTTCGAGGCACGTTGTGGGGGATCCCCTAGTTGAAACCCGACATCCCGAAACCACTGAAGTTGACGGATTCACGAACCAAGCCACGGTTCAGGCGCTACGGGCATTCTAGTCGGGCACCCTGGGGCCATTCTAGTGGTGATAACAAGTTTACTGTTTGTTGAGTCTGATACTACATTTAGGAGCCGCTCAATAAACTTTGAGATAGAAAGCTTTGTAATTTTAGGATACTGATTCAACCACTCATACAGTTTCTTACCTTCTCGAGGATCTAAATTTATAATTTTCTTTTGGGTATATTAAGGCATTCTCGAGGATCTAAATTTATAATTGCCTTATGGATAGATTCAGGCATGGAATAGTATTTGCCGGCACTTCCAAGCTCTCGAGACCATTTCGTTAGCCATAATATGTGCAACTCCTTTGATGAAAGATAAATTCTGGTGTGGACGGCAGCATTTGATACACTAGCCAAATCTACGTTGTTGGAAGAACTTAGATATTTCAACAAAGGAGCGTTTTGCAGGTGACTTGAAAATCCCTTCCATTTTTCAGCAATAAAACAAAGAAGTTCAACGTATAGATTTTCAGGCAAGCTTGTCAACCAATCAGACAACCGAATACATGGAGATAACCACACCCAAAACATTCAAGCTATTATAAAACTCTTGTTTATCAATATAAGGATGGATTATGTGTACATTACGAGAATATAGATGAATGAAGTTGTTTTGATGAACTTGTCCTCTTGCTCTCTCCAGAATGCATTTAAAAGCAGGGAGTATTGTCCGAGCTTCTGTGAACAATGAAGGATTCGTTGTCATTGCTAAGAGAAGTTCTAAGGATGAGCCATAGAATGAAGATTGTGGCTCGGATTGATGAACCGTCGACTCCGTTAGATTCATCACGCTGGGATAGTGCTAGGGGTGTCCCTCCCCTCCGGCCCGGTGGCCCCGCCCTCATCTTGTACGTCCATCTTGGAAACCAGGGTTTTGCTTAGTGAGGGAGTGTGCAATTTTTGCACACGGGGGTCAACTCTGGAAAATCATCCATCGGGCACGTATGATGATGATGAAGAGGTTGACGGTGATGGTGATGGTGATGGCAATGGTCATGAAGATGATGATGATGGAGGCTTTGATGAGGAACTTGGAGTTAGAGTTAGAGTTGGAGTTAGAGTATATTTTTCATTGATAATTATGTTACATAGTGTGTTTCTATGTTCTATGGTTTTTCTATGATGTCATTGGTTCTATGTTTTTTGGAGGTTATTTGTTGCAAAATAGTAGTCATTGTTTATTGGTTTGATGCAATGCATCGTATAATGAGAAAATATTCTACAAGATGCTACTAATATTATGTTTTATGAAAGAATTATCATGGAAAAGTTGCAAATAAGTACTACTAATGATGTGCTTGAGTTGAATGTAATTCCCAATTATTATGTCATTGTTGGGATTTTGTAGCCATGAAGAATAACTGTAATAGATGGGGGGGTTGAAGATAGGAATCAGCAATGTTTTGTCCCAAGGAAGTCTTGGTCTCATTTTTTTTTTACTTATGCGACATCACGATGGATTGAGCAATCATGATTGATCATATGTGTTTATGAATTATTAGACAATTGCTATGATTATTATGACCGTAGTGCATAAAGCATGGAGACTGAGCTACATAAGGAATAGAGGTCATAGAGGTTGTGTGAAGGCAATGTTGAATGTTGTTTCTAGCTCTTGCATGTAGTGTAAGGAGAATCATGCTTGAGTGAATCATGCATGGTGGAGATCACTGATTAAGCATTGACCCGAAGGCTTTTGCATGTTTATTTTGTACATGATGCATGGTTTTTGTGTATGTGGATCTTGGTGAGATCATGATGAGAAAAAACCCTTTGACTTGGTGGACTATTCCACATTTACAAGTCAAGCATAAAAATTCAAAAGAGGTGTAAATGAGAGGAAGCAAATGAATCGCATTGACACCAATTACACTTGCAAAATCAGAGCAATCAAATCTCTCAATATCATCGATACCACTCTGTCCCTGAAGAAGATTTCCCTATAAAGTACCTGGATCATGACCAAAGGAAGTGACTACTCCCAATCCAGTGACAACTACCCTCCTCTGATTAGTAGCACTTAGTTTTTTTCCTGCACAACCTTCACAGGTTGCAAAGAAATGGCCGTTGCTTTGCCTAGAGGTTAATTAGAATGTGTAAGATAACAAGTGTTCTCCCACCATATTTTTTAGCATTTGATTAGCGGCATATAGGCTATATAAGACTGGAAATGACTCAATGTGACTTGGGCCCTTAATAGATTGGGTAACAAACCCTTATAATAGTGATTCTATCCCACTTGGAGTCCAAATACCCCCTATTGAGGGTACATGTGGTGGGTCACAGATTCTAGGGCTAGATTAGGTTAATAAGGCTACATTAGGTTTCTAGGATTCTAGATTAGTTTCTGAGGGTTAGATTAGTGTTTCTAGGGTTAGTTTAGCTTTCTAGGATTTCTAGGGCTAGATTATGTTTCTAGGATTCTAGATTAGTTTCTGAGGGTTAGATTAGTGTTTCTAGGGTTAGTTAGCTTTCTAGGATTTCTAGGGCTAGATTATGTTTCTAGGATTCTAGATTAGTTTCTGAGGGTTAGATTAGTGTTTCTAGGGTTAGTTTAGCTTTCTAGCATTTCTAGGGCTAGATTATGTTTGTAGGGTTATATTAGTGCTTCTAGGGTTAATCATGCATGAATAAACAATCACATGGCTATATATCATAACTTAATCATAACTCAGACATCAAATAAATGATATAAGATAACTATATCAAATAAACCATCTAACATGAATAACACTAACCGTGCATGAATAAACAATCACATGGCTATACTATGTACCTCAGTCAATTAGGCCTTCTAAATCCTCTTGGTTTTTTATTGTCTCGAACAACCTCTCATGCTCCGCATGAGGTAGTAAGTAGCATACCTTGTTTGATGACTTATTTGACATTGTCTGTAGTTGGATGTTTGTACCCATGATCAACTGCGTAAAGTGATACACCCGCGACCCTGGTCTATAATTTGTGTATGTATAGCCATTGCTCTTTGGTCCCTTTCCATCCACTGTAAGATATTCCCCCTGAAAAACCATCGAGCTAGTCGAAAAGGTAATGCCTTCACTATCTGTTAATGATGTGAGGAGGGTTTGCTTCCCCTGGATGCATCGTGCCAACCAATAATTCGTCCCAATTGCACTGTCTGTCGGGGAGACAACTACATAGATGTGTCCTGCAAATATGCATTTTAAGGTCATATTCCAACAAGCAGTGGTTTGATAACTTGGATAATTACAAAAACAAGGAGGGAACCGGGATATGCATGCAGAAATGTTTACCTGGTTGTACAAGATCAGATATATGATCATATTAATTCGAAATAGAGGATTGGCCTTCCTCTAACTAGATTGTTTCAGCAACTACACGTGGGTCCAGTGCAAGTGATACATGATCTCATTCATCAACCCAATCCATTGATTCGCACTCATCCCACTCACAACTGCTGCAAGACCCACAAAAGCAAGCAAGTTTTCGCGTCCATATTTCAAATAAAGGATTGTTTGAGCTTCGAACCAAATGCAATCCATGAGTGCCTTGCACAGTACTACAACTATAAGAACGCGATCGATCTATATCAACTACATTCCAGAAATTTCTGACAACATGTCCTCTATCTGTTGCTATGTGTTACTCCGTGGTTCGATCTGACATTTTTTCTTTGCACCATCGAATTGTGGATTTGACATTCCGAATATGAGGGCCTCCCATGCACCTCATCTCCTCCCTTCGTAGGGCGGTTTTGAGACATGCTCCAGCCCCATCGTGCTCTCCTTTTCCATGCCCGGTCTCAAAATAGTTCCATACATGCAACACATCATAAGTCTTGTGCAACATACTCAACCACCAGAAAACACGTGCATTTTTGAACTGGCCTGCACAACCATCTAACCATATCCAATGCTGATCCATATGTATCCCTCTCTCCTTCAACTGATCATAGAAAATTTTGAAGCAATGCTGCACATAATCCAGGTCGTGGCACCTGTCGTCACTGATGTAGAAGTTGGTCTCTTTCAATATTATCCTCATGTCGTTGCTGCTCTCTAGCACATGCTTGTACGTGATATGGACCATTATGCTAACTTGGTTTGAATGGTAGTATTGACTTTGAATCTCATTCTGTGGCTGTAGAGTATAGTTTTCTGCAAAGTCCACAACCGACAATATTGTGCCCTTGGAAAATGTGTCCCTACGTTGTCTGTACTGTTCATCCTGCCATCATGCTACATGGACGTGCTGTACATAATGCTCGGTATTTTGGTAGAATTCCTTCATGAAATCACAAATTTGTACCTAGTGCCACAAAACCAAGGGCATTAATACAATGTGACATTTTTAATCTGAATATATATGTACAAATTCAACATGTACAGTATGAAAGCATATAAACTTAGATTATTTGTGACTTCACCAATGCAATTTTTTTGCTTTCCTTCGAACTATCTACTTGATATGTTATGTACTGGAAGTTCTGCATTTCTACTGACATCCTCCCAAATTCATGCTCCACAATTGCGTGGATGCAGCAGCTCAATAATGCAAATCCACTGCAACTGGAACATGTCCCATATAAACATGATCTTTTATAATATTGTTGTCCTTCAGGCCTTCGACACATTATGCTATGCATAAATTCTCTGGATGCATTCGGTGGTTGTAACGTAGTGCAATCCTGCACAATGTTAGTATGCAGGCCACAAAATATATGTCTATATGTATCATAATAGTACTCAAATTCTACATGGTATCTACAACAACATGTACTCCGATCAATGCAAATTCTAACATACCAGGGTTTGCATTTTTCGAAGGACCTTTGGCCCAAGTTCAATTGTGTGTGCTCATTCTTGAACCTTGCATAGAGTTCTGTTTGTGTGGTGTCAAGGAAGTGCTTGACATGGGGTTCACCCCCCCTAACACCTTTTCTCAACTTTAAAACATCTCTTTGATTCAATGACGGTCTAGTGTTATCATGCCAAAACTTTTGCACTAGTTCTTTAACAACATCAATGAGCTTCATGTCTGAACGAGGTAACCTACCAACAAAGGCCCAACGATATTTTTGGCCTGGGGTCTCAAGTTTTTCTCTAATGGAAGAATACTTTTGAAGAGTCTTTCTATCTACTTTAAAGATTTTACATGTGTGTGATAGTAGGCGACGTTGCCTTGTGGATTTGTCTACAATCGATTTCGACAGTACACGATGGGCCGCATTAAAATCTTTTGTGCGAGAAGTTTTTTCAATCAAATTAAATGCATATTGTAGATTTCTAACAACATGATTGTTGGCCTCTGAACTTCTAACTACCTTTATGCACAAAATTCTCCTAACATGATCTAGACAATGTGATTTTAACAAAGCAAGAAACAATTGACATTTTGTTGCATCGGTTTTGGATTCAAAAAAATCTTTGATTATCTTGTTACAATGGAAATCAATAGTGCGTTTGGGCATCTTACCTTCAAGTCCTGAAAAATGAACTTTCATCCACATGAATATGTCTAGGATTTCTTCATCGTCCGGTTGATAGTTGAGGCAAGGGAGTCAGCAAGGAAGTACGAGTCTCGTCAACGGTTTGTTGTGGCCCTTTGTTCAGCAATTGGTCCTGCAATGGAGTGTGTTCGCCAGGTGGGTGCTCTTCTTGTGGTGGTTGCCAGTTAAGAACTTGTTCAACATCCATCCCTTCATACTCGACATCAGGCAAGATTTGATTGACTTCAACCACTTCGTCATTGCTTGTTGATGGATCTAAGGCACTAACATTTTGATTTCTACGGTTTTGCATGTACAACCTGGCCTTTTCTCTTATCTCATGGGCCTTTTCAGGGGGCAGTGGCGTCATTCTAGACTTTCTTTGATTATTACATCTGTTGCCCATATTCAATGCGCTTTTGGAAAAATGAAAATATGACCCTTGCAAGAATGAAAAACAAACAAGATATTAAAACTCGATGTGCATGATTATTAAAGCTCGATGTAGCAATTGATTATGTACAACAACATCTAGTGATAATGTTTTCATATAATCTTAAAAGCTATTGGGAATGCCCTGCATATAAAGTTACATCATCACATCTAGGAAATCAGTAGGATGGTATTGGATGGTGGTATGGGATGTTAGTAGTCCAACAAATTCCCTACAAGGGAGAAGCTCATATCACTTCATTTTCATGGTATGGATGAGGGAAAATAGCCCCAAAAGACTAAGAGTTTTCGATTGTTTAGGTGTTTGTGTGAGTTGTTGTAGTGAAACCATGAGGAATTCAACAAATGTTTGTCTACTAGATGGAGGAATGTGATTATGAGATGTTATTGGTGGTGATGCAAGTAATTTTTTTTTATCATCTTCATGAAAGGTTGAAAGCATTGCTTGGTGCATGTTGTAGTTTTTTTTTGGTAGGATGTTTTTATTGTCTATGTTGAATATTAAGAAGACTAAAATAGATCTATCATACAATTCATGAGGAAAAACCAAAATAGATGCCATTCAAACAAGTGAATGAAGACTAAATTACATTTAATAAGATCAAATTTTCACCATACCTCAAGGATTATGATTGCTCTTTGCTTCAAATGTCAAATGCTCTTTTGATGTGTCCACTATATGTAAGAAGACCTCATGTGTATCCAAGTAGCATGAGAATTCAATCCAAGGTGCCAAATAGAGTCCAACTATTGTGTATTCACTCAATTGATCCAAATAGAGCCCAATAGGTGTGTATTCAATACAAAGAGCCAAATAAAGCCCCAAATATTGTGTATTTTATCCAAATGGTGTATGAATTCAATCTACCATGAAAATGCTTGTTGGACTGTGCGTGAAACCAGTGAACAGAACACGATGAATGAGGAAAAAAATGCGGGAGAAAGAACGCATGTGATTTTCTAAATTTTATGTTCAACAGGGACGCGCACGAGCCTCTGGCGCGTGCGCGCATCTGGCGCGTGCGTGTCCTTGCTGAACGTTGCAATGGTTGGTGGGTAACGTTCATTGTATTTATTGCCCAACAAATATAAATGTGTCGGGTTATGCCTAGAGCCCCTCCCCCATAAGGGCCTTTAGGACCTCTTCTAACCTATAATCCCTAAGTGCATTTAAGTGCTTCTAGGTGTTTGGGGGTTTAAGGGTATATTTACAAATTTGTGTATTTTGATTTCAAAACATTAATTTAATTTTTAGTTAGAAACATATGTATTACATCAAGAATAATTAAATACATAGTAGATATATATTAATGTTGTGAAAAGACTGTTTGGAGGTGCGATTATTGTGAGATCGCAGTATGTCAGATTTGTTCATAATTACCATCAAATTTTATTCTCTTAGGGCTATGCAGATGTGACAAAATGCACTTTGATGGTTAGTTTTATTTGCTGGGAAATATTTGCCCGGTTAATTTATGGGGAAGGATAACAGTATTGATACTCCCACCCCTATGGAAGGCTGGCAAAGCATAGCACAGAAGGTATAAGCTTGGCTTCATGTAATATGCAAAGCACTCTTCTTTACATTGCTGTATTAATCAAAATCTAAGGCACCTGTTATTTTTTGTCTCAGTGTAGGATGAAGATGATGAGATGTAAAGGATCTAATCAAGTAGTCATGGAGGGCCTCCTCATCGTGGAAGATTTTACGAATAGTGTTCATCTGCTGTAAGTGGAATCACAATTGCAATAAAATAAGGTTTTTCGTCATGATGATCTGATGATGATGATGATGAAGATCATGACGAAGATGATGATGATGATGAAGATGGTGATGATGATGATGACTAATGGAGATGATGATGATGATGATGATGATGATGTTCACGATGATGTTGATGATGACGAATATGCAGCACATCATCCTCATCATCATCATCATCATCTTCATCATCATCAACAACATGATCATCATCATCACCATCATCATCGTCATCATCATCATCATCATCATCATCATCATCATCATCATCATTGTGAGGACAAGGATGATGATGATGATGATGATATGATGATGATGATGGTGGTGGTGGATGATGATTAATATGAGTACGATGATGATGACGATGATGATGGTGATGATGACGATGGTGATGAAGATCATGATGATGATGAAGATGGTGATGATGATGATGATGATGATGATAAAGATGGTGATAATGATGATGATGATGACTAATGGAGATGATGATGATGATGATGATTGATTATGATGATGATGTTGATGATGAAGATGATGACGAATATATAGCACATCATCATCATCTTCATCATCATCCACAACATGATCCATAGCATGATCACCATCATCATCGTCATCATCTTCATCATCATCATCATTGTGAGGATGAGGATGGTGATGATGATGATGATATGATGATGATGATGGTGGTGGTGGATGATGATGAATATGAGTACGATGATGAAGATGATGATGATGATGACGAATATGATGATCATCATCAAAATCATCATATTCATCGTCATCATATTCATTAGTCATCATCATCGCCATCTTCATCATCCTCACCATAACCATCATCATCATATGATCATGGTCATGATGATCATTGTCTTCGTCATCATAATCGGCATCTTCATCATCCTCATCATACTCGTCATAGCCATATTCATCATCATCATCATCATCATGAAGATGATGATGAGGATGAGGATGATGTGCAGCATATTCGTCATCATCTTCATCATCAACATCATCACCATCTTCAGTAGTCATCATCCTCATCACCATCTTCATCATAATCATCATCATCACCATCTTAATCGCCATCATCATCATCATCATCTTCATGATGATGATGATGATGAAGATCATGATGATGATGATGATGATGTTGATGATGATGATGATGACGATGATGACTAATGGAGATGATGATGATGATGATTATGATGTTGATGATGAAGATGATGGCGAATATGCAACACATCACCATCATCATCATCTTCATTAGTCATCATCATCGCCATCTTCATCATCCTCCCAATCACGATCATCATCATATGATCATGGTCACGATGATCAATGTCTTCATCATCATAATCGGCATCTTCATCATCCTCATCATTTACGTCATGATGATGATGATGACGATGAAGATGGTGATGATGATGATAATGATGAAGATGGTGATGAGGATGAGGATGATGTGCAGCATATTCGTCATCATCTTCATGATGATGATGATGTGCAGCATATTCGTCATCATCTTCATCATCAACATCATCACCATCTCTAGTATTCATCATCATCATCATCACCATCTTCATCATCATCATTATCATCGCCATCTTCATCGTCATCATCACCATCATCATCTTCGTCATGATGATGATGATGAAGGTCATGATGATGATGAAGATGATGATGATGATGATGTTGATGATGATGATGATGGCGATGATGACTAATGGAGATGATGGTGATGATGATGATGAAGATGATGACGAATATGCAACAAGTCATCATCATCCACAACATGATCCACATCATGATCATCATCATCGTCATCGTCATCATCGTCATCATCATAATTGTGAGGATGAGCATGAGGATGATGATGATGACGATGGTGATGATGATGACGATGGTGATGATGATGACGATGATGAAGATGTTGTTGGAGATGATGACGAATATGTAACACATCATCATCGTCTTCGTTGTGATGATATGATGATGATAATGATGATGGTGATGGTGATGGTGGATGATGATGAATATGAGTACGATGATGATGATGACTAATTTGGAGATGATGATGATGACGGTGATGATGATGATGATGATGAAGATGAGGAATATGTAGCACATCATCAACATCTTCATCATCATCATCAACATGATCATCATCATCAACTTCCTCCTCCTTCTCCTCCTCCTCCTCATCATCATTGTGACGATGTAGATGATGAAGATGATGATCATATGATGACGATGATAGTCATCGTAACAGTCATCTTCATCATCCTCATCATACTCATCATCACCATCATCCTTATGATGATGATGATGATGATGATGATGATGATGATGACGACGATGATGATGAAGATGGTGATGATGATGATGACTAATGGAGATGATGATGATGATGATGATGAAGAAGATGATGAATATGCAGCACATCATTCTCATCATCATCATCAACAACATGATCATCATCATCACCATGATCATCATCATCACCACCACCATCATCATCATCATCATCATCATCAACAACATGATCTTCATCATCATCAACAACATGATCATCATCATCACCATGATCATCATCATCACCATCATCATCATCATCATCTTCATCATCATCATCATTGTGAGGACGAGGATGACGATGATGATGATGATGGTGGTGGATGATGATGAATATGAGTACGATGATGATCATGATGACGAATACGATCATCATCATCAAAAGCATCATATTCGTCATCATCATCATCGCCATCTTCATCATTCTCACCACCACCATCATCATCATATGATCATGGTCACGATGATCATTGTCTTCATCATCATAATCGTCATCTTCATCATCCTCATCATACTCGTCATCGCCATCTTCATCATCATCATCATCATCATCTTCGTATCGTCATCATTTGATGATGATGATGATGACGACGACGAAGATGTTGTTGATGATGATGATGAGGAAGAGGGTGATGATGGTGATGGTGGATGGTGATGAATATGAGTACGATGATGAACATGATGATGATGTTGATGATCATCGTACTCATAATCAACATCGTCATCATCATCGCCATCAATGTTGATGATGAGGATGATGATGATGATGACGTTGACGATGAAGATGATGACCTAGATGTTGATGAAGATGATGGTGTTGATGATGACAATGATGATGATGATGAAGATGATGATGATGATGGTGATGAGGATGAAGAATATTATGATGATGGAGATGATGTTGATGTTGATGAGGATGGTGATGAATATGATGATGATGAAGAAGATGACGATGGTGGAGATGTTGATGAGGAAGGGGGAGATGACAATGATGATGAAGATGTTGATGATGATGGTGATGGTGATGATGATGATGATGATGATGATGATGATAATCATCATATTCATCATGATCATGATCATCTTCATCACCATCATGATCATCATCCTCGTCACCATCATCCTCATCACCATCATCATCATCATCATCATCACCATCACCATCATCCTCATCGTCATCTTCATCACCATTGCCATCATCATCATCACCATCACCATCATCTCATCATCATCACCATCACCATCATCTCATCATCATCACCATCATCCTCATCGTCATCTTCATCACCATTTCCATCATCATCATCACCATCACCATCATCTCATCCTCATCGTCATGTTCATCACCATTGTCATCATCATCATCATCATCACCATCACCATCATCTCATCATCATCAGCATCATCATCAACATCTTCAACATCATTGTCATCTCCCCCTTCCTCATCAACATCTCCATCATCGTCATCTTCTTCATCATCACATCTTCATCATGACATCTTCATCAACTTCATGTATCCCCTTGACAAAGCAAATTAAATAAACCATACAAAGGCATACAATAACGCGTACGCGTAAGGACATGTGCGTGCTGTTCTTAACGCGTGCGCGCTTTTAATCACGCGTGCACGTGCGCGTAGTTGCGCGCACGCGTGTTTGAATTCAAATTGTTTTTGGTGCCCTTGCAGGCTTGGAATTAGCTTCGAATTGCACCTTTAGGCTCGGTCTGATTTATCCCTGATTTATAGCAGAAAACATCAAATGCTGCAACTTCCTGTTTTTCATAGCTAGTTCTGCATAAGCTCCAGGAGTGCACTGCAGATGAAATTGCACACACTTGTCGAGCTCTGTGTGCAGATTCCAAATATATAATTTTTTAATAGATCTGTTGTTGTTCTCTATTTTTAATTCATTTTAAACTGGACTCATGTCAAATTCGTAAAAAACATAGGTCGTTTATTTTGCCTATAACTCTTGATTGGCTTACCTATTTCAAAAATAGAAAAGAACCCACATAAGAGCACGAAAATACCTATAACATTAAAAAAATAAAATGCATTTTGATTATTTTAAGACCATGATATGGTGGATTAAAACTTGACAATGTCCTTTTAGGGATTCACTGACTTCGGTAATTGGAAAAAAATATAAAATTAACTTTTAAAATATTGGAAAAATAGCTCCGCAAAAGATTTTTCTGTTGCCTACGCCTCTACATATTTTTTTTCTCATAAATTAAAAGTTTACATAGCAAATAGGCAGGTCAACAAAAACATGTGCATTATGTTTTAGAAAAAAAATAACATACCAATCTTTGAATAATGACATTTTGGGGTGGTTATACCACTTTTCCATAAATAAAAGTTATATATTCTGGAAGGTCATCCATTTTTATACGTTTCATCTTTTTACACCTAATCGGAAAAAGGTTCGTAGGTACCTCTAATAATTGATTTTAATGATAATATTTATGTTTTTCCAGAATGTCATTGCTACTAACATGTCATAATTGGGTATCATTACCTTGTACCAGCCCTTATAAATTATCGCCGCTTGGTAGTACATTTATTCATTTATTTAGTTAATGATTCTTTTTATGTTATCATAAATTTAGTCATTAATTGTTGTTAACTGACCATTTATTTAGTCATTGATTGTTGTTAACTAATCATTTATTTAGTTATTAATTATTGTTAACTAATCATTTAATTAATGATTGATTTATGTAGACATGGCACAAGGAATCTAACCACCAACCTCCTACCTAGAAGGAAAATGCTCTTTTATTGAGCCGAGCACCCTTAAATATAATCCTTAATGAGAAATTAGTGATAAATTGATTGAAAATAAACTTACACTAATTCTGTTCATTAGGCCTTTGAGATTTTCTTGTAGAGTAAATCATGTATTTTTTTTCTTTGGTATGTTTGTCGTGAGAAAGCAATCCTAAAATTAGTCTAAAAAGAAGAGGGCCATAATTAAATAAAATTACTTAAATTGAAAAAGCACAAAACAATGCGAAACAAATAAAAGATACATATTCTAATTCAATGGAAATTGTCCAATTTGAAGCTCCAACTACCTCGACTAGCAACTAGACATTCTATCTACAATTTTTCATAAGAGGTAATGACGTACTTGTTGTTTCCTACAATATTATGGTCTTTAATATTAAAATCCCGCATCCAAAAATAATGCACATCTATCTATCTTTTACTTATCACTAAACAAATTAAACCATTGAATTCCTCATGGGATAAGTATGTCATTACCTCCTATGAAAAATTGTAGAAATTCATTAAAACAAACTTGAAATTCCAAAAAGCATAAAAACACACAATACAAATTTTTATTCCCTCTACACTCTATCTACAATACATATAAAATAAAAAAATTATTATTCCCTATACACTATCTCTCTAACATGTAAAAGAGCACCCTAAGAGACATGTTGTAAGTGAATATGTTATGGGAGCACTCTTGATGTACGGAGATAAGTTATTATTCTATCATTTTGAAATGTTTCATGGAGGAAACTTGGACTACCCTACATATGATAAGAAACTCTATGCCCTAGTTCAAGGTATTAAGAAATTAAAATACTTCCTAATGGTAAAGGAGACCATCATGCACACTAATCACTAGCCAATATTATACTTACAAGCCTAGAGTAACTTCAACAAAGAAAACACTATAAGTGAATGGGTTTTCACAAAAAATTCATCTAATCATCAAATATAATAAGGAAAGTACTAATAAAGTGCACATGAATCCGTTTACTCATTATGCATAAAAAGAGACATACACAAAAAAAAAAAAGGACTTAAAAGAAATATTTTAATAGCTACAAAACCAAGTTCATAAATATTACTATATATATAGATAAATATTTAAACTCATATTACTATATTATACTTTTGTTAATGCTTTTATTTTATTTTATTTCCACGTAATCTGATTTATTATTATTACATCATAAATACTATATTACATCTTAAATACTCTTCATGAGTCTAAATGCAATGATATCTTTCTATACACAAAGGTTACTCATATTACTATATTATACTTTCATTATTATTATTATTATTTTAAGTTTCACGTAATCTTTGCAAGCATGTGAGGCAGCGATGTATTCAGCCTCCGTAGTGGATAAATCAACTGTTTCTTGAAGCTTTGACATCCAACTTATAGCTCCACTTGCAAGAGTAAAAGCATATCCAGAAGTAGACCTTCTCTTGTCCAAATCACCTGCAAATTCTGAATCAACAAAACCGCATATAGAATCACTGTTATTATTAAAAGTGATACAATAGTCACTTGTGCCTCTTAGATAATGAAGCACCGATTTCACTACATTCCAATTTTCTTTTCCCTTAATTGCCATGTATTTACTGACAACACCTGCATGTGAAATATCAGGTCTAGTACACACTATCGCATACATTAAGCATCCTACTGCATTGACATATGGAACACGAGACATATAATCCTTTTCTTCATCATTACTAGGACATAAACCTGAAGAAAGCTTAAAATGGGAAGCCAACAGAACATCCATAGGTTTTTCCTTATTCATTCCGAATCTTACAAGTATTTTCTCAACATACTTCTCCTGTGAAAAACTAAGCTTACCATTTCTTCTGTCTCTGTGTATTTCAATACCCAAAATTTGTTTTGCAACTCCAATATCTTTCATATCAAACGCCCTAGCCATCTGAGCCTTCAACTTGTCAATGTCGTTCATGCTTTTACTCACAATAAGCATATCATCAACATACAATACTAAGATAATGAATGTGTCATCCAAACTTTTGAAGTACAAACAATGATCATACTCACTTCTAGTATAACCGTGGCTCACCATGAAAGAATCAAACTTCTTGTACCATTGCCTCGGTGACTGTTTCAGGCCATACAATGATTTTTTGAGCTTGAAAACTAATTTTCCTTTACGATGCTGCACAAAATCCTCTGGTTGTTCCATAAAAATCTCCTCATCTAAATCTCCATGTAAAAATACAGTTTTAACATCTAGTTGCTCTAACTCCAAATGAAGCAATGCAACAAGTGCTAACACAATACGAATAGATAAAAGCTTAACAAATGGTGAAAAAATCTCATGATAATCAACACCTTCCATCTGAGAATACCCTTTTGCGACCAATCTCGCTTTGTATCTTTCAATCTTACTATCAATACCTTTTTTCAACTTGAAGACCCACTTACATCCAACAACTTTTCTATCTTTTGGAAGTTCAACCAAATTCCATGTCTCGTGAACTCTTGTTCAGAGAATCCATTTCTTCTTCCATAGCCATTTTCCATTTAGCATTGTCAACACAATCAATGGCTTCCTGAAAACAAGAAGGTTCTCCGTCATTAGTAAATAAAGCAATAGACGAAACAAAATTTGTATACCTTTTAGGAGGATTTCTCTCCCTCGTAGATCTTCTTGGTGTAGGTGGTGTAGGTTGTGGAGTTTCCACAATTTCTTCACCTTCTATGAATTCTTTATCACCAGAAAATTCTTCTTGTTTCTTTAAGTCATTAGAAAACAAAAACTTCAACTGAACTAGTTGTTTTGATGATAACTGTTCCTGTTCCACATCAATTTTTACATTTTCTGATTTAGTGAGAGAAGATTCATAAAAAATTACATCTCTGCTAATGACAATTTTACGAGCAGTAGGATCCCATAACCGATAACCTTTCGTCACATCATCATATCCTACAAATATGCACTTCTTTGATCTGGGGTCTAACTTAGAATGCTGATTTTTAGGAGTAAGTGCATAAGCTTCACAACCAAAATTTTTCAAATTCGAATAACTACAAGGATGACCAGTCCATACCTCTTCCAGAATTTGACAATTTATTGCGATTGAAGGTGATTGGTTTATTAAATAACAAGTAGTAGAAACTGCTTCTTCCCACAACTCTTGACCCAAATTAACATTACTGAGCATGCACCTTGCTCTCTCTAGAAGAGTCCTGTTCATGCCTTCTGCAATGCCATTTTGCTGAGGAGTGTATACATTTGTTTTATGTCTTATGATCCCTTCTTCTTTGCAAAACTTTTCAAACTCTAAAGAAGTAAACTCACCTCCGTTATTTGTTCTTAAGCACTTGATCGTCCTACCAGTTCTTTTTTCAACCATAACTTTAAAATGTTTGAAAGTATCAAACACATGAACCTTTCTTTTTAAAATATAGACCCAAACCTTTCTTGAAAAATCATCAACAAACAACAAAAAATATGTTGCTCTTCTATAGGAAATAGTAGGGGATGGACCCTATACATCAGAATGTATGTAATCAAGCACACCTTTACTTGCATGAATCTCTACTTTGAATTTTTGTCTACATTGCTTTCCAAATATACAATGTCTACAAAACATCAAATCTAAAGATTTCAGATTTGGAAGGAATTTACGATTCACTAATACCTGTAGTCCTCTCTCACTCATATGACCAAGATGCTGATGCCATAATCGAGTGGATTCTGATACCACTTCAGATATCAATGTTGTTTCATTAACTTGAGTTTTTCCAATCAATTTGTAAAGGTTTCCTACTTTTAATGCCTTCATAACCACTAAAGCACCCTTAGATACTTTCATTACCCCATTTAGACCTGTAAACTTATGACCACAAGAATCCAACACTCCAAAAGATATTAAGTTTTTCTTTAATTCATGCACATGTCTAACATCCGTTAGTGTTCTTATAGCTCCATCAAACATTTTAATTTTAATACTTCCAAACCCAACAGTCTTACATGAAGAATTATCTCCCAAAAGAACTACACCATCATTAAGTGTTTGATAAGAAGTAAACCATTCTTTATGAGGATAAACATGGTGTGAAGCACCAAAATCTAACAACCATTCTTCATTGTATTCAGAAACATTACAAATGGACAACACCTCATCAACTATACCTGAATCAGTTTCAACTGAATTTGCCTCATATTTGTCCAGAGTCTTCCTTTTTGGATTCTTGTCTTTTCCAACAGTCCTTCTTGAGATGAACAGTCTTGTTGCAATACCAACACTTGAGTTTGCTCTTTTTGCCCTTTGATTTAGATCTAGAAAAACCTCTTGATTTTTCCCCTCTTTCTTTGGATCGACCTCTAACAAACAAAGCTTCTGGTGTAGAGGGTTCAATACTGACGATATTTCTTAACTCCTCAGACAACAAAGCTCCAACCACGGTGTCTAATTCCAAAGTTGTGCTAAGACTAATAGAAGACACTACATGACTCCAAGACTCACGTAGAGTAACTAAAAGATTTACTGCTTTATCTTCATCTTCAATCTTAACATCCATACTATTCAATTCACAAATAAGAGTATTAAACACATTCAAATGTTTTGCAATCTTCGTAACTTCTTTCATTTTCATACCGTATAGCTGTCTCTTCAAGTAAATTCTGTTTGTCAAAGACTTCGTCATATACAAGCTTTCCAATTTGCACCATAAACTTGCTACTGTCTTTTCTCCATCGATATTAAATAAGAAATCATCTGCAAGGCATAATTGAATTGTGCTAAGTGCTCTGGCATCTAATTCCTCCCATTCACTATGTGTCATAAATAATGGTTGTTTTTCCTTTCCATCTAAGGTCTTCTGCAACCCTTGCTAAACTAAGAGATCTCACATCTTAAGTTTCCACAATTCAAAATTATTATTGCCATTAAAATTCTCTATTTCAAATTTAGAACTTGACATTTTTGCCATCATTTTTTTATTACTACAAACTTCACAGACTTTCCAAATATTATATATATGTGACCAGAATATTTTCTTAAAAATAACAAAGAAAGACTTCCTCTCTTCACAGGAAGAAAGCAGATACTACACTGCACAAGCGATGGACAGGCTCAAAAAAATTCAGGCACAGCTTCCAACGTTTCAATTTCTTCAACGCTGCCTTCTCCACAGCACTTCTCCATAAAATAAAAACGGCCTCGATTCTGGGCACACACTCTCTCGACCCTTCTCTGCATGAACAAAACGACCTCCAACACATATACTTAACCTTCCACACGGCCTCTCCCACTGGACGCTATTCTCCCACCTCTGCACGCAAATCTCCAACAGCGTAGCTCTTCACGCACGCAGATCTCGTCAAAGCTTTCTCGACGAATGATCCTCTCGGAGTGCTCGGTCTCCCAGTGCGGATGGCCTCTCGAAGCTCCTACTGCAGATTGCTCTGCGGAGAGGCCTCTACCACGGACTCTCAACCTTTCTTGCTCTCTACGGGCTGGCTCCTACACGCACAGATCGGATCTCCTGGGCAGTGATGCGCACGATGCAGTCTCACGCGGGCTGGCTGGCTCCTTCACCATGGCGGCTACAGTCCAAACAATTGGCTCCTCCAACCTCTTCCACAATGGCCCTTCACAGCCTCACGGCTCCCCATCTCTTGGACAGTGGCACGGTGGCTCTTAGCTGCACACGATGGACCCAAGGCGGCCTCTTCCACGCTGCACGATACAGTCAAACGGCTCCTCCACCTCAGAGGAGAGTCTCTCCAGGACGGCTTTCTTCTGCAGCTCTCCTTCCAACGCAGTCTCTCTCTGCAGTCTCTCTTCCGGTCAGGCACCAAGGCTCTGATACCACTTGTTGGTATTCAAGTCTGTAAAAGAATAATGAACAATAATAATAATGGACAAATAAATATTCAACGCAAAGTTTTAACATGGTAAAACCCCAAGTTAAAATCCCAACACTTAGGGAACAAAGTATTGATATTTTATTCCTCTTAATAACAGAGATTATATATTAGGGATTCCTCTATCTATACATTTTTTTCAGTTACATTTACTCCTCTCCAAAATTATATATAAATACATGGAATCAGGAGTTAAATATATGAGTGAACTACCACCCTTTAGAAAAACTACCTACCAATCAAACTACAAAAAACCACCTTAATTATGGTTAATTGTTAATTAGTTATCACAATTTTAACAGTGAAATGAAATTGACATAAAAACATATACTATATTATATCATAAATACTCATGATGATTCTAAATTCAATGATATATCTCTGTACACAAAGAGTACTTTTTACATCTACTTAGAACCTAAATAAATAATGTGGAATGAAATTGACATGATAGCATATTTAATTCATTGCCCTCCACACATTTTTAGAGTCCCTTTGAAGTGAAAATAATGAGAGTTTTTCGTTGTGGGATTGAATGAAACAAGATAAGGTGATTGGACTTATTTCCTCTCTTTGTATGTGTTTGGTTCTGAACTTTCCATTGGTTTCTTTCTTTCATTTAAACTTTATTGCACTCTTGATGCCAAGATGCCAAGAGACAAGTGTTGTATTCCTTCATTCACCCTTGAAGGGTCCACGGGTGTAAGGAGAAGTTGTCTATCCTTTTTCTTTTTAATATGGACATGTTATAAAATTGTTGTTACCAACACAAATTTTGTACTTATTGTGTAAAATAATAAAAACAGTAGGATTTGGAAAAAATTCAAATGCGTGAAGCTGTTTGGTCACATCTATTAGGCGGTCGGGCCCTCAGTTGGATCGTTGGAAGGATGAGATGGAGAAGCCATTTTATTTTGTCTCATCTTACCTATGGATTAGACTGCTGTTCTATTATGCCCATCCTGATAATAAGAATTCTCATAGAAAAATACCTAGAAGCCCTGTATTGGATCAGATTTTGTTCCTTCCTTCCACATGCTTTGTTTTTGTTGTTGTGTAGAACTTTTATGTTTATACATTATAAATAAATCACTAAAACTGATAAAAAAATACTTTCACTCTTTGCAGTATGGTCATGGATTATTTATAAATATTATAAGGTGTAGGGGTAGGAGGGACCAACTTCACTACCATTTCAGTCTAATTTTCTGGAGACATGGTTTCATGTAGTGTTTGAATACAGGAACGATGCTAATTTTAAAGCATCTTAAAAAATACTCTTTATGTTGCGCTTCTAGAGCTTCCATAGTAATGGTCATGTTAGCAGGCTTGGTTAGTGTCTTTGCTCTTGCAATCCAAGTTTATACATTCCCTACATGATCTTATGGTTTCCATCCTACTCCTTCAAAAGTTCCTTCCAATTCTGCAAACTCCTGACCTATCCACGTCCCCACATTCTTGATCTTCAGTTCCAACCAACATCTTATAATAAAAACACGTATCTATGAAGAATAAAGAGAAAAGCACTATACATACATTTCCAATTAAAGCTGACAGGGTTCAGTCTGTAAAAAAACCAGTACTTCTCTCGGTTCTAGGTGCTCGATCTGCAGTTCCAAATCCAAATTAAGATCCCCCAGGCGGAGATACGTATCAAGATGGATATTGAACCATACCAATAGCAAAGGTAGATCTTATATAATAGATACATAAGTAGAGAAAGGAAGCTATTAAAACATAATTATGGTAATTATGCAGTGATCGAAAGTAATGGATTGCAAGAAGTACCGGTGAAGATGGGGAGGAAAGGTAAGTGGTAGCTATTTTATATATGTAATTATGGTACAGAATAATTTGGAAAATTAGAGATCACATTTATGAATTTATAAATTCCTTATAATGCCAGGCTCATCAAGATGGATATTGAACCATACTAATAGCAAAGGTAGATCTTATATAATAGATACATAAGTAGAGAAAGGAAGCTATTAATACATAATTATGGTAATTATGCAGTGACTGAAAGTAATGGCTTGCAAGAAGTATCGGTGGAGATGGGGAGGAAAGGTAAGTGGCAGCTATTTTATATATGTAATTATGGTACAGAATAATTTGGAAAATTACAGATCACATTTATGAATTTATCAATTCCTTATAAGGCCAGGCTCATTGAGAGAGATTGACCACCCCATAGGCCATGTTTATTATGATAATTTTACACCGATAATTGCAAATGAAATTAGGGTTTTAAAAAAAAAAGGTGGGCCAATCAATAGGAAAGCCTTAGCTGCAATGCATTGGAACAAGACAAAAAGACCTGTTTTTTCTCAGAATAAAGCAAAGGAATATCATTCTCATACACACGGTTGGACCGTCGTATTAGTGTTTGTCCCGAGGAGAAAGAGATATGTTTTTGTTAGCTAGTTGTACATTAGTTGTCTCTCCTATATCGTCCCTCTCCAGCAACACTAAGCCCTCACAACTGAATTTGGCAAATGTAGCAGTTCTTATACAGGTCCACTCAATTTGTCAGGAATTTGGGAGAGTGGGCCAGCTGCTTCTGAGTGTGGAATGACATTATGTTGCCATTGCCTTCGAATCTACATGAGCATTCACACAGGAAAAATGATAATACTTTTTTTTTTTTGGAGTGGATGAATTATTGCTGATCGTTGGGGTGGGTCCTAAGGATTAAGAGAAGGCGAAATTGATGACAAAACTTTCATTATTTTTTTGTCATCTCATCCAGGGCTGGAATTTGATTGGCAAAATGTCCATCATGGACCATGAACTAAACAGTAAAAAGTCTGTATTTAGTATTTAGTATTTTAATAAATGGGATTTTTCCCAAATTCCTACCTTGTTCCTGTCTCATTCTTCTCTTTACAAATTCTGTTGACTGATTGCTAATATTGTATTTGGTTTGAATATTAAAAACCCAAAACCCTAATCCGCCTAGAAACCCATGAAAACTCAAAATACACAACAGGCATTTAGTACACAATAACATAAACAGGTGATTTAACAAAATAAGATTCATAAGATTAGATATCTGATGGGAATGAGTTGTTTAAAACCTAACATCATCATCAAAAAGTTCAAATTTTCTTTAAAAACAAAACAATCCAACCATAGATATTCACCAGGGGTTAAAAACGCTGAAGTGTTACAAATTTAAGGTTAAAATAGATCTCTTAACCTAATTGGAGAAAGCGAACCTCAAAATTCATAATTCAATACCCAAAAATGCCATACTTTAGGGTTACATAGCATACCTAAAGAGAAAATCTCAAATACTGTAAAATCGCAGATGGTACTGACGAAGAGTTCATTTCTACGAGCTTGGGCAATAAGGAGAAGATATAGAAAGGATAACAGAGATTTTGCTAGTTTACCATGGCTTAGGAAATCCCTCCTGAAGAAGAATCATAGGCCATGAAATTTTCACTTTTTGATATGATGGATGGCTTCCTTGCTTCGCTTGGATTAGATCTTCACTTGATTCTTTGGTGCAAACCACAGTCAATGCCGGAGAGATCTTAGAATATGTCCGGATTACTGCAGAATGCCCTAGAATAAATTGCAGAGATAGTTTGCTTCGGTTTAGGATGTTTAGAGGATGAAATGCGTGCTTGGATCTCTTCAATAGATGCCCTAGATCACTTACATAGGGCACAAGGATCGCTTCAAGCCACAAAAACTAGATCAATTCGCTTAGAGGATGTCCAGATAAGAAAATTCGATCGCTTCAATAGATGCCCTAGAATACACCGTAGAGATAGTTCTCTTCAGTTTAGTATATTTGGAGGATGAAATGCATGCCTAGATAGCTTCGATAGATGCCATAGATTGCTTCCATATGATGCAGATATTGCTTCAAGTATTAAATATTGAACAACGAAGCCCAAATCGCTTCAATAGATGCCGTAGATCACTTCCATAGGCCGCATAAGTTGCTTCAAGGATGAAACACGTGCTCAGATCTCTTCAAGGAAATGAAATGCATGCTTAGATCTCTTCAAGGAAGTGAAATGCTTGCTCATATCCCTTCAATAGATTCCCTAGATCACTTGCATAGGCCGTAGAGATCACTTCAAGCCAGAGAAAATATATCAATTCTCTTCAGAAATCACTTCAAGTTTTAAAAAAAGATCGCGAAGCACCACAGGATTCACACCAATTGAGGCCTCGCCAAGGAAGGGGAGAAGACAAGATCATGCTGGTCTCTCATCTCCAGAACTAATCCATACCCATATAGAGATGCACTAATTATGCATTTGCACTCCTCACCAGTGAATTTCCCACTTTTTCCTTTATTTAATGGGACAATTGAGAGGTTAAGTTAACTACCTCCAAATTATAACTTGACATAGTGGAGCTCATGTGATGGACGAGTAATTACGTCGATAGGCGTTTTCTTTTAACTTTTGGGGGTGGAGGTTTAGTGGCTGATTTCTTATTACGCTGATAGGCGTTTTCTTCTAACTTTTGGGGGTGGAGGTTGGGTGACTGATTTCTTATTTTTTAAATAATCGATGGTTAGATTTTATTGATCCGGGAAGATACATCGTCTGACGCATAGATCAACCACCCAAATTTACTCACTTAACCTGTGTGCAGCTTTAAATCCAAACGACATGGTTTAAAATAATTTATTGAATTTATTATTATGCTCCACTCCCCCACACTCCATTACTTGTAGCGCTCCACTCCCCCACACTGATCCGCTGCTCGTCGGCTCAACTCCACTACCCCACGCGGCATCCCAAAATCTGGCTACCCTTTGCCCTTTTAAATTTACACCACGGCATGCCCAACATACGGCGTAGTGGAAAACACAGCTCTGGAATTCGTCTCTGAGTTACCTTTCTTTTTGGTTTGCAAGCAATTTTCTCTTATTAAACGCTCTCCAATTCACTGCGGATCGCAGTTTAACAACGTGTTGTCCTTAGGGTTTGCTGCAGGTTAGGGTTTTCGTTTCAAGATCGTTTTTTCGTCGGCAAATTCTCTGGTAATGGCGATTCCGAAGACGATAGCAACAACTGATATGTCGTGGATGGAAATAGCCCCTCCGCACTGTTAAGTGTGAAGCCTTCAACATTAATTGCACCACCCAAGCCCATCAAATTAATTGCACCGCCCCTACCAAATTAACAACCAACCACCATTGTCTAAATTTATTGTTGGTTGGTGGCAGCTGGTTGGTTTTATTGATGATCTTGGTGAATTTGAGTACTATAAATACTCATATAGTTTTCATTGTAAAATGTGTGGTGTGGAGTGCCAAGTAGAGAAGAGACAAAATAGAGAGTTGAGAGAGATAGTGCTTCACTATTGTAATTAACGATTTCATAGTGGAATTTGAGTGCGGGTGCGCTCCGTGGATGTAGGCTTTTGCTGAACCACGTAAAATTTCGTGTCTCTTATTTTTCTTTTGCTTGTGTGTGTGTGTATCCCCTAAGCCGGAGTTATTCCCTAACAACTGGTATCAGAGCTTAGGTTTCAAGGCTTAGGGTGTATAGGATCCAAATTTGAGGATTCTGTAGCACAAGGTTCCAGGAGTCCGGAACAGCAGCCGCGCAGCTGACATGTCGTCGGAGCAGTCACGCCGGAACAGTAGCCGCCGAAGAAGTCGCCGCCGGCCACGGAGAGTGAGCTGTCACCTCCCACACCATTAGAATTAGAAAGATCCGACCAACAGGTTTCCCTTCTGGTCCATCGTCAAAAGATCACCGGAAAGTGGTCAAATTGGCCGACGAAGGTTGAAGAGGAGCCATTTCGCCGCCCAGTTTCTGCCGGCGAGTTGAGCGACACCACCACCACCAAAAGAAGAGGAAAGAGACGACCTTCAAGATTGTCTTCTTGGTCGTCGTCAACCGAGTACAGGGAAATCCTCAAATCGGCCGACAAAGTTTTTTGAACCGAATGGTTATCGTTAGATCTACACCGATCCGTCATGAATCTGAGAAAACCGACACCACCAGCAGACTCAGTGTGGTGAAATCTTCCAGATCCGGTTCCTTTGACATTGAAACGAAAAGTTTCGGATTTCGGTCGGATTCCGTCCAGGTTTGATTTTTTTCGTTGACCAGTTTAGATTGCTTGCCGTTCTTAGTTTGAGTCAGAGCAATGGGGTCCGAGAAGGATACATACAAGATAGAGAAATTCAACGGTACAAATTTCAGCTTTTGGAGGATGCAGATGGAGGACTATTTGTACCAGAAGGACTTGTATTTGCCGATAGTAGAAAAGCTGAAGGACATGTCCGATGAAGAATGGGTGGTCAAACGTAAACCAAAAGATATGACCGACGCGCAGTGGATGGTTTTGGATCGGAAAGCGCTCGGAGCAATTCGACTTAGTTTGTCGAAATCAGTGGCCTTCAACATCAAGGGTCAAGAGACAGCGCCAGATCTCATGAAGGCCCTATCGAATTTATATGAGCAGCCTTCTGCGGCAAGGAAGGTCCATCTGATAAAGAAGCTAGTAAATCTGAAGATGTCAGAAAATCAGAGCTTCAAGGAGCACCTGAATGTGTTCAACGAGGTAACAGATGGGTTAAATTCGGTTTCTATAGTATTTGATGATGAAGTGTTGGCAGGCATAATTCTAGGCCAGATGCCAGAGAGTTGGAGTACGACGTGTCAATCGATCGCCAACTCATTCGGAAAAGAAAAGTTAGCCTTCCAACAGGTCGTAGACATGATTATGACCCAGGAAATCAGGATGCGTGAAGAGGGATCAGGGGCATCATCTTCAGCACTGAATATGGAAGGTAGAGAAAGCAGAAACAGGAATCGGAACAGAAATCAACGAGGTAGATCAAAGTCAAGAGGAAGATCCAAGTCCAGGAATCGTCAAGGCAACAATTCAGGTAATCAACAACGAAACAAGAAAGACATCGAGTGCTGGAATTGTGGCAAGATGGGTCACTACTCTAGTGAGTGTAGATCTGGAAAGAAGGACAATGGCAAGAGCAGTGCAAATTGCGTTTCAGAGGAGGTAGATGATTGCCTTATTTGCGCATTGGAAAGCAAGACGGAATCTTGGGTGTTGGACTCAGGGGCGTCATTCCATGCCACCTCACACATGGATTTGTTTGAGAACTATGTCTCCGGATATTTCGGTAAGGTGTATCTTGGTGACGATCAAGCATGCGACATTACAGGGAAAGGAGATGTGAAGATCCAGCTGCATGGCTCAGTTTGGAAACTTAACAACGTGAGACATGTACCAAACTTGAGAAAGAATTTGATCTCCATTGGGCAGTTAGCATCAAACGACTATGTGACGACTTTCACGGGAGATAAGTGGAAGATCTCGAAAGGAGCAATGACAATCACCCGAGGAACTAAGAACGGGACTCTTTACACAACTACCGATGGGTGTGGTTTGGCCGTAGTAGCGGAAGATAAAGAGGATCCAAATTTGTGGCACCAAAGGTTTGGGCACATGAGTAGTCAGGGATTGAAGTGTTTGCAATCGAGAGGTAAACTGCCAGGGTTGAAGTCCGTTGAGGTTGATTTCTGTGAGAGTTGCATTCTTGGGAAGCAGAAGCAAGTGAGCTTCAAGAAGACTGGAAGAGCACCGGCAAAGGAGAAGCTGAAACTAGTGCACACCGACGTATGGGGTCCAGCTTAAGTCTCATCAATCGGAGGTAAACAATATTTTGTCACTTTCATTGACGACCATTCTAGGAAGGTATGGGTTTACTTCTTACGACACAAGTCTGATGTGTTTGAGGCTTTCAAGAAATGGAAAGCTATGGTTGAAAATGAGATAGGGTTGAAGATCAAGAAGTTGCATTCAGACAATGGTGGAGAGTACGAAGATAACGAGTTCAAGAAGTTTTGCTACCAGAGCGGGATAAAGCTCATAAGGACGGTGCTAGGTACACCGCAGCAGAATGGTACAACAGAACGTATGAACAGGACATTAACTGAGAGAGCTAGAAGCATGCACCTACAGTCAGGGTTGCCGAAGCAATTCTGGGTAGAAGCAGTCAATACAGCAGCATACTTGATCAACAGAGGACCATCAAAGCCTTTGGACCTCGCTATACCAGAAGAGATCTGGATTGGGAAAGAGGTAAAACTTTCTCATTTGAAAGTGTTTGGGTGTGTATCTTATGTACATGTAAGTGATCATGCAAGGAGCAAGTTGGACGCCAAATCAGTGAAATGCACCTTGGTGGGTTATGGCGAAGACGAGTTTGGATATAAACTCTGGGACGACCAAAACCACAAGATGATCAGAAGTAGAGATGTTGTCTTCAATGAAAAGGTCATGTACAAGGACAGAAACATAGAGAAGTCTGAGCAGAGAGAACCAGACTATTTTGGGCCAGAGGATGTATCAGGTGGTAGGATCATGGAACATGGTAGTCAGAAAGATGAAGAACAAGGTGTGCAGCCTCAGGTTGAAGAACCTATACCACAAGATGAAATTCCAGCACCACATAGTCTGATTGGTCGGAGGGTACTGAATCCACAGGTTGGGAATGCTTTGAGAAGATCCCCAACAGCCCAGAGTACATTACGAAAATCCACTCGCCCACATGTACCAGATAGGAGGTACTTGCAATACTTGTTGTTGACAGATGCAGGATAACCTCAATGCTATGATGAGGCATGTCAGGGAGAAGATGCGAGCAAGTGGGAGCTTGCAATGAAGGATGAGATGAAATCGCTTGTATCCAATCAAACTTGGGAGTTAGCCAAGTTACCTGAAGGAAAGAAAGCCCTACAGAACAAATGGGTGTTTCGAATCAAAGAGGAACATGATGGTTCCAAGAGATACAAGGCGAGACTGGTGGTCAAAGGCTTTCAGCAAAAGGAAGGTATTGATTACACTGAGATTTTTTCTCCTGTTGTTAAACTAACTACGATCCGGTTAGTGTAGCATTGTCGCTACAAAGGGGTTATATCTTGAGCAGTTGGATGTCAAAACTGCATTTCTTCATGGAGATTTGGAGGAAGAGATATACATGCAGCAACCAGAGGGGTTTGCGGAAAAGGGCAATGAAGAGATGGTTTGCAGATTGATGAAGAGCTTTTATGGTTTAAAACAAGCTCCCCGACAGTGGTACAAGAAGTTTGATGGGTTTATGCAAAGGAATGGGTACTTTAGATGCAATGATGACCATTGCTGCTACTTCAAGAAAGTTAAATCGAGTTTCATAATATTGTTACTTTATGTTGATGACATGTTAGTAGCTGGTGCAAATTTGGAAGAGATTAACAATTTGAAGAAGCAATTGTCGAGTGAATTCGAAATGAAGGATTTGGGTGCAGCAAAGCAAATACTTGGAATGAGGATTAGCAGAGACGAACAGGGAGGTACTTTGCAGCTATCTCAAGCAGAGTACATTCGCAAGGTGTTACAGAGGTTCAACATGAAGGATGCAAAGCCAGTCAGAACACCTTTAGCTAGTCACTTTAGATTGTCCAAGGAACAGTGTCCAGAGACAGACGAAGAGAAGGACTTCATGGCTAGAGTACCATATGCCTCAGCCATTGGAAGCCTGATGTACGCCATGGTTTGCATGAGACCAGACATCTCCCATGCAGTGGGAGTTGTGAGTAGATACATGTCTAATCCAGGTAAGCAACACTGGGAAGCAGTGAAATGGATCCTAAGGTACCTGTGGAGTACGACAGAGAAGTGCCTGACCTTCAGAAAAGATGAGCTCAAGCTGGAAGGTTATGTGGATTCCGATTTTGCTGGAGAGGTGGATCATAGGAGGAGCACCACAGGATATGTGTTCACACTGGGGAGTACTGCTATTAGTTGGGTTTCTCAGTTGCAGAAGATAATGACAATAACTACAACTGAAGCGAAATATGTGGCTGTGACTGAAGCTAGCAAGGAGCTTATATGGTTACAGGGGTTATTAGCAGAGTTAGGATTCGAGCAAGAGATGAATGTGTTGCACAGTGATAGTCAGAGTGCGATACACTTGGCAAAGAATTCGGCGTTCCATTCTAGGACCAAGCACATAGACCTACGTTACCATTTCATTCGGTCGTTAATCGAGGAAGGGGTATTGAAGCTTGTGAAGATCGCAAGGAGCAAGAATCCGGCTGACATGTTAACCAAACCAGTCACTACGGAGAAACTGGAGCTGTGCGCAGCTTCAGTGGGTCTTCAAGGTTGAAGACAGAGAAGGATGAGCGCACCGTATCTATCCACTAGTCATCGAAGGAGGAGGAAGAAGTCCACTCGAGTTTCAGTCTTCAAGTGGGAGATTGTTAAGTGTGAAGCCTTCAACATTAATTGCACCACCCAAGCCCATCAAATTAATTGCACCACCCCTGCCAAATTAACAACCAACCACCATTGTCTAAATTTATTGTTGGTTGGTGGCAGCTGGTTGGTTTTATTGATGATCTTGGTGAATTTGAGTACTATAAATACTCATATAGTTTTCATTGTAAAATGTGTGGTGTGGAGTGACAAGTAGAGAAGAGAGAAAATAGAGAGTTGAGAGAGATAGTGCTTCACTATTGTAATTAACGATTTCATAGTGGAAGTTGAGTGCAGGTGCGCTCCGTGGATGTAGGCTTTTGCTGAACCACGTAAAATCTCGTGTCTCTTATTTTTCTTTTGCTTGTGTGTGTATCCCCTAAGCCGGAGTTATTCCCTAACACGCACAGGGTATGTATGGGAAGACAGCGGCCTTTGGAGAAACCTCTGAGGCCAATCGAGAAAGAGGGCAGTCTTAGTAACGGCAAACTCATGTCCCTACTTTTCCTGCGGTTAGTGGCTTCAAAGCGGAGGGCAAGAATGAAAGATTTGCATCGGCTGAGTGAACTCTGGCGTTCCAATATGGATCTATGGAGCCCGATACTGTAGGTGTGGCCTTGATCTTCATTGTATATCCTAATTTAATTTTCAGTATTAATATATCTGCACAGACAATGAATATATGGCCTTTATTAGAAGCCAAACTTGCACATGCATTGGTTGATGCTTTTTCTTTTAAGGCGGATATGGTCAGCTTTCTCTGGCAGTTTCTTGGTGCTTTAATTTCCGTGCACAGTTCGTTTATTGGATTCTTTATAAACTATCCGGTGTAGCTAAGAGTATTTAAACAGTTTCTTGGTGCTTTAATTTCCCTGCACAGTTAGTTTATTGGATTCTTTATAAACTACCCGGTGTAGCTAAGACTATTTAGGCAGGATTGATAGGCTGTGACCATGTATACCCTAATTTAATTTAGACACACACAATGAATATATGGTCTTCATTACAAGCTAACCTTGCACATGTACTGGTCGATTGTCTCTGACAGTTGCTCGGTGTTGTAATTTCTGTCTATGGCACATAGTATTCCTGAACCAAATAGTTTTCTTAAGCCTTTGAAAGTTTGCAGCTCTAAGGGGTGCACTGCTTTGCTTAGTGGAACTTTCAAAATGAGCCCTGAAATGCTTAATACTATGTACAAGGATTTGATATGAACAGCATGCCGACAAAGTAGATGGGTTTCATTTCAGAGCTTAAAGAAGCACACAAAAAATAACAATAATTTCAGAGCTCAAATTATTAATATGGCTAACAATAATTTCAGAGCTCAAATTATTAACGATTTGATTGGAATGCCATGTGGGAACTAGATTTCTACAAAATGCTGTTAATACAAAATGATATTTAGATTCCAATAAATTTCCACATAAGCGGTTGTTTCAAAGAATGGTAATTTAAAAAATGGTGATTCTCTATTTTAAATAATGGTAATTAAACTATGAAGTTAATATGGTAACCATTATCTACACAACCACGAAAACTGGACAATACTTGTAATATATATTTGGCATCTCTCGAAGGAATCCGAGGAATGGAGAAATATGTGGGCATTAATGTATTATTTATGCATTATGTAAATGTGATTGTTTTATGAATATATTATGTAAATGTGATTGTCTTATTTTTTTTCTTTTTGAACAAGTGAGTACATAATTGGTAAAAGATATAGTTAAAGATATATGGAAGAATGAAGCTGTTAAATAGATAACATTCATATTATTTTAAACGTGTCCGCATTGGCAAAGACTATACACCTTGCCAATCACTATTTGTTGTAAATTTCTGTTCATTGTATTTGCCTCATATTTTCATATCAACCAAGACAAACTATACCTTCTGTTACATGCCTCTTGCCTCATGGATTCCCAATAATGGTCAAGCTTTTCGTAATAGTTGGCATAGAAAACTATACCGTGGATTTATTGTAAAAATAAACTTTAAAACCAGAAAGGCATACTATGTTTAAGTCAATAAACTTTTAGATATTCCCCACATTTGGTTTATAATTCACTTGTCAATGAAAACTGTTTGAGGCCACATTGACCGAGTGTTAAAATATTCCAACAATGGTAAAGATTTTCATAAGAACTATCATAGAAAACAATAATTAATATGGTTTGAGGCCACTGTCATAAGAATTATCATTGAAGACTCATAAGAACTATCATTGAAGACTGTTTGAAGCCACATTAAATGAGTGTTTAAAGATGGTTTGAGGGTGAGTTCAATGAGTGGTCGAAGATGTTTATGATTCTTCTCATTTTTTTAAAATAATATTGTGAAGAATATTTATGTTTTTTTAAGACCATAATTATATAAAAATAAAAATTCAGTAATATATATATATCATAATATTAAATATATCAAACATTAATATTGTGAACTATATCAAACATAGTTCATAACATTAATTTTATGAAATATTAATATGAAACTTATCATATCATATTATATCAAACATACCATATTTAATATCAAACATTAATATTAATATTAAAGATATCATAACATTAATTTTAACCATATATAGAAGTCAACCATCAATTGAAATAACTCTTGAAGTATTTATTAATAATATTAATTAATTATCAATATTAATTAATGTTAATGTTAATATTAACATATTAATATTAATAATTACATAATGTTCATAATTATTAATTATATTAATTAATAATATTAACTAATATTAATATTAATGTAATTAATTATCATTTCATATACATTTATATTAAATTCTTTTGTATAATATAATTAAAAAAAACTTTTTAAAATTAAAATAATTATTTATAATGCTATATTAAAAAAATAAGAGACAATAAATTAAATTTTTTTTTTCCTTTAATTAAAATACATTTAACAAAATAATTGCCAAAAATATTTTTAAAATAGATCTCTACAAAATTATGTATGATTTGTCCACCAACACAATGCATAACATAGTGCAACATTAAATATTCAATTCAAGTTTTAATTTTTATCCCTTAAATAAAATAAATTTGACAAAATAATTGCCACAAATATTAAAAAATAGACCGTTATAAAATGAATGATGTGAAACTTTGTGTGTCTATTGTCTCTTGTGATTGCTTGGTGTGGTTGATATGCATTGTTATGCTTGATATGTTGTACATGTTATTATCTTAGTAAAGATCCTATAGTATGTTGAATTAATGCTAAAAAATTAACAAGGTTCGGCCCAGTGAACATTATGTTAAGTGGTTAAGTTGGGGGCCGACCTAGTTAGTGTAAAATTCAAGTCGGAGTTGTGTATAAATAAAGGAGGTGTGTTCCTCATTTAACACACATTCACTCACTTGTGATTGACGCATAGGTGAGAGAGAGATCTGCTATGTAGGAGAAGGAGCTCATGTTTGTGAATTACATCTTTGTATTTGTTGGTCATCTATGTTGAGGAAGCTTTGCTCGGTTTTCGTCCCCAGGAGGGTTTATGTTGTGCTTGTTGTTCTTTCAATGATCATGTATATGCTATTGTTGTGAAATGGAATGTAATACTGATATTTTCTATATTAGAATATTGAATCTTAACATGGTATCAGAGCTATCCTGAAGGAAGGAAATGCATGGCACTTACGGCACTTGTCTCACTTGCTACAATTTGAAAGTTAGGGTTTTATATAGAAAAAAACCAGTCATCGTGGAACTTTTTCTATAAATCCATTTTGGAGAAGTTTCAGGATCTGAAACCTTTATAGTTAATAGATAACATCCCCCTGTACCTTGTGTTCGAAGGACAGCCTCAGATTCGTTGTACTTTGTGAGATATGATTAGTACAAGTTAGGGTTTTTGCCTCTTCCAAAATGTAGTCTTAAACAAGTGACCTAGGAAAAAAGGTCATATCTCGGGCTAGGAAGCCCCAAATGAAATTTCGTAAAAAGTGAGAGTTAGGGAATGGAATTTAGTTTCACAGGTCATCTTTTCAGAGGTTGAAGTTGAAACAGTGATACGTGGCACTCCGTACAAGTTCACTATGATGTTTCATCCCATAAAGAGGTCATGTTTCGACAATTGGCATAACTGTCTCTCAGAGAATCCATTAAATATCAGACCTATGGGGTTGGAAATATGACAGGTCAGGATACCACAGGACAAAGTCTTAGAACCTACAGATCTGAAATTTCAGAAATGCACCAGAAACAATACGACACATATGAAATGGATAAACGGAGGAAATCTAAGATGAGGAGGAAGAAGCTCTCACTTAGAGTTTTCAGTGTTTAGGTCTGGAAGGACCTGATACAATGTTGGAGACACCCGATACAACATTGGAAGCTTTGACAGTGGATTTGAAATCCATTCATCATAGATATTAATCCTCCATCAAAATGTTGTGGGAGGAAGGAGATTGAAAATTAGGGTTTCCAAGTAAGAAAAAACCCTAGCAAAGTTGGGAGACTCATAGGGAAGCGATGAAGAAGGTTTAAATGGCACTGATATCCTATCATCCTAGCACCATTAACATACATAGGATGTTTTCAAGTGATATACCTTGGATGGTTAGGGTTTTACCCTTATAGAGAAGACTACTTGATAGGTATGACTTGAGAAGAGACAGGTATGTTTTGAAATCAGATTCTTGATTAAGTTCATAATATGTTTGTCTTCATGTTATTGAGGTTAGTACAATTATGATTGTTTGTTAATGAATGCATGTGAGTGATAGAATACATTCATTGATTAGGTTTATGACACTTATGATTGTACTAATACACCTGTGGTGTTGTATGAGGATGATGTTGTTTGCTAACAAGATACAGGTACATCAAGAAATACAAATCAAGTTCTATGACCATGATGACATGAAGACAAAGACTCATCCATAATATTTGATCACATAGAAGCTCTACTTACGAGGTATGTATGACTTTGTTCTACTGTGCTTAACTTATGAGATATGCAGGTTCTAGCACAAGGTCTCTAAATCATTGAAGAGAACAAAGAAGATATTGTTTGGGTGTGTTAAGACAAAACCAAGCTTGATAATATAGGTATGTTTTCCTATATCAAGTTAGAATCCTAATTTGTTAGGATCTTAGGTAAGTATACATATGTATGAAATGATCATGACTATACATACTTAAGATTATTTAGAATCATAATGTTTTGATAGTATTGAGACTATACTAATGAATGTATGGTTATGTATCAGATCATGAGGATGACACTAGTGCAGACTTGAGCATGCATAGTGGTCCAAGATGGATAGAAGTTCAAAGACTTATAATCATGATGCTATCATAAAGATCAAGCGGGAGGAAACCACACAAACATAAAAGATAAGTATTTGAGATGTTATTTGAATATCTGAAAATTCAATAATATTGCTCGTAATAGTTGTATGCATATTTGTATATATCATGCATAGTCTAAGCATTCATATGGAATTGAAAAGTATACTACTAATATCCATATGATGGGTAAGTTGGACAAACATTCCATTGTTGTTTATCTAGAATGAAACCTCTTTGTTGCATGCTGAGAGTTGTGCACACTCTTGATAGTATGTTTTGGTAGAGATGGAAGGCATCTAGATAGCCACTGTATGCATACAGGATATGGAAAAGTGTTGTGCCAAAGTATTGGTTAAGATAGTTGCATGACTATGTGAATCATAGCAGTATGCATAATAGGTTATCATGTCAAACATGATTTGATGATTATGAAGTATTACTAATCATGTAATTAAATTTGATTTGTAGGAAAGATCATGAAGAATGATGAACACCAAACAAGTGATGGATGTTCAACAAGAAGACTTACGAATCAAACATACTATAGAAGGCTCGTGGCTAGAAGATTCTCTTAGAAGAGGAAGACGATCATGACGAGATGTTTTCTCCAAGTGGTTAGATAATACGGTTACCTTAATGGTGTAATTGAAGAAGAAGTGTGAATCGAGAAAACTCCCAGGATTCAATTGAAGAAAGCTCTATTCGGGTACCCAGGATTGATAGTCATTTGATGAGCTTAATGATCACCATGGGTGATGCGGATTTCAACCTTTGCTACAAGGTTGAATATGGTTTCTATATGCATATGCCATTCTTCTGTTAGATGGATGCAAGAAGGAACTCACCACAGAGTTCAAATTATCTTGAGGCTCATATCAGTAGACCCATCTGACGAGAAATGGCACGGATAAATATGCAGAAGATCACTCAATCCAGAGTGTGAATGATGTTCAGTCATAGAGGGAGAATTGATAGCCTCTTTACAAGCTTGGGATTTACCAAAAGTAAAGATGATCCTAACCTTTATCTTAAGGTTATGGATGAGGAACCTGTCATTCTATTACTGTATGTGGATGATATCTTTCTGACAGGGAATGAGAAAGAGATCATGGAAAGAAATAAGAAGCTAGCTACAGAATTTGAGATGAAAGATCTCGGATTGATGCATTACTTCCTAGGTCTAGAAGTATAGCAAGGCCCAGAAGGAATCTTTCTCAACCAGGGAAAGTATTTGATATGTTGGAATGCAAAAGCCATGGCCTCTCCCATGGATTCCAACTTGAAAGTTGTTAGCTGATGACTCATCAGAGTTAGTGGATGTGACTCTGTACATACAGATTATTGGGTCATTGATGTATCTGACGAATACCAGGTCAGATATATGCTTTGCTATGAACACCTTGAGTCAATATCTAGTGGAACATAGGCATGTTCACCTAATAGTTGAAAAGCATGTGATGAGGTACCTAAAGGGTACAATAAGCTTTGATCTATGTTAACTTGGATATAATGACTTCAGATTGTATGGCTACATAGATGCTGATTGAAAAGGAAGTGTATTGGATAGGAAGAGCACATCAGGAGGATGTTATGGTCTGGGATTTGCCATGATTTCGGGGTTTAGTAGGAGGCAGTCTTGTGTGGCTCTCAGCACAGCTAAAGTGGAATATATAGCTGCTTGCTCTGCTAGTTGTGAAGCGCTATGGCTTCAGAAATTGCTATTAGGATTGTTTGACTTGGAGATGGACCTCACTGTGATCTTGTGTGACAACCAGAGTTGTATCAAGATGAATAAGAATCTAGTGTTCCATGATAAGTCAAAGCACATAGAGATCCAATATTTCTATATAAGGGATATGGTGCAGAAAGGAGCTATCAAGCTCGAGTATGTGAGAACTGACGAACAAGTTGCTGATATATTGACCAAACCTCTATCTCGAGTAAAGTTTGAGTATTTCTGAGACAAGCTTGGTGTAGTTCAGAAGGGCCCTCCTTGAAAGGGGGAGTGATATGGTCGATGATGATATTTGGATACTGGTATCGATATGGATACCTATATCGATGATGAGATTTCCTATATTGATGGTAAGATCGATGATGAGGATACCTGTATTGATGAGGATACTTGTGTCGATGATAAGGATACTTGTATCGATGATATGGATACTTGTATCAATGATGAGTATACTTGTGTCGAAGTTGAGTATACTTATATCGATGATGAGGTTACCTGTTTTGAGGATGAGGTCGATGATGAGGTTACCTGTTTCGACGATGAGGTTGATGAAGTGGTACTTAGACTTTGTCTAAGAGGACTAGTGGGATTGCATCGTTCCTGGACTTATGTCCTAAAGTGATAGGGATTGATCATCCCGTAAGTGGATCAGGATTGCATCGTCCTTGGACTTATGTCCTAAAGTGATAAGGATTAATCATCCTGTAAGTAGATTTGTATTGCATCGTCCCTAGACATGAGAGATGTCTTAAAGTGATAAGGATTAATCATCCTGTAAGTATATTGGGATTGCATTGTCCTTAGACATGAGAGATGTCTTAAAGTGATAAGGATTAATCATCCTATAAGTAGATTTGGATTGTATCGTCCCTAGACATGTTGAGATGTCTTAAAGTGATAAGGATTAATCATCTTGTATGTAGGTTGGGATTGCATCATCCCTAGACATGAGAGATGTCTTAAAGTGGTAAGGATTAATCATCCTGTAAGTAGAATGGGATTGCATCGTCCCTAGACATGAGAGATGTCCTAAAGTGATAAGGATTAATAATCTTGTAAGTAGATTGGGATTGCATCGTCCCTAGACATGAGAGATGTCTTAAAGTGATAAGGATTAATCATCCTGTAAGTAGATTGGGATTGCATCATCCCTAGACATGAGATATGTATTAAAGTGATAACCTGATTAATCATCCTGTAGGTAGATTGGGATTGCATCATCCCTAGACATGAGAGATGTCTTAAATTGATAAGGATTGATCATCCTGTAAGTAAGATCTGGATTGAATAATCCATAGACATGAGAGGTGTCTTAAATTGAGAGGGATTGATCATCCCGTAATTGGATCATGTGTGTTGTAGGGTATGCTGCTATGATGCTATTGATCTAGAGATCTAGATGATGTGGTTGATAGAGAGATCTAGTTGATGTTGTTGATCGAGAGGATCCAGATGTTGATGCTGTTGATCGAGAGGATCCAGATGTTGATGATGTTGATCAAGAGGATCCAGATGCTGATGTTGTTTATGGAGAGGATCTAGATGTTGATGCTATTGATTGAGAGGATCCAAATGTTGATGCTTTTGACTGAGAGGATCCATATGTTGATGTTATTGATCGAGAGGATCCATATGTTGATACTGTTGATCAGGAGATCCAGATGTTGATGTCGTTGATCGAGAGGATTCAGATGTTGATGATGTTGATCGAGAGATCCAGATGATGATGTTACCGTAGCTGTTCAAGTGTTGTAGAAGATGAAGACTCAGTACTGAAGATGTTGATGTTCCAGTATTGAAGATCTTGAAGATGTTCTAGTAACTGTTTGAGTTACTGATGATGTATGAATAAAGATTCCAATGATTTATAGATGTATCATGTATAATGTAGTTGACGACTCCTTTCTCATGCAGATGTTGTTATAATATCCTTCTCATTAAAAGGGAGTGTTGAGATATTGTAACTTCTAAGAATATTATATTTGTACTTTATTATTCCAGAGATGTTTCATTCCTCCATGGAGACCCTATTGTATATACGAAGGTGTTTTATTCCTCCGTGGAGAATGTGGTAACTTGGGTTATTAGACTTCCCTAGTGGGGTTGGCCCTGTATGAGTCATGTGGGTTGAAGGGTTATTAGACCACCCTAGTGGGGTCGACCCAGTCAACATTATGTTAAGTGGTTAAGTTGGGGCCGAGCTAGTTAGTGTAAAAGTCAAGTTGGAGTTGTGTATAAATAGAGGAGGTGTGTTCCTCATTTAAAACACATTCACTCACTTGTGATTGGTGCATAGGTGAGAGAGAGATATTCTATGGAGGAGAAGGAGCTCATGTTTGTGAATTACATCTTTGTATTTGTTGGTCATATATATTGAGGAAGCTTTGCTGGGTTTTCTTCCCCATGAGGGTTTCCCAGGATAAATCTGTGTCTCTTGTGTTTATGCTATGCTTGTTGTTCTTTCAATGATCTTGTATATGCTATTGTTGTGAAATGGAATGTAATATTGATATTTTCTATCTTAGCATATTGAATCTTAACATGCACCGAGATCTATCAAAACTAAAATGGATGTGTTTGAGATCTTACCCTCAATTTCAACCATAGTGGCCTTGTGATCTGCTTGTCGAACATCAAGTGCGGCATAAATTCTTGGTGTTCTTTCCACGTCCCCTATTGATGGGTTTGCTTGGACATTGTGTAGAACTCCATCCGTCTTGTTGGGACAATATCTGAAGTAGTGGGGTCCTTGGAATTTCCAGCAAGTAATGGTTGGTGGGGAAGCCTTTGCTCCTTTGTTGAAAGCTGGTCTATTGGCATGTGGTGGGGGTGCATTTGGCCATGCATGAGGTTGTGTTTCTGGTAAGGTGGTGGTCTAAAACCTAGTCTTCAGTTGTTTGAAAAGGTTCTGAACCTATCTTTGTTTCTGTTTCTGTTATCATTCCTTCGCTGTCCATGTTCATAGTAGAGTCTTGCTTTGTGTAAAGTCACGTCTAAGGTTTTGGGCATGTCAAATTCTATATTCTCTCTAAAATTTGGTGGTAGGCATCCTAAGAATGGTTGTATATTTACTTTTTCATCCTTTATATAAGGAACATAATGTAGCAGATCCAAAAACCTATTGATGAAAGCTTCCATAGTTAGGGAGCCCATTTTTAGTTCATGAAATTATTTGATCTTTTTGTCAAAGAATCTTTCATACATATATTTGTCTTGAAACAATTTGCTGAAAGCATTCAATTTTATGTCTCTCACTTCCTGTCCTTTGGTGTGTTTCAAGTCTCTCCACCATCTGGATGCTTTACAATTTAAGTTGTAAATGGCCAGCTGGGATTTCATTTCACTGGAATATTTGTGGACTTTGAAGTACTTGTTCATCCCTAACAGCCACTCCTCAGTTTTCTCCCTAGTATTTATCTCTTTGTCATACGTTGGGGCTTTGATTTTTCGGAATTCTCCTTGTAAACTGTCATCACTCTTCCTCCTTTTCTTGCAAGGGGAAGGTGAATCATCCTCATTGGAGGAGATTTTACAGTTTTCGTCCATGTAATTAGGTATGTGCTCTTCATACACATCCTCTTTAGGACTGATGGATCTGTTTGTGTGACAATTGTTTTCCTTGGATTTGTTGGCTGAGTGGGTGGAATTTCCATGGGACCTTGCCCCTATTAAGCTCTGAAGTAGAGCTTCATTTATGGCTTGTTGTTCCCGTCTTCCCTTCATATTATCATCCTTGAAACTATGCAACTCATTTTGAAACTGCTGTATTGATTTCATTAAATCTGAGTTTAATTCCGCCATGATCTCTTGCTCTCGTGGTGGGGGGTTCAAATTTCCATGTATGCTACTATCTTTTTCTGTATTCATACTCAGACTGTAATTGTACCTGCAATGTCGTATCAATTTTAAGATCAGAAATCTATTAGTTTGTATACACATATAAAAGAAAATTATAAATGCATGTTTTGATTTATAAGTATATGCACCGGATGTTTTTCCTTGTAATGAGCGAATTAGGTCACTTAGTGTTATAGATGGGCTCTGATACCACTTGTAATGTCCCTAAATTAGTAAAAATTTAAAAAAATTTCACTCACTTCTAACATTGCCTATTTACGTAAAGATTTAACAAATTAACTTCATTACCGAGGATTTAGTTTCCGTCGTCACAATGAGAAATACATGATTTAGGAAGTTTGGTTTATATTATACTATTTGATTTTCATCTACTATTTGATATTTTTGCGGAAGCAATGTTATGGTAATTAATAATTAATAAATAATATCTTCGTCTGAAGGATTAGTTTCAATACTTGTGAATTCGACTCAATGGTTCTTATGTCTGTATCTTTGATCAAAGTTTAAATGTATGTATTCCTTGAAATTCTAAGAGTTTGAACTCCTTATGTTAATAACTCAAGATGGATGGACTGGATGTTGTGAGTAAAAATTCGTTTGAAGTCTAAGTTGGTGAATGTGTTTACAGACAGGACTGCTGAGAGGTAAGGAAAGTGCAATGGACTATCCTGGGCTTAGTTAGCAAATTTTTGCTAAAGCATCTCTTGGAATTGTTTTGCAGGTAGAAGAGTCCTACCCTAAACTCCCTAAACTTTTGCTACCTAGGAACCTAACCTTATGAACATGAGATGGGTCAAAGAAAACATGAGAAGAGAAAGTTGTAAAAAAATAAAGGAGTGGAAACTGAAACCTTTAAGCATGACTTGGACTATAGAGTCCGGGTAAATATTATGGCACTAGTGGGTCGTTGTAGCATTGAATGATGCCATATGACTTTCACGTGATTTGGTTTCCAATGTGGATGAGGGTTTATGCCCTGCCCTAACGACTAGCAATAACATTTTTATGCATTTTCGAGTTGGGAGGTAGCCTCCTGCTGCTCTAAGGATTTCAATGGTGCTTCACACCTGACCTAAGCTACACTCATGGTCAGTGTGATTCCTGGAGTCCTACATAGATGGGAGGAGAACCTGGTTGGACAAGGAGTTAAGTTGTCTTCTATAAAAATCGTGATTTTCAGAAAGGTTTTAGCATTGTATAATGAAATTGTTTAAATTTGTTTTAAATTGCTTTTCTCTTTGCTGGCAGGGTTCTCTGGTGAGAAGGGGTCTCTGCGTTTGGGTTGGTGTAGCTATGGAAAAGGAGAATGCCTTCAGTGCAAACCCTGGTAAGCCTAGGATCCCTCTAGGCTCATTGCTACCTTTTGCAGCTATGGTTGTATACCGTGTAGTATGAGTTTGGTTTTGTAAAGGAACTGCCCTTAGGGATTTTAGTTTTCTAGAAGAAGCTCTTGGTTTAAGCCCAAACTGTCTAGCGTAGGTGTTTGGGGAAGGTGGGTTTTGTTTTTGGGTCTTCTCGACTTTTGGCATGCTAGCCCGGGTTCGAAGTGAAATTTGAATGTTCTAAGTTGAAACATTATTGGGTTTCAGATGTAGGGATAAACCTTTAATGAATTTCGTTCTTATGGATGCTTTAAGTTACGTTATCAATTTATGGTTTGAAATGGTACTTGGATAAATCATTTGACGCCTGCAGGAAAAATACTCTCAGTGTTGGGGTTTTTAATGGGATATGTTGGGTAATTTGGATTTATTCATATTACTCTTTTAACATGACTTTCTATTTAAAGAAGTGAGTGGTGTCCTGGAAATGTTGGTTTTAAAAGCTTCGGATTAATTTCTCTGTCCTCTAGTTCTCATACGTAGGAATTTAATTGGTTATGGTTTATAAATTCGCGACTCTTCCAAGAAGAATCCACTGAGGAATATTTTATTGATTTTAAGTTTGAAATTTCGTTTGACTACTTGAAGCCGTGGATGGCTCTGCGATTTCTTTTAATAAATTTGGGAGATTTTTAATTTTTAAAGGAAAACTATGCTGAGAGCGTTTTGGCTCTGTCATTGCAAGTGTATGGCTCTTGGGCGTCCTCTGCCCAGTTTGTAAGTTTTGGAAACCTTATAAATTTTGTGTGTTTGATTTTTTTTAATGGGGAAGGTACTTACAGTTTCTAAAAGAAGAAGGTTTTGGGTCCTTCGTTTAGTTCTCAGCTGAGCCATATGGGGTATTCCCATATATTGACTCGTTCCCTTTCTTGTTTAAACGGGAAGAGTACTAAGATCCTGTAAGTAGTAATGCTGGTAATTTAATTCGTTCTGAGATTTTATGTATGAAAGATTCGTACTGCATTGATATTTTTATTATGTCTGAGATCCTACATAATTTTTGTGGATGGATAGTTTTGAATGCTTGACCTGCGTTTTTAGTTCTTTGAATTAAATTAATAAACAAGAATGCCGAGTTAACTTTTTCTTTTTATAAAGGTTCTCGTGGATCCTTAAGAGATCCTTGTTTGTAGTTTAATTAATTATTTTGATAGTTTACATTTTTTATAAAAGCAAACCCTAAACTTCTCATGTCTTAAAGAATTTAAATGTGTAGTGTAAAAGATTGGTAATGCGATTTGTTTGAAATGGTAAAATGCAGTATAGGACGGGCATATTCATTAGTTTAATGATAATTTAGTACTGGGGGCTTTTATCTATGTAGGTATCTAGCACAGGCTAGCGATGCTAGCCCTGCTAGATCCTCTTAGTCTTTAAAGAAAATTAGAGCAGGTTTTTAAACAAAATATAATAGCTTCAAACAAAAATCATAGATGAATTTAAACTAGAGTTTTAACATGGTAATCCCATGCCATTTGGCCCTTGCTCCATAAAAGGAGAATCAAACTTATAATTTTCAGAAAAAAAAGTGATGTATAGTATTTTTAAATTAAAATCCAAATCTATTCGGATGTACAGAAGAATTGTAATTTCATACTTGGTTCTTAAAGCTTTCCTTTCCCTTGCAGAACCTGCACACTCAAACACTAGTTAATGGAAAATTTAAGTCTTGATCTGGTTGACCTGTAGAATGATCTTTAACTGAATAACCTCGGGACTACCACGTTCCTCCCAACCATGACCCTTAGACCGTTCCTGGTTCTAACTGGACCCGCCTGAGCTGGTTCCAACATGTAATAGGAAAAGTAGAGGACCTAGGATAGGCTGCTGATCAGACCTTGGGAAAGTAGTAAGCTTCTTCAGTTCTATAGAAAAATTTTTCTTCTCTTACCATAAGAGAATGATAGAAGAAAAGATGATCCCTCTCTTGGGATCTTTCCTTCTTTAAATAGGTGAGATTGTTTGAATATAGCTGTTGAGTTTAAATAATAATATTTCAGTTTTTAATTATAATATTTATAAAAGGTATTTTACTAATTATTCATTCCTAGTTTATGACATAAGTTAGATCACAATATTTTCTTTAAGTATAATAATAATAACAATAATGATAATAACTATAACATAAGAAACATCCTATGCATAAATTTTATGCATGCTATTTACATAAGTAAGCTTTTTCTTTTATAAATAACCAATCTGATTATTCAATAATTAAATATCATAATAAATCTTTGATTTAATTATGTACATATCATAATAAATCTTTGATTTAATTATGTACATAACATAATAATTCTTTGATAAATATTAAATACAAGGTCCAACTCTTTGGATGGGGTATTTTGGTAAGCTTGGATAGTTGGCTAGGTTAGGTGCCTCTAGGTCCCTCTTGCATGTTGGATTCCCTCGTTTAACATGGTAGTTCCTGCAGTCCTTGATGAGAGATAGAAAATGATTCATTTGACCAATTTAAACAAATGTGATGAATATAAGTGTTATTCGGAGTCTTCTCGACTCAACACTTTTAAGATCAAGTAAACCCGAGTGCTATTCATATCTTTGGCTAAACACTCTCACATGGGCGTTACGCCAATGCAATTCCAGAGCATCCCGCTCAAAACTAGTACTAGAATGTGGTTGTGAAGCACATCTAGAATGTACAAATGGCCTAGGATCCAGTATTCATTATCAAGCTTGGAGTGCTCCAGAGCTTATGCCCAACACTCTATGTACATCAGGGCTTACGCCCAATACATAATGAAATCATCTAGGTACATCGGGGCTTATGCCCAGTACATAGGTCATCCATGTGTTCTTGAGTCCAGGCTCAAGTCAATCATGTAAACCATAACTTTGCACAGTATGTAACAAAGGATCATCTCAGTATATTACGGTTTGTACCCAATCTCATAATAAAACATAAATCCACACATTGGGGCTTTCTACCCAGTATATAACAATAGTCTGCATCAGCCAGGGTCCACACCCAAATATGTATATCTATAAAAGAAATGAATCATGTGCACTGGGGCTTACGCCTAATATAACAAAATAAATCATATGCGTTGGGGCTTAAGCCCAATATATAACATAAAAAATAGTCAGTCAAAATATGGGATATTACATGCAGGGAGGGAAGTCTTGTAGAGCCATGCTCCCTGAGACACCCATAGTTTCTCTCTATTCACTTGCTTCCTTCCCAACTTCATAGGTTCTACACCCTTCCCTTTCAATTCCATCAGGTTGAGATTCAATTTAGAAAAAACGAACAGGATTACTATAGACACATACAATGGGCCAGATTCTCTCACCTTTTCGAAAACGCACCTAACATCCCCAAAATTGTTTAAAAATGAGGACGATGGCAAGCAGTCTCCCTAAACTTCTCATAATTAACAATCCGTCCTCCTCTTGTACTTTCGTACCCCTTTCGGGATGTGCACAACTTGCAACAATTATGTGAAGAACCCGCAACAATTAATTGATGAGTATAGGATATATCAGATCACAGAATACTTTTATTGATCACAGGCCACTTCGAGGGGGTAACCTCCTTTGAGAAGGATCAATACAAAATAACTTCACGATGCCTTCATTGGGCTCAACACAAACTCATATACTAAGTCTAGGCGCCAATACTATGGGTCAAAACCATATTCCAGTACAAACTATGGATGAACAAATGCTACGGGACGACTTACAAAGCATATGCGTCCAACAACAATATATTAACAAAGTAAAGAGAAGGGTTGACATGGGTTCCTAACATCCCCTCCCCCTTAAAAAATGCTTTGTCCTCAAAGATTTAGATGTGGAAATTGTTGTTGAATTTGAAGGAGTGGTTCCCATGTATCATCCTCTGATTGCATTCCGTGCCACTGAATTAAGACCTCTGTGATAGAGCGAGAGAGATGAGTGCGCTTATTGAGGACGACCTTTGGCTCCAAAAGGATGGATCCTTCATTATCTAGTTCGGGTAAAATAATTTGTCCTTTGATGTTGGTGCCAAGAACTGTCTTCAGAAAAGAGACACGAAATACTGGATGAATGCGGGAAGAAGGAGGAAGTTCCAATTTATAAGCAACGGACCCAATCTTCTGAAGAATCCTATATGGCCCATAGAACTTTGGGGTGAGATTATGACTCCCTTTGAGTTTCAGGGAGGATTTCTTGTAAGGATGAAGACAAAGAAAAACCATATCACCTACTTCAAAAGTGCATTCAGAACAGTGCTGATCGGCTGCTTCGTGCGATTTCTTGCCATGTGAATATTTTCCCGCAAAATGTGAAGAATCTGATCACGGTTTCGAATGACCATGTCAACTTCCTGAACTGGTGAACTACTGGGGGTGTATGGAAGAATAACTGGCAGTGCTTGACCATAAACTGCTTCATATGGAGTCATTTTAGAGGCGGTGTGGGAAGAGGTATTGTACCACCATTCAGTGAGAGGGAGCCACTTTTCCCACTGATGTTGTTGTTCAGAGGTGAAGTAATTAAGATAAGTTTCCAAACATTTATTGATAATTTCAGTTTGACTATCTGTTTGTGGGTGATACCCTGAACTCATCTTCAGTTTGGTGCCAGAGTGGCGAAATAGTTCTGTCCAAAATGACTGGTAAAAGTCACATCACGATCCGAGACAATGGAAGAAGGGATTCCATGAATACGAAAGATTTGGTCCAAGAAAATTTGAGCGACTGAGCAGGATGTATAGGGATGGATGAGAGCACAAAAATGACTATATTTTGAGAGTCGATCAACCACAACCAAAATCATTGTCTCCCCTCCAAATTTAGGGACCCCTTCAATGAAATCCATAGAAATATCTGTCCAAATCCATGTAGGGATGGGAAAGGGTTTGAGCAATCCCAGAAGGAGTGTCGTTTCACCCTTATTGCACTGGAAGGCATCACATTCAGCCACCATCTGTTGAATTGTCCTTTTCATGCACTGCCAAAAGATGTTATGCCGTGCCCGCTCATACACTTTTAGGAACCCAGAGTGCCCTTCCGATGGAGAAGCATGGAGTTCATAGAAGATAGCCTGTTGAAAATCTGTGCTTTGGGGAAGCACCATACGACCCTTGTATCTCAGGGAAGCAACATCCCAAGCGTAATGTGGTACATTAGAAGGGTTGTTGGACAAGCATTGGATGATTTGAGATAATGAATATTCATTGACATAGCCCTGTTGAACAGATTGCAACCAATTTGGAACAGGCATAGAAATAGATGAAAGTGAACCTTGGTCATCAAATGTGCGAGAAAGAGCATCCACCACAATATTGTCCTTACCCTTCTTGTAAGTGATATCATATTCATAACCCATGATTTTGCTAACCCATTTCTATTGTGCTAGGCAGGATACACGTTGTTCTAGGAAATATTTCAGACTATGGTGATCAATCTTGATGCATAAATGATTCCCTAATAGGTATGGTTGCCACTTCTGTACTGCATGCAAAAAGCCATCATTTCCTTCTCATATGTAGAGGCAGCTAAATTATTACCTGAAAGGGATTTGCTGGTGAACACAATGGGGTGTTCATCTTGAAGGAGAACAACACCAAGTCCATTGTTGCAAGCATCACTCTCAATAGTGAAGGGCTTGGAAAAATTGGGCATAGCTAGAACAGGTGTAGTACACATAGCTTGTTTCAGTTTGTCAAATGCACACTCAGTAGCATGTGTCCATGTAAAAGAATCCTTTTGCAATAGAGCAGTTAATGGAGCTACAATCTTCCCATAATCCTTGACAAACTTGCGGTAGTTGCTAGTCCAACCCAAAAAACCACGAAGGCTCTTGAGTGTCTAAGGATGTGGCCAATTGTTCATGGCAGCGATTTTGGAAGGATCCACGTGAACCTCTTGTGCTGACATAATGTGCCCGAGATACTCGACTTCCTTCTATCCAAAAACACATTTAGACTGTTTGGCGTGGAGATGATGGTCAGAGAAAAGTCGCATTACAAGATCCAGATGCTAGAGATGTTCAACCCATGTTTTACTGTAGATGAGGATATCATCAAAATATACCAGAATGAATTTATGCAAGTAGGCCCAAAATATTTTATTCATCAAGGCCTGAAATTTGGAAGGAGAATTAGTGAGGCCAAAGGGCATGACCAAAAACTCATAGTGGCCATCATGTGTGCGGAAAGTTGTTTTAGGGATATAATCCTCATGAACCCGAATATGATGATACCCAGAACGAAGATCCAACTTGGAGAAAAAATGAGCACCATGAAGCTCATCAAGAAGCTCATCAACAATAGGAATTAGAAACATATCCTTGACGTTGAGGTGATTAAGTGCTCGAAATTCAATGTAGAGGTGCCATGACCCATCTTTTTTGCGGACAAGAAGAACTAGTGAAGAAAAGGAACTAGTGCTTGGGTGAATAATACCTTGCTTCAGTAAGTCCCGAACGAGCATTTCAATCTCTGTTTCAGAAAAATGCTTGATAGGAGTTGGTCGAGGAGCTGGCAGGACGGGAGGTCGTTGAGAACCCATATTTCGGAAGGCAACAAAAGTGGGTTTGGAGCGCTGTTGGGATGCAATCTTGTCTTTTGCCAACTTAGCCAACCCCAGGTCTTCCATCATTGTGTTGGGACATAACATTTTGACATCAGAGCGGATTTCATCCTTTGGACCACTGATAAAAAAAGTTTGGTGGAAGTCATCAGGAAATCCTTTGATGTGGTTGGCTAGTTTCTCAAATTCAGTTTGATACTCTCTCACAGTGCCAATTTGGTGAAGTTTAGTGAGGGCTCCTGTGAAGTCATCAAAAGCACTAGGACCAAATCATTGCAAAAGGAGATGGAAAAAATTCGGCCATTTTGGCTTTTCATGAGTCTTGATGTACCAACGGTACCATTGAAGAGATTCCTGTTCCAAATGAAAGGATGCAAATGGAACTTTGTTGACATCAAAAGTATTATGCATACTGAAATATTGTTCTGCACAATAGATCCATCCAATCGGATCAGTACCATTGAAGCGAGGAAAATCAAGCTTCAGACAATGTAAATTGCAGGAAGAAGAGAACAGATTGTCTAATGAAGACTTAAATTGTCGTTTGTTTTTCATGGCTGAATGCTCGAGATGGAGGCTGAGAAATTTTTCATCCAGATCCTAGAGTTTGGCTTGGATGGCTGCAAGTGCTTCCTCCATGGTTTTTGCTCCTGCACGGGTGACAACCATAACTAGGTTTTTTTTTTTTTGAGTGGGTAGAAAAACAAAAACAGAAACTATTTTAGTAAAGGAAAATCTGGATTTGGCAAAAACTATGAAGGGTAATTTGGGTTAGACTAGGTTTTGGACACTGTCAAGTGGACACGGAAGTAGAAAATGAGGATTTCAGAAGCGGGGTGAAAGAATGAGAAAATTTGGTAGAGAGGGACAAAGAAGCTGAATTAGGAAAGGAACTTTGTGGTAAAATTTGAAGGCGATTGGGTGAAAGTAGAAGAAGTTATGGAAAACCCTAAAAATAGACAAATGTGATATTTATGGCTTTGGGAAGTGGAATTTGGGATACAATCCTCAGGAATGAAATATGTAGAATGGGATTACAGGGGTGTCAGGGAAGTTTCAAGGGAAACAGAGTGAAAACAATGGAGATATGGACCCCAAGTATGCTCAGATTCCTAACGGTTCAGTGGATTCACTTGGCCACCAATGCTGTATGACGGCTTGCGTATTGGGGCAATACCCCTCCCTCCACGACTCAGGTAAAACTGATAACCTCTTTTCCACAAACACCAACTCTTGGTTTACCTCACAGGTGGGAACTAGTCAATTAGGTAGGGGTCGTTGTCCTTTTCACTGGAAGGTCCTCTCAATGGGTCAGCTACTTCGGGGTTCATGTGGTACTCCTCACAATGAGTTTTAGGGATTATGCCCAAGTACTTCCCACATTTAAGTGGATAGGGATTATTCCCAGATCCAAACTTGCAACATATGCCAAAAAAATTTTTTGGCAGAAATTTCACCCAACGAGCCCAAGAAAGTACTTTGATATCAGATGTGAAGAACCTACAATAATTAATTGATGAATACATGATATATCAGATCACAAAATACTTTTATTGATTGCAGGCCACTTTGAGGGGGAAACCTCCTTTGAGCAAGCTCAATACAAAATAACTTCATGGTGCCTTCATTGGCCTCAACACAAACTTATATACTAAGTCTAGGCGCCAATACTATGGGTCAAAACCATAGGCTCGTACAAACTATGGATCAACAAATACTACGGGACGACTTACAAAGCATATGTGTCCAATAATAATAATACAAACTATGGATCAACAAAAACCACGAGACGACTTACAAAGCATATGCATCCAACAACAATATAGTAACAAAGTATAGAGAAGGGTTGACATAGGTTCCTAACAAATTAACCACAACTGCTCGCACTTACGATTAGACTCTTTCCTTGTCTCATCCCTTAAATCCATCTTCCACCTCGTACTTCAGCGCCTTGTGAATTCCTTCAAATTAGTGGATATGGAAACTCCATGTTCGATGCTAGCTCCCCTCATGATCATCCCACTAGTGGCATGTGTCTGTCTGCTAATGACACGGTTCTCCACCTCCTTGTCCGTTCTTCCCACCTTGTCACCTGCATCTGGGGAACTATATAATACATTAACATATATAGTAACAATATATTAGATTAATATATTAACTATATAGCATATTATAAATATACTCGAATGTTATATATTAACTTATATATATTATTAAACTATATAGTATATATTAACTTATATATCATAAGGATAGGGGAAAGGGAGGGTTATAATATAATATCATAAGGGATTTATTTATTTTTCAAATAGAAAAAAAAAGACTACAACTTGTTATTCATCCACTTGGAGAATCAAAGTTACATTGTATGTACAAATCATTGTTTCTGAGGTTCAAAGTATACAAACCATCATGATTGAAACCTTCACAAAAATAAACAAAAACTGTCCACTAACTCCCTTGCTATCATACTACAACATACCATGCTAAAAAACAAGATTCAATATTGATGTCTAATAGTAAAATAAAATATTTAGACAAAGACTAGAAGAATTCTAGTATCCCTAAATCAATATTCACAACATCAACCCATTCCTCAAAATAGATCAAACCATCCATATGCCCTATGGAATTTTTTGATAGTCTATCACCCACACTGTTGAAATCTTGATAGACATGAGTAAAAGAAATAAAAGTAAACCATTCCTTTAAAACTTGTACTCTACAAGCTCACTATTCCAAATGAAGCACCTGCAAAATTGTGTGACCAACAACCCAATCAATGATGGCTTGAGAGTCACCTACAACTTGTAGCTTAATTATACCCCCTTTTTTGCAAACCAAAGAAGCCCCCATAGGCCAAGTAATTCATCCTTTGTATTGGATCCTTTTCCAACCCCCATCCACAAGTGAATATCATGACCCCTTTTTATCTTTAGGAAAATACCAGCTCTGAAATCACCACCGTTCTTTGCACCATAAAAATAATGAATGGATATCTAATCATCAAAATATGGTAGAGTATGTTGTCTAACACCTTTGATATTATTTCCTTTGCAATAATCAAGTAAAAGAATCATAATTTTCTAGAACTAGCAGATATAACTAATGGATTGGAATCCTCAAAGATAAATATGTTCCTTTCCTTCCAAGCCTCCCAAACAACAAAAAATAGAATTTCCTTGTATTTAATATTATTATTGAACCAATTTGACATACAATCCTAAGAACTAGTAGCCTCCCATACATCATAAATATTCAATGTCTTACACAGTTCATACCAAGTACTTTTGAAAAAAAGACGGTGAACAAAAAGATGAGAAACTGTTAAAATTTATGAAATTGTAATAATTTTATTACAATTTCGAAAATTTTAACCCTCCATATGGATTCAAAGATCCTTAATGTTGCAGATGGATTTAGAAGGGACCTCTGAATCCATTTTCAACATCAAGGGTCTCTGAATCCATCTGCAATGTTAAAATTTATGAAATTGTAATAAAATTATTATAATTTCATAAATTTTAATGCGACAGGTATTGGATTCAGACACCCCCTTAGTCATTGAAAACTAAATTAATTATTCATTGTAGCAAACTAATTAGGTCTATTACAATTACAATATTGAGATATCTAGAGGCGTCTAGAACATGTATTATATTATATATAAACACTCTTAATTTGTGTTTGACGTATAATGAAATATTAATTGATTAGGACATCTTATATAATTATTAACTTAGACTATCTAGTCATATTTTTTATCCAATGACTAAATTAGTCATATTTTATATCCCATGACTAAATTAGTCATTTAAGTTAGTCATTTTTAGTTGTGATCACCCAAAATTGCTCAAATTTGCTCATATTTCACTTAGAAACATTGTGGTAACCAATGTTTTTGGTGGTTTAGTCATTTATTTCACATGGTGACCAACATTTTTAGTCACGGGGTCATTTATCACCCATTTTCTACTAGTGATTCAAATTCCACAAAATATGATAATGGATGTTCCACCTTTTAGTGGGTGACCTAACAAAATTTTGTTGTTCCTTCTTAATTTCATATTTTCATTTAGGGAAAATCACTATTATGTATTCAAAGCAAAATGTACACTAGAAAGAAATATTCTCATAACCTAGGTTTTACACATAGTCAATGGATTCTAACAACATATCCTATGGTAGTCCTTCAGAAGGTTAATTTCCTTTTTGAAAGAAATTACATAATAAGTTGGCAAATTTTTCAATAAAAAATTGACGGAAAGGAAATTGTTAAACATGGCCTATACAATGGAAGGAAATTGTTGTATCCTTGAAATATTTCTTATATCCAATAGCTTCTTCCACTTCTACAACTATGGGGCCTAATCTTTTTAATAGAGTGATGAAATATAGGAGGAAGAAAAACATCCCGACTTGGAGAAGGAACCTTCAAACTAATGAGGGAAGACAAATTTACATAGAGACACATTCCTATCTTAGATAAATTAAAATATATCTTTGAAGGATTATTGAAATGTTGATTAGGAGAGTCGAGTTAGTGACAACTAGGGTAGAACCTAACTACATAGAAAGTTTGAGTTCAATATTTCCATTATCATATTATAAAATTATAGCTATAGAAAACTATTATAATTATTATAAGTTATCATATGTCTCTATTATTCTTATCTTCGTTTGCAAAAAAAGTATTCCATTTTTTGATGGTTTGGTTAAACATATAAAGGTGTGGATTAAAAATGTCAACCAAATCAAGTGAAAACAAATACCTCCATCCCATCCATTAGCTTTAAAATGCAACCCGTTATGTTGATTCCCAACATTTCAATGGTGATGAATGGTGGAGGCTGAAGCTAAATAGGAAAATTCAATTTTCCATTTAATGACATTCTTATTTTGAGGCTTTAATGACATTTAAACCACGGTTAGTGTAACAAAAACTGCACAATTCCTACATTTCTAGACAGTACACACTTCAATTTCAAGGGGGTCTTGACCTATTCTCTTTATTAATGTATCAACAAAAATACAAATTCTCTTGTTTAAACAATTTAGTTCTCTAACAAACTTTGTTCCAATTGTTTGTGTTCCTTAACTATTAACTGAATTGTCGTCATTCTTTGAAATTCTTGCACATTTGATTTCACATGCCTTCAAAGGACTCTTGGATGTTTTGAAGGGACTAGTTTCAAATATCATTATTTCTAATGGTCAACATAGGTGGTTGAGTCAAATATGTGATTAAGGGCCATTAGGGACACAAAGTATTATTCATGTCCAAATTGTTAATATGGAAATGGTTCATTTGTATTTAGTTGGAAAAAAGTACGAATAATATGTAAAGGAGTATGAATCAAGAGAAATTCCATATCTTCGAACTAGAGGATGCCATTAAATATAAAATCCATTATGAATGATTTTCTGAGTGCTGGGAGTTGGGATAATGTCCCATTTATTTTAAACAAAATAATGGCTATGGCCCACGTTTTTTCCCGCCGCTCATTATCATGATATCAAAGTTTGAGTTTTCTAAATATGGAATGATATCTACTTTGAGATTCTTAAATAAGGAATAAAATATTACAATAGAAATTTTTTAATTAACAATAGTGCCCCATAATAAAAACAACCACACTAGTGTGGCTTGATTAAATAAATGCATCGACGTTGCAAAACCACATACACACTGTCCTTGAACATTCGCAAAGTCTTGCAAAACAAATATCTTCTATATTTGATAGAAGATAATTATCTATACAAGATTCAATATTGTCGAAACTAGTGCGTTCAATATACAATGACGCATCGGTGTAGTTTTATTTTTTTTTATGTACCGCAGTATGATGCTTTTAATTTTTTTATTGTATGCCAATACGGTGCATCATGCAAAACATAGCACGCTGGTGTATTTATGTCTTCTTAGTGCACTACTATTCTAGAAATTTTCTTAAAATATATATGCACTGTGCATTTCATGTTGTAATGCATCGGTGTGTGTCTATATGTAGTGCACATATGTACGGAAAATTGAAAATAAAAAATCACGAATTATTTTTCCATAAACTAGAAAAGAAGTGGGAATTTCAATTTCAAAAACATTTTATAAGGTAGTAATAAAAACCTAATCACTATTTCGTTATTTTGCTGAAATTTCCACGGGAGAGTTTTGGAAGAGAGAATTATTGGGGAGGAGTTTGGAGCAACCAAATTATTCCAAAGATCAAAATTTGGAAGGTATGTTGAATCAAACAAAATCTTGCATAGTAGAAATTTCAAGTTTGTAAATTATTACTATTGATCGCAATGCATCATTTATTTATTTTCCTATTTATATTTTCTTGTTGTTTCCTTTTGTTTTATGTAGCTGCAAAATTTTATGGTTTAAATCCCTCCATTGTTTCACAATTAGGATTTTTATTTTTATGGATTTTAGATTTAATGGGTTTGTAGTTTTATATATAAGCCATTCAGTACAATGGGAACACTTATTGGGTATAATTCGAAACCTAGTAGGCCTTATCATTATTTTAATTAAAAAAATTGCTTACACAATTTTACTAACTAGAAATGAACATGTTACTAAAATATAATTTGTATATCATAAGATAACAAAGATTATAGAATGTCGAAACTTAATAAAGGTATTCCAATAATAAGTTTTAGCCCCACCAAAATTTCCTTGTTTTGTTTATATATTATTTATGTTCAAATCAAAACCAATGGGAAATTTGATATTTTGTACAACCTCTTATACAACAATTCTCTCTTGATCCATTAATAACCATGGAAGATTGGTCGAATTTTCATCACCATAGAAATGACTAAAAAAATGCATTAAGTTGGATTCATTAGTGCCATTAATAACTTTAGCAATTTTTTCTCAATATTCTTCCCATCTATAATTTTCCATGGCATTCTGTGTCACTCTTTCCAATATGCATTGTGTCAAATAAATGAGCTACTTGTAGGTGCTCATAGTATGGAAACAAACTAAATTGGATGGATTATTATTTCATACCTAATGGAACCCGACCCTTACAACCTTTGAGAAGTATTAATGGAAGATGATTTTTTATCAAGGTAAATATGAAAACCTAAAAAATAATACAAGTGACAAATATCAACATAACTAAAACCAATTGCTTACCAGGAATCTTTTCATATGACTTTTTCAGTTGAGGTGTCATTCTTTGTGGTTTTTTCCCACTTTCTTCCTTCCATTTTTTTTTTTTTTTGGTAATTCGATACCTATGGTCCTTAGGGAGGAAATTCTTGAACACATTGTACGCCTCCTTTCCTAAACTTATGAAACATATAGATATTTTTCTTGGAACGCATACTAGACATACATATTTTTTATTTGTTTGATTCCCTAAAAATTCTAGAATAATGTTAATAGAATTCCAAAAAAACTAAAAAACTTGAATAATAAACAATATATAGAGTTACATTACAAATTTACATACCACAAAAATCTGTAAGCCCCTGTGCATCATGAATTGTCCACATAAGTACTCCATGGAATCGAAATATTTTTGACCTATAGGTTTGGATATGTTGTACATACTGATGTCATCCCATAATTTTAAAATTTCATCTATAAGAGTCTCAAGATATACATCCATACCTTTAACTTAGTGCTTACCTAGTTTTTTTTCTTCAAATAGAATATAATTTATATCTTTCCATATACCTTAGGAGATGAATGCAGGTAAAGTACAGTGCACATAACAATTTTTGTACCACTCTAGAAAATTTTGTTCAAAATATTGGCACCCCCAGATGTGAGTAATATTAAGAAAGTCACATACAGTCTTCCATAAAGTGTTCAAAACTTGCAATGGAAAAATAAGTGATCAACCAATTCAATGTCTCCCCTACATAAAATATACAAGTTTGGACCAATCCAACCTCTAAGTACCAGATTGTCCCAAGTCTTCAAACAATTTTGAAAGGATAACCATAGGAAGCATTTAATTTTCAAGGGAATATTCCAAGTCCACATTTTATTAAACTGCCACTTGGGAAAAGTGACAATGTATTCTTGTGCAATCACATAGTAAGAAACCTTAGCAGTAATATGCCCTATAATAGAATTGAAGTACCAAGGAGTTCATGTTCACAAGTATTCAACTTGATACCTGCAAAGTTATGGTGAAGAATAAATATATTTTCCCCATTCCATAGACCATCCACTCCCTAAATAAATATCTAAAGTATAAATCCAATATGAATATGAAGGGTTAAGCCAGGGATGCCTCTTGATATGTTCCAATGTGAAAAAACCAAGTTTTGCAACATATTCGAATATAAAAGGAGACAACTTATAATTATCCCCCATACCAATAATTGGATCAATTCCAACCAATACATTTGAGCCCGATCCAATTTTCCAGCTAAGACGTTTTACTAACCACGAGTATGCTTTAATGAAACTAGACCAGAAATTAGAAATATTCCTATTATTTTTACTCGGATTCATGATCGATTTCAAAAAAATAACTTTGATATATTTATGATGAAGAACTTCGCTCCATAGTCCTCTACCAAATAAGCAACCTCACCAAAGGCTCTTCAAACAGAGAGCAATACTAAACCTATAGATATTTTTTATATCCCATCCACCCCAACATTTTGGCTTTGATATCCTTTCCCAACTAGCGAGATGTGACTTGCCCCCTCAACATTTTTAGACCATAGAAAAATTGAACATGAGCCTCAGAATCATATTAGTAATGGTCTTTGGAACTTGGGCCAATGAGATCCAATAGAAAGGAATGCTAAATAGAACTGCCTTCAGAAGAGTCAACTTGACACCCAATGATAGTAACCTATATGACCAATGACCAATCCTTTTTTCGAATTTTTCAACTAACCAGAACCAATCTTTTACCCTATACCCTGCAGGTTTCAAGAAGTATCCTAGATACTTGGAACCCTCAACCATGTTTGATACTATAAATGGAAAAAAGTTTAAATTCTAATCCATAATAGTCCTCTCAACCTTATGCTTGATAAACCAAGATTTAGAAATGCTAACCACCATCCCCGTGGCTGCATAGAAAATGTTGATGATCTCATCATAGTAATTCCATTCATTAATCATACCATTTCCAAACAAAATCACATCATCTAAAAATTATAAATGTGAAATTATAATAGAAGCTGATAATTTAACTCCTTTTAAGTTTCCTTCTACATTTGCTTTATTAATCATGCGGCTCAATCTTTCTATAACAAGTAAAACAAGTAAAGGAGATAAGGGGAATTCAGGTATGATGCCTCTATAAATTTTAAAATAACATGAAGGTGATCCATTGATAAGAATATAGAATAGAGTAGATGTAATGTAGGACATAATCCAGTTTGTAACCATAATAGGAAGGGAAATTTGTAAAAGAAGAATCCTCAAATAAACCCAATCAACCCGATCATAGGCTTTTACCAAATCCATTTTCAGCATAAGAGCATCTACATCTTTAGATTTAACAATTGAATCTAGAATCTGTCCATCAACCAAAAACCCAAACTATTCCTTGGACATAGTCCTAGAAATAAAAGATTAATCATGTTAGCAATGATTTTAGTGATTACTTTATAGACTAAGTTATATAAAGAAATTGGTCGAAAATCATTAAAAGGAGCATGATTATTTCACTTAGGAATAAGTGCAAGGAAGGTAGATTTTAGGGCCCCTAAGACATATCCTTCTAGCCTCGACTATTCAACCATAGAAAGTAGATATTTTCCCATCAAATTAGAAAAGTGAAGAAAGAGTTCCACTATCCAACCATCTAGACCAGAACTCTTATCTTTAGAGAACTATTTGAAATCATTTTACAATTCATCTAATGTAACAACTTACCCAATCTCTAATCCATCTTCAGTATTGAAGAAAGAAGGTAAATGGTTGATCACCTTCAACTGTATATCAATCTAAGATGTACCAGAGTCTTTAAATTGGTCAAAAGAATGTGTTCTAGCCATCCCTTGCAAAGCCCTGAGTTTTAATCACCCACACCCTATCATTCTTCAACTCCCAAATAGAGTTAATATTCCTTCTATAGGATGCGTATTGGTGATAAAACCTAGTATTTTAATCACACAGGGCCACCCAGATTTCCCAACTTTTTAATATCCATGACATTTCCTCATGTTTTCAAATAATATATTTTTGAATTTCAAGTTCAATAAGTTCCAATTTATCTTCTTCGGACATAATATAATCCACAACATTTTCCATGATCCCTTTTGTTTGATCTTCTATCCTGAGAAAATATTGATTGGCACTCTTCTTGTAATCCTTTTCCTAATTGATAACCTCCTTCTTTAAGTATTTGAGTTTTAACACCAAAATATCCATAGGCTTTTACTCCTTAGAAATAGGAAATTTCGACCATCTATCCTTAACCATATTGCAGAAATCCTCATTCAATAGCCATGAACTATTAAATTTAAAAGGATAGTTGAGTTTGGATCTTATCCCCTCTAGCTAAGGAAATATATGCATGTGATATGAAATATAAACTTTCTCCACCCAAGTCTAATATCTCTACAGATATTGGAACATGTTCGAATTCATAAGGAACCTATTAAGTCTTTTAGTAATTCTAGCTATCCCACATCTACAATTTGACTAAGGCGGCTCAATTTTAAGTAAATATCAATAATATTTACCCTATGAAATAAGTTGATAAAAAACTCTAAGAGGTGATCAAGATAGGAAGAGGATCCTCAAATTTCATAAGGAGATAGAGCTATATTTAGGTATCTATCCACAATCAAATTCCTTTTCCCCAATACCCAATGGATTACAAGGACTTCCAAAAAGATTTTCTATCCTTGTAAGGCCCATAACAATTTAATAAGGCCACCTGCTGATCCAAAATTTTAAAACAGCCTTCCAACAGAATACCCTTGTCCATTTTGAAAGGTTTGAAAACTGATATACTTGGATTCCAACAAGATAAAATCGCCCCTAAGAGACCACAAGAATCCACAACACAAACTTCCCATCCAGATAAAATTTTTGAGATGACCTAAACAAACTGAGTCTCACAGCACATAGTCTCTTGAAGTAAAATGACATTAAGGTTAGTATATTTTAAGAGTTTATATAGGTCCCTAACCTTCCTATCCCCACCTAACCCATAGACATTGAAAGAGAGGATAGAAATTAAGCCCCCTCCCGAGAAGGCTAATTAGCTATAAGGGCCCAAGGAGAAAGAGGAAGTGAGATATTGTGAGTTGAAGGAGAAACTTCAACAAGTTTGACCGAAAGAGGCTTATACATCGACTCTAGAGCACAATTTTTCCCTTCCCTATTTTTCTTTTTCCTATTACATATTGTAAAATTCTAAAAGTGAATAGAAGGGATAGGAAAGACATTAGGATTAGAAAGGGGGTCTTAGAATAGACTTTCAAAGGTGATTTGCGACCATGATGTATATCTACAAGAGTGTCTATGCAATAAAGCTTAACCAATCGACTGGATAGACTATGGGAGAGATCATCCGGAGCATGCAAGTTTATTAAATCCAAAAACCCCAAATTTTGAGAGCCCTCCTTAGAACACATAGTCTTAGGGTTTGGGGATATAGTCTTATCTTCTGTAAAATTTGAGAGGATATGGGATTCACAAAAAAAGTTTGGATTCAAATTATTACCTAGAGATCTATTACCATATCTCCTTCCAACATTAATTTCATTAAGTGAAAATATCTTATCTAAATTCTTTTCAACAGAAGGATATAATTTTAAATCGTCTTTCGAAACCCCTTTATAAAAGGTAGGTGAATATGAATTTTTCATACCTTGTAAATAACGAGCATCATCGATTAGAGTAGTTGGAGGGACATACACTTGGAAATTTTCTTGAGGATGATAAAATTATTCATCTGAATCTTCCACAAAATATTCAAGCATAGCATCGAAAAGTAAATTAGGGCATCTAGCCTTAACATGACTAGTATTTTGAAAGAAATGCCATCGGAAAGGGATATGTAGGTAATCCAACCTTTCATGAACAATTTTCTCCCCCACTGAATCTCCAATTCAGCCAACAAACCCAATGAGATATCAAACTCCATCATAACCCTAGCCACCTTATGGTCAATTCCAAACAACATTTTCTTATCTAGCTGAATGAATTTACCAAGTGAATTGGTTAAAACCTTGAAAACATTCATAGTCCAAAGTTTAATGAGAAATCCTAGGATAAAATTACAAAGATGTCGGCGAGTCATCTTCTCCCTCTCTTAGTCATAATAAGTGTGCCATCGATTCAAGACTAAGGAACCCACCTTTATTATCCAAATTCCATTCAAAACCCTCAAGATGTGTTCTTCTTCCAGAAAAATGAAGCAAATCCACCCATTGATCAACATGTTGATGTAGGGCACATAGCCAAATTTTGGTAGCTAGTGTTTACTAACCCAATAAAAAACTCAGGTCAAGAAACCTTAGTAGATTCAATGCGTTCAACGATCACATTTCTGGTTAGAACACCAACTGTATCCATATTTGTTAGGATATATCATCATTCACTTTTGTACTTTGCATGCATTGCATGCACCCACATGCTACCCAGTCATCAGTATGGTACCTCCAGCACCTAGTCCTTAGTATCCCAGCCCTCAGGAGCTACTTTCCACTCAGAATTATCCCTTCTAGCCTATCATGCGCCCAGTTCTCACCTTCCATTGACGAAGGGCACGTTTCTCACCTACCAGTCCAGTTGCACTTCAGTTATCACTCCGATTTACCTCCGATTGACCCATAAATGATGTTATCACTCCGATTGACCTCCGATGAGACATGACTGACAGTTCTGAGTGCAATTAAGCCCTCATGCACCATCCACTGAGCCTCCATCCCTAGATTAGTGCCACTTACCATCAGTTACACTTATTACACTCAGTTATACTCAGCTAGAGTCAGTTTGACACCTGTTTGATGGTGACTTGTGCATTGATGACCACCACTGATTGATGAAGAGGACTCCTAGTTGGAGCCAAGCTATTCCATTCAGTTAATTCGAATGACCTCCTTAGGAAATTCGAATTGCTCACTCATTGTGACAATATTGTATTGTATTTTCACCCTTATTGGGATATAGAGCATTGATGCATGCTTTTTGCACAGTTTACACCATATTTTCTGAGTTTCATCTATTGCGATTGATTTACTTGTTCATTAGATCTGCTGTGACTAATTTTACATGGTATCAGAGCCATTGCAGGGACAAGATCTCTTTTCTACAGGTGTTCTACAAGAATATTTGAGTGAATTTGTTCAAAATTACAGAATTTTTGGCATGAAAGATCTCATGTGCATGCAAAGCATAAAAAAACACTCCAATCCACTCCAGAAGCTTGAGTTTTCCACATAATTCTTGGATTTGATACATTGGACCCATTCAAATTTCTTGGTCTCCAATCCTATGTGTGATGCCACTCTAAAAAGGTGGATTGTTTGACCTTAATGTTCTTGTTTTGATTGTGATTTGTAGGTTAACATCTTCACCAATTGCATTCACTCTCTTATGTTTGACAAGTTCTTCTACATCAAGTGCACTCGCTATTTGAGATGGAATACTCTTCTTCCAAGCCAGTTCTTATTCCCTTCAATTATTTTGAATGGAAAGATGATATGGAGATTATATTACGCTCAAAAGGGTTCTATAGAGTCACTGTTGGCCTCGAATTGGAGCCAAGCACATTGTCGGAAAGAACCAAACACTACAATAAGCTTGATGAAGCTTATGGTCTCCTTTGCCTCTCCATTTCCAAGGATCTTCACTTCCATCTCAACAGATTGAAGACTCCAAAAGCAATATGGGAGCAACACTTTTTGGCAAGCAGGACGAGCTTAGGGATTTTCAATTAGAGAATGAATTGATTTCTCTTAGTCCTGAGAATTTTGAGACCATCAATGAGTTTTTCACAAGATTCAAGCACTTGTCATTGCAGTTGAAGAACAGTGGTGTTGTGAAAGAGGATAAGGAATCGATCCTCTCCATTCTCACAAAGCTTGGGAAAGATTACTTGGTATTTGTCTCTACTTTCAATTATGGTCGGCTAACTACCCTAAATTGGAAGATGCCTACCTTGAATGCATTCATTGAGTCCGTCACAAAAGAGCATGATAAGTTGATTCAAATGGGGTCCATAAACTCCAAAGATTCAACCCTCTTTGATCAAGGATCCAAGAATTCGAATGGTAAAGGAAAGAAAAGGAAAGAGAAGCCCAAATTCGAGCCTACCAAGCAAAGAGATAAAGGCAAGCAACTAGAAGCACCATCCGGTTTGAGGAACAAGCAGAAGGGTAAAGACGGCAAGGAAAAATCTAAATGTTCATACTGCAATAGTGGCTTTCATCCAGAAAGTTCATGCATGAAGAAAACAATAGATCAAATGGCCCTCCTTTTGGAAAAGAACAACATATGTCTTCCCAACGGTGCACGGAAGAAGGATAGGAATGATGATCATGAAAGAGGTCAAGTACTCATGGAAACTGTTTTGAAACCCACCACTCTACTGATAGATTCCAGTGCCTCAAATCATATGGCTGCAAACATTGACTCCTTCTGTTCATTCGATCCAAGTAGCTCCATCCCCATCCATTTGGGAGATGACTCAAAAATTTCTTCGAAGGGCAAAGGTACCATCCATGTAGAACATGGAAGCTTCCAGAATGTTTTCAATGTGCCTTCCTTGGCTTCAAATCTACTTTCTGTGTATCAAATGACACACACTGGTGAACCGAAGCAAGTTACATTCAGCCCTAACAATTTCTAAATTTCTGATATCAAAAGTGGAAGACTTATTGCACCCGGAAAGGCAAACCACATTGCAAAATACTATGAGTTTTCTCACTTTGTGCCACTTGAAAATCCCACTGCTCTCCTCACTCATGGAAATGAGGTTAGTAGGATTTGGCATGAAAGGTTTGGACACCTTAATTACAATTATTTGCTTCTGCTACAATAGAAATCCATGGTATATGGTCTTCCACAACTCCGTTCCTCGAAGGGAAGTTGCCTCGGTTGCATTGTTGGGAAGCACCCTGAGCATAGGTTCGACCGTGGCAAAGCTAGCAGAGCTTCCACCATTTTGGGACTCATACATTTTGATATGAGTGGTACGCTTCCAAATATGTCCATGAATGCTTCAAGGTATGTTTTGACATTCATTGATGACTTCTCCTGCTTTACTTGGGTATTTTTTCTCAAAAACAAGTCAGAAGTGCTTGGAAAATTCAAGGATTTTAAGGCTTCTGTTGAGACTGTCAGTTTTTCAGAATTTACTTCAATCTGATCTAGGATCTTAACTAAGAGAACAACATGTACAACATATCTACAGCACATCAATCATGGACACAATAATGCAAGCACACAAGAGACACATAGTTTACTTGGGGAAAACCGTAAAGGTGAAAAACCCCAATAACTTCCTTAGAGATAGATAGAGCAATGATACAACCCAAGCATAAGAGATAGACATCTCCTAGCAGCAGCTTCTCCTCCTTCACAAGTGCGCCACTCTCCAAAGAGTGTGTGTGAGAATAGAATGATCAAATAGAGTGCCTCCCACACTCTATTTATACTTGACTTGACTTGCCTTGCCTAATGACCTTTCCTAGGTCGGCCTCAACTTAACCACATAACACAATGCTGACTGGGATGACACCCAATATGGTTGTCTAATAACCCTCTGACCCACATGGTCAAGCCCCAATAGGGTGGTATAATAACCTTTTGACCCACATGACTTATATAGGGCCGACCCCAACAATGTGGTCTAATAACCCATCAAGTATAAGTTACAACACTTACAATATAAATGACAACACTTCCGTATAGAGGAATAATAACATCTCTATAGGAATACAAACACTTTTGTATAGAGGAATAATACCATCTCTATAGGAGTGCAATATACATATATGAAATACATTCTGAAGTTACATATACATCAACACTCCCTCTTAACTAGGAAGGTATTTCTCGACACAGGTCTTCTAGCACAAGTCTTCTTCTCTGGATCATTGTCATCAAATCATCGTCCTCGAATCATCATCATCGTCACTACTGCTGCTATCTCAATCAATCTCTGAATCTACTCATCATAGTAAGTTATTCAGAGCCAGTCCTTTTTCATACTGGATGTAGGCCCACCACCTACAGGTCTTCATCATCACTGGCCATACTGTGGAATCCTCAGGACTTATTATGTGCATCTCAAAACCTCGAAAGAGCATCCCAGGCTATTACGGGTACACAACTCCGACCTATAGGATCACCCCGGATCTTTTACATGTCACAGTCACAAAACCTTAAAAGGGTGTCTTGCCAAGCAAGAACCCTAAAGAGCATCTAAGGCCTTTTTCATCCTGTCTAGATCTCTAGGTCTGATTACATGTGACTCCTACCACAAAACCTTAAAAGGGTGTCTTGCCAAGCAAGAACCCTAAAGAGCATCTGAGTTCTTTTTCATCTTGTCCACATCTCCAGGTTTGATTACATGTGGTCATGGCAATGCCTCAAAAGAGCATCTGAGGCCTTTTTCATCCTATCCAGATCTCCCAGGTCTACCTATGTGCCATAGGATAATGCCTCGAAAGAGCATCTGAGTCCTTTTTCATCCTATCTAGATCTCCCAGGTCTGCTTACATGTCCTCCCTGAGCAATGACTCGAAAGAGCCTCTGAGGCCTTTTTCATCCTGTCCATATCTCCCAAGTCTACTTACATGCTCATCTGCACAACCTGTCCACGACCACAGAGTATCAACCTGATACTCACCATACATCATCCTAATGTACACATGATCATCCTGATCATCATCACTGCATCATCCTGATGCATGTCATCTAGAGAAACATCCTGAAGCTCGTCATCCATGATCATCCTGATCATACAATGCATCCACCTGATGCATACACAGTATCTTTTTGATACATATCATCATACATGATCTACCTGATCATACAATGTATCCACTCGATACATATACAAATACATGATCCACCTGATCATTCCTAATACATATCATCATACATGATCTACCTGATCATACAATGTATCCACCTGATACATCTACAAATACATACACATGATCCAACTAACCATATCCAACATCCAACATGATGTGTACATACATATAAATATAAATGATCCAACTGATCATATCTAGCATCCAACATGATGCGTACATACATATACATATAAATGATCCAACCGATCATATCAAGCATCCAACATGATGCATATATAGAGTAGTAACTGGAGCATCGTCCTGATGCTCATCATCCAGCGCTTACATCCATAGCCATGTGAAGGATCCTCCTTCCACCATGCTTGGAATGGCTTCAGCAAATGTCTCCATCACTTCTTCCTTGAAGTGTCGTCAATATAAAGAACACTAAGCCTCCTTATGAAGTATTCAAACTTCACTCTCGCTAGTGGTTTTGTCAGCACATCTGCAATCTGCTCGTTCGTCGCAACATACAGGAGCTTCACTACTCCTCTTTGCACCATATCCCTAATATAGTGATATTTGATCTCAATGTGCTTCAACCTGTCGTGGAACACCGGGTTCTCAGAAAGCTTCACACAACTCTGGTTATCACAAAAGATACCAGTAGCCTCCAATAGGAGATCAAATAACTCAGATAGTAGCTTCCGGAGCCATACTGCCTCACAACTAGCTAAACAAGCTACAACATACTCTGCTTAGACTGTACTTAGTGCTACGCAGGACTGCTTCTTGCTAAACCAAGAGATCACCCCTGATCCCATACTGAAGCAACACCCAGAAGTGCTCTTCCTATCTGCAGCACTGCCTGTCCAATCTGAATCAACATAACCCTGCAGGTTAAACTTTTGATTCACATCATACTTGAGCCCATAATTAATTGTACCCTTCAAGTACCTCAGAATATGCTTTACAGCAACCTGGCGAACACCTCTGGGATCTATCAGGAACTGGCTCAATGTGTTCACTGCAAAGCAAATATCTGGTCTCGTGTTCATCAGGTACATCAAGGACCCAATCATCTAACGATACATAGTGACATCAACTGGATTAGATGAAGCATCACACAGAAGCTTCAGGCTTGATGCCATAGGTGTGGCCATGTCCTTGCAGTCCATCATCCCGAACCTCTTCAGGATCTCTACTACAAACTTCCTTTGTCCAAGGAAGATTCCATCTGCACTCTACCACACCTCCATGCCTAGTAGTGCATCATCCACAAGTTCTTCATCTCGAACTTGGTAGCAAGCTTCCACTGCATATCAGCAATCAATCTATCCTCACCTGTAACAAACAGGTTATCCGCATGCAAAAGTAGTATCACTGGATTGCCTTCCTCAACCTTGTAGTAAAGGTTGGAATCCACTTTACTCTTGGTAAAGCCCAAACTAGATAGAAAGTTGTCTATCCTACCATACCAAGTTCTGCACATATATGACTTCCCGTCATGTGTCTCAAAACCAAGTGGCTGCTCCACATACATTTCCTCTTCGACTACGCCATTCAAGAAAGCTGTCTTGATATCCATCTGGTGTATCTTCCATTTCATCAATGCAGCCAAAGCAAGTATTGATCTGATGGAAGTATGCCTGGCTATAGGTGTAGAAGTCTCTTCATACTCAATCCCATTTTCTGGGAGAAGCCACGAGCTACAAACCTCGTTTTGTATTTCTCCATGCTACCATCTGCAGCATGCTTGATCTTATAGATCCATTTGGAAGTCACAGCAGATTTCCCTTCAGGTCTTGGGACTGCATCCCAAACATCATTCTTCATGATCGACTGATCATGGCATTCTTCCATTACTTCATCCCAGATCCTGGGAAGTTCAATATCTTCAATATCTTCAATAGATATCTTTGTTGCTGGAACAAATGTTGTAGTCCTTGTTTTGTAGGTGAAGGTATACGATCATTCCTACAAAACAAGTTAAATTGCATGATTAGAAACATCTCATAGTTTTCAGAACAAATTATTACACATAAAGAAATATGTCATACAGTCATGCAATTATTTTAGCCAATGCTTCAATACAACATTCATCCATATCCTGTAACTTTCTAGATGCCTTCCAATCTCTACCAGAATATTGTTAAGAGTTTGCACTACTCCCAACATGTCAGCAAAGAGGTTTCATTCTAGATAAGTAGCAATGGAATGTTGTACAGTGCCATAGGCCACTTACCCATTAGATGCATATTAGTAGTATACAGTTCATTAATGCAATTATTCTAATATGCATAATACACAGCCTAATTCTAGGAACATCAGTATATACATCATTGAACAGTATTATTAAACAATCAAATATGAAAGAAATGATAATTCAAATACTTATCTTTGTTTGTTTGTTGGGTTGACTCCCTCTAAATCTTTGCAACTCCATTCTGATGTGGATTGTGAGAAGTGGTCGACTCCCTCTGAATATCTTCATCCTTGCAGAAACTTCTGGAGTGTGCTCCCTATTGATCTTTGCTTCCTGGATTACCTGTCCTTGAACTTATATCCATCCTCGATCACTATGCATGCTTACAAGTATCATTACTGTGATATCCTCGAGATCTCATACATAATCATAGATTTATTAGTATAATCTCAATAATACAATAATATTAAACATGTATAGTCATGATCATTTCAAACAGAAATAATAAGCATTAGTATTCAATGGCTCTTATGGTTAGTCATATTATAAATTAAAGTAAGAAACATAATTTGCCTAAACCTGTGATTACTCAAACCTATACTTTCATGACTCTTTTGGTTAGTCATATCATCAATTAAGGTAAGAAACATAATATGCATACACCCATGATTATTCAAACCTCTGAATAATCATTATCAATCATGCCATGTATACTTATATAAGAGATCCTATCACAAGGTAGGATTCTAACTTGATATAGGAAAAACATACCTGGATTAGTATGTTAGCTAGTTATGTTTAACATACCCACATGATGTCTTCTGGTTCTCTTCAATGACTTGTGCTAGTGACCTGGATAAGTCATACCTGTCGAGATTGCTTGTAATCTTCTTATGTAAGGCCTTAGCCTCATCTCCCTTTGAAACATGAACTTCTTCACTTATGCAGGTGACCAATCCATTCTCTTCTAGGATTAACCGAATGCACTTGATTTGCAGGAACTGGATCTGGAGCTGGATTAGGGTTTTGTCAGAGAAACCCTGAAAATTCAAACTTTGAATTTCAAACTTCTGAAAGGATAGAAAAATGCGCCTTGATGAGCTGATCAAGTCAGTATACTTAGAATTTGAAAACTGCAAAGTTTCACCCCTCAAAATTGCCTTTGAAACTTCCAGATCTTCTAGACAGGATCTCGAACTAGGGTTTGATAAAGCCCACTCTTTTTCCCAACCAAAGGGTTCGATCCAAAGCTCTAAACTTCAATTTTTCTAAGGAGCTTCCAGCTGTGGTCACAGACTTAAAAAATTCCAACTTTTGCAGAAGCCCTAATTTTCCATTTTTCCGACCAAAGTCCCGAACTAGGGTTTGATCAAGCCCGACCTTCTATCCCGACCAAAAAATTTGATCTTGGTCTCTAAATTTTGATTTTGATGAGTACCATTTAGCTGTGGTCTCTGGTTACAAAAATACCAACTTTCTCCGAAACCGTAATTCCCAGAGCCATGAATGAAGGTGCTCAAAATCCAATTCTGTTTTGACATAAATATGTACCTGATTGTTTCCAGTGTAACTCTGTACTTTCTGATCCAAAGGACTTGAAAATGTTTCCTGTGGTATCTGGACCTATCATATTTCCAACCCCATAGGTCTGACCTCAAATGGATTCTCTGTGAGATAGTTATGCCAAGTGTCGCAACATGACCTGTTTATGGGATAAAACAGGAGAGCGAACTTGTACGGCGTGCCATGTGTCACTGGTTCCATTTCAGCCTCTGAAAAAGTTACCTGAGAAATTAGATTCTGTGCACTACCTGTCACATTTTACGAAATTTCATTTGGATCTTCCTAGCCCATGTTATGACCTTTTTTCCTAGGTCACATGTTTATGACTCAGATCTGGAAGAGGCATAAACCCTAGATTGTACAGATCATAAAACACAAAGTACAATGAATTAGAAGTTTTCCTTTGGACACAATGTACATGGGGATATGATATTCAACTTGTAAATGTTTCAGATCTGAAAATGTTTCCAAAATGGATTTATAGCGAAAGTACTACGATGACTGGTTTTTACTATATCAAGCCCTAGAATCACAAGTGCAACAAGTGTCATACATGCCATACCATGCCTTATTTTAGGCTAGCTCTGATACCATGTTAGTTTTTCAGAATTTACTTCAATCTGATCTAGGATCTTAACTGAGAGAACAACATGTACAACATATCTACAGCATATCAATCATGGACACAATGATGCAAGCACACAAGAGACACAGAGTTTACTTGTGGAAAACCATAAAGGTGAAAATCCCCAATAACTTCCTCAGAGATAGATAGAGCAATGATACAACCCAAGCATAAGAGATAGACATCTCCTAGCAGCAACTTCTCCTCCTTCACAAGTGCGCCACTCTCCAAAGAGTGTGTGTGAGAATAGAATAATCAAATAGAGTGCCTCCCGCACTCTATTTATACTTGACTTGACTTGCCTAATGACCTTTACTAGGTCGGCCTCAACTTAACCACATAACACAATGCTGACTGGGCCGACACCCAATAGGGTGGTCTAATATGTTAAGATTCAATATGCTAAGACAAAAATAGAAGCATTACATTCCATTTAACAAGAATAGCATATACAGGATCACTGAAGAAACAACAAGCATAGCATAAACACAAGAGACACAGATTTATCCTGGGAAACCCTCATGGGGTAGAAAACCCAGTAAAGCTTCCTCAATATAGATGACCAGCAATATACAAAGATGCAAACCAAAGACATGAACTCCTCCTCCACCATAGCAGACCTCTCCTCCACAAGTGCGCTACTCTCAAGTGAGTGAGTGTGTCAAATGAGGAACACACCTCCTCTATTTATACACTACTCTGACATATCTTTTACACAAGTACGTGTAGGCTCGTATTTAACCATTAGGTTAAATACCCTATTATAACTGACTGGACCGACCCCACTAGGGTGGTCTAACAACCCTTTGACCCACATAACACATACAGGGCCGACCCCCACTAGGGAAGTCTAATAACCCATGTTACCACATTCCGACGGAGGAATAAACATCTCCGGATATACAATAAGATCTTTACGGAGGAATGAAACATCTCCGGAATAATAAAGTACAAATATAATATTCTTTGAAGTTACAATATTTCAACACTCCCCCTTAACAAGAAGGATATTATAACAGTATCTGCACGAGCAAGGAGTCATCAACATCATACACGATACATCTATAAATCATTGGAAGCTTTCTCAACATCATCAGTAACTCAAGCAGTTACTGGAACATCTTCAATACTGGAACATCAACATCTTCAGTACTGAGTCTTTATCTTCTGCAGCACTCGAACAACTACAACAACATCAACATTTGGATCCTCACGATCATCAGTATCGTCATCTCACGATCATCAGCATCATCATCACACGATCATCAGCATCGTCATCACACGATCATCAGCATCGTCAGCATCGTCATCACACGATCATCAGCATCGTCATCACATGATCATCAGCATCATCATCACACGAGTATCCATAACAATACAAGTATCCTCATTATTAATACAAGTATCCATACCGATACAAGTAACCACATCATCAATACAATCATATTACAGGATGATCAATCCTGCTCTCTTTAGGACATATGTCCAAGGATGATGCAATCCATTCATGTACCTTTTGAACCGAAGTCCAGGGATGATCCAGTCCTATCATGTACCTTTTGAACCGAAGTCCAGGGACGATCCAGTCCTAACATGTACCTTTTGAACCGAAGTCCAGGGACGATCCAATCCTAACATGTACCTTTTGAACCGAAGTCCAGGGACGATCCAGTCCTATCAATTCTCGGAGACCTCATGTCTACGGCTCAGTTCACAGGACCAAAGTACAAGGATGATTCAATCCTTACTGTACATTTAGGACCGCGTCCAAGGATGACTTAATCCTCAACCATACATTTAGGACCACATCTAAGGAGGACTTAATCCTCAACCGTACATTTAGGACCTACGTCCAAGGATGACTTAATCCTCAACCATACATTTAGGACCACATCCAAGGATGACTTAATCCTCAACCGTACATTTAGGACCTACGTCCAAGGATGACTTAATCCTCAACCGTACATTTAGGACCTACGTCCAAGGATGACTTAATCCTCAACCGTCCATTTAGGACCACGTCCAATGATGACTTAATCCTTCACCGTACAGTTAGGACCACGTCCAAGGATGACTTAATCCTTAATCGTACATTTAGGACCTACGTCCAAGGATGACTTAATCCTCAACCGTACATTTAGGACCTACATCCAAGGATGACTTAATCCTTCATCGTACATTTAGGACCTACGTCCAAGGATGACTTAATCCTTCACCGTACATTTAGGACCACGTCCAAGGATGACTTAATCCTCAACCGTCCATTTAGAACCACGTCCAAGGATGACTTAATCCTTCACCGTACATTTAGGACCACGTCCAAGGATGACTTAATCCTCAACCGCACATTTAGGACCTACGTCCAAGGATGACTTAATCCTCAACCGTACATTTAGGACCTACGTCCAAGGATGACTTAATCCTTCACCGTACATTTAGGACCTACGTCCAAGGATGACTTAATCCTTCACCGTACATTTAGGACCACGTCCAAGGATGACTTAATCCTCAACCGTACATTTAGGACCTATGTCCAAGGATGACTTAATCCTCAACTGTCCACCAAGGACTTCATTCTCGAAGACATACGTCTACGGCTCTTCTTTAGGACTGAAGTCCAGGGATGATCCAATCCCCTCACATGTTCACCAAGAACTTCATTCTCGAAGACATACGTCTATGACTCTTCTTTAGGACTGAAGTCCAGGGATGATCCAATCCCCTCAAGTCCACCAAGGACTTCATTTTCAAAGACATACGTCTACGACTCTTCTTTAGGACTGAAGTCCAGGGATGATCCAATCCCCTCACATGTTCACCAAAAACTTCATTCTCGAAGACATACATCTACGGCTCTTCTTTAGGACTGAAGTCTAGGGATGATCCAATCCCCTCAAGTCCACCAAGGACTTCATTTTCGAAGACATACGTCTACGGCGCTTCTTTAGGACTGAAGTCCAGGGATGATCCAATCCCCTCACATGTTCACCAAGAACTTCATTCTCGAAGACATATGTCTACGGCTCCTTTTAGAACATGTGTTCAAGGATGATTCAATCCCCTTGTCACCTTAGACCCTGTCTAAGGACCATCCACCAACCTCTCTGTTGGCATCACCAATATAGGTATTCACATCATTGACCTCACTGTCGATGCAGGCAATCTCATCATAAGTGATCACATCACTCCCCCTTTCGAGGAGGGTCCTTATGGACTATATTAAGTTTGTCTCGGAAAACTTTACTTGAGGTAGAGGTTTGGTTAGTACATCGGATCGGTAGAGGTTTGGTTAGTAACTTGTTGAACTTTGATTCCTATCTGCACCATATCTCGTATATAGAAATGCCAGATCTCTATGTGCTTTTGACTTATCATGGAACACTGGATTCTTTGCCATTTTAGTACGACTCTGTTTGTCACATAGGATCACAGTTGGGTCCATCTCTAAGTCAAACAATTCTGAAGCCATGCCGTTTCACAATTAGCAGAGCAAGCAACCATATATTCCGCTTGTGCTAGATTGCTTCCTTCTAAACCACAAGATCATGGCTGATCCCAGACAATAACATCTTCTCGATGTGCTCTTCCTGTCTGATACACTTTCTGCTCAATCAATATCTGTGTAGCCATCTGAATTCATGATCTCCATAGATCAAAGTCTAATGTATCCTTTAGGTACCTCATCTCATGCTTTGCAACTAATAGGTGAACACTTCTAGTTTCCACTAGATACTGACTCAAGGTGTTTACAGCAAGGCATATATCTGACCTAGTATTCGTTAGACACATCAATGACTCAATATTTTGTCTGTACAGAGTTCTATCCACTAACTTTGATGAGTCATCTGCTAACAACTTCAAGAGTGGCCATCCCAACACATCAAGTTGTTTTAATATTTCTCAGCATACTTTCCTTGGTTGAGAAAGATTCCTTCTGAGCCTTGCCATACTTCCAGACCTAGGAAGTAATGCATCAATTTGAGATCTTTCATTTTCATTTCTGCATTGAATGATCTTCTGCATATCTATCTGTGCCATCTCTCGTTATATGGGTCTACTGATATGAGCCTCAATATCATTCGAACTCTGTGGTGAGTTCCTTCTTGCATCCATGTCATCTGTGTATAGAAACCATATTCAACCTTGTAGCAAAGGTTGAGATCCACATCACCCAAGGTGATCATTAAGCTCATCAATTGATTATCGATCTTGGGAACCCATACAAAACCTGATTCACATTTCTTCTTTAATTACACCATTAAGAGAATGGTCTTATCTAGCCACTTGGAGCAAACATTTCATCATGATTCTCTTCCTCTTTATAAGAGAATCTTCTAGCCACGAGCCTTCTATAGCGTGTTTGATTTGTAAATCCTTTTGTTGAACATCCATCGCTTGTTCAGTGTTCATCATTCATCATGATGTTTCCTACAATTCAAAATTAAGTACATTATTAGTAATACTTCATAATCGTCAAATCATGATAACCTATTATGCATACAGATATCATTTCAATAGTTATGCAACTTATTTTTACCAATACTTTGGCACAACACTTTCCCATATCCTGTATGCATACAGTGGCTATCTAGATGCCTTCCATCTCTACTAGAACATACTATCGAGAGTGTGCACAGCTCTCAGCATGTCAGCAAAGAGGTTTCATTCTAGACAAGCAACAATGGAATGTTTGTCCAAATTACCAATCATATGCATATTAGTAGTATACTCTTCAATGCTCTATGAATGTTTACACTCAGCATCATATATTCTATGCATACAACCTATTATAGGCAATATCATTTACTATTTCAAATAACAACTCAAATACTTATCTTTTATGTTTGTGTGGTTGCCTCCCGCTTGATCTTCTGTATGTCTTTTGAACTTCTATTCATTTTGTACCACTGTGCATGCTCAAGTGTGCACTAGTGTCATCCTCATGATCTCATACACAAACATACATTCATTAGTATATTCTCAAAACATTCTAATTCTAAATAATCTTGAATATGTATAGTCATGATCATTAGTATTTAGGGTTTCAAGGAAGTCTTCTTTTACTCATGCATATTCTTGTTTGATCATAGTACTCTTCTGGTTAGTTAAATCATCAATCAAGATAAGAGACATAATGTGCATAAACCCTTGATTAACTTTATTAATAAGCATAACCAATCATACCAAGTATACTTATATAGGGGATCCTAACACAAGGTAAGATTCTAACTTGACATAGGAAAACATACCTGGATTAGTATACCTGCTTAGTTATGTACAACATACCTAAACAATCTCTTCAATGATTTAGAGATCCTGAGCTAGAACCTGCATGTCTCATAGGTTAAGCATATTATATCAAAGTCATACATACCTCGTAAGTAGAACAAATATTATGGATGAGTCTTTGTCTTCATGTGGAACTTGATTTGTCTTTCATGATGTACCTGAATCTTGTTAGCAGACAACATCAACCTCACACAACACCATAATGCATTAGTACAATCATATAGCCCTAATCAATGAATGTCTTCGATCATTCACATGCATTCATACTGTTACTAGGGTGATAAGATAAGTGTAACATTAATCAAGATTGTACTAACAAATAATATGAAGACAAACACATTATGAATTTAATCAAGAATCAGATTTCAAGACATACCTGAACCTCCTTGAGTCATACCTGTCGAGACTTCTTGTAGTCTTCTTATGTAAGGCCTTAGCCTCAACTCCCCCTGAAACTTGATATGGAGCTTGATTAGGGTTTGCTAGAGAAACCCTAAAAATTCAATCTTTGACTGTCAAACTTCTGAATGGATGGAAGGAAGTGTCTTGCTAAGCTGATCAAACTAGCATACTTCAATTTTGAAATCTCCAAAATTTGACCCCTCAAAATTGCCTTCGAAACTTCTGGATCTTCTAGACAGGAACCCGAACTAGGGTTTGATGAAGCCCACCTTTCTGTCCAATCAAAAGCTTCGATCCAAGGCTCTAAACTCTTATTTTTCTGAGGAGCTTCCAGCCGTGGTTACAGACTTCAAAAATTCCAACTTTTGATGAAGCCCTAATTTTCCATCTTTCTCATCAAAATCCCGAGCTAGGGTTTAATAAAGTCCGGTCTTCTACCCAACCAAAAAATTCGATCTTGGTCTCTAAATTTCTATTTTCCTAAGTAGCATTCAGTCGTGGATTCCGATTCCAAAAATTCTAACTTTCTCCGAAACCCTAAATTCCGGAAGCCATGAATAAAGGTGCTCCAAAAATAATTCTGTTTTGAAAAAAATATGTACCTGATTGTTTCTGCTATAACTCCTAAATTTTCGCTCCACAGGGTCTGAAAACTTTTTCTACAGTAGCCTGACCTGTCATCTTTCCATCCTGATAGGTCTGACCTCAATTGGATTTTCTGAGAGAGAGTTATGCCAAATGTCACAACGTGACCTATTTTGGGATAATACAGGAGAGCGAACTTGTACGGCGTATCACTTGTGACTGTTTGAACTTCGGCCTCTGAAAACGTTTCCTGAGATAGATCACCCTGTTATATTTCCATCCTGATAGTTTTGACCTCAATTGGACTCTCTGAGAGATATTTATGCCAAGTGTCGCAACATGACCTGTTTATGGGATAAAACAGGAGAGCAAACTTGTACGGTGTGCCATGTGTCACTAGTTCTGCTTCGGTCTCTGAAAAAGTTTCGTGAGATAGTAAGGTCTGTGTACTACCTGTCACTTTTTATGCAATTTCATTTGGAGCTTCCTAGCCCAAGTTATGAACTTTTTTCCTAGGTCACCTGATTTTGACTGAGATCTGGAAGAGGCAGAAACCCTAACTTGTATTGATCATAACTTACAAAGTACAAGGAATCTGAGGGTGCCCTTTGGACACAAGATACCTGGAGATGTTATCTACGACTTTTAAAGGTTGCAGATCCTGAACCTTCACCAAAATGTATTTATAGCAAAAGTTCCACGATGACTGGGTTTTTCTATATAAAACCCTAACCTTCAAATTATCGTAAGTAAAGCAAGTGTCGTAAGTGCCATACCTTGCCTTCCTTCAGTTTAGATCTGATACCATGTTAAGATTCAATATGATAAGAAAAAAATAGAAGCATTACATTCCATTTAACAATAATAGCATATTACATTCCATTTAACAATAATAGCATATACAGGATCATTGAAGCAACAACAAGCATAGCATAAACACAAGAGACACAGATTTATCCTGGGAAACCCTCATGGGGTAGAAAACCCAGTAAAGCTTCCTCAATATAGATGACCAGCAATATACAAAGATGCAAACCAAAGACATGAACTCCTCCTCCACCATAGCAGACCTCTCCTCCACAAGTGCGCTACTCTCAAGTGAGTGAGTGTGTCAAATGAGGAACACACCTCCTCTATTTATACACTACTCTGACATATCTTTTACACAAGTACATGTAGGCTCGTATTTAACCATTAGGTTAAATACCCTATTATAACTGACTGGACCGACCCCACTAGGGTGGTCTAACAACCCTTTGACCCACATAACACATACAGGGTCGACCCCCACTAGGGAAGTCAAATAACCCATGTTACCACATTCCGACGGAGGAATAAACATCTCCGGATATACAATAAGATCTTTACGGAGGAATGAAACATCTCCGGAATAATAAAGTACAAATATAATATTCTTTGAAGTTACAATATTTCAACATAATAATGCTTTGATGCACATGGCCAATCCCCAATAGGGTGGTCTAATAACCCTTTGACTCAGATGACTTATACAGGGCCGACCCCAACAAGGTGATCTAATAACCCGTCAAGAATAAGTTACAACACTTACAATATAAATGATGACACTTCCGTATAGAGGAATAATAACATCTCTATAGGAATACAAACACTTTCGTATAGAGGAATAATACCATCTCTATAGGTGTGCAATATACATATATGAAATACATTCCGAAGTTACATATACATCAACAGAGACCGCCACTGAGAGCAAGATCAAAGCTCTTAGATATGATAATGGCGGAGAATATATCAAGACTGAGTTGCTGCAACTTTGTGCTGAAAGAGGAATTCATATCCAACATATAGTTCTCTACACACCCCAGCAGAATGGTGTAGCAGAAAGGAAGAATCGGTCACTGAAAGAGATGGCTACCTGCATGCTTGAGTCAAAAGGTTTGGCTGCAAATATTTGGGCTAAAGCCATTAATGTTGCTGCATATATTCAGAACCGAGCTCCACATTCATCCGTGAAAGGTAAAACTCCTTTCGAAGCATTCTTTGGTCGCAAACCAGATGTGTCCAATTTGAGGGTTTTTGGCTCCACTACATGGGCTAGAATTCCTTCTGATAAGAGAAAGTCTTTGGATCCACAAAGTATTGAATGTATCCTGATAGGATATGGGGAAGAATCAAAAGAATATAAACTCATGAATATCAGATCCAAAAATCTATTCATAGAGCGAAGTGTGAAGTATGAAGAACCGCTACCAGATCTGAAATTAGTTGAGGAAAACACTGTCGATTTGCATCCTCCACATGAAGAAGATTCAAGTGATTATGAAGAAAGCATTGGATCTGATATCTCTGATATTATATCAGTCTTTGATGGCCATGAAATATCAGGTTCGGAATCAGACCATAATGATCCTCTTTAGTTACCAAAGTGGGCCCAAAACACTCTACAATCTGATGCTCCAAACATGGAAATCCTGCTGATCCAATGAGAACAAGAGCAGACTATCAAAGAGCAGGTATGGATCTTTCTTTTTCTGATCCATTATTATCTGAGAAATGTTATTTGATGATTGGTTCAGATCCCAAATCATACTATCATTCCCACCAAGATCCACGATGGAAAACCTCCATGGATGAAGAGTACAGTTCTCTTCAAAAGAACAATACATGGGAGCTAGTTTCTCTTCCACCTGGAAGAAAATTAGTTCAATGCAAGTGGATATACTGCACGGAGGTTGCTGCTGATGGCTCTATCAACAAATACAAATCTAGGCTAGTGGAAAAAGGTTTCTCCCAAGTCCAAGGTGTGGACACACTGAGACTTTTGCACCGGTTGCAAAGATGGATTCCATCCACCTAGTTTTGGCCATTTCCACATCCAAGCACTGGGAAGTGCACCACATGGATGTGAAGAGTGCTTTTCTACATGGAGACCTTGATGAGGAGGTATATATGAAACAACTAGAAGGATACATATCAGATCCATCATTAGTTTGCAGATTGAAGAAATATTTGTATGGATTGAAACAGGCCCCAAGAGCTTGGTACGCAAGGATGGACTCCTTCCTTCTTTCTCAGAATTTCAAAAGATGCAAATCTGATCCTAATGTGTACCTACAGCAAGTTAAAGTTAATTTTTTAATTGTGGTTTTATATGTTGATGATCTTCTCATTACTGGTAGCGCTCTCCTTACAATTAACAAGTTGAAAACCGCTTTAGCCCAAATATTTGCAGCCAAATCACTTTAACCGTTGATGATCTTCTCATTAATGGCTACCCATGCTACCCAGTCATCAGTATGGTACCTCCAGCACCTAGTCCTTAGTCTCCCAGCACTAGGGAGCTACTTTCCACTTAGATTTATCCCTCCTAGAATGTCATGCACCCAGTTCTCACCTTCCACTGAAGAAGGGCGCCTTTCTCACCTACTAGTCCAATTACACTTCAGTTATCACTCCGATTTACTTCCGATTGACCCATAACTGATGTTATCACTCCGATTGACCTCTGATGAGACATGACTGACAGTTCTGAGTGAAGTTAAGCCCTCATGCGCCCTCCACTGAGCCTCCATCCCTACATTAGTGCCACTTACCAACAGTTACACTTATTACACTCAGTTAGACTCAGTTTGACAGTGAATTGTGCATTGATGACCACCATTGATTGATGATGAGGACTCCTATTTGGAGCTAAGCTATGCCATTCAGTTAATTTGAATGACCTCCTTAGGCAATTCGAATTGCTCACTCATCGTGAGAGTATTGTATTGTATTTTCACCCTTATTGGGATATAGAGCACTGATGCATGCTTTTTGCACAGTTTAAACCATATTTTTTGAGTTTCATCTATTGTGATTGATTTACTTGTTCATTAGATCTACTGTGACTAATTTTACAATATTCACATAACCTCCTAGCACGAATTGTTTCAAACCCTCTTGAGCTTTGTAGGTCTTTAGACACCGTCGAGCCCAAGCACAGGCACTAGTGATTCGATGCTCCAACCTCCCCTCATTCAAATCCGATTTTACCACGGTCATCCCAGAATCCCCATCCACAAAATGAGAAACCATCCCCATTTCAAGAGCTTCATTCGACACTTGAAAATCCTTTTTCAATTTGTGCATAGAAATCGGTCCATGTGAAAGGGGGAATTGTGTTACCTCCAGAGGGTTAATGTGAGTGGAAAACCTCACCAGATCCATTGTGGGTGACTGGAAGAGGAGGTGAATTCCATTCATCACCAAGTTTGAGCAAAATAGAAAGTGCCCAAATTAAAAAAGTCCACCACAGACCTCCAAAGAACCCTGAGAAAATAACACACTGCCAACAAAAAAATGCTAAAAGTAGCGTAGAAGGTCTCTAACAAAAATGGAAAGCTATAGAAACTAGATCTAGATAAGGGTGTTAGTATTGATATTTTCAAAATCCTCGAAAGAAATACTTTCAAGTCTCAAAGTCCAGTTAAGTTGAATAAATTTAGCTATCAGAAGATAAGGGGAAGTAATTCTGAAGTGAGAGAGGGTTGCATGTGACTAGTAGCGGGTGATCAGAGGCCTAATGAAGGGTTCTAAGCATTGGGAACATAGATCCATCGGATTTGATCAGATGTAACGGTCAGGAAGTAGCACGCATTGATAACATGCAAGTAGATTATTGTTAAACAGGTTTGAGCTAGTAAAAAAACATCCACCAGATCGATGGTGTAGATTAAAATAACGCCAACAAGTTTATCCCCTTTCAAAAGGGGACTAAGGGTGCATTATCCTCAAAACCATTGAGGACACATGCTCGTTATTGATTGATCGCGCCTCCAATAGCATTGTTTTCAAAACTGCCCCGCTCCCGAGCATTACTGCTTTGGGAAACTGGAGTGGTTTCTACCCACTTGACATTGCAATAAAGTAAAATTATGTCATTCATGTCAAGCATATCCCTGCTCACCATGTGTCCAAGGAGATCCCACCACTACATCATCCTAGTCATTAAATTGTCAAATAAAATGATGCCATTTGTATTTTTGAAAGGATAAAAAACATTATTTTCCCTTTTTTCGAAAATCATTTGTATATTATTCTAAAGAAAATTGCACCTGCTATCTACAATACTAGACCAACTAACCAATAACATTGAACTAGTACACCTCAGCAACTGGCCTGTCTAAGTCATCCTCCAAACATTATCTGGGTATTCTACTAGTTACTAGTCTCAGTTAGTTCTGTTTATACCGTCGTATAATATAGATTTTAAAGGCCTTATTTTTTTCCCTAATTCACCATTGAAACTACTAGTGAAGCAATTTCCACAGAAATGGCTCCCAAGTCTAAAGAAAAATTTCACAAACCTAGGTTTTCAAGAGATGAACACATATATGACCACCAGGTTGATATATTTGACACAATTGTAACCAACTTAGATTTAAATTACATTAGTAGGAAAGCTAAATTCCTAGCCACGGCCAACTAGGATAATTGCAACCTATGGAGTTCTATTTTTTCTTGAACAATCTTCCCTAGGACTGTGTTCTTCCCTTATTTTCTAACCTGGTGCTCCCAATACTATTCACCTAGTAAGAGAGCCATTTTGTCCTTAGACATGTCAAATACCTTATGCTACATCATCCCAAACACTTGAAAATAGATGTTCTGCATACCCGAATCCCTAGCACTCCAACCATTTAATGAAAAATCCCTTTCAATAGATTTCCAAAGTCTTGGACATTATGAGCATCACCAATTCCTATCTAAATATTTAGAACCAAGCATGGCCATACCCACTATCCCACATCCTTATATGACAACATTTTTTTTTTAGAACTCTAGAAGGGCCATTTCACTTATCTGCACTAGTGTAGGTTTAGAAGATGGTAACATTGTGAATGATGTTACTATGGGATCAATGCTTAGTCTAACCACACAACCTAGGCGAGGTCCTCCTCTGTTTGATCTTTGCATTCATTTGGAAGAGGAAATACATGTTTAGCTGGAAGAATTACCAGCTATTGAATGGTTTAAAAACCCATCTGATTTGTTTTACATGTTCTTTTATCAAAATTATGAAAGCTTCAAACATATAGGATTGAAGATAGCTAATGAATATGGCACCCAAAATACATTCTATGAATGGACTAAACTAGTGATAAGGAGATTAGACAACTCAAATTTTCCTGAGTTCATAGATAGAGTTATGAGTAAGCATGAGGAAGCATAGGAATTTCTTGCTGCCAAAAGAAATAGGACCACTTATAGTGAGAGGTCTAAATGATTTGCAATGTGTGTAGGGGTAACTGAATCAACTAAATCTTAAGAAAGCTAAAAAAGTATCCTATGATCCACACCAACTAATATCAAAGAAGAGGTTATAAAAAAAACTCATCCTATGTGTGTCAACCCAAACCTGTTTGAGAGAAAATTGCCAACAAAGACACCTGGGAGGAAGTCCAGGAGGTGCTATAAAGTATATAAGAATAGGATAGTGTAGATCAAGTGGTAGGAAAAAAAAGACAAGTTGAAGAGATCTAGGAAATGGATTTTGATGTCCCTGAGAAGGGACCACATCCAAAAAGGGCCACAAACGAAGCCCAAAAGGAAGAAGAAGCTATAGTAGAGGGAGAGGAGTCAGTTGAGATCCCAAGAGAGAAATATGAGTTGATAGCAAATCCAAAACCCCCAAGAGGACCCCCAATAATATATACCAGCTATCCTTCATTGGAATTCACTGTCCCATAGAGGTCACAAGCTTCACCCTCAACAGAACCAGTACCTATTAAGAGAAATAGAAAGAGGTAGGAAAATGATCAATGATATCAAACATCAGATTCTTGTACGAGAGAGGAGATTAATAACATTGGATTATCATCAACATGATACATTAAGGTTTTCTATAATTGATTCTAAAGTGCCTAATCCTTCAAGCTTAAATGATGGAAAGTTGAAGAGCATACGATGGAATTCAAGGAGTTTGGAAAGTTAGACAAGATTTATTTTTATAAACAAGCCAGCGAAATGATATTTACTAAGGTAGTTAAGTTAGTCAAGGAGGGAAGAAGGATAAGCATAGATCTGGAAATGTTTGAACAATTATGGAAGGTTGAAAAGTGGACTACTATGGCCAAACAAGTGATTATAAATCAATTAGAAGAGAAAATAGTAGAATTGTTAGCTAATTCCTCTTATGTGGATCAATCAAGTCATTAATTGAGAGGAAATGTAATGAAATGGCCACTTTGAGGTTGAAAATTCCTACAACAGATCATGTTCAATTAGAAGAATTGAAATAGATTAAAGTAGAAAAAGAACAAATATATGCTAGCAAGATCGAGTATTAGAAGATTGCAAAAAAGAGGAGAGTTAGGATTGATGACCTTTACTGGAAAATAAACACCTTGAAGCTACAAAAAACTCATCCAGCAGTTGAAAAGGGTCTTGAATTAGAAGCTCCCACACTCTCAGCAGAAAATCAATCAAGAGAAGAAGTAGCAGCAACAGAAAAAGAGAGTGAGCAACTAGTTGTTTCTCGTGAAACAATATACATTGATTCCATGGAAGAGGATCAAATAGTCCAACCATCAAGCCCACACTAGCAATTTCTAGAAGAGACTAATAAGGATAACAATATACAAGAATTGGAAAAGGAGCTAGATCTAAAAGATGGAAGAATCCTAGAATTAGAGGGAGAAATTAGTAAAAAGGAGGATGATATAATAGATCTGGAAAAATAGATTGGTGAGTTTAAAATACAGGTGACAAATTTATAGCTGGATGTTCAAGGGGAGCATATTTTAAGAAGAACCACACAAACCTTGTGGGACAAAATTACCAACTGGTTTATGAAGAAGTGGGATTACTTTGAAGTAATCCAAGATGAGTTATATCTGGAAATTGCAGCCCAATATGAAGCCAAATATGTTGAAGAGCATTTGTTGATATGCCCGAGAAATCCATCCAATTCATTGATTTCCTAAACAACAGGACAAAGAAACAACTAGTTGATCTTGGGATTGAAAAAAAGACTCAACTCATAAAGACAACTAGGTTGATGATTATGAAGAAAACCTATCTATTAAGATGAAATATAATATTAAACAACTTACAAAGGAGATATATTCTTTCAAGGAACTATTCTGTCACGTCCCTTTCCATCAAATCTGATGCCAGGAAGGAAATGTGACCAATTTACCGAGCTTATTTGACAAACTCAGCCCCATACATTACTCATAAAATCATAATTATTAAAATCTTTTGTGTGCAGACTCATATTCAATATAAACACAGCGGAAATAAACATATTTGCAAGCACACAAATAGTAATGCATCATCATATCTAACACATGCATATGGTGGTTCATCATGCAGAGAATTCAATCTCGTACTCATGCTATGCACAGACTTCATGTCGATTTCATTAAGACAATCATTTCGTTTCATTAACATGGCAATTAACATTCAGAATTAACACATTGCATAACACATAATGCATATAAATTAAACCACAGAGAATACTTATCTTGAAATGTAAACGTCCAAACAACTGGCTACGTGAGAGCAACGTTCCACCCAACCATATATCTCTGTCCAGCTTGTATTCCTTTAGCTGAGAGATCACCCCCGATATGGGTTGTGTATCCACTAAGGAGGATCTAGATGGGTTCACTCACAGCCATGGTTTTACTCACAGCCATGGTTTCACTCAAACAATCATGCTAAGCTAACGCACAGTTTGGTTTATCAAGAATTCAATAGGAAAAGGAGGAGGATGCTAAGCTATTGAGCTCAACCACAGAGCTACAGACATCCCAAGCTAAATTCAAGAAATCCAATCCTCCGTTCAAACATCCACACTTGGATTTCTCACCATTCTGTCAATGAATAACTCAATCCCGTCACTGGGTTTGTGGGATGTCAAAACTGGGTTTTCCAATGGATTTCGGGGTGGCTAATTCTCCCAAATTCGCCCCAAGGTTCATACCTATAGATCCCCCATTGGATTTTACTGTCCAATACCAATTCTGGGCATTTATGGCTCTTCAAAACATGGGTTCTTTCACAGTTTCGATTTATGTTTTTTCTCACTGTCAGGAATTCATTTTTGGATGAAAATTGATGCTGGGTTGTTTCACACTAGAATGAGAATGAGAATGAAGCAACCCCATGAGGTAGGGTGACTTGTGGTACAAGAAAACAGAGCCCATACTCTGCCATACGAATTTCTGGGCTGCCAATGCTCCATTGAAGCCATGGACTGAAATCCTCAACCACTTCCTTACATAGAATTAAATGTCATCAAGGAAAGTCAAATGGGTTCTCACAATGACATTTGGCAGCATATGGTTCATCCTCACAACCCCCTCACCACTCCCTGGTGGATACACATGGCCCCTTCTCATTCATTGCTTCCATAGCCAATTTTGGTATTTTATTGCATGATGTTTATTTACATCATTTTTACAATGTTCCATGGCTAAATAGCACATGGGTAACATAATGTCTAATATTTTCCTTTTAAATAAAAATTCGAGCTTCCACTAGCAGAGCCTTGGCCTTGAGCTCCTCGCTAGGAAAACATACATCACATGTATACAATATTTACATTAAAAGCTAATATATCCTAAGGGTCAAAATGGGGTATTGCATATTCAAAGCGACAATGAATTTGGAACTACCTCCCCCCTGGGATAGGAATGGAGATACTTGTCCCAAAGATGCATACAAAGAGAAACTGACCAAAAAAGGAGATGAGATAACACAATCAACTATAGAAAGATATTTCAGTGGAGAACAAGTAGTATATAGGCTAAAAAATGACTCTGAAATTGGGTTTTCACTAAATAATTTTGCTAAGAAGCTAGGGCCAATCGCATATGAGAAAACTACCAATGTTGGAATATCCCTAGAAGCACTAAAAGCACACATAATTCCCATGGGAAAAGAATGGTAGTTAGTGGTGCAATATCATAAATTAATTCTACCATCTAAAGTGCTAGTAGGGAAGAAACCAAGATAGCCTTCAGGACAATCAGGTGGTCAATGATCTAGTCAAACATCAGGACATCCTACTACATATATTCCAACACAATTTGCCAATAAACCCACTCCACTTGATTTCATTCCACATGTAGGAAAAGAAAATATAAAAATGTTGAATCAGACGAATCAGGTAGGCATTCCTCGGGTGGGCCAAGCAGGAAACCAGGGTCAGCCAGTTGTTTGACCAAGTATCTACGTGAGGGGGAAGAACACATCAGTGAGAGGATGGAAGAAAGTTTCAAGTGAGAGAAGTTAAAGGTCGAAATGATGTTTAATCAAAAGTAAAAGTAAAATGTAAAAGTAACAAACTAAAATTTTGTTGCATATTATTTAGAAGCAAACTAAATTTAGTTACTTAAAGAGTCTATATAATGTAACTCGAATTCACTTGTAAAAGGCTAGCAAATTCGTAGAAGGATTCTATCATTTTGTTGAGTTGGATGAACTATTTTTGTATTGTGCTTCCCTTGTTGGAGACTAAGATTACAGAGTACTACAGAGATTTTTTTCTCTGTTATGTTCATATTCTATGCAAATTGTTGAAGAATGTCACTTTAGAACATATTCTTATTTGTATTATTTACCCTACGAGGATTATTATAGATGTAGTTTATTATGTAAATTTTATTGAAAGATTCAATGTAAACTCTAACTGTTAGGTCGGCCTGTAAAGATCTAGTAAACAATATTTTATTGTAAACTGTACAGGTCAGCCTAGTTATGTGAGTCAACCCGACCTATTTAGTAAAAAATTCAAGTGTTTTGTTTAGTATAAATATGAGGCTCTCCCTCCTCATTTACACACTTCACTCACTCATCTAATTCGCATGAGTATAGAGAGAGAGAGAGTCGTTCAGAGTAACTGCTTGAGGAGTCTTCTTGTTCCGAGTCTTTGCATGAGGGATACTATTGTACATTCTGAAGAATCTATATAGAAGAAGTTTGTTGGTTTTTTCTTCCCCGAGTGGGTTTTCCCAGAATAAATTTGTTGTGTACTATTGTTCATGCTATTCTTATTTATATTTAAGAGATCCTTATTTTTATTTCACTTAAAAATCTAATATGGTATCAGAGCTAGCCTAAAAGAGAACATTGTGCAGCTGCCGCAACTACAGAACTAGGGTTTCCATTTCCAGAAACTAGTCATATTGTAATTTTCTCTATAAATAACTTATGGAGAGAAGTTTTTGGATCTGAAACTTAGACATGCCAAAGAAGAAATGTTCATGTACCTTCTGTGAAAGTTTCCACCTCATATTTGTTGTAATTTATGAGATATGCTCCTTGCAAATTAGGGTTCCACCCTCTTCCAGAATTCATTTTTAAAAGGGTAACCTAGGGAGAAATGCTATATCTTGTTCTAGGAAGATTCAAATTGAATTTCATAAGATGTTACAGAAATATCACAGACTTTAGTTTCTCTGGTATGAGTTTCAGAACCTGAAGTTAAAACAGTGACACGTGTTAGTCCGTATAAGTTCGTTATATTGAAACAATCCATAAAATGGTCACTTTAGGAAACTTAGAATAAGTCCTACTTGGTAAATCCAATATTGATCTAACCTATGGGATTCGATAGAGGACCAATCCATCTACATCAAAATGACGTTCCATACCTTTAGGATCTGAAAATTCTGAGAGACATCAGAATTAAGATCGGACAAATCTACAATAGAAAATGAAGAAACTAGGGCATCAAATATTTTGCAGTTTTTTCCATAGATTTGGGAAAATGAGTACACTTCTCAGCTCACCTTGGGGAGGCACATATTTTCTTCCAATTAGTTTTGCAAGATCTTGAATTTGAAAAATTAGGGTTTCTTCGACAAACCCTAGGACCTCTTGCAACCGTATCTCAGAAGTAACCCTTTGGTTGGAACATCTCTTTTGGTAAGTTATACTATATCTATTTCCATTTGAGGTTCTCATTTATCAAGTTTATCAAGATTTCAAACAATACCAAGCTTGAGGATAAGCTTGAAGGTGCTGACAAATTTCAAGCATGGAAGTATAGGGTGATGCCCATCCTAGAAGAGCATGATTTGGACAAGTATGTAATAGAAGTAGTTGTGGATCCAGAGGGATATGGGGAAAAAGAAAAGCACAAGAAGAATCTTATCAAAGATAAGAGGATCATAATTGATTCCATCAAGGATCACTTGATCCCACACATCTCTTCTCTGAAGAATCTGAAAGAGATGTTTGGTGCATTGAAGGGAGTATTTGAAGGTACCAACATCAATAGGAAGATGACCTTGAGGACTCGACTCAAGGCTATGAATATGAAAAACAATGAAAGTATTCAGTCTTACTTCACAAGGGTCTCCAACATTAGAGATCGGTTAAGTGCCATTGAAGACAATGTTGAAAATGCAGAATTGATGACTACCCTAAATGGTCTTCCAAGATCATGGGAGTCATATATTCAAGGGATATGTTCTAGGAAGAAGATTATATTGTTTAGTGCACTTTTGGAATTTTGCACTTAAGAAGAAGCAAGGATTGTAGCTATAGAAGAGAAGCTAGGTGACGAAGACAATCAAGCTCTGGCAACTCATGCCAAGAGAGGAAAGAAAGAAGACTATCATCACAGGAGATTCCACAAGGGTAAAAGGAATTCAAAATACTATTCAAGTTTCATATTCTTCCATTGTGATGAGATGGGAAACATCTCTAATAATTATCCCGAGAAGAAGGCAACAAGACAATGCATCATGCTCATGCTACAGAGGATGATGAACCAGATAGGAATAAGACTAAAGAATATTCCTCCAGTCATGAGGAATATGTATTTTGATTCATAAGGGATGCAATTGGGATTGGTGATTCAACACCAATACACAATTCTATGTGATTTATGGTGTAGAAGACTTGATCAACATTGTAGATCATAAGGAAGAAAGGCACATGTTATCAGAATCAGATGATGGAGTAGAGCTCACTATCACATACTCTAATAAGTCCTAGGATCAAGAGAGATACTACCAAACAAACAAATATAAGTATTTGAATTGTCATTTCTTGTATTGTTCAGTTGTGTACATATTTATATTTATAGATTTAGGAAGTTTATTATGCATGTTAGAGTGTTTTCTTTAGTGAACATTATACTATTAATATGCATGTGATGGGTAAGTTGCCTATGGCGATGTACAACATTCCATTTCTAGTTATCTAGACTGAAACATCTTTGCTGACATATTGGAAATAATGCACACTCTTAATGATATTTTGGTAGAGATGGAAGGCATCTAGAAAGTTAACGTATGAATGCGGGATATGGATGAATGTTGTGTTGAAGCATTGGCTAAGATAGTTGCATGACTATGTGACCTATGTCTATATGCATAAGAATTTGTCATTATTAATATGTTTTCGAAGCTATGAAATGTTTCTAACCATGCAACTGAATTTGACTTGTAGGAAAGATCGTGTACAATCACCTACAAATGAAGAATGATGAGACTTGTTCTGAAGAACAAGTGAAGATGGTTCAGCTATGACGTTCAAGAAGAATTATGAAATCAAGAATAAGTACAAAGAAAGGGTTCTCTCTGAAAGAAGGAGTTGACTATGATGAGACATTTCTCTAGTGGCTAGACACACTTCTTCAAGGTGGATATTACACTAGATAGATGGTGTAATCAAAGTAGAAGTGTATATCGAGCAAATTCCAAGATTTGGGACTCTCTACAAAGAAACACATGTGCACGGATTGAAGAAGGTTTTGTATAGGCTCAGAAGGCACCCATGGGATAACATGATGAGACTGAGGATCACCTAGAGTGATGGAACATCAACCTTTGCTACAAGGTTGAAGATGAGAATCTCATAGATGGGTGAAAGAGATAACTTAAACAAAGTTAGATATCTTGGTATCCATATATGACATATATGGATACACATGAGATCATCATAGGAGAAGGCTACCAGTCACTCCAGTGAAGAATGTACCGATGCAAAGAGTACAAGATCAGAGGGAGGATAGTGCTCAGTTACAGAGGGAGCAGGAAAGCTCCGCTTCAGAGGGATTGAATACAACACAGATGGAGAGACATTATCATTTAGCCTCTATCCATGGAAAAGGTGTTTTCCCCAGTATCTTAGGGATATGCTCAGAGTGATACCGGATGTCTCCCTTCATGAAGAGGAAGTATATCTGGTACAATTTGAGACATGTACCGATGCCATGGTATGACAGGATATATGATTCTTGACGATCTTGGGATTTACCAAGAGTAAATCGGACTCCAACCTTTACTACAAGGTTGAGGAAGGAAAAAATATGATTATATTATTGTATGTAGATGATTTTCTTTCGACAGGTAAAGAGAAGCTCATAGTAGAAACAAAGAAGAATCTTTCTGGTAAGTTTGAGATGAAGGACTTGTGAATGATGCACTACTTCTTAGGTATGGAGGTGTGGAAGATTTCAGATGGGATTTCCTTTGGTCAAGGAAAGTATGCAATTGATATTATGAAGAGGTTTTGAATGATGGACTGCAAGGAAATGGCCACAGTAATGGCATCGGACTTGAATCTACTGTGTGATGCTTCTTCAGAGATAGTTGATGCCATGATGTATAGGCAGATGATTGGTTTGTTAATGTACTTAATGAAAATGCGACTAGACATATGCTTTGCTGTGAACACCCTGAGCCAGTTCCTGACAGATCTGAGACATATTCACCTAATTGCTACAAAGCATATGTTGAGGTACCTGAAGGGTACATTGAGTATGGGACCAAATATGCGACGAATCAGAAGATTGACCTGCATGGTTATGTTGATTCATATTGGGAAGGCAGTGCCACAAACAAGAAGAGCACTACAGAATGTTGCTTCAGTTTGGGATCTGGTATGATCTCTTGGTTTAGCAGGAAGTAGAGTATGTTATAGCATGTTCGACTAGTTGTGAGGAAATATGGCTTCGGAAGCTACTCTCATATTTGTTTGATATCGAGTTAGAGGTGACCTGTATATTTTGTGACAATAAGAGTTGTGTAAAATTGTTCGAGAACCTGATGTTCCATGACAAGTCGAAGCATATTGAGATAAAGTACCACTATATATGGGATATGATGCAGAGAGGAGCAGTGAAGTTCCAGTATGTGGTGATAGAGAAGATAGCCAATGTGTTGACCAAGTCATTGAAAAGAGTGAAGTTTGAGCACTTTAGAGAGAAGCTTGGTGTTATCCAGATTGATGCTCCTCAAAAAAGGGAGTGATGTGACAGGTTCGGAAGATGCAAGTGCACCAAGGCTGTATATTACACGGTTTAAGACGCAGCTAGTTTGCAAGGATGTAATGCATTTGCGATACCCTTGGGTTGTATCCACATGTTTGAAGATGTTGGTGGTCCATGGGTCACAAAGAATTTGGTATGTGTCTGGATTGTATCTTACATGGTGGAAGACGTAGGTGGTCCGAAAGGACGTAATACATCTGGGATGATACTAGGATGTATCCACATGTTTTAAGATGCAGGTTGACCAAGAGAGTTGTAATACATCTAAGTTGTATGCACTAGGTGGAAGAAGCAGATGTTCCTGGGTTGTATGCACTAGGTGGAAGATGCAGGTTGACTGAGAGATAGACGTAATGCATCTAGGCTATATGCACTGGGTGGAAGACACAAATATTCCTGGGATGTATCCACTGGGTGGAAGACATAGGTTTTCTATTGGACATGGTATATGAACTTGGGATGCTCTCCACATGAGATGATGAGATGATATGGATACGATGAGATGATAGTAGGAGATGGATTGACCACATCAAATACCATTGAAAGTCTAACATTATGAGATTTTTCCATTAAAATGAGCCATATTTCCTCAATGTCTTTAAATGCATAACAATCTCCAATAATTTGCATGACACCATCTTCATTTATCTTATGTGCAGGATAGTTTGTAAATTGTACTACATTTTTAAGCCTGAAGAACCATTGGTAACGCAGAATTATTAGGATATGATGAAGAGCTTTGCATGGAATCTTATTTGTTACTTGATTAGTACGGTATTTATTAATTCCACATTCACGACATTCACTTTTTTATGCACGTTGTCCATAATATATAATATGATCATTAGGGCATGCACCAGTTGTATTATACTCCATTCCTATATCTTTCAGAATGGTGTACATTTATCTTAATGTACGAGTGGTGATAAAAGAATACCACATACCAATCTATAACAAAAAATAAATTAATATGCTGGAAAACCAAAATTAAGGGCCTATATATTATTATCACGAATAAATCACAAAGAATTATAATTATATACATATAAATATTGTATTCCTTAACACCTACGTCATTCATGTGTTTGAAATACCATTCATTACCTTCAATTTGACCAACAACAAAAGGGTAGAGAGAAGACTTGTCTTTGAGTCTTTGTATAAGTATTTTTGTGCCTTATCAATAAGAGTTACATCATGAATATAATCATAGATCTCATCCACATGTGCGTTCTCATCCATGGAAACAAATTTTTCATGGATAAACCTATTTATTCCTTCATTCTCAATAATATTAGGGTCATTTTATTCCATAGTATCAACTTCAAATTCATCACCCTCACCATCTATACTATGAATTGTAGGATGTGGAATTCTAGGCATCGGTGGTCTTGTCTTTGTAATAATTATGAAAAAAAAATACTATTAGTATCAAAATAGAAAATTATTGAAAAATGAGAAAAACATGTTTTAAATATCTTACTAAGGGTTGATACTATTTTCCACCTTCTAAGTTCCCATGCTCTAATAATTGTTTCCTAGCTATTGATTTAATAACTCTTATTCTCTTTATGCCTTTACATTGTGTACAAGGAAAATAACATTTCCAAACACCAATATCATGATCAATATTCGGAGTATTCTAATTAGATGTTTTTATCACAATTCGAGTTCGTGCAAAATAATTTATTGCATTAGGAGCAAGATCCGCAGTGGCACTGAATACAAAATTGAGAACCAACTATATAGAAACATTTAATTCAAATAAATTAACAAACTAGATAGGGTTAACTAACATTATTCTCTAACTCAGAAAAATAAAAAAACCAATCATTAGTACACTAAGAATAAAGACAAAGAAATTCACAAATAGAAAATGAAAAAAATATTAACAAAGTTCAACTCTATACAAAATGTCTCTTCATGGGGTAGTGTTTTAAATGGTTTGTGTTATAAATGTGGTAACATGAATTAATCATCTAGATGATGCTTACCAGACATGGGCATACAAATGACACTTAAGAATCATTCCATGGAATTTTGACACGTCTCTTAGGCAATGTTAGATATTATAGTGACACCAACTCTTGCGTAAAGGAAAGAGGATAAATGAAAAAGAAAATGTATACAGTGATGATGCTAGGGGGATTCCAATAAAGGGATGATAAGGAAGGTGGTTATTTTGAGGAAGAAGTATGAGTTTTTTGATAAGTTTTAAGAGTTCAAATTTCTTGTAAAGAATCATAGTGGTAAAACGATCAAGGTGCTAAGAACTAGTAACAGAGGAGAATTCTATGGATAAGCATTCGACTAGTTCTATAGACAACAAAATATAGCTCGATAAAATGTAACTCCATACACACCTCAACATAATGGAGAAAGCAAGGAGCATGATCAGTGGTGTAGGAGTTGCACAAGAATTTTGGGTAGAGGAAGTCAATACGACATGTTACCTAGGGAATAGTTCATAGTCAATCGATCGGGTCAACAAGAATCCATATGAAGCATGGGATGGTAAGAATCCCTCTCTTACACATCTCATATTATTTGGGTATGAAGCCCGTGTGCATATCCCAAAGGATAAAAGAACTAAACTTGAAATCAAGTCAAACAAGTGCAACTTCATTGGGTACAAGGATGGAGAGAAAGGGTATATGCTATGGAACCTAGTGACGAGGAAGGAAGTTTATAGTTGAGAGGTGATATTTAGAGAAATCAGAGGATATTATAGGAATGAAGAGGTTCATTAGGGGATTTTTGAGTTCAAAAATGGGCCTCAAAATAAAAATGTACCATCAAAATTCACTCTATAAGAACCAATAAGATTCAAGATGATGATGACAACCATGGAGATAAAATTTGTAAAACAATTTGGAGGGAAAAAGAAAAAAGTACTTTTTCTTAATGTATTTTTGACATATATCTTTATTAGTCTACCCAAATTTCAAGTTTGAGGCTTGTTAGATGCATAATTCAAATCTACATCCAACACATACCCACACTGCATACTTTTGAGGCACCCACAACATATAAAATGAAAAATTCAATAAAAAAATTATTCTATGTATTAAAATACATTTTTTTACTTGAATTTGTTTTCTTCATGTTGTGGGTGCCTCAAAATTATGCCATGTGGGCATGTGTTGGATGTGGAATGAAATTCTGTATCCAACGAGTGCCCAAACTTGAAATTTGGGTAAATCGATAAGGATATATGTAAAAAATATGTTAAGAAAAAGTAGTTTTTATTTTTCCCCTGCAAAATTTAGAACTCTTATTTTATTTTTTTAACTCTTATTTTATTATTTCCCATAGGAGGTCCAATTTATATCTCAAAACTCCCCGAATGAAAAGAGAAAAGTAACAAGAAAAAAAACTAGTTTGAAATGAACAATGAAAGTTTGGATTCAAGAGAGTTGACTAAATACAACAAATAGGTGGAACAACAGACTCCAGATTTCAGGAGGTCTGGTCGAGCAAGGAAACAACCCAAGAAGGTACATTCCATTGAAATTCACTATGTTTTCTCATTATTTACCATAGATGACAATCCTAGGTCGATAAAGGAAGCGATTGACTCGACGGAGGGAAAAATATGGAAAGGGGATATAAAAGAAGAAATGGAGTCCTTGAAGAAAAATGAATAATAGTAAAAATGTTGGTAGTAAGTGGGTGTATAAGAAAAATTTAAACGCAACAAGTCAAGTTAATAAGTACAAGGCTTGACTATTAGCGAAAGGGTATTCTCAATTCGAGGGAATAAACTTAGGTGAAATTTGATCGCCTGTTTACAAGCTAACTTCCATAAGGTTACTAATCTATTTATCTATGTCATTTGATCTTGAGACATAATAGATTGATTTAAACACAACATTTCTTCATGCTGATCTTGAAGAAGAAATCAATATGAAAAAAAATGAATTTTTTATAGTGGATGGAGAAAAGGAGCTGGTCTATAAGCTCAGTAATTCTCTCTATGGTTTAAAGAAATCACCCCATATGTGGTGTGAAAATTTTGATATGTATATCCAACAACTGGGGTTTGTGAGAAGTAAGGCCAATCACTATGTGTATTTGAAGAATGTTGGTGGTCATTTCATATATGTATTTTTATATGTTGACGACATGTTGTTGGCCGGGAATAACATGTCTATGATAAAGGAGGTGAAACCATAGTTATCCTCTAAGTTCGAGATGAAGGATATTGAAGCAACAAATTTCATTCTTGGAATGGAAATCACAAGAGATCAAACAAGTAGAAGGCTCTGGTTAAGTTAGAAGAAAAATGTTGAGATATTTATGAAATGTTTCAACATGCAAAATAGTCAACTGGTCAAGGTGTATATTCCTGTGGGAGTCAATTTATTTGTTCAATAGTTTCCTAAGACACAAGAATAAAAGGAGTACATGTTACGTATTCCCTATGATAGTGATGTAGGAATTATCATGTATGACATGGTATGTACACAACCATATATTCCCCATGTAGTGGGAGTATTGAGCAAGTATATGTTGACACCTGGAAAAGAGCACTGGCCCAAAATCTATGTGTCAGGACATATTTTCAATATGTTATGGAGGAAAACCTAAGGACAACAAGGAAATCAATGTACATGGTTTTTTCAATTTTGATTGGGATAGAAACATCAACCATAGATGGTCAAGCAATGGATATCTCTTCAAAATATTCAATGGAGTAGTCAGTTAGATGAGTAGAGGGAATTCAGTCGTTGCACCACTTCCTATTGAGGATGAATACATGGAATTTACTAGAGCTGCAAGGAAAATGTTTGGTTGTAGATATTGTATTCAAATGTTGGTTTTGGAAAACATGCTTTTAGGTTGGATTGTGACAGTTAGAGTGCAGTATTTGTGGATAAGAAGCCATCATATCATTCAAAGCCAAAACACATTGATTTTCACTACCATTTTGTGAGGAAGATGGCAGATAACAATAAGGTGTTATTGGAAAAGGTAGACATGGTAAAGAATGTTGCACACTCGTTGACCAAGTCAATAAGCATAGTGAATTTTTCCTACTGTAGGGAAATGATGGGATTTTAAACCCTAATTAAGTGAACTAAAGTTACGAATATCATGTTTATTGTAATATACCCGATCTAAGATCAGATGATATTATCTCAAATTTTAAAACTTACAGTACCACGTTTTCACCGACGAAGACTAGTTAACGGAAGTAGTGGAAAGGGCTAGTTTAGGGAACAAGCAGATTCCTCCTGGGTTAATATTTTGTGATATTTAAGTTCTACAAAATGTATGGGTGAATGTGAAGAATAAATCATATCAGAAACAAGTCCAACATTGCAGTCCTATGCACAAACTAATAGGGACATTTACATTTCAATAACAACTGGAACTGATGTCTACTTTGAGGCTTCTTGGGCACTCCAGCATATGCATACTAGGATAAGTATTTACACCTGGATGAAAACAAGTGGAATATATCAGGTATTAATGTCCTAATTGGGTGTTGGACAAGTTCTTCTGAAAATTTGGGAGGTTCTGGTGGAATTTTGGAGCAAGGGAGGCAAGGGCGCTCTGTTGGACTGCTCAACTAGTAGTTTTCCAAGTTCTCCCAAACAAGATGATATTCCTTCAAATTGTAATGTCCCCATTCAAATAAATCTCAAAAGAGAAAATTCCACCAATCTACTAGTTTCCTAGGTTGGGGTGGAAACATTAGATTTGGAATAAGGAGACTATAAAACCCCAAATAGACATTAGATTGACATAAGTATATTAAAAGGGGTTAAATAAATATTTATTATAGGAAAATAAGGTGGAACTTGGTCATGGAGACACATTGGTGGTGTGGGACCCACACAAAGCTAGATTCCTCATGCCACATGGCATTCTATTCTCACCCATTCGAATCCAAGGTGGAGTCTAATCATTTTGGGGATTTGGAAGGTCAATATACTTGGCATGACTCAATGAAGGTCGAATTGGAGTGGAAGAGTAACTCCCATGGAAGAGGAAGAGGCATTTGAGACACTTGGGCTAGATTCCCTAGCTTCTATGAAAACTATGATGAAGATTCTATGAAACTTATGACGCAAATAAGATATGAATGCTGACATATGAGATATATGACATGTCAAGGCTAAAAATAGACTCCAAGAAGGTTCAAAAGGGAGTTAGGGCAGCCAAAGAGACGCCCATTCGAATTGAGGGAAGATGGAGACTAGGAATTGTTGGACAAGTGGAGCACATTGGAATCTCATCCCAACTTGAGTTGGCATGAAGCTTTCGGAAGGAATTAGACCCATGTACAACTTGAGAAGTTTATAAAAGACAAGAACAAAGAAGGAGAGTTGATTTTGATCATTTCTCATTTTTCATATTGGAGAGCATAGCTTGTCCATTCTTGTTGAGTGTTTACTCTACTTTCCTTAGTACCAATTTTGAGGGTGAAAGATTCCCATCCTAATTTGAAATTGGAGAGGCCATTCATACCTTTCATTTGGAGCTAAAATTTATTCATTTGTTTTAGGTTTAAGCTACAGGTCTTCTCGTGACATTCTCATCCTCAACTTGCTTCCACACCTTTCTCACTTTTCTCTTCATATTTTGGCTCTTGGAGGAAGAACGCACTTGGTGAGATGATGTTTTATTTGGAAGAGATATTTTGGACCAATTTATTTGTAATATTATGTATTTAATATGTATTTTATTCTCATAATATCCTCAGGTCAAAATACCAATTGAAACTATGTCAAAATACCAAACAATGTGTGAATGGTGCCATTTTCCTCATATCTTGTTATGAAAGCTTGAAGTTGCTTTATTTCGACTTGAATCAGCTCATATATGTGATTATTATGATGTATGTAGAGTCATTAAGGTCTTGAATAAGTTTCATATACATTTCAGAAGTATTTGGAACAAAAATCTCAAATTTCATGGCAAATGGTGAAGTTTCCTATCATTTCCCCCTATGTGAAGACATGTCCACAAACGTCTGATTTATTGGAGTTGAAGAAGACTATAGAAACTTATTGATGCTTAATTTTGGATCCCATTGAAGTCCTTTAATATTAAAATGTATCATTTCTTAAATTTTGTAAGGTGTTACAACATTTGGAAAGCCATCTTTGTCCCCTACCCTTGGGGGTTTTGAGCCTTGATTTGACTAGCAAATTTCTGTATTTTCCCTGATTGTAAATGAATGTTGCAGAATTATTTTGAGAGTTTAAAAGCATCCATAAGCCTAATTTTTATGTCTTATTACCTTGAAAACTCATTCACACCCAATTCGAAATCATTTGGATCCATTTGGGAGCATTTGAGTCATTACTAGTCTAAGGGTCGAATTGGCCAAAAAGTGCATTTTTTCCAATTTTACCAAATTTATTAAAAGGGGACACTACAAAAATCCTAAGGTAAATGGTTAAGGATGATTAATTAAGGTCTCATTAAACTAACAAAACTAACATAATCTAATTTGGGCATATAGATACTTATTTATGTATCAAACTGCAAAACCAGTCAAAAATTTAAGCAAGGAGAGAGAGCCTCCTAAATGAATATTTCTAACAGCTAGAAAATGATTCTATGTTTGATTTTAATTCTTGGGATTAGTATTATAAGTACATTCAGACATGAAATAAATAATATAATTACACTTCACTCTCGTTTTGGATTTCAACAATAATTACATACAAAACTAGTTATAATTCTCATGTAAACTAACTATTATTGAATGAGGAGTATGCAAACAATCTTTGAGGATTTCAAGATATACAAACATATTTTTTGAAGACTGAATTCGGACTGATATGAGAGAATCAAATTCATTTATACATTTATGGCAGCCATTAACATTATAATCCTAGCCTTGCACAGAGAACTCAATATATGAAGTGCTTCTTACAATACATCAACAAATCTCTTCAAGAAAGCGCATGATAAGAACAAGAGGTACTTAAATTAGAATTTAAAAAGAGGGATGGATGTACTAAGGAAAAAAAATTATGCATATGCATCAGATTTATCTTTGATAACTCCTCCAAATGCAATGGACTGTCTTACTAGAATGGTTTCTTCATCAACTCCTTCAAATCTCTCCAATCTCTGCAAAATGGACTTGGAGGGTTGGACTCTTCATAGGATGTAATGATTTGGAACTGCAATAAGAATATACATGGCTGCAAGAGAAGGAATAATATCATAGAAGAAGAATTGAAGAGAAGGAATGGGGATCATCTCCCACAGGTTGGCGAGGGTGCATTTCCTTGCCTTGGTAAGCTAAAGTGCTCACACACAAATTCAATAATGATAAAAAATTGTGAAAAGGAGTTGCTTGGATTATTTTATAAACTTCTTGATGACCTACTGAGCAATTTTATGTGCTTGGTGACCTGTGAGATCCCTTGAGAATTCTCCCTCCTTGAGTGGATAGTCTTTCCTACTTTGCCCCTCTTATAGCTTTTCATCTTTTAGAAAATGCACCCTCCTTGACTTGAGATGTTTCCTTCTTTGTAAAATAGTTTCCTTCTTTGTAAACTTGCCTCTAATTTGGAAACTGTACCCTTTGGGATGTTTCATGATTTGTTAACTGAACTTCTTTTGGAAACTGTGACCTCCCTTGGATTTTTATGGATGTTTCCAATTTTCTTCTTTTGGCAACTTCTTACACCTTTTCTGCTTTTCATCTTTTTCTATTTTCTTGCCTCCAGTTCCATTTTAGCAACCTTATCCTCATGAGGGAGCCCTATTGGCCCAATTGCTCAAAATTTAGGAATAATTATTTATAAAATTAATTAAAATAATTTTTTATAATATACTTACGATAATTTTTATTCTAAGCATACAAAAATTGAAATAAATTTATCTCCTTAGGGGTTATTTTGTCCCCTCTACCCATGGACACTAAATGAACCAAAATTTTGGGACATGACATTGATGAAAAGAAGAAAACAAGTGGGAGAATGTTGGGAATGTTATATTCTTTGCATGTGGATCAACTGGCAAAAGTTAATAGTTGACTGGTCTAAATTGACTAGAGTTGGAGGTGATAGAGGAAGCAGTTTGGTTAACCAACCAACTGGATAAATTGTTTGGTCAAAGGAAAATGAGTTAGTTGACGTCAAGTCAAAAGAATGACTAGAAGCTCAATGAGGAAATCGACCAAATTTGACCCAAGTCAAGATGACTGTAATAGAATGATAGAGAGACGATGGAGCTAAGTTTAGCATCCACATGAATGATCCAATCAAACAAGGGTTATGGTTTTTATAGGGTTTGAAGAATAATGGATATTTCTGGAGGGGGTGGATCCCCCTCCTCCTCACGCTGGCAGGAAACTCCCACCTTGCACACTGCTACACACACCACTGACGATCCTCGGGAGATTGAGCTTGGAAATAATGGAAAGAATTGATCCAACCCGAGATTGGGGAAAACCCAAGGAGGATGTCTCCCCAGATAAAAATATATCCCTTCTCTACAGATCAGATCGAAGAAATTTAGGGAACATGTAGATAAATGGAAAGAAAGATCCCTGATAGGAAATTTCATTGGCATCTGGCCAAAAGAAAAGGATCTAACCAAATGGATCAAGACTACTTGGAACCCTAAAGTTCACTATGATATGCATTTAGGAGCACAATCAAGAGGCTAGGGATCGAGTTTTGGAAGGGGGCCCTTATTTATTATTCTTTGTTGGCCTCTATCTATGCCCATGTATGGAAATATTTAACCCTAATAAAGAGGATCTGAACATAGCCCCAGTATGGAGCAGAATTTATTCCCTCCATTGTGAATACTGGGAACTAGAGATCTTACAAGACATTGGCAATATGCTGGGAAAATTTGTAAAAGCATCTGAGAAAACTTTGCAAAGATGATACACGTATTTTGCCCATATTTTTGTTTACATGGACCTAGTGCAAGATCTCCCTGATGCTATCAACTTGACATGGGATGACAGAGATTGGACTTAGCCATTAGGTTACGAACACCTCCCTTTTAGATGTCGTAGATGCCATGAATATGGTCATCTCAATAGGGACTGTCCACAAAATAATAAATGCCCCATTACCCTGCTGGCATCCCAGGAGAAGGAAGGAAAATCAACTGAGGAGGGTTTTATCTAGGCGAGCCAGAAAAGAATGGGGATGCGATCGAGCAACCAGAAGCAGCATGAAAAATCCAAGGCCAAGAAACCACTGCCTCTGAACCAATTCAAAACCCTAAACTCAGTACGGGAGACCTTGGAGGATCTTGGGAACTAGAAGAAAGGAAAAGAAACAATTCGAGCAGATGATAATCTGATCCAAGAGAATCTTGAATAGATTCCAGAGGCTATGGAAGATGATCCCCCAGATGAAGCATAAGACATGGACCTGGGGGAGCTGGATTTGGATGCAATTGAAAATGAATGTGATAAAAAGGGAAAAGGATACGTCTTGTGATGAAAACTGGAACTACTGTAGGAGGCCATCCTCAAAGCTAGGGATACACCATTTTTGGGAATAGCCAAAGAACCTAAAAAAGGGAGAAAAAGGAAACAACTAGAAGAAGGTGAGAAAAGAGGATGAAAAACAAACAGACAATGGATCGTGGAGGTAGGAACTAAACTCATTCAGTCAGGGAAGTACCCCACCATTAAGGCCGCCTTCTCAGAAGTTAATAAAGGTTTTCAATCAACGTCATCACATGGAACATATGCAAAGTGAACCACCCGCGGAAAATAAAAATCTTGATGAATAAGATCAGGATGGAGAAACCAATTATAGTATTCCTCCAAGAAACAAAGTGTGGAATGGAGAAGATGCAGGAATTAGGAAACAAGGTGTGTAGAGGTAGTAAGACCATGGAGAGCGAATCTTGAGGCGCAACAGGAAGAGTGGCGATCCTTCGGATACCATATGAGGTTGATTTCACAAATTTATGGGAAACTTGATTCACTCTTTCTGTGTACTTTGAACTCCTTGATACCAGGATAAAAGGGGTGATATCAAATGTCTATGGTCCAAACATCAACCTTCAAAAAATGGCCTTCCTGTAATCCCTCTGCTGGTCAGAAAACTGGGTTGGGGATAAGCACTGGATCATTGGAGGATATTTTAATATGATCACGCCCTTAGAAGAAAAGAAAGGGGGAATACGAGTTCTTGGACCAACCAATGAAGCCTTCAAAGAATTCATAGAAACCAGTAAGCTGGCTAATCTCGAAACTGGGAATGGTTGGTTCACATGGCATAAAACATGGGGGGTAAGACCATCATGTGGCCAGCAGGATGGACCGATTCTTAATTTTAGAATATCTTGCAACAACTATAGGTGACTTGACTACCTTTGTTTTTGTAATGTCCCAAAATTTTGCATTGGATCACAATGGCCTAAGCCAATTGGCCATACTCATGATAGTTTGTTAAATTGGTACTAAGGGTCAAAACAATTGCCAAGCATGATGTCCAAGTTAGTTATAATGTAAAATTAGATCCAAATGGACAAGGTGGGTCACATTAGAGCAAATTCCAAATTCAACTTGTAATGTCCCCATTCACACAAAATATCATGGAGGAAAATTTCCACTAGCTTACTAGCTCCCTAGGTTGGGGGTGGAAGCATTAAAAGTTGGAGTGATGGAGCTAAAAGACCCAAAGTGACATTAGACTTACAAATTCACCTTAAATGGGTCAAATAAATAATAATAAAAGAAAATAAGGTGGCATTGGATCATGAGGGCACATAAGAGGTTGCGGGACCCACATGTGGCTAGATTTCCCCAATACACTTTGCATCATTATCTCACCAATTCAAATTCGAGGTGAATGGTAACATACTTGGGGGAGCTCAAGAGGTATTATTCATGGCATGACTCATCCAAGGTCGAATTGGAGTGGAAGAGTAACTCCCATGGAAGAGAAAGAGGCATCTTAGAGAAATTGTGACACATGGGCTAGATTCCATAGCTTCTATGACAACAATGATGAATATGCTATGACACCTATGAAAAAAATTAGAGCTGATGGCTGACATTTGACATATATGACATGTTAGGGATAAAAATAGCCTCCAAGAGGGTGCTCAAGGGAGTTAGGGAATCTAAGATGATTCTACATGTGATTTGGTGGAGGTGGGAGACTAGGAATTGTTGTACAAGTGGCATTCTTTGGAATCTCTTGCCAAATTGAGTTGGAATGCATCTATTGGAAGGAATTCAACCCATAGAGATCTTGGAAAACTTTATAAATGTCAAAAACAAAGAATGAAGGAATATTTTGATCATTTTAAGAATTTGCAATTGCATTTGGAGAGAAGATCTAGTGGAGTGCTACTCTACTTGCCTTAGCACCAATTTCGAGGGTGAAAGATTCCCATCCAAGTTGGTAGTTGGAAAGGCCATTCAGACCTTTCATTTGGAGATTCAATGGATTCATTTTTTGCATGTGTAATCTATAGGGAAGATCATGGTCACTTCTAGTTCATCTTGCTTCTTTAACCATTTCATGTTTTCTATGCATATTCTTGATCCTTGAGGAATTGCACCTTTGGTGAGATACTATTCAATGATAAATGGACTGTAATTTATTTTCTCAAAGAGTTTCATTTTCTTTATACAATAATTTGGAGGCAATAACGAAAATTACATAACCTCAATAATGGGTGAGGAATTATCTGATCATATGGACGAGGCGGGCATTCCCATGCTCGTATCAGGATAGAACGTAATAATAACAACGGGGTCCAAAAAATGGGGACCTAAAACATACATGACCTCAAATACTGAATGAGGCAGAATCTCAATATATGGACGAGGCGGGCATACCCATGCTCATATCAAGATACATAAAAAGAACTGTGAGGCCCGAAAAGAGGGACCTGTAAGATACATAGAGAACCACTGTGTACATCATAAGGGTCTAGAGGGGACACAAATCTGGGACATACTGCTGGGATGACCATGTCTGAGCTGAAGAACTGATACACTGGAACAATCAACAGTGCTACTGAGTGTGGTACCAGAGGAACTGATGAGCTGCTAAATCAGAGTGACAAGGGGTACACTCGCAATGGTACACTGAACTGGAACTGATCTGGGACTGAACTGGGTACTCAAGGAAGCATATAACTGGATAGCTTCCGAATACAATCGCCAACGCATCCAGGACATCCACGGTAACATATAACTGGGTGTTCCAAAGTGACTCACCAATGTGCTAGAGTCGGGGGAAATCCGGGGTCTTCGACAAATAATGGTAGGAATGTAAATCCTGCACGATTCTCAACGATGCGATTAAGGTGCTGAAGTCGAGCATGTGAGAAACAACCATTCGGAGAGGCAATAATGACTCCTCCCAAAATGGTCCGTAGGCACTCACCACAGATGGTGATGGGTCCAAGGGGCAGGGGCCTCTGGGTCTATCCTCTGGAATAGAGGGGCTTTTGTCGACAGAGGGAGACCTGCAACTATCAAGGCAATGATGTTTCCTTGACAGGAGCACGAGGCGGAGAACCGAAATGTGATAGTACTGATGGCAGGACTGACAAACTGGGGGGAATAACTGGGCAAGTCGAGTGGGTGGACTCAAACTTCCTTTGTTCAGATTATGATGGCAGGGATGATTGGGAAGCATATGAAACTGACTGATGGGAAAGGGATCATAGCTGTAATGGATCAAGGATAGTGACTTGGATGAGGGATACTCAAGCTGGTGTAAAAGGGTAGGAGACTGCAGACTACTCTGAACAAAGGCAACTTGACTGGGGGTGCTGCCGAGATGATCGATCATAATGCCTGGAGGCACGGGATGACTTCTTCATGGGTGAAGGAACTAGAAGAAGTGAGTGAAAAAATGGTACTGTCGTGTGGATTGATACGAGCCCAGGACATTTCATGCTCGTGAGTGCTTTCAATTTTAAGGAGTCTGAAAGCGAGAAGAAGACTCTGAAAGGATGGAATGGTACTGTCGTGTGGATTTTACGAGCCCAGGATAGTTCATGCTCGTGCTTTCAATTTTAGAGAGTATGAAAGCGATAAGAAGACTCCAGGGGGTTTCTTTTTCGTGTGTTAGTCTCCAAGGCCCAAAGAAGCATAAAAGGATGCAATGAAGAACTCTTCTAGCCGGTGTGACAAGAGTATTCCTTTTTTGTAATTAGTCTACCAGGTCCGGAAAAGGGTTAAACTTATACCAGATAGACGCCCTTTTAGGTACTTTAACGAGCATGAAAGGAAGCAAGATTGCTCGACGATCTTTTCATTGTTTTAGGAGTCAGAAAAGAGCTTAACAGAAACTCCCTAAGTGCCTTTTTCGTAAAGGACTTGTCCGGCTCGAAAAAGGGATAAAATTATACCGAACAAAAGGAATGGCCAGGCAAGGAGGAAGTGCTCAATCAAGGAACATTTATGATGACCAAGAACGAGGGTGTGGGGGAAAACTTGTGGGACTCCTTGCGGGGTAATGAATGGTGGCAAAATAACAAAATATTTGCAGTATGACAGGAGTGAATGGCTCATGTAAAAATGTGGAACGATGCGATGGCGGCTGATGTGGCACGCAAACCAAGGTAGCAAGGTGTCAGGACACAATGTTGAAACTGTACCAAGTGAGAGCGAGAAATGATCTCAAGCATCATCATGAGCGCAGAAAAAAGAATCTGGCGATATAAAGAGTGTCAAAAATGGATAACGGCCAATGTGGCATGCAAACTGAGGTGATGGTGGGCATTTTGGAAAAAGACCCAAAAAATCTAGGGGTGAGAGCGAGAAATGATCTCAAGCATCATCACCGGCTCAGAAAAATGAATCTGATGGTATAAAATATGTGAAAAATGGAGAGCAGCCGAAGTGGCAGTGATGTAGGGTATGACTCTCACTAGGGAGTGTAGGGGACTCCCCCCAAGTTTTGTAGCTACGGCATGTATTTTACGAGGCATTAGGGATGTATAGCCATTTTTTGTATAGCTGAGTACAGGGGTACTCAGGACATGTATAGCACTGTGACATGTATTTTTTGATATATATATATATATATGCACGTGGATGCATCTTTTTATGATGTTGTTGTAGTTGTACGCACGTGGATGCGCTTATGGTGTGTTATATGTTTGTACTGCACGTGGATGCAAGTAGTATACGATGTGGGGCACGTGGATGCCCCTTGTGTATGTTATGTGATGTATTGCATATGGACGCAACACTATGTATGTAGGACTAGGCACGTGGATGCCCCTGTATGTGAATGTGTTTTTATTGTTATTGCACATGGATGCAAATGTTGATGTGATGACAGGCACGTGGATGCCCCTTGCAATTTTTTTTTGGGGGTTTTTATATATTTTTATGAGATGCTATGATATGATGATGATGCATGATGGAGGTTTTACATGGTGTGATTGATGTGCCAATCTAGGATGTTGCTGGCCATTTGGTCTGCGACACTATTTTGAGCTCTTGGGACATGGGTGAATGTTATGGATTCAAACTGTCGGCTGAGTTGTTTTGTGCGCAAGAATTTTCTAAAGAGGCAGGGGTCACGCACCTGGTAGAAGTTGTTGAGCTAGGAGACAAGTAGCTGGGAGTCGAGGAACACATGAAGGTGACGTATGCCCAGCTGGAGGGCAGCAGTCAGGAGACTGGTGATAGCATCATACTCCGCCTGGTTATTGGTAGCAGCGCCTATGCAGATTCTGTCAAGGTGAATCATTTAATGGGAAGGGGAATATAAAACCTATGCTGCAGAAGCCAAGTTAGGAGACCAGCGGCTTGCTCCATCGACGAAGCCAGTGTAATAAGGTGGAAGATGGTCCATCTACGGTCATGCAAAAATGAAGAATGTAAGATCGCGGTAAAAAATGTGAAAAACAAAAAAGAGAGCAAACTGTACAATGCGGACCAATGGGGCCGTGAGTGATTTAGGGATAAAAGCGTTTGAGATACAACCCATTACGAGGGTTGCACAAAGGGTGACCTTTGGATTCAGCTAAAATGTATGCCCCCTTGCCGAGACAAGTCTGCACGATGTAAGGGCCTTGCCACATGGATTCAAACTTCCCTTTGCCGGTTTTGTCATGGGCTTGGTCATAGGCGAGGACAAGGTCCCCTTCGTGGAATGTTTGAGGGTGTACATGTTTGTCGTAACCAACTTTGGAGCGGTTCTTGGCAGCTTCAATGGTTTGGAGAGCGGCACGACGGTCTTCATCGGCTTGTTCGAGGGATAGCAGACGTTGCTCAAGTGGGGAGGTATCGGGGAGAAGCTCAACGGCGATATGTAAAGTAGGTATCTGACACTCGATGGGGAGGACAGACTCGACACCATGAACTAAATGAAATAGGGTAAAACCAGTGGCAGTTTTAGTGGATGTACGGTAAGCCCATAAGGCGGGGAAGAGCATATGGTGCCAATTGGACTTATGTCGGTCAATGGTGCGTTGAAGGATGGTTTTGAGAATTTTGTTAATGGCCTCTACTTGGCCGTTCCCTTGGGGGTAGTAAGCAGAGGAGAACTGATGTTCGAATTTTAGGAGGGTGGATAACTCACACCAAATGGAATCTTCGAAGTGGGAACCATGGTCTAAGACCAACTGTTTAGGAACCCCGAATCGAGTGATAACATGGTTAAAAAAGAAACGGGAAGCTATGTCAGCGGTACAATTGAAGGTAGGCATGGCTTCGACCCATTTGGTGAAGTAATCGACAGTGACAATGATGTATTTGTGGGCGTTGGCAGACGGAGGTCTACACTCCATGAAGTCGATGGCCCACTTACAAAAGGGACCAACGGTGATGACTGGGTGTAATGGAGCAGGTGGTGTCCGGGCTTTGGGGGCAAAAAGTTGGCAGTTATGGCAATGCTTGACCGCAGCGATGCAGTCGGTGAAAAGTGTGGGTCAGAAGTATCCAGCGCAGATGAACTTTTGGGCAGTGGCCATCCCGGAGAAATGGCCACCGTAGGCACCGATATGATAGTCATTAAGGACGTGTTCAGCTTCCTCGTGTGTAAGGAAACGATGAAGAATTGTGTCAACCCCTCGCCGGTAAAGGACATCGCCTAAGAGGAGATATTGAGAGGCCTGGTGACAGATGCGACGGCGTCCATTACGGGTGACTTTGGGTTTGAACTTCTGCGTGCGCAGTTATAACAAAATATGACCGTACCATGGTTCATCAGACGAGATAGTGAACAAGTGATTGTCGGGTAACTCATCGGAGATTTGTGGGGCCGGGAGAAGGGAAGGTAGATCAGTGATGAGATGGGAAAGCGCAAGGGCTTTAGTGCTCTTAGGTGTTCGAAAAGTGAGGTCATATTCTTGGAGGATAATGACCCATTTAGCAACACGACCTTGCAGTAGACTCCGGTTTAGGAGATAGACCATGGGGTTGGAGTCAACCACGACTGTGGTATGACTAAGTAAGATGTAGTGTCGCAGTTTTTGGACGGAAAAGACCACGGCTAGGGCTAGTCTCTCCTCATATGGGTAACGTAGGGGTGGACCAGACAAGGTCTGGCTGATGTAGTAAATGAAATGCTCTTGGTGAGAGGTGTCTTCTTGAACCAAGACTCTGGACACAGCATGCTCGGATGCCGAGACATAGAGGATGAAGTCTTGAGAGAAATTCGGAGGGGAGATCAAAGGGGCTTGTGTGAGAGCTTTCTTGAGGGCTGCGAATGCGGCTTCTGCTTGCTCATCCCAGACAAAGGGTACATGGGTACGGAGCAGGTGCAAGAAACCGTGAACGGTAGTGGCGTAATCGAGAAAAAAATGATGAAGGAAATTGGATCGCCCCTGCAGACTTTGGAACTGTCGGAGTGTACGAGGAGAGGGGAGGTCTAAGATGGCTTGGACTTTTAGGGGGTCAATAGAAATTCCTTTCTGGAAACAATGAAACCCAACAATCGGCCTGCCGGAACGCAAAAGACACACTTGTGTGGGTTCAAGCGGATTTGGTATTTGTGACAACGCAGAAAAACTTGCCGAAGGTCATTAAGGTGGTATGATCGTTTCCGGGAATGAGCTGTAAGGTCATCAAGGTAGACTAGCAAGATATGGACCAAGTCGTGAAAGCAATAGGTCATGGCCCGCTGGAAGGTGGCACCAGCATTTTTGAGGCCGAAAGGCATGACGCGGTAGGCAAAGGTGCCCCATGGGGTGGTAAAGGCAGTTTTGTATTGATCCTCCTTCCGGATCTGAATCTAATTGTACCCGAAAAAACCGTCCATGAAGGAGAGGACTTCATGCCCCGCACACGCATCGATGAGCTGGTCAATAAATGGCATGGGGAAATTGTCTTTGGGACAGGCACGGTTTAAATCACGGAAGTCAGTGCATACTCTAATGGTGCCTTGTTTTTTGTTAACAGGAATGGGGTTTGAAACCCAGGTGGTATAAGCAATAGGATAAATGAATCCGGCCTTGCGAAGTTTTTCAATCTCTGCTTTAACAGCGGGTAGCTTGGAAGGATGAATGGGACGCTGTTTCTGATTAACGCGGGGTACATCAGGCCATGTGTCAATATGGTGCTCTATAATGGTGGGGTCGAGACCGGGCATCTCAGTATAGGACCAGGAAAAGACATCACGGAATTCCTGGAAGAGTTCTTTGTACTCCTCAATCTCATGCTCATTAGAGGAGGCTCCTAAAGTGATGAGTTCAGGTGTACCGCCTGGTGCAGTGATGTCAATTTGGATGACGGGTGAGATGTTGGCCATGTTACCCTCCTCGAAGGCATCAGGAGCAGGAATAGGGTCCTTGAACCAGTCGACCTTGGTGGGAAGGAAATCTTTAGATTCAACCGCAAATTGGGTAGCGGTGCTAGAGGAAGATGCTTCTGGGAGGAAATACGAACAATGGTGCATGTCGTCCCAGGGATACTCCAGGGCAGTAAGGGCCTCTAGAATCTCCTCATCAGTACGAAAAGTTTGGGCCGTCAAATCGGTTGACGAGGGAATGGTAGTTGAAGATATCATGTAAATGGTGTTGACCTCCCCGGATGGAGGTGAGATCGGGGGGTGAATCTCTTCAATGGTGGGTGGTGCTGTCTCAAGATCCAGATTGTTCATCTCATAGAGAGATGCTCTGTAATCGGGGAGATCGGGACAGTGATGTGAGTAATGCCCGTAAACACCACATATGGCACAGGGGTGGTTGGTACGCAGGGATTTATCTTTAGGCTTGGGGGTGAGGTCTAGTTTGACAACCGGGATATTGGGATCATCGTCAAGCATCTGCATGTGTTCCTGTAATGCCGGGTAACTGTGGACATTGATGAGTCGCATGGCCTAACTCATCGCACAACGAGCATTTGGGAGGAGCACGAAACACGAGGGGTTTTTTGACTGTCTTGGGAGGTGGCACAGCAGTGTAAGGTTGTGGAACTCTATCCCCAATGGGCTTGGTAAGAGGAGGAGGGGGATTCGTGGAGGACGACGGGGGTAGAGACACCGGGGGGTGGCTGAGTGGTAGTAGCCATGGGTTGCACCGGTTGCAGGACGACGCTTGGTGTCGGCGGGGGGAACGGGAGGCGAAAGATACCAGACGGGTAATCCCAAGGTTAACCTAGGGAGGCTAAGGGTAGCCATGACTGGGGCGCTTACTACTCCCGATGGAGGTACTAGGAAGGGGATTGTGTGAATAGGTGTAACACCAATGTGGCTAGGTACCAATGGTCGTTTAGGCAACAAGGGTGGTTGATTGTTAGGTGTTTGGTTATCGTGGGAAAGGGTACATAAGTCAGACACTTTGGGCGTAGATGACTGGGGAGGAATGGATTGGAAGGTAGATGTCATCGGCGGGTCTGAGTAAACTCCAGGTCTCAAGGAGGAAACAAATGAGGTAGCGGCACCATTAACAGGTTGTTAAACCATAGGGAGAACATTTTTGGGTGCAGCAGGGGCATTTGGATCGTAGTAGGTGAGTTGGTCAATCTTGACCACGCGTCCATCATGGGGGAACATCATGGTATGAAAGATAGAGGAAGCTACCGCCCGCATAGCATACATGTAGCTGCGACCGAGTAAGAGGTTGTAATCAAGCTGGGTGTTGATGACCTCGATGTCGATGAGGACGGTTTTACCACCTAACTGGATAGGGACATTGGCTAGGAGACCTTGGGGCTGAGCCGAGCGACCGTCGTAGGTGCGTAATGCAGTGGTGGACTGCTGAAGGGTAGGGGATCCCAACTTCTGCCATACGAATGTGGACATAATGCATGTGGAAGCACCTTCATCGATGATGCACCGATGGATGACAAGATTCCGAACGGAAACAGAAACTTGGAATGCTAAGGTGGAAGGCAAGCGTGGTTCGGACTGGTCCAAATCAAATGCCATCAAATTCGAATCATTTGGGTCAATAGCCCCAATGGCTGAGAGTAAAGTCTTGCGCTGGGAAGGGTAGTTCTTCAAGACTTCCAACGCAGACATGGCTGCGGGAGATTGGGCTAAGTCGTCTACAATGTTGTAGTTTGACGCAGCGTGCGCATTGGGGTTATTATTGATACGACGAAGTGGGAAATGAGGTGCTTTGGAAGCGCCATCTATGGGAGGGGGAGGTATACGTAACGCTGGATCAGTGGGATGAGCGTTAGTGGTTTTATCGACGGGAGGGGCTTCAGAGGTGGAGCCATATTGGTTCCGACGGGTCTAGAGGTTGACATCAGTGGATGACATCATCAACAAGTGGTGGGTACCTGAGTCAAACATGGGTTGGTCAGGAGCGGCATAAGTGATCTGTTGTTGGGGTGGTGCATTGGCTTGAGGGGGAGCCAACGGCTGAGTGTTCACGACGCCTTGGTTGGGTGAGGAGTTTTGCAGCACTAAAGGTGGTTGCTGAGGTTGTGGGGGGTTAGGCGGTGCTTGAGGAGCCGCATGCCCTTGGCGATGGGCATCATCAACCCAGAGTTGCCGAGCTCGCTCCAAGTGTGGGTAAGAATGTGTGTAGTGGCCATAGACCCCGCAAATAGAACAAGGATGGTTCATTCACAAATTGGGGTTTTTAGCCTGCTTGGGCGGGCGATCAGGGTTTTGGTAGGCGGGGGCCGTATTATTATTGTCTGGGGGATTAGGCGGTTGACCACCTTGGTCTGTAGGTTGGTTGTTCCCACGATTACGGCCCTTGTCGCTGTTTTGTTGGCCCTAGTTGCGCTGGTTGTTCTGGTTTTGTTATTGATTTTGTTGGGCGTACACTTGCCCTTGGGCAGCAGGTGGGTTTTGGGGTTGTGCAGGTGCGGGAGTAGGCTGCAGTGGATGATATGTAGGTGGAGGATTCGCAGGTGTGGCACCTTGAGGGGGATGCTGATATGTCTGCGGAGCAGGTTGTGGATTTTCCGCAGGGGCTGCCTGTGGCGGGTAATAAGCAGGTTGGGCCTGGGAAGGCGCAGGAGTTGGTGCAGCCTGCTGGTGGTAATAAGCGGGTTGGGCCTGAGAAGGCGCAGGAGCTAGTGCAGCTTGCTGGTGGTAATATGGCTGAGGTGCGACCGGGGTGGGGTAAGCGGGGGGCGCATGACTGAAGCACTGAGGTGGATAGGTGGGTCCATGGGAATGATGGTGATGTGTCATAGGAGCATACGAGTTGGTGGCCCCAGACTGTGAGGTATCCTGTGAAAGGTCGGGGCTAGGGGTAGGACGTGCTATGGAAAAGGGTTGGGGATGCGAAGAAACACAGCCGATGATTCCGTTTGCAGCATGGGATGCCCCCGACGCATTGTGCTGGGAGGACTCACCACGAGGGGTGTCGGGTATAATGGTATATAGATAACCCGACTGGGCATAAATGAGGTCGAACTACTGGGCCTTAAGGATGGCCTCTTCTTCAGACTGGGGTCTTTCTGATGCCACATCCTTAGCAATGACAGGGAGAAGGGACTTGAGGAACCAATCTAGGAAGATACGGTCGTTTAATTTGATCTTGCATAAGCTACGGCGTCGACGCCACTCATGAATGTGGTCCGTGATGTGGGTAGCCATGTTTTGTCTGCAAGATAGGAGGATCTGAACGCCCACGTCATAGCGGATAGGTAACTGGAAGAACTGCAGGAAGGTCAAGGAAAGGGAAGCAAAGGTGGCATGGGTCCCGTGGGGTTGCTCGATATACCACTTGGCTGCAAAGCCAGTGAAGGTGCGCTGTAACAGACGGAGGCGAATAGAGTCATCCACGATGGAGTTGGAGGAACACCATAGATGGAAGGACATGATATGGTTTTGTGGGTCCTCACCTGCCTTGCCCTCGAACTTAGGGATGTCAAAGGGGAGCTTGGTGGGCATGTGAGGCCACGCAGGGTCATGTCGGATAGGGTCGTTGGTCAGTCTGGCTAGGTCGGGCAGGTTGAGGCTAGCCATGAATGGCAAACTGGAAGAAGGATGTGACACAGTAGTGGGTTGGACCAAGTTGGGGCCAATGCCCCCAAGTGGAGGGACAAGGTTTGGGATGTTGCCCCCAAGTGGGGGCACTAAGGTGGTATAGGATGGTCCTGCACCACCATGGGTAGTGTGAGCCACTGATGGAGTGGGGATAGGTATTCCAGTTGCGGGAATAGGTGCAGTGAGGGGAGCGGTTGATGTGGGCCCCATTGAGGGCATACCCACAGCGGGAGTGATAACTGGTGTAGTGGTGGATGGGCCACCAATGGTCCCTATAACAAAAGGAGTGGAAGTCGCGCCAGCCATGGGGCTAGTAGGGGCAGTGTAAATGGGGTTCTCAGACTCTTCTTCAAAATCGGAGGTAAAGTAAGGGGCGTCAATATCTGGTGACGGAGTCCTATGCCGTTGACGAGTGGAGTCAAGTGACAAGGCTCTAGATCTGTGATAAGTGGTATAAAGGGATGATGATCTGTGTCTATGACGGGTGGTGTCAAGTGAACCGTGCTATGGGGGCTCACCCCTGAGGCGCCGAGAATGTCTCGGAGACTCAATGGCGACAGATGGTGTCAAATCGCTGGGGATTGTGGTGAGTGAAAAAATAGCTCAAAAACCCTAATGCAACCGAGTGTGCAGAAGGAGAGCTAAAAAACAAGGCACTCAGGCCAACAACCAACTCAAAACACCTACTGTAACAGCTGTGCTACAATAAGTGGAGTACCAACAAAATGGTCAGAATACCAACAAGTAGCAGGTTTCCTAAAAAATAAAAAATGGTGGACTCACTAGACCAAAAGGAGGTAAGGGAGCATGCAAACACCTAACTAAAAAGTATTCTGACTCAACTAGACATATCCTCTGCAAGGTGATGAAATCCAAGTCAGACAATATGAATAGGAAATCCAAGTGGCTAAGATGTCCCCCTACCGGGAGGGACACCGGGTAGTCAATCCTAGAAGAATGGAAACTAAGATACCCCATTCATGACACGTCCAGAAAGGTGAATCTACCATTTGGTCCTTTTACCGCAATACCCCTATACAGGGATATACCGAGAACTACAAAAGGTAGCCCTTCGGTTACTGAATGGAGTGCGGTATTCCACTCAGGCCTCCGGAACCAGTCTCGCGAATTCAAACCTCCTAGGGGAGAGGCCCTCTGATAAAATGGTTGTGACCGTGCCAAAAAGTACTAGGGGATTTTGGTTCCCTAATTGGACAACAGCTATGTCTCAAGTGTAAGTAATCGAGGGGTGTTATTGGAAGCCTATCCCCCCGATCCTACCTAACTACAAAGATTCTTTTGTGTTCCACAAGTGGGGTTAGAATATTGGTTGATTTAAGTAGTTTTTAAGGCTCACTTGAATTATGTGACAGAGTGTGTGCTCGTGAGGTGATGAACCCAAAATAAAAGTGCCATAAGGGGGGCAACTTTCTAATTAACAATACTGAAATTTAACATGCAAAATTTTCTGAATTAAAATACTAAAATTTTAAAAAGATTCTGTAAAGGGTACATAAATTATGTTGTAGAAAAGGCTATAGGGAAGGATGGTTGCAGGTAGGACAGATGGCTGTGCAGATGCAGAAAATATTGCAGCAAAGGGGGCTGGGTTCAAAACTATAAAAAATGCAGAAATCAGACTGCGGGTCTATGGCGAAACTGAGCAGTCGGACCGCGGGTTTGAGGGAAACAGGTGCGGACAGGATGCAGGTTTTTGGCAGACAGACGCAGTTGGGACGTAGCAAAGGGGCTGAAAGCCGCAGTCAGGACGCGGGAAAAACGTCGAAAGGCACCGGCGGGTTGTGAAAAACTGGCCGAATGCCGCAAGCGGGATGCAGGAAAAATGCCAAAAGGCACCGGCGGGTTGCGGGAAACTGGTCGAAAGCCACAGGTGGGACACAAGAAATAGGGTAATAGCCGCAGTTAGACCGTCCCAAACAGGCTAATAGCCGCGGCCGGATCACAGGTAACAGACTGAAAACGGTCGGCAGGTCGCCGGAAACAGTCCGAGAGCCGCGGTCGGGTCGCAGGTAAGTGCCTGAAAGACGCGGTCGGAACGCGACTGTGGGGGGGAAAAACGCGGTATACGGCGGCCTAAAGGGACAGCCGAACAGAAAAATTATTTAAAAATCGTAACCAGAAATTCAAACCTAGGGGAGTCGCCAAAATTGTAGCTAGGGTTTTACCCCTAGCTTGTGCAAATGAGCACCTACTAAGGAGAAAGGACTCCTTAGTAGCAGTTCAGTAAATGTAAATTAAAATGCTAAAACGGAAATATAAATTACTCTAAACATGTGCATGAAACAGAAAAAATAAGATGCAAAGAATGGATTTTGTATTAATTTTACCTCCAATGTGAAGGTTGGTGAAGCTCTTGCAATGTCCAAGAGGGTTGCTCCAAGCTCCAACTTGCTCCTTCTCTTTCTCCAATGGTGGGAATGGGCCAAAAGGGGCTCTCAAGGTGAAAGTAGCTCAAGGGTGAGCTAGGGTTTCAAGAGATATTTTGGCAGAGTAAGGGTGCTTATGACTGTGGATATGAAATGAGGGGTCTCCATCACCTATTTATAGTTTTTTGGTGGTGGAGTGCTGGCCCATGGTTTTGGGAACCATATGGTTTAGGGCAGTTCTATAGGGTTTTTTCCTCCTTTTCCTCATTATTTTATATTTTTTATTCCCTTTTTAGAGGGATTTTGCTATTTTAGAGGAATTTTGGATATTTTTGGAGGAAAAAGGGGTTTTTTAGCCTTTTTGAGGCTTTTTTGATGGTTTTGCGGCCTTTTGGAGGCTTTTTAGTGGGATTTTTAGGGTTTTTAAGGGAAATATGGTAGGAAAATGGACAAATGAGCCATGTAATGGGGTAGATGAGGTAGTGAACACTTTTTGGGTGTTAACATGGGAGACTAGGAATTGTTGTACAAGTGGCATTCTTTGGAATCTCTTGCCAAATTAAGTTGGAATGCATCTATTGGAAGGAATTCCACCCATAGAGATCTTGGAAAACTTTATAAATGTCAAAAACAAATAATGAAGGAATATTTTGATCATTTTTAGAATTTGCAATTGCATTTGGAGAGAAGAGCTAGTGGAGTGCTACTCTACTTGCCTTAGCACCAATTTCTAGGGTGAAAGATTCCCATCCGAGTTGGTAATTGGAAAGGATATTCAGACCTTTCATTTGGAGATTCAATGGATTCATTTTTTGCATGTGTAATCTATAGGGCAGATCATGGTCACTTCTAGTTCATCTTGCTTCTTTAACCATTTCATGTTTTCTATGCATATTCTTGATCCTTGAGGAATTGCACCTTTGGTGAGATACTATTCAATGATAAATGGACTGTAATTTATTTTCTCAAAGAGTTTCATTTTCTTTATACAATAATTTGGAGGCATTTGGTTGAGTTTCATAACATTTAGTGAAGATTTCCTACCATTTCCCCTTATGTTGAAACTAGCAATTATATATCTGATTTGAGAGAGTTTTAGCAGATATTATAAGTTGAATGATGATGCATATGAGAGCCCATTTATGTACTTTATATTTCAACAGCCTCTTTTCATAATTTTGAGAGGTTTCTATTGCATTTGGAGAGCCAACTTGGCATTTACCCTAAGGGGATTTGAATCACAATTTTCTAGTAAACTCCCTACAATGACCAGATTACTAGATTTAGTTGCATAAGTCATTTTAAGGTTGTAAGGAACCTATAAACACCCTTATTATGATTTAACATCATACATACACCTTATGGTACATTTTGAGATCATTTGGATCTATTTGGATCCATCTACCGTTGGGGGTTTGAGCCTCAAAATTACTAGTAAATTCCCTGAGTTCTCTTGGATACATATTCAGACCCAAAACAACATATAATGATGAAAATATAATTTAATTAATGTGTAATAATAGATACGATTCTCAAACCCATCATTAGTGAATGTTGTATGGTGTTTGGAAGAGCTTTGTTCCAAGACCTAGGGGGGATTTCCACTTCCCAAGTTGACTAGTCTTGTCTCGAAACTTCTTACCTTGCAAATTCAAGACCATGGTTGGGTATATCAGTTTATTATATGTATGATATATGTGCTAATGTGTCCCATGACCCCTCATGACCTTCCTCACCAAGTTTGAAAGTGTTTGGAGGAGTTTAGAATCAGTTGTATACATATACCTATAGTTGAAATTTGGTGAATTTGAGCACATTGGGAAAATTTATTCAGAAGGGACATTAAAGTTTTACTATCTGCAGGATCTGATAATTGGCCAATCAATGTATTTTGGGATAGGACAGGGTCAAGTAGACGGAAACCATTCTGATTCGAACAATTCTGGATGGAACACAAGGACTTCAAATCATTCGTCCAACAATGGTGGGAGGATATGATCCTCCCAGGAGGGAAAAGAATGTACCAATTCCAATAAAAGATGAAATATTTAAAATAAAAGATATGCACGTGGAACATAGAAGAATTTGGGAACATATTTCAAGACAAAAAGCATCTAAGTGAGCAAATGGAATCCATCCAAAGGGAGGGCATGAATAATGGATATAGTGAAGACCTAAATAAGTAAGAACAAATCCTCCTATAACAATTGCAATCTCAAGAGAGACAGGAGGATATATTATGGAGATATAAATCTAGAAATCAATGGCTACAAGTTGGGGAAATAAATACCAAATTCCTCCATCCCTCTGTTATCCAAAACTAGAAAAAGTTAAGGATAAACAGAGTAAAGAAGGAATTTAGACAATATGTGGAAACTAGAGAAGAAATGGAAGTTGAACTAACACAATACTTTGGGAACATCATGAGGGAATATCAAGCCAACCGCTCTAATCATATTTCTAGGATCACCCGGCTCATTCCCCACATAGTGACTGCCGAACAAAATGATCTCCTGAAGAAATCAAATACTCTTGCATAAGTAGAGGAATCCCTCTAGCAAATGGAAAAAGGAAAGGCCTTAGGGCCTGATGGTTTGACAACCAATTTTTTCCACCACTTCTGGGATATGATCAAGAAAGATGTATGGAACATAGTTGAAGACTCCCATCGAAACAAAGGGGTGTTACGAGCATTCAACGCCACATTTATTACCCTTGTTCCCAAGGCTGAGGGCGTGGACACACCAAGTAAATTCCGTCCCATTTCTCTGTGTAATGTAATTTATATAATTATTACCAAAGTTATGGCCAACAGACTGAAACCCATTCTCCCATACTTGATTTCCCTGGATCAATCTAGCTTTGTGGAGGGGAGACAGATTCTGGATGGGGTGATTCTTTTTCATGAAGTCATTAAGTCCCTCGGAATTACCAAAATCCCAGGGATGTTAATACTGGATATATCAAAATCTTATGAAAAACTAAGTTGTAAATATATGAGGGAGATCCTTGCAGCCTATGGTTTTGATAGGGATTGAATTGATTAGGTAATGAGTATGACCTCATCCACTTTCTCCTCCATTATTCTTAATGTATCCCAAACAAGGACCTTCAGCCACTCTAGGGGAATCCACCAAGGGGGGCCCCTTTCTCCTTTCCTCTTTATCTTCATGGTAGAAGGTCTCATCAGACTGATCAAAACAATAATGAACAATGGGGAACTGAGAGGGCTTAACATTCATCCACACGTAGACAAACAAACTCTCCATCCATTTGTGGATGACACGATGCTCATGGGACATGCTACAATCCAGGAATCCAAAACCATTAAGAAGTGCCTTGATATCTTTTCCAAGGCCTATGGTTTGGAGATCAATAGAGAAAAATCACAAGTTTTATTTTTTAACACCCCTAACATCTCCCAAAGGAACATTCTCCGAATTTTAGGCTTCCAGGGAGCTCCCTTTCTTCCAAATACCTTGGTGCCCCTCTGGCCGAAGGTGTTATCAACCGAGTATCATGGATGGATGTTCTGGATAGAATGAGGAAAAATTTGAGTAATTGGGTTCTTCGACCCCTTAAGTTTTCAAGGAGGCTCACACTCCTCAAAGCGGTCCTTCAAGCAATGCCTATTTATCTTTTCTCGGTCCTAGAAGCCCCAAAATATGTGATCAAAGAAATAAGATCCATTTAGCGAAATTTCTATGGGGGGGGATTCTGAGAAACAAAAATGGGAACTGGTGAGCTGGGAGAATTTTTTCCAATCCAAACTCAAAGGTGGCTTGGGAATTAGGGACCCAAGAATAAACAATGAAGTCTTGGGAGCCAAAATTTGGTGGAATTGGGTCACCTGCAATTCCAAACCCTGGGCTCAGTTGTGGCACGCTAAATATTCCCTAGACAGACCTAAGCAGGAACTCATTAGATTCACCGAGGAAAAACAATGTTCTCATACCTGGAAAATGACCCTACATAGAAGGAGCATCATCCAAGATCATATTTTTTGGGAAATAAGAGATGGAACCACAACAAATCTGGGGAGGACTCATGGCAGCAGTGCCCAAAACTTGCCTCATCCCTCCCTTCCCAAGAATGCAAGGAATGATTCCCCACTCCTAGTGTGAATGATTCCAATCACCCTGATACACAACATGGAGGTCACTGCACGTAAGTGGAATTGTCTATTATCGATCCAGTCTTTATCTTTCCCTTATATTGGCTTATGTCACTAGTTGAAATTAGCTATGTTTAATGCCATACAAGTTGTAATTGGGTATGAGGGACAATATTTACAGGCATCTCATTTTGCTGGCAACCTGTTTTTTGTAACGGATATAGTATCAATAACAGAGTAGAAGATAGCAGTAGGGTATATGCTTTTTCTTGGGTTGTTGTAATGGGAAGTAGTTTGGACAAAAATTTCAGGAAGTACAGTATGTATGCTATCAGGCTATTTTGAAGCTATGTATTTTTCTCAAGAAAGTTAATATGAACTATTTTTACTTACAAAAAAAAAATGTTGACTGTAATAGAATAACCAAAAGTGGCTAGGAAGTTATGGATTGTCATTAATGACTAGTTGGATGTATTGAATCTATAAATAATATGCAATGTCTATGTAGAAAGTACTATAGAATACTATACTATGAGAAGTGTGTATCATGATCATGTAATTGATTTTGATTGTGGAAAGGATAATTTTAGGGGAGAAATTTAGCCCATGGGCTATTTTTCCATGTTTTTTTCCAAAAAATGATTCGCCAATTTGCATTTTTTGAAGCCCCATTTATCCCAATTTTGACGGGGTAAACTTTTTCCACTCTAAAAATCGCCAAATTATTATATAAACTATATAAAATCCTTATAAATTGAAATAATTTTAGAAAAATATCGTCAAATATTTTATAGTTGACATTTTAAGAATTGGTAACATTAGCTAAGGTTTATACACTTTTAAATAAGTATGGCTCCTTAAAATTATCCCTGGATTGTGGTCTAGCAATTCATAATAGTAAACATGTAATACCCATATTTTGACCCTTAGGTTGTATCGTCTTGCAATGTAAATATTATATGCATGTAATGTGTGTTTTCCCTAGTGTGGAGCTCAAGGCCAAGGCCCCACTAGAGGATGTCTAGGTTTTAGTTAAAAGGAAAGTATTTTATATTTGGTAACCATGTGCTAGTAAGCCATGGAAAATGTAAAGGATGCAAATGATACCATGTAAATTAAATACCAAGGGATACCTATGGCTACAACTAAATGAGGGGGCTATTTGTATTCACTAGGGAGAGGTGAGGGGGTTATGGGATGGGAACCCATGCTGCCCCTTGTGTAGGAAGAACCGATTTGATTCCCCATACTGACATGGAATTCAGTTACAGAAGGTGGGGAGGAAAATTCGGTGGAGGAGGTAGATAAAGGGGGGACCACCCTGAGATTCAGGGATTCTGCTCTACTCACCCTAGAATCCATTCCATCACTATTATAGGTCAAACCTGCACCTCTCCATCCATGATCACCTTGAGCTGTTGATCACACAAAAGGACAACTAGGATGGAGGAGCATGTTGACCTTAGATGAGACCTTGACCTACTACACCTCCTTACAAACTGGCAAAACCCCCAAAAAATGTCATTTTGAGACATGGGTGCTACTCTATCTTAACAGACTAGCGCCTGTACCCTACTTCAGTGTACAATAGTAGCGCTCAACCCTCATGGGTGCTACTCCTCTTCAATAGAGTAGTGTACAACATTTAAAAAATGATGAGCGCTAGTTATAAAACACTATAGTAGCACCCTGGGCGCTACTCCACTATGAAATAGTAGCGTACACGTCAAAAGATGATTGAAAAATAATTAATTTCACGAAGAGGATTAGTTGCAGTTGGTTTCCCAACTTCCCCAACTTCCTCCATAACCATCTCTCGACCTGAACTGTTTCCCTTGTCCGATAAATACAAGGAGGAATGAAGAGAGGGGTTAGACATGAATGCTATTGAGAGACCTTTCAAGAGAAGCTTGTGTTAAAGGAGGTTATGCTGGAAGATTTCCAAGCCAGAGAAGAGTAGGAGCCTAGGATCAGGTTGCAGGAGCATGCTGCAAAGTTAGGTATATTTTGTATCATCAATTTTCATTTGACAATAAAAGGTGGAAGCATTTTTCTTCTCCCAAATCAAGTGTTCATTAAGTTATGTACTTGTTTGGATCTGTTTTGGTTAATATTTGATGTTTAAATTGCTTTATCCATTTCATCATTATATATTATCCAAGATACGCTGAGAAAGGTATTGTGTTGCAGGTTTATTGAACGGGAGGTTGACTTGAGGATCGAGCGCAAGACTGAATAAGAGCTAGGATCGAACTTCATTCAAAAAGGTATGTTCTCAAGACCTATAACCTATTTCCATTCATAAACATCTCTGTAACACAGTTAGTATGCTTACTTGTCATACCCTTTCAGTTGATAATGTTCGTTTCCTCGTTATAGGGCAGTTTTTCCCGCCAACAGAATGGTGACTCCACTGGGGAGTGTTGTATTTCTGCTCTAGGAAACCCTTCTTGATTTTCTTTCCAGTACTTTATAACTCTTTCAATCCTCTGAGGAGTCCTGTAGGTATCCCCTGCTTGCTTCTCCCTGTTTGATTTCAGTCTTTTGAATCTTTTCAAAGTCAGTTTTTTAACTGTTTATGACCTGAGCGCTACTCTATTATACATACAATAGCGCCCATATGCTACTCTGCCTTGATACAATAGCACCCATCCCTCTAGGAGCGCTAGTTTCCCTACTGCACAGTAGGGTACATTCTTGTAGCTTCTTGTCAGAGGTTAGGTTGAGTTTTCTGCCTTCTTAAGTGGGTTTTTGACTTTGTTTTAGGTCTCCTTGATTGTTTTTTTTAGGTCCGTAACTCTTCTTTGAGTCTCAGATACTTTCTTTGATTCTTTTTTCCATCTTTAGATCACTTGCTTACTTGTGGAATGTTTGGTCCATTTATAACTCTTTTTTAAGACTAGGCTTTGTTCCTTAGTGAACACTCCTGCTTATCTTTGCCCTGATGGTGTGTTACTGACCTACGAACCTGCATGCTTTGCATTGGCTGTTTGTGGCAACATTTGTTTGCTCTTTACCCATGTTATCCTTTGTTTTAGAGTTTGGTCCATTTTGGAGCCTTTGGGGTGTCTTCCAAACTTGTTGAGTTCCAACTTTCCTTGACTTTTTGTCTTTTCCGGTATCAAGTGTGTTTAGAGTGCTTTAGCTTACTTCATTTCTCAGTCCTTGTGTTAGTAGGGTGGTTGTTAGGCTTGCTTGCCTACCGTTTGCTTGGCATAGTGGTCTTATTAGGGTTTGATGATTTGGTTCAGTCCTTTTGTGTTTGATTCCCAGTTTTGAGCATCCTTCTCCTTTGTTTTCTCTCCACTTTGCTTTCGAGTGTGAAGGATTTTTCTTTTGCAAAAAACCTGTAGGACAAGTCTTTGTTGAGCTAGTGTTTTGACAGCTGTAAGCTTAGGAGCCATTTTTTAGCCATACTTACACATTGTGCATAAGTCTTACTTGCTTTCCATGTTTATAGTTCTTTTTCGTTTATAATAATAGAAAAAGCAAAAATTTGGCAGATTAGGGTTAGTAGGGCTTATATTTTTTTTGCAAGATAGCATAGGTTATTTTGTTTACAATTTCAAAAGAAAAAAAAAAAGAAATTTGATTAGATTTGCTCAGTTTTCAGTTTGGAAAGAACATTAAATGAAAAAATAAAAAGTTTTGTTGTCGAAAGTTATAATTTATGCACTTTGCTTTTCTGTTGCAACCACGCCACACAAATGCACTACCTTTTGAGTAATAACAACCCTAAAAATATTTAATAAAATTAAATAGCAACAATTTTTCTTTTTAGGGATACACTACACCAACTAGTATTGGTTAGGATCTTGGGTTTAAATCACCTTAAACCACCCAAGGTCACACATTATGCAAAAATCGTAGTTCGACTATCACAGGTAAACCCACTTCATTCAAAGCTTGCCTGGGATCTATGCAGTAGGTCTTGTGAGATCATATTGTTGGGAATAATCCTCCTACTTTTTGTTTCGAGCATATACCAGGATTGGATCGCGTTTGGGGACTCTCTTGAGTTTTGGGCTCAGTTACCCTGCCCACGCCTTCTGATTCGACTTGAGACTGTTCCCCCAGGAGTTTTTGATGTTGTGGTATCCTTAGTATCTAACCATAGGTTCATACACAGGTGACAGCGGAGGGTATATCTGTTGTACCTAGGACAGACATGGGAGGAAATCCCTTGCAGGTCTTTGGGAGGGCGGTTGGGTGATTCCAGCACTTGCACCCTTAGTCATTGTATTGTGGACCCCGGATAACTGTTCTCCATCCTTCGTTGATCTGTTTTGGGCCCTCATCATCCCAGACTCTTCTTCGGAAGGCATCTTGTTTGCTTGGTTTGCATACTTAGGACTTTTTTAGTGGTGTGTTGTTTGCCCCCTAGTCTTAGTGGCCACTAGGTTTTCTAGTTTTATTTTTATATATAATCGTGGAAAACCAAGAACTTCGTAGGTTGAGAAGGTTGCAAAACCTTCCTCCACTTAGAACAGAACCACTACCGCCAGCTAGACGATAGAGGGTAGACCCCAGTGTTCCCTTGGAAACCACTGGTGAAATAGAACTTCCTGAGCAACTTTTTACAACAGAAAATCTTGAAATAGAAATTCCTAAGGAAATACAACCTGAAATAGAGTTTCCTGACGAACTACAAACTACAACAGAAAGCCCTGAAATAGAGGTTCCTGAGGAACCACAACCGGGGACTCCAGATTAGCAATATTTTAGTTCAGTTGAGATTGAAGATCTCACTTCTGCTGAGTTCAGTACTCCTTTTAATCCTCCTCTGACTAATCTTAGAATTCCACTGCTGATACCCATTGGTTTCCAGCAACCAGATTATAGTGCATAGAATTTTACACCTGAGCATTTTATGACTAATCCGGGAGGCGAACTGGGAGTTCCACAGACTCCCACCTTAGGTATGAACACAAATACTATAAATATTCCTCCTACTGCTACACCAAGTTTGGCACAGACAACCTCTGTGTCCACTCTATCTTTCAGCTTTAATACTGGTACATTAGGCATGCCGAGTTCAACAACTATGGCATCTGCCTCTACACCTACTTTTGGACCTAGCAGTACTGCCAAGTTAGTTCCACCTCTTGTGACTCAACCGTCATATCACATACCCAGTACTTGGATTTCCACACCCGCTGTAGGGCCAAGTGCTTCTGCAACTGTGCTTGTCATGAGTACCATGACCGCACCATCTACATCAACTACTACTGGTTTTAATACCTCTGCAGGTCCCAACATGAATCAAGGTAATATACCTACAGGAAACGTCCCTTTTTCCTTATTTTCAGGAGAAGGGGGTAACATTTTTAACCAACAATATGGTGGGGCTAACACCCAGCCATAGTGGACGAACCCACAGAGCACTAACCCACTTTCATATGGGTGGGGGGATTTCAATAATACTTTCACGCAACAACAAATGGTAGGGGGAAACCCCTACCAGCAAGTGACTGGGGGCAACCCCTACCAGCAGATGGCAGGGGGAAACCCCTATCAGCAGATGGTAGGGGGAAACCCCTATCAGTAGATGGATGGGGGCAACCCCTACCAGCAAATGGATGGGGGAAACTCCTACCAGCAAATGACTGGGGGAAACCCCTACCAGCAAACAGCTGGGGGCAACCCCTACCAGCATTTCATGGGTCAAACTGTGGGTGGTTCCCCCTTTGCAACCCCAGCATATCAAGTACCATCTTGTAGGCCTCGTTTACCATTTCTGGCAACTTTAAATTTTCCATATATTTCCAAGTTGACCAACGATCCAGTGTATCATAACGCTACATGGCCACCAATTCCTACCAAGTTACCTTCGGACATTCCAAAGTTTGAAGGCAAAACGGGCGAGGAACCTGGTGACCATGTCACTACTTTCCATTTATGCTGCTCCTTGAACTCATTAAATGAAGATTCCATTAGGTTGAGACTGTTCCAAAGGACCTTAACCAATGCTGTAGCCAAATGGTACATTGAGTTACCTACAACTACATTCTTTAATTTTGGGGATCTCGTGACTGTCTTTTTGAATCACTTCCATCTTTTTATTCAGTATGATGCCGGAACAGACCTTTTGTCTACATTTAGAAAAAATAAAGCTACTTACTTTACTGATCACATTCAGGAGTGGCGAAGACAGAAGAGGCTCATTAAAGCCAACATACCTCTAGAATTCCTTCTTGAGTGGTATTTGAAATCACTCCTTCCTTACATTTCTAAGGAAGTAGCTACTTCTGGAGTGTCTAATGAGGAACAAGCCATCCTACAGACCCAGCAGTTAGATCTTGTTTACGCACAATTTGGGTTACTGTATGAGATCATACATGATGCACCGCGATCGAATACTGATCTGAGTAGACCTAAACCTGGACCACATGCTGATGGCATAGTGGGTTCAGTTGATTCTGCAGCTTTCGAAGCTTTGACCAAATAGGTTCATGCCTTATCTATTAAATAATCGACTATAGAAGTTACTTCCGTCACAACCTCTCCTTCTACTTCTGAATCTGTTAACCAGGTTCAGAACAATCAAAAAGGCCCTTGGCAGCCCAACAACAAAAAGAAGGGCAAGAAAGGATAGGGGAACCATCAGAAGCCCAAAAAAGAGAATGCCAAGGAGGGTACCTAAGAGAAAAAGAAGGTTAAGTTCCCTTGTAGACTTTGCAAGCAGGACCACCTTACTCACCAATGCCCTCTGCTTGAAGAAGCCCAGAAGCTATTACAAGAAAAGAAGCCTGCCGTACTGAAAGATCCATTCCCTAAGGGGCAGAGCTCAGCTTCTGGCACCTCCAATACTGGGGGCACTACACATGCTTTGGTTGATCAAACTTTTATTAACATGGTTAGTTTGGATGCACTCTTACAAATGAGAACCAGGAATTATACCCCGGACGCATAGAAAAAGGATAAAGAGATTCCAGAATCCTCCACTCCACTCCACATACCTGTGGACCCAATGCCCAAGATCCCAAAAGGTGTCTTGAAATGGGCATCGCACAATCCCAACACTCCGGCTGCCTCCAACTACAATGTGGTTGAAGATCTAGCCCAGACCCCTCGTGCCATGTCTACCTTAGAAGTCTTGCAAATTTTTCCTTTACAACGAAATGCACTTCTGGTAGCTATTGGAAGTATGGAATCCTCTAACATGTCTGTGTGATTTGATATGGTTGATATCAAATACCAGTTGTCGTACCACGTTGCCCTTCAGATTGAAGTCGTCCATGGCCCAACGACCATTACACAAGCTGTCGTAGATGAGGGCACGTTGACATGTGTAATGTCAATTTCCTGTTGGAAAGCTTTGGGTTCTCCTGAGTTAGCCCCTTCTAACACACTGCTTACTGCATTTGATGGCAGGAATTTCCATCCACACAGGGTTTTGCCATCATTTGATGTCACATTGGCCAGTAAGACAGTTGCTGTAGAAGTAGAAGTTCTGGATGCTCCGCTTGATTACAACATGTTATTAGGCAGAAGCTGGACATATGCTATGCGAGCTATTGTATCGACATTTTTTCGAGTTGTTATGTTCCTGTTTGAAGGTAAGGTCGTTAAAGTCGATCAGCTTTCTTTCACTCAGAGAAACAACCAGACTTCTTCAGAAACCACGATTCCCTTAGTTGATCAAACTGCCCTGGTTAGTGAGAGTTTAGGAGCAGGGATTTACGGGTCATTAATAGGCACATTTGACCTTCCCTCTCTAGTTCTTTTTATGTGTTCTGATGTGGGTACTTCTACTAAAACATTCATGATTGGTTTAAGAACTGATCTGTGGATCCTTCCCACTACATTGGAACCTTCAATGCTTCTAACCGTTGCAGAAGTAGCCTATATGGAAGCACAACATGCTTCAATGGAACATATCGTGACTCCGCCAATCTCTGCTAAGTCAGATATGGACTATGCTCCGGCATGGTCACTGAATTCCACCCACTTGTTCGATTGTTTAGACACGGTTTTTCCATCCGATGAAGCCATCTTAGAAGTCATGATGGGCCTAGACCAATCATGGGAACATATGCATCACAGGTCCTACCTACTTTTCGATCTAGACAAGATAGAGAGAGGAGAATTCTCTTTGAGACCCGGTGGATTTGTTGATTTGTCATATTTTCCTTCTACTTCGAGAGCCATTTATGCTGAAGCAAATATGGCTAATATATCGAGAACAATTCTGATTAACATTTCCACCAAACCTGGGGTCGTGGAAAACATTTATATTGGAGCATACTGTTCTCCATAAGAGATAACTCTATATACCAATCTCTTTAAAGAATTCCGCAACATATTTGTCTGGTCATATGAGGAGATTCCAGGCATCGACCTAGCCATCATGGAGCATGTCATCACGACATACCCTAACGCAAAACTTGTGAGACAAAAGCTCCGTCCTGTGAATCCACGAAAAGTGGCCGCCATTAAGGCGGAGGTTGAAAAGTTGCTTAAAGTCGGATTCATCTATCCGATTGACATGACGGAATGGGTTTCAAATCCGGTTGATAAGAAGCAAGGTACTATTCGTCTCTGTACTGACTTCCAGGACTTGAACAAAGCTTGTCCGAAAGATAACTATCCTACACTGTTTATTGACTAGATCATAGATGCCTGTGCGGGACATGAGATGTTCTTTTTCATGGATGGATTTTCGGGATATAATCAAATACAAATCAAACCCGAGGATCAGCACAAAACAACTTTCATTTTCCCGTGGGGAACCTTTGCTTACCAGAAGATGCCATTTAGCTTAAAGAATGCCAGAGCTACTTTCCAGTGAGCGATGAATTTTTCTTTTCACGATATCAAACACATAGTTGAACCATACTTGGATGACCTCCCGGCGTGATCTCAAAAGAGACGGTATCATCCAGCCCATCTGAGACTTGTGTTTGAGAGATGCAGACAATATAAGATTCGTTTAAATCCTAATAAGTGCATATTCTACGTCGAATCGGGATGTCTATTGGGCTTCATTGTCTCCAGTCGTGGCATAATGGTCAACCCGCTAAAAGTAGAGGCGATTGTAAATCTGCCTCCTCCTCGCACCTTGCGACAGCTTCAAAGTATGCAAGGCATATCTAATTTCTTACGGTGCTTTATTATAAACTATGCTAAGATCACGAAAGGTTTCAAGAGATTACTCAAACAAGACTCCTACTTTGTGTGGGACGAGGATGCTCAAGCATCCTTTGAGGCCTTGAAAAAGGCACTAGTGTCAGCTCCCTTGTTGAGCCTGTCGAACTACGCAAAAGATTTTCTTTTATATCTGGCAGCGTCTCTTAATACAATTGGCATAATATTAGTTCAGGAGGACAATACGCTCCAAGAGCATGTTGTCTACTATCTTTCTCACGCATTGATAGCCCCTGAAGTTAAATATTCGCACATTGAGAAGTTAGTGCTTGGTGTGGTCTATGCAGTATAGAGGCTTTTTCACTATATACTTTACAAACAACTACTGTGATAGCATAAGTCAATCCCTTTCAGTGCGTTCTCACTCGACGAATCATCGGTGGGAAATATAATAAATGGATTGTAATCCTACAGGAGTTCGATTTGGTCTTTCAATCCACCAAGTCGAAGAAATCACTAGTGTTCGCTGAGTTAATCTTAGAATTTCCCAGTGACTTAGATCATGTCGAGGAAGAATCATCATTCCCGGATGAACATATCTTCCTCATTTCTTCCTCTGACCCATGGTACGGGGATATCTTAGTATATCTCCAGACCTTGAGGTGTCCTACTACTTTTTCTTGAGAAGAGCGACGCAAGCTGAAAATCCACGTGAAGAACTATCTCATCATCTCAGATACTTTGTATCGACGAGGGGTAGATTCCATCTTACGACGTTGCTTAACTCTAGAAGAAGCCAAAGCAGTATTAAATGATGCCCACAGTGGAGCTTGTGGGGGACATCTTTCCGGGTTGTCAACAACTCAGAAGATACCGCGTGCCGGATATTTTTGGACCATGATCTTTAAAGATTGGACTTCCCTTTCTTGGTGTGAGCTATGAGAGCTTGATCTTCATTCCCCATCTTTTCTTCTCATGCCACAATCCTTGCTTCTTCTTGTGAGCATTCTTCCTGTAGTCTACTAAAGGAGATCAACTTCTTTCTTGCACAAATTCCTTGGATAAAGGAATCCCATGACCTGGGTAGGCCATTTAGAGTGGTCATTACCACTTCACCATTCTCCACCATTTGATCCACTTCTTCTAGTTGTTCCTTGATCTGGGAGACCCTTGAAAAATAAGATTGAATGGTTTCTCCATTCTAAAAATTTACTCCTTTCAATTGGTTCCGCAGGGTCATCTTCTGATTTATGTTCTTCCCTTCAAAAAGCTTGGTCAAAGAGTCAAACATCTCCTTGGGTGTCTTAAGAGAAGACACATGGGGTATGAGATGGTCCTTGATAGAATCAGCAATGATTCTCTTTGCCTTGTCCAAGTTCTTCTCGTGCAATGCCTTGGCCTCTTCATCCTCTGGGATAGGGATGTCTTCTTTCACATATGAGTCCAACTCATTTTCTTCCAGGATTAACCCAATCCTATACTTCCAGGCTCGGAAGTTATCAACCCCTTCAATCTTATCCTCAAGCTTGGTGTGGAGAGACATCTTAAAGAGTACTTCAAATGGAAATAGAAAATATTTAGATCTTACCACTTGAAGTGCTGAAAACTAGATCAGGTCGTGGATTAGGGTTTGTCAGAGAAATCCTAAAAATTCAAAATGTGAATTTCAAATTTCTGAAAGGATAGAAAGATGCGCCTTGGTGAGCTGACTAGCCTGGTGCATTCAGAATTTGAGATCAAAAAAGTCTTTCCCTTCAGAATTGCCTTTTTGTCCTCCCGGGTTCACTTGGGAGAGCCCTAAATTAGGGTTTGAGTTTCTCGAAGATCTACACAGCCACAACTCTCGATCCAAAGCTCTAAAATTTGATTTTTGCAAGGAGCTTCCAGCTGTGTCTTCAGATTCTAGAAATTCCTATTTTTGTGGAAACCCTAATTTTTAGGGCCAAATCTGAAAATGCTCAGAACTGAGTTCTGATTGGACATATAGATGCACCTTGATGAGTAGAGTCAATCTACTATACTGATTTTCAAAAATATGTGGAGAGAAACCCAATAAACAAGGAACTCAAGCTTCCATCATTGCAAAATGTCTTCTTCTCAGGTTAGCTATGATACCATGTTAAATTTTGAGCATTAATTCACAATACTCTAGGATCTTTGCTAAGAGAATAACATCTACAGTATATCAATGCATGACAATCATAAATGTGACAAGCATCACAAGAATCAAAAGCATAAAGACAAGAGACACAGAGTTTCCGTGGGGAAAACCCTAAGGTGAAAAACCCCACAACTTCCTCAGAGATAGAGAGAGAAATGGATCAACCAAAGTACAACCAAATAACACTGAGATAGTGTTCTGATAGCAGATGATGCTCCTCCTCACTAGTGTGCCACTTTTCAAGTGAGAGTGAGTTGCTTTTCCGAATGAATAAAATAGAGATCTCCGATCTCTATTTATACTAACCTTTTTGCCCAGTGATCTTATGGGGCTGACTTGTCTATCTAGATACATCCACATTATATTATATATAATTCAGGGCCGACCCCACATGGTGGTCTAATAACCCATCGGCAAGTACACACACTTGCGACACTTGTCAATCCACATGACGACACTTCCTTATAGAGGAATAACACATCTCTTATAAGGGTACAATAAATATATATAAAATACACAGATGAAATACATTCCGAAGTTACATATACATCAACACTCCCTCTTAACTAGTAAGGTATTTCTCGACACAGATCTGCTAGACAAGTCTTCTTCTCGGGATCATCGTCATTGATGCATCATCATCATCATCGCCACTGCTACTGCTATCTCAACCAATCTCTGACTCTACTCGTCATAGGAAGTTCTACAGAGCCATTCCTTTTTCATACTGGATGTAGGCCCACCATCTGTAGGTCTTCATCATCACTGGCCATACTGTGGAATCCTCAGGACTTATTACGTGCGTCACAAAACTTGGCTGCAGCATCCCAGGCTATTACGAGCACACAGCTCTACCTGTAGGATCTCCTAGGAGCACATTACATGTGACCCATCACAAAACCTAGCTGAAGCATCTCAGGCTGTTACGAGCACACGGCTCTACCTGTCGGATCTCCCAGGAGCACATTACATGTGATCTCACCACAAAAACTAGCTAAAGCATCTGAGGCCTTTTTCATCCTATCCAGATCTCCCAGGAGCAAATTACATGTGGTCATGGCAAAACCTGGCTGAAGCATCTGAGGCCTTTTTCATCTTGTCCAGATCTCCCAGGAGCAAATTACATGCCATAGGAAAAAACATCACAAGAGCATCTGCCAGATATCCCAGGGTACCAAATTACATGCCATAGGCAAAACCTCGAAAGACTATCTACAGATCTCCCAGGGCACAAATTATATGTCCTCCCAAGCAAAACCTCGAAAGAGCATTTTCCAGATGTCCCAGTGTGATATCCCTCCTTTATGACCTATTTTAAGATAGTAAACATAACTTCTAAGTAGGAATCATGGCAGCCTTATATACGGAGATTTAAGATTTTTAAACCTAATACTTCCTGCGAACTATTTACACTGCCAAAATATTTTTAAAGTCCAGTCAAATAAATCACAGAGATCATAACTTATTGATTGGACCTCTGCGTGGCTTTAAGTGTAAGACAAAACGTATATATATATATCAAAACAGGAGTATAATCTGAGCTTTCTACTCACCATACACAGTGGTATATAATAACCTAACCTTGCTGGCTATCCACGCTTCATTTATACAGGGTGTTAAATAACTTGTAACAGGAATTCAATGTAGCAATCTCTACACTAACTACGGCTTTTAGTGTAGTACGGATATCTATAAAATATATATAAATATAATCCTAACTTTAGATGGAGGATTAAGAAGCAGCGTCACATCTCTGATATTAATCACTATGCGCCTTAAGACCAAAACCCTAACTAGAAACCACGGGAGTCATGGCAACATAACCGAACCCTCGAGTTACTAACTGGGATACACCGGTTCCTAATGATAGCAAAAATATATATATATATAGACCACCAGGGTTGTGGAATTTTATGCCGAAATAAATCCAGTAAACAAACTACCACACTCAGTTAGAGGTTATACAAATATATATATATATATATCTAAATATGTATAGTGCTACCTGTCGGAAAATATAGAGACCATGATACTACTCCAACCTGGCTCTCCATTTGATGTGGGGAACATTCGATCTTCTTGCTAACACGTTGCTACGTCATAATTTCTATCCACTGGCAGCGATCTGCCACTATATAGTATTCACTTCCCCTTCGCAGAAACGGAGAACTCGACAGATCCGACCATTTATGAGAGGGAGCATGCTTAAGGTGGTGTAAACTCTTAAAAGGATTTCGTGGGTGATGTAACCGAGGAAGTAGACTACCACTCTACTTCCATTAACAAATGTCGAGTGCCTGGGGGGTAGCTGTGGGAAATTTCAACTTGTGAGGGCGCAAATCACCCACCGAAAGGGGAGGAAATCTCTCCGATGATTGAAGAGAGTGGTGGCAATTTATTGTTACTCGACGTGATAGTGGTGGTAATTCATTGGCTTCTCGGCATGAAGAGTAGTGGCAGTTTATTGCATCTTGAGAATAAATCTCACTTTGGAAGTTGCGTAATGGGGGAATTACATGGAAGGTTGGATATTTTGTTTAAAAAGGAATCAGAATGGGAGGGATGGAGGGACGTGGTGAATAGAGATGAGGAAGATCTGCATTGTTAGTGTTGGATGAAGTTTCATGATATGTTCGTATTTCGCATCCATGGAGAGGACGAGTGTGGAAGTGATTGAGAACGCTGCGGTCGAAAGGAAATCTCGTTTCTGCATTTTGGATTGGGAGAAACCTAATTGGTGGAATGATTATTGGAAGAGAGCATTGGTGGAAAGAAAAAAAAAATGGCGCAGCTAGTGGGAGGCAAATCTTAGCAGGGTTAAAGTTGCGACAGTGGGACTATGAACTCGGCGGTGTAGAGGTGAGGAAACCCTACGATGAGGGACTCCACAACGATCTTTCACTGTCCATTTCTGTTATCGGCTGGATGGATGGTTACCATTCCTTTGTGTACAGCGAACATAGGGTTAAAGTTGCGACAGTGGGACTATGAACTCGGCGGTGTAGAGGTGAGGAAACCCTACGATGAGGGACTCCACAATGATCTTTCACTGTCCATTTCTGTTATCGGCTAGATGGATGGTTACCATTCCTTTGTGTACAGCGAACATAGGTATTATCACTGTCTTCTGCACTATTTTTCTACATTTTCTTTAACTGGAGATTTAGGTATAATGAGTTTTAGATCTGAAAGTTAGTATTTTATTGTAGTCAGGAAGCAGAGTGTTATCCCTTCTCTACCCATAAATTGTTATCTAGTTAAAACTGTCGATTAAGTTATACAAATAGAGTTCCTGATGGAAACATGATAACAGTATAATAACAGATCGATTATGTAGTTACTATGTCGATAAAAATCAGATAGACCTGATCTCTGTCTGAAATGGGATAAATCGGGTTAACAAGGTACAAAGAGAATAAAATTCAGAGCGAACAATGTGTATCTACTGTTGTGAATCCCTTGCCATCGTTAATTTTCCAATCGTCACCACTGATTGCCAAGCCATTCAAAACATTGAAGTCACCCTGCGTTTGGCACAACCTCAATCCATCCTAAGGCGAATTGGGCTGCCGGCTCGGGGTTGTGTGGCGAATAGATTATATCTAGATATGGTGGTTAGTTTTTATTTTTATTGAATTTAAGGAATCGAACTCAGCTGCATGTTCGACCTGATCATGAAAATCGATTTTAAATCAAAAGCATATTTTTTGTTTGTTGTATTTGGTCAATCCCTAAATCTGTTTGGAAATTAAGGTAGTAGAGAACTTTGGTCAATAGCGACGATAAAGATATAAAGGTATGATCTTTGGTGAAACGTAATATATATATATATATATAGATTGGATGTCTGGTTCAAAGTGTCGATAAATATTTATAGATCCAGAGAGTATTACTTATCATTTGTGCTGGAATGTGGTCATTGGCTTTCTAATTATTTTAAATATGCGCTGAACAATTATAGTAGATAAAGATCAATAAGGGTGCACTCTTAGTGTTGTCCTTTATCACATTCAATAAGATTTCATAAATACATTATGTTATGTAAAGAAAGAGAATGAGGATACACTTCTTAGAACCTTCTTAAAGGTTTTAATTAAAATATATAACTCAGCAAGATACTTAGGGCTCAACCCTATAGTTAGTTACATAAACGGTTCCCACATTTTTAACCCGATAGTCCATATATAACTCACTCGGTATAAATAGGGCTTAAAGAATAAATAGATTCTTTAATTATTTTGGTTGTAGAGTTCAATGTCTAGGATATGTTCCCTATTATTGAAATGCTCTCCATGATTTGAGTATTATCTCAAACTTAATAAGATTTGTAAAGTTAAATAAACACTGCCATTATACTTTTGGTTGATTCATGAAAAAGCTCTATGTGATAGAGGCTTGATAGAAGAAGAAGGAATCTTGTTACAGCAACTAGGTTGCTTGTTGTAATCTTATTACCCTTTTTGGCCTAATAATAAAAGATGCACACACCTTTTGTGGACTAGCCCGTGTACGGGTGAACCACGTTATATTTTGTCTCTTGTGTTTCCTATGGTGTCTCTCAATGTGTCGTATGTATGAATACTTGTTTCTGCCTTAAAAATGTTCTGATTACTTGATGTATACGATTCATATACAAGGTTGGTTGTTGATAAAATGTTTCGCTTATGAGTATGGTGGTGTTATGATTACTTGATGTATACGATTCATATACAAGGTTGGTTGTTGATAAAATGTTTCGCTTATGATTATGATGGGGTTATTACCATTGTTTTATCGAAAGAAGTATTTGTTTTCTAAAGATGCATATTAAGACATAATGAAGTTTCTTGTGTTTTTCCACAAGATTTAAGAATTGGTTGACTTATCAAGTTTAGAATTTATTTAGTTGAAATTAAACCATATATATTTTCCTTGATGAGTATAACGACATTTGTAAACAGTAATGAGTGTGGCAAGGTTTTAATTTATCTTGTAAAGCTGTATTTAAAGAAATCAAACCCACACTTTATGGTTCCACATATATTTAAGTGGCATTTTAGGCTCTTAGGAAAGTTTTAAATTTTATGAGATTTCGGGTACGTGACACCCAGGGCACCGAATTACATGCCATAGGCAAAACCTCGAAAGACCATCTGCAAATCTCCCAAGGCACAAATTACATGCTTACCTGCACAACCTGATCCACGGCCACAAAGTATCATCTGATACTCATCATACATCATCCTGATGTACACATGATCATCCTAATCATCATCACTGCAACATCCTGCTGCATGTCATTTGGAGAAGCTTGTCATCCACGATCATCCTGATCATACAATGCATCCATATGATGCACACCAAGTATCTACCTGATACATATCAACATATACAATGTATCTACCTGATACATACATAGATACATGATCCACACAATGTATCCATCAGCATACATGATCTACTTGATCATACAAAGATACATGATCCACACAATGTATCCATCAACATACATGATCTACCTGATCATACAAAGATACATGATCCACACAATGTATCCATCAACATCCAACATGATGCATACATACATAAATGATCCAACTGATCATATCCAACGTCCAACATGATGCATACATACATAAATGATCCAACTGATCATATCCAGCATCCAACATGATGCATATACATACACATGATCCAACCGATCATATACAGCATCCAACATGATGCATACATACATATAAATGATCCAACTGATCATATCTAGCATCCAACATGATGCATACATATATACATATAATGATCCAACTGATCATATCCAAGCAGAAACCAGAACATCATCTTGATGCTCATCATCCAGCACTTACATCCACAGCCACGTGAAGGATCCCCCTTCCAACATGCTTGGAATGGCTTCAGCAAATGTGTCCATAACTTCTTCCTTGAAGTGTCCTCAATCTGAAGAACGCCAAGCCTCTCTCTGCAGTACTCGAACTTCACCTTGGCTAGTGGCTTCGTCAGCACATCTGCAATTTGCTCGTTCATCGCAACATACAGGAGCTTCACGGCTCCTCTCTGCACCATATCCCTGATATAGTGATATTTGATCTCTATGTGTTTCGACCTGTCATGAAACACTGGGTTCTCGGACAACTTCACACAACTCTGGTTATCACAGAAGATACCAGTAACATCCAACGGGAGATCAAATAACTGAGACAGTAGCTTTTGTAGCCATACTGCCTCACAGCTAGCTGAACAGGCTGCAACATATTCTGCCTCAGCTGTACTCAGTGCCACGCAGGACTGCTTCCTGCTAAACCAAGAGATCACACCTGATCCCATATTGAAGCAGCACCCAGATGTGCTCTTCCTATCTATAGCACTGCCAGCCCAATCTGAATCAACATAATCCTTCAGGTTAAACTTTTGATTCGATTCATACTTGAGCCCATAATCCACTGTACCTCAGAACATGCTTTACAGCAATCAGGTGAACACTCCTTGGATCCGTCAGGAACTGGCTCAATGTGTTCACAGCAAAGCAAATGTCTGATCTCGTGTTTGTCAAGTACATCAAGGACCCAATCATCTGGCGATACATGGAGACATCAATCGGCTCAGATGAAGCATCGCATAGAAGCTTCAGATTCGATGCCATAGGTGTGGCCATGGCCTTGCAATCCATCATCCCAAATCTATTCAGGATATCTACTGTGTACTTCCCTTGACCAAGGAAGATCCCACCTGCACTCTGCCAGACCTCCATACCTAGGAAATAGTGCATCATTCCCAAATCTTTCATATCGAATTCAGCAGCAAGCTTCCTCTTAGTATCTGCAATCAGTCTGTCATCTCCTGTTACAAATAAGTCATCCACATACAGGAGTAGAATCACAGGATTCCCTTCCTCAACCTTGTAGTAAAGGTTGGAATCCGCTTTACTCTTGGTAAAGCCCAAACTAGATAGGAAACTGTCCATCCTACCATACCAGGTTCTAGGAGCTTGCTTCAAGCCATACAAGGCTTTTTTCAATCTGCACACATATGACTCTCTGTCATGTATTTCAAAACCTAGTGGCTATTCCACATATACTTCCTCTTCAATTACACCATTCAAGAAGGTAGTCTTGACATCCATCTGGTGTATTTTCCATTTCATTGCTGTAGCCAGGGCAAGTATTGTTCTGATGGAAGTATACCTGGCTACAGGTGCAAAAGTTTCTTCATAATCTATTCCCTCTTTCTGAGAGAATCCATGAGCTACAAATCTTGCCTAGTATTTCTCCACACTGCCATCTGCAGCATGCTTGATTTTGAAGATCCATTTAGAAGTCACAACAGACTTCTCTTTAGGTCTTAAGATAACATCCCAAACATCATTCTTCATTATTGATTGGTATTCCTCAACCATGGCATCCTTCCATTATTTCTTTTCCGCTGCTTCTTCATAATTAGAAGGTTCTTTGTTCATAATGTCACAGAGTAAAGCAACATAGCTGGTATGTGATCTGGTTCTCTTCTTTGCTCTGTGTTCTTCTTCTGGAATGCCAAATATTTCTGCATCTTGAATGAGCTCTCTAGCCCATGCAGGTTTCCTCTTGTGAGAGTTATCCTCATGGGGTGGATATACAAGTTCTTGCAGATCTTCAAACTCATGAACAACTTCTGGAACTGCTTCGGTCATGGTAGTGTCTTGAAATCTAGTTTCCTTGGGTTCTTCATAAACTTCGATAGGTGCCTTCCTTGATTTGATGAATGCTGAGTTTTCATCAAATGTTACATCCCTGCTGACATCAATCTTCTTGAACCCTGGAAAGTATATTCTGTAATCCTTCGAGCTTTCACTGTAACCCACAAAGATACCCTTCTTTCCTGAAGGATCTACTTTAGTCCTCTTTTCCTTTGGGACATGAGTATATACTGGACAACCAAATATTCTGAGATGACTGACTTCAGGTTTCTTACCATAAAAGACCTCTTCTGGTGTTTTGTTGTCCAATATCTTGTTGGGTGTTCTGTTCTGCACATATACAGCTATTCTAGCTGCTTCTTCCCATAGATGCATAGGTAGATCCTGGTCATGTAGCATTAACCTTGTTGCTTCCATGATAGTTCTGTTCTTCCTTTTTGCAACTCCATTCTGTTGTGGATTATAAGGAGCAGTCAACTCCCTCTTAATCCCTGAATCACTACAAAGCTTCTTGAAGTCACTTGAGGTGAATTCTCCACCATTGTCGGATCTGAATGTTTTGATCTTCTTGTTAGTTTGATTCTCCATCAAGGTTTTGAATTCCTTGAATTTATCAAGCACCTCATCTTTGCTCTTCAAGAAGTATACCCAAGTCTTGCTGGAGAAGTCATCAATAAATGAGACATAGTAAACATACCCACTCAGAGAACTGGATGACATAGGGCCACATACATCTGAGTGAATGATTTCCAGGATGTCTTTTGCCTTGCTTTCACTGCTTAGGAAAGCCTTCTTAATGTTCTTACCTTTTGCACATCCTTTGCAAACACCTTCATGTTTGGTCTTGATTTCAGGAAGACCCTCTATAGCCTGCTTGCAATTGGAAGTTCCCTATAGTGCATATGAGAAAGTCTTATATGCCAAAGTTCACTTGGCTCCATGGATTCATGCATCATGGCATGTTTAGGTTGTCCCTTCAATTTATACAAACCTCCCTCTTGCTCTCCAATCACTATTGCATCATCTATGGTATTTCCCTTTGGCCACATTAGGACTTGGCCATCCACAAATGCAACCCTCATACCTCTTGCATCCAACGGAGAGATTGAGAGTAAGTTCTTCTTTAGCCCAGGTACATAAAGAACTTCTTTCATCTTCAAAGATTTTCCAGAATATAGGTTGTAGGAGGCTTCACCACTTCCTTTGATTGGGTATTGATAATCATCCCCAAGTTTCACCTTATGGGGTGATTCATGTTCAGATAGATTCACAAAAGATTCCTTAAAGCCAGTCATGTGTTTGGAAGCCCCACTATCAATCAACCAATCATTACAACCATTGGAGATGGTACCTGTGAGAGCAGAGATTAGAACATACTCTTCTTCACTTGATGAGTTATCATCACTTTCTGCTCTAGCCTTCTTCTTGGGTGGTTCATCATCCTCGGCAACATGAGCATGAAACCTTCTTTTGCTGCCCTTCTTCTTCTTGTTGGAGTTGTTGTTGTCCTTCTTGTTCTTGGGACAATTTATGGCAATATGTCCTTTCTCATTACAGGTGAAGCATATTCTTCTTTCTTTGAAGTGATGTGAAGATTTCTTGGAGTGAGATGGCTCTCTCTTGGACTTCCCTTTCTTCGTACCAAAAGCCTTGCTTCTTCTTGTGAGCATTCTTCCCGTAGTCTATTGAAGGAGATCAACTTCTTCCTTGCACAAATTCCTTGGATAAAGGAATCCCATGACCTGGGTAGGCCATTTAGAGTGGTCATTACCACTTCACCATTCTCCACCATTTCATCCACTGCTTCTAGTTGTTCCTTGATCTGGGAGACCCTTGAAAAATAAGATTGAATGGTTTCTCCATTCTGAAACTTTACTCCTTTCAATTGGTTCCGCGGGGTCATCTTCCGATTTATGTTCTTCCCTTCAAACAGCTTGGTCAAAGAGTCAAACATCTCCTTGGGTGTCTTAAGAGAAGACACATGGGGTATGAGATGGTCTTTGATAGAATCAGCAATGATTCTCTTTGCCTTGACCAAGTTCTTCTTGTGCAATGCGTTGGCCTCTTCATCCTCTGGGATAGGGGTGTCTTCTTTCACATACGAGTCCAACTCATTTTCTTCCAGGATTAACCCAATCCTATACTTCCAGGCTCAGAAGTTATCAGCCCCTTCAAGCTTATCCTCAAGCTTGGTGTGGAGAGACATCTTAAAGAGTACTTCAAATGGAAATAGAAAAGATTTAGATCTTACCACTTGAAGTGCTGAAAACTAGATCTGGTCCCGGATTAGGGTTTGTTAGAGAAACCCTATAAATTCAAAATGTGAATTTCAAATTTTTGAAAGGATAGAAAGATGCGCCTTGGTGAGCTGACCAGCCTGGTGCATTCAAAATTTGAGATAAGCAAAGTCTTTCCCTTCAGAATTGCCTTTTTGTCCTCCCGGGTTCACTAGGGAGAGCCCTGAATTAGGGTTTGAGTTTCTCGTAGATCTACCCAGCCAAAAATCTCGATCCAAAGCTCTAAACTTTGATTGTTGCAAGGAGCTTCCAGCTATGTCTTCAGATTCTAGAAATTCCTATTTTTGTGGAAACCGTAATTTTTAGGGCCAAATCTGAAAATGCTCAGAACTGAGTTCTGATTGGACAGATAGATGCGCCTTGATGAGTAGAGTCAATCTACTATACTGATTTTCAAAAATCTATGGGGAGAAACCCAATAAACAAGGAACTCAAGCTTACATCACTGCAAAATGTCTTCTTCTCAGGTTAGCTCTGATACCATGTTAAATTTTGAGCATTAATTCACAATACTCTAGGATCTTTGCTGAGAGAATAACATCTACAGTATATCAATGCATGAAAATCACAATATGACAAGCATCACAAGAATCAAAAGCATAAAGACAAGAGACACAGAGTTTCCGTGGGGAAAACCCTAAGGTGAAAAACCCCACAACTTCCTCAGAGATAGAGAGAGCAATGGCTCAACCAAAGTACAACCAAATAACACTGAGATAGTCTCCTGATAGCAGATGATCCTCCTCCTCACTAGTGCGCCACTTTTCAAGTGAGAGTGAGTTTCTTTTCCGAATGAATAAAATAGAGATCTCTGATCTCTATTTATACTAACCTTTTTTCCCAGTGACCTTATGGGGCCAACTTGTCTATCTAGATACATCCGCATTATATTATATATAATTCAGGGCCGACCCCACATGGTGGTCTAATAACCCATTGGCAAGTACACACACTTGCGACACTTGTCAATCCACATGACGACACTTCCTTATAGAGGAATAACACATCGCTTATAATGGTACAATAAATATATATAAAATACATAGTTGAAATACATTTTGAAGTTACATGTACATCAACAATCCACAGGTGAATGGACAAGTCAAAGCAGTAAACAAAACTTTAAAGGTTATATTGCAAAGAACTGTCAATGCCAGTCGAAATAACTAGCACATCATGCTGTACCCAACTCTTTGGGCTTACCGAGCTAATGTAAAGACTGCTACCGAGTTCTCTCCTTTTTAGCTTGTGCATGGGATAGAAGCAGTCATTCTGTTTAAATGCGAGATTCCTTCATTAAAACTAGCCATTCAGTTACTACCGGATACTTCAGTACCGGAAGAACGTTTGTTACATTTAGAACACCTAGATGAACAACACCGCGACGCGCTTACGACAAATGAGGTTCAGAAAAAATGATTCAAAGGACAATATGACAAGTATGTCAAGCCTAGGGTTTTTCTTGAGGGAGATCTTGTTTTACTTTGGGATCAAGACAAGGAACCTATAGGGCCTGGCAAGTTTAATTCCATGTGGCTTGGGCCCTACATAATTTCCAAAGTACTGAAGAAGGGTTCCTACGAGTTGGTATATTATGAGGGTGATAAGTTGGCCAAGCCTAGAAATGGGCTCTTCCTGAAGAAGTACTACGCTTAGGCTGTTGTGATTTTTTTTGTAACATAGCTGTATATTTTGTAGAGCTAGTTTTTGTTTATGCTTGTTAGTTAATATTATGTGTGTTTTCATTTAGTGTATCAGATGTCAACCAAACATTTCTTAGGATTTGTTGATGGCACCAGTCGCCACACCCAACAGTTGGCTTCAACAACTTGGGTCATTTACTCACCCGCTGGCCAACTAGTTTCTTCGGGGGGGTTGTTTGGGTCCCACTATGAACAATGTAACTGAATACAGTGCAGTTATAGATCTTCTCTGTGATGCCCTTATCCACGGCATTTCATGTTTGGAGGTAAGACTTGACTCACAGTTAGCTGTATTTCAGTTAACAGGTGTCTACCAGATTAGAGATCCTTTGCTGCTACATCAGTTTCTGTGAGTTAGATTATTGGAAAGACAGTTTGATTCTATTATATATGAACACATTCCAAGAAATTTAAATGCATTAGCTGATTCATTTGCAAACTATGTTCTAGATTGGCATTTGTATCATACACTTTCATAGACAACATTTCACACATAAAATTCAAACACATACACATGTAAATAACCAATACTATATATAGCCGATACTGTATCAAAAAATATATGAGTTTTGGATCACAAGTCTATCAAGTCATGTCATAAAAGTACAAAACTGGGCACAGTGGCCTCTAAAATATACATAGAATGTATCCCTCTCCTATGGAGAAGGAGGGGCCTCATCATCATCTACTGCATTCCGATAACATATGACTAGCCTAGCTATCTTCTGTAGCACTCTAAGCCATGCTGGGGGAACCCCAACTGCATCTTCCTGCATATCAATAGGTATCTGATCCATGCGGCATGCAGGAACATCATGAGTCAATCGACTCACTTTTCTCTCTATGGTCCCCAACATAGCATTTGCTGCAGCAATATCAGCTGGCCTCACGAAGATGGTAGGATGTCCCTTGGGACGGACAGGCCCAATGTCTGCATATGACACTTGTTTGGTAATTCAAAATTCATTCATAAAAATCAAATACTTGAAAACTTGAAAAAATTAAATAATTCTCAAAATTAAACATACCAATAGCTCCCCAGGCTCCACCTGGAGGAAGCACTAGCTCTGGATCATGGTGGCAATCCAATTCAGCATATGGAAACTGCTCGAAAGCGGGCACTTGCCTCTCCCACCACCCCCAGAAATCATCAGTATGATAACATTAGTGACTTTCCCCACCACCCTGGCAAAGGAATATGTCACCCCAACGGCCTAGTCTAGGCTCACGAGGGTTAACCTGAGGTAGAGGCATCCCCATGCTAATAGCAGGTACTCTCTCTTAAAGAAGTTACATAAAATGCTGCCATATCCAAAATTCTTCATACTCCCGGATTTATATCCCGTGCCTTCATGGATGCCAGTAAACTAGTACACCAATCGTACACATGATCCTGTAAGCATCATACACCAGCATGCATAGGGTTCCTGGAAGCTAGGTGTAGTGAGGCACTACCTGCCACTCGGTTAATCATACTCACAATCACCTTCAGAGGGAGGCCTTCAATGGTAGAAATCAAGATTTGACTTCCTAATTTCTCAGCTCTAGCCACACAATATGTATTCAAGTACTCTTGCACCGATCCTATACCCACACGAGAAGACCCCTTCAAATTTATTGCATCTCCCCTCCGAGAGAGACCAGTAATGAAGTAAATATCATCAACTGTAAGCTCCAAAGTTTTCCCTCGGATGACAAATGTATTGGTATCCACATCCCAGTACTGAATAAGTCTTCGAAACAATCTATTTAGGACCCTCATATTTACAGTTTGGTAGAACTTCAACAAACCGCATCTTCTGAGAGCATGGAGAGTGGCTGGGTCTTGCATGGCCAGCCTATCCATGTCCTCGTGTTCCCTCTCCCTCCAAAGAAGAACCATCCTGCACAAAAATGGCAAAATTTTTAGTTCTCGGCACTTGTTTCTCCATGTTCAGGTTTGAGCGCTACTGTTTATACTAGACAATAACGTATGGGCGCTACTCTATGTGATCATAGTAGCACCCAACCCCTTCATACGCTACTATAGTTGCTACACAGTAGCGCCCGCGCATAAAACGATATGAGCATGATCTTACAAGTGATTTTTGGCTCAAAAATTGAAAACTAAACCGTGTAAATGCAAGATAGGAAGATTCTAACTTACTTAGTGGAAGAAGAATGTTGTTTGGTTGCTCGAATCGATCGCCACGGAGGATTGAAAATGCAAGGTTTGCCCCAAATTCTTTCCCTACAAAAAAAAATTGGAATTTGAGTTTTAAAATGAAATTATATATATTGAAATGGATTTTAATTTTTACCCACCATTGTTAAATTCCCTATAGTTTCAAATTTTACTAAAATGACCTAATTAATCAATTAATATATACACATGGTGCAATGGTAATTTCACTCATCCGGTTCTCATTTTTCACTGAAACTTTGTAGGATTAATTTTCTAAGACTAAATTTATCGCTTTTAAACCTTTTTAACTAGCTCATAGTTCAAATTTATGTATCATCCGAGAGTTTTGTTGATTACTAATATTGTTGTTGAAGACCTAGTTTTGGCAGATTCTGAAGTCATGACCCCAGAAGCTGACCTTTAAGTCATTTTAAGCTCTTGTTTGGACTATTTAAACCTAAACAAGATTGCTGAGCAAGCTTGTCCTCTTCAAGCTCGTTAAAGTAGTCGAAGGCCCATCCACTCAGGTATAGAATTACCCCTTTTCCAGGCCTAGGCGGATAAACTACGGAAAAGGTATACTCTAGGTATACTTTTGTATGCGCTAGAAGAGTTCTTCTTCCATTGTTTTATACTATTTCGGGGGAGGAGACTAACTTTATGAAAAAGGACCTTCGGAACCTTTCTTTAGGGTTTTTAGGCTCTCTAAACATGAAAACGCCAAGCGAGCATTCACCTACTCGGGCTCGATGTGAAATCCACGAGAGGGTAGATAAAGGACTGTTTAAGTTTTTCAACTCTATAAACAAGAAAACATTGCCGAGCATAGACCAATATGGGCTTGATATAAAATCCATGAATAGGTGTAAAGAGGATTGTTTAAGTTTTTCAGACTCTATAAACAGGAAAACACCGGCGAGCATTAATATGCTTGGGCTCGATACTAAAATCCACGAGCAGATATATGGAGTTATTGTTTAAGTTTTTCAGACTGCTTAAAATTGAAAACACCGGCGAGCAAGAACAGATCTTGGCTCGATATTAAAATCCAGAGATAAGTAACATAGAGTAATCTTCTATCTCTTCTTCGAACTCTGTAAACAATGAAGAAGGTACTGAGTCTCCCTCCCATGGGCTCGTTAAACTTTTTACATGGTTGTATCTATTGAGTTTTCATTCTTTCTTGGACTCATTAAAACAACAAGAAAGGTATTCTTTTATCTAAAAAGAATAAGGGATGGGAAAGATGTGTCATATCTTCAATGTCAAAGGTAGTTTAGTCAGTTCGATCCTTGAACACAACACCTACTTGAGTCTATCATGTTGGTTGGGTTCAATTTTTGACCTTAGGGTGAACCTGATCTCCGAGTTGTTTACTGCCCCGGTTGGTTATTCTTCCAACCATATGGAGGGTCTGATAATCTCTCCTACATTTCAGGCTTATCATTTGCCCCATTATGTCAGAAACTGCCTGAGTCACTTTGTGTTGTGCTCACTATTCAAGGATATACCCTGTGTTGGCCATTCTGCAGTTTACCTTGACCTCATGTGTCATCCATCCTAGTGTCATTCTTTTTACATATTACTCCATATCAGCTCATACCAATTGAGTTTTCCTCGAGTTGGATAATGGAGGATGCCTTAATGCCTCTCTTCCAACGGAATTCTTCCCATCGAAATCAACTCATTTTGCTCTGGGAATGAAGTTTAGAGTTTCGGTTAGTAACTTGGAGATTGCAGTCACCAGTGGAAATTTTCCTCGCTGTTGAATGTCGAGAATACATCAATGTCTCTTCTTTGACAGGATCCCCAAGTGTTCGACTCCAAGTCCATCTATTCACACTTATCGGATCGTACTTGGTACCTTGGGCCCCATCATCATTATCGGTGGAAGCCCTCGCATTTGTTAATAGTATACATCAATGACCGGTAATCAAATGATACCCCCCATGTTCGACTATCAGATCATCTATTTACATGGTTAGGGTTTGTACCTCGGGCTGTTTTGGATGACATTGCCTCATTATGTTATCACCCAAGTTGCGCAAGACTGAGCCTCACTTATATTCGGCTCTCCATGAGACATAGATCCAGTTTGTTGTTATTGCTATGATCTCTCAGTTTGACATGGATCCATGCTTGTATTCTAAGTGGCCATGCTATATATACATCTCCTTGTTATGTATCGGATATCATGTTGTATCACACTGTACATCTATATGATGTCAAGAATGTAATTGCTCACTGACCTTGATCTTTGTTGCAGGTGTTCTTGTGACTTGTTTTTGCAGTTCCTTGCTCCTCCTCTGGCTTTGGACTGTAATGTATTTCGGCCATCGTTTCCCTCTGACCTCACACATTAGGGGGAATCTTTTATAGGTCAAACCTGCACCTCTCCACCCGTGATCACCTTGAGCTGTTGATCACACAAAAGGACAACTGGGATGGAGGAGCATGTTGACCTTAGATGAGACCTTGACCTACTACACCTCCTTACAAACTCGCAAAACCCCCCAAAAATGTCATTTTGAGACATGGGTGCTACTCTATCTTAACAGACTAGCGCTTGTACCCTACTCCAGTGTAAAATAGTAGCACTCAACGCTCATGGGCGCTACTCCTCTTCAATAGAGTAGCGTACAACATTTAAAAAATGATGAGTGCTAGTTATAAAACACTATAGTAGTGCCCTGGGTGCTACTCCATTGTGAAATAGTAGCATACACCTCAAAAGATGATTAAAAAATAATTAATTTCATGAAGAGGATTAGTTGCAGTTGGTTTCCCAACTTCCCCAACTTCCTCCATAACCATCTATCGACTTGAACTGTTTCCCTTGTCCTATAAATATAAGGAGGAATGAAGAGAGGGGTTAGACATGAATGCTATCGAGAGACCTTTAAGGAGAAGCTTGTGTTGAAGGAGGTTATGTTGGAAGATTTCAAGCCAGAGAAGAGTAGGAGCCCAAGATTAGGTTGCAGGAGCATTGTTATAGGTCAAACTTGCACCTCTCCGTCCGTGATCACCTTGAGCTGTTGATCACACAAAAGGACAACTTGGATGGAGGAGCATGTTGATCTTAGATGATACTTTGACTCACTCCATTTCCTGACATTACTGGAAAAACCCCAAAAAATATCATTTTGAGATACGAGCGCTACTCTACTTAAAGAGACTAGCACCCATACGCTACTCCAGTGTATAATAGTAGCGCCCATTTCCTAATATACGCTACTCCTTCTCAGCATAGTAGCGCTCAACATTTTAAAATCGATGAGCGCTAGTTGATAAACACTAAAGTAGCGCCCTATACGCTACTTCACTGAACAAGAGTCGCGTACATCTTAAAAGATGATTAAAAAATAAATTAATTTCTCGAGGAGGATTAGTTGTTGGTAGTTTCCCAACTCCCCCAACTTCATCCATAACCATACATCGACCTGAACTACTTCTATAATCCTTTAAATACAAAGACGATTAAAGAGAAAGGTTAGATGGATTAATGGAGAAACTTTGAGACATAGAGATCTAAAGAAGAAGCTTGCATTGGAGGAGTTGATACTGAAGATATCCAAGCCAGAGAAGAGCCAGAGCCCAGAATCAAGTTGCAGGAGCCTGCTACATGATCAGGTATACTTGTACATCGATTTACTTTTGACAATAAAGGTTGAAGTGTCTTTCTTGTTCCAACTTAAATGTGTTCTGAAATAACGTCTTAATTTGGATCTGTTTTGGTCAATATTGAATGTTAAACATTGTTTTTGTTTCTTTCAAGCTTTATATATTGCCCAAAATGCTTTGAGAAAGGTATTGTTATTGCAGGTTTACTGAAAGGAAGGTGGATTTGGAGGTTGAATACAAGATCAAGTAAAGGCTAGGATCGAACTTCGATTGAAAGGTGTGTTCCCAAGATCCATAACTTATTTATTTTCATAAATATCTTTGTAATATCATCAATACACTTACTTGTCACCCCAACCAAGTTGATAGAATTAGTTTCCTTGCTATAGGGTAGATTTTCCCGCCAACAGACTGGGGACTCCGCTGGGGAATGTTGAGTTTTGGCTCTAGGAAACCTTGTTCTTGTTTGTCTTCCCAGAATTGTTTTCACTTCCTTGATGTGTTGAGAAACGTTGTAGGTATCCCTTGCCTGTTTCTTTTTTGCTTCCATCAGTTTTTGGTATCTTTCAAAGTCAATTTTTAAGCTTTTGAGATATGAGCGCTACCCTGTTGTACATACAGTAGTGCCCATACGTTACTGTACTATACATACACTAGCGCCCATCTCTGCAGGGGCACGAATTTCCCTACTGCACAGTAGGGTACATTTCCTAAAACTGTCTGTTAGCTGTTTGCTTGAGTTTTTAGCCATTTTTGTGGTTTGCTGACTTTGCTGTTGGATCTCTTTGACTGTTGTATGAGGTTTTTAACTTTTGGTTAAGTCATAGAACCTTTTCTTTGAGTTTTTCCATCTTTTGAAGCGCTTGTTGACCTTTGGAACATCTGGACTGTTTGTGACTTTTTTGGAAGACTAGGTTGTGTTTTGTGTTGAGCACTTCCACTTTTTTAGGCCCTGACTGCATGTTACTAGTTTACAAAGCTACATACTCTTGTATCCACTGTTTGTGGCAACGTTTGTCTGTTCTTTACTCATCCTATCCTTTGTTTTAGGGTTTGGTCCATGTTAGAGCTTTTAGGGTGTCTTCCGATTTGGTTCATTTCCAATCTTCTTGGACTTATTGTCTTGTTTTGGTTGCAAGTGCATTTAAACAGCTGTAGGCTAATTCATTTCTCAGTTTCTTTATGTTAGTAGGGCAGCTTGCTTGTCTACTTTTGCTTGGCATAGTGGTCTTGCTAGGGCTAGATACTTTAGGTCAGTCCTTTTGTATCTTTCTCCTTTGTTTTCTCCCACTTTGTTTCCAAGTTTAGAGGCTTTTTCTTTGCAAAAAACCTATAGATCAAGTCTTTTTCGAGCTAGTGTCTTGATAGCTATAAGCTTAGGAATATTTTAGCCATACTTACACACATTGCACATAAGTTTTATTTTGCTTGCCATCTTTTTAGTTCTTTTTCGTTTATAGAAAAAGCAAAAAAAATAAAAATTTGTTGGTAGTTTAAGTTTAATAAGACTTATTTTTGTTGTTACAAGATAGCATAGGATATTTTGTACAATTCCAAAAAGAAAACAAAATTTTTTTAGTAGATTTACTCAGATTTTCAGTTTTGGAAGGAAGTAAATGGAAAAAATGAAAAGAGCTTTGTTGTAGAAAGTTTTGATTTTATTGCACTTTTGTTTCCTTGTTGCAACCACGCCACACAAAAGCACTACCCTTTTTGAGTAATAACAGCCCTAAAAAATATTTTAATAAAATAAACTAGAAACAATTTATCTTTTTTAGGGATACACTACACCAACTAGTCTTGGTTAGGATCTTGAGTTTAAATCACCTTAAACCACTCAAGATCACACATTACGCAAAAATCGTAGTAATACTATCACAGGTAAATCCATTTCACTCAAAACTTGCCTGGGATCTATGGAGTAGGTCATTGTGAGATCAGATTGTTGGGAATACTCCTCCTACTTTCTGTTTGAGCATACGCCAAGATCAGATTGCGTATTGGGGACTCTTTCGAGTTTCGGGCTTAGCTACCTTGCCCACGCTTTCTGATTCGACCGGTGACTGTTCCCCCAGGAGTTTTCGGTGTTGTGGTATCCTTAGTATCTGACTCTAGGCTCATACACAGGTGACAACATAGGGTATATCTGCTGTACCTAAGATAGACGTGGGAGGAAATCCCTTACAGGTCTTTGGGAGGGCAGTTGGGTGATTCTAGCGCTTGTACCCTTAGTAATTGTATTGTGGACCCCGGGTAACTGTCTTTCTTCCTTCGTTGATCTGTTATGGGCCCTCATCATCCCAGACTCTTCTCTAGAAGGCATCTTTGTTTGCCTAGTTTGTATACTTAGGACTTTTTCGTTGGTGTGCTGTTTGCCCCCTAGTTGTAGTGGCCACTAGGTTCTAGTCTATTATTTTATATTTATAATCATGGAGAATCAAGAGCTTCGTAGATCAAGGAGGTTTCAAAGCCTTCCACCACTTAGAACAGAACCTTTACAGCTAGCTAGATGACAACGGGTAAACCCCGGTATTTCTTCAGAAACTACTCCTGAAACAGAATTTCCTGAAGAAATTCTTGCAACAGAAAACCTTGAAATAGAGGTTCCTGAGGAACCACTACCAGGTACCACAGATCAGCGACACTTTAGTTCAGTTGAGGTTGAAGATCTTACTTCGGCGGAGTATAGCACTCCTTTCAATCCTCCTTTGACCAATACTAGAATTCCGCTTCTGTCAACTGTTGGTTTCCAGCAACCCCATTTCAGTGCAAACAATTCCTTACCCGGACATATGATGTCTAATATAGGAGGTGAACAGGGAGTTCCCCAAACTCCCACTTTAGGTATGAATACTAACACAGTAAATCCTTCTTTTACTGCTACACCAAGTCAGGCACAAACCACATCTATGTCTACTCCGTCTTTCAGTTTCAATACTGGTACATTAGGTATGCCAAGTTCAACAACGATGGCATCTATTCCTACACCTACTGTTGGACCTAGCAGTACAACCAACTTTTCACCACCTCTTGCTTCTCAACCGTTATATGAGATACCTAGTACTTGGATTTCCACACCTGTTGCAGGACCAAGTGCTTTTGCAACCGTGCCGATCATGAGTACCATGACTACACCGTCTACATCAGCTTCTACTGGTTTCAATACCTTTGCAGGCCCCAACATGAATCAAGGTAATATGCCTACAGGTAATGTCCCTTTTTCCTTATTTTCAGGGGGAGGGGGTAATATTTTTAACCAGCAATATGGCAGGGCTAACACCTAGCCACAGTGGAGGAACCCACAGAGCACTAATCCACTTTCATATGGGTGGGGAAATTTTAATAACTCTTTCGCACAACAACAGATGGCAGGGGGCAACCCCTACTAACAAATAGCTGGGGGAAAACCCTATCAACAGATGGTAGGTGGAAACCCCTATCAGCATATGGCCGGAAGCAACCCTTATCAACAGATGGTTGGGGGCAACCCCTACCAGCAGACGGCTGGGGGAAACCCCTACCAGCAGTTCATGGGTCAAACTATGGGTAGTTCCCCTTTTGCGGCCACAACGTATCAAGTACCGTCTTACCGGCCTCGTCTACCATTTCTGGAAACTTTAAATTTGTCAGATCTTTCCAAACTGACCAACAATCCTGTGTGTCATAATGCTACATGGCCATCAGTTCCCACCAAGTTACCTTCGGACATTCCAAAGTTCGAAGGCAAAGCAGGTGAAGACCCTGGTGACCATGTCACTACTTTCCACTTATGGTGTTCCTCCAATTCATTTAACGAAGATTCCATCAGATTGAGATTGTTCCAAAGGACCTTAACCGGTGCTGCGGCCAAATGGTACATTGAGTTACCTGCAGCAACATTCTCTAGTTTTGGGGATCTCGCGACCATTTTTTTGAATCACTTCCAGCTTCCTGTTCGGTATGATGCGAGAACAGACCTTTTGTCTACATTTAGGCAAAACAAAGCCACTCATTTATCTGATCACATTCAGGAGTGGCGAAGATAGAAGAGGCTCATTAAGGCCAACATACCTCCCAAGTTCCTTCTTGAGTGGTATTTGAAATCACTCCTTCCTTATATTTCTAAGGAAGTAGCTACATCTGGAGTATATAATGAGGAAGAAGCCATCCTACGGACTCAGCAGTTAGACCTCGTTTATGCACAATTTGGGTTACTGTATGAGATCATACCTGATGCACCACGATCGAATACCAATCCGAGTAGACCGAAACCTGGACCACATGCTGACGGCATAGTGGGTTCAGTTGACTCTGTAGCTTTCGAAGCACTGACCAAACAGGTTCATGCCTTATCAGTCAAACAATCGACTGCAGATGTTTCTTCTATCACAACCTCTCCTTCTACTTCTGAGCCTGTCAACCAGGTTCAGAACAATCAAAAGGGCCCTCGGCAGCCCAATAACAAAAAGAAGGGTAAGAAAGGAGAGGGGAACCAACAAAAGCCCAAAAACGACAATGCCGAAGAGGGTAACAAAGAGGAAAAGAAGGTTAAGTTCCCTTGTAAACTTTGCAAGCAGAACCACCTTACTCACCAATGTCCTCTGCTTGAAGAAGCCCAGAAGCTCTTAAGAGAAAAGAAGCCTGTCGTCCTAAAAGATCCATTCCCTAAAGGGCAGGGCTCAACTTCTGGCACCTCAAAAACTGGGGGCACTACACATGCTACGGTTGATCAAACGTTCATTAACATGGTTAATTCGGATGCACTCTTGCAAACTAGAGCCAGGAACTATACCCCGGAAGCACAGAAAAAGGATAAGGAGATTCCAGAATCCTCCACTCCACCACACATACCTGTGGACCCAATGCCCAACATTTCAAAAGGTGTCTTGAAGCGGGCATCCCACAATCCCAACACACGGGTTGCTTCTAACTACAATGTGGTTGAATATTTAGCCCAGACCCCTTGTGCCATGTCTACTCTAGAAGTCTTGCAAAGTTGTCCTTTACAACGGAATGCACTTCTGACAGCTATTGGGAGTATGGAATCCTCTAACATGTCTGCGCGATTTGCTATGATTAATGTCAAATACCGGTTTCCTTACCACGTTTCCCTTCAAATTGAAGTCGTTCATGGTCCAATGACCATTAGACAAGCTGTTGTAGATGAGGGCACGTCGACTTGCGTAATGTCAATTTCGTGTTGGAAAGCTCTAGGTTCTCCTGAGTTAGCCCCTTCTAACACGCTGCTTACTGCATTTGATGGCAGAACTTTCCGTCCACATGGAGTTTTGCCATCATTTGATGTCACTTTGGCCAGTAAGACATTTGCTGTTGAAGTAGAAGTTTTGGATGCTCCGCTTGATTACAATATGTTATTGGGCAGGAGTTGGACATATGCCATGCGAGCTATTGCATTGCCAGTTTTTCGAGTTGTTATGTTCCCATTTGAAGGTAAGATCGTTACAGTCGATCAAATTTCTTTCACTCAGAGAAACAACTAGACTTCTTCGGAAACCACAGTTCCATTAATTGATCAAACCACCCTAGTTGGAGAGAGTTTAGGAGCAGGACTTTACGGCTCATTGATTGGCACTTTTGACCTACCAGCTCCTACCTTATTCATTGGTACTGAGGGATGTTCATCGTCTGAAACTTCCATTGTCAGTTTAACAACTGATTCTGAGTTTCTCTCAACTAATACAAACCCCTTCGTACCCACCCCTATTTTAGAAGTTACCCACTTGGATTCTTATCAAACTAAAACAGAACATATGTCGACTCCATTGGTGTCTGTCGAATCAAACATAGATTGTGCCACTAATTAGACACCAGACCTGATCCACTCTCTTGACAGTTCAGAAACTGCTCTACCTTTTGAGGAGGAAATGTTAGAAACCATGACTGACCCGAACCATCCTCGTGAACATATAGATCCCGGGTCCTTCTTGTTTCCTTTTCTTAACTTGTTAGAGAGAGGTGAATTTTGTCCAACACTCAATGAAAATATTAATTCCACTTCTTCACAAATTGGTCTTGTTGAAGGGAATAGATTACATACCTTGCTGGTGAACATTTTCACTGGGGTCAATGGAAACATTTTCTTTGAAAAGGGATGTTATCTCGATGAGATCATTCCGTATACCAATATTTTCCATGATTTCCATAACACCTTTTCCCGACCTCACGAGGAGGATCCAGGCATTGACCCTATCTGAAGAAGTACTACGCTTAGGCAGAAGTACTTTTTCTTGTAACATAGCTGTATATTTTTTGTAAAGATAGTTTTGTTATGCTCGTTAGTTAATCTTATGTGTGTTTCGTTTCGTGTACCAGATGTCAACCGAACAATTCTTAGGATTTGCTGATGGCACTAGTCGCCACACCTGTCAGTTGGCTGCAGCAGCTTGGGTCATTTATTCACCCGCTGACCAACTTGTCTCTTCGGGGGGGGGGGTTTGTTTGGGTCCTACCACGAATAATGTGGCTGAATACAGTGCAGTTATAGAACTTCTCCGAGATGCTCTCAGTCATGGCATTCCACATTTGGAGGTAAGGCTTGACTCACAATTAATTCTATTTCAGTTAACACGTGTCTATCAGATTAGGGATCCGGGATTGCTACGTCAATTTCTACGAGTTAGACTTTTGGAAAGACAATTTCATTCTATTAGATATGAACACATTCCAAGAAGTTTAAACACATTAGCTGATTCATTAGCAGACTATGTGTTAGACTGGCATTTGCATCATACATTGTCATAAACAACATTGCACGCATAAAATTTAAACACATACACATGTAAATAACCGATACTGTATCAAAAATAATGATTTTTGAGTCACAAGTCTATCAAGTCATGTCATAAAAGTACAAAAACTGGGCATAGTAGCCTCAAAAAGATATAAATAGAATGTATTCCTCTCCTATGGAGAAGTAGGTACCTCATCATCATCTACTGCATTGTGATAGCATATGACAAGCCTAGCTATCTTCCGCAGCACCCTAAGCCATGCTGGGGGCACCCCAACTACATCTTCCTGCATATCCATAGGTACCTGATCCATACGACATGCAGGAATTTCGTGAGTCAACCGACTTATTTTTCTCTCCAAGGTCCCCAACATAGCATCTGCTGCAGTAATATCAGATGGCCTCACAAAGATGGTAGGATGTCCCTCAGGATGAACAAGCCCAACATCTGCATGTGACACTTGATTAGAACTCCAAAATTCATTCATAAAAATCAAATACTTGAAAAAGTTTGAAAAAATTAAATAAATTCTCAAAATTTAAAACATACCAATATCTCCCCAGGCTCCACCTGGAGGAAGAACCAGTTCTGGATCATGACGGAAATCCAATCCAGCATATGGAAACTGCTCAAAAGTAGGCATTTGCCTCTCCCACCACTCCCAGAAATCATCAGTATGATAACAATAGTGACTTCCCCAACCACCCTGGCGGAGGAATATGTCACCCCAACGGCCAAGTCTGGGCTCATGGGGGTTAACCTGAGGTAGAGGCATCCCCAAACTGATAGCAGGCATCCTCTCAAAGAAGAAAGTACACAAAATACTACCGTACCCAAAATTCTTCAATGTGTCGGATTTGCAACCTGTCAATTGAGATTTCATGTTTGCCAATAAACTAGTACACCAATCATAGACATGACCGTGTAAGCATTGTACACCAATATGCATAGAGTGCCTGGAAGATAAGTGTTGTGAAGCACTACTTGCTACTCGGTTGATCATGCTCACTATCACTTTCAAAGGGAGACCGTCAATAGTTGAAATCAAGACTTGGCTTCCCGATTTCTCAGCTCCGGCAACACAATATGTATTTACATACTCTTGCATAGATCTTACACCTACACAAGAAGACCCTTTCAGATTGATTACATCTCCTCTCCTTGAGAGACCAGTAATAAAATATATGTCATCAACAGTAAGCTCCAGAGTTTGCCCACAGATGAAAAAAGTATTGGTATCCACATCCTAGTACTGAATAAGTCTTCAAAACAATTTGTTTAAAGCCCTCATGTTTACGGTTCGGTAAAACTTTAACAAACCGCATCTTCAGAGAGCGTGGAGGGTGGATGGATCTTGCATGGCCAACCTATCCATGTCCTCATGCTCCCTCTCCCTCCATTGAAGGACCATCCTGCACAAAAAACCAAAATTTTTGAGTCTCGACGCTTGTATGTAGGTTTTCAAGAGTGTACGCTACTGTGTATACTACATAGTCACGTATGGGTGCTACTCTGCTTCAGCATAGTAGCGCCCATCACGTTTACACGCTACTGTTATGGTTACACAGTAGAGCCCGCGCAGCAACACTTGTGAGCATCACGTTACAAGCTATTTTTTGCTCAAAAATTGAAAACTAAACCATGAAAATGCAAGCAAAGTGAATTTTAACTTACTTGGTGGAGGAAGATTGATGTTTGGATGTTTGGTTTGATCGCCACGGAGATTTGAAATTTGCAAAAGGTTGCCCCAATCTTTGCCCTACAAAACAAAATTGAAAATTGATTTTTAAAATGCAATTATATATATGAATTGGATTTTGATTTTTACCCATAATTGTTAATTTTCTATAGTTTCAAAACATTCAAAAAATCCCTAATTAATCAATTGAAACACACAATATGGTGCAATACTAATCCAAGCTCAATTTTCATTTAATTTTTGTCGGATTTGTCTCCTAAGTTTAAAAATTCTTGATGATAGACCTTGTCAACTAGCTAAATATTTCAAATTCATATATCATTCGAGATTTTTGCCGCATCGACTAATATTTTGTTGAAGACCTAGTTTTGGCAGAGTATGAAGATATGATCCTAGAAGCTGACCTTTAAGTCATTTTAAGCTCTTGTTTGGACTATTTAAACCTAAATAAGATTGCCGAGCAAGCTTGTCCTCTTCGAGCTCGTTAAAGTAATCGAAGGCTCATCCACTCAGGTATAGAATTACCCCTTTTTTGGGCCTAGGTGGATTGACAATGGAAAAGGTATACTCTAGGTATACTCCTGTATGCGCTAGAAGAGTTCTTCTTCCATTGTTTTATACTTTTTCGGGGGAGGAGACTAGCTGTACGAAAAAGGACCTTTTGGAGCCTTTCTTTAGGGTTTTCAAGCTCTCTAAACATGAAAATACCAAGCGAGCATTCACCTACTCGGGCTCGATGTGAAATCCACGAGAGGGTAAGTAGAGGACTGTTTAAGTTTTTCAACTCTATAAACAAGAAAACACCGTCGAGCACAGACCAATTCGGGCTCGATATAAAATCCACAGATAGGTGAAAAGAGGATTGTTTAAGTTTTTCAGACTCTATAAACAGGAAAACACATGCGAGCATTAATCTACTTGGGCTCGATACTAAAATCCATGAGCAGATATATGGAGTTATTGTTTAAGTTTTTCAGACTCCTTAAAATTGAAAACACCGGCAAGAAAGAACAGATCTCGGCTTGATATTAAAATCCAGAGATTAGTAAATATAGAGTAATCTTCTATCTCTTCTTTGAACTCTATAGGCAATGAAGAAGGTCCTGAGTCTTCCTCCCATGGGCTCGTTAAACTTTTACATGGTTGGATCTATTGAGTTTTCATTCTTTCTTGGACTCATTAAAACAACAAGAAGGGTATTCTTTTATCTAAAAAGAATAAGGGATGGGAAAGACATATCATATCTTCATTGTCAAAGGCAGTTTGGTCAGTTCTATCCTTGAACACAGCACCTACTTGAGTCTATCTTGTCGGTTGGGTTTAGTTTTTGACCTCAGGGTGAGCCTTTCCTCCAAGTTATTTACTCCCCCGGTTGGTTATTCTTCCAACCATATGGAGGGTCTGCTAATGTCTCTTACATTTTAGACTTATTGTTTACCCCATTATGTCAGAAAATGCCTGAGTCACTTTGTGTCGTGCTCAATGTTCAAGGATATACCCTGTGTCGGCCATTCTACAATTTACCTTGACCTCATGTGTCGGCCTTCCTAGTGTCAGTATTGTTACATATTATTCCATGTCAACTCTTACCAGTTGAGTGTTCCTCGAGTTGGATGATGGAGGATGCCTTAAGGCCTCCCTTCCAACGAACTTCTTCCCATCGACATCAACTCATTATTCTGGGATTGAAGTTTAGAGTTTCGGTTAGTACCTTGAAGATTGCAGTCACCAGTGGAAATTTTCCTTGCTATTGAATGATGAGAATACATCAATGTCTCTTCTTTGACAAGATTCCCAAGTGTTCGACTCCAATTCCATTTATTCACATTTGGTGAATCGTACTTGGTACCTTGGACCCCATCATCGTTATCAATGGAAGTCCTCGCGTTTGTTAATGGTATACATCAATGACCGGTAATCAAACGATACCCCCCATGTTTGACTGTCAGCTCATCTATTCACATGGTTAGGGTTTGTACCTAGAGTTGTTTTGGATGAAGACCTTGGGATTTTAGATGACATTACCTCATTTTGTTATCACCCAAGTTGCGCAAGACTGAGCCTCACTTATATTCGGCTCTCCATGAGACATAGATCCAGTTTGTTGTTATGGCTATGATCTCTCAGTTTGACATGGATCCACGCTTGTATTCCAAGTGGCCATGCTTTATATACATCTCCTTGTTATGTATCGGAGATCATGTTGTATCACACTGCACATCTATATGATGTCAAAGTTGTAATTGCTAGCTGACCTTGATCTTTGTTGCAGGTGTTCTTGTGACTTGTTTTCTACGGTTCTTTGATCCTCCTTTGGCTTTGGATTATAATGTATTTCGGCCATTGTTTCCCTCTGACCTCACACATTAGGGGGCATCTGTTATAGGTCAAACTTGCACCTCTCCGTCCGTGATCACCTTGAGTTGTTGATCACACAAAAGGACAACTTGGATGGAGGAGCATGTTGACCTTAGATGATACTTTGACTCACTCCATTTCCTGACATTACTGGAAAAACCCCAAAAAATATCATTTTGAGATACAAGCACTACTCTACTTAAAGAGACTAGCCCCCATACGCTACTCCAGTGTATAATAGTAGCGCCCATTTCCTAGTATACTCTACTCCTTCTTAGCATAGTAGCACTCAACATTTTAAAGTCGATGAGCGCTAGTTGATAAACACTAAAGTAGCGCCCTATACGCTACTTCACTGAACAAGAGTCGCGTACATCTTAAAAGATGATTAAAAAATAAATTAATTTCTCGAGGAGGATTAGTTGCTAGTAGTTTCCCAACTCCCCCAACTTCCTCCATAACCATACATCGACCTGAACTACTTCTCTAATCCTTTAAATACAAAGAAGATTAAAGAGAAAGGTTAGATGGATTAATGGAGAAACTTTGAGACATAGAGATCTAAAGAAGAAGCTTGCATTCGAGGAGTTGATATTGAAGATATCCAAGCCAGAGAAGAGCCAAATCCCGGAATCAAGTTGCAGGAGCCTGCTACATGATCAGGTATACTTGTACATTGATTTACTTTTGACAATAAAGGTTGAAGTGTCTTTCTTGTTCCAACTTAAATGTGTTCTGAAATAACATCTTAATTTGGATCTGTTTTGGTCAATATTGAATGTTAAACATTGTTTTTGTTTCTTTCAAGCTTTATATATTGCCCAAAATGCTTTGAGAAAGGTATTGTTATTGCAGGTTTACTGAAAGGAAGGTGGATTTGGAGGTTGAACACAAGATCAAGTAAAGGCTAGGATTGAAATTTGATTGAAAGGTGTGTTCCCAAGATCCATAACTTATTTCTTTTCATAAATATCTTTATAATATAATCAATACACTTACCTGTCACCCCAACCAAGTTGATAGCATTAGTTTCCTTGTTATAGGGTAGATTTTTCTGCCAACAAGCATGCTGCAAAGTCAGGTATATTTTGTATCATCAATTTGCATTTGACAATAAAAGGTTGAAGCATTTTTCTTGTCCCAAATCAAGTGTTCATTAAGTTATGTACTTTTTTGGATCTGTTTTGGTTAATATTTGATGTTTAAATTGCTTTATCCATTTCATCATTATATATTATCCAAGATACGCTGAGAAAGGTATTGTGTTGTAGGTTTATCGAATGGGAGGTTGACTTGAGGATTGTTAAATTTTCAGAATTTACTTCAATCTGATCTAGGATCTTAACTGAGAGAACAACATGTACAACAAATCTATAGCATATCAATCATGGACAGAATAATGCAAGCACACAAGAGACACATAGTTTACTTGGGGAAAACCATAAAGGTGAAAAACCCCAATAACTTCCTCAGAGATAGATAGAGCAATGATACAACCAGAATACAAGAGATAGTCTTCTCCTAGCAGCAGAGCCTCCTCCTCCACAAGTGCGCCACTCTCCCAAGTGTGAGTGAGATAATAGAATGTGTAAAATTAGAGAGACACACTCTCTATTTATACACTAACTTGACTTGACCTTTACTCAACTAGGTCAGCCTCAACTTAACCACTTAACATAATGCTGACTGGGCCGACCCCCACTAGGGTGGTCTAATAACCCTTTGACCCACATGGACGACCCCCAATGGGGTGGTCTAATAACCCTTTTACCCACATGACTTATATAGGGCCGACCCCAACAAGGTGGTCTAATAACCCATCAAGTATAAGTTACGACACTTACAATATAAATGACGACACTTCTGTATAGAGGAATAATAACATCTCTATAGGAATACAACCACTTTTGTATAGAGGAATAATAAAATCTCTATAAGAATACAATATACATATATGTGAAATACATTCTGAAGTTACATATACATCAACAAGGATCGAGCGCAAGACTGAATAAGAGCTAGGATCGAACTTCATTCAAAAAGGTATGTTCTCAAGACCTATAACCTATTTCCATTCATAAACATCTCTGTAACACAGTTAGTATGATTACCTATCATCCCCTTTCAGTTGATAATGTCTATTTCCTTGTTATAGGGTAGTTTTTCCTACCAACAATCACCTAGAATCCGATAAACCCTGTCTAGTATGCCATTTTTTACTAGAAATTCATGGATTGCACACGAAAGAACAAGTCATGGAGAGAGAAAAAGAAACGTGTTTTCTGTCTGAGATGAACTTGCAGAGCCGAATGCCATATAAACCCTGTGTGGATGCATTAACTATTAATAAAATCCTCGAAGGTAAACACTAATATGAGTTAGAGAGCGTGAATAACTTAGAGAACCTGTGAGAGCATCTAGATCTAATAGTGGGTGATTAAGCGGCGGAACAGAGCTTCTGCCGCAACTCTAAGAGGGTTCCAGTTGGAATAACAGAGCAAAAGGTTAGATGGAAGGTGGATATGCTTGCTAACCAGCTGTATATTGGATTAGCATGAGGTTGGAGCCCTGACTATGATAGAACCCATTTAACCCTCCTTAGTGGATACATAGCCCCAGCTCGGAGGTGATCTCTGATTGCTGAAATAATAGAGGCTAGATAGAGATCTATGGTTGGGTTGGAACATTGCAGACCATAGCCAGTTTTTTTGGAGTTTTAATGTGAAATATAAGTGTTCCTTATGCCTTGAATGATGCCTATTCTACATCTGTGTATATGTGTTCCTTTATGTCTGAATGCATGAGTTGATCCAAAAAGGGTAATAGGGTTGAATTTCCATGTAATAGGTCTCATTATGTGGTGTATGTTATTGATTGCTGAATGTATCCTGCATGGTGTGTTGATGATACTGCTTTTAGCTATGGTTGTTAGGCATATACATGTACCCATTTTTTAAGTGAATGTCTCATTGATGAATAGGTTTGTAGCAATAGGCACTATGTTAATTCTGTGGTGCATGTTATTTCCTTATCCTCGCACCTTTACATCTGTATATGATGATAGAGATCATATGGATGTAGGATTAAGGATTAGGGCTAAGTCCCTGCATGTTATATCATCAATATACCTAATAGGTGATCTATGATTGCTGAAATAATAGAGGCTAGGTAGAGATATATGGTTGGGTTGGAACGTTGCAGACCATATCCAATTTGCTTCGAGTTTTAATGTGAAAGATAAGTGTTCCTTATTCCTTGAATGATGCATGTTCTACATCTGTGTATATGTGTTCATTTATGTCTGAATGCATGAGTTGATCCAAAAAGGGTAATAGGGTTGAATTTCCATGTAATAGGTCTCATTATGTGGTGTATGTTATTGATTGGTGAATGTATTCTCCATGGTGTGTTGATGATATTGCTTTTAGGTATGGTTGTTAGGCATATGCATGTACCCATTTTTTAAGTGAATGGCTCATTGATGAATAGGTTTGCAGGAATAGGAACTATGTTCATTCTATGGTGCATGTTATTTCCTTATCCTTTCACCTTTGCATCTGTATATGATGATAGAACTGATATGGATGTAGGCTTAAGGATTAGGGCTAAGTCCCTACATGTTATATCATCAATATACCTAATAGGTGATCTCTAATTGCTGAAATAATAGAGGCTAGGTAGAGATCTATGGTTGGGTTGGAACGTTGCATACCATATCTAGTTTGCTTCGAGTTTTAATGTGAAAGATAAGTGTTCCTTATGCCTTGAATGATGCATGCTCTACATCTGTGTATATGTGTTCATTTATGTCTGAATGCATGAGTTGATCCAAAAAGGGTTGTAGCTAGGGTTTTACCCCTAGCTTGTGCAAATGAGCACCTACTAAGGAGAATGGACTCCTTAGTAGCAGTTCAGTATATTAAACTAATTAAGCTAAAACAGAAAATAAATTACTTTAGACATGGTGCATAAAACATAAACAAAAGATATAAAGAATGGCTTTTTGTATTGATATTACCTTCAATGAGAAGGTTTGATGAAGCCCTTTGCAGTGTCCAAGAGGATGCTCCAAGCTTCAAGATGCTCCTTCTCCTTCTCCAATGATGGGAATGGGCCAAAAGTGGCTCTCAAGGTGAAAATAGTTCAAAGGTGAACTAGGGTTTCGAGAGAGATTTTGGCAGAGTAAGGGTGCTTGTGATTGTGGATATGGAATAAGGGATCTCCATCACCTATTTATAGTTTCTTGGTGGTGGAGTGCTGACCCATGGTTTTGGAAAACACATGGTTTAGGGCAGCTGTATAGGGTTTTTTCCTCCTTTTCCTCATTATTTTATATTTTTTATTCCTTTTTTTAGGGGATTTTTGCTATTTTTGGAGGAAAAGGGGGTTTTTTTAGCCTTTTTTAGGCTATTTTGAGGGTTTTTTGGCCTTTTGGAGGCAATTTAGGCATTTTGGAGGCTTTTTAATGGGATTTTTTGGGATTTTTAATGGGAATATGGTAGGAAAATGGACAAATGAGCCATATAATGTGGTAAATGAGCTAGTGAGCACTTTTTAGGTGTTAACAGATTGCCCCCTGATGTGCGAGGTCAGGAGCTCATCGTATGGCCGATGGACATCATAAGTCATGAATGGTTTTCCTGGGATGTGGAGAGAAGAGAAGAAACAAACTGAAGCCCGGAACAACGATCCCGAACAACTGCAAGAACTAAAAGTACATAACCTCAATAATGGATGAGGAATCATCTGATCATATAGACGAGGCGGGCATTCCCATGCTCGTATCAGGATATAACATAACAATGGGGTCCAAAAAGTGGGGACCTGACATATACATGACCTCAAAAACTGAATGAGGAATAATCTCAATATATGGACGAGGCGGGCATACCCATGCTCGTATCAAGATACATAAACAGAACTGTGAGGCCCAAAAAAGGGGGACCTGTAAGATACATAGCCACTGTGTACATCATAAGAGTCCAGAGGGGACACAAAATCTGGGACATACTGCTGGGCGGATCATGTGTGAACTACAGAACTGGTGCACTAGAACAATCAACAGTGCTACTGAATGTGGTACCAAAGGAACTGATGAGCTGCTGGATCATAGTGACTGGGGTCATACTCTCCATGGTACACTGGACTGGAACTAAACCTGGGTACTCAAGGAAGCATAGAACTGGATGGCTTCCGAATACAATCGCCAACGCAGCCCGGACATCCACGGGAACATATAACTGGGCGTTCCAAAGTGACTCACCAATGTGCTAGAGTCGGGGGAAATCCGGGGTCTTCGACTAAAAACTGATGGGATATAATCCTACGCGATCCTCAACGATGTGATCAAGGTGCTGAAGTCGAGCATGTGAGGAACAACCACTCGAAGAGGCAATGATGTCTCCTCTCAGAATGATCCGTAGGCACTTACCACAGATGGTGATAAGTCCAAGGCGTAGGGACCTCTGGGCCTATCCTCTGGAATAGAGGAGCTGTCGTCGACAAAGGGAGACCTGCAACTATCAAGGCAATGATGTTTCCTTGACAGGAGCGCGAGGTACAAGACCGAAATGTGATGGTGCTGATGGCAGGACTGATAAACTGTGGGGGGACAACTGGGCAAGTAGAGTGGATGGACTCAAACTTCCTTTGTTCAGAGTATGAGAATGGGAATGATCTTGGCAGCATATGAAACGGACTGAGGGGAAAGGAATCATAGCTGTAATAGATCTGGGAGGATAACTGGCTGAGGGAGACTCAAGCTGTGGTAAAATGGCAGGAGACTGCAGAATACTCTGAATAAAGGCGACCTGATTGGGGGTGCTGCCGAGATGATCGATCATAGTGCCAGGAGGCACAGGAGGGTACTTCTTCATGGGTTAAGGAACTAGAAGAAGTGTGTGTAAAATGATACTGTCGTGTGGATTTGACGAGCCCAGGACAGTTCATGCTCGTGGTTGCTTTCAATTTTAAGGAGTCTGAAAGCGATAAGAAGACTCTGAGATGATGGAATGGTACTGTCGTGTGGATTTTACGAGCCCAGGACAGTTCATGCTCGTGGTTGCTTTCAATTTTAGAGAGTCTGAAAGCAAATAAGAAGACTCCAGGGGGTTGCTTTTTCGTAGATTTAGTCTCCAAGGCCCAAAGAAGCATAAAAGGATGAAATGAAGAACTCTTCTAGCCAGTGTGACTAGAGTATTCCTTTTTCGTAATTAGTCTACCAGGTCCGGAAAAGGGGTAAACTTATACCAGATAGACGCCCTTTCAGGTACTTTAGCGAGCATGAAAGGAAGCAAGATTGCTCGGCGATCTTTTCATTCTTTTAGGAGTCAGAAAAGAGCTTAACGGAAACTCCCTAAGTGCCTTTTTCGTAAAGGACTTGTCCGGCCCGAAAAAGGGATAAAAGTATACCGAACAAAAGGAATGGCCAGGCAAGGAGGAAGTGTTCAATCAAGGTTCAGTAATGATGACCAAGAACGAGGGTAGGGGGGAACACTGGTGGGCCTCCTTGCGAGGTAGATGAAATGGTGGCAAAATAACGAAACATTTGCAGTATGACAGGAGTGAATGGCTCATGTAAAAATGTGGAACAATCGTATGGCGGCCGTTGTAGCGCGCAAACCGAGGCAGCAAGGTGTCGGGGACACAATGTTAAAATTGTACCAAGTGAGAGCGAGAAATGATCTCAAGCATCATCACAAGCTCGGAAAAATGAATCCGGCGATATAAAGGGTGTCAAAAACGGGTAACGGCCGATGTGGCACGCAAACTGAGGTGACGGGGGCATTTTGAAAAATGCCCAGAAAATCTGGAGGTGAGAGCGAGAAATGATCTCCAGCATCATCACCAGCTCGGAAAAATGAATCCGATGATATAAAACATGTGAAAAACGGAGAACGGCCGATGCGGCATGCAAACCGAGGCGACTAGTGGTGTCTGAAAAAATGGGCAAAAAATGACGGAACAAAAATAATGCAACGAGGTGACCATCATGATGGTCGCGTCGTGCTGATTCCAGTGGTGGAAATGGTTTGAAAAATGGTCAAAAACAAAATGAAAGTACTGTACAACGCAGACCAATGAGGCTGCGGGTTGCTTTTATGGGTAAAAACGCTTGAGATACAACCCATTATGAGGGTTGCGCAAAGGACGGCCTTCGGAGTCAGCTAAGATGTATGCCCCCTTGCCGAGGCAGGTCTGCACGACGTAAGGGCCATGCCACATAGATTCAAACTTCCCTTTACCGGTTTTATCGTGAGCTTGGTCATAGGCGAGGACGAGGTCCCCTTCGTGGAAGGTTCGAGGGTGAACATGTTTATCATAACCGGCTTTGGAGCGGTTTTTGGCAGCTTCGATGTTCTGGAGTGTGGCCCGACGGTCCTCATCGGCTTGTTCGAGTTGTAGCAAACGCTGCTCGATGGGGGAGGTGTCAGGGAGAAGCTCAACAGCGATCTGTAAGGCAGGAATCTGACATTCAATGGGGAGGACAGACTCTACACCGTGAACTAGATGGAATGGTGTAAAACCAGTGGCGGTCTTAGTGGACCGGGTACGGGCACATGAGGCCGGAGGAGAGGAGGACTTGCCGGAGGAGGAGCGAGGGGAGGATTTGCCGGAGGAGGAGCGAGGGGAGGATTCAGAGGCAGCCGATACAGGTAGTGATGCAGGATACGACTCCCATTAGGGGGCGCAGGGGACTCCCCCGAGTTTTGTAGCTACGGCATGTATGTAGATGAGGCTTTAGGCATGTATAGCCATTTTTTTGTATAGCTGAGTACAGGGGTACTCAGGACATGTATAGCACCAAACATGTATATTTTTTGATATATATATATATATATGCACGTGGATGCACCTTTTTATATGATGTTGTTTTATGTGTACGCACGTGGATGCGCTTTATGAGTTATGATGTGGTTACGTTGCACATGGATGCAAGTAGGTTAGGATGTTAGGCACGTGGATGCCCCTTGTGTAGTTTATGTGATGTGACATGATATATGTATAATTAGGCACGTGGATGCCCCTATGGATATGCATGTGGTTTATGTACATGGATGCAAATGTGGATGCGATGCAATCTTTTTGGGTTTTTATATATATGTTTATGAGATGCTTATGGGAATGCGATGCATGATGTTACATGGTATGAGTGATATGCCATTCTAGGATGTTGTTGGCCATTTGGTCTGCGACACTATTTTGGGCTCTGGGGACATGTGTGAATGTGATGGATTCAAATTGTCGACTGAGTTGTTTTGTGCGCAGGAACTTTCTAAAAAGGCAGGGATCACGCACCTGGTAGCAGTTGTTGAGCTGGGAGACAAGTAGCTGGGAGTCAAGGAACACATGAAGGTGACTTATGCCTATTTGGAGAGCAGCAGTCAAGAGACCGGTCACAGCATCATACTCCGCCTGGTTATTGGTAGCAGTGCCTATACATATTCCGTCAAGGTGAATCATCTCGTTGGAAGGGGAGTACAAGACCCATGCTGCAGAAGCCAGGTTGGGAGACCAGCGGCTTGCGCCATCAGCAAAGCCAGTGTAACAAGGTGGAAGATGGTCCATCTGTAATCATGCAGAAATGATGAATGTAAGATGATGGTAAAAAAGGTGAAAAACAAAAAGAGAGCAAACTGTACAATGCGGACCAATGAGGCTGCGAGTTATTCGAGGGATAGAGACTCCGGAGGATACAACCCAGCAGGGGGGTTGCGCAAAGGAGGGCCTTCAGAGTCGGTTTCTGTATGAATAGGAAGTTCCTCTGGCCGTGTGTCCATGTGATGGTCAAGAATGGCGGGGTTGAACCTAGGCATTCCGGGAGAGGGCCAAACAAAGACATCATGGAACTACTGGAAGAGTTGACGGTAGGTCTCGATCTCATGCTGACGGCAGGAGGCTCCTAAAGTGATGAGTTCAGGGGCCCATCCTGAGAACTTTGAGGGAGGAAGAGGATGTTGTTGCTGACGAACGGGGGGTACATCAGGCCATGTGTCAATGTGGTGCTCTATAATTGCGGGGTCGAGACCAGGCATTTCGGTATAGGACCAGGCAAAGACATCACGGAATTCTCTAAAAAGGTTTATGTAGTCCTCAATCTCTTGTTTACTGCAGAATGCTCCTAAAGTGATGAGTTCAGGGGCACGTCCTGGGGCAGCGATATCAACTTGGATGACAGGTGAGATGTTGGCTATGTTACCCTCCTCGAAGGCATCAGGAGCAGGAATAGGGTCCTCGAACCAGTCGACCTTGGTGGGGAGGAAGTCTTTAGACTCAACTGTGAATTGGTTAGCTGTGCTAGAGGAGGATTCTTCTGGGATGAAATACGAACGATGGTGCATATCGTCCCAGGGATAATCCGGGGCAGTCAGGGCCTCAAGAACTTCCTCATCGGTACGGAAAGTTTGCGTCGTCAAATCGGTTGACGAGGGAATGGTAGTGGAAGAGATCATGTAAATGGTGTTAATCTCTCCAGAAGGTGAAGAGTCTGGGGGGTAGATCTCCTCAATGGTAGGTGGTGCCGTCTCAAGATCCAGATTGTTCATCTCATAGAGAGCTGCTCTGTAATCCGGGAGATCGGGACAATGATGTGAATAATGCCCGTAAATACCGCATATGGCGTAAGAGTGGTTGGTACGTAGGTACTTATCTTTAGGCTTGGGAGTGGGGTTGAGTTCGACAGTTGGGATGTTAGGGTCATCGTCGAGCATCTGCATGTGCTTCTGTAATGCTGGTAACTGTGGGCATTGGTGAGTGGCATGGCCTAACTCGTCGCACAGCGAGCATTTGGGAGGAGCGCGAAATACTGGAGGGTTTTTTACTGTCTTGGGAGGTGGGACAGCAGTGTAAGGTTGTGGACCTCTGCCCCCAGTGGGTTGGGGAGGAGGAGGAGTCATCGTGGAGGACGAAGGGGTAGAGACACCGGGAGGTGGCTGAGTGGTAGTAGCCATGGGTTGCACCGGTTGGAGGACAACATCTGGTGTCGGCGGGCGAACGGGAGGCGAAAGATACCATACAGGTAATCCCAAGGTTAACCCAGGGAGGCTAAGGGTAGCCATGACCGGGGCGCTTACTACTCCCGATGGAGGGACTAAGAATGGGATCGTATGGATCGGTGTAACACCAATGTGGCTAGGTACCAATGGTGGTTTAGGCAACAAGGGTGGTTGAGTATTAGGTGGTAGGTTGTCATGGGACAAGGTACATAAGTCAGACATTTCGGGCGTAGATGACGGCGGAGGAATGGATTGAAAGGTGGAGGTCATCGGCGCGTCTGAGTAGACTCCAGGCCCCGAAGAGGAAACAAACGAAGTGGTGGCAGGAGAAACAGGTTGTTCAACCATGGGGAGAACGTTTTCAGGTGCCGCCGGAGCACTGGGATCATAGTATGTGAGCTGGTCAATTTTAACCACGCGTCCCTCATGGGGGAACATCATGGTGCGAAAGACGGAAGAGGCAACCGCCCGCATGGCATACATGTAGCTGCGGCCAAGTAAAAGGTTGTAATCCAATTGAGCATTGATTACCTCTATGTCAATAAGGACGGTTTTACCACCTAACTAGACAGGTATGTTGGGTAGGAGGCCTTGGGGCTGGGCCGAACGACCGTCATAGGCGCGTAACGCAGTGGTGGACTGCTGGAGAGGAGGGGATCCTAGCTTCCGCCATACAAATGTAGACATAACGCATGTGGAGGCACCCTCATCGATGATGCACCGATGGATGACAAGATTCCTAACGGAGACAGTAACTTGGAATGCTAAGCTGGAAGGTAGGCGTGGTTCAGACTGGTCTAAATCAAATGCCATCATCTTCGAATCATGTGGGTCAATGCCCCCAATGGCAGAGAGTAAGGTCTTGCGCTGGGAAGGGCAGCTCTTCAAGACCTCTAGTGCAGACATGGCTGCGGGAGATTGAGCTAGGTCGTCTACGATGTTGTAGTTTGACGCAGCGCGCGCATTAGGGTTATTGTTGATTCGGCGAAGTGGGAAACGAGCTGCTTTCGCAGCGCCGTCTATGGGCGGTGGAGGTATACGTAACGCTTGATCGGTGGGATGGGCGTTAGTAGTTTTATCCGTGGGATTGGCTGCAGAGGTGGAGCCATATTGGTTCCGACGGGTCTGGAGATTGACGTCAGCAGATGACATCATCAGCAAGTGGTGGGTACCTGAGTCAAACATGGGTTGATCAGGAGCGGCGTAAGTGATCTGTTGCTGTTGGGGTTGCGCGTTAGCTTGGGGGGCCAATGGCTGAGTGTTCACCACACCTTGGGTTGGTAAGGGGTTTTGCAGCACCAAAGGGGGTTGTTGAGGTTGGGGGGGGTTGGGTGGCGCTTGGGGAGCCGCATGCCCTTGGCGATGGGCCTCGTCAACCCATAGTTGCCGAGCTCGCTCTAAGTGTGGGCAAGCATGTGTGTAATGTCCGTAGACCCCGCAAATGGAACAAGGATGGTTTGTTCGCAAATTCGGGTTTTTGGCCTGCTTAGGTGGGCGATCAGGGTTTTGATTAGCGGGGGCCGCATTGTTGTTGTCGGGGGGATTAGCCGATTGACCAGCTTGGTCTGCAGGTTGGTTGTTGCCCCGATTACGGCCCTTGCCGCGGTTCTGTTGGCCCTGGTTGCGTTGGTTATTCTGGTTTTGCTGCGGGTTCTATTGGGCGTAAACTTGCCCTTGGGCAGCAGGTGGATTTTGAGGTTGCGCAGGTGCTGGAGCAGGCTGCGGTGGATGATATGCAGGTTGAGGCTGAGCAGGTGCAGCAACTTGAGGGGGTTGCTGATAGGACTGCGGAGCCGGTTGTGGATGAGCCGCAGGGGCTGCCTGTGGCGGATAATAAGCTGGTGGGGCTTGTGAAGGCGCAGGAGCTGAGGCAGCCTGCTGATGGTAGTAAGGCTGAGGGGCGACTGGAGGAGCATAAGCAGGAGTCGCATACCCGAAGCACTGAGGTGGACATGAGGGTCCATGGGAATGGTGTTGTGTCATAGGAGCATACGAGTTGGTTGTTCCAGACTGTGAAGTAGCCCGCGACAGGTCGGGGCCAGGGGTAGGACGTGCTATAGAAAATGGTTGGGGATGCGAAGAAACACGGCCAATGATACCATATGCAGCGTGGGATGCCCCCGGTGCATCATGAGGGGAGGACTCGCCGCGAGGGGCGTCAGGTATAATGGTATAAAGGTAACCCGATTGGGCGTAAATGAGGTCGAACTGTTGAGCCTTAAGGATGGCCTCTTCCTCAGACTGGGGTCTTTCTGAGGCCACATCCTTAGCAATAACAGGGAGAAGGGATCTGAAGAACCAATCTAGGAAAATACGGTCGTCAAGTTTGATCTTGCATAAGCTACGGCGTCGACGCCACTCATGGATGTGGTCTGTGATATGGGTAGCCGTGTTTTGTCTACAAGATAGAAGGATCTCAACGCCCGCGTCATAGCGGACAGGCAACTGGAAGAACTGCAGGAAGGTCGAGGCCAGGGAAGCGAAGGTGGCGTGGGTCCCATGTGGTTGCTCGATATACCACTTGGCTGCAGAGCCAGTGAAGGTGCGCTGTAAGAGACGGAGGCGAATAGAGTCGTCCACTATGGAGTTAGAGGAACACCATAGGTGGAAAGACATGATATGGTTTTGTGGGTCCTCACCAGCCTTCCCCTCGAACTTAGGGATATCAGAGGGGAGCTTGGTAGGCATATGAGGCCACGTAGGGTCGTGTCGAATAGGATCGTTGGTCAATCTGGCCAGGTCAGGTAGGTTGAGGCTAGCCATGAATGGAAAACTGGAAGAAGGGTGTGACACAGTAGTGCTTTGGACCAAGTTGGGGCCAGTGCCCCCAAGTGGAGGGACAAGATGTGAGGTGGTGCCCCCAAGTGGGGGAACTGAGGTAGTGGAGGATGGTCCAGCACCACCATGGGTAGTGTGAGCCACTGATGTAGTGGGGAGGGGTATTCCCGCTGTGGGTATAGGTGCCGTGAGGGGAACGGTAGATGGTTGCCCCATGGAGGGCATACCAAAAACAGGTGTAGTAACTGGTGTGGTGGTGGATGTGCCACCAATGGTCCCTATGACAAACGGAGTGGAAGTCGTGCCAGCCATGGGGCTAGTAGGGGTAGTATAAATAGGGTTCTCAGACTCTTCGTCAGAATCAGAGGTAAAGTAAGGTGCGTCACTATCTGGTGACGGAGGCCTACGTCGCTGACGAGTGGAGTCAAGTGACAAGGCTCTAGATCTGTGATGAGTGGTATCAACGGACAATGATCGGAATCTATGACGAGTGGTGTCAAGAGAACCGTGCTGTGGGGGCTCGCCCCTGAGGCGCCGAGAATGTCTCGGGGACTCAATGGTGACAGATGGTGTCTAGTCTCTGTGGGTTGAGGTGAGTATAAAAACAGCTCAAAAAATCCTAATGCAACCGTGTGTGCAGGAGGAGAGCTAAAACAAGGCACTCAGGCCAACAACCAACTCAAAACACCCACTGCAACAGCTGTGCTACAATGGGTGGAGTAACAACAAAGATGGTCAGAATACCAACAAGCAGCAGGTTTCCTAAAAAGAAAAAATGGTGGACTCACTAGACCAAAGGGAGGTAAAGGAGCATGCAAACACCTAGCTAAAAGTATTCTGACTCAACTAAACATATCCTCTGCAAGGTGATGAAATCCAAGTCAGACAATATGAGAAGAAAAGCCAAGTGGCTATGATATCCCCCTACCGGGAGGGACACCGGGCAGTCAATCCTAGAAGAATGGCAACTAAGATACCCCGTTCATGACACGTCCAGAAAGGTGAATCTGCCGTTTAGTTCGTTGACCGCAATACCCCTATACAGGGATATCCCGCGAACCGCGAAAGGTAGCCCTTCGGTTACTGAATGGAGTGCGGTATTCCACTCAGGCCTCCGGAACCAGTCTCCCGACTTCAACCCTCCTAAGGGAGAGGCCCTCTGATAAACTGGTCGTGACCGTGCCAAAAAGTACTAGGGGATTTTGGTTCCCTATTTGGACAACAACTATGTCTCAAGTGAAAGTGACCGAGGGGTGTTATTGGAAGCCTATCCCCCCGACCCTACCTAACTACAATGATTCTTTTGTGTTCCCCAAGTGGGGTTAGAATGTTGGTTCAATTAGGTACTTTTTAAGGCTCACTTGATTTATGTGACAGAGTGTGTGCTCGTGAGGTGATGATCCCAAAAATAGAAGTGCCACAAGGGGGGCAACTTCCAATCTATCAATAATACTGAAATTGAAAGTTTAACTTGCAAAATTTTCTAAATTAAAAATAACGAAATTTTAAAAGAATTCTGTAAAGGGCACAGAAATTATGTTGCAGAAAGGATGAAAGGTAGTGAGGCTGCAGGTGGGACAGAGGGCTGTTCAGATGTAGAAAATATTGCAGCAAAAGGGGCTGGGCTCAAAACAGGAAAAGAGCAGAAATCAGACCGTGGGTCTGTGGCAAATCAGAATAGGCCGACCGCGGGTTTGAGGGAAACAGCGGCGGTCAGGTCGCGGCTTTCGGGCCAACAGCAGCGGTCGGGTCGCAGGAAATAGGGAAAAAGACGCAGTCGGGTCGCGGCAAAAAGGCCGACAGGCGCTGTCAGATCGCGGCAAACAGGCTGATTAGCCACGGTCGGATCGCAGGTAACAGACTTGAATCCGCCGGCGGAGCGTCGGAAACAGTCTGAGAGCCGCGGTCGGGTCGCAGGTAAAGGCCTGAAAGGCGCGGTCGGGACGCGACTGCAGAGGGAAAAAACGCGGTATGCGGCGGCCGAAAGGGACAGCCGAAAGTGAAAAAATTCAAAACGGAAACCAGAAATTCAAAATCTAGGGGAGTCGCCAAAACTGTAGCTAGGGTTTTACCCCTAGCTTGTGCAAATGAGCACCTACTAAGGAGAATGGACTCCTTAGTAGCAGTTCAGTATATTAAACTAATTAAGCTAAAACAGAAAATAAATTACTTTAGACATGGTGCATAAAACATAAACAAAAGATATAAAGAATGGCTTTTTGTATTGATATTACCTTCAATGAGAAGGTTTGATGAAGCCCTTTGCAGTGTCCAAGAGGATGCTCCAAGCTTCAAGATGCTCCTTCTCCTTCTCCAATGATGGGAATGGGCCAAAAGTGGCTCTCAAGGTGAAAATAGTTCAAAGGTGAACTAGGGTTTCGAGAGAGATTTTGGCAGAGTAAGGGTGCTTGTGATTGTGGATATGGAATAAGGGATCTCCATCACCTATTTATAGTTTTTTGGTGGTGGAGTGCTGACCCATGGTTTTGGAAAACACATGGTTTAGGGCAGCTGTATAGGGTTTTTTCCTCCTTTTCCTCATTATTTTATATTTTTTATTCCCTTTTTTAGGGGATTTTTGCTATTTTTGGAGGAAAAGGGGGTTTTTTAGCCTTTTTTAGGCTATTTTGAGAGTTTTTTGGCCTTTTGGAGGCAATTTAGGCCTTTTGGAGGCTTTTTAATGGGATTTTTTGGGATTTTTAATGGGAATATGGTAGGAAAATGGACAAATGAGCCATATAATGTGGTAAATGAGCTAGTGATCACTTTTTAGGTGTTAACAAGGGTAATAGGGTTGAATTTCGATGTAATAGGTCTCATTATGTGGTGTATGTTATGGATTGGTGAATGTATTCTCCATGGTGTGTTGATGATACTTCTTTTAGCTATGGTTGTTAGGAGTATGCATGTACCCATTTTCTAAGTGAATGGACCATTGATGAATAGGTTTGCAGGCATAGGCACTCTGTTCATTTTTTGGTGCATGTTATTTCCTTATGCTTGCACCTTTGCATTTGTATATGATGATAGAACTCATATGGATGTAGGCTTAAGAATTAGGGCTAAGTCCCTGCATGTTATATTATCAATCTACTTACAAGAAATAGACTGATACCATGCCAATCTATGTGTGTGTAAGGTTTCAAATTTCATGTGTTATATCATGCTTGTTTTGCTCAAAGTTGTTAAATAAATGTTTATATGAATGTGAGAAATAGGTATACTATGTACAATCCTAAGTAGAAGGATGAGTTCATGTTGGATGCCTCATTCATTTGCATGATTTTAATGCATTATAAATATTGCATGTGGTAGATGTATTGGTTAGACCTAGATTCATGCACCTTGTGTATTTTTGTGCATGGCATGCCCTAGATTAATGAATGGATGGTTTCATGAAATTTCTCATTAGGGAGATAAGCATGGGTATGAAGTTGAATGCATGATTGAATGTATTTTGGAATACTTCATTGTTTACATGAATGATATGCATGGCTAACCCCTGCAGGGGGTTGATATGTTAACTAGCTTAGTTCATTAGATGTCTGTATTATGCATTGTCTTCACCCTTCAAAGCGATGGCTTGACTTCACCTAGTCTTGGAGAAGGGAAGGGATATTCCCTGATGTGCTTAATACCGCCTCTATGGGTCAAGTTAAGGGATAAGTCATGGTAGGAAGGAGGCAGAATACCTGATAGAAATCGAAAGACACTTAGTTGGGATTATGAACAAAAAATCAGTTGGAAAATTGGCATGGTTGGAGTGCTCAAATGGAGTGGGGGTTTGCACCATTGGATAGAGCTATCCAAGATATTTCCAATGGTACCAACCTTGTCCCATTTGGACCAAGGATGGGGGAGTTATGACCCTTGGAATTTGTCTCTCGAAGGTTTGTTGGAGCAGAGGAGGTGCTTCCGCATTTCCGCATCCGCAATGCGGATTGCAGATTGCGGAAATTGGAAAATAACATTGGATTGGACTTCCACATTTTTGAGTTCCGCAATGCGGAAGGGCGGAAATTTATGAGGACTTTTGCATTCCCACATTCGGCAATGTGGATTGTGGAATGCAGAAGGAGAAATTTTCCAGGAAATTGGATTTGGTATTCCACATTCCCACATTCTGAACTGTAGATTGTGGAATGCAGAAGGAGAAATTTTTGGAAGGATTATTTTGGGGATTTCGCATTCTAAATCCCACAATGTAGATTGTGGATTATGGAATGAGGATTGAGGATCGCAATAGTGGATTTTGGATCCAAGCCCATTGAGACTGTGTGGAAAATGGATGAATTTGGAAGAAAAAAGAAGAAGCAGAAGGGTCTCCCATGGCCTATGAAGGCCACTTGGGAGGTCAAGGAACATTACAAAGTGGTATAAGAGTCCATGTTATAGAACTAGGGCTGCTTGGGCTGAAGTTGAATCTTGCATGCATGTTAGAGCTGCGAAAGAACCGAGATGAAGGCCAATGACCGTGTAGTATCTCGCTGGGAGAAAACCGGTAGCCAATAGGGACTTCTTGATCAGCATAGAGAGGTTGATTTGATTCCAACAATACATCTAACCCTTGACCAGTAATCAATGTTGAACAAATGGTAGCATTGATAAGCCCAAAGAATTCCAAGAAGGGTCGAGTTGGACTTGGCCCCAATTTCTGAAGGCAATTGGAATAGTAGGGAAACTCTGATAAAAAGGTATTGGAAAGGGAGAACCTATTAACCCTTTCCATGTTCTTGTATTATGAGTTTATATACAGAAAATTAGGGCATAGGAATGCCAAAAATGCAATAGATTAGATAGATGAATGTGTATGCATAGTGCATGGGAACTTTCTTATGCTTGCATGGGGTATTGCATATTGGAAAAAGTTATTAATGAAGAACATTGCATTACAACATGAATGCACACCTAACAAAGACATGTATATTTTTTTTTTAGATGCCTTGCTTATACTTACTTTGGAAATGATGAAGGTGTTGTTTATGGTGGTTCTTCATTTTACCAAGATAATAGAATCATGGATGAAGATGTTGATAATGACATTACATGTGATCAGTAGCCTTGAGAATATAGGATGGAGCACAAACCCATGATTAAGAAGTTGGCGGAAGGACTGTGTAGCCTTGGTAAGAAGACAATTGATCAGGTAACAAGAGTATGTTGATGGAAGCCATGCAGGTAATGTTTATTATCTTAATTGTGTAAGTGTTGATAAAGGATGCGTAAGAATCCTTTAACCATGTTTCAATCATCATAAATGGTATGCTAGTTCTGATTTTAATAACCAGGGAAAGTAGGTACTTATACTCCTGTTATGGTAGTGCTATGGTAGTGCATGCTATATGAGATAGCCCTAGTTAGGCGATAATTTATTTGGAATGATGGAATGCATGAAATGATAGTATAATATGCATGAATCCATCCAAAGTGACATGGAGTGGATGTGCATTAAAAATATTTTTGTAAATATTTGGTTGCATGAAGTGAATGCACATTAAAAGATAATGTAAACATTATAAATGTTCATGTATGGGTATGTGTGCACATGTGAGATGCATTGTGTGAATACATGGTGGTGTTATGCATGTGTTCATTGCAATCAGATGAAAGACGAAATGATGAGTTAGTGGTAATTCTGAGATCATTTCATGGGCTGATGTGAATGCAGGAAGGATTATGTGGATATAGTTATGATGAGAGGGCTTTCAGAATGCTTTGTGGAAGGACAGAGTTGCATAAAGGATATGGCTGGGAAGTAATGGGTATTGAAGGTTTATTAAATTACATAAATAATGTGATGATGTCCTTTAATTTTATTATGATAAATATGCATATAAAATACACCTATACATTTCATTGTAATAAGATCTTAGCAGATGAAAGTGCTTGAATTATTGAGTGTTGTAATTCTGGAAATCACTTCAGTGACTGTGGTGGCAATAAAAAGGTTATGTGCATGAAAGACTTACAAGGTGTTTGACTAATTTGAGTTTCAGATTTTAGGTAGATTTGTTATGACATGGCGAGGTGGGTAGTTCCATGATGAAGGATGGAAATATACCATGTGCAAGAGTCAAACCTCATAAGAATGATCTCCTGAACTGTGTCAGGAGGAACCTATCCTCCTTCATCATCATCTTCCTCATCTGAAAGTGAACACTCTTCTAGTTCTTCATACGAAGAAGAGGAAGAACAAACAATGGGTGAAGAAGGCCAGAGTGGACCTTGGCTTGACCAAGATACTGTGTTCATACTTGGAGATCAACATAGGCTACCTAAAAATCCCGAGAATTGGCTTCCTAAGTTCAATCCGGATAATAAATTACCTGCATAGATCATATCAAAATTTTTATGCAGGCCATTAGACTTAGGAGTGTTGTCCATGAAGATTTGGTGTGCAAATTGTTCCCTTATACATTTGAAGGAAAGGCATCCACATGGTACTTTTCCTTAGAAGCCAGATCCATAACTTCTTGGGATGAGTTTGAAAAATTGTTTATCCAGAAGTTTGGGGATGATAAAACTCCACAAGATCTAATCTTAGAATTGTCTTCTATGAAGATGAGAGGTAAAGAAAGGGTCAAATATTACAATCAGAGATTTTCTTATCTGAAAAATAGGATCCATGCCACTCTTCTTTATCCAGAAGAACAATTGGTTGCCTATTATGAAAAGGGTCTATTTGTTCTTATTGCAATGTGGGTCTAAAGAGCACATAAATACAACTTGTTTGAGGCTTATGCTGAAGCCATTCAGGTTGAAAAGGATATCTATTGTCTAAAAGATAATCCTGATACCTTAGAAGAACAACCTTCCACATCTAGAAAGAAAACTGATAATGCTCCCAAACCCACTACTCAAAATAAAGATACCTTTGAAATGACTGATAGTAAAAAGTTTCTCCAGAAAATGTCAAATGAGATGGTTGATTTAAAAAGAATAATAATGAGAATCAAAATAATAATAGAGGTTTTGCAAGGCCACTTTTCGAGAGACCTTATCAACCTCCCCAAAATACACCGCCTCCTGATCCTAATGAAGGGCTAACATATGAAGAAATTTATTCCATCTTCAAAGCTTTGGCCATAGAATCACAAAATGTCCCTGAAACTTTTGAAGATCAAACAAACCAAGATCCATAGTTACTAGGAGAAGGAGAAGAAGAAGAGGATCCATAGATTAATACTGTAAGCTATTTTTCTGAATTCCCAATGAATGAAGGAGAAGAAGAACCTGAGACAGTGTTCAATGTTCAACATCCTTACAATACTAGATCAAGACCACAACCCTCTCAGGAACCTTCATCTTCAACAGCACCTCCCAACAAAAGTAAAACTATTCTTGTTAACACCCAAAAAGTGCTCACTACCTCATCTCCCTCATTACATGACTCATTTATCCATATTTCCTATCATATTTTCCTCCAAAACCTTAAAAACCCATTAAAAAGCCTCCAAAAGGCCAAAAAACCCATTAAAAAGCCTCCAAAGGTAGAAAAACCCATTAAAAAGCCTCCAAAAGGCCAAAACCCCCCTTTTTCCCCCCAAAATAATGTAAATTCCTCCAAAAATAGCAAAAACCCTCTAAAAAGGGAATAAAAAATACAAAAAAGAGGAAAAAGAGGGAAAAAAGGAAGCAAAAACCCTATATAGCTGACCTAAACCATATGGTGCCCAAAACCATGGGTCAGCACTCCACCACTAAAAACCTATAAATAGTTGATGGAGGCTCCCCATTTTTCATCCATAATCATCCCTATCCTTACGCTACTGAAAATTCCCTTGAAACCCTAGCTCTCCACTTGGAGCTAATTCTTGAGAACCCTTTTGGCCCCATTTCCAAAACACCTTTGGAAGAAGGAGAAGGAACAACACTGGAGCTTGGAAGCAACCCTCTTGGACTACTGAAAAGGCTCCACCAACCTCTACATCTGAGGTAATTTTTAATACAAAAAGAGAGATCTTCACCATATTTTCATGTTTTTCTATTTATGTTAATGCTCATGCTAGGTTAAATTTCATAATGTTTTACTGCTTTTATTTACTATTTATTGAACTCCTACTAAGGAGGCCTTTCTCCTTAGTAGGTGCTCATTTGCACAAGCTAGGGTGAAAACCCTAGCTACAATTCCTCAAAAGGATACAGTCATTCCTGAAATGGAGTACAGTTTGGTTGAAGATTTGAAAAGAGTTAAAGCAAATATTTCTTTGGTTGAACTTCTGAAAATCCCTTCTACAAGGGATTCTCTACCTAAAAGAATGATAATCAAACAACCAAGGGAATCACAAAACAATAACTTAGAGTCTTTTACCAAACTAGCTGATAAAAAATATGGAAGCAGGAGGACACCTCCTTTCTTGCTTACCTTTGAAATCTTCAACAAAAATGTACACAATTGCATGATAGACTCTGGTGCTTCTTCCAATGTGATGCCCTTGTCTGTTTCCACGAAGTTAAATGCCACTTGGGAACCCTGTCATAATCAGATTGTCTAGCTTGATAGATCTAAAGTAAGAGTAGTGGGGAGATTAAAAAATGTGTTGTTGACATTATCTGCTGATCCTCGGATTCACCAGACCATAGATATTGTTGTAGCTAGCATCCCTGAAGCCTATGGAATGTGGCTGAGCAGAGACTGGTCAGAGAAGCTCAAGGGCTACTTTGCCACTGATTGGTCTCACCTATGGCTACCCTACAATAGACAACCAAACAAGATTAAGATCAGTAGGGAACCATTTATGAAGCAAACAGTCACTGACCTTAATGATTCAAGTGAACCTACTTGTTATTTCAGTTCGCATATTGAGCATTTCACATTTGATAGCTTCTTTGGGGACTTGCTAGTTGATTTCTCACTAGATGAGAATGTACAAAATGAGTCACAGATTACCAATGTTACCTCTGTACCATTCTCTGGAACTATTGTACGTAATGTGTATAATGTTAATACAAATTTTAGGATCGATCCTATTACATGGAATTTATTCTTTGATGGCTCTAGATCCAAGGATGGAGCTGGTGCAGGTTGTGTCCTTATTGATACAAAAGGGACTGAAACCATTATTGCTTGTAGAGTTGAATTCAAATGTACCAATAATGTAGCTGAATATGAGGCTCTAGTGCAGGGACTAAAAAATGCTATTGATATGGGTGCACAAGTGATAGAATGTTTTGGAGATTCCGAAATCATAGTTAAATAGGTAAGAAATAAGATACATTGTTTCTCTCCATGTTTAACTAATTATCAAAAAATGGTTAGAGATCTCACTAATTCTTTCACTACATTCAACATCAAGTCTATCCCTAGATCACAGAACTTTGATGTTGACCTCTTGGAAAACACTGCATCTAGGATGATCCCACCAGAAGGCTTGTCACCTCAGACCTTTTCAAAAGAACTTATGTACAGGCCTTCCATCCTGATAATGTAACAAGCTGGAAAGTGTTTGATGATGATCAACAAATCCTATAATTTCTCTCAGCTCAAGATACTTTTCAAGGCATGGCAATAGATGAGGCTGAGCATGAAAAATATGTGTCTGTTCCTTCTAACATTATCCCAAAATCAGTGATCAACCTAGAAAATTTCTATGACTTGCAAGATAAGTTTAAACACAAGACCAACTGCAATACACAGAGTTTATCTATGAACTATGAACCAGTCAACCTTGGTACTGAACAGAATCCTCGATTCATTAATCTTGGGATTGACTGCTTTGTTGATGAAAGAAGAGATTTCACCAGATTGTGTAAAGAATACAAGGACATTTTTGCATGGACCTATGACGAACTAAAGACCTTTGATACTAGCATTATGCATCATAACATACCAATGAAGCCAGAAGTGAAACCTTACCAACAGAAACTAAGGAAGATGCATCCTAGTTTGGAACCCTCTGTAAAGAAAGAAATTGAGAAGTGGTTGACAGCTAGAATCATATTCCTTGTTAGACACACACAATGGATAGCTAATTTAGTACCTGTTCGGAAAAAGAATGGGGAAATCAAACTTTGTGTCGATTTCGGAAATTTGAACAAAGCTTCCGAAAAGGATCTGTTCCTCCTAGGGAGTAGATCTTACAAAAGGTAGCTGGGTCAGAAATGTTCTTTCTCCTGTATTGTTTTTCAGGATACAACCAAGTCATGGTTGGCCCTGATGACCAAATGAAAACAACTTTCAGAACCCCCTGAGGTACCTTCACCTACAGGTGAATGCCCTTTGGACTGATAAATGCAGGAGCCACATTCCAGAGAGTTATGGATATAGCTTTCAGAGGTTTGATGCATAATTTTGTCTTAGTATACTTAGATGATATCACTATCTATTCAAAACAATGACATGAACATTTATCTGCTCTCAAATAGGTTTTTGAACGCTGCAGGAAGTACGAAATTTCATTGAATCCTAAGAAGTCCATATTTGCAGTAACCGAAGGTAAGCTCCTGGGTTTCATCATTTCTAAGGAAGGTATGATTATTGATCCTGAATTCACTAAAGCTATTTCAAAGATTGGTTTTCCTGGTTCGCGCAAATCCATGCATCATTCCTCGACAAGATAAATTTTGTACGTAGGTTTGTTCAAAATTTTGCACAAATTGTTAAGCCATTACAACAGTTAGTTAAAAAAGATGTACATTTTAGCTGGTCTCAGGAACAAAAGGATGCATTTGTTGAAATTCGAAGGGCCATTACAGAATCCCCCTCTTTGATGTCCCCAAAATTCAACAAGGATTTTATTCTATATAATTTCGCTACTGATTTTTCTTATGCAGCTGTCATGACACAGAAACATGATAATGATGCTAAGATTCCAATTTTGTTCATGAGCTCAACGTTTAAGGGAGCAAAACTTAACTTCTCCTAGATTGACAAGCAGGCCTATGTAGTTTACAAGTCTGTGAAACATTATAGGCCGTACTTATTGAAATCTCGAACGAAGGTGATTGTGCCATACACAACCATCAGAAATGTGCTAGTCCATAAAGAACTAGGCGAGAAAAGAGCCCATTGGATGATAGATTTGCAGGATTATGACCTGGGAATCAGGCCAGCAAAGATTGTAAAAGGGAAAGGTTTGTGCCTACTTGCCACTCGGTCAAATGATCATGTTCAGCAACAAACTGAATGGGAGTAGGAGGAAAATGTTCCTACAGGTTCTGTTAATGCCATAGATACTCCAACATCTGAATGGTACGATCATATTAAGTTTTTTCTAAACCATGGGTTTGCTCCTTAAACCCTTGACTTCCAAAACACAAAGCTTTAAGATTAAAGTCTGCTCCATATCAATTTATTAATGGAGTTTTGTTTAGAAAAAATTATGATGGAGTTTTCCTTAGTTGTTTGGAGAAGAATGAAACTAATGACATTCTTTTACAATTTCATGGAGGACCTGCTGGAGGCAATTTTTCAACTCACAATATTCTCAGAGAAGGATACTACTGGCATACTCTGTTTAAAGATTCCTATGCCTATGTCAGAAGGTGTGAACCATGTCAGAAGTGTACAAGGAAATTTAAAAAACCTGCTTTTCCTCTGCAGCCAGTGACAGTTCAGTTTCCATTTCAGTATTGGGGATTGGATTTTGTTGGACCAATTAATCCTGTTTGCTCCTTGCAACATAAATATATCCTTACAGAAACTGACTACTTTACCAGATGGGTAGAGGCAGTCCCTCTTAGGCAATGTAACACAAACCAAGTAATTTCTTTCCTTGAAAGCTAGATAGTTACAAGGTTTGGTGCCCCTAAGTATTTTGTCTTTGACAATGCATCCTACTTTTCCTCAATTGATTTGAAACAGTATGCCCTTGAAAAAGGGATCAAACTAAATTTTTTTGTCATTTATTATCCACAGGGTAATGGGCTTGCTGAATCTTCTAACAAGAACTTGATAAACATTTTGAAGAAGATAGTAGCCTCTCATCACAAAGATTGGCACACACAACTTTATAATGCTCTTTGGGCAGATCGAATTACCCCAAAGGAACCTATTGGAAACTCTTCCTATTGTCTGGTTTATGGAAAGGAATCCATCCTACCATCTAACCTTGCCATTCCCTCATTACAGTTAGCCCAATCCATTCAAGAAGATGATTCCCCTCCTCTTCAGCAGAGAATTGATACCTTGCTTAAGTTGGAAGAAGACAGGGAAAAAGCTAAAAATAAATTATATCAACATCAACAAATGATTAAAAGATGGTTCAATGAGAAATCCTCTTATGACAGAGAATTTTCAGTAGGAGATTTGGTATTGAGGTGGGATAAGCAACACAAGGATAAAAATGAGTATACCAGATTTCAACGCCTTTGGCTAGGACCCTTCATTGTTACAGAAAAGATTGGTCCTAGTATTGTTCGATTACAAACATTGGAAGGGGTCATCGACACTTATCTAGTGATTGTTTCTTTGCTCAAGAAGTATTTTGTCCGAACAATTTGATGCACTATGTACATAAATTTGGTGTGTTTTGCATTTTCTTTGTTTTGGATTGGTTTTCCTTTTAATAAACTGTATACATTTGGTGATGGTTGAAGGTCAGCTTGTCTCAAGGATAATATGAACTGAAGTTTTGGAATGCTCTGTCAATATTGAATTTTCTTAACCTATGCCAGAATTTGTTTTACAATGAATAGAAAGTCATTAATTGCAGAACTTTGATTGATACCTTTCCACCTTGGTCATTATCTTATACATGCTTTATTTGTTTAATTAAGGTTGTGGAAAGTGTCTGGCTTTCTTTCCCTATGCTTCATTAGTGTAATACAACATATCTTAATAGCCTGGTCAATCTTTATCTGCTCTGGATCCTATCACAGTCACCTTGAAAAATGATATTACTTAATAATTGTGGATTACAGGATGGGGGGTATTATTACAAGCCATCCCATTAGGTTCATAGATGTGAGTGGAATGACATCTTCACACCAAGCCACCAAACTTGGAATATGAATTTCAGTTTACTGAAAGGTGGAAGATTCTATCACAGGTCGGTCCATTCATGATCTGCAAAGCATCAGTGAGTAACAACACTATCATATGGTCACCAAGCCATGGTGGTGTCTTGTAATTCACACCCTAATAAAATTTATGTTTTTCTTTTTCTTTATAAGAAAATGTTGTATATAAGGATAGGGGGGTCTTATCACAAGCCATCCCTTCCATGACCATGGGTTTGATTTTGGACTGAAATTATCATCATGTGGTCACTAAGCCATGATAATTGCTTTCAGTATCACAGTTGGAAGACAAGGAGTCTCATTACTGAGCTAGCTTGTTCAGTTTCCAGATCAGGTTTGTGAATGGCATTGCCAAAATCTGATCACCAAGTTAGGGCAGTCGTATTATGTCAACAAGGTCTTATGTACAGATTTTATGTTTAAAAAAAATAAAAATAAAAAATAAAATAAAAGGGGAATAAGTAAATGAATAGATTGTTAATAGCGCATCTCTGTGTAAATAATTCAATTAATAAGTCAAGGTGATTTATGATTTGGACATCCAGAGTAGTTTTAAGCTTATCCCCAAGTTCATCTAAAAGTTGTCTTCCTATGTTTATATAATGGAAAAAGGTTCTTGTTGTTTCTTAAATCTCCTTATTAGATTTGAATTATCTTTAAAATTGATCATGGATGGGAGTATATCAATCTTATGTTTAATTCTGCTTATTTATTGTCCTTTTATAAAGATTTTCTAAAAATACAGGTTGAAAATCAGTTGGTTGACATACTTTCTTTAATTGAAGTTTTGTTTACAGAGATAACTGGTTCTTCCTAGCTAGTCGCAATTTGTTGTACATACAAAAGATCCCATTCTTCATTTGATCATGGGAGCCCCAATTTTTCTAAATACAAAGGTATTTGGGTAAGTTCATTATTATAACGAGGTCCTTAAACCTTGTTCGTTATAATATCATACCTTTGCTTTTGGTTTGTGTAATTACCTTTTTCCCTTTGAAAAATTTCTAAGTTTTTGGTTGTTTTCATGATTTCTAGAAAACCTTGAATTCTTTTAAAAATGTTGTTTTAAACCCGCAAATCCACAATTGTGGATTACGGGAATTCATTGTTCTCTCTCTTTGGAATTATGCCATCCCACAACCCACAACCCGAAATTGCGGGTTGCGGGAAGGCTTTGTTAATATTTATTGGGAAATTTCCGCCCCGCAACCCGCAATTGCAGAATGCCGATTGCGAGAAGTTGTTATTTTAATAAATTATGTTGTGTGTTCCCGCAACCCGCAACCTGCAATTGCGGATTGTGGAATGCGGAAAAAGTTATTTTAGTTTTGAATATTGTTTTCGTTTCTGCAACTCGCAACCTACAATTGCAGATTACGGATTGTGGAAACTCTTTTGTCCGTTGTTTTTCAATTTGTAATCCCGCAACCCGCGATTGCGGATTGCGGGAATTTTGAATAAGGTTTGAAAATAATACTTGTGACCGATCCCACATCCTGCAGTGGTTAATCTTAGCCGTTCATTTCTTTTAACCCTACGAACCGGATTTGACCTGACAAAAAATCAATAAATATAAGATTTTTATCGATTTACTTTATCATTTTCATTGTTGGAAATTTACTCTGCTACATGGATTTTACTGTGAATTTCTTACCACGGGTCATTCTCATGAATTTTCAGTTATTTTCAGGTTGGTTTGTTGTCATTTTCGCATTTGCTATTTATGGTTTTGTTGTTTATGGTATCGTTTTGATTTTGTTTTGATTTATTTACCAGAATTTCCAATCCTTGCAAAAATGTCACAAAACACTCGGTCTAAGACAATTCACAGGGATTGGCTGACCAAAGACCCGAATTTCGGTATCTTCTCAGACACTAGTGAGAGGGTTATTGAAACTTATAAAATAGACTGGTACAAACTTTATTCAATTTTTAATAATGATGACCTTTCAGACATTAAAGAAGACCAACCTGCATATGAGAAGATTAGGGCTTCTCAACTGCATGCCATTGTTGCCTGGCCATCTATCATTCCTTACACAGATGCGGTTAAATGGATAGTAGACAATGCTAACCCTAAAGACCGGTCATTCAATGATAGTATGGGGTCACAATTGACAAATTTCTTCCCTGAAGTCTTTATCAGAGCTTTTGCTCTTAAGCCGACTGTGCAGACCCTTAGCCCTGAATTCATACAATCCTCTAAAACTAGGTACAATTTCAACGAAATGTTGAAATCCTGGATGATTAAGCCTAGCAGTTTCATACCTAAAGCCGACAGACTCTATCCCATTTCATGGTTCATAGAGCCTTATTCTTTACTAGCGGCCATACTTTGCAGGTTCTTTGGCCTTCCGAATTGTTCAGTATTCAAAGCTAAATGGGCTCCAATAGCTCATCATGTCTTAACAATGGGTGAATCCTTCCCTTGGCATTTATCTTGTCATTGGAACTTAAAACATATATCCAATATTATCAAAAGGCACCTTCCGTGAGGAAGCCACACTTCTTCTTTTCAACCTTCATTATCGATATCTTTTGCTCAAAGTTCCAATATCCCAACTTGGGATGTAATTGGACCCCTTCAGATCTATCACTCAGCACTATGGGAGAGAAATTTTGTGCACTTACTCTAACATTTGTGACCATTTCCTGGGTACCATTTATTTCAAGATATTCAAACAAGAGGCACCTACCTTTTCAGCTGATGCTAGGACCTTCATCAATACAATTGGTGATTGGTATGTCTGTGAGTTCTTTTCATATATCAAAATCTGGGGAAGTAACATTGTTCATCTTCTGCCTAGAATAGTTCCTGACAGATTGGTCATTCAAGAAGTCTCTTATTAGATTGTTACTGATGGTGTGTACAAGAAGCTCACTGGTCCCAAAAATAAATTTTGTCCTAAATTCTCTTTAAACCTTGGGTCATTAGCCATCCCAACCTCAAATTGGGCTGCAGTGCTTGGTGACCAGATGGCTCCTTTAAACTTGGGTTTTTCTCCCAAAAGGAAACATGATCCTAAGAAATTTCTTGATGCACATTTTAAACAATATCATATGAATTAGATGGACTATGTCCATGAAGAAGTCCCAGATGATTCTATCTACCAAGGAGTGAATACCTTTTTTGAGGTCCTGGCTAGGGCTAAGAGCACATAAGAGCAACATTAGATTATGCAATATCAGAGAGAACTTAAAACTAAAGTTTTGAGCTACAGAATAATGGAATTAAACCTGCTTGAGCAAATGAGAAGGGATAGAGAAGAAAAGGCGATACAACAGGCTAATGCCCCTCTAATGCTTACTTATCCAGATGGGAACAAAGGTAAACCCCCAATGGAGAATCCTCCTCAGGTAAAAACAACTGAACAAGTCAAAGTCTTGTTGCAAACCTCTCATCATTTGAAGCAGGAGTTAGCACAATTGACTTCAGTATTAGATACTCAAACAATTGAACCTCCTAAGCTTACTATGGATATTCAAGTGACTGTTGTAGATGCACAGGTATGTGATGATCTAATAATAGTTGAGGCCAACCCAGCTAAGAGAGAGAAAATCCTGATCTCTACATCACAGGTTCCCACTTTTGATATCATTGACAATGATATTTATGATGAAGCACAGCATGCAGTATCTGTGACTGAAGATTCACAAGCAATTATAGATTTGTTAGACACTATTGAGATGGATCACTCTTTTTCTGATCAATAGGTATTGCAAGTTACCACTACACCTGATATTACAACTTTAGAACTTTTACTTTCATCTATTCAAGATCTTTCTACTTTGTCTCCAGGGGTGATGCCACCATTTTCCATATCACAACTTTTTCATACTTTGACCTCCAGAGCCACTCCATTTTCAGATAGCCCAGTTCCATTTTCCATTCCCTCATCTATTATTGCAGAGATCCAGTCTTTGACTGTCCCTCAGAAATCACCCATATCTACTTTTTTATCATCCACCATTGATGAGCCACCCTCAGTTCCTTCTTCATCATCACCTACTAATGATGATCATGTTCCACTTTCTGAAGCCTTTACTTCAGTCCCTTATCCAACCCATGTCCCATTAGTTTCTTAGATTTTCTCTACCCCTCTGACTACTCCTCAAATTACCATGACTATACCTAGTCCTACTGACACTCAAACAGCTTCATTGATCTCAATAGTGAGTGTCACTTCAACTACTGTAGAACTGGTGACTGAGTATGCAGATGATGTTGTAGTTCCTATTGGAAATTATTTTTATAGTAAAGAAAATAAAGCAGTGATAAAGAGGGGCAAGAAGAGAAGCAAGGATCAAGGTGGATTAGAGGCACCTATTCCAAATCAAATAATATGGGCTCATCAAACAAATGATCCCCAAACAGAAGAAATTGAGAGAGCTGCAACCTTAGGGGCATTTACTGGTGCAAATTTTGATTCAGTTCAGGTAGTGAATAGGGAGGTTAATCAAAAGAAGGAAGAATTGAAAAGGCTTGAAGAAGAGTTAGTTAAGACCAAGGAACAACATGAGGTTTATGATGCTGATCTCAGGAAGATATGGGAAGATAGGTTAGAGGATGTGTAGTGAAGAAACACCTCTCTTCAAGCTAAACTTCGTGATGCACAAGCTTAGAATTTTGCCAATGCACAGAGGATAGAGATGCTATAAAAGCAATCTAAGGATGCAACTGCAAGTAGAGCCTCTTCTCGTTTATCTAATTTTTCACCCCAGGAATTTAAGGATTTGTCTCTTCAGGTCAATGAAGAACATCATAAGTTACTCGAGAAACTATTTAACACCCTAGATGAGATTAGGGAAACTCATATGACTTTTGGTCAAATGTATGTTTTCCTTGAAGAGCAGAAATAAAAAAGGCTGCAAGCTTCTAAGGCAAATCAAAACATCGTTTAATGGCAGAGGTATATCAAGAACATACTAGAGGACATCCCCATTCTTAACAGTTTTCAGTTCAAGAAAATTAGAGCTGCATTGAACACTTGGCGTGATCTTAATGAGTCAGTTGAAGACATTATTCAGAAAGCACAGGCTATGTGTAGCAGGCGATGGTATGCAGTAGATAATATCATGGAAATTCTACATTTATCCTCCATGGATCTCATTGAAGATGCTTGCTCGCCTAAGTTGATGGTTGAGCAACTCGAACACAGGTGTGAGGAAGACAAGCATAAAATTTAGCGCCTTGAGGAGGTCAAGATTGATGATGTGGATCAATTAATTAGGAAACCAGTCACCATGGAAGGAAAAATCCACATTTTCATCCGTGTTTTGCATAAGTTATCTAAAAATGAGATTGAAACATTCACATGTAATGCCCAGTTGGGGCTTGAGTCAGCTAACTATCTAAATGTAGATGAGTTGTTAGATATTTGGGACAAATGACAAGTTTTTTGGGCCATTAGTTTATTATGATTTTGTAATCCCGTTTTGTGGGAATTTACTCTTTGTATTATTTTTTTTACTCTTATTTAAAGGGTTTTTTTCTCATTGAGAAGGGATGATGGAATTTAGAGGAGAAAATCAGCAGGAGCAACTGGAGATACCCTGTTTGATACGAAGCTTGTAATTTCTTACATACTTTCATTAATATAGTAAAGTTATTCCCAGATTTTCTTTTTTCTATTGATCAAGTTTATTTGATGAATGTTGATTTTGGTCCAAATTGCTTATCAATGCTGTTTAAGTCTTTTGCAATTTATTAAGCATAGTGATCTATAGTTCTGGTTTATATTTGCTAATGATATATGTGTTCATGAAGTTTTGAAAGAGTTTATTCAATTAAAACATTATCGATTTCTGCAAATGGTTTTCTCAGAAAATTATAATTGATGTTAATTTTTCAATTAACAAATCAGGTACAGGTTAAACTTGAATGCATTGAACCCTTAATTTGTTGTTTATTAATTTTAATTGATTAATGCTAATTTGAGCAGATAAGTTACAAATCTGTTAACATTTATGTTAAGTGGATGAATAATACTTGTCTATTTTTTATATCAAGCAGACCTGCACATAAACAAGCCACCTTTTAGAATAGGTCTAACTTAGATTAGATTCCTTAGGTAGATTTTATTTATAGAATTTCACAACCTTGTTTTCCTTCATTGGAATACTGATCTATTGATCAAATTTCACCAACTCACAGAGTTCCAGCAGAGGCTGAATATCCGTGGGAGATTACTATACCAAACAGGCTTGAGATAGAATTGTTCTTGCGTAGGATCTTTTGAAGCCTTTCAGTCTGGGTTTTCCCCCTCTGTTGGGAGCCTTGGAACCCATTCCAGCACCTTGCATCTACCCTGCACACCCGAGGCCTCAATAGGTAGCAAGCATAAAACCCCAATGAGTAGACTGGTGCAACTTGAAAAATACAAATAGTATGAGGATGTCTCATCTGCATTGCATGGTGGTAAATCATGTGAATGAGATGGTAAAATAATGCCAAGAGGGCATGTGTGGGTTATGGAGCGTGAAATATTGGGGTGGCAAATCGAGGGACTGTTGACTCAGAGAAGGGATCCCCATTCTTCCCAAATGAAGAAAGAATACATCTGCAAAATGGATAAGTGTTCTATAACCCTAGCTGAAATACATATATGACTAACTACTATAATTGATATGCAAAGCATATTCTATTTTATTATATTATCTCATACTGCTTGAAGTATGTTTAGGGCCTGCATAGCTCACATTGGAAAGGGGGTGCACACCTTTCTGGTGATGAATTATGTTAGGGTTGTCAATATTGACTACACTCTAAAGGAATGGATGTATTCCTAGTGTTTCAATATTTGATAGTGAATTTTATGAAACATGTTTATAGTTTTAGAGCAGCAATACTAATGAGGTTGGTTATCCATCTTATGTTGTCAGGTTGAACAGATGCAATTTGTTGCTGCAGACTAAAGGATCAAAGTGAAGGGTTGTTTTAAGCCTAATAAGCCCAGTCGGTGTACTGGCTTGGAATTGGTTACTTGGATGTTGTGGAGGTATTGATGAAGGATTTTTGGTGAACATGGAGAGCTATTGTGTGTGTGAAAGGATGTTATATGCCTATGGCTCCATAGTAGAGCCTTGACCTAGAAATGGTCATGGTGCAGTTTCCTTCCATTGGCTGATGATCCAGGTGGATGTGTTGGCTTGGAAATGGAGAGGGAAAACCAAGTCTAGGACTGGTTTGGCACCACCAATGCTTAATAAACCCAATCGGTGTACTGGTTTGGCATTGACTATTTGGATGATTTGGAGTAGCCAATGTTCTAGCCATCGTCCATTCAATAGGTGATCCAAGGCTTGTGAAGCAAAGAAGGGCCTTGTGGAGTAGAGAGGAAATTTCCAATACAGATAAGTATTCAATTTCATTCATTTTTTATTTTGGAATAATGAAAATTTCATAACCAAGTCTTATGACAACCAAGCTGATACACTTTTGTTTCTTGTTGGAAACCTTGGTCATTGTAGGAAGCAAGAACCATGAAGGAATCCTAAGGATGCATGTGGACAAGTGACTGTCCTAAAAATCTCAGTATGAGAAACAATGAATGATGGTGCTAGTGGACTTGTGTGGGTCATAGAAACCAAGAGTCTTGTAGACAAACCATGTGGAATGGTTCCATGTGTTAGCACTTGAAATGTACCTTAGGTTGTGAAAGGGTCATCTCGAGGTAACCACAAAACCAAAATTTAGGAAAGAGAGTTGGATTCTTTCTTTCCAGAGAGGGATCTCTCGCTGATTGTTTAACAAGGCCAGATATATGAGTAAAAATTAAAATCGGGTCGTTGTTTGGTTGAAACAAGGTAAGCATTCATTGGGAAGTGGAGTCAAAATAAACAAATATATCAAATTACAGTGTTGTTGCATGGAACATTATAACAGAGGCAAGGTAGCCATTCAGTCACAGTCAAAATTCTTTGGTCTGGTGGGAAGAAAGAAATAAAGAACAGTCCATTAACATGACAATCTAACAAGGATGAATTCAATGTTAACTTTAGTGGAAATATTTTGTGAATATCTGAAACAATAGACAAAGCATATAAGTATGAATTATGTAATATTAAAGACTTATTTCATACATGAAGGAAAACATTATGGAAGTGATAAGCAGGATACACCTTTACATAGAGAGGGAAAACATACTGCAACGTAAACAACACATTAATCTCTGCAAAAAAAACTAGTTTCAACGCTGTCATTTTATTAAAGGTGAGTCTCACAATACAAAGCCCAGTTCTCACGGGTTCCAACTCTTTTTCCTCTATATTACGTGTGAATATATAGGAGTAGATATCGTCAGCCCTCAGGCTCGAGTCACCCTAACAGAAAGTTGTCACGACTGCGATGAAACCTATACAGATAGGTCCATCATCGTTGAGAATCAGTTACAACAGAAATAACAAGTGCTGACAAATAGGATTAAATTCCTTTACATGTGTCAATGACCATTTACTAAATAGTAACAGCTCCTAGTAAATAAACAAAAGCCTAAGTAACTAATTCTTCATACTGCAAATCTCCACGATCTTCAATATCCTTATACATGCATTGTTAGTTGGATTTTCCATATTTCTCCACAATCTTCCATTGGTCGATAGATGGAAAATCTGAAGTGGCCACCTCCTTTAGGAATACATGAAGCTCTACATGATCTCTGTATGAATAGTTATGTAGGTGTGCACATGCCTCTTTGAGAATCAAGACCAACTCAAAGTCCTTTGCCAGCTTGTCCACAATTGTTTTACCAAACAGTGATTGGTTCATGTCAACAAAGTTTTCATGATCCAACCTGCATTCCATCAACTTGTATTGATACTAATTTTGTGTCAGCATGGCACCATCTTCTTCCCAAAATAATGGAAGTCTTTTCTTAAACAATGGATCCAACATATATCTAAAGAGCTTCAATTGGTGTGCCATAATATCTATCCTGGCCTGAATTGTATCTAACTGCTGATGTTTGCTTACCACCATCTTGGCCCAAATAATGGTAGATAATCTGTCTTTTATGTTAGTTGTTTTCAATTCATCCTCAGTTAACCCATTAAAAAACTCTATGGCATTTTCAGCACATTCAATGGGCTTCTTATTCAACTTTTCTTTCACTATTGTCACACTTTGTTTGGCCAATTTAATTACAGCCTCTTTGTCCAAAACAAAGTCAAGATAGGGTCTGAATTTGTCTTCTTCTGCAATGATATCATCCCAAATTACCTATTTTTCTTCCTGTAGTTATGTTTGACCTGTAGCATGATTCATTAATTCTTCATTCTTAACCTATATCTCTTGGTATTTGGCTTCCCAAGCCTTTTTCTCTTATTCTTCCTTTGAAACCATGCTCTCAAGATTTGTATTTTGTTTCTACAACTTTACTAGTTCTAACTCCTTCAGACTTACCTCTGCCATAGCTTGAACAATAGAGAAATCTCCAGATTCAATGGAAGAAGAGGTGGTCATATTTGTAATAATATGCAAGGATCTCACATCTTTAGAAAATCACAATCAAACTCACAAATATCTTGCAAAGAAGAAGAGAAGGAGACACTCAATGATCACTCATAAACATAGTAGAATAGAACATAATCTCAGTATTATACAATGAATAAGAATGTAAGTGAATGTGTACAATAGAATAGTAAGGTGCATAATATAGGATTCGAATAGGCCAAGTAGGGCATTCAAATTCCTGACTCAGACTGTGGCTTGGATGATAGTGGAGTCATCATCCAGTCAATGTATTTGTCATCAATGGTAACAATCAGTCAATTAAGTCTAACTGAGTGTGGTAGGTGTGACTGACACATGTAGGCACTAACTAAATGAAGGAGGCTCGGTGGAGGGCGCATGAGGAGCTAATTGGAATCAAAATGGGAAGACTAGTCTTACTAGAGGTCCATCGGAATGAAACGGTCAATGGGGGAGTCAATCTAGCCTTAAATCAAGGAAGAACTGAGTGATAACTGATTGGTAGGTGAGAAAGGTGCCTAAATGGCTGTGGTAGGTGAGAAAGGCGTACTATCCATGTAGAGGACTCGAGAAGGGCACCTTTGGTAGTTGGGAAGCCCTCTGGGGGTTGTAGACAGGTTGTGGAGAGATAGAACCAAGCTCTAGGAGCTGGGAGGTCCATCATGATGATGATTGGATGCATGCAGTGGCATGCAAATGCAGGCAACATACAGTTTTGCATGGAGGTAAATAAGAGCTAGAAGCAAGCTCTAGGTGCTGGTGAGACACCATGATGATGACTGGATGCATGCATTTGCATGCAAATGCATGCAACATGCAGATTTGCATGCAATCATGCAAAATACAAAAATGATGGGGAGAATATTCCAACACCCCACCGTAAGCTATACTATGAGAAAATAACTGAAGAATAGGGCCCTGGTTACTGATACCAAAAGGCACCTTGTAAAATAGTAAGATAGGGCCCTAGTTACTGAGACCAAAGGTCACCTCGTACAATCAATCTAAATAAACTAAGTGAGAAAAGAGGGAAAAACCAGTGGAAAGAAATCCCTCCCTCAAAATAGACTGTAGGTGCTAAAGTAGCATATCATGACTTACCCCTGAAGGAGGCAAGTGTCCTTCTTTTCTGGAGAAGGATTGATCGATCTGCAATGGATCAGAAAATGTGAAAAGGATGATCCCTTCCATGCTGAAAATATGATCTAGTTCTTCTATGATCATGTGGATCACCAACCAAATCACCGGCAGATCGGAGTGTAGTGGATGCCCATCGAGGAAGAGGAGGAATATCAGGTGAGATATCTTCAGGTTCTTGTGGATCTGGATCTTCCATTCACTCATCTTCATCATCAGTTGCTAGATCTTCAGGTTTTTTTGGATCTGGATCTAGCATTCTATCATCATATCTATCTGAAATCTCATGTGATGATGTATCTCTCTCTTAATCATCAATCAAAGAAGGAGGAATCTTCTTTTTGGGAAGAAGTGGATCATGCTGCAAAAACATAATATGAAGATCATCATGAAGCATGTGATTCAAACAAACTGAGGTAGAATCAAAACCATGAATGTGCAAATAGTTCTTTGATATCTCCTTTGAACCGACATAGGTGTGATTGTCACCAAAGAAACTATGACATGATGATGGTGAATCTTCAACAAGATCACTGGTGGATGAAACAGTGGTGGTGGCCCATGAACCAATAGGTGCTAGATCTTCAAGTTCTTGTGGATATAGATCTAGCAATCTCTCAAAAAGAGTTATCTTCCTCTTGGGAAGAAATATATCATGCTGTAAAAACATGTGCTTGAGAACTCCAATAATGGATGCAAGCAAATTAGATCCAAGATTTGGAAGATGGTTTCTCATGATCTCCTTTGAACCAACATAGGTGAGATCAAGAGCAAAATCCCAAATATGTGCATGATTCATGAACCCAAGCGAATGATAGAGTCTTCCATCATCAGTGAAACTATGAAAACATGTGCCAATGACCAAACATGAATCCAAAGAAAGCATATGATGAGGGAGAGTGAATGCATTACCTTCCAAATCTGTTTTATTAAAAATACCCAGTAGATCACCATCTTTCACATCAACAGGTGCATCAACTCCATGAAAGTGTGTGTAGTTCTTTGATATCTCCTTTGAACCAGCATGGGTGAGATAAGAACCAAATGAGCCATATAATGGTGATGCCTTGAATTTCAAATCAGATCAAAAATTTTGGGAGTGGTTTTTCATGAACTTCTTTGAGCCAATAGTGGTGAGATCAATCTCCTTTAAACCAATAATGGTGAGATCAAAACCAAAATCATAAGGATATGCTTGTATCCAAGCGAATGGGACAATCTTCTATCTTCGGTGAAGTTCTAAAAGCATGTGCCAATAACCAAGTAGGAGATAAAAGAAAGCATATGATGAGGAGGACTGAATACATTACCTTCCAAATCTATCTTTTTCTTCAAAAAAATCAGTAGGTCATCATCTTGCACATCAGGAAGCTCACGGGAAGTAGAGATTTCAAAGAGATCTTGAACTTCTAGAGTAGTAGCCGATATATTTTGCTCAGAAATTGGATAGGAAGATGGAACAAATGAAACCATATCTTGTACTTCAACTTCATCTTGAACAACTTCATCATGGGAGATGAAGGAGGCCGAATCATGAAAAGAGAGATCACTGCAGGAAGTCTCATTGGGCTTGCTTTCCACGTGGATAACATCAACCTCTTCCTCCTGAATTCCAAATAATCTGTCCAATCTAGTCCATAGATCACTTGGATGTTCATTAAGATAAATGTAGTATTCCATATTGGAAAACATAGAAAGGCATATGTTTCCTGAGGCTCTTTCACCAGCATCAAACCAATCTTCTTTCTCTTCATCGGAAGAAAAATCTCTCTTAATACCAGTACACACATAAAAAGGACGATGTCTCTTTAGATATGATGCCATTTTTGGCTTCCACTCATTATAGTTGAATGGAGTGAGAGAAGGAACTCCTTTCAGATAAATAGAAGATGTTGTTCAATTCGAATCTACTGCAGCAACTGTAAAAACTGTTGCAACTGCAGAAACTTCAAAACCTGCAAAACATGAAAAGTGTGCTGATGGAGAATGCTACACTTCGACTGAACACTACCTGAAGAAAAGATAGCTACTCAAATAAATGATGCAACTGTTGCAATTCGAATAGCTGCTTCCTGCTCTGATACCATGTAATAATATGCAAGGATATGACAGCTGTAGCAACTCACAATCAAACTCACAAATATGTTGCAAAGAAGAAGAGAGAGAGACACTCAATGATCACTCATAAACACAGTAGAACAGAACATAATCTCAGCATTATACAATGAATAAGAATGTAAGTGAATGTGTACAATAGAACAGTAAGGTGCATAATATAGGATTCGAATAGGCCAAGTAGGGCATTCGAATTCCTGACTCAGAGTGTGGCTTGGATGATAGTGGAGTCATCATCCCAGTCAATGTATCAGTCATCAATGGTAACAGTTAGTCAATTGAGTCTAACTGCATGTGGTAGGTGTAACTGACACATGTAGGCACTAACTAAATGAAGGAGGCTCAATGGAGGGTGCATGAGGAGTTAACTGGAGTCAGAATGGGAAAACTAGTCTCACTGGAGGTTAATTAGAGTGAAATAGTCAGTGGGGGAGTCAATCTAGCCTTAAATCAAGGAAGAACTGAGTGATAACTGACTGGTAGGTGAGAAAGGTGCCTAACTGGATATGGTAGGTGAGAAAGGTGCACTAGCCATGCAGAAGACTGGAGAAGGGCGGATTTGGTGGTTGGGAGGCCCCTTGGGGGCTGTAGACATGCTATGGAGAGCTAGAACCAAGCTCTAGGAGCTGGGAAGTCCATCATGATGATGGCTGGATGCATGTAGCATGCAGTTTTACATGCAGGTAAAGAAGAGCTAGAAGCAATCTCTAGGTGCTGGTGAGACCACCATGATGATGACTGGATGGATGCATTTGCATGCATATTTGCATGAATGCATGCAAAATACAAAAATGACGGGGAGAATATTCCAACACCCCCCCCCCCCCCCGCGCAAGCTATACTATGAGGAAATAACTGAAGAATAGGGCCCTGGTTATTGAGACCAAAAGTCACCCTATAAAATAGTAAGATAGGGCCCTTGTTATTGAGACCAAAGGTCACCCCATACAATCAATATAAATAAACTAAGTGAGAAAAAGGGAAAACCTAGTGGGAAGAAAGCCCTCCCTCAAAATAGACTGAAGGTGCTAAACTAGCATATCATGACTTACCCCTGAAGGAGGCAAGTGTCCTTCTTTTCCGAAGAAGGATCGATCAATTTGCAATGGATCAGAAAATGTGAAAAGGATGATCCCTTCCATGCTGAAAATATGATCCGGTTCTTCTATGATCTTGTGGATCACCTACCAAATCATCGGCATATCAGAGTGTAGCGGATTCCCATCCAGGAAGAGGAGGAATATCAGGTGAGATATCTTCAGGTTCTTGTGGATTTGGATCTCCCATTCACTCATCTTCATCATGAGTTGCTAGATCTTCAGGTTCTTGTGGGTCTGGATCTAGCATTCTATCATCATCTCTATCTGAAATCTCATGTGATGATGTATCTCTCTCTTGATCATCAATCAAAGAAGGAGGAATCTTCTTTTTGGGAAGAAGTGGATCATGCTGCAAAAACATAATATGAAGATCATCATGAAGCATGTGATTCAAACCAACTGAGGTAGAATCAAAACCATGAATGTGCATATAGTTCTTTGATATCTCCTTTGAACTGACATAGGTGTGATTGTCACCAAAAAACTATGACATGATGATGGTGAATCTTCAACAAGATCGCTGGTGGATGCAACAGTGGCGGTGGCCCATGAACCAATAGGTGCTAGATCTTCAGGTTCTTGTGGATCTGGATCTAGAAATCTCTAAAAAAGAGTTATCTTCCTCTTGGGAAGAAATCTATCATGCTGTAAAAACATGTTCTTGAGATCTCCAATAATGGATGCAAGCAAATTAGACCCCAGACTTGGAAGATGGTTTTTGATGATTGTTTTTTAACCAACGGAGGTGAAATCAAGACCAAAATCCCAAAGATGTGCATGAGTCATGAACCCAACCAAATGATAGAGTCTTCCATCGTCAGTGAAACTTTGAAAACATGTTCCAATGACCAAACAGGAATCCAAAGAAAGCATATGATGAGGGAGTGTGAGTGCATTACCTTCCAAATCTGTTTTCTTCAAAATACTTAGTAGATTAGCATCTTGCACATAAATAGGTGCATCAACTCCATGAAAGTGTATGTAGTTCTTTGATATCTCATTTGAACCAGGAAGGGTGAGATAAGAGCCAAATGAGCCATATAATGGTAATGCCTTGAATTTCAAATCAGATCCAAAATTTTGGGAGTGGTTTTTCATGAACTTCTTTAAACCAGTAGTGGTGAGATCAAAACCAAAATCATAAGGATATGCTTGAGACTTGAATCTAAGCGAATCGTACAGTCTTCTATCTTCGGTGAAGTTCTGAAAGCATGTGCCAATAACCAAGTAGGAGATCAAAGAAAGCATATGATGAGGAGGAGAGAATGCATTACCTTCCAAATATGTCTTTTTCGTCAAAAAAATCAGTAGGTCATCATCTTGCACATCAGCAAGCTCACGGGAAGTAGAGATTTCAAATATATCTTCAACTTCTAGAGTAGTAGCCGATATATTTTGCTCAGAAATCAGATAGGAAGATGGAACAACTGAAATCATATCTTGTACTTCGATTTCATCTTGAACAAATTCATCATGGGAGATGAAGGAGGTCAAATCATGAAAAGAGAGATCACTGTAGGAAGTCTCACTGGGCTTTCTTTCCACATGGATAACATCAACCTCTTCCTCTTGAATTCCAAATAATCTATCCAATCTAGTCAATAGATCACTTGGATGTTCATCAAGATCAATGTAGTATTCCATATTGGAAAACATAGAAAGACATATGTTTCCTGAGGCTCTTTCACTAGCATCAAGCCAATCGTCTTTCTCTTCATCAGAAGAAAAATCTCTCTTAATACCAGTACACACATCAAAAAGACCATGTCTCTTCAGATATGATGCCATTTTTGGCTTCCACTCATCATAGTTGAATGGAGTGAGAGAAGGAACTCCTTCCAGATACATAGAAGATGTTGTTCAATTCGAATCTACTACTGCAACTATAAAAACTGCTGCAACTGTAGAAAATTTGAAACCTGCAAAACATCAAAAGTGTGTAGATGGAGAATGCTACACTTCAACTGAACACTACCTTAAGAAAAGATAGTTGCTCAAAGAAATGTTGCAACTACTACAATTCGAATAGCTGCTTCCTGCTCTGATACCATGTAATAATATGCAAGGATCTGAAAGCTGTAGCAACTCACAATCAAACTCACAAATATGTTGCAAAGAAGAAGAGAAGTAGACACTTTATGATCACTCATAAACACAGTAGAATAGAACATAATCTCAATATTATACAATCAATAAGAATGTAAGTGAATGTGTACAATAGAATAGTAAGGTGCATAATATAGGATTCGAATAGGCCAAGTAGGGCATTCGAATTCCTGACTCAGACTGTGGCTTGGATGATAGTGGAGTCATCATCCAGCCAATGTATCAATCATCAATGGTAACAGTCAATCAATTGAGTCTAACTGAGTGTGGTAGGTGTAACTAACACATGTAGGAACTAACTAAATGAAGGAGGCTCAATGGAGGGTGCACGAGGAGATAACAGGAGTTAGAATAGGAAGACTAGTCTCACTGGAGGTCCGTCAGAGTGAAATAGTCAGTGGGGGAGCCAATATAGCCTTAAATCAAGGAAGAACTGAGTGATAACTGATTGGTAGGTGAGAAAGGTGCCTAACTGGCTGTGGTAGGTGAGAAAGGCACAATAGCCATGAAGAAGACTATAGAAGGGTGCCTTTGGTAGTTGGGAGGCCCCCTGGGGGCTGTAGACAGGCTATGGAGAGCTAGAACCAAGATATAGGAGCTGGGAGGTCCATCATGATGATTACTGTATGCATGTAGCATGCAGTTTTGCATGTAGGTAAAGAAGAGCTAGAAGCAAGCTCTAGGTGCTGGTGAGACCACCATGATGACGATTGGATGCATGCATTTGCATTTGCATGAATATTTGCATGCAAGCATGCAAAATTCAAAAATGATGGGGAGAATATTCCAACATCCCCCCTACAATCTATACTATGAGTAAATAACTAACGAAGAGGGCCTTGGTTACTGAGACCAAAAGTCACCCTATAAAACAGTAATATAGGGCCCTAGTTACTGAGACCAAAGGTCACCCCGTACAATCAATCTAAATAAACTAAGTGAGAATAGAGGGAAAACCCAGTGGGAAGAAAGCCCTCCCTCAAAATAGACTGAAGGTGCTAAAGTAGCAGATCATGACTTACCCCTGAAGGAGGCAAGTGTCCTTCTTTTTTGAAGAAGGATCGATCGATCTGCAATGGATCAGAAAATGTGAAAAGGATGATCCCTTCCATGCTAAAAATCTGATCTGATTCTTTTGTGATCATGTGGATCACCAACCAAATCACCGACAGATCGGTGTTCGGATATCCACATCATCTATTTCAGGATACATATCTATTTCAGGATACATATCTACTTCAGGATCTTGCATGATCTATTTCAGGATATGCAGCTGCATGCACTTGCATGCATCCCAGTCACCAGTTTGATGCCTCCAGCACCTTATCCACCTTCTTCTAGCACCTGGGAGCCACTTACCACAGAGTTTTAGCCCTCCTAAGCTGAAAGGCGCCCTCTTCTCACCTACTGCCAGAGAAGGGCGCACTTGTTCACCTACCACTGCAGATTCACTCCAGTTACATTCAGTTAGCTCTGATTCTCCCTGATTTGAGGCTAGTTTCACTCCTGACTGACTGTTTCACCTCCGATTGACCTCCAGTTCGATTAGGTGACTTGTTCTGACTCCAGTTAGCCTCCCATGCGCCCCCACTGAGCCTCCAGATCCTATATCAGTGCTACACACTTCAGTTACATTTATTACACTCAGTTAGACTCAGTTTGACACCTGGATGACTGGTTGTTGTGATTGATGAGCACCACCGATGATTTATGAGGACTCCTAGATAGAGTCAAGCTACTCCATTCTGTGATTCGAATGACCTCCTTAGGCAATTCGAATTGCTCAGTCATTGTGACAGTTTGTATTGTAATTCATTCACCCTTTCTGGGATAGAGAGCACTGCTGCATGTTTTGCACAGTTTTGCACCATATTTTCTATGTTCATCTGTTGTGATTGATTTACTTGTTCATTAGATCTGCTGTGACTAATTTTACATGGTATCAGAGCCATTGCAGGGACAAGATCTCTTTTCTACAGGTGTTTATACAAGAAGATTTGACTGAATTGCTAAAAATTGCAAAAAGTTTGGCATGAGATATCTCAAGGGCATTCGCTCCTGTGCATGCAAAGCTTGAAAAATATTCCAATACCACTCCAGAAGCTTGAGTTACCACATAATTCCTGGATCTGATACATTGGACCTATTCAACATTGCTTGAAATCCAATCCTAGGTGTGATGCAACTCTCAAAGGGTGGATTGTTCGACCTTATTGTGGTTGTTTTGATGTGATTTGCAGGTTTATTGTCTCCTTCAAGTGCACTCGCTATTTTCTGCATGCAAGGTTTCCTCCTTCAATTGCATTCTCTATAGTCTGCATGCAAGCTTCCTCTTCATCAGTTGACTCAATCTTTGCAATGGAATACTCTTCTTCAAAGCCTATCCTCACCCCATTCAATTATTTTGATTGGAAAGATGATATGGAGATCATATTAAGTTCAAAAGGTTACTACCGAGTCACTCTTGGTCTTGAATTGGAGCCAAACAATGTAGCAGAAAGAACCAAACACTACAACAAGCTTGATGAAGCTTACGGTCTTCTTTGTCTCTCCATCTCCAAGGATCTTCACTTCCATCTCAGCGGATTGAAGACTCCAAAAGCCATATGGGAGCAACTTGAAACACTATTCGGCAAGCAGGATGAGCTTAGGGCTTTTCAATTAGAGAATGAATTGATTGGCCTTAATCCTAAGAATTTCGAGACCATCAATGAATTCTTCACAAAATTCAAGAACTTGAACTTGCAATTGAAGAACAGTGGTGTTATCAAAGAGGATAAACAGTTGATCCTCTCCATTCTAAGCAAGCTTGGGAAAGATTATTCGGTATTTGTCTCTACTTTCAATTCCGGTCGGCTAACTACCCCGAATTGGAAGATGCCTACCTTGAATGCCTTCATTGAGTCCGTTACGAAAGAGCATGACAAGTTGATTCAAATGGGGTCCATAAGCTCCAAAGATTCAGCCCTATTTGTTCAAGGACCCAAGATCTCGAATGGTAAAGGAAAGCTAAAGAAGGAGAAGCCCAAATTCGAGCCTCACAAGCAAAAAGACAAAGGCAAGCAAACGGATGCACCATCCAGTTCGAAATCCAAGCAAAAGGGCAAAGAAGGTAACCAAAAATCTAAATGTACTTATTGTAACCGTGGCTTTCATCCCGAAAGTTCATGTATGAAGAAGACTATAGATCAAATGGCCCTCCTTTTGGAAAAGAACAACATAACCCTTCCTGCCGGTGCAAGGAAGAAGGATCGGAATGACGATCATGAAAGAGGACAAGCACTCATGGCAACGGTTTCGAAGCCCACTACTCTCTTGATAGATTCGGGTGCATCAAATCATATGGCTGCAAATATTGATTCTTTTTCCTCATTCGATCCAAACAGCTCCATCCCCATCCATTTGGGAGATGACTCAAAAATTTCTTCAAAGGGCAAAGGTACGATTCATGTAGAACATGGATGCTTTCAGAATGTTCTCTATGTGCCTTCCTTAGCTTCGAATCTCCTTTCTGTGTATCAAATGACACATACTGGTGATCCAAAGAAAGTCACATTCAGCCCTAATACAGTTGAAATTTCTGATATCAAAAGTGGAAGACTAGTTGCGGTTGGGAAGGCAAACCACACTGCAAAATGTTATGAGTTTTCGCACTTCATACCGCTTGCAAAGCCCACTGCTCTTCGCACACATGGTAATGAGGTTAGTAGGCTTTGGCATGAAAGATTTGGACATCTAAATTATAAGTATTTGCTGCTGCTATCAAATAAATCCATGGTAGATGGGCTTCCACAACTCCGTTCCTCGAAGGGAATATGCACCGGTTGCATTATTGGGAAGCACCCCGAGCACAGATTCGACCGCGGCAAGGCTAGCAGAGCCTCTACTATTTTGGGATTGATCCATTCTGATATCAATGGTCCACTTCCCCATATGTCATTAAATGGTTCAAGGTATGTTTTGACATTTATTGACGATTTTTCCCGCTTTACATGGGTATTCTTTCTCAAAAACAAGTCAGAAGTGCTTGGAAAATTCAAGGATTTTAAGGCTTCTGTTGAGACCACCACTGAGAGCAAGATCAAAGCTCTTAGATCTGATAATGGTGGGGAATATATCAAGTCCTAGTTGCTGCAACTTTGTGCCCAAAGCGGAATCAAGATCCAACATACAGTTCCCTACACACCCCAGCAGAACGGTGTAGCGGAAAGGAAAAACCGGTCACTGAAAGAGATGGCTACATGCATGATTGAATCGAAAGGTTTGGCTGCAAATCTTTGGGCTGAAGCAATCAATGTTGCTGCATATATACAGAACCGTGTTCCACATTCATCCGTGAAAGGTATGACTCCTTTCGAAGCATTCTTTGGTCACAAACCGGATGTGTCAAATTTGAGAGTTTTTGGCTCTACTGCATGGGCTAGAATTCCTTCTGAGAAGAGACGAGCTTTGGATCCACAAAGTATCGAGTGCATATTGATAGGATATGGGGAAGAATCAAAAGCATATAAACTCATGGATATCAGATCTAAAAAGATATTCATAGAGCGCAGTGTGCAGTTTGAAGAACCGCTTCAAGAATTGCAACTAGTTGAGGAGAAAACTGCCGATTCACCGCCTTCACCAGAAGAAGATTCGAGCAGCGATAATGAAGGTATGAGTTCTGATATTTCTGATATTGTAGCAGCATATGATGATCATGACATATCAGGTTCAGAATCCGACCATTCAGATCCCCCTCAGTTACCAAAGTGGGCCCAAAACACTCTACAATCTGCTGGTTCTAGTCTTGGAAATCCTGCTGATCCGAGACGAACAAGAGGAGACTTTCAAAGGGCAGGTATGGCTCTTTCTATTGCTGATCCATTTCTTCTTGAGATTTGTTATTTGATGGCTGGTTCAGATCCCCAATCATACTATTCATCCCATCGAGATCCGAGATGGAAAAGTGCCATGGATGAAGAGTACAGTTCTCTTCAAAAGAACAATACATGGGAGCTAGTTTCTCTTCCACCTGGAAGAAAATTAGTGAAGTGTAAATGGGTCTACCGTACTAAAGTTGCTGCTGATGGCACTATCAGCAAATATAAAGCAAGGTTGGTGGAAAAAGGTTTTTCCCAAGTCCAAGGAGTGGACTACACAGAGACCTTTGCACCGGTTGCAAAGATGGATTCCATCTGCCTTGTTTTAGCTATTGCCGCATCCAAGCACTGGGAAGTGCATCATATGGATGTGAAGAGTGCATTTTTACATGGAGACCTTGCTGAAGAGGTCTATATGCAGCAGCCAGAGGGTTATACATCAGATCCATCATTGGTTTGTAGATTGAAGAAATCTTTGTACGGGTTAAAACAGGCCCCAAGAGCTTGGTACGCAAAGATGGACTCCTTCCTTCTTTCTCAGAATTTCCAAAGATGCAAATCTGATCCAAATGTCTATCTTCAGTGAGTTAAAGGTAATTTGTTGGTTATTGTACTTTATGTTGATGATCTGCTTATTACTGGTAGCACACTTACTTCAATAAACAAGCTAAAATCTGCCTTAAATCTAGCTTTTGACATGAGCGATTTGGGCTTGCTGAGTCACTTTTTGGGCTTGGAGATAGCTCAAAATTTTGATGGGATCACTATATCTCAGCAAAAATATGCTTCCGACCTATTATTGAAGTTTAATATGGCTGAACGTAAGGCAGCCCCGTTCCCATTCCTCTCAGGAATCAGTCTTGAGGAGGGAGATTCCACACCGCTTGCAGATTGCAGTATGTATCGACAGTTGATTGGTTCACTACTTTATTTGACACATTCACGGCCTGATATCTCATATGCCATGAGTGCCGTGTCAAGATATATGCAGCAGCCACATGAGCTTCATTGGCGAGCAGCCAAGCGGATCTTGCAGTATGTGCAAGGTACGAGACAGTTTGGCATACATTATGCTGCAGATTTTGAGCTAGATTTCATTGGTTTTACTGATTCAGATTGGGCAGGTGATAGCATTGATTGGAAGTCCACTTCCGGTTATGTTTTCATGATTGGTCATGGTGCTATTTGCTGGTCCAGCAAAAAGCAAGCAGCCATTGCACTTTCTTCAGCAGAGGCAGAGTATCGAGGGGCAGTCAATGCCTGCATTCAGGCAGTTTGGTTGCAGGGTATTCTTTCCGAGTTTGGTTTTGGTGGCACTACTTCGACTGTCCTATTTTGTGACAATCAAAGTGCTATCAAGATCTCCACAGATCCAGTTCAGCGGCAGAGGACCAAACACATTGAGATTCATATGCATTACATTCGACAGTTGGTGCATGACCGCACCATCATTCTGCAATATTGCCCTACTGATGAGCAAATTGCAGACATCTTCACCAAGAGCTTCACTGAGAAGAAGTTCTCTTACCTCCATTCACTGTTGGGGGTGAGTTCCATCCTGGTGGAGACAGATTGATTCATTATTATGCTTTAGCTTGAGGGGGGGCTTTCTTCCCACTGGGTTTTCCCTCTTTCCTCACTTAGTTTATTTTCAGCATTTTTTGGATTATTGTATTGGGGTGACCTTTGGTCTTAGTTACCAGGGCCCCACATTATTTTAGTTGGCACATCATAGTCTAGCTTGAGGGGGGGTGTTCGGATATCCACATCATCTATTTCAGGATACATATCTATTTCAGGATCATCTATTTCAGGATACATATCTACTTCAGGATCTTGCATGATCTATTTCAGGATATGCAGCTGCATGCACTTGCATGCATCCCAGTCACCAGTTTGATGCCTCCAGCACCTTATCCACCTTCTTCTAGCACCCGGGAGCCACTTACCACAGAGTTTTAGCCCTCCTAAGCTGAAAGGCGCCCTCTTCTCACCTACTGCCAGAGAAGGGCGCACTTGTTCACCTACCACTGCAGATTCACTCCAGTTACATTCAGTTAGCTCCGATTCTCCCTGATTTGAGGCTAGTTTCACTCCTGACTGACTGTTTCACCTCCGATTGACCTCCAGTTCGATTAGGTGACTTTTTCTGACTCCAGTTAGCCTCCCATGCGCCCCCACTGAGCCTCCAGATCCTATATCAGTGCTACACACTTCAGTTACATTTATTACACTCAGTTAGACTCAGTTTGACACCTGGATGACTGGTTGTTGTGATTGATGAGCACCACCGATGATTTATGAGGACTCCTAGACAGAGTCAAGCTACTCCATTCTGTGATTCGAATGACCTCCTTAGGCAATTCGAATTGCTCAGTCATTGTGACAGTTTGTATTGTAATTCATTCACCCTTTCTGGGATAGAGAGCACTGCTGCATGTTTTGCACAGTTTTGCACCATATTTTCTATGTTCATCTGTTGTGATTGATTTACTTGTTCATTAGATCTGCTGTGACTAATTTTACAATCGGAGTATAGAGGATGCCCATCGAGGAAGAGGAGGAATATCAGGTGAGAGATCTTCAGGTTCTTGTGGATCTGGATCTCCCATTCGCTCATCTTCATCATGAGTTGCTAGATCTTAAGGTTCTCATGGATCTAGATCTAGCATTCTATCATCATCTCTATCTGAAATCTCATGTGATGATGTATCTCTCTCTTGATCATCAATCAAAGAAGGAGGAGTCTTCTTTTTGGGAAGAAGTGGATCATGCTGCAGAAACATAATATGAAGATCATCATGAAGCATGTGATTCAAACCAATCAAGGTAGAATTAAAACCATGAATATGCAGATAGTTCTTTGATATCTCCTTTGAATTGACATAGGTGTGATTGTCGCTAAAGAAACTATGTCATGATGATGGTGAATCTTGAACAAGATGACTGGTGGATGCAATAGTGGCGGTGGCCCATGAATTAATAGGTGCTAGATCTTCAGGTTCTTGTGGATCTGGATCTAGCAATCTCTCAAAAAGAGCTATCTTCCTTTTGGGAAAAAATATATCATGCTGTAAAAACATGTGCTTGTGATCTCCAATAATGGATGCAAGCAAATCAAATCCAAGACTTGGAAGATGGTTTCTCATGATCTCCTTTGAACCAACAGAGGTGAACTCAAGACCAAAATCCCAAAGATGTGCATGAGTCATGAACCCAAGCGAATCATAGAGTCTTCCATCATCAGTGAAACTCTGAAAACATGTGCCAATGACCAAATAGGAATCCAAAGAAAGCATATGATGAGGGAGAGCAAATGCATTACCTTCCAAATCTATTTTCTTCAAAATACCTAGTATATCACCATCTTGCACATCAACAGGTGCATCAACTCCATGAAAGTTTATGTAGTTCTTTGATATCTCCTTTGAACCAGCATGGGTGAGATAAGAACCAAATGAGCCATATAATGGTGATGCCTTGAATTTCAAATCAGATCAAAAATTTTGGGAGTGGTTTTTCATTAACTTCTTTGAACCAATAGTGGTGAGATCAAAACCAAAATCATAAGGATATGCTTGAGACTTGAATCCAAGTGAATGGTACAGTGTTCTATCTTCGGTGAAGTTCTGAAAGCATGTGCCAATAACCAAGTAGGAGATCAAAGAAAGCATATGATGAGGAGGAGCGAATGCATTACCTTCCAAATCTGTCTTTTTCTTCAAAAAACTCAATAGGTCATCATATTGCACATCAATAAGCTCCTGGGAAGTAGAGATTTCAAAGATCTCTTGAACTTCTAGAGTAGTAGCTGATATATTTTGCTCAGAAATCAGATAGGAAGATGGAACAACTGAAACCATATCTTGTACTTTGACTTCATCTTGAACAACTTCATGATGGGAGATGAAGGAGGCCAAATCATGAAAAGAGAGATCATTGCAGGTAGTCTCACTGGGCTTGCTTTCCACATGGATAACATCAACCTCTTCTTCTTGAATTCCAAATAATCTGTCCAATCTAGTCCATAGATCACTTGGATGTTCATCAAGATCAATGTAGTATTCAATATTGGAAAACATAGAAATACATATGTTTCCTGAGGCTCTTTCACTAGCATCAAGCCAATCTTCGTTCTCTTCATCGGAAGAAAAATCTCTCTTAATACTAGTACACACATAAAAAAGACCATGTCTTCAGATATGATGCCATTTTTGGGTTCCACTCATCATAGTTGAATGGAGTGAGAGAAGGAACTCCTTCCAGATACATAGAAGATGTTGTTCAATTCGAATCTACTGTTGCAACTGCAGAAACTTCGAAACCTGCAAAACATGAAATGTGTGTTGATGTAGAATGCTACACTTTGACTGAACACTACCTTAAGAAAAGATAGTTGCTTAAATAAATGCTGCAATTATTGCTATTGCAACTGCTGCAATTCGAATAGTTGCTTACTGCTCTTAATCCATGTAATTATATGCAAGGATCTCACAGCTCTAGCAACTGACAATCAAACTCACAAATATGTTGCAAAGAAGAAGAAAAGGAGACACTCAATAATCACTCATAAACACAATAGAATAGAACATAATCTCCATACTATACAATGAATAAGAATGTAAGTGAATGTGTACAATAGAATAGTAAGGTGCATAATATAGGATTCGAATAGGCCAAGTAGGGTATTCGAATTCCTGACTCAGAGTTTTGCTTGGATGATAGTGGAGTCATCATCCAGTCAATGTATCAGTCATCAATGGTAATAGTCAGTGAACTGAGTCTAACTGAGTGTGGTAGTGTAACTGACACATGTAGGAACTAACTAAATGAAGGAGGCTCGGTGGAGGGCGCATGAGGAGCTAACGGGACTTAGAATGGGAAGACTAGTCTTACTGGAGGTACTCCATCAGAGTGAAACAGTCAGTGGGGGAGTCAACCTAGCCTTAAATCAAGGAAGAAATAAGTGATAGTTGACTGGCAGGTGAGAAAGGCACCTAACTGGCTGTGGTAGGTGAGAAAGGCACACTAGCGATGCAGAATACTGGAGAAGGGTGCCTTTGGTAGTTTTGAGTCCCCCTGGGGGTTGTAGACAGGCTGTGGAGAGATAGAACCAAGCTCTTGGAGCTGGGAGGTCCATCATGATGATGATTGGATGCATGCAGTGGCATGCAAATGCATGCAACATGCAGTTTTGCATGCAGGTAAAGAAGAGCTAGAAGAAAGCTCTAGGTGCTGGTGAGACCACCATGATGATGACTGGATGCATGAATTTGCATGCAAATTTTCTTGCAAGCATGCAAAATACAAAAATGATGGGGATATTATTCCAACAATATTTTCCAACTCTTTACCTTTCTCTTGCAATTTTTTCTCCAAATATTCAGACTTAGATTTTAGATTCTTATCACTTTTCACTATAAGGGACATATCTTTTTTCCATTGCTTTTCTTTCTCTTCAAACTTCAATAATTTGGCTTTACAATCTGTTAATTCAATTTTAAGCTCTTCTCTTTTCTTCTCAAGCTCTGTCAACTCAGATGCTTCTATCAATTGAGTGGAAGGAATCCTTAGTGTCTGAATGTTAATTCACTTTTAAGCTCTTCTCTTTTCTTCTCAAGCTCTGTCAACTCAGATGCTTCTATCAATTGAGTGGAAGGAATCTTTAGTGTCTGAATAGTATTTTACTTCTCATCCAGTACATTTTGTATGTTGGCCCTTTTATCTGCTTGGCTCTCAGTAGCCAACAATTTTGTTTGCAACTTTTTGATTTGTGCTTTACGGGATTTATTCTCCACCCTTTTTTTCGCCTAAGATGATTCTCAATCTTATTCTTTCTGGATTGTAATTTGGATAGTTCTAATCCATCTTTTAACAACTTGGCATATATTATGTCTCTGGTTTCCTTATGTAGATGGATCATGTCAGGAATGGGAATGTCCTCCGGGTTCAGGTTAACCTCAGTGGCCTTATTTTTGGTTGCTCTGGACAAATTCAAAGTGTTCTGAGCATGGCTTCTGACAGTGACTAGGGATACATCCTTGTTAGAGATCTATCTAACCTCTGCATACAAATTTGATTCTTCTAAAGCTGCATCTTTATTCTCTTTATATTCATCCAATAGTTCTGATCCACTTTTTCTTTGTGCAGTGGGCTCAGTAGCTTCTTTATCAAATACATACTCCTTGATTTCGAAGGCAGGTACTTTGGCCTTCACCTGCTTCTTGTTACCTCGACCAGTCGTCACCTTTACAATATGCTTCCCTTCCTCTTCAACTTTTTGTCTCTTTGGGGATCTTTATGTGTCCTCATATTATGCATCCGTGACATCAATGAATTCCATTTTGTTGGATCTCTTAGAGAAACTAGCAAGGGGTATAATTGCTCCAACTGCTAGGACCAAGCTGGAGGTGCCAGGCTGTGGTGATGTGACTTTCTATACAAGGGGGATGGAGTCTTCATGCATATCTACATATTTATGACCCTTACAAGGATATTCTAACCAATTAGCAGTCTCTGCCAGACCTGCAATCTCAAAGTGCACAAAGCCCTTTCCTTTATTGTCTTGTCTTCTATTGGAGATAATGTGATGGGGATCATAGTTGATGGAAGCTTTTGTTTGAAATCCCATTTCTCTTAATACACACTCAATGGATTAAAGGGTAGCTTTATTCTTAATGATGGATGGACCTACATCCCATGGAAATGTAATGTTTGAAGCTTTCTTACGATCTAGAAAATGTTTAATTTCTACCCTTAAGTTTTTCCTGATCAATTCCAGAGCAAACACTCTAGGAGTTAAAAATGTTGGTGGTACATAAGGAGGATGAGAAAACCCATATACTATGATTATTGTGCTGTGTTCCAAGAGAAACTAGTCACCTATTTTATTTTCAGGAGAAGGTTGCAAAATCTCTGTCATCTCTATCAACACTCCGGGCAATCTCTTCCGATAAAAAACATTGTAAACCTTTGACATAAGGTTGTTCATGAACTTGCTGTAATTTGTGTTCATTTCCTTTGTGAGCAACATATCAGGAAGCTACAAATTTTCTTCATTAAATGATAACAACATCCTCAGCAAATACGATTGAAACCTGAAACTTATGGGCTTGTGGAAGTCCCCTAGCTGGGAATGGATATTCTAAGCTAGGGACTCATCAAATTTAAGGCAAGAGCAATGGACTAACTAGCTAGACTCTTCAGACTCAAATGGATAGGTGCTAAGGACAAACAACAGACTCATCAAGGATTCAGTAACATACATATCTGTGTCCAATCCTAAGAATTGACTTATCATGGTTATGACACACTTAGTTTCTTCAGTAAAAAGACTGACTTCAACTGGGAAAGGCTGGTCCTGCAATGAGACACTAGATTTTAGCAAAACTCTGAAGAAACTTTATCTCTTTTCAACCACGGACTCTCTAAAATATTCGATTAGGGACTCTTCCTTGTAATCTTTGGACTTCATACTGAACTCGTTAGGAATTGAAAGGGATTTTCTAATAACATCAAGACTGGCTGAACACAGGATTTTCAAGTTGGATGCATCCATAATTACCCTCTCAGAGGAGGAATAGTTAGTAGCACACTAGCCGATGAATTCATGGCAATTTAGAGTTTGGTTGACTGATAAAATTTGGAAAAATGACCTGTAAACATTATGGACGTCTATGCCCTGGCCTCTAATAAGTTTCAGTCTATCTTTCATTGCTTCGATAAGTCAATTTAGTAGTACTATATCATAGATCTCAGCATCCCTGTCTTCTAACAGTTCCTCTATTTTCTGATGTTCAAAACCTGGGGGTTCTACTTCTCCAATCTCATCCAATTAAATAGTTTTCTATGAGGACAAGAGGCCTACCTGGTTTACTGACAATTGGTCCAAGTTTCATGTCTGAGATGGTTTCTTTCTGCATTGCCATCGTCTTTCGCTTTCCAATGCACATGACAAACAAGAACCTGAAACTCTGTGCAAAACATTTTTATACTATATACCTCTTCATATCATTCTTACACCTCTCGCAGTAGTGAAGTTCTTCAGTCGTCTATCTGCAGGATTGATCCTGCACCGTTGATCTTTTCCATCTTTAACTCCACAGTTTTCCACAATCTTCCTCCTTCAGAAAGATGCCTCCTCACACCTTTAACCCGCGAAGCCAATGCCATTCATCGATCTGAATCTTATCCATTTCCAGACCATCCAAAGGTGTGGTCCTTACCAAGATTTGCAAATATGGAGAGTGTTGGTAGTCCACGCATGTTCAATCTGTGAAACAAATGTTCATCATTGATGCCCTTCTTTGCTAGATGATCTACATTGTCGAACTATGTGGAGCCTACCGCCACTTCCCAGATTTGAAAAGTTCATTTATCCACGCATATTAAATCAATGAACTACTTCATGACCGTAGATCTATTTTCCTGTCCATTGATCTAACCACTGATTTGCTCGCGGGTTAGCAACTCTCTGCCCATACTCTAACCATGCATCTTATCCTTGCGAACTCTCTTGTAGCCGTCGATCTCCATTTCTATTGATCCATGCTCTTCATTCCTTCCCACACATTACCTTGAGCGGATTTCACATTCTATTCCCATTTGCAAGGTTGAAACTTAAGTTCTTCCATCATTTTCATTCCCAACCTACAAATAAACACTTAGAGATCCCACTGGTATTCTTCTGGGTCATACAACTCAGAAATATAAGACCTTACGTATTATTTGTTGGGATCTAACCCCCTCCAACTATTTAACCCAAAACCAGTGCTAACAATTGGCTCCAATTGGGGATGCTAACCTCCCTGTGAGGTAGCAAAGAACCTCACAGACCGAGTGCCTGATCCATTGGGATGATTTCAAAAACTTCAAACCACTATTTTTTCTTTTTCTATCTATAAAAATAAAATAAAGGAAATGGATACCCCTCTAGATATTAGGTCCTTCTCCTCGGGTTTCCAATCTCTTGGTTCACCATCTGTACTGATTCAAATGCAAAGAAATATATACACATATGATACAAAGGTTACCTGTCATCCTCAGGACAAGTAATGATTCATAAATATTCCATTTACTGGGCCACGTTTCAGCTGAGACCCATCCTGATGCTCCAAAATGAATGAATTTGTACCTCTATATGTTGCAATGATGTATGGACCTACCCACATATGATCAAACTTCCCATGCTTGTCTTCTCTAGGATCATTCCACTTTAAGACCAAATCATCAATTTGGAATTGTTCTTCCTTAACCTTCCTATCGAAAGTATTTTTCATTTTCTCTTGATGTACTTATAGTTTGTCATAGGATTTATCTCTCATCTCATTTAGTTCTATTATTTGATTTATCCTTCTCTGCATATGATTTGGTTCATCTTCATGTCCCTGCAACAATTTCATGACTGGCAATCCTAAAGATGTTGGAAAAACAAGTTCAGCTCCATATACTAGTTGGAATGGTGACATTCCAATTGCTCTTTTTGTGCTAATCCTGTCATCCCACAAAGCATATTTCAGCTTTGTATGCCAAGCTCTTTTGTTCTCTTCTAACAATTTCTTAATTATTCTTACCAGGCTTTTGTGAGAAGATTCAACCAATCCATTCCCTTATGGATAGTAGGTAGTAGAATGGTTCAAGTTGATGTGATATTTATGGCAGAAACTTATCATCTCCTTAGATTTGAAAGTAGCCACATTATTTGTCACAATCCTTCTGGGACATCCAAACCTGGCCAAAATGTTATTTTCTAAAAAACCCATGATCACATCATCAGTGGCTCTCCTTATGGGTAAAACTTCAATCCATTTTGTGAAATAATCTATTGTTATCAGAATCCATCTGTGTTGACCTGAAGAATTTCGGTTGATTTCCCCAATGAAATCTAACCCCCACTGCTAGAAGGGTGCCTCTACTGAAATTGTGTTAAGAGGAAGTGAAACCCGTTTCCTCTTACCATAAAAAATCTGACACTGATGACATGTGGTAGTCTCTTTATAAACATATAAAAACATAGTGGACCAGTAGAAACCAACTCTCGAAATTTTATTTACTGTCACTTTCCATGAGTGATGTCCCCCACAATCTCCTTTATGGAATTCCTTCATTTCCTGCTGAGCTTCATTTTCCAATAGGAAATTTAACAACACACCACCAGGGTCTTTCCAGTACAATTATTGATTCATAATGCAGAACTTTGCAGCATTTAGTTTCATAGATCTAGCTTTTGTTTTACTCAATCCTGTAGGAGCTTGTAGATTTTTCAATACATATACAATATTGGTGTACCATGGAGACATAGAAAAATATGGCATCACCGGTATCCCTGTGTCAAGCTGGTTTGAATGACTGGCTAGGAATTTGAGTTGTAAAGGTTCACAATTAGCATCTGTCATCATTTTGGCAAGTCCTTGTCCTTAAATCAACTTGGCAGGCTTGATTTCAAGATCATACTCCAATAATACAACAATCCACTTTTCTCTCTTCCCTTCTGGATTTGGTTGGGTAAGAATTCTCTTCACTGCATTAGTTGGAACATATGAAACAATGTGTGAATGAAGAATGTACACCATGAAATATTTCAAAAATTATACCAAGGCATAGGCCTACTTTTCCATGATATCATATTTCAACTCTCCATCTCTCAACACCTTACTGAAAAATGCTATAGGTTGCTCAACATTTTGACTATTTTTCTGCAATAGGACTCCGGCTATAGTATGCTCAGATGCATAAGAGAATACTAAAAAATCTCTAGTGAAATATGGACTCACCAAAACTAGAGCTTCAATGATGGCCCTTTTAATACATTTGAAAGATTCTCTAGCACCTTCTGTCCATTTTATTCGATTCTCCTTCTTCAACATCTTAGTAATATTTCTCAATATTTCAGCAAAGCTGGGAATGAATCTCCTCAGGAAACCTACATGTCCATCAAATGACTGCACTTCCTTCTTTCTCCTAGGCTCCTCAACCTTTAAAATTGCACTGACCCTTTCTGGATCAATCTTAATACCATCCTTTGAAATAATAAGTCCAAGCAATTTTGCTATTTCTAGTGCAAAATTAGATTTTTTGGGATTTAGTGAAATACCATATTTTCTTCACTTCATAAATACTTTCTCCAACTTCTTGATATGTTCCCTGTCAAACCTGGAATAAACAGTGATATCATCCATGTAAACAACTACAAATTTATCCTTTTCTTTTGCAAAAGTGATGTCCATAGATTGTTGAAATGTAGCTCTTGCATTCATCATCCCAAAGGGCATCTTGGCATACAAGAATGTACCCCATGGTGTAGTAAAAGCAGTCTTCTCTTGGTCCTCTGGGAATACTTTAATCTAGTTATAGCCTGAGAACCCATCCATAGTTGAAATCCTTTTATGTTGATGTATATGTAACTTCAGAATGTATTTCATATATGTATATTGCATTCCTATAGAGATGTTATTATTCCTCTATACGGAAGTGTTTGTATTCCTATAGAGATGTTATTATTCCTCTATACGGAAGTGTCGTCATTTATATTGTAAGTGTCGTAACTTATATTTGATGGGTTATTAGACCACCTTGTTGGGGTCGGCCCTGTATAAGTCATGTGGGTTAAAGGCTTATTAGACCACCCTATTGGGGATCGGCCCTGCCAGCATTATGTTATGTGGTTAAGTTAAGGCCGACCTAGTAAAGGTTATTAGGCAAGTCAAGTCAAGTATAAATAGAGTGCGGGAGGCACTCTATTTGATCATTCACTTTCTCACTCATACTCTCATTGGAGATTTGCGCACTTGTGGAAGAGGAGAAGCTACTGCTAGGAGAAGACTATCTCTTATGCTTGGGTTGTATCATTTCTCTATCTATCTCTGAGGAAGTTGTGGGGTTTTTCACCTTTATGATTTTCCCCAGTGAAACTCTATGTGTCTATTGTCTCTTGTGTGCTTGCATTATTATGTCCATGATTGATATGCTGTAGATATGCTGTACATGTTGTTCTCTTAGTTAATATCCCAGATCAAATTGAAGTAAATTTTGAAAAACTAACATGGTATCAGAGCTAGCTTGAAAGAAAGCATGGTATGGAATTTATGACACTTGTTGCACTTGCGAAGCTAGGGATTGATATAGAAATAACCAATCATCATAGCACTTTCACCATAAATCCATTTTGGCAAAGTTTCAGGATTTGAAACTTTTACAGGTCTAATATAAGATCCCAATGTACCTTGTGTCCAAAGCAAAACTTCTAATTCGTTGTACTTTGTGTTGTATGATCTGTACAATCTAGGGTTTATACCTCTTCTAGATCTCATTCATAAACAGGTGACCTAGGAAAAAAGGTCACAAATTGGACTAGGAATATCCAAATGAAATTTCGTCAAATGTGATAGGTAGGGAACGGATTGTCGCTTCTCAGGTGAGGTTTTTAGAGGCCGAAATTGAACCAGTGACATGTGGCACTCTATACAAGTTTTCTCTCCTGTTTTATCCCATAAACAGGTCACGTTGCGATAGTTGGCATAAATATCTCTCAGAGAATCCATTTGAGGTCAGATCTGTAGGGTTGGAAAGCTAACAGGTTAGGTTACCAGAGGTAGAAGTTTCAAACCCTATAGATCTGAAATTTCGGAGTTACACCAGAAACAATCAGGTGCATATTTCTGTCAAAACAAAATTGGATTTTGAGCACCTTCATTCATGGATCCGGGATTTAGGGTTTTGAAGAATGTTGGAATTTTTTAAATATGTGACCATAGTTGGAAGCTACTTGGAAAAATTGAAGTTTAGAGCTTTGGATCAAACTATTTGGTTGGTTGAAGCTCTAGGAAACTCAAACCCTAATTCAGGGTCCTCCCGAGTGAATCCAAAAATCTAAAAGGCAATTTTGAGGGGTGAAACTTTGCACTTTTCAAATTCTGAGTATACCAGCTTGACCAACTCAGAAAGGCGCATCTTTCTATCATTTCAAAAGTTTGAAATTCAAAGTTTGAATTTTTAGGGTTTCTCTAACAAACCCTAATTTAGCTCCAGATCCAGTTTCTGCAAATCAAAGTGGATAGGGTTAATCCTAGAAGAGAATGGATTAGTCACCTGCATAAGTGAAGAAGTTCCTGTTTCAGAGGGAGTTGAGGCTAAGGCCTTACATAAAAATATTACAAGCAATCTCTACAGGTATGACTTATCCAGGTATGTTTCAAGATCTGTAAATGATTAAGTTTATGGTATGTTTGTCTTCATTAAGGTTAGTACAATCTTGATTAACTTTAGACTTGTTGTATCACCTTAATAAAATTATGAATGCAGATATTCATTTATTAGGGTTTTGACACTTATGATTGTAATAATGCATTGTGGTGTTGTATGAGGTTGATGTTGTCCGCTAACATGAAAGGTACATTAGGAAAGACAAATCATGTTCTAGTTCAAGAACATATGACCATGGTGACATGAAGACAAAGATTCATCCATTGTCATGGATCACATAGAAGCTCTACTTACGAGGTATGTATAATTTGGTTCTACAATGCTTAACCTATGATATATGCAGGTTACTAGCACAAGTCATTAAAGAAAACAAGAAGACATCATGTGGGTATGTTAGACATAACTAACTAACACATTAATCCAGGTATGTTTTTCCTATATCAAGTTAGAATCCTACCTTGTGATAGGATATCTTATATAAGTATACTTGGTATGATTGATAATGATTATTCATGAAGCTATAAGTTTGAGTAATCATGGGTTTAGGCATATTATGTTTCTTACTTTAATCAGTGATATGACTAACCAGAAGAGTCCTATTGTCAAATAAGAATTTGCATGAGTAAAGGAAGTACTCCCTGAAACCTTGAATAATAGTGCTTGTGATAACTTATCTATGTATTAAATGATATTGACCATACATGTTTAAGATTACTTAGAATCATAATGTTTTATAGTATTGAGTTTATACTAATGAATGTATGATTGTGTATGAGACCTTGAGGATAACATAATGATGATACTAGTAAGTATGCATAAGTTGTCGAGGATGGATATAAGTTTAAGGACAGGCAATCCAGGAAGCAAAGATCAAAGGGGAGCACACTCGAGTAGTTCCCGCAAGGAAAGCAAATATTGAGAGGGAGTCCACCCTAAAACCAAACAAAGATAAGTATTTGAATTGTCATTTCTTGCATACTTGTTTGTTTAAATAATATTGCTCAATGATGTATATGCTTATGTTCCTAAACTTAGGGTGTGTATTATGCACATTAGAATAATTACATTAATGAACAGTATACTACTAATATGCATGTGATGAGTAAGTGGCCTATGGCACTGTACAACATTCCATTGCTACTTATCTAGAATGAAACCTCTTTGCTGACATGTTGGGAGTTGTGCACACTTTTAACAATGTTCTGGTAGAGATTGGAAGGGATCTAGAAAGTTACAAGATATGGATAGATGTTGTATTGAAGCATTGGCTAAAATAATTGCATGAATGTATGACATATTTCTTTATTTGTAAGAATTTGTTCTGAAAACTATGAGATGTTTTCTAATCATGAAATTTAACTTGTTTTGTAGGAAAGATCGTATACTATCACCTACAAAAGAAGAACTACAACATTATTCCAACAATGAAGTTCAAACTATCTATTGAAGATATTGAAGAATCTGAAGTTCCCAGGATACGGGATACAGTAAAAGGATGCCATGGTCGAGAAGTACCAATCGATCATGTTTGGGATGTGGTCCCAAGACCTGAAGAGAAGTTTTTTGTGACTTCCAAGTGGATCAATAAGATCAAGCATGCTCCAGATGGTAGCATGGAGAAATGCAAAGCGAGGTTGTAGCTCGTGGCTTCTCCTAGAAAGAGGAATTGACTATGAAGAGACTTTTGCACCTGTAGCCAAATACACTTCCATTAGATCAATACTTGCTCTGGCTGCAGTGTTGAAATGGAAGATACACTAGATGGATGTCAAGACAACTTTCTTGAATGGTGTAGTCGAGGAGGAAATGTATGTGATGTAGCCACTTGGTTTTGAGACACATGATAGAGAGTCATATGTGTGCAAGTTGAAGAAAACCTTGTATGGCTTGAAGCAAGCTCCTAGGACTTGGTATGGTAGGATAGACAACTTTCTATCTAGTTTGGGATTTTCCAAGAGTAAAGTGGATTCCAAGCTTTACTACAAGGTTGAGTAAGGCAATTCAATGATACTATTATTGTATGTGGATGACCTATTTGTAACAGGTGAGGATAGATTGATTACTGATACGAAGAGAAAGCTTGCATCCGAGTTCGAGATGAAGGAATTTGGGATGATGCACTATTTCCTAGGCATGGAGGTGTGGCAGAGCACAGATGGAATCTTCCTTGGACAAGGAAAGTATGCAGTAGAGATCCTGAAGAGGTTCGGGATGATGGAATGCAAGGCCATGGCCACACCTATGGAATCAAACCTAAAGCTTTTGTGTGATGCTTCATCTGATCCGGTTGATGTCACTATGTATCGTTAGATGATTGGGTCCTCGATGTACCTGATGAACACGAGACCAAATATTTGCTTTGTGGTGAACACATTGAGCCAGTTCCTAACATATCCTAGAATTGTTCACCTGGTTGCTCTAAAGCATATTCTGAGGCACCTGAAGGGTACAATTGATTATGGGCTCAAGTATGATGTGAATCAAAAGTTTAACCTGTAGGGTTATGTTGATTCAGAATGGGGAGGCAGTGCTGTAGATAGGAAGAGCACTTAAGGGTGCTGCTTCAGTATGGGATCAGGTGTGATCTCTTGGCTTAGCAGGAAGCAGTCCTACGTAGCACTAAGTACAACCGAACCAGAGTAGGTTGCAGCTTGTTTAGCTAGTTGTGAAGCAATATGGCTGAGGAAGCTACTCTCTCAGTTATTTGATCTTTCGTTGGATTCTACTGGTGTCTTTTGTGACAACCAGAGTTGTGTGAAGCTGTCCGAGAAACTGGTGTTCCATGATAGGTCGAAGCACATAGAGATCAAATATCACTATATCAGGGATATGGTGCTGAGAGGAGCTGTGAAGCTCTTGTATATTGTGATGGAGGAGCAGGTTGCAGATGTGTTGATGAAGCCACTAGCCAAAGTGAAGTTCAAGTACTTTAGAGAGAGGCTTGGTGTTCTTCAGATTGATGACACTTCAAGAAAGAAGTGATGGACACATTTCCAGGATCCATTCCAAGCATGGTAAGAGGAGGATCCTTCCCATGGTTGTGGATGTAAACACTAGATGATGAGCATCGAGACGATGCTCCAAATTCTTCTCTGTATATGCATCATGTTGGATGCTTGTGATGATCAGTTGGATCATGTATATGTGTATGCATCATGTTGGATGCTTGTTATGATTAGTTCGATCATGTATATGTATATGCATCATGTTGGATGCTTGTTATGATCTATTGGATGATGTATATGTATATGTATCATGTTGGATGCTTGTTATGATCAGTCGGATCATGTATATGTATATGCATCATGTTGGATGCTTGTTATGATCAGTTGTATCATATATATGTATATGCGTCATGTTGGATGCTTGTGATGATAAGTTGGATCATGTATTTGTATTTGTATCAGGTGGATACAGTATATGATCAAGTAGATCATGGATGATGATATGTATCAGGTATGCATCAGGTGGATGCATTATATGATCAGGGTGATCACGGTTGATGAGATTCAGGATGTTGCTTCAGATGGTATGTATAAGATATGTATCAGGTGGATACATTGTATGATCAGGATGATCATGGATGATGAGCTTCAGGATGTTGCTCCAGATGATATGCATTAGGATGATGCTATGACGATGATCAGGATGATCATGCGACGATGGCATGCATCAGGATGATGTAGTGATGATGATCATGTACATCAGGATGATGTATGGTGAGTATCAGGTTGATACTTTATGGCTGTGGACAGGTTGTGCAGACAAGCATATAATATGGCCCTGGGAGGTTTGCATATACTCTTTCGAGGTTTTGCCTATGGCATATAATATGGCCCTGGGATATTTGGCAAATGCTCTTTCGAGGTTTTGCTTGGGAGTACATGTAATATGGCCCTGGGAGATCCGATAGGTTGGGCTGTGTGCCCGTAATAAGTCCTAGGATGCTCTTGTGAGGTTTTGTCCTATGGCATGTAATATGTCCCTGGGAGATACGATAGGTTGGGCTGTGTGCCCGTAATAAGTCCTGGGATTCTCTTGCGAGGTTTTGCCATGACCACATATAATTTGGCCCTGGGAGATCCTATAGGTAGAGCTGTGTGCTCGTAACATCCTAGGATGCTCTTGCGAGGTTTTGTGGTGACCACATGTAATATGTCCCCGGGAGATCCTATAGGTAGAGCTATGTGCTTGTAACATCCTGGGATGCTCTTGCTAGGTTTTGTGGTGAGGTCACATATAATATGTCCTTGGGAGATCCTACAGGTAGAGTTGTGTGCTCGTAATAGCCTGGTATGCTCTTGCAAGGTTTTGTGACGCACGTAATAAGTCCTAAGGATTCCATAGTATGGCCAATGATGAAGACCTATAGGTGGTGGGCCTACATCCAGTATGAAAAAGGACTGGCTCTGTAGAACTTCCTATGACGAGTAGATTGGAGATTGATTGAGATAGCAGCAACAGTGACGATGACTATGACGATGATCCAAAGAAGAATACTTGTGCTAGCAGATCTGTGTCGAGAAATATCTTCCTAGTTAAGAGGGAGTGTTGATGTATATGTAAATTCGAAATGTATTTCATATATGTATATTGTATTCCTATAGAGATGTTATTATTCCTCTATACGAAAGTGTCGTCATTTATATTGTAAGTGTCATAAATTATATTTGATGGGTTATTAGACCACCTTGTTGGGGTCGGCCCTGTATAAGTCATGTGGGTTAAAGGGTTATTAGATCACCCTATTGGGGGTCGGCCCTGTCAATATTATGTTATGTGGTTAAGTTAAGGCCAACCTAGTAAACGTTATTAGGCAAGTCAAGTCAAGTATAAATAGAGTGTGGGAGGCACTCTATTTGATCATTCACTTTCTCACTCATACTCTCATTGGAGAGTGGCGCACTTGTGGAGGAGGAGAAGCTGCAGCTAGGAGAAGACTATCTCTTATGCTTGGGTTGTATCATTGCTCTATCTATCTCTGAGGAAGTTGTGGGGTTTTTCACCTTTATGGTTTTCCCTAGTGAAACTCTGTGTGTCTATTGTCTCTTGTGTGCTTGCATTATTATGTCCATGATTGATATGCTGTAGATATGTTGTACATGTTGTTCTCTCAGTTAAGATCCTAGATCAGATTGAAGTAAATTCTGAAAAACTAACATTTCAGACCCTACCACCCTTTGCAGAATGTGATCCATCTTTGGTAATGGGTAATTTTCCTTCAAAGAAACTCTGTTGAGATTTCTAAAATCAATACAAATTCTAATCTCACCATTTTTCTTTCTAACATGCACCAAGTTAGCTACCCATTTTGAAAACCTCAAAGTTACAATAATCTTAGCATTGAATAATTTTTTTATCTCATTTTCTATTAGAGGCAACAACTTGGGGTTTACTCTTCTCAACTTTTGCTTGAAGGTCTTTCTCCAAGTTTTATTGGAATGGTATGTTGTATGATAGAGGTATCGTACTCTTTCAGGTGTTCATAGCTCCAGGAAAATACATCTCACTACAAGAAAAAAGGTCATTGGTGAGGGTCCTACATGTGATGAACCTTTAAGGGTTGTCACGAATGTCACATATGATGACGATCCTTAAAACATCGTTGCTATAGGTGCCTTTTGAGATTGTCTTTTAAGGTTCGTCACCAAATCCCTTTCCAGTGACATTTTTAGTGAGGGTTGTTAAAGGCCCATTATTGATTCTCTCTTTGGTGACACTTCTGGTGACAATATTTTAGTAGCCCTCACTAATACATGTTTATTTTACTTTTGGTGAGTGTAGTAAATGTTTGTCACCAATTATCATTATAATTGGTTTTTGGCGACACTATGTGGCATTGCTATATTTTTCGACAAAAACATATAATGGTTTAAGACAGCTAGTATTGTTATGGATTCTTTGTAATTAATATGTTTCCAAGGTCATACTAGTCACAATACCCACTCATAAGGTCTATAAGCAATCTCTAGTGGTTTTCCATAAGAAACCACTAGCAATTTATAAGTACCATTCCAAAATGGATCCATAAGCAATCTGATCTTTTGGGTATTCGACATCAACAAAATTGATTCATATATCCTATTAGATTGTACTTCCAAGCTTTGAAAGCCATTGGCATTAATGGAGGGATGTCTACTCGTCCATGTTCTACTCCAACACCTTAATTCACATGGTTTGGATTGCACCACGAATGGTTTGGTTGAAGAATTTTCATTTTAGCATGTTTTAGCAGACAATTACAGGCTTGACTCAAGCCTGTAGAATCTCCAGTTTATGTGTTTTCTAAATATTTCAATAAAATACTGAAGATGAACAGATTGTTGGTAAAATGGAATGTCTCGTGTATGGGGAAGGGAATTCTGAAAATGAACAGAACCTTTATACTCTCTTGGATTCATCCCTCCCAGTACAAGCAAACTTTCAGTTCTATTTGGAATTATTCTTCTCAAGTTGCAAATATAATGATTTCTTCCAACAAAGTTATATCTTAAAAATCCATGGAGGATCTATATTTGCATGACTGGAAGGATTGGATCTCGGTTTTATCCCCTAGCTATGTGGTATGCTATTCAAAGTCTTCTCTTAATTCCGGACAAGTATTATTCCCGTAGGGTTAAATTCAATATATTTTTCCTAATAATGTGTATAAATTCTAGCATATAAGAATGATTTTTATACATTTCAATTAGCTTTTCAAGGTCATTTCATGGCTTATTATATATTGTGACATGTCAGACCAAGTATTTTTGTTCAAATAATTTCCATAAATGGAGTGACCGTTAACTCATTGCTTTTTGGACGAATGGGTGTATGCTGATTTGACCCCATCAATTGTCGTAATTAGCTCTATCCTTTTGTCCCTGCATGTCTGAACAATTATATGCATACCCGATTTGAAAGTTGGATTTCTTTGTTATGCATAAGTAAAGCCTGTAAATACCAATTTGGGTTAAAGGATACCAGTTTGATCACCTAACTTCCTTTCAACAGAGAAAGTTTCAGTTGGGATGGATAGTGCTGCACGTAGGGAGGAGCCATATTCCATTGAACTGTTGGATGGAGATCCCTCTAGTAAGAGGATTTTTCAACAAATTGGATTGTATGCATTTTTTAGTAAATTCAGAGGGCACAACGAAGATGTGACCAAGGAATTTGCTCTCAATTTCGATGGAGCTTGTTCTAACATTCGGGGGTTTCTGCTTCCAGTTTCAGAAACATCCATTGCTCTCACTGCAGGCTTACCACAAACAGGGGAAAGATGTTTTAAAGTTGGTCGTTTGAAAAACCCTGCCTCTTGGAAACAGTTTGTGAAAGTGGCTAATTCTAGTATTCATTGGAAGAAGGGAGTTGAATGCAATTGTTTCACTACCGGATGGGGTAATGTCATTTTATTTTTGCAGAAATATTTGATTTGTGAAGGACGATATAGCCTTGTCTTTCTTTATCATATTCGGATTATCCTTCACATTAAAGGAGAAGAATTGATGAACATTCCATACTTTTTGTAGAAGAGCCTCTCTAAAATGGATTCAACTGCCCAAATGCAGCCTGATCAGAGACTTGGTAATAGCTTGTATCATCATGGATTAATTAAGTTGTTGATCGTGGAGGAATTACAAAAGAGCAACCTAATGTGCGAACAATTTTTAGTGCAAAAAGGTTTTCAGGAGCCGGTTAATGATGATCCACAAGATTCTGTATCGCCCCCTCCAGCAGTTTAGACATAATTTGATCCAGCACCAACATTTTTTGAACCAATTCAATCCCAACCATCTCCAAAGAGGCATAGAGATGATGAAGAGGTTTGTAAAATTTATGTTATGGTGAGAAGAAGATCTGCAAGGCTAGAAGGCAATTCTGAAGAAGTTATTGAAAAAGTTAGAACATCTGAAGATATGTTTTTGACAATACCCAAACGTCCAAGAACCCGTCATACACAGAGACAGAATTTAGAGTCAACACTCCTGCCAGAATTGGAAGCTACTCAGTTTCAAGACCAAGCTCAAAGGGAAGAAGATGAATCTAATCAAGTGGTAAGGATTTATTCTCCTAGTTTAATTTCAAGTAAGTTACATAAGAGGATTAAGAAACTTTAGAAGCAAGTTCGTGAATTTCAAGTTTTGGATAGATATGTTAAAAATGAAAATGAAAAGTTAAAACAGAGGAGTAGACAATTACAGAGAAAGAATGGTGTTCTTACGAAAAGACTGAAAATTTTGAGAAATTAGGCTCACCGATGGAGTTTGCAAAACAAAAGGTTGAGGAAACAAAATAAATTGCTTAGAGATAAATCAGTACTAAAGGAATCACTACCACTGGCTGAGGATAATACAAGTTTGGAATTATTGTCTACAGCAGCCGCATAAAACATTCTTCCTAGTACCTCTAAAAGTTCTGAAGATAAAGAAAAAGTCACAGATGTTCTCTATGAATTTTTTAGTCAAATTCTTGATGATGTATGGACTAATACCCTGGCTTTAGCATCAGCTGAAGTAAATACTGTTAAATGGACTTGAAGAAATGATGAATTATATGACTTGGGCCTTATTTATCAACAACGATATAAATTTGAAGTACAACGTATGCAGGAAACTTGGTTTTCTACTTACTTGGTTCAAGAACAAAAGTGGAAGTCCAAGATACAGTATTTACAGTAGCAATTAATGATTAAAGAAGAAGAAAAGAGGCAAATGTTTCAATTTGCTGAGCAAGCCATTTATTGTAGAAGTCCTACTAGATTTTATTCAATGTACTTGCATGGACAATGAGTAGGCCTTCAGATGATTAGATTGAATAATAACAAAAAGTTCATGATAGGAAATGTTGATGACTTTGTGGATATCTATAATGACTCATCTACAAGGGAAAAGGATTTGTTGTGTGAACTTTATCAGTTTAAATTCTTTCTAGAACATGAATTGGAATGGAATCCCAATCCTGTAGTAGGAGATATTCAGTTACGAGCCTTTTCATCTTTTATTCAGAATCAAATTAAGTGGGAACTAGGAATGAAATTATTTTATAAGTTGGAATTCCAGTCTGAACTTCACGTCAGAGGAGAGAATCCAGATCTTGAAGTGGCCTTTTTTTAGTCATAGTGAATTCCTCAAGGATCCTATGAGGGTGAAACAATTTAGAATGAATCAGAGATCAGTGTTATAGAGTTTCAAACAAGTTAGATATTGTGGTAATTTGGCCTCTTTGTAAGCCTCAGAGACCCGTTGGAATTTGCTTCCTCCAGTACTCAAACAATGGGACCCCATGGGATACCCCTTTTTCCAGGTTTCCTTTTCAAGAACAAGTTTGTATGTGAATTCTTTACGAAGAAATGGTACTCAATGGCTTGGGTTAAGGTTCCATTTCCTTTTGCTCTGGTGCAGCAAAACTGATTACAGTGTTGCTGGGCAGTGGTATTATTTTGCAGAGAACTCTTTATGGATGGAAGTGGATCGTCATTTAGGATTTCAAAAAGAAATGGAGTAAGTCACCAATCTTATAGTTGGATCGAGCTACATCAGAATCTACTAAGGGGGTAATAAGTTGCATAGGGACATGCAACAAAATTCCTTCTAGGGTAGATGCTTGGTGCTTGAATTGTTACCCAAAGGGTAGGTTTTCTCTTGGATCTCCATTGTGTTGTTACTTGATAATATACCAGAGGATGTTAAAAAACTGAAATTGTTTTGTCAGGATTTTAGGTTTATTCAATGCACAATAGTGGAAATATCCATTTTGTTTATCTAGACTCTAAAGTATGATATTTCAATTCTAATGATTTTCCCAAATATGTCTTTTTTTGTTTATGTGAATTTGAACTTGTTCAAAAGAAGTGTATAAATTTTTCCTTGGAAACTTACTAAATCCCATAATCTGATATTTTATAGTGATTTTAGGAAAAACTTTGACCTTTTATTTCATGTAAATGAACCAACTAAACTATACTGGTTTTGTTACAAGTAGTTATAGAAGGGCCATGTTCACATGAAACTATTAGCATTGATTACGAGGTAATCAGTCCTACAACCTCTTACAGATCCATTTTTTTCCATAAACCTAAAACAATGCTGAAAAGGTTATAGTTGCAATCACTGCCCTTTTTAATCTATCTCTGTGAAGATAGTTATTTGTATCAGACACGACTTTTGCGAGAGGGAGATATTGTTGGCAATATGGTAGTGTAGGTTGTCACTGATGGCAACTAGATGAAGACAGAGCAACAAGCAGGAATGATGACAAGCAATGTGAACTTCCTTCTATTTAGGTTCCTGGTCTAGGTCTTGTACTTATCCTTACGCCTTTGAAAGTAATGGCATAGAAGTAGGGAATACCAACATGAGAAGGGAACCCATGATTTAACCTTGCGTCCACCTCACTACTGAACAAAAAAACTATTACAGTGAACCAAACTGGATAAGAAAACTATGTATTGAAGAGACTAGTCATTCAAATCCTTATTTTGGGAACTTGGATTCCAACCTCCCAAGTTTGGAACTAAACAACAACATGGGGAAGGTTCCATCTCCTATTGGATTCAAATTTAGATATGATTGGCAGACAATTAGTATGATTATCCTTTTGATCAATATGTTGCATCTTCCTCTTGCCTCCTGGGCGATTGTACAATGTATTTAAGCCATAGCCATATTCATGATCATGTGGACTATCCTTTAGCCATCTCTGGAGGTGTTTTCACATCTAGGAATTTTGTTTGTGTATTTTGACTACGTTTCATGTTAGTCTAGTTCTCTTTGGTGTTTAGGGATGTATCCACACCATGGTTCCATACCCTATTGTATTCCATGGATTTATCTCTGATATTTTTATGTCCCTATGGGAAATATAGCGATTGCAGGGACACAATTATATGTCTGTTCAATATTTCTCTTAAGGCACACCCAATGTTCGACATTAGAAATAAAATTTTGGTTTTTTTCCATTATTTAAATAATTATTTTTTCATGTTTTCATTGGCTTTGCACTGATGATTTATTCAATAAATATAAGCTCAGGGGACTCTCTGATAGGTGTCCAAGTAGACATCAATGGCCATTGAATTCTAATGCACTAATAACCACCGCCACCCAGAGATCTGTAACTTTCATTGATCTTAGATTTGATGGGTTTTGGGAACCCTCATTTGGTTTCATTTCACATTTTTTCTAAGGTGTGATAGGGTTCATCACTGCATCTGTATTGCCATGAATATGGCTTGGTTTAAACATAGGTAACAATAGAAAAAATTAGTAAGTTACATTGTGTTTCGTTGATTTAGTTCATCGAATCATGTTTTAAGCAAAATCTATACATGTTTGTGGATATCATGATTGTTTTTAGTTGCTTTCCCATGGGATCCGGTGATTGTCTTGTTTAGTGTTTTTAGACAGTTTAATAACGTATATCTATAGGCTTGGCCTAAGCTTGTAAGTTGAGTTGTTGTTTATAATTGCATATGCACAAATGGAAATCGGACACATGGGTCTTCTTTGGAATCGTGTCACCTAGCCCATCCCCCTGTTGGTTGATCCGAGTTCATTCTGATGTAGATTTTCCTTGAGCAAGCTTGAACTCAAGCAGCCTATTGTCAATGCTTTTGTATATCCACATGCAGCTAATTCTTCACTGTTTATGGAATTACTAGAACATTCCCAGTTAGCTTCAAAGCCTTCAAACCTGCCTTTGAACAGTTCTCAAATGCATTCACAAATTATTGTGCCAAAAAACATGCTTCAGACAATTCTTCAATTCTGCTCTTAGGTTTGTAGAGTTCCTATAGAGATCATCCTCCTGTTCTCATAACTCTCTAGACTACTTACTTTCATCAGGTGTAGGTTATTCTTTCCTTTTCCATCGTTCAGAGATAGATGTTCTTCTCAGGACATTTAAAAGGTGTCTTATTGATGATTGATACAAAAAACTAAGTCATACAATAAGATACCAAAGACATGTGAAGATATTTATGTCAATCATATCCAAGGCTAGAGGAATTCATTTACAACTTCATCCCTGCCTATTTTCCTTCTGTTAATGTTAGCAATCCGATCCTAGGACCTATTTCTTAGCGACCACCATATACCTTTGACTCCATCCTCCAACAATGAACTCAAGGTGTACCTAAGGTCTTTTAGAGACCTTAAATGCAAGGGGCTTCAAATTCCTGCATAGGATGGTGTATTGTATCCTATTAGTATCAACTAGGCAAGAGCTAGGTACAAGAGACATCCATAGTGCAATTCTCTTAGACCACAATATGATAGTGTTTGGGGGAACAAACGGGTCTAATAAGATAAATGATCTACACATTTTAGATTTGTAGACCAAGGAATGGAGGCAGGCTTGCATTCGAGGAACTCCACCATCCCCACGAGAGAGGGGGAGGAAATTACTTGATTGATGTTCAGATTTTGGAGCTGAAGCTAATGAAATGGATTTCCCTTGATGTGAATGGGATCTTATTGCTCCCAGAGATAGCCACACTACAATTGCTATTGAAAACATGCTTGTGGTATAAGGTGGATATTATGGATACCATTACTTAGGAGAATTTGATGTTTTGGATCTTGAAACCTTAACTTGGTCTAGAGTACAAATCTTCAAACCTTAACATCTTGCAAATTTTCGCCCAATCTCTTGAAATTAAATTCACCCACCCTAGTACAAATATAGGTTGAATAACACCCTACTATGGAATATCATCTTCTGGTGTTTTTTTTTTTTCTGTTCCCCAAAGGGTAGGTTTTCTCTTGGATCTCCATTGTGTTGTTACTTGAAAATATACCAGGGGATGTTAAAAAAATGTAATTGGTTTGTCAAGATTTCAGGTTTATTCAATGCACAATAGTGGAAATATGCATTTTGTTTATCTAGACTCTAAAGTATGATATTTCAAATATGTCTTTTTTTGTTTATGTGAATTTGAACTTGTTCAAAAGAAGTGTATAATTTTTTCCTTGGAAACTTACTAAATCCCATAATCTGATATTTTTATAGTGATTTTAGGAAAAACTTCGACCTTTTATTTCATGTAAATGAACCAACCGAACTATACTTGTTTTGTTACATGTAGTTACAAAAGGGCCATGTTCACATGAAACTATTAGCATTGATTGTGAGGTAATCAATCCTGCAACCTCTTACAGATCCATTTTTTTCCATAAACCTGAAATAATGTTGAAAAGGTTATAGTTGCAGTCACTGCCCTTTTTAATCTATCTCTGTGAAGATAGTTATTTGTATCAGACACGACTTTTGCGAGAGGGAGCTATTGTTGGCAATATGGCAGTGTAGGTTGTCATTGATGGAAACTGGATGAAGACAGAGCCACAAGTAGGAATGATGACAAGCAATGTGAAAAGAGCAGATGACAGTGGCATCAAACAGAGTAGATGGTTATGCCAGATACAATGAAAGAGTAGCATAATAAAGAAAGAGGGAAATAGAATGTCTACCCATCTACTTATCCAATGCATTATGAAGAGTGGGAAATGCATAGGCAGAAATGACAGAGCACTATGATGATGGAAATCTAACTGGAATCGATGGTCTTCCATTTCAAGAGAAGGATTTTGATACTGATGTAAACTACTTCTATAGATGTGGCTCATCAGATAAACAAACTTGTCATGGTTACGGGAGATGCAGAAAGCTGTAGAAAGAATTTGGCAGAAGCATGTAAAAAAGATTTGGCAAAAACACGTGACAAGGATTCTAGTCCTGCATTTACATTTCTTGTTGATGCTAATGATTCTCTGAATATTACAAACCAAGAGGATGAAAGTTGTTCTCTATCAATCATGGACAAACAAGTGCAAATACACACTTATCCCAATATAGATATAGAAGGGAAAAATACTTCTATAGAAGAAGGTGCACTGCAATCTCGTATCAATCCTGTTAATGAAACCCAAAAATCCAGTGAAGAGAAAACATGTAAAGATAGTCTCTACATTCGATGGACCAGTGAACGGATGCCAAACCTACAACCAACTTGCTTGTTTTATAATAAGAAGCTGTAGACATTGGAGGAGATCGAGGAGAAAGGAGATATAAGAATCCCAAGCCATGTTTACAAAAGCTTGAGAAGCAGACATGGTACTACGCAGCAGATAGGTTATTTCTGCAAATTGGCAAGGTTTAAAGTGATCATTGGAAGCTCTTGAAGGAAGGAGGCTGGTTAAATGTCTGATAGAAGACAAAGGAACATACCCTGCAGCAAGAAACAACAAGGAAATGTGCCTTGGAAGATTTCTGAGGGTAAAGGATTGTGGACCGTCCGATCACGATGATCGACAGTGGAGATCACGTTTGGTATTGAGGTTTAAACCACATTGGTTGTGTGGATGAGTATTTTTTGTGTTTATAATGGCAGGCTTCACTAATGTTCATTGACGCGTAGCGCAAAGATAGTGTGGAAGCTCTAGGTGTTTGGTTCTCCATGAGAAGAACACCAGCCTAGAGCTCGGGACACCTATGTGGCCCCTTATCTTTTGCTACACATGGAATCTCTGTTCGACGTGGATGTTGATATGACAACATTGACATGTTGTAGACGTGGCAGTGATAGGTTGTAGATGTGGTAGTATGTATCGCTGATGGAAAGTGTTACTTCGCAGCCAGATTCGTGAGCCAAGTTTTGGTGGATTGCCAAAAAGATAACGGAGCTCCAAACGCGTTCGATGTGTTTAAACAATAGCCTATCAGAAGTTTTAGCAGGATGCTAATATATTTGGTAAATAGCCAAATGCTATCATAAGTTTTAGTACAAAGCTTTAAGCTATAATGTAAAACCTTGTTAGCAAAGTTTAAACAAATAGAGAAAAGACTAAGTATGGTTATAACTAAAACTAGTTTAACTGATCTACTTGTTAGTTAATAATCTTTTTGCACATTAATAGTTTTAAGGAAAGAGGTGTGAAGTCTATGAGGAGACACATTGTTTCATAGAGAGGTGTGAGGAAAGTGTATAAGTATGGAGATATCATATGAAGAAGAAGTGTGACTGTGGTTAATACATTGAAGATCGAGAACAAAGCAAAGAGACCAGCAGTCCAAGAAGTAAATGCATAATTAACAAGGGTGGTAGGGTGGTGCTAGGGTAGGTTGGTTCCTGCAAAGGGGAGTAGGTGCTCCCTGTCAGTTGTAGTTGACTAAATAGGGGGTTGTATCCTCCTACCAGTTAGTTAACGTATATCTACAGGCTTGGCCTAAGCCTATAAGTTGAGTTGTTGTTTATAATTACATATGCACAAATGGAAATCGGACACATGGGTCTTATCTGGAATCGTGTCACCTAGCCCATCCTCCTATTGGTTGCTCCAAGTTCATTCTAATGTATATTGTCCTTGAGCAAGCTTGAACTCAAGTATCCTATTATCAATACTTTTGTATATCCACATGCTTAATATGCCTGCACGAGGGCTAAGTAGAATGCCCATAGATCTATTTGGGTGTTGTTGCAGGTGTGTTATGTGTCTTGGGGACCACCAAGTAGATGAAAATCTACAACAACTAATTGTCGATGGGCCTACCTTTCACTTGGAGTACATTGACAGGTTCCTTGCAAACAATACCACATGTCCACTTTGTCTCATTATTTCTATTCCCTTGAACACAGAAAATTATCTCATTGCAAGTAACATGGAACTAACTCCTACATTTATGGAACTAAATCCTAACTCCTAAAGTTCTTAAGTAACATGGATGCACAACAAAGTGGACTTCCTTCTATTTAGGTTCCTGGTCTAGGTCTTGTACTTATCCTTATGCCTTTGAAAGTAATGGCATACAAGTAGGGAATACCAACATGAGAAGGGAACCCATGATTTAACCTTGCATCCACCTCACTAGTGAACCAACAAACTATTACAGTGAACCAAACTGGATAAGAAAACTATGTATTGAAGAGACTAGGCATTCAAATCCTTCTTTGGGGAACTTGGATTCCAACCTCCCAAGTTTGGAACTAAACAACAACATGGGGAAGGTTCCATCCCCTATTGGCTTCAAATTTCGATATGATTGGTAGACAATTAGTATGATTATCCTTTTGATCAATGTGTTGCATCTTCCTCTTGCCTCCTGGGCGATTTTACAATGTATTTAAGGCATAGCCATATTCATTATCATGTGGACTATCCTGTAGCCATCTATGGAGGTGTTTTTACATCTAGGAATTTTGTTTATGTATTTTGACTACGTTTCATGTTAGTCTGGTTTTCTTTGGTGTTTAGGGATGTATCTACACCATGGTTCCATACCCTATTTTATTCCATGGCTTTATCTCTGATATTTTTATGTCCCTATGAGAAATATAGCGATTGCAGGGACACAATTATATGTCTGTTCAAGATTTCTCATAAGGCACACCCAATGTTCGACATTAGAAATAAAATTTTGGATTTTTTCCATTGCTTTCATTGGCTTTGCATTGATGATGTATTCAATAAATATAAGCTCAGGGGACTCTTCTGATAGGTTTCCAAGTAGACATTAGTGGACATTGAATTCTAATGCACTGATATCCACCGCCACCCAGATATCCACCACTTTCATTGATCTTAGATTTGATGGGTTTTGGGAACCCTTATTTGGTTTCATTTCACATTTTTTCTAAGGCGTGATAGGGTTCATCACTACATATGTATTGCCATGAATATGGTTGGTTTAAACACAGGTAACAATAGAAAAAATTAGTAAGTTATGTTGTGTTTCGTTGATTTAGTTCATCGAATCATGTTTTAAGCAGAATCTATACATGTTTGTGGATATCATGATTGTTTTTAGTTGCTTTCCCATGGGATCTGATGACTGTCTTGTTTAGTGTTTTTAGACCAACATTTATATGTAAATGGATAAGCCGAAGAGATATTTTGATGCATATAGGATTTCGTATGTAAGATGTGGGTATCTTCATGATAAGTTTTCAATTTGTTTTGCTTGGTTTTGAAGGTGTATTCGTTGGGATAAAAATTACAAATGTGTGAATGCAATTTTGATGTTTTCATATTTGGGTTTTAAGTTTATTTATAATTTTTAGATATTATTATGGGTTTAACAAGATGACCATCTAGTTGTGGGGATTATAGGGGTGTTGTGGAGGATTTTTATGGTGATTTTAGGAAAAACTTTGACCTTTTATTTCATGTAAATGCACCAATTGAACTATACTTGTTTTGTTACAACTAGCTATAGAAGGTCCATGTTCACTAGGACTATTGGTTGGACATGAAACTATTAGCATTGATTGCAAGGTAATTAGTCCTGCAAGCTCTTACAGATCCATTTTTTTCCATAAACCTGAAATAATGTTGAAAAGGTTATAGTTACAGTGACTACCCTTTTTAATCTATCTCTGTGAAGATAGTTATTTGTATCAGACACAGATTTTGTGAGAGGGAGATATACCAGTACTTGTGGAATTATCAGAATCAGACACTGCTTGGGCTTCTCCAAAAGTGAATTCTCTGTCATCAATCCTCCATGTCACCTTTTCCATGTCTTTGTCCTCCATCTTGCTTGCCATGCTTGTCCATGCTTGTCTACAGGCTTGGCCTAAGCCTGTAAGTTGAGTTGTTGTTTATAATTACATATCCACAAATGGAAATCAGACACATGGGTCTTATTTGGAATCCTGTCACCTATCCCATCCTCCTATTGTTTACTTCGAGTTCACATTCTTCTCAATATTTGATCAATTCAATGTCATTGCTTTTCCAAGGTATAAAACTGTTAATTGCATCCGCTAAATACTTGCATTGATTACTTCTATGCTTAAGCTTGATTTCATAATCAGGATCAACCAGAATTGATTGTGGGCACACAAGATAATATCCATCACCTAATTTTTCCCCATTAGGCATGACAAATTTTGGTTCAATTATTTTGATGTAACCCTTTGCAACCTTCAATTGACCATTAAAATATGTTAGTAAACATTTTTTTCCATTCAATCGCGCATTTGAAGATGGTAATTGCGGTTGAACCTGCCAATAAACAAATTCCTATGAGATTCCTCGGAATAAGAATGGAATATTAAATATAGAAATAAAGAGGCTTAGAACTTACCTGTTGTATTGATTTTCCAATTGGGTCACGATTATGTTCTCTCGAAGTCAAAAGAGTTTGTTTTGGCAAATCATGATGAGGACTCAGAGAAGTTTGTTAGTAAATAAATACTTGTAAGACATAGTGAAATAACTATTATAACATTGCACTAAATATTAAATAGTTTCAAAACTCACCATCGACTTTGGAGTATGAAATGTATTAGACTTTGGAGTATCAAATGTATTAGATGGTCTAGGAGCCATTGTATTTTTTTCCAATGAACCCTTACTAGGATTATTCTGGAGACTCTCCTAAAAAATAAATACTTGTGAGTGATTTTCAAAGAATGGAAAATAAAAATGGAAAAAATAAGAGTTGGTTTAAAAAACTACATGGATTGGGGTGACTGGATTAAGATGTGACAGTTGCAGAGGTCCTCGATTTGATTCAACATCTGACATGGCAATATTACTATGCCAATATAATAGTTTGCATTATATATCATGAAATCAGAAGATAAAGGGTTAGGATGCAAAAACAATAATTCATATATTACACACCCTACAACAATACGATCATGTTCATGTTAGCATTATGATTTTGAAATCCCCAACTTCAAAGATGACCTACATAAAAAATTAAAGTCTACACATGCAATCCTTACATTGTTGGATTTTGGAACAACTCTGCCACTTTCTTTCCCCACCTCCATGGCAGCTTTCCATTCCATTAATTCTTCAACAACCTTTTTCAATCTTCCAAGTTCCTTGTTTTTTTCTCTTAATTTTCTCTTTAGTATTATGAAATTCCTTCTTGTAGGAATGCTCTTTTACAAATAATATAGTTGGAGTGACTCCGAATCCAACCCCACATACACGACCCCTCCTCTCAGGCCCCAAAACTATAGCAAGGGCATCTTGCTTTGTAGCATATGTAGGAGACACTAACTTATTTTGTGCTGATTCAATTTGATTCTAGCAATGCCAACATTTCAACAAACTCATATAAGAAACATCATTAACTCTAAAAAAAAGCATAAATGATACAAGAATAGGTTCAGAACTTACTATTTTCTTTGCAATGAATGATGGCATTGTGCCATCCTTCTTTTTATGGCATTTCATCCACACATCAGCCCTAGTTATAGGCTTATCACTTGGACCACGAGATTGATTCTAGTATCAACAAATACAACAATCTAGTTAACTATATTTAAAGTTGTTAATTGTGAACAAATAATAAAATTTGTTGCAACTTACGAGGGCATATTCAACCCTAAAGTAACCTCTACGGCCAGAAGTGTGGGTCTCTTGTTCTAATACCCTATTTTCCTTATTTGTTTTTTACCTCTCCTGCAACTCAATAAAAAAATAGATGCTAAGATTATAGTTGATTGTATGAGAGGATTCAAAATCATTGATGATAACATTCAAATATGTCTTTCATTTTTACCTTGAATTTAGGGTCAGATCGTAATCTAACAAATTCAATCCAATCAGTTTCATTTACTCCAATAGGAAGGTTTGCAATCCTCTCCTCATCTATTTCATATTTCAAATAGTATTTCTTATGCAAATTATATCTATAGGTTCTCAAGCATTGAGATATTGCTTTATGACACCATTTCTCTACTGACGGATCTATTTGATAGGTATGCTACAATAGATAAACAATCCATTATTAGATACAAGCATTATTTGAAACTAAACCAATCACACACAAGCTCAATATGCATCAATAAAGTTTAGAAGAGGTTGATGCTCACATTGATTGCACTCCACATGTCTTTCTTTTGCACGTTAGACACTTTTTTCCATTCCATGTGCTTGATGCCTAGAATTTCCCTTGCAAGAACACCTAAAAATGAGGAGAATTTCTCTGAATGTGGACCAATAGGCTGGCCCCTCTCATTAAATTGAATTTCAGGCAATGCAATGCCCTCTATAGTGGTTCCAAAGAGACATTGTGTTGGTCCTCTACTCCTTCTTTTCACATTTATTGCAATACTAGCTTGGGTAGATGCATTTGCATCTTCTAAACCATGCTCTTGTTGTGGTGGATCCTGATCCAAAACATGCTCTTGTTGTGGTGGATCCTGATCCAAAACATGCTCTTGTTGTGGTGGATCCTGATCCAAAACATGCTCTTGTTGTGGTGGATCCCCCTCCAAAACATGATCTTGTTGTGGTGGTTCCTGTTGAAAATTTTCTGGAAAAACAAACCAGTAATCCTCTTGAGACAATGACAATATGAAATTGTTAATATGAAATCTTGAAATACTTGTATAGGACAAAAAATGTTTAGAAATGATCATACCTTCCAGTGGTTCTTTCACATCTTTCTCAAGAGTATGTGCATTAGAATTGTTGTCGACACTATAGCAAGTAGATTCACTTTGTAATGGGACAGTGGATCCCAATGCTATATTTTGTTGGAATTTGTTTCACATCTTAGATCCTATGGTCAAGTATATTATGAATTTTTTTAATGTAATTGTTTATTTATTAAAAAATAAATAATAAGTTACCATCATGTTTAAAATATTTACCCGAAGTTGTGCCACATATAACATTGCCATTTCTTTTGGTAATGCGGCCTGAATTTGTTAAAAGTGATGTATTGCAACATCTTAATTTAATCCTCTTAGCTCCCTACAAATATGGATTGCAGCTCGTGCTCAAAGAAAGTTAGACAATTTTTAAGGTATAAAAGAAAGGACAATAATTGTTAAAAAAATATTGAAGTTATTGAAATCCCAAACCAAAAAAAATAATGTCTTACTTTGATATGGACATCCACAAATAAATTGCATAACAAAAAATATCATTTTTATTAACACATCATTGAAACAAGCCAACTAACACAATCCTAAAAATTAAATAGTATTTATGAACATTATACAAATATCTTTAACTCATTCATAACAAAATGTCTAACAAAGTAAACTAAAATATAGAGGGTGCTTTTTGCGAATACTGTGTGGTCAAAAGTTTTACAGGCAAAATATATGAAATCTAATGTTATTAACTGGTTCAGGATGCTACTGCATCTTGAACTGCTAAAGATGCTACTGCAACTTATGACTCCAAGACACACTCTCTTCTTCTATTTAGATTTTTCGGGTATTCTTTGATGTGTAATCTTCACATGCTTCATCGAACCTTTTATTATTAAACCTTTTAATTCATATTTCTGTCTTTTGCAAATTTTGATTATTTAACCAATTAAAATCTCAATGGACATCTTCCAGGTTTGTTGGCTTCATGCCCTTTCAAATCTATGTTTTAATGAACTAATTAATTAATTAACTAGTCAATTAATTCATAAATTAACTTCAAGCCTGTAGACTTCATTTCCTTCAAAACTGCATGCTTGGTCTTTCTATAGGCTTCCTTTCTCCCAAAACTTGGGCATGATCTTCTTTAATCTTCTGGCTTCTTCTTATTAAGATCTCCATCTTTATAAGATCTGCAGTGAAGGTGGAGAAAAAATTGTCACAGAAAAACAGAGCAACTGTCTTTCCCACAAGATCAGATACCGGGACCTGGTCACCTCTATTGTTTGATCACAAAGTTACACTCATTAGAAACCAAGAGTGACTCTAGGTTTGCGATTATGAGGACATAACTCCCATATTTCCAATAGAGGCGTCTCAAGACATGGGAAAATATTTTAAAAAAAGGCTGGATTGGTCCCAGCAGATGTTGTCTATGTATGCAGAATGCTGAAACCACAAAACATCTTATTGTGGACTACTAATTCATGAAGAGTGTTTGGAAATTATGCTGCACAGCTCTAAATACTAAGCAGATGTAAGGTGGGGTTTTGAGAATTTTGATATAAATTTGCTTAACTGGTTTAGAATCTATAAATCTCACCATTTAGTCCTAGTTTAGAATCCAATAATTTTCCTTGAAGGAATTCTGCGGTATTTGCTAACTAGATGTTGGAGAGACTAACTCAGGCGTTTATAATACCTCTATAAGTTTTGGAAAGAGAGAATCTGCATTTTTTGTTTGGATTTGTGAGTAAGTGGATTTCCAGTAACGATACATCTGGAAAATTTTGGTAACCCTATTCTAATACTACGAGATTTGGGAATGGAGCAGGTTTGCCCATCTCTTGCATCAACAAGGGTGGAAATGGCCAGTGGAACCACATGTTGGCCTACTTATTTCAAATCCACAGTTTGATGATGTAATGTATTTTAATATCTAGTTCATGAATGGACAAAAAAAAGTGACAAGATAACAAAAAATGTCTTTGTGAAAGGCCAATTATCCACGGTAAATGTCATTTGCAAATATGGATTTTAAAATACTATTAAATTTTGAAATACTCATCATAATTCATCTCGACGGAAAGAGACAATAAGGACAAAACAATGGCCAATAAGGACAAAACAATAGTATGAGCAATATAGTACAAGGCAATAGTACAAGGCAATGGTACCTCTTTTTGTTTCCACGGGTTAAGATTGCCTATTGTAAGAGAGTTTGCTTCTCATTTCCTCTAGTCTTCATAGCTTTCTAACTCCAACGCCAAGCAAAAAATGATTTCAATTAAAATATTGTTGAATAGATATGAGCTTTGTTCCTATTTATATTACAAAATGAATAAAAATTTGGAGGGAAATCTAAACACTAAAAACAATAGAGGGAAATACAAATGCAAACATTCTTTTCTTGACAATAGATGTTCCTATTTCCATTTACAGATGTTGCTATTTTCGCCAAATTATTATATAAAGTACATAAAATACTTATAAATTAGAAAAAAAACTAAAAAAGTATCACCAAATATTTTATAGTTAGAATTTTAGAATTGGTTGGATTTGCCAAGACTTATACACTTTTAAGTATGGATCCTTAAAATTCTAAGAGGTAGTCATGATTATAGAAGATACACAATCCACTAAAAAATGCACAACTAGAAGGAAAGCATATGGATTTGAAAAAACATAAAGTTAACATCTTCACATGTACAAGAGTAAAATCATTATAAGTCAAACAATATAATTTCTCAATAAAACTAATGGTGCGAAAAAAAAGTCTATAATGGTGAGTGTAATGCATTGGTTTTCTATTAATGGTAACCCTTCTCCTACAAAAACTAATGCAACAATTAAATAAAGTTGAAATGGACCTACTTAAACTTCATTGCCTACAACACATTCTCACACCATAAAATAGGTGCCAAGACCTAGTATACCATCTAAGCAAAGACATTTAAAAACATATATATGAACCTCAATGGTGAGGTATGCCTTCAAATATGCAAAAGTTCCTCTAAATATGTGGAAATTTTTGGTTAGTAATGCAAAAGGTCTCTTGAGTAAATTCTCACCCTCATCCATGCTAGTGATTTGCTTCCTTGATCAAACATCATGAGTGATTCCTAAGATAAGATCAAACGAAAATGTGTGATCCAAGGTTCTTCTCATGGATTGCAATTATCACTATTCTAAAAATACCCTATCCATTAATATGACTTCACGTTGAGGAATTAACACCTTTACAAATACCAAAAAAAATCATGCATTTTAACCTTGGTGTTTTCACCTACTATTAGACTATTGTAACCACATAGATGGCTTGAATCAAATGACCATAAGATGGATGCATTCCTCAAACTCATTATTTTTTATGTTTGCAGGATCGGTGATACAATATTCTCCATGGACTGCTAGAATGGTGTGTCTCTTCTTGCACTAGAAGAGTGGGTGGACATTATAACAATTGTGTCGTTATGTGATGATTAGTCCCACTCCCTGTCGATGTCGATATAGTGGTTAGATCCCCTAACGATTCCCACTCCTTCTAGATGAGGACACATTAATGGGTAGTAGCCATGCATTGTCTTATGACACACCCATGAGGGCTTCCCATGATACATGTTGTGTAGTTGTGCATTTTCAAACGCCAGTGAGAGGACTAGTAACAAAGATAGTAGCATTTTCCAACGCCACTGAACCAGGGGATGGATCCCTCAGCAAATAGTTGGCCCTCACCTATTTTAAACCTTGATGGTGGTAGAAGTACTTAATGATGGTGGATTGAGTTGGTTTCCTTGATGGGTGTTCCATGTGTCATAGGTATAGAGAATTTCTTATGCGGTTGTGAGCCCCTCACTTAACATTGGAGTATTGTTCATGATGTGTGACCCCTAACTTAGCTCGTTGGTTAATTCGGTCTTGTGTGGGATCATATACTTATTGGAGGATTTATACCCCTAGACCTCTATAATATATATGAGAAAGTCATGTTCTCATCATGTTCTATCAACTTGTTCTTCCTCTTTTGTGTATGATTGGGGTTTGTTATTCTCTAGCTCACTATCCTTCTGTAGTAGAGCAGTTATACTCGGGTATTCTTTGATGTGTAATGCATGGTATCCCACCAGGTATGCCTTCGCCTAGGCTTTATGGCAAGCTGATACATTGTGAAGTCACGCATGACTCTTGATTTTGCAGATTCTATCAAAGTGAAAGGTTGTAATTGGGTTTTCTCCCCCATGAGGGCTTCCCATTATACATGTTGTGTAGTTGCGCATTTTCTATAAACATGTGATCCTATAATTTGATTACTGTTGCTATAGCTACCCTCATATCTAGGGATGAAGTTGGAACGTAAGCATGTTGTTTTGCATTAATATAGCTTTGAAAGAACCACCTATATTATAATGTTGTTTGTCATTATAGCCGAATACACATTCACAGGAGGGTGTGGCCCGCCCATCATACAATTGTCATGAAATGGAGAGTGCATCTACATTTTAATACTAAAAACAAAAGTGAGAGGACTAGTCAAAGAGAAGGTAGCCTTTTCCAATGCCATTGAGCTAGGGGATGGATTCCTCAGCAAATAGTTGGACCTCACCTATTTTATCCCTTGATGGTGGTAGCAGTACTTAATGATGGTGGATTGAGTTAGTTTCCTTGATGGGTGTTCCATGTGTCATAGGTATAGAGAAGTCCTTATGCGGTTGCGAGCCCTTCACCTAACATTGGAGTATTGGTCATGATGTGTGACCCCTAACTTAACTCATTGGTTAAGTCGGTCTTGTGTGGGATCATATACTTATTGGAGGATTTATACCCATAGACCTCTATAATATATATGAGAGAGTCATGTTCTCATCATCTTCTATCAACTTGGTCTTCCTCTTGTGTGTATGATTGGGGTTTGTTATTCTCTGGCTCACTATCCTTTTGTAGTAGAGCAGTTATACTCGGGTATTCTTTGATGTGTAACGCATGGTCTCCCACCAGGTATGTCTTCGCCTAGGGTTTATGGCAAGCTGAGACATTGTGAATTCATGCATGACTCTTGATTTTCTGGATTCTATCAAAGTGACAGGTTGTAATTCGGTTTTCTCCCCCATGAGGGCTTACCATGATACATGTTGTGTAGTGGTGCATTTTCTATAAACATGTGAACCTATAATTTGCTTACTATTGCTATAGCTACCCTCATATCTAGGGATGAAGTTGGAATGTAAGCATGTTGTTTTGCATTAATATAGCTTTGAAAGAACCACCTATATTATGATGTTGTTTTTCATTATAGCCGAATACACATTCACAGGAGGGTGTGGCCCACCCATCACAGGGTTATCATGAAATAGAGAGTGCATCTACATTTTAATACTAGAAACAAAAGTGAGAGGACTAGTCAGAGAGATGGTAGCATTTTCCAACGCCACTAAGCTAGGGGATGGATCCCTCAACAAATAGTTGGCCCTCACCTATTTTATCCCTTGATGGTGGTAGCAGTACTTTATGATGGTGGATTGAGTTGGTTTCCTTGATGGGTGTTCCATGTGTCATAGGTATAGAGAATTCCTTATGCGGTTGCGAGCCCCTCACCTAACATTGGAGTATTGGTCATGATGTGTGACCCATAACTTAACTCGTTGGTTAAGTCGGTCTAGTGTGGGATCATATACTTATTAGACGATTTATACCCCTAGACCTCTATAATATATATATGAGAGAGTCATTTTATCATCATGTTCTATCAACTTGGTCTTCCTCTTATGTGTATGATTGGGGTTCGTTATTCTCTAGCTCACTATCCTTCTGTAGTAGAGCAGTTATACTCGAGTATTCTTTGATGTGTAATGCATGGTGTCCCACTAGGTATGCCTTCACCTATGGTTTATGGCAAGCTGAGACATTGTGAAGTCATGCATGACTCTTGATTCTGCAGATTCTATCAAAGTGAAAGGTTGTAATTGGGTTTTCTCCACCATGAGGGCTTCCCAGGATACATGTTGTGTAGTTGTGCATTTTCTATAAACTTGTGATCCTATAATTTGCTTACTGTTGCTATATCTACCCTCATATCCAGGGATGAAGTTGGAACGTAAGCATGTTGTTTGTCATTATAGCCGAATACACATTCACAGGAGGGTGTGGCCCACCCATCTCATGGTTGTCATGAAACGGAGAGTGCATCTGCATTTTAATACTAGAAACAAAAGTGAGAGGACTAGTCAGAGAGATGGTAGCATTTTCCAATGCCACTGAGCCAAGGGATGGATCCCTCAGCAAATAGTTGGCCCTCACCTATTTTATCCCTTGATGGTGGTAGCAGTCCTTAATGATGGTGGATTGAGTTGGTTTCCTTGATGGGTGTTCCATGTGTCATAGGTATAGAGAAGTCCTTATGTGGTTGCGAGCCCCTCACCTAACATTGGAGTATTGGTCATGATGTGTGACCCCTAACTTAACTCGTTGGTTAAGTTGGTCTTGTGTGGGATCATATACTTATTGGAGGCTTACCCTTGACCTCTATATATGAGAGATTCATGTTCTCATCATGTTCTATCAACTTGGTCTTCCTCTTATGTGTATGATTGGGGTTCCTTATTCTCTAGCTCACTATCCTTCTGTAGTAGAGCAGTTATACTCGTGTATTCTTTGATGTGTAACGCATGGTCTCCCACTAGGTATGCCTTCGCCTAGGGTTTATAGCAAGCCGAGACATTGTGAAGTCATGCAGAACTCTTGATTTTGTGGATAATAATATTTAAATAATAAATTGCAATAATGGTAACACTTTGTCACTTTGTATATTGTAAATTAAATTACATCAAGAAACGATGCCTGCATTTTCTAAGATTTGAAAGGTTCAATTTTGTACCATATTTAAAGATTAAAAAGATTCAATTTTATACCATTTTCAAAGATTCAAACGACACCATTTTCAAAGAATAAAAAATTCAATTTTTGAATTTTTGTGTGGATGAAATTAGGGTGGGAATGATTTGCTCTGGCTTAAACCACGCGCATGGATAGATAGAGAAAAAATCACAATGAAATGTTGTTGGGTTGAACTGCACATGGAGAGATAGGCATAGGTGCCGATCGAAAGGAAAGGGAGTGAGACGAACTACCGAAATCAGGTTCCAACACTATCCATGTAGCTCGTCTTTTTATTTTTGATGTAGGAACCACCTACAATTTCAACAAAAAACACTTCCCCAAATTCTTGAACTCTTACCTTGAGTATAAATTCAATTTCTTTGTTCAGAAATGGCATTTTCCCTTTAATAATATGATTACAATTGGGCCATGATCTACTGCTGCTCGTACACAAATGGAATCTAAAATGGAGTTCGATTCCCAAACATAGTATACCTGGGTATTCAAATTTATGCACAATGAAAATTTGCCACGATTTTTCCTCCAGGGAAGCGTTCATTTCTTCAGTGTTTTTTTCAACTTTTGAGAAACTTAGTTTTTCGTGAAGAAGTGAAAAAAAATAACTACTACCCTTCAACACACTTTCAAATACTCATACCCTAACCCTGAAATATGGAACCTGGCTATCAATTCCATAACTCAATCTCTTTATAAAAATGTTAAACAAATGATAAAATCCCAATATTTTACCTTCAGCGACAGTAGATTCTCACCCAACACATTTATTTATTCTGTTAAATTTTGGTTAGGGTTAAGGTTTTATGCAGAATGTACTTTAAACAATCTAATTAAAGTAACTTGATGTTCCAATTTCAATCGCTTCACTTCCTTCCAATTTGCATAACCTGAGATCTCATTACATAAGGACACTCAAGTGATAAACAATCACATCGAGTCAGTTTTCAGAAGGGTCTTCCAATTCCAAATCCTTCGTAGAAATCGCATATTCTCATAGTTGTTTACTATCAGGAAGTCAACCAATTAACAAAGCCTATGTACTCATTTTTCGCTGCAGGAATTACATACAAATTCCAGAGTAAATGACTTCATGTTTTTAGCAGGAAGCCATTCACATTCAATAGAGACAATGAACTTCATAAAAAATACATAGAAAGAGATATTCACAAGTCCATATGCATATAAAATGCTTTCATTAATCAAATTCAATTACTCAGAATTTCGTGACCTGGTTACACAATATGGGAGTATTCTACCCTGGTCCTCTCCTCTCTATTTTCCTATCCTCTCTGCCTCTGCCTCACCTCTGCTCTACCTTTGCTGTGGCCTGCAGGCTTACAATCGTATATATGAAGAATCCATTTAATGGTTTAACCCTAACGACCTTTCTATATTTCTGTAACTGCCTCCCTAAATAGGAGTTCAACTCTATCCTAAAGGATGATGCATCATTGACACCTCATCACACTTGGAAACTTTTAGTTTAACCTTGCTAACTATTGAATATTTACAATATTTTTACATGGAACCCCTCCTTGTTTTAAGGACAAGAGTCAAGACCTCATGGTTTGTCAAAATTTTTTAATGTGAGTTTGTTTGAGGCATGATCTGCTGAGCCGTGGCCTAAGGAGGGACTGTTGAGATAAGATCTGCCTTACCATCATTTGTTGGGGTTACTCAGTGTCCTGATTGATGAGGCCGCAGCTGGAGGTGGCTTGGTTTGATTGTGCCGTGGACTTATGTTGTATGCAGCAGCATATATAAGGGTTTGTTATATTGGCCACAAGAATTGTGAAATGATATTTGTCCATTTCTCTTCCAAGTTAAAAAAATTCAAAAAGAGTAGCAAGCCTATGGAGCACTAATATATCGAAATGGAGGAGAGAACTAATATGATAAATAGACCTCGTTCCTTTAGGCTCAGGGATGATCTATCAAGATTCAAAGAATTGATAGATCCTCTAATCTAGGCAGAAAAAGTGATTAATTTGTTATGCAACCAATATGCAATAAATCCGCTCCTCGGGTAATATCAGAATGAACTCAGAGGAACCAACAAGAGGATGGGTTGTGTGACACGATTCCAAATAAGACCCATGTTTCCGATTTCCATTTCTGCATATGTAAGTATAAACAACAACTCAACTTATAGGCTTAGGCCAAGCCTGTAGATATACATTATTAAACAGTCTTAAGGATGAAAATCAATTTATTTTAACATAATAGTGACAATTACAATTACAAGAACTTTACAAAAATTTTAGGAGTTAGTTCCATAAATGTATGAGGTTTGTTATTTAGCTACAAGTTATGTTTACAAGTATATCTTGTAAGCCTGCGAGCATTAGAGGTTAGAGAAAGAGGCTTGAAAAATGATGGTTAGGAGGGTTAGCTATACAATGTAAGAATCAAGGCAAGAAAAACAGAGGATCGGTCAGAGTTTGTTTATTAGCCTGCAAATTTACAAGTAATAAATGGAAAAGGATTATTTTCCATGATGCTGTGTGTTGATTTCATATATGTTTGTGTGATTGAAGAACTCTAGTAAATATACAAGCTAACCAGGAAATGAATGAGTTAATTGTGTTACTCTCTATTGGGCTACATTTTAATTTTAAGGTTGAATTAAGATCTAAGGTTGAGTGTTGACTACATTGGAATTACACTCAATATGAAGAGAAGTGATGTTGAACACTCTACATTGAAGGGCTGCCTGGAATGAATTAGTTTTGAGTCTGGGTAGAATCTTTATGGGTTCTACTTTCTTAGAAGTTAGATGCCATATTGGTTCGAATTTCAATGGTTCTACAAATTGAAATCTAAAGAGACAATTACAATAATGCATTAAGCCACATAGATTATTTCCAGAAGATCTAAGTCAAATATTTGAACAGTTTAGGGAGTTTTTATATCAGAATACCTCTTAATAAGAAATGTGGGTTTATGCAGTTGTTTGACTGCAAGTTGTTAGTGCAAAGTTGTGTGTTTTCAATATATATGAGGTTTAGTATCAACCAACGTTTTTAGTTCATTGTAGACATAATTTCAAAGGAGCTTGGAGCATATTATCAAATGGACAAAAGAAACTAGATGAACTTGAAAAATAGGTATAGTTTCTATATTTGGTCATTCATCGTGATATACCAAAAAAATGTATCAGTGCTAACTTGTTCTCAATTAAATTTATGTGACTTAATGGAAATTGGTTATGTGTAGTACACTACAAGAATATAGAGATGAGGTTGAGGAATTCTTAAAGTTTGCTGAGGCGCATTCAAGGAATAAGATGTCCATGTAATAAATGTGGCATAGTCAAAGTATAGACATTTGATAAAATATGCGAGCACTTGATTTGTGATGGAATAATAGAACAATATAAAATTTGGTATTTTCATGGATAGAGCATTCACAGTCAGGTATCTTGAAATAAATGAATTGATCTAGTTTCAAAGTAACTTGTATTACAATAAAGATATAAATTATATTTATATGTGATTAATTATGTTTTCCTCTCACCTTTAGATTCCATCCGTTATTGATGAGGCTAGGAAATGCTCTGAAAATGAGCCACATGAAGTTAAAGAGCATATATCATCTCAACTGGTAAAATTTGCATTAGTAAAGGCCCCTATTTGACCAATATCTATTTATTCTAATTTTCATAAAAACCATAAAATCACTTACATGAATTTTAATTTTCTTATTAATAGGGTTATGGACATGTAGAATGCCATTACGATAATAAGGTTGATGAGCTCGGAACATCGTTTCAGAATGGTAATGATCCACTCAAAAAGGATGATGATACAACCATTGTTGATGATTAAATGCTTCATATGGTGAATGATGCTTATCCATGTCTTGATCAAAACCTAAATGAAGGTTATGATAATGTGGGGTTGGCATCAACAAATGTACTAAATGAATTTAATGAATATAGGAAGTTAATCGAAGATGCAAAGATGCCATTGTACCCTGGTTTTGTTGATTTCACAAAACTATCAACAACCGTGGAATGTTACAATCTCAAAGTGAATAGTGGATGGTTTGATAGAATTTTTGGTCAAATGTTAAAATTGCATAAAAATACACTTCCTAGAGATAACACACTTCCAGATTCTGCATATGCTGCAAAAAAGTTGATAAAATCATTGGGATTAAACTATGATATGATACATGCATGTCCCAATGATTGCATTTTATATCGAGGAAGTAACAAAAGTAAAGACGAATGCCCAACATGTGGAAAATCTCGATGGAAGGTGGATGCTCAATCTCAAAAGGTGTGTCAAGGTGTTCCTGCAAAGGTGTTAAGATATTTCCCCATAGCACCGAGGATAAGGATAATGTATAGGTATGATTTTCAACACCATAATTGTATTCAAGTTTTCACCTTCTGTTATTATCTTTACCATTTTTCATAGTGTTATTATATGATAATATTATATATAAATGAAAGATTTTCTTTGTTATTCTAGCTCTGTGGACATGTCACAAAAAATGAGGTGGCATCATGAGAATGCAAGCAATGATGGTCATATGTGCCACCCTGTTGATAGTCCATCCTGGAAAACTATTGATGAAAAATGGCCTGGTTTTTCAGGCGAACCTCGCAATGTATGACTTGCAATGGCAGCAGATGGATTTAATCCATTTGGAGACTTGAGCAGTACATACAGTGTTTGGCTTGTAGCGTTGGTTACATACAACCTCCCACCATGGATGTGCACAAAAATGAATTTTTGTATGTTAACATTGTTAATACCTGGTCCCAAGCAACCAGGTAATGACATTGATGTGTATTTGGAACCCTTGGTAGATGAACTAAAGGAATTATGGGACCAAGGAGTATGGACATATGATGCTTACAATAACACATGCTTTAACATGAAGGCAATTCTTATGTGGGTGATTCATGACTTTCCAGCTTATGGGAATATGGCTAGTTGCACAACAAAAGGCTATAATGCATGCCCCATATGTGGAAAGAACACAAAATCAGAGTACCTCAATTGTAGCAAGAAATGTGTGTACATGGGACATAGGAGATTTCTTCCTCAAAATCATAAGTTTCACTCACAAAAGGGACCATTTAATGGGAAGGAGGAGCTTCGTTATGCCCCTCCAGTTGTAAGAGTGTAAGATATTTTTAAGGAAACAAAGGGAAACGAAACAGTTTGGGGGAAGAGTGAATGGCAAAGAAAAGGAAAATAAATAAGGAAAAGGTGAAAAAACTAATGTTGTGGTGTGGAAGAAATAATCAATCCTATTCAATCTGCCATATTGGGAGGTATGTAGAGACATCAACCATTCCTAATTATTATACATTACATGCTTATATGATGTCATTGTGCTTAGATGTCTTCATTGAATTCATTGTTTACGATTTCCTCCATATTAAATAATTTTCCAATATTCTCAATGTGTTGGAATGCAGAAACACCTACAACGTCACAATTTAGATGTAATGCATGTGGAGAAGAATGTGCGTGAAAGCATTTTTGGAACTCTTTTGGATATAAAAGGGAATTCCAAAGATGGAAAGAAATCATGAGATGACTTGCAAAAAATGGGTTTGAGAAAATCACTATGGCCAGAAGTTAAAGGAAAAAAAATATTCCTTCCACCTGCACCGCATACTCTTTCAAAGAAAGAGAAAGAGACCCTATGTCACGTTATTTTCACATTAAAAGTGCTAGATGGTTATAGCTCTAATCCAAAAAATCATATATCTATGGAAGAGCTTAAGTTCCCTGGAATTAAAGCACATGATTTCCATGTTCTAATGCAACAACTTCTCCCAGTAGCTCTATGCCATGTGCTACCAATTGTTGTTCGAAAGATGCTTTGTAAGATTTGTTACTTTTATAGGAAAATTTGTACAAAATCGGTTTCAATAGAGAGCCTTGAAAAGTTGGAAAATGATATCGTGGAGACAATGTGCTTGCTTGAAAAGTACTTCCCTACTTCATTTTTCAATATAATGATGCATTTGAATGTGCATTTGATACATGAGCTTCGATATTGTGGCCCGGTTTCATATAGATGGATGTACCCCTTTGAGAGGTACCTAGAAATTTACTTGCTATTAAGAACCACAAGAAGAATAATTTATTCAAAGCTTTTGACATTACTTAAAAAATATGCTCTTTTTGTAGGTGTATGAAAGTATACAAGAGTTATGTTAAGAACAAAAATAGGGCTGAAGGATGCATTGTTGAAAGCTACAATGTGGAGGAATCAATAAAGTTTTTTGGAGGATACTTGAAAGGTATGGAAGCTATTGGAACCACACATGGTCGAAATGAAGTGTGGGATGATGAAGTTGAAGAAGTAATTCTTGATGGAAAGCCATTATTTGCTTCAATTCCATCAGAAATGGATAACATTAGTTGGGAACAAGCCCATAGGTGGGTTCTATTTCACACAAATGAAGTTGATCCATGGATAGAGTAATTAACATGTTTGACCTTCAAAATTTTGTTTGTTTGTGGTTTAACAAAACATAGATCCATGGATAGAATAATGTATTTGACATTTCAAATTATTTTTATTCATATTTTATCAAAACACATTAACAACCATTTTTACTGTCCATAATTGTCAAATTAGGATGCACAAAATGGATATTCTCAACTCATTTACCCAAACCAAAAAAGATGAATCTCTATTGCAAAGACTCCAAACCCAACAGTTTTCTAGTGGGCCAAAAAAACAGGTGACTTTATACTATTTATATTATAAGTACTTAAAAATCATTACATGTTGAATATTGTCATGTACAAATTTAAATATTTTATCATAGGTTGGATGTATGTGTTCTAACTACATTAAAAAAGCTGAAAATATGTAGGTGGAAGGAGACAGAAATGTGTCTAATACACTTAAATGGCTAGTCCGGGGCCCAAGGAAATTTGTGAATAAGTACAAGGGATACTTAACCAATGGTTATAGATACCATAAAAAAGAATGGATAATGAGAGAACCACACAAAATAGTGGTGTGTGCTTGGAAGCCGAAACAATGATGAGGTCAAGTTCCAAAGATCCAAACCCTGTACTTCAGAAAACAACATTTTATGGAGTAATAGAAGAAATAATTACATTGGACTATTTTTGTATGGAGTACACATTGTTCAAATGTAATTGTGTCAATTTATACAATAAGAGAGGGATTAAAATTGATGATTTGGGTTTTACAATGGTGAATATGAAGATATGCTTAAGTCAGAATCATTGGCAAGATGATCCATTTATTCTGGCATCGCAAGCTAAACAAGTATTCTATGTACAAGATCCAATTGAGACTGACTGGTATGTAGTGTTAACATGTCCTCCAAAAGGATTGAGAAATAGTACATCATATGAACCCGAGTATGTAGATTTGTCAGGGGTTACATACTTTCAAGACGCAAAATGTGTAAATGAAGAAGATATAGTCGATGCCGATGTTGACGTGAATGTGGATTATGTCCGTTCAGATTATGAAGGAATATGGTTGAATATTAAACAATAAAACATATATATTCTTCTATATTCACCTTTACATGGTTTATACATTTGCAGACTTTGCATATTGGGTCACTAATGGTTTGGATTTACATTGAATGAATGATGTTCTTGATAAATGCTAGTTTTGATCTTTTGTCTTGGACCGAATTAAGATGTTCTTGGACTATCCAGTGGATTATTTACAGCTCGTCCTTTATGTTTGATTATGCTCTTGGAAAGTAAGTGGACTGCTATGTGGTTGTAATTGCTTCATATTGACTTTCTAGATGTGTTAACTTGGGTATGGAATTATATCATTTTATAGTGGTGTATTTTTTGTTGTGTTTTGCATTTGTTTTTTTATTTTTAAATCATTAACTTGGAGTTATTCCACAATAGATTTCTCTAAGGAAAAAATTAGTGTTGTTCTGTGTTGGTTTTGCATGCTTGGAATTGTATAAATAGTCTTTAAACATATGGGGCACAATATGTTAGCTGACCTGTTTTCTTGATGATGGTAAGTAACAATAATCCTTGGTGGATTTCTACTGATCTTGTATGGTGCTTATATATTTATAGTACTTACCTATTTAATTTTTCAGGAAATTCCTTCCAGGGAAAACAATCACGTTTTCAATGTTGGCAATCCTAATAATGAGGTCACTGTCAAGTAGCTGGAAGAAATAATGACTGAGGTATGGTTCATGCTTTTTGCTGGAGTTCAAAAAAGTTGTTTGAATAGATTTTTGAATAATATCTTGTGCTTTTGTTGTTGTCAATAGTGTTGACTTATAGTGCTTTTTTAGTTTCCATTGACCTTCATTAACATTTCATCACAACGGAATCATAAACTATGCTTCTTTTGTTCTGTGACCAGTCTGCAATAAATCTGCTCCTCAGTTAACATTAGAACGAACTTGGAGGAACAAACAGGAGGATGAGCTAGGTGACATGATTCCAAAGAAGGCCCATATGTCTGATTTCCATTTGTGCATTTGTAAGTGTAAAAAAACTCATCTTACAGGCTTAGGCCAAGCCTGTAGATATACATTATTAAACGTTGTTATAGCATTTATAATCATCTTTTTCTATCTTGTTTCCAGATGCTTAAAAAATCTTAGATATCTATTTTAGTTATTGTGTAAATAGGTTAGTGAATCAGTTCTATTTACTTTACTTATAGCAATGTGATATTTTTGTTTTTCAAATTAGTAAAATGTTATAATAATAATAACCAAATGTTCAATTTATCCCAGGAGGCCATTGGTCATCACCATCTACTAGGGTTACATTCTGCTTGTGACCTGCTCCACTTGAATGACATGAGTTTAAAAGGGATGAGGCGGGGTACTAGTCCCAAGCAATTTTGATGGGTATAGATACACCTCATATTGGGCACGAAAGCAAAGAAATTCTACCTTATGTAACCCATCAGAGGAAGTTTGTTGAAGCATTTCCAAAATGAAATGTGTAATTTCATGCCAATATGAATCTTAGGAATTTTGCACTTTTATAGGTGCTCTACATTTATGTTATATATGAGAATTACAAAATGAGTGTAAGTTGAGATAACACCGATAATTCACAAGATATGCTACTTTGTTGTTTATTCAAGAACGCTTATATACATGCTGAAACTAATGCTTCGATTCTGGAATATGACAATTATAAAGAGAAAATTAGCTTTTATTAAAAAGAGGAAAATGAATCAGATTAGAAATGGAAGGGGAGACTGATCCCTTAATCGAGAGCTACCATTGATAGCTAGCTCTTCCCAGTCTCTGACATAAATTATTAACTCTAATTTTCCAAAACAAAACCTGTTGGAGACTGATCCCTTAACCGTGTGCTGCCATGTATAGTTTAGAGCAATCTGACATACTTCTTATGACTCCTCTGAGTTGGGAATGTCATTCTCATGTTCTTCCCGCTACAGTGATCAACAAACCAAAAAAAATAAAAATCCTTCTTCCTACTACAACGATTTTTGGATTTAAATATTTATTAGATTTGAATAGATAAATTAAGAAGATCAAAGCTCTCTCCTTTGACCTAGTAACCTGGAGCTTCCAAGACCAGTCTGCTTGTGATAGTCATAGTCCATCGAGCAACTGCGTGCTTTGCCCAATGCTGCCCTGTGTCGATTCTGCAATATCAATCATGACTATTCTTCTGCCTTGTATGAATTCTGTAGTGTCAAACATGTCTATTCGCTGCCATGTATGCGGTTTCAAACATGGAAAAAACTTGAATCAGATTTTCCCAATGGAACATTGATTTTGCTTCATTTATGGCACCTTACACACTACTTAATTTCCATTCTGGCATCATGGCAGGCCACTTAAATCATCCACACCCAACATTTTTCTTCAATACTGGTAGGTAAGGCAACATGAAATTATATAGCAGGTACTTGCATGTTTTTTAATCGATATACCGGAATGAGTTCCAACATATTGAATCCATTCTCCGAAATTCTCTTTTGAAGGAACATATGAAACTAAGTTTAGATAGTAAATTTTTATGTCCCTAGGATTTGCTCAAATCATAAATAATGATGGCCAATAGAATTATGATCCAAGAATTTTAATAGGCATGATGCAATCGTAGTTAGAATTTTTTTTTAATTACCAAAGTTTAGTGTTTAAATATTTATAGGCCTACTGCATTATTTTTTGCAAGCAAGTTTATAGTCCTGTTGAAACTAATCCATGCAAGGTAACAATTCCTATGATTGTAAAGTACAACCAACAAGAACAGAAATCTACCCCTTCCAAGTACAACCAACAACTCAGAAAATTGCCCCTGTAAACTACAACCAGCAAACTCAGAAATATGCCTTTGTAAGGTACAGTCAACACAACATAAAACTATCCCTTCAAATCTATGTAGGCTGAATTGAAAAGATGCCCAGAACATCAAGGAAGGTGCTCTATCAACAATGAGTGGACATAATTCTCTTCTAATAAATTGTTTGTCACCATTGTGGAAAGCAATGGTGACGTTGAACCATTATCCTTTAAGGACCGTTATAATTATTTTTTTTACAATTTTATAAGCAATGGCGACGGTCCTTTATGTCACGTCATCAAGAGATTTTCAAAATGAAAAGTGGTGACAGTCTCATAGTGGTTGTCACCATTGATATGCTAATGGAAATATCCTCAATAGTGAGGGTCATTGTAAGGCCCTCATCATATGTCATTGGCGACGTTCAGTGTTTTGGTGATGGAGGCCCTTAGGTCCATCACCAAAACTTCATATAAATTGGTGAGGGTCACTATTTGTCACTAATAATCCTTATTAATGTCAAACATTGAAATTGGTGAGGGTCACTATTTGTCACTAATAGTCCTTATTACTGTCGAACATTGAATGCCACCACACCACCTCTACTTTTGGGGACAAAACCTTTGGTGACATTCACATTTTGGTGACGTCCTCATTTTTCGCCATCACCGATGAGATTATGGTGACATGTCTCAACCCTCACCAATGATCGGTCATTTATTGTCACCATATATGCATCAAATGGTTAGGGGCAACACAGGTCCGTCACCAACACTTCATAGATATTGGTGATGGTCACAACCTGGATTAATCATAATTATTGGTGGCGGGCCTTGAATGCCACCACATACCCCCACATAAGGTGACAGTGCCTTTGGCGACTCTCAGGTTTTGGTGATGGGACCCCTCTTGACCATCACCAAATGAGCTTATGGCAACAATTTTGGACCCTCACCAATGACCTTTTTTCTTGTAGTGTCTGTGTATTTCTTCATCAAATTGACATATTCTTCTTTCTCTTTTGCAGGTAATTTCTTGGACAAATTTACGATTCATGGTGCTTCCTTGGTACATAAGTTCTGATCTTCAATGACATCATCAGCAGGTTTAACTTTAGGATCCTTAGCAACATCATTCTGATCAAACAACTTCTCTAGGGGAATCAGGCCTCTTGGAATAAAATTAATCTTCAACTGAATTATGTCTATTCCTCCTAACATATTCTACCATTCTTTGTTTTCAGCCTTTTCATCTTCAATTGATTCATCATCTTGGAATCTCTCTAAATTTTCATTTTCTGTATCAATCTGAGTATTCACAAATTAATTAGACATTTCCAAAAATCTCTTTATTTGCATATCATCATAAAAAACTTGCCAATATTTGGATTTGTATGGTATTGAGGGTCTATTTACAATTTCAACTTCATACTTTTTTTTTTGGGAATAAATAGGAGCCTTGAAACTACTAGTAGTTGTAGCCAAAGAATCTGCTACCTGATTGTCCATTCTGGGAACCACTTTGATTTTGTGTTCTGTAAAGTAATTTCCAAGCATGTCCCAAACCTCATTCACCTGATTTACCACAAGTTTTGAGTCCCCAAATACTTCTATTATTCCCCCCCCCCATATCTTTCAAAGCCTTCAAACCCAACAGCAGAGCCTCATATTCAGCCACATTATTAGTACACTCAAAATTCAATTTATAAGATAAAGCTTTAAATTCTCTAACCGAAGATATAATCCAAACCCCTGCCCCAACCCCATTTTTACTTAGAGACCCATCAAAGTACATAGTCCACAATCCTTCTTCATTTTGTTTCTTCTCCAAGGATTCTTGTCTTTTTGCAAATTCCTTATCCTCCTTAAATTCAATCTGTACAAGAACTTCAGGATCAGTGTGTGGTCCATCATTGAAAAATATAGAAGATCCCAAATCAGTATCAACAACATAAATAAGTTGATTTTCAGGCTTATCTTGACTGCTGACCACATAGGCTAACCTCTTCTCTCTATATAACCTTCCATTTCCTCTGAATAAAGGTATAGTGGCATACGACATATCCATTTGCAAAGTTCCTTTCAACTTCAATGCCCAAGACCTTGATAACAACATGCCAAACTTGGGAGGAATGTCAGCTACTACAACATCCATCAGAATGCTTTTACCTAGAAGTTGTGCAAGGGTTACCACCATATCTTTTATCAATCCCAAACATCTTACCTTTATAGAATCAAAAGAGTATAGGTCTTTATAGGGTCTGGTAACCTCCAAATATAAACATTCCACTACTGTCTTTGGCATTAGATTATGAGATGCACTAGAATCTAACATTGCATTGTGCAAAATCATATCATGGATATTCAAACTTAGATAAAATAGTGGAACTTCTTCATCATTTGTATCTTCCATTTTAGGTCCAAAGACAATAGTGGGAGAGTCATATGTTACTTCTAAAATATCTAGTTGATAATCACCTTGATTCTTGACCATTTTAGTAATTTCTTCTCTGTACTCATTGTTCCTCAACAATGCATTAAAGGGGATAGAAATTTTGACCTTTGAGAACTCTGACTTCAAACTGAAGGATTAAATTGATCTATCTATATCAATGGGACTTGACTGTTTACTTTCCTTTGGCTGTTGTTCCTTAATTTTTGGGTTCTTCTATACAATAGCATCCTTCTACTTTTCTTTTTGTTTTTCTGAATTCTACTGGGTGTTGGAAAGCTAGTTTGGACTGGGCTTTCCTTTATTTGTTATTACATCATGATTTCTCAGTTTTAATTTTCTTTGAAAATCATCAACGAAATTCTAATATCCTCTCTGATATTGTTCTGAATCAAGCTATGAAATGGGACTATCATTTTCATGGGTGAATAAATTATGTTCTTTTTCAGTTAAGTATATTTCAGAATCAATGTCATCAAATTGATGAATCTGGTTATCTATTGGATCTTCTTGTCCTTCCTCATCAACCAAATTTTCTGGGAATGGTGGTCTTATCTTCTTATCTTCAATATTTCTTTGGTTTCTTTGAGGAAATGGTCTCCTAAAATTTGGATTCCTTATTTGAGTCTCAGGTGGCTCTCTATTAGGTGGTCTGTTATCTAGGGATAACCTATCCATCAATTTATCCATAGTCTTCATCATCATTTCAAATTTAACATCACTTGTAGAGGGAGAAGCAGAAGTGGATGGTTGGTTTTCTTGTCTTCTCTTATTTGTCTCTACTCTATTTTTCAATTTCCCTAAGGCCATTAAATTTGCTTCCACTTCTAGAGCATCCTTTAACATAGCTAACAAAGTAGTTGACTTCCTCTCTCTCAACATACATTAAAAGTCTCCATCAAAGGAATCTACATAATGAAGCTTGGAGGCACCTACCAATGGTTTAATATCAGTTGGAATGGAGTTGTATACCCTCATAAATCTGCTAGGAAATTCATGTATAGAATCAAAGTTTTCTTTCTTTAAATGGTCATATTGAGATAATATTTGTAAGGGACTCTTTTTTTCCTCCCACCTATCCAAAAACAGTGTCTGGAAAGCTTCAAAGGTAAGAATAGATCTTGTTGGTAAATATTTAAACCATCTCTTTGCCTCTCCCGACAAACTATGAGCAAAACGCCTCATCTTCACATCATCATGATCTACTTCTTCCAGGTCAATGAAATCTTCAAACCTATCCATATGTTGTCTTGTTGTAAAATTTCCATCTCCATCATATAAAGAAATTCTCTGTGAGTAGTTCTGAGGGAGATCATGCAAAGCAGCTGGAAAAGCTAGAGGTGCAAAGCTAGCTACCATTGGTCTAGGTGGATTCTGTGATACAAGAGGGTTTTGAGGAGGATTGTTAACAAGGTTTGTAATATGAGGCTAAGAGTTTTGAAAATGAGGGTTACTTTCTTCAACTTTTATAGTGTTTTGCAAGTTATACCACAAGGGATCTAGCAAGTATGACTCAAACCTATTTGGATTGATTTCTGTTTGCTTTAGGTCAGACTCTAATTTTGATCTTAATAAAGACTTTCCAACACTTACTTCCAAATCAAAATCTTGAAAACCATAAAAATCTTCTTGAGATAAATACCTTTCAGTATTAGAAGTGCTATCGTTTTCTTTTCCACTTCGATGTCTAAATAAACTTTCTGGGTTTTCCACACTTTGTAAAATTTCAAAATCAGGATTACCTCTTATATGTACCCTTCTAGAGGCCATGATGTATTCTGAAGCATTCTTTGGAAATCAACGTGGAGTCACCAGGTCAAATGTACAACCTTCTCCAATGTAAGAATCTCCATTTTCCCACATAAATCCTTCTCCCCTTGAAATCTGGAACTCTTTGTCGTTTCTCCTAGGGACAATACAACTTTCACTCCCTAGCAAAGGAGCCAATATGTTATCACTTGAAATGTACCTTAGGTTGTGAAAGGGTCATCTCGAGGTAACCACAAAACCAAAATTTAGGAAAGAGAGATGGCTTCTTTCGAGAGAGAGAGGGATCTCTCGTTGATTGTTTAACAAGGCCATATATATGAGTAAAAATTAAAATCAAATCATTGTTTGGTTGAAACAATGTACGAATTCATTGGGAAGTGGAGTCAAAATAAAAAAAATATATCAAATTACAGTGCTACTGCATGGAACATTATAACAAAGGCAAGGTAGCCCTTCAGTCACATTGATAGTTCTTTGGTCTAGTGAGAAGAAATAAATAAAGAACAGTCCATTAACATGAGCATCTAATAACAATGAATTCAATATTAACTTTAGTGGAAATATTTTGAATGTATGAAACAATAGACATATCAAATAAGTATGAATTATGTACTATTAAACACTTATTTCAAACATGAAGGGAAACATTATGGAAGTAATAAACAGGATACACATTTACATAAGAGAGGGAAAACAGACTGCAACGTAAACAACATATTAATCTCTGCAAAAAAACTAGTTTCAACGCTGTGATTTTATTAAAGGTAAGTCTCACAATAGAAAGCCCAGTTCTCACGGGTTCCAACCCTTTTTCCTCTCTATTACATGTGAATATATAGGAGCATATATCTTCATCCCTCAGACTCGAGTCACCCTAACAGAAAGTTTTTACAACTGCAATGGCACCTATACAGACAAGTCCATCATCATTGAGAATCAGTTACAACAAAAATAACAAGTACTGACAAATAGGCTTAACTTCCTTTACATGTGTTAATGAGAATTTACTAAGTAGTAACAGTTCCTAGTAAATAAACAAAATCCTAAGTAACTAATTCTTTAGACTGCAAATCTCCATGATCTTCAAAATCATTATGTATGCAGCGTTAGATTGCCTCTTCCATATTTCTCCACAATCTTCCATTGGTTGGTAGCTGGAAAATCTGAAGTGGCCACCTCCTTTAGCAATACTCACAGTTCTACATGATCTCTGTATGAATAGTTCTGTAGGTGTGTACATGCCTCTTTAAGAATCAAGACTAACTCAAACTCCTTTTCCAGCTTGTCTACAAAAGTTTTACCAAACAGTGATTGGTTCATGTCAACAAAGTTTGCGTGATCCAACTTGCATTCCATCAACCTGTCTTGATACTCCTTTTGTGTCAGTATGATACCATCTTCTTCCCAAAAGAGTGGAAGTCCTTTCTTGAACAATGGATCAGACATATCTCTAAAGAGATTCAATTGATGTGCCATAATATTTATCCTGGCCTGAATTGGATCTAACTGCTGATGTTTACTTACTACCTTCCTGGCCCAAATAATGGTAGACAATCTCTCTTTTATGTTAGTTGTTTTCAATTCATCCTCAGTTAACCCATTCAAAAAATCTATGGAATTTTCAACACATTCAATGGGCTTCTTATTCAACCCTTCTTTCACTACTGTTACAATTTGTTTGGCCAATTTAATTATATCCTCTTTGTCCAAAACAAAGTCAAGATAGGGTTTGAATTAGTCTGCTTCTGCAATGATATCATCCCAAATTACTTGTTTTGCTTCCTGCAATGATTTTTGACTTGTAACTTTCTTCATTAATTCATCATTCTTAACCTGTATCTCTTGGTATTTGGCTTCCCAAGAATTTTTCTCTTGTTCTTCCTTTGAAACCATGCTCTCCAGATTTGTATTCTATTTCTGCAACTTTACTAGTTCTAAGTCCTCCAAACTTACCTGTTTCATAGCTTGAACAATGGAGAAATCTCCAGATTCAATGGAAGAAGAGGTGGTCATATTTTCCAACTCTTTACCTTTCTCTTGCATTTTTTTCTCCAAATCTTCAGACTTAGCTTTTAGATTCTTTTCACTTTTGACTATAAGGGACATATCTTTTTTCCATTGCTTTTCTTTCTCTTCAAACTTCAATAATTTGGATTTACAATCTATTAATTCACTTTTCAGCTCTTCTCTTTTCTTCTCAATCTCTGTCAACTCAGATGCTTCTATCAATTGAGTGGAAGGAATATTTAGTTTCTTCTTTAGTGTCTGAATAGTATTTTCCTTCTCATCCAGTAGGTTTTGTATGTAGGCCCTTTTATCTGCTTGGCTCTTAGTAGCCAACAATTATGTTTGTAACTTTTTGATTTGTGGTTTGTGGGTTTTATTCTCCACCTTTCACTATCTAAGCCGATTCTCAATCTTATTCTTTCTGGACTGTAGTTTGGACAGTTCTAATGCATCTTTTAACAACTTGGCATAAATTATGTCTCCAATTTCCTTATGTAGATGGATCATGTCAGGAATGGGAATGTCCTCCAGGTTCATTTTCACCTCATTGGCCTTATTTTTGGTTGCTATGGCCAAATTCAAATAGTTATGAGCATGGATTCTGACAGTGACTAGGGATTCATCCTTGTTAGAGATATGTCTAACCTATGCATATAACTTTGATTCTTCTGAAGCTGCATATTTATTCTCTTTATATTCATCCAACAGTTCTGATATACTTTCTCCTTGTGCAGCGGGCTCAATAGTTGTTTTATCAAATACATACTCCTTGATTTCGAAGGTAGGTACATTGGCCTTCAGCTACTTCTTCTTACCTCGACTAGTTGTCACCTATACAAGATGCTACCCTGCCTCTTCCACTTTTTGCCTCTTTGGGGCTATTTCTGTGTCCTCATCTTCTACATCCATGGCATCAATGACTTCCATTTTGTTGGATCTCTCATAGCAACTGGAAAGGGGTATAATTCCTCCAACTGTTGGGCCCAAGATGAATGTGCCGGGTTGTGTTGATGTGGCTTTCTATACAAGGGGGGTGGAGTATTCATGCATATCTACATCCTTCTGACCCTTACAGCGATATTCCAACCAATTAGCAGTCTTTGCCAGACGTGCAATATCAAAGTGCACAAAGCCCTTTATTTTACTCTCTTGCCTTCTGTTGGAGATAATGTGATGGGGATCATAGTTGATGGAAGATTTTGTTTGAAATCCAATTTCTCTTAATACACACTCAATTGCTGAAAGGAATCCTTACTCTTAATGATGAATGTACCTACAGCCCATGGAAATGTAAAGTCTGAAGCTTTCTTATGATCTAGAAAATGTTCAATTTCTACACTTAACTTTTTCCTAATAAATTCCAAAGAAAACACTCTAGGAGTTAAAAATGCTGGTAGTACGTAAGGTGGATGAACAAACCCATATACTATGATTATTGTGCTATGTTCCAAGAGAAACCAGTCACCTATTTTCTTTTCAGGGGAAGGTTGCAAAATATTTGTCATCTCTATCAACACTTTGGGCAATCTCTTCTGATAAAAAACATTGTAAACCTCCGACATAAGGTTTTTCATAAACTTGTTGTAATCCGTGTTCATTTATTTTGGGAGCATCATCTCAGGAAGATGTAATTTTTTTTCATTAAATGATAAGAACATCCTCAACAAATACGATTGAAACTTGAAACTTCTAGTCTTGTGGAAGTCTACTAGCTGGGAATGGATATTCTCAGCTAGGGACTCATCAAATTTAAGGCAATATCAATTGACTGATTGGCTAGACTCTTCAGACTCAAATGGATAGGTGCTAAGGACAAACAACAGACTCATCAAGGGTTCAGTAACATAAATATCTGTGTCCAATCCTAGGAATTGACTTATCATGGCTATGACACAATTAGTTTCTTCAGTAAAAAGACTGACTTCAACTAGGAAAAGCTGGTACTGCAATGAGACACTAGGTTTTAGGAAAAATCTGAAGAAACTTTGTCTCTTTTCAACCGCGAACTCTCTAAAATACTGGATTAGGGACTCTTCCTTGTAATGTTTGGACTTCAGACTGAACTCGTCAGGAATTGAAAGGAATGTTCTAATAACGACAGGACTGACTAGAAACAATATTTTTGAGCTGGATGCATCCATAATTACCCTCTCAGAGGAGGAATAGTTAGTAGCACACCAGTCGATGAATTTAGGGTAATTTAGGGTTCGGTTGACGGAGAAAAACTGGAAAAATGACCTGTAAACATTATGGACATATATACCTTTGACTCTAATAAGTTTCAATCTTTCACTACTTCGATAGGTCCATTTAGCAATACTGTATCATAGATATCAGCATCCTTGTCTTCTAACAGTTCCTCTATTTTTTGATGTTCAAAATCTGGGGGTTCTACTTCTCCAAGCTCATCCATTTAAATAGTTTTCTATGAGGACAAGAGGCCTACCTGGTTTACTTACAGCTAGTCCAAGATTCGTGTCTGAGGTGGCTTCTTTCTGCACTGTCGTCGAATTTCGCTTTCCAACACACAGGACAAACAAGATCCCGAAACTCCGTGCAATGCATTTTTATATTATATCCCTCTTCATATTGTTCTTGCACCTCTCATAGTAGAGAATTTCTTAAGCCATCTATCTGCATGATTGATCCTGCGCCATTGATCTTTTCCATGTTTAACTCCACAGTTTTCTGCAGTCTTCCTTCTTCAGAAATCTTCCTCCTCTCACCTTTAACCCGCGAAGCCAATGCCGATCTGAATATTATCTGCATCATGACTGGCCAAAGGCATGGTCCTCACCAAGCTTCACAAATTTGTAAAGTGTTGGTAGTCCGAGCATGTTCAATATACGAAACAAATGTCCATCGTCGACGCCTTCTCCACCATATCTGCACCATCGAACTATGTGGATCCTACCACCACTTTGCAGATTTGAAAAGTTCAATTCTGTTGGTGTCCAATTTTGTCACCATTTTTTATCATTCGGTTTACTTGAAGTGGTGTTATTTCTATCGTTTTTCCTATAGTGAGTTGTTTTCTTAGCCATTCAGCTCATCAAACAGTCCAGGTATGCACAAATTCACTTACCATGCAAACCTTGTTATATTTCATATAATATGGTTTATTTATGATTAAAAGGATGTTTTTGGGCATAATTAACACTTATGGTTTTAATTGACAGGCTACGATTTGTAAATGACCCATCATTCATACCATGTGCTATGTGCTCTACCTAAAACACATTCAGCTCATCATTCAGCCCTTCGTTCAGCGTGCGAAATCCATGGTTGACACATCTTAGACCATTGAATGAAGAGAAGGACGCATGGGTGTTGTTTGACATGCAATGGGCCTGGTTAATGAGCTATTGCTCTAGAAGATCCGTCCTTATGCTCGCCATGCCTGACAGCACATCTCATGTTCACGTTAACGCTCCAAGCCTTGATTCGTTTGCGCATTCAGCATGGAGTCATGCGTATTGGCCAAGCTCTCGCTCATACCATTATTCTAGAAGGAGTCCAGCCATCCACATTTATCCTTCCAACATAACTTCCACGCCCATGTCAACACTCCAGCGCACCAGTCCTCTTGTTCGTTTGGCCGGGAGTTACGCACAAATGTTCATGCCTGCTCACGTTCATTCATGCCATCATTCTGGAAGGAGTTTGCTTGCCCACGATTCAGTCTACCAACACACTGCTCATCCATGTCCGAGTTAGATCAATGCTGCAGCTGCTCTGAGAAGGAACTAACCCCGTCGAAGTCTGAATAACACTCCTTGCCTTGGCATGCATCAATTAAATCAACATTTACAGTCATTTAAAAACTCCTATTATTAGAGAGGTCGACTCTGTCAACCCTATCACCATTGTAACTTATAAATAGTTGTCTCTGTGATTGAGACGAGTTAGCTTCTGAATTCACAATGGTTTTCCAGTCTTAGTCCAAGAATTTGCAGTCGTAGATAGTGTGAAGATAGAATATGTAATTTTTCTCAAGTTAATGGAAGTAGCAGCTCGTTGATTTTCTGCTGGTAGTCATTTAAGTTGAGCTAGTTCACCCTCCGATTGCTGGGAAGGGCCCCTCATCAACTGGAGGCTTTATTTACATTTTTTGCATTTCTTTTCTTGCAATTAACTAGTTTATTTCCTATGTGTGTACTTTAATTTGTTTTCCTATGTGTATTACCTTCATTCCTCTGTAATTAATATTCTGTTGTTAATACAACCTTCCTTCTTTTGAGTTAAAATGGTCGACCAATAGTTCAGTAGTTTGATACTTTGTAGTTTCTTTTAAGTCCTTCTTTCATCATCATAGTTAGATATTACTTCCAAATTCTTCCATAGTTAGCATTCCTTTCCTTCTTTTCTCCTCTGTTAGTTTTTCTTCTTGTTTGTTGTAGGTTAATTCTCCCTTCTTCTATTCCAACCTTCTCCCTTCTTCTATTCCAACCTTCTTCCAACTTCTTATAAAATCATTCTTCCTCTTAGGTAATGATTTGCATAGATAATTTCTTAGTCTCTAATCATCTCTCTACTGCTTCTTGTGCACAGTAGGATTATTTGCATAAGCCAGCTGGTAATTAAATCATCCAAAAACTCTTCTTTCCCTCCCTTTAAAATGTTTTCCTCCATTCGGATCGTCTTTCGGGCTGCCATTCAAACCCACGTTTGGATCGTCATTCGGACATGTGTGTTTTCTATATTATTTTAGGCCTTTTTCCAAATCTAATTTCTTCTGCCTCTTAATCATCATTCTTCCTGTTCCTCCTTAATAGTTTGAGATGTAATTTAATCTTGTTTTATGTTATTTGGAGTTTTTAATTCAATTCTAATCATTATTTCCTCCTTTCTTATTTCCTCCTTATCCTCTTCTTATCTTTCTTCCAACATTCAGTCCTTTAACCAGTTTTGTTACTTAGTTTAGTATGTATTAATCCTGTTCTTAAACAGTTTGTATTCAAGTTATAGTTGATATTCCTTGAGTTGTTTTAGTTTGTTAATCTTAAGACTAGTTTGTGTTTAATGAAGATGTTCATGTTGCAAGATCTGGATCAATAATAAAATATCTTTATCAATTTTTCTACTTGCTTCCAAATCTAATATAGTTCAGTTTAACATCTTTGTTAAGTTTTCTATTTGTTTCTAACTTATATTAGTTTCATGTTGTTCACATATGGATAGACAGTAGTTCATAATGTTTAAAGTTAGTGGTAGTTTGTTGATTTTTAGTTTACATTTGTTTGTAGAAGTTAAGTTAGATTTACTTCCATTTAGTTTCCTTATTACATTTGAAAGTCATTAAAATACATTTACTCCAGTTCCTATTACATTTGATGTACGTAATCAAGAAGAGTGGAATTAGATGGTTTAGTCTGAATTAATTTACATTTACAAGTTCTCCTTATTAAACATCTAATATCCGTAGATGTGATTCTATTCATAGTTGCTATCTAGAAGTTTAATTTAGTAGTTTCTTACTTTTCTAGAAGTAATTTATGTTTCAGTATTTGTTTCCATCTTTCTTATTAATTAACCATAGAAGTAGAGTAGTATGATCTAGTACTATTCTGATCTGTGATTTCTCAGTTGTATTCTTAAATATTTAACTCGGTTTTTTATTTTGAAAGATCTTTTGTTCTTTTTCCTTATCAAACATTTTTTAGGTCTGACAAACCTGAAACTTTAGAACCTTTTCTACCTTGGCATATATTTTGCTTCAACTCTAATTTTACTGATCCTGGTTGATAATTAATATTAGGTGTTTTTATTTGAGATAGCTCACACACCCAACAATTTCTCCGTGCATATTAAATCGATGAACTGCTTCATGACCATAGATATTTTTTCCTATCTATTGATCTGACCACCAATTTGCTCGCGGGTTAGCAACTCTATGCACATACTCTAACCATGCATCTTATCTTTGGGAACTCGCTTGTAGCCGTCGATATCCATTGCTATTGATATGTGCCCTTCATTCTTTTCCACACATTACCTTGACCGGATTTTCACATTCAAATCCCATTTGCATGGTCAAAACTTAATTTCTTCCATCATTTTAATTCCCAATCTACAAATAAATACTTAGAGATCCCACTGGTATTCTTTTGGGTCATACGACTCACAAATCTAAGATGTTGCACATTATTTGCAAGGATATAATCCCCTCCAACTATTTAACCCAAAACCAGCGCTAACACCATGGTTGAGAGGTCTTGAACAAACCATAGACACTAAGTGTCATAAGCCAAAAGGGAAAGTAAAGCATTCACATTGATGTGAAAGGGGATAGGGAGCATGAAACCACAGTGGTGGTGTGGCCCAGAGTGGGAACAAGACTAAGAGGGGGAAAAATATTACTCTTCTCTTTTCCTTTTTATTAATGCAATTAGAAAACAGATAAGTGTTGAATGCATGTTATAGCTAAAAATGATTGTGTTAATTGCTTGAAATAATGGTGAATGCTAAAATAGTGAATTTCCTGTGAAAAGATAAACATGAATGAGCTCATGTGCATGTTGGGAAAGCATGAAAAGTGTGAAAGTCTAATGGAAAAAGCATGGTATTTCATGTCAATTGGGAAATTAATTGATTGATTTTAATGTTATTTTATGCTTGGGCTAAAAAATTGCAATGATGTATCTCACATGTGAGAAACTGAAGTTATTTGGTTGGAGCTAATACAAAAAAAACAGTGGTACTTGCAAGAAAAGAGTGGGATGATGTATACATTGGCCATGGAAACAAACCAAATACTATTGGAATTGGCTAGGAACCTTCTGCAAACAATTTCCAAGACCCAAGAAAATATTGGAGAGATGCTCAAGCTACAGAGGCAACAAAATGAGATGAACCACAAGGCCTTGGAGGACTTTGCTTGTCTGCAAAGGCAGGTAGAAATCATTCTGGAACACATCAGTAGTGGGAAGGAAAGTGGATCAATGAGGAAGCATTCATCCAATCATTCCATTAAGAAACGTACCAGGTGGGAAGAATCAAAGGAAATTGAGCAGGAAAGAATAAAGTAGCCACTAAAATGTTGTAAATGTGGAGGAAATCATTACCTTCACAACTATCCAACAAGGAGCAAGAAGAAGGATAGCAGCCACACAGTTCTTAGGCTTATGGATCAGTTGGAAGATCAAATCCAACTGGAGCAACTTGTGGAATACAAAGGACTTGGTCCTGAAAGTTCCAAGTAAAGGATGCAATGCAGAGGAAGACCTGCAACATTTTTGAAATTTTGGGCATGAATAAACTGTAAATGCACCCCTATGTATTGGAACAACGAGGACGGTGTTGTTTTAAGGGGGAGGGAGTTGTAAATTTGTAATACCCCTATTTTGACCCTTAGGTTGTATTGAATTGCAATGTAAATATTATATGCATATAATGTGTGTTTTCCCTAGTGTGGAGCTCAAGGCCAAGGCCCCACTAGAGGATGTCGAGGTTTTAGTTAAAAGGAAAGTATTTGATATTTGGTAACTGTCACATACCACAATTTTGTAAAAATAATGTAATTATTTTATTATATTCCTGAGACATTATGTTAAATTTAATGCTAAGTAGGAATTTATGACTCAACAGAGTCACTAGAAATGGAATGTAATTCTGAATATTTTATTATTAATAAATAAATTATGGAGACAACAGCATGGGAGAGATGTTAAAAAGAGGTTACTGGTCAAACTGGTGGATGGAACTAGGTGGAAAGGCAAATGACAAGTGGCAGCATCCTCAAACACTTCCTAAGTTGCAGGTGGCAACTTTCCTATATTTGGGGTCATGATTCCCCAAGAAAGTGGAATCTGAGCAGGTGGCTCATTAATGACAGTTAAACCAACAAAGACCTAGGCAATCTTTTAAATAGTACTTAATGAACTGAGCTGAGGGTTCGAATTGTTCTGAAGGGAGAATACATTCAGGTGAATGTTATTCACGAATCCCATTGAGGAAGAGGGAAAATTATACAGTAAGGAAGTTGTTTGAGAGGGATGCTGCAGTAACTTGGTTCCAGTATAGCTGTTTTGGCTGAGTGAATTATTCTGCTGCACCTAGTTCCAGCCAGGGAGACCAGAGCAAGCTCGGGGGTCCTGAGAAGTGCTGTTTGGGCACTCTCTAGGAGTTGGTAGGGAGGAACAGCCTCCCATTGTTGTTGTTGTCCTCAGTTTGAAACAGGTTCTGTCACCTATTCCTATTGTTTATTAAGTATAAATGAATGTATGTTAATATGTTATCTTCTTTATGTTTGAATTATAATTAGCTCAGTAAAAGTTAGCATCCCTGAATATCAGTAATAGAATGGTTGAGAGTTATTTTGTTTTAGCATTCCTTAATATCTTTATTATCCTACTGATAAGATAATTTTTGCATGCTGTACAATAGTAAGGACAGTAATTAATTATGTAATCAATAGTTTATTATTGTATTTTAAAAACCTAGTTAATTTTAATATTTACATATAGGGTTCAAGTAAACAGTAATTATGTCCTGGAATTACAAACTTGTCTAAACCATCGTAAGAACAGAAAAGAATTATAAACAGTTAAATTACAGTGTTATTATCAATATAGATAACAGTACAGAAGAATTTGCTATATTTAGAATAGCTTTAACAAGGTACAAACTTTAGTCAAAGTTAACCTATCATAACCTATGTATTTAAGACAATACACAAACCCTAAAATACAAATTTAACTAGTCGTTTCTTAACAACTAAATGATTATTCAGAAACCCTAATAGAACTTTATTCCAAAATAATTTTTTTTTCAATAGTAAATAACCAGTTATTGTTTTAGAAACAATAGAAATAACAAAATCATAGCTAGCTCGATATCGAGCTTAAGCCTACAGTATTATCCTCTCTTAAAAACTTTCACGAACCAACAATTTTATAAATGAAATAACAGAACCCTATTGGGTTTAGTATAAAGCTTAACAGTATAGTTTAAACATCCACTAAGCTCTCTATTTCGACATAGTCCAAATCATAACAATAGATTGTGTAACTAAATGAAATCACAACCGGGAGTTTAGAAACCCTATCACCCCAGTTTATCATTAAGAATTTTACTAGCAGAAAAACGATCTAGTTATTATCTTTTAACAGAAGAAACAAAATCAGAACATTGGTGCTTAAACCCTAACAGAAGTTCATCACAGATTTTACCAACACTTAATTAAAATAGTTAACCAATTTAAAACAGTAGAGTAACAGAATTTTTTTAGCTCAATAACGAGCTTAGGGTTACAGTTTTATCTTTCCTGAAAACTTTCAATTAACCCATAGTCATAATTGAAAGGAAAAAACAAGCATTCAATTGAATCACAAATATAAATTAGTTTCGGCCATATCCTACCAGCCTTGCTTGTGCAAGCAAAGCTTTTACTAATTTAGTTAAAACAATAATTTCACATATAGACGAGCCCTAAATTCAATGTATAAGCGGATTAAAAACCTAAAAATTTACTTACAACTACACACAGCTTAAAAACCATAACGCTTGCGATAACAAAGTCCCGTATACAAGAAAACTGTTAATAAGGCATAATAACAAAGCTTAAATTACACAGGAAGAAGTTTTAACAACAACATAGTAAAAACCCTGTACGTTATCCGAGGACAGAGTTAAAACAAAATGGCGAGGTCACCATCTTACCCACAGATGGACTTATGTTTCTTATCATCTATCAAATTAAATCCACAGTATTCCTATACAGAAATCCTTTAATGCAAAATAAGACTATCATTTACATTCTCGGCAGAGCTACAATGACCCTTTATTATACAGGGCTAAAACATGTTAAAGAACATGATAAACAAATAGTTTAAAGAACGCACGTAACCACAAAGTTACTCATTCCAAACCCTACCACTCTAACAACCATCAAGGAGGAGGAGCCATGGTGAAACCAGGCTTACCCGGTAAGAGCCAAGCACCGAGGGTTGGGTCTGTTACAACTTCCAAGAAGTAGCCAGCACCTGCACATGACATTTCGCATCAGTTACTTTTGGTTTTCCTTAAAACAAAACAAAACTCTTTTAAACTGAGTAATGACGAAGAAATCTTATAACTTACCAGCAAATCGACAAAAAAATTGCAGGTCCTGTAGATAGTTTGATAACCACGGCTGGGCCAAGGTAAGACCCCACTCTGGTCATTTAAAAGAATAAGCTGACAAAATCAAGTCTTAATTCCCTCAATGAAAGACTTGACCGAACCCAGTCAAGTTTTACAGTCGCGCAGTAACAGGGTTAACAATGGCAGCCAAGGAAAAACTCTAGTTTCTTTTCCACAACTTCATGGTTGTTAACGCAATTATAATAGCTCTCACATAGTGCAGAGGACAAACACGAAGGGCCTAAGCAGTATGGAAGCAGTTTTCATCAGTGTGCCTCAGCGAATTTCGGACAGGAGGGTTTACAGAGTAACAGAGCCCGAAGGCAAAGGGAGAAATGTCGAGATTAGGGTTAAAGTCAGCGTTTATATATCATAAATACTTGGAGCTGAATCCGCCACGTAGACTTTTAATATATCCACACTGTGGGTCGACTCTCCATAGTTTCCATACGAAGATCATCATCATTTGTTGTCAAATAAAAATGATAACTTGGATATTCCTTTATGATCGTGACCATAGTTAAACCTGCTATATAATTGCCATATTCTATCAATGCTTCCAACTTTGCATTAGGAATGATAACACTTTGCCCTACGAACAATAAACCATGCAATTATCAATAGTGTCCAACACCCCAATGAGATTTCCAACATTATTTTCCAATTAAATGTTATAGCTTGGGTAAGCAGGATTACCGCATGGTTATCTTATTTGGTTGCAAAACCTTAATTCAATTGTTATCTTTTAAACATCCAAGAACATAGAATAAAACCTTGAAACTCGCTTATTATTATAATTAAAATTGTTGCTCTACATGCTTTTAAACCATGCAATGTTGATATCGTCAAATTTCAGTCTTGAAGCACTAAATACATAGAGGAGTTTGATGGGCTTTATAAAATTTATAAGAGCAAGGATGTAATATTAAGTTTACGTGGTGCACAGTACCTTATTACTAATATTTCCACATACCTTAGCCTCATGGGAAGAAACATTAGATATGACATCTATTCTAAGTCACTACAAAATGGTAGCAATGTAGTACATAATGGTTTACAATTTTTCTACAATAATACTAATTGTTAAAGTCTGCACATATGGAACAAGACGTGCAAATTTTGATTAGGATTACTAATAGTACCTCCCACCTATGATATCATGTAATAACAATCACTTAGTTGCTACAGAACTCTGGTGATAACAAGAGACGTGTAATGGAAAGATTTCATTATAAATGCGAGAATTAAGTTAATTTTACATTTTGACAGTTCCATACTTGATCATCGTGTGATGTTCTACAGTGCCAAGTTATAAAGTATGGTTGCGTTACAATAATATAATCGAAGAACAATTTCCATAGAGCTATTTTTTTTAATTCAATTGTTATCAAGAAAAATAGCGAACTTTTTCTCTAGTAATTTTAAACTATCTATCTGTAAGACCAGGAGGAGGTAATAGGCAGAGTGCTACCTTTAAACACTTGATAACTTGGCTAGCATGTTAGAAGTTTTTACTGAATGCTTGGTACAGCTAGTTGACTTATAACACTTTAAAAATTTAATTTCAGCGACCCGAACTTACCTGTATATCTGTAAAGAGAAAGAAACCTGTTGCATTAGCTCGTAAGCTAAGTAAGCCCAGTCTGTCATAGCATTTCCCCTTGAGGTTGTAGAACAGAAAACAATCAGTAACTATAAGCAAAACACATATTAAAATTTAAGTACAATAACAGATATATCAGACACAGTTATGTCCATTTAAACTAATCAAAACAGTTGAATGACTGCATATAATCATATTACATGGTATTTTAAAAATTTTAAATTTTTCGGAAAATTTGGGTTATGACATGTGGTATCAGAGCATGTTTCATACACTAGGTCTTGATGTGACTCAACTAGTTTCCGCAAGACAGTGACCATGAAAAGAAAAATTTATATATATATATATATATATATAATGTACTAACTCGTATTTCTGTTTCATAGAAACAGAGCAGAAAAATTCCTTTTTTCTGAATCTAACAGGCAGGTATGGAAAAGCTAGGAGAATATGCTGAGGAAGAATCTCCAAACACTGTGACAAGACAGATGTCTAGAGAACCTGTGACAGAGGAGGTAATTGCTCACTCCTCGGAACTGATGCAGACCATAAAAGGTTTAAAGACTGAGATAGAAATAGTCAAGAAGGATAATGAAAGGATTCTGAAAACTCAAGAGCAATTAAATCAGATGTTGATAGAAAAATTTCAGACTGAAGGAAGAAGCAAAAGGGTAGAATCTGAAGAAGCTAGTCATCAAAAAGGGTCAAAAAGGGTGAAACTAGCTAAATCAGACAGTAGTTCATCATCTGAAGGAAGAAGGGAACAACACAGCTATCACACTACTAGTGACAGCAGTGAGGCTGAATTATATAGCAGAAAGAAAAAGTACAGACCTTATGAGGAGATATCTGGGGAGTTCAAGAAAATAAAACCTCCAACTTTCAACGGAGAATCTGAAACAGGAGAAGAGGCAGAATCCTGGTTATCCGGGATGAGAAAATATTTCCAAATTTACAACTACTCAAATCAGCTGAAGGCACAAATGGCCATCTATGACCTTTCTGGAAAGGCGGATATATGGTGGTAGGACTTGAAAAGGGTCAAGGGGATCAAGGAAAAAGAAGTAAATTGGAGTACTTTTAAAAGATACTTCAAAAAGAAATTTATGTCTGAACAATACTATGAAGAGAGGGCCAAGGAATTTTATGAATTGAAGCTAGGATCTATGACTATGAAAGACTTAAACAGTAAGTTATTAAGTCTGTTAAGATATGTGCCGTATTTTGTTGAAGAGAAACCTAAAGTACACCGGTTTCTTAGCTGCCTGCCATACCATATCAAGGACAGAATCGAATATGATAACCCCAAAAATCTAGAAGAATCTATGCGAAAGGCTAATTTCTGTTTTGAACAGAATAAAAAGAAAGAAGGGATAGCCAACTGGAAGGCTAAAAAGAACAGCAATCAGCTTGAGTACAGGAAAAGGGAGTTTGTACCCCAGAAAAATTTCAAGAATAACAAGAACAAAAACCATTTTAATGGTAAAAACATTGAGGGAAGCAAAAATGGAGCTGCTAATAATTCCAACAACTTCAAGGGCAGCAAGGAGGCTTCTAACAATCATGGAAATTACACCAAAAATTTTGAACGAAAGGAGCCTGTTAAGTGCTGGGAATGCAATGGCCCACACTATGCTTCAGTTTGCCCAAATCAAAAGAAACCAAATGGCAATATTCACACCAAACAAGATGAAATGACTGTTGGAGACTTTGCAGGGACTATGCCCCGAATCAACGCAGCGTTGGAGAACCGCCAAGCTGACTATCAAACTTCCATGGTGGAAGTAGGAGGTATGATTAACAAAATCCCTGTAACTATTTTAATAGATCCACGTGCTAGTCTTAGTTATATTTCACCCCAGCTAGTAGAAAAATGTAATCTGACTGTTGAAAGGTTTGATAACTTTTGGTCAGTACAACTAGCCACTGGGGCAAAAAGGAAGGTGAACTGTTATGTTAAGGAATGTGCCCTAGACATGAATGATTTCAAAACTACTGTTAAGTTAAATATTTTGCCACTTGGTTCGTATGACATACTTATTGGTATGGACTGGTTAGAACAACATAAAGTAGTTTTAAACTGTTTTGATAAAACTTTTACGTTTGTAAACAATAACGAACAGCCTGTAACGGTTAAGGGTATTCCTAGGAAAACTGTAATCAGGCAGATTTCTGCTTTACAACTTAAAAGAGCAGTCAGAAAAGGGTGCAAAGCCTATGCTGTAACTATTACAGATGAGACAGTTAAGTCTGAAATTAGCAAGAAAACAGTAGAGGATATTCCTGTAGTAAATGAATTTATTGATGTTTTTTCGGAGGAAATCCCAGGATTACCTCCCAAGAGAGAACTGGATTTTACAATTGAGCTGGTACCAGGTGCTGTACCCAGTTCAAAAGCTCCGTATCGTATGAATATTTTGGAGCTTAACGAATTAAAAAATCAGTTAAAGGAGTTAATAGATAAGAATTACATTCGACCCAGTGTGTCCCCTTGGGGAGCACCAGTAATTTTTGTTAAAAAGAAGGACGGAACTATGCGACTTTGCATAGATTACCGTCAACTGAACAAGATGACAATTAAAAACAGATATCCGTTGCCTCGCATAGATGATCTGTTTGATCAGCTACGTGGAGCTACGGTGTTCTCTAAGATAGACCTGTGATCAGGTTATCATCAGGTGAGGATTAAAGAAGAGGAGATATTTAAGACAGATTTCGGAACGAGGTATGGACATTACGAATTTGTATTAATGCCATTCGGGCTTACTAATGCCCCAGCCGTCTTTATGTGCCTAATGAACAACATAATGCATAAATACTTAGATAAGTTTGTTGTCATATTCATTGAAGACATTTTAATTTATTCTAAGAATGAAGAGGAACATAAAGAACATTTACGGATAGTCTTACAAGAACTGCGAGAACAGCAGCTCTTTGCAAAGTTCAATAAGTGTGATTTCTTCAAGGATGAAATCCAGTACTTAGGTCACGTAGTGACCAAGGAAGGGATTTCAGTTGATCCTGAAAAGATCTGGGCAATCGAGGATTGGCCAGTACCAAAAGACGTAACGGATGTTAGGTCCTTCATGGGAATTACCAGTTATTACCGGAGATTCATTGAAGGTTTATCAAAGATATCCAACCCAATCACTTCCTTGCAAAAGAAAGGCAAGAAGTTTGATTGGAACGTGAAGTGTGAAGAAAGCTTTAAGAAATTAAAGACTTTATTAACAACTGCGCCTATTCTAAGAATAGCAGATCCTAATAAGGATTTTGTAGTCTGCACCGACGCTTGTAATGATGGTCTAGGCGGAGTGTTGACTCAGGATGGGCATGTCATTGCCTATGAGTCCAGGAAGCTGAAGATTCACGAAAAGAATTATGCCACTTATGATTTGGAATTAGCTGCTGTTATTCATGCGTTAAAGATGTGGCGACACCACTTGATAGGAAGAAAGTTTACTTTAATGACTGATAATAAGGGTCTGAAATACCTTTTGGATCAGCCTAACTTTAATGCAAGGCAAGCTAGATGGTTGGCCTTCTTAAGTGAATACGATTTTGAAATTCAGCACATAAAAGGAAAGGAAAATAAGGTGGCTGATGCTTTGAGCAGAAATGCAAGGCTGAATTTTATATCAGCTATCAGCACTTATACCTCTGATTTAAATGAACAGCTGGCTGAAGGGACAAAATTGGATGAATTTTATCAAAATTTACAAGCTACAGCTAAAGAAAAACCTACAGAAAGTTTGATAAAAGGTTATAGTTTAAATAAAGATGGATTTTTATTGTTTAAAGACAGGCTGTATGTTCCAAATGTACCTAAAGTTAAACTGTTAATTCTGGATGAAGTTCATAAAACCCCTTACCCAGGGCATCCAGGCTACCAGAAGACTGTCACCATGTTGAGAAAAGACTATTTCTGGCCTAATATGAAATCTGAAACAGTTGAGTATATAGCTAGATGTTTGGACTGTCAACAAGTAAAAACAGAACATCAACATCTAGTAGGGTTATTACAACCTTTGCCTATTCCTAGTTGGAAATGGGAAATAATCAGTTTAGATTTCATTACCGGTTTACCCAGAAATCAAAATCAGAATGATTCAATTATGGTGGTAGTAGATAAATTAAGTAAATCAACACACTTCATTCCTGTTAAAACCACTTACAAGGCTGCAAATATAGCTGATATATTTCTGAAACAAATTTTTAGGTTACATGGGGTCCCAAAAGTTATTATTTCAGACAGGGATCCTAAATTCACAGGAAATTTCTGGAAATCCTTGTTTAAAGGATTAAACACAACACTAAATTTCAGCACTTCTTTCCATCCTCAGACAGACAGACAAACTGAAAGAGTTAATCAGGTATTAGAAGATCTGCTAAGAATGTATGTTAAGGATCAACCAGGTAAATGGGAGGATTATTTACATTTAGCAGAATTTGCATACAATAACAGCTATCAATCGTCAGCTAAGTTCAGTCCTTTTGAAATTCTGTATGGACATAAATGTAACACTCCTATCTCTTGGCATAATCCAGTAGACAGATTAGTGTTAGGTCCTGAATTATTAAAAGAAATGGAACAAATTGTGAAACAAGTGCAGGTAAATTTGAAGATTGCCTAGGATCGGCAAAAGAGTCAAGCATATTTGAAAAGAACTCCTAAAGAGTTCCAGGTGGGTGAACATGTGTTCATAAAGGTAAGACCAAAGAAGAGCTCCCTAAGATTGGGGAGTTGTGCAAAATTAGCACCACGTTACTGTGGTCCGTTTGAAATTTTATCTAGAATTGGTCAAGTTGCTTATCAGCTAGCATTACCACCTAATTTAAAAGTGCACAATTTTTTTCATATTTTTGTTCTGAAAAAGTATGTTCATGATGCTACTCATGTGATTGATTGGAACATTGTACAGGTAGAACTAGAAGGGAAAGTTCTGGTGGAATCGGATTGTATCCTCGGGAGGAGGGAAATTTCTCTGCGGAACCGCACAATTGGACAACTGAAGGTGCAATGGAAGCACCTTAGTCCTGAAGAAGCTACCTGGGAACTGGAAAGTAAGATGCGGGAAGCATACCCAAATCTATTCCAGCAGGTGGCTGAGGATGAGGAATAAGTAACATCGAGGACGATGTTACATTTTAAGGGGGTGTGTATGTCACATACCCGAATTTTGTAAAAATAATGTAATTATTTTATTATATTCCTGAGACATTATGTTAAATTTAATGCTAAGTAGGAATTTATGACTCAGTAGAGTCACTAGAAATGGAATGTAATTCTGAATATTTTATTATTAATAAATAAATTATGGAGACAACAGCATGGGAGAGCTGTTAAAAAGAGGTTACTGGTCAAACTTGTGGATGGAACTAGGTGGAAAGGCAAATGACAAGTGGCAACATCCTCAAACACTTCCTAAGTTGCAGGTGGCAACTTCCCTATATTTGGGGTCATGATTCCCCAAGAAAGTGGAATCTGAGCAGGTGGCTCATTAATGACAGTTAACCCAACAAAGACCTAGGCAATCTTTTAAATAGTACTCAATGAACTGAGTTGAGGGTTCGAATTGTTCTGAAGGGAGAATACATTCAGGTGAATGTTATTCAGGAGTCCCATTGAGGAAGAGGGAAAATTATACAGTAAGGAAGTTGTTTGAGAGGGATGCTGCAGTAACTTGGTTCCAGTATAGCTGTTTTGGATGAGTGAATTATTCTGCTGCACCTAGTTCTAGCTAGGGAGACTAGAGCAAGCTCGGGGGTCCTGAGAAGTGTTGTCTGGGCACTCTCCAGGAGTTGGTAGGGAGGAACAGCCTCCCATTGTTGTTGTTGTCCTCAGTTTGAAATAGGTTGTGCCACCTATTCCTGTTGTTTATTAAGTATAAATGAATGTATGTTATGTTATCTTCTTTATGTTTGAATTATAATTAGCTCAGTAAAAGTTAGCATCCCTGAATATCAGTAATAGAATGGTTGAGAGTTATTGTGTTTTAGCATTCCTTAATATCTTTTTTATCCTACTGATAAGATAATTTTTGCATGCTGTACAATAGTAAGGACAGTAATTAATTATGTAATCAATAGTTTATTATTGTATTTTAAAAACCTAGTTAATTTTAATATTTACATATAGGGTTCAAGTAAACAGTAATTATGTCCTGGAATTACAAACTTGTCTAAACCATCGTAAGAATAGAAAAGAATTATAAACAGTTAAATTACAGTGTTATTATCAATATAGATAACAGTACAGAAGAATTTACTATATTTAGAATAGCTTTAACAAGGTACAAACTTTAGTCAAAGTTAACCTATCATAACCTATGTATTTAAGACAATACACAAACCCTAAAATACAAATTTAACTAGTCGTTTCTTAACAACTAAATGATTATTCAGAAACCGTAATAGAACTTTATTCCAAAATAAATTTTTTTTCAATAGTAAATAACCAGTTATTGTTTTAGAAACAATAGAAATAACAAAATCATAGCTAGCTCGATATCGAGCTTAAGCCTACAGTATTATCCTCTCTTAAAAACTTTCACGAACCAACAATTTTATAAATGAAATAACAGAACCCTATTGGGTTTAGTATAAAGCTTAACAGTATAGTTTAAACATCCACTAAGCTCTCTATTTCGACATAGTCCAAATCATAACAATAGATTGTGTAACTAAATGAAATCACAACCGGGAGTTTAGAAACCCTATCACCCCAGTTTATCATTAAGAATTTTACTAGCAGAAAAACGATCTAGTTATTATCTTTTAACAGAAGAAACAAAATCAAAACATTGGTGCTTAAACCCTAACAGAAGTTCATCACAGATTTTACCAACACTTAATTAAAATAGTTAACCAATTTAAAACAGTAGAGTAACAGAATTTTTTTAGCTCAATAACGAGCTTAGGGTTACAGTTTTATCTTTCCTGAAAACTTTCAATTAACCCATAGTCATAATTGAAAGGAAAAAACAAGCATTCAATTGAATCACAAATATAAATTAGTTTCGGCCATATCCTACCAGCCTTGCTTGTGCAAGCAAAGCTTTTACTAATTTAGTTAAAACAATAATTTCACATATAGACGAGCCCTAAATTCAATGTATAAGCGGATTAAAAACCTAAAAATTTACTTACAACTACACACAGCTTAAAAACCATAACGCTTGCGATAACAAAGTCCCGTATACAAGAAAACTGTTAATAAGGCATAATAACAAAGCTTAAATTACACAGGAAGAAGTTTTAACAACAACATAGTAAAAACCCTGTACGTTATCCGAGGACAGAGTTAAAACAAAATGGCGAGGTCACCATCTTACCCACAGATGGACTTATGTTTCTTATCATCTATCAAATTAAATCCACAGTATTCCTATACAGAAATCCTTTAATGCAAAATAAGACTATCATTTACATTCTCGGCAGAGCTACAATGACCCTTTATTATACAGGGCTAAAACATGTTAAAGAACATGATAAACAAATAGTTTAAAGAACGCACGTAACCACAAAGTTACTCATTCCAAACCCTACCACTCTAACAACCATCAAGGAGGAGGAGCCATGGTGAAACCAGGCTTACCCGGTAAGAGCCAAGCACCGAGGGTTGGGTCTGTTACAACTTCCAAGAAGTAGCCAGCACCTGCACATGACATTTCGCATCAGTTACTTTTGGTTTTCCTTAAAACAAAACAAAACTCTTTTAAACTGAGTAATGACGAAGAAATCTTATAACTTACCAGCAAATCGACAAAAAAATTGCAGGTCCTGTAGATAGTTTGATAACCACGGCTGGGCCAAGGTAAGACCCCACTCTGGTCATTTAAAAGAATAAGCTGACAAAATCAAGTCTTAATTCCCTCAATGAAAGACTTGACCGAACCCAGTCAAGTTTTACAGTCGCGCAGTAACAGGGTTAACAATGGCAGCCAAGGAAAAACTCTAGTTTCTTTTCCACAACTTCATGGTTGTTAACGCAATTATAATAGCTCTCACATAGTGCAGAGGACAAACACGAAGGGCCTAAGCAGTATGGAAGCAGTTTTCATCAGTGTGCCTCAGCGAATTTCGGACAGGAGGGTTTACAGAGTAACAGAGCCCGAAGGCAAAGGGAGAAATGTCGAGATTAGGGTTAAAGTCAGCGTTTATATATCATAAATACTTGGAGCTGAATCCGCCACGTAGACTTTTAATATATCCACACTGTGGGTCGACTCTCCATAGTTTCCATACGAAGATCATCATCATTTGTTGTCAAATAAAAATGATAACTTGGATATTCCTTTATGATCGTGACCATAGTTAAACCTGCTATATAATTGCCATATTCTATCAATGCTTCCAACTTTGCATTAGGAATGATAACACTTTGCCCTACGAACAATAAACCATGCAATTATCAATAGTGTCCAACACCCCAATGAGATTTCCAACATTATTTTCCAATTAAATGTTATAGCTTGGGTAAGCAGGATTACCGCATGGTTATCTTATTTGGTTGCAAAACCTTAATTCAATTGTTATCTTTTAAACATCCAAGAACATAGAATAAAACCTTGAAACTCGCTTATTATTATAATTAAAATTGTTGCTCTACATGCTTTTAAACCATGCAATGTTGATATCGTCAAATTTCAGTCTTGAAGCACTAAATACATAGAGGAGTTTGATGGGCTTTATAAAATTTATAAGAGCAAGGATGTAATATTAAGTTTACGTGGTGCACAGTACCTTATTACTAATATTTCCACATACCTTAGCCTCATGGGAAGAAACATTAGATATGACATCTATTCTAAGTCACTACAAAATGGTAGCAATGTAGTACATAATGGTTTACAATTTTTCTACAATAATACTAATTGTTAAAGTCTGCACATATGGAACAAGACGTGCAAATTTTGATTAGGATTACTAATAGTACCTCCCACCTATGATATCATGTAATAACAATCACTTAGTTGCTACAGAACTCTGGTGATAACAAGAGACGTGTAATGGAAAGATTTCATTATAAATGCGAGAATTAAGTTAATTTTACATTTTGACAGTTCCATACTTGATCATCGTGTGATGTTCTACAGTGCCAAGTTATAAAGTATGGTTGCGTTACAATAATATAATCGAAGAACAATTTCCATAGAGCTATTTTTTTTAATTCAATTGTTATCAAGAAAAATAGCGAACTTTTTCTCTAGTAATTTTAAACTATCTATCTGTAAGACCAGGAGGAGGTAATAGGCAGAGTGCTACCTTTAAACACTTGATAACTTGGCTAGCATGTTAGAAGTTTTTACTGAATGCTTGGTACAGCTAGTTGACTTATAACACTTTAAAAATTTAATTTCAGCGACCCGAACTTACCTGTATATCTGTAAAGAGAAAGAAACCTGTTGCATTAGCTCGTAAGCTAAGTAAGCCCAGTCTGTCATAGCATTTCCCCTTGAGGTTGTAGAACAGAAAACAATCAGTAACTATAAGCAAAACACATATTAAAATTTAAGTACAATAACAGATATATCAGACACAGTTATGTCCATTTAAACTAATCAAAACAATTGAATGACTGCATATAATCATATTACATGGTATTTTAAAAATTTTAAATTTTTCGGAAAATTTGGGTTATGACATGTGGTATCAGAGCATGTTTCATACACTAGGTCTTGATGTGACTCAACTAGTTTCCGCAAGACAGTGACCATGAAAAGAAAAATTTATATATATATATATATATATATAATGTACTAACTCGTATTTCTGTTTCATAGAAACAGAGCAGAAAAATTCCTTTTTTCTGAATCTAACAGGCAGGTATGGAAAAGCTAGGAGAATATGCTGAGGAAGAATCTCCAAACACTGTGACAAGACAGATGTCTAGAGAACCTGTGACAGAGGAGGTAATTGCTCACTCCTCGGAACTGATGCAGACCATAAAAGGTTTAAAGACTGAGATAGAAATAGTCAAGAAGGATAATGAAAGGATTCTGAAAACTCAAGAGCAATTAAATCAGATGTTGATAGAAAAATTTCAGACTGAAGGAAGAAGCAAAAGGGTAGAATCTGAAGAAGCTAGTCATCAAAAAGGGTCAAAAAGGGTGAAACTAGCTAAATCAGACAGTAGTTCATCATCTGAAGGAAGAAGGGAACAACACAGCTATCACACTACTAGTGACAGCAGTGAGGCTGAATTATATAGCAGAAAGAAAAAGTACAGACCTTATGAGGAGATATCTGGGGAGTTCAAGAAAATAAAACCTCCAACTTTCAACGGAGAATCTGAAACAGGAGAAGAGGCAGAATCCTGGTTATCCGGGATGAGAAAATATTTCCAAATTTACAACTACTCAAATCAGCTGAAGGCACAAATGGCCATCTATGACCTTTCTGGAAAGGCGGATATATGGTGGTAGGACTTGAAAAGGGTCAAGGGGATCAAGGAAAAAGAAGTAAATTGGAGTACTTTTAAAAGATACTTCAAAAAGAAATTTATGTCTGAACAATACTATGAAGAGAGGGCCAAGGAATTTTATGAATTGAAGCTAGGATCTATGACTATGAAAGACTTAAACAGTAAGTTATTAAGTCTGTTAAGATATGTGCCGTATTTTGTTGAAGAGAAACCTAAAGTACACCGGTTTCTTAGCTGCCTGCCATACCATATCAAGGACAGAATCGAATATGATAACCCCAAAACTCTAGAAGAATCTATGCGAAAGGCTAATTTCTGTTTTGAACAGAATAAAAAGAAAGAAGGGATAGCCAACTGGAAGGCTAAAAAGAACAGCAATCAGCTTGAGTACAGGAAAAGGGAGTTTGTACCCCAGAAAAATTTCAAGAATAACAAGAACAAAAACCATTTTAATGGTAAAAACATTGAGGGAAGCAAAAATGGAGCTGCTAATAATTCCAACAACTTCAAGGGCAGCAAGGAGGCTTCTAACAATCATGGAAATTACACCAAAAATTTTGAACGAAAGGAGCCTGTTAAGTGCTGGGAATGCAATGGCCCACACTATGCTTCAGTTTGCCCAAATCAAAAGAAACCAAATGGCAATATTCACACCAAACAAGATGAAATGACTGTTGGAGACTTTGCAGGGACTATGCCCCGAATCAACGCAGCGTTGGAGAACCGCCAAGCTGACTATCAAACTTCCATGGTGGAAGTAGGAGGTATGATTAACAAAATCCCTGTAACTATTTTAATAGATCCACGTGCTAGTCTTAGTTATATTTCACCCCAGCTAGTAGAAAAATGTAATCTGACTGTTGAAAGGTTTGATAACTTTTGGTCAGTACAACTAGCCACTGGGGCAAAAAGGAAGGTGAACTGTTATGTTAAGGAATGTGCCCTAGACATGAATGATTTCAAAACTACTGTTAAGTTAAATATTTTGCCACTTGGTTCGTATGACATACTTATTGGTATGGACTGGTTAGAACAACATAAAGTAGTTTTAAACTGTTTTGATAAAACTTTTACGTTTGTAAACAATAACGAACAGCCTGTAACGGTTAAGGGTATTCCTAGGAAAACTGTAATCAGGCAGATTTCTGCTTTACAACTTAAAAGAGCAGTCAGAAAAGGGTGCAAAGCCTATGCTGTAACTATTACAGATGAGACAGTTAAGTCTGAAATTAGCAAGAAAACAGTAGAGGATATTCCTGTAGTAAATGAATTTATTGATGTTTTTTCGGAGGAAATCCCAGGATTACCTCCCAAGAGAGAACTGGATTTTACAATTGAGCTGGTACCAGGTGCTGTACCCAGTTCAAAAGCTCCGTATCGTATGAATATTTTGGAGCTTAACGAATTAAAAAATCAGTTAAAGGAGTTAATAGATAAGAATTACATTCGACCCAGTGTGTCCCCTTGGGGAGCACCAGTAATTTTTGTTAAAAAGAAGGACGGAACTATGCGACTTTGCATAGATTACCGTCAACTGAACAAGATGACAATTAAAAACAGATATCCGTTGCCTCGCATAGATGATCTGTTTGATCAGCTACGTGGAGCTACGGTGTTCTCTAAGATAGACCTGTGATCAGGTTATCATCAGGTGAGGATTAAAGAAGAGGAGATATTTAAGACAGATTTCGGAACGAGGTATGGACATTACGAATTTGTATTAATGCCATTCGGGCTTACTAATGCCCCAGCCGTCTTTATGTGCCTAATGAACAACATAATGCATAAATACTTAGATAAGTTTGTTGTCATATTCATTGAAGACATTTTAATTTATTCTAAGAATGAAGAGGAACATAAAGAACATTTACGGATAGTCTTACAAGAACTGCGAGAACAGCAGCTCTTTGCAAAGTTCAATAAGTGTGATTTCTTCAAGGATGAAATCCAGTACTTAGGTCACGTAGTGACCAAGGAAGGGATTTCAGTTGATCCTGAAAAGATCTGGGCAATCGAGGATTGGCCAGTACCAAAAGACGTAACGGATGTTAGGTCCTTCATGGGAATTACCAGTTATTACCGGAGATTCATTGAAGGTTTATCAAAGATATCCAACCCAATCACTTCCTTGCAAAAGAAAGGCAAGAAGTTTGATTGGAACGTGAAGTGTGAAGAAAGCTTTAAGAAATTAAAGACTTTATTAACAACTGCGCCTATTCTAAGAATAGCAGATCCTAATAAGGATTTTGTAGTCTGCACCGACGCTTGTAATGATGGTCTAGGCGGAGTGTTGACTCAGGATGGGCATGTCATTGCCTATGAGTCCAGGAAGCTGAAGATTCACGAAAAGAATTATGCCACTTATGATTTGGAATTAGCTGCTGTTATTCATGCGTTAAAGATGTGGCGACACCACTTGATAGGAAGAAAGTTTACTTTAATGACTGATAATAAGGGTCTGAAATACCTTTTGGATCAGCCTAACTTTAATGCAAGGCAAGCTAGATGGTTGGCCTTCTTAAGTGAATACGATTTTGAAATTCAGCACATAAAAGGAAAGGAAAATAAGGTGGCTGATGCTTTGAGCAGAAATGCAAGGCTGAATTTTATATCAGCTATCAGCACTTATACCTCTGATTTAAATGAACAGCTGGCTGAAGGGACAAAATTGGATGAATTTTATCAAAATTTACAAGCTACAGCTAAAGAAAAACCTACAGAAAGTTTGATAAAAGGTTATAGTTTAAATAAAGATGGATTTTTATTGTTTAAAGACAGGCTGTATGTTCCAAATGTACCTAAAGTTAAACTGTTAATTCTGGATGAAGTTCATAAAACCCCTTACTCAGGGCATCCAGGCTACCAGAAGACTGTCACCATGTTGAGAAAAGACTATTTCTGGCCTAATATGAAATCTGAAACAGTTGAGTATATAGCTAGATGTTTGGACTGTCAACAAGTAAAAACAGAACATCAACATCTAGCAGGGTTATTACAACCTTTGCCTATTCCTAGTTGGAAATGGGAAATAATCAGTTTAGATTTCATTACCGGTTTACCCAGAAATCAAAATCAGAATGATTCAATTATGGTGGTAGTAGATAAATTAAGTAAATCAACACACTTCATTCCTGTTAAAACCACTTACAAGGCTGCAAATATAGCTGATATATTTCTGAAACAAATTTTTAGGTTACATGGGGTCCCAAAAGTTATTATTTCAGACAGGGATCCTAAATTCACAGGAAATTTCTGGAAATCCTTGTTTAAAGGATTAAACACAACACTAAATTTCAGCACTTCTTTCCATCCTCAGACAGACAGACAAACTGAAAGAGTTAATCAGGTATTAGAAGATCTGCTAAGAATGTATGTTAAGGATCAACCAGGTAAATGGGAGGATTATTTACATTTAGCAGAATTTGCATACAATAACAGCTATCAATCGTCAGCTAAGTTCAGTCCTTTTGAAATTCTGTATGGACATAAATGTAACACTCCTATCTCTTGGCATAATCCAGTAGACAGATTAGTGTTAGGTCCTGAATTATTAAAAGAAATGGAACAAATTGTGAAACAAGTGCAGGTAAATTTGAAGATTGCCTAGGATCGGCAAAAGAGTCAAGCATATTTGAAAAGAACTCCTAAAGAGTTCCAGGTGGGTGAACATGTGTTCATAAAGGTAAGACCAAAGAAGAGCTCCCTAAGATTGGGGAGTTGTGCAAAATTAGCACCACGTTACTGTGGTCCGTTTGAAATTTTATCTAGAATTGGTCAAGTTGCTTATCAGCTAGCATTACCACCTAATTTAAAAGTGCACAATTTTTTTCATATTTTTGTTCTGAAAAAGTATGTTCATGATGCTACTCATGTGATTGATTGGAACATTGTACAGGTAGAACTAGAAGGGAAAGTTCTGGTGGAATCGGATTGTATCCTCGGGAGGAGGGAAATTTCTCTGCGGAACCGCACAATTGGACAACTGAAGGTGCAATGGAAGCACCTTAGTCCTGAAGAAGCTACCTGGGAACTGGAAAGTAAGATGCGGGAAGCATACCCAAATCTATTCCAGCAGGTGGCTGAGGATGAGGAATAAGTAACATCGAGGACGATGTTACATTTTAAGGGGGTGTGTATGTCACATACCCGAATTTTGTAAAAATAATGTAATTATTTTATTATATTCCTGAGACATTATGTTAAATTTAATGCTAAGTAGGAATTTATGACTCAGTAGAGTCACTAGAAATGGAATGTAATTCTGAATATTTTATTATTAATAAATAAATTATGGAGACAACAGCATGGGAGAGCTGTTAAAAAGAGGTTACTGGTCAAACTTGTGGATGGAACTAGGTGGAAAGGCAAATGACAAGTGGCAACATCCTCAAACACTTCCTAAGTTGCAGGTGGCAACTTCCCTATATTTGGGGTCATGATTCCCCAAGAAAGTGGAATCTGAGCAGGTGGCTCATTAATGACAGTTAACCCAACAAAGACCTAGGCAATCTTTTAAATAGTACTCAATGAACTGAGTTGAGGGTTCGAATTGTTCTGAAGGGAGAATACATTCAGGTGAATGTTATTCAGGAGTCCCATTGAGGAAGAGGGAAAATTATACAGTAAGGAAGTTGTTTGAGAGGGATGCTGCAGTAACTTGGTTCCAGTATAGCTGTTTTGGATGAGTGAATTATTCTGCTGCACCTAGTTCTAGCTAGGGAGACTAGAGCAAGCTCGGGGGTCCTGAGAAGTGTTGTCTGGGCACTCTCCAGGAGTTGGTAGGGAGGAACAGCCTCCCATTGTTGTTGTTGTCCTCAGTTTGAAATAGGTTGTGCCACCTATTCCTGTTGTTTATTAAGTATAAATGAATGTATGTTATGTTATCTTCTTTATGTTTGAATTATAATTAGCTCAGTAAAAGTTAGCATCCCTGAATATCAGTAATAGAATGGTTGAGAGTTATTGTGTTTTAGCATTCCTTAATATCTTTTTTATCCTACTGATAAGATAATTTTTGCATGCTGTACAATAGTAAGGACAGTAATTAATTATGTAATCAATAGTTTATTATTGTATTTTAAAAACCTAGTTAATTTTAATATTTACATATAGGGTTTAAGTAAACAGTAATTATGTCCTGGAATTACAAACTCGTCTAAACCATCGTAAGAATAGAAAAGAATTATAAACAGTTAAATTACAGTGTTATTATCAATATAGATAACAGTACAGAAGAATTTGCTATATTTAGAATAGCTTTATCAAGGTACAAACTTTAGTCAAAGTTAACCTATCATAACCTATGTATTTAAGACAATACACAAACCCTAAAATACAAATTTAACCAGTCGTTTCTTAACAACTAAATGATTATTCAGAAACCGTAATAGAACTTTATTCCAAAATAATTTTTTTTTCAACAGTAAATAACCAGTTATTGTTTTAGAAACAATAGAAATAACAGAATCATAGCTAGCTCGATATCGAGCTTAAGCTTACAGTATTATCCTCTCTTAAAAACTTTCACGAACCAACAATTTTATAAATGAAATAACAGAACCCTATTGGGTTTAGTATAAAGCTTAACAGTATAGTTTAAACATCCACTAAGCTCTCTATTTCGACAGAGTCCAAATCATAACAATAGATTGTGTAACTAAATGAAATCACAACCGGGAGTTTAGAAACCCTATCACCCCAGTTTATCATTAAGAATTTTACTAGCAGAAAAACGGTCTAGTTATTATCTTTTAACAGAAGAAACAAAATCAGAACATTGGTGCTTAAACCCTAACAGAAGTTCATCACATATTTTACCAACAGTTAATTAAAATAGTTAACCAATTTAAAACAGTAGAGTAACAGAATTTTTTTAGCTCAATAACGAGCTTAGGGTTATAGTTTTATCTTTCCTGAAAACTTTCAATTAACCCATAGGCATAATTGAAAGGACAAAACAAGCATTCAATTGAATCACAACTATAAATTAGTTCGGCCATATCCTACTAGCCTCGCTTGTGCAAGCAAAGATTTTACTAATTTAGTTAAAACAATAATTTCACATACAGACGAGCCCTAAATTCAATGTATAAGCGTATTAAAAACCTAAAAATTTACTTACAACTACACACAGCTTAATAACCATAATGCTTGCGATAACAAAGTCCCGTATACAAGAGGACTGTTAATAAGGCATAATAACAAAGCTTAAATTACACAGGAAGAAGTTTTAACAACAACATAGTAAAAACCCTGTACGTTATCCGAGGACAGAGTTAAAACAAAATGGCAAGGTCACCATCTTACCCACAGATGGACTTATGTTTCTTATCATCTATCAAATTAAATCCACAGTATTCCTATACAGAAATCCTTTAATGCAAAATAAGACTATCATTTACATTCTCGGCAGAGCTACAACGACCCTTTATTATACAGGGCTAAAACATGTTAAAGAACATGATAAAAAAACAGTTTAAAGAACGCACATAACCACAAAGTTACTCATTCCAAACCCTACCACTCTAACAACCATCAAGGAGGAGGAGCCATGGTGAAACCAGGCTTACCCGGTAAGATCCAAGCGCCGAGGGTTGGGTCTGTTACAACTTGCAAGAAGTAGCCAGCACCTGCACATGACATTTCGCATCAGTTACTTTTGGTTTTCCTTAAAACAAAACAAAACTCTTTTAAACTGAGTAATGACGAAGAAATCTTATAACTTACCAGCAAATCGACAAAAAAATTGCAGGTCCTGTAGATAGTTTGATAACCACGGCTAAGCCAGGGTAAGACCCCAATCTGGTCATTTGAAAGAATAAGCTGACAAAAGCAAGTCTTAATTCCCTCAATGAAAGCCTTGACCGAACCCAGTCAAGTTTTACAGTCGTGCAGTAACAGGGTTAACAATGGCAGCCAAGGAAAAACTCTAGTTTCTTTTCCACAACCTCATGGCTATTAACACAATTATAATAGCTCTCACATAGTGCAGAGGACAAACACGAAGGGTCTAAGCAATATGGAAGCAGTTTTCATCAGTGTGCCTCAGCGAATTTCGGACAGGAGGGTTTACAGAGTAACAGAGCCCGAAGGAAAAGGGTGAAATGCCGAGATTAGGGTTAAAGTCAATGTTTATATATCATAAACACTTGGAGATGAATCTACCACGTAGCCTTTTAATATATCCACACTGTGGGTCGACTCTCCATAGTTTCCATACGAAGATCCCCATCATTTGTTGTCGAATAAAAATGATAACTTGGATATTCCTTTATGATCGTGACCATAGTTAAACCTGCTATATAATTGCCATATTCTATCAATGCTTCCAACTTTGCATTAGGAATGATAACACTTTGCCCTACGAACAATAAACCATGCAATTATCAATAGTGTCCAAGACCCCAATGAGATTTCCAACATTATTTGCCAATTAAATGTTATAGCTTGGGTAAGCAGAATTACCACATGGTTATCTTATTTGGTTGCATAACCTTAATTCAATTGTTATCTTTTAAACATCCAAGAACATAGAATAAAACCTTGAAACTCGCTTATTATTATAATGAAAATTGTTGCTCTACATGGTTTTAAACCATGCAATGTTGATATCGTCAAATTTCAGTCTTGAAGCACTAAATACATAGAGGAGTTTGATGGGTTTTATAAAATTTATAAGAGCAAGGTTGTAATATTAAGTTTACGTGGTGCACAGTACCTTATTACTAATATTTCCACATACCTTAGCCTCATGGGAAGAAACATTAGATATGACATCTATTCTAAGTCACTACAAAATGGTAGCAATGTAGTGCATAATGGTTTACAATTTTTCTACAATAATACTAATTGTTAAAGTCTGCACATATGGAACAAGACGTGCAAATTTTGATTATTATTACTAATAGTACCTCCCACCTGTGATATCATGTAATAACAATCACTTAGTTGCTACAGAACTCTGGTGATAACAAGAGACCTGTAATGGAAAGATTTCATTATAAATGCGAGAATTATGTTAATTTTACATTTTGACAGTTCCATACTTGATCATCCTGTGATGTTCTACAGTGCCAAGTTATTAAGTATGGTTGCGTTACAATAATACAATCGAAGAACAATTTCCATAGAGCTATTTTTTTTAATTCAATTGTTATCAAGAAAAATAACGAACTTTTTCTCTAGTAATTTTAAACTATCTATCTGTAAGACCAGGAGGAGGTAATAGGCAGAGTGCTACCTTTAAACACTTGATAACCTGGCTAGCATGTTAGAACTTTTTATTGAATGCTTGGTACAGCTAGTTGACTTATAACACTTTAAAAATTTAATTTCAGCGACCCGAACTTACCTGTATATCTGTAAAGAGAAAGAAACCTGTTGCATTAGCTCGTAAGCTAAGTAAGCCCAGTCTGTCATAGCATTTCCCCTTGAGGTTGCAGAACAGAAAACAATCAGTAACTATAAGCAAAACACATATTAAAATTTAAGTACAATAACAGATATATCAGACACAGTTATGTCCATTTAAACTAATCAAAACAGTTGAATGACTGCATATAATCATATTACATGGTATTTTAAAAATTTTAAATTTTTCGGAAAATTTGGGTTATGACAGTAACCATGTACTAGTAATCCATGGAAAATGTAAAGGATTTAAATGATACAATGTAAATAGAAAACCAATGGTTGTATATGGATGCAACTAAATGAGGGGGCTATGTGTAACCACTGGGGAGAGGTGAGGGGGTTATGGGATGGGAACCCATGCTGCCACTTGTGCAGGAAGAACCGATTTGATTCCCCATACTAACGTGGAATTCAGTTACAGAAGGTGGGGAGGAAAGTTCGGTGGAGGAGGTGGATAAAGGGGGACCTGCCTTGAGATTTTGGGGTTCTATTCTACTTTCCTTGGAAGACATTCCATCACCTCAGAATCCAAGAAACCCTGTCTACTATTCCATTGTTGACCAAAAATTCATGGATCACTCATTATAGAATAAGTCGTGAAGAGAGAAGAAGAAACGTGTTTTTTGTGTGACCCGAACTTGCAGAGCCGAATGCCATAGAAACCCTGTGTGTATGCCTTACCTATTGATAAAATGCTTGAAGGTAAACCCTAAGATGAGTTACAAAGCATGAATAGATTAGAGAACCTGTGAGAGCATCTAGATCTGATAGTGGGTGTTTAAGCGAAAGAACAGAGATTTTGTCACAACTTTGAGAGGGTTCCAGCTGGAATAATGGAGTAGAAGGTTAGATGGAAGGTGGATATGCTTGGTAACCAAATGTATATTAGTTTAGCATGAGGGTGGATCCCTAACTGTGATAGAAACCATTTAACCCTCCTTAGTGGATACATAGCCCAAACTTGGTGGTGATCTCTTATTACTGAAATAATAGAGGCTAGGTAGAGATCTATTGTTGGGTTGGAATGTTGCAGACCGTAGCCAATTTGCTTGGAGTTTTAATGTGAAAGATAAGTGTTCCTTATGCCTTGAATGATTCCTATTATACATCTGTGTATATGTGTTCATTTATGTCTGAATGCATGAGTTGATCCAAAAAGGTTAATAGGGTTGAATGTCCATGTAATAGGTCTCATTCTATGGTGTATGTTATTGATAAGTGAATGTATCCTCCATGGTGTGTTGTGTTAGATTTTGAGCATTAATTCAACATACTCTAGGATCTTTATTGATAGAACAACATGTATAGCATATCAATCATATCAATCATGTATCAATCATATCAAGCAATCACATAAGACAATGGACAAACAGAGTTTCACTAGGTAAAACCATAAAGGTGAAAAACCGCACAACTTCCTCAGAGATAGAAAGAGCAATGATACAACCAAAGTACAAGAGATAGTCTTCTCCTAGAAGTTGATCGTCCTCCTCACATGTGCGCCACTTTCCAAGTGATAGAAGAGTGAGTAATGAGATGATCAATTAGAGATCTCCCGATCTCTATTTATACTTGTCCTGTCCTTCCCAATAAACCAGTGCAGTCGACTTGTCTAACTTAGCCTAATAACCCATGGTTACATTAATCCAGGCCGACCCCTTATTAGGTGGTCTAATAACCCATCAACAAGTTACAACACTTATGACACTTGTCAATACAAATGATGACACTTCTGTATAGAGGAATAATACCTCTCTATAGGAGTAAAATAAAATACATAGATGAAATACATTCCGAAGTTACATATACATCAACACTCCCTCTTAACTAGGAAGGTATTTCTTGACACATATCTGCTAGCACAATTCTTCTTCTCTGGATCATCATCACTGGATCATTGTCATCAAATCATCGTCATCGAATCATCATCACTGCTGCTATCTCAATCAATCTCCAATCTACTCGTCATACTAAGTTCTATAGAGCCAGTCCTTTTTCATAATGGATGTAGGCCCGCCATCTGCAGGTCTTCATCAACTATAGAGCCAACCCTTTTTCATACTGGATGAACATCATCAACATCTCTGTGAGCAAGCCATCAAGCAAGTACACCTCAGGACTGATTACATTGCCTCTGCAAAACCTGTAAGATCTCCCAGGACTGATTACACTACCTCTGCAAAACCTGCAAGAGCATCTCAGGACTGATCATATGCCTCTACAAAACCTGTGTACCATACTGTCACATCATCGTCTTCAGATCATCGTCATCATCCATAGAGCACAACCTAGATGCACACACACAACATTTACACTCATGAGCATGCGAGGACTAACCTACTACCATCTGTGAAAGGCTCACATCACTTACATCAACAACCATGGGAGGACGAACCTACCACCATGTTGAAATGGCTCAACAATTACATCAACGACCATGGGAGGACAAACCTACCACCATGCCGGAAAAGCTCGGCAATTACATCAACGACCATGGAAGGATTAACCTACCACCATGTCAAAAAACCCCACTCAGCCCTTACAACTCACCATGGGAGGGAGAACCTACCACCATGTGAGAATGGACCAGCCCTTCAATCAGCACCATAGGAGGATGAACCTACCACTATGTGAGAATGGCCCAGCCCTTACATCTACACCATAGGAGGACGAACCTACCACAATGTGAGAATGGCTCGTGTGCATCTGTGTCTCCAGACTCATCACTTCCTCTTGGAAGATATCTTGATCTGAAGTACACCAAGTCTCCCTCTGAAGTATTCAAACTTCCCTCTAGCAAGCGGCTTGGTCAACACATCGGCTATCTGCTTGTCTGTAGCAACATACAGGAGCTTCACTGCTCCTCTCTGCACCATATCCCTGATATAGTGATACTTGATCTCAATGTGCTTCGACTTGTCATGGAACACTCGGTTCTTCAACAACTTCACACAAATCTGGTTGTCGCAATATATACAAGTAGCACTCAGTTGGAGATCAAACAAATCAGACAGTAGCTTCCTAAGCCATACTGCCTCACAACTGGCTGAACATGCTGCACCATACTCTGCTTCGGCTATACTCAATGCCACACAGGACTACTTCCTGCTAAACCAAGAGATCATACGGGATCCCATATTGAAGCAACACCCCAAAGTGCTCTTCTGATCAATGGCACTGCCTTCCCAATCCGAATCAACATAACCCTCCAGGATAAACTTTTGATTCGCCTCATACGTGAGCCCATAGTCAACTATACCCTTCAGGTACCTCAGAATATGCTTTGTAGCTATCAGGTGAACATGTCTCAGATCTGTCAAGTACTGGCTAAAGGTGTTCACCACAAAGCAGATATCTGGTCTCGTATTCATCAAGCACATCAAGGACCCAATCATTTGACGATTCATCATAGCATCAACTGGCTCAGATGAAACATCACATAGAAGCTTTAGGTTTGATGCCATAGGTGTGACCATGGCCTTGTAGTCCATCATTCCGAACCTCTTCAGTATATCTACTGCAGACTTCACTTGTCCAAGGAAGATTCCATTTGCACTCTGCCACACCTACATACCAAGAAAGTAGTCCATCACACCCAAGTCCTTCATCTCGAACTCGGCAGCAAGCTTCCTCTTCGTATCAACAATCAAACTATCACCTGTTACAAACAGGTCATCCACATACAGTAGTAGTATCACTGGATTGCCTTCGTCAACCTTGTAGTAAAGGTTGGAATCTTCTTTACTCTTGTTAAAGACCAAACTGGATAGGAAGCCATCTATCCTACCATACCTGGTCCTGGGTGCCTGTTTCAAACCATATAGGGCTTTCTTCAGTTTGCACACATGTGTCTCTTGGTCATGTGTCTCAAACCCAAGTGGCTGCTCCACATACACTTCCTCTTCAACTACACCATTCAAGAAAGCTATCTTGACATCCATATGGTGTACCTTCCATTTCATCACTGTAGCTAGAGCAAGTACTGATCTAATGGAAGTGTATCTAGCCATAGGAGCAAAGGTCTCTTCATAATCAATCCCTTCTTTCTGGGAGAACCCATGAGCTACAAACCTTGCTTTCTATTTGTCTATGCTGCCATCTACAGCATGCTTGATCTTATAGATCCACTTGGAAGTCACCACAGACTTCCCATCTGGTCTTGGGACCACATCCCAAACATCATTCTTCATAATCGACTGATATTCCTCGATCATGGCATTCTTCCAATACTGCATCCCAAATCCTGGGAACTTCAGATTCTTCAATATCTTCAATAGATAGTTTTCTTTGAGCAAATGTTGTAGTCCTTCTTTTGTAGGTGATTGTACATGGTCTTTCCTACAAGACAAGTTCAATTGCATGATTAGAAACATCTTATATATTTCAGAACAAATTATTATGCATAAAGACATATGTCATACAGTCATGCAATTATCTTAGCCAATGTTTCAATACAACATTCATCCATATCCTGTAACTTTCTAGATGCCTTCCATATCTACCAGAACATTGTTAAGAGTGTGCACATCTCCCAACATGTCAGCAAAGAGGTTTCATTCTAGATAAGTAGCAATGGAATGTTGTACAGTGCCATAGGCCACTTACCCATTATATGCATATTAGTAGTATACTGCAATTATCCTAATATGCATAATACGCAACCTAAGTCTAGGAATGCAAGTATATACAACATAATTTAAACAATTAGAATATACAAGAAATGATAATTCAAATACTTATATTTGTTTGTTTGTTGGATGGACTCCCTCTGAATCTTTGCTTCCTTGCATGAGCTGCTAGAGTCTGACTTTGAAGTAGCTTCTTCTACTCCTTTCTGTTGTGGATTGTCAGGAGTGTTCAACTCCCTCTTAATCCTTGAATTACTGCTTAGCTTCTTGAAGTCTTCTGAAGTGAATTTTCTGCCATTGTCAGATCTAAAGTTCTTTGACCTTCTTTTCAGTGTGGTTTTCTATCAAGGCTTTGAATTCATTGAATTTGTTGAATACTTCATCTTTGGTCTTCAAGAAGTAAACCCAAGTCTTTCCTAGAAAAATCATCAATGAAAGAACCATAGTGTACATACCCACTCAGATAACTGGATGACATCGGACTGCATACATTGGAGTGGATAATTTCCAAAATTCTTTATTCCTTGCTGTTACTGCTTGGAAATGTCTTCTTTGTGTTCTTTCCCTTTGCACAACCTTTGCAAATGCCTTCATGCTTTGTCTAGATTTCAGGAAGACCTTCTACAGCTTTGCTTGCAATTGGTAATGCCATATAGTGCATGTGTGCAAGCATTCTATACCAAAGTTCACTTGGATCTACTAAATCATGGACCATGGCTTGTTCTGGTTGGCCCTTCAATTTGTATAATCCTCTCTCTTGCTCTGCAATCACAACTGCATCATCTATAGTCTTACCTTTTAGCCACATTAGGACTTGGCCATCTACAAATGCAACCCTCATGCCTTTTTCATCTAATGTAGATATGGAGAGTAGATTCTTCTTGAGACCTGGAACATATAGTACATCTTCCATCTTTATAGACTTTCCAAGTCTAGCTTGTACGAGGCTTCACCACTTCCTTTTATGGGATACTGGTAGTCATCCCCAAGTTTCACCTTGTGGGGTGATTCATGTTCAGATAGATTCATAAAGGATTCCTTGAATCCTGTCATGTGTTTGGAAGCCCCACTATCTATAAGCCAATCATTACTTCCATGAGTAATGGTTCCAGTGAGAGCAGAAATCAAAACATATTCTTCATCACTAGAAGAATCATCACTATCTTCTCTTGCCCTCTTCCTGGGAGGTTCATCATCCTCTGCAGCATGAGCATGATGTCTTTGCCATGATGGCGAGCCTTCTTGTCACCATGTCTTTTGGATTGTGCTGTGAGAGATTAGTCTTCATTCCCCATCTTCTCTTCTCGAGCTACAATTCGAGCTTCTTCCTATGAGCATTCTTCACACAGTCTACTGAAAGTGATAAGTTTCTTCCTAGCACAAATCCCTTGGTTGAAGGAATCTCGTGACCTAGGAAGGCCATTAAGAGTGGTCATTACCACTTCTCCATTTTCTATATCTTCTCCCACAGCTTGAAGTTGTTCGTTTATATGGAAGACCCTTGAGAAATAAGAATCCATAGTTTCTACATTTTGGATCTTGACATTCTTTAATTGATTCCTCAAGGTCATCTTCTAATTTATGTTCTTCCCTTCAAATAACTTGGTCAGGGAATCAAACATCTCCTTTGGTGTCTTTTGGGATGACACATGGGGTATGAGATGATATTTGATAGAATCAGCAATGATCCTCTTTTCCTTGACCAAGTTCTTCTTGTGAAGAGCCTCAGCCTCTTCTCCCTCTGGGATACGGACCACTTCACTTATATAAGTGTCCAACTCATTTTCTTCTAGGATTAACCCAATCCTATACTTCCATGCTCGGAAATTATCAACCCCTTCAAGCTAATCCTCAAGCTTGGTGTGGTGAGACATCTTAAAGAGTACTTCAAATGGAAATAGAAAAGATTTAGGTTTTACCACTTGTTTACCGAAAACTGGATCTGGTCTTGGATTAGGGTTTGTTAGAAAAACCCTAAAAATTCAAATTTTGAATTTCAAACTTATGAAAGGATAGAAAGATGTACCTTGATGAGATGATCAGCCTGGTATACTCAGAATTTGAAAACTGCAAAGTTTCACCCTTAAGAAATGCTTTTCAATCTCTTGGATTCACTTAGGAGGACCCTGAATTAGGGTTTGAGTTTCTTGGAGTTTTGCCCAACCAAAAATATCGATCCAAAGCTCTAAACTTTGATTTTTCCAAGGATCTTCCAGCTATGTCTTCAGATTTCAGAAATTCCTATTTTTATGGAAACCCTAATTTTTAGGGCCAAAACTGAAAGTGCTCGGAATTGAATTCTGATTGGACAGAAAGATTCTCCTTGATGAGTAGAGTCAATCTACCTTACTATTTTTCCAAAATATGTGGAGAGAAACCCAATAAACAAGAATTCCTAGTTTCCGCCACTGCACAATGTCTTATCTGAGGGAAGCTCTGATACCATGTTAGATTTTGAGAATTAATTAAACATCCTCTAGGATATTTACTGAGAGAATAACATGTACAACATATCAAGCATATCAAGCGATCACATACGACAATGGACACACATAGTTTCACTGGGGAAAACCATAAAGGTGAAAAACCCCACAACTTCCTCAGAGATAGAAAGAGCAATGATACAACCAAAGTACAACCAAAGTACAACCAAAGTATAAGAGATAGTCTTATCCTAGCAGCTGATCCTCCTCCTCACATGTACGCCATTTTCCGAGTGATAGAAGAGTGAGTAATGAGATGATCAAATAGAGATCTCCCGATCTCTATTTATACTTGTCCTGTCATGCCCAATAAACTAGTGGGGCCAACTTGTCTAACTTAGTCTAATAACCCATGGTTACATTAATCCGGTCCAACCCCTTATTAGGTGGTCTAATAACCCATCAGCAAGTTACAACACTTGTGACACTTGTCAATACAAATGACGACGCTTCCGTATAGAGGAATAATACATCTCTATAGGAGTACAATAAAATACATAGATGAAATACATTCCGAAGTTACATATACATCAACATGTTGATGATACTACTTTCAGCTATGGTTTTTAGGAATATGCATGTACCCATTTGGTAAGTGGATGGCCCATTGATGAATACGTTTGCAGGCATAGGCACTCTGTTCATTTTGTGGTGCATGTTATTTCCTTATCCTTGCACCTTTGCATTTGTATATAATTATAGAACTCATATGGATGTAGGATTAAGGATTACAGATAAGTCCCTGCATGTTATATCATCAATCTACCTAAAAGAAATAGACTGATACCATGCCAATCAATGTGTGTGTAAGGTTTCATATTTCATGTGTTATATTATGCTCTTTTTTCTCAATGTTGTTGAATACATGTTTATATGAATGTGAGAAATAGGTCTACTATGTATAAGCCTAAGTAGAATGATGAGTTCATATTGGATACTCGTGAGTTTAATGCATGAGTCCCTGATGTGTTTCATACCCTCTTTGTGGGTCAAGTTAAGGGAGAATTCATGGCAAGAAGGAGGCAGAATCCCTGATAGAAGGCCATAGACACTTCGGTGGGATTATGAATAGAAACTCATTTGGAAAATTGGCATGGTTGGAGTGATCAAATGGAGTGGGGGATTGCACAATTGGATAGATCTATCCAATATATTTCCATTGGTACCAACCTTGTCCCATTTGGACCAAGGATGAGGGAGTTATGACCCTTGGAAGTTTTCTCTGGAAGGTTTGCTAGAGCAGAGTAGGTACTTCCGCATTTCCGCATCTGTAATGCTGATTGCATATTGTGGACGTTGGAAATAACTTTGGATCGGACTTCCGCATTTCCTAGTTACACAATGCTGAAGGGGGGGGATTTATGGGGACTTCCACATTCCCGCATTCCGAAATGCAGATTACAGAATGCAGAAGGAGAAATTTTAAGAGAAATTGAATTTGGGCTTCCGCATTCCCACATTCCAGAATGCGGATTGCAGAATGTAAAAGGATAAATTATCGGAAGAATTAGGGGATTATCCATTTCGAATTCCACAATGTGGATTGCAAATTGCAGGATGACGATTGTGGATTGCAATGGTGGATTGCGGATCCGAGCCCATTGTGGCTGTGTGGGAAATGGATGAATTTGGAAGAAAAAAAAAACATAAGGGCCTCCCATGGCCTTTGAAGGACACTTGGGAGGTCAACGAATGTTACAAAACACCTATTTTCTGAGTGTTTGATTAATATATGAGATAAAGCTCACTAGTTTGTTGGTTTTACTCTAGGTAAGAGGTTTCCAAGGTAGTTTATGTGTAATGTTCCATTTTTTAAGTATAATTGGTATTAAGACCTACTATAATTTTGAAAACCTACTATAATTGGTATTAAGACCCAACATCACATAGTACATAGAAATTAGCCTAGAAAACCATTTATAGGGAAAAACTAGCAAACTAGTGAGCTTTAATGCTCTTCTATTAACAACACTCTTAACCAATGTTTACAACAACAATTTACAAGATCGCAATAGCTCAAGAATTAATTAACTTATACTTTACTTCTATTTTCAATTTATATATTATATATATTCCCTTATCCTTACCTTACATCATATTTATAGATGCATCACACACTAGCTCATGATACCTGAGTTAATTACAACCAGATACTACATTAATGGAAATCCATAACTACCTAATTGAATACAGTTTTTCCTCTTATAGTCAATTCCACTAACTAAACCATAGCCGACCACCCATTTTCATCCAAGTGTTCATCAAATTCATGCCCTCTTTATGCTCCTCAACTTCCCCATCAACCAATTGACTAGTCGGTTAGTCAACCAAACTTCCATAGTTTTTCGACTTTGATTCTAGTCAACTTGTTAACCAGTAAACTATTTAATTTGACCATCAATTTATATGGAAATAATATAAAATACCTAACATTCAAGGGGGAAGCCTCTAAACGAGTAGAATTTGAATGACAATATACTTGAAAAGACATCTTATTACATTGTGGTGTTGGTGTTTTATCATCAATGTGTACCAAAGGTACCTAGTCATGGCTTGTGTAATCTTGAATACCAGATTAATAAGTCCAAGGGAAACTACTAAGTAAATAGAATTGTTCATTATGCATGCCATGTAAATAAATGGGAAACTAGCTAAAAGAGAACAAATCATAACATATAAAACTATTTAGTTTTTCTATAACAAAATGAATAGGATAGAGAAACAACTTGGTGTTGGTTGTCGATGATGTTGACATCTATAGCTGATCCAAGGAAAGGTTCATCTTCTCCTTTTGTGCTCAATTATCATCCAAGTGATGTATGTGTAAGATCCGTACCTGGTGAAAGGAAAAATATATGGGAGGCTCTTTCTCTCTTTCCGTAGGCAATTTGTTAACATATCCTTGCTATTATGGAAATGGAATGTCCAATCAAATGACCTTTAGGGATTTACTTAAATGATAAAATGTTGACAATTCTCAGTTCTAGCCCCAATGTGAATAATCCCTTCTTCATTGATGACTTCATGAGAATATAGGTATTGGAGACCAAATAAAAGGCTAGTTTTGGTAATAACAATTTGGGAATGTCCACTTTCAATTAATATATCCTTTTGAAAGGAATGTTAGGATATCTCATCATTCAGTATGTACTTTGCATGCACTTTGCACTTTGCATGCATCCGCATGTTTCCCAGTCACTAGTTTGATGCCTCCAGCACCTAGTCCCTAGTTTGCCAACACTCGAGAGCCACTTTCCACTCTGTTTTAGCCCTCCTAGTCAGGGAGGTGCCCACTTCTCACCCACCACTTGAGAAGGGTGCCTTTTCTCACCTACCAGTCCAGTTCACTTCAGTTAGCTAGTTGTCTTTCCTTGATTTGAGGTTAGAATGACTTCTAACTACTGTTATCACTCCAATTGACCTCCGATCAGACTTGAATACCTATTATGAGTGCATTTAACTCCTCATGCACCCTCCACTGAGCCTCCATCCCTACATTAGTGCCATTTACCATCAGTTACACTTATTACACTTAGCTAGAATCAGTTAGACTCAGTTTGAAAACTGTCTGACAGTGACTTGTGCATTGATGACCACCACTGATTGATGATGAGGACTCCTAGGTTGAGCCAAGATACACCATGCAATATATTCGAATGACCTCCTTGGCTAATTCGAATTTCTCACTCATTGTGACAATATTGTATTGTAATTCTACCATTCTGGATTATAGAGCACTGATGCATCTCTCGTGCACAATTTTTACTCCAAATTGTTTTACATCTGTGTGATTGATATTCTTGTTCAATAGATCTACTGTGACTAATTTTACATGGTATCAGAGCCATTGCAGGGACAAGATCTCTCTCCTATGGGTGTTATACATGAATAATTGAGTGAATTTGCTCAAAATTACTGAAGTTTTGGCATGCAAAATCTCATGTGCATGCAAGGCTAAAAAATATTCTCCAATCCACTCTAGAAGCCCGAGTTTTCCACAGACATTGGATCATTCAAGCTTGCTTGATCTCCAATCCCAGGTGTGATGCAACTCTAAAAGGGTGGATTGTTCGACCTTATAGTGTTTGTTTGTTTGTGATTTGTAGGTTTCTTACTTCCTCCATTTGCATTCGCTAATGCAGAGATGGAGACTTCTTCTTCACAAAATATTCTTACTCCATTCAACTATTATGAACGGAAACCAAAGATGATTGCATTCTTGAAGAGACAATGTCTTTTTGATATGTGCATTGGTAATACAAGAGATTTTGATTCTGATGAAGAGGAGAATGATTGGCTCAATGATTGTGACAGAGCTTTTGGAGCAATATGTCTTGCTATGTCTCCTTGTATGTGCTACCTCAGTAATACTGCTGAAAATCGAAGTGATTTATGGGTCCAACTTGACAGAGAATTTGGAAAGCAGGAAGAAGAGGACCATGCTAGCCTTTTGGAGAACAAGCCCAGTGAGATCTCCTTATGTGTTCTTTCCGATCATGTCTTGGCCTCAACAATTGTTCAAGATGAGGAAGAAAATGTAGATTCAAAGCTCATTCTCTCAATAACTTCTATTTCAAATTCTGACCAAGATAAACTAGCTCATACTCTAGATTCTGAAGAGGTTCTTGAATCCTCTCTTTCACATGAGTTTTCCCGCATGCAGAATAATGATCTACTGGATGTTTTGGAGGTAAAATCTGATTTTAGAGGTGATGCATTCGTCCTCCTTGATTGCATGCCTCCTATAAACTTTTGTTCTATCATTTGCACAGTTTCTTAGAGTTTTACTGAAGATGAAGAGCACTACCATTCGCTTGAGTTCAATTCTCATGCAATTTTTGTTGATTTTGGTTTTGATCTCACCCCCTTTGGTTCAAACGAGATCTCAAGAAACCATTTATGAAATCTTGGAGCTAATTTAACTTCCACTGATAAGAATTTCAATTTTCAAGATCTATTTGATCCGATTGGAGCTATTCCTACGTCACTTTGTTTGAATCACAAGTTCCAGGATCATCCTCATATTTTTAGATTTGTTCTCACCATTTTCAGTATAAAGAGCAAGTTCATAAAGTCTCCACATTTGCTTGCATCCACTGATGGAGAATTCAAGCACATGTTTTTGGAGCATGATCCATTTACTCCCAAGAGTAAGATACCTCCAAACATATCTACTTGAGTTTGGAGCAATTAAATCTTTTGGTGTGTTACAGTCCATTTTGAAGGGGGATTTTTCCCATGAGGTTTTCTCCATTTCCTCGGCTCATGGATTGTTCTTTATTTAGATTATTATTGTATTGGGGTGACCTTTGGTCTCAGTAACCAGGGCCCTACATTTTATTTTTTACATCATAGTATAGGTTGAGGGGGGGCATTAGGATATCTCATCATTTAGTATGTACTTTGCATGCATGCATTGCATGCATCCGCATGTTTCCCAGTCACTAATTTGATGCCTCCAGCACCTAGTCCCTAGTCTTCCAGCACCCGGGAGCCACTTTCCACTCTGTTTTAGCCCTCCTAGTCAGGGAGGTGCCCACTTCTCACCCACCACTTGAGAAGGGTGCCTTTTCTCACCTACTAGTAGAGTTCAATTCAGTTAGGTAGTTGTCTTTCCTTGATTTGAGGATAGACTGACTCCTAACTACTGTTATCACTCCGATTGACCTCCGATGAGACTTGACTACCTATTCTGAGTGCAGTTAACTCATCATCTCCTTTCCAGTGAGCCTCCATCCCTACATTAGTGCTGCTTACCATCAGTTACACTTATTACACCCAGTTAGACTCAGTTAGACACTTGTATGATAGTGACTTGTGCATTGATGACCACCACTGATTAATGAACATGACTCCTAGTTGGAGCTAGGATACACCATGCATTATATTAGAATTACGTCCTTTGCTAATTCGAATTGCTCACTCATTGTGACAGTAATGTATTGTAATTCTACCATTCTGATTATAGAGCATTGATGCATCTCTCTTGCACAGTTTTTTACTCCAAATTGTTTTACATATTTGTGATTGATATTCTTGTTCAATAGATCTTATGTGACTAATTTTACAAGGAACATGATAATTGAGTAACCATGTCTGGTTTTTGGGTCCCTATCATGGTTTTGAAGAATTTTAGTGTGATAGGGTTGCATAAAATTTTAAGAAAAATTCATGCAATAAATTTTCTTTGTTTTTTTTCATATTAATGAAGTCATGTGATGATGGAAGTGACAAAAATGTGGCTAGTGCTGCTAGAAATGGTGCATAATGGTGATGATTCTCATGACAAAGTAACTAATAAAAATTAGGTTGTGAATAGTTTCCTCTTGATGTGTGAGCTTAGGAGATCATCATATGGTTGAACTACATCATTTTTTTTCTCCTTTCAATCCATAGATAAAAATGAACACCTAGGAAAGGAGTGAGAGTGAGTAAATAAAGATAAAATCACCACTTGAAGGGACCATAGAGGCCACACCTATAAACAATCCAAACAATCAAGTTAGGTGTATATAATTTCATATATAAATGTGGTAGGCATATCTCATGCTCATAATAATGTCTAAATACAATATGGGATCATGACCAAGAGGGGTCTAATCAAGATACATGAATAACAAAGTGTGGACAATACATTATAAGGGTAAAATAGGGACCCAATCCAAGTAAATATGTGTGTTCCAACCTATAGTTGATCTGAAATTTATGAGAAGGAATAATGACAACATGACAAAATTAAAAATCACAACTAAATCCCTATTGAGAACTGGAGGGGTCCAAGATATTAGAGGAGTAATAATGTGAGAAACTCCTTACTAGTGGCTCAAATGTTGACACTAGTAGATTTGAACCCAAAAACCGATGAGCAAATCCGACAACCTCCGACGAAATGGACTGTGTCGTCGGATTTTTCTTTCACAATTATTTTTTTTGTTCTTTTTTTTTAAATTTTGTGAGGAGTCCGTTGGATATCCGATGTAATTTTGAATATCCGATGAGGCCCATAGGATAGCCGATGGATCTGCGAATATCCAATGCCTATTCGGGTATCCGACGCTTTGGATGTCGGATAACTGACTCCATTTCTAACCCGAAAAAGTTGGATGCCCGACGGATTTTTCACAACGGTAACTAGATTATAGTCGTCAGATATCCGATGTCTGTTTGACTTTTTGAGTTTTAAAATTTATAAATATCCAACCATTCCAACATGTTTTCCATACCAGCAACGGTTTGCAGATTTTGTTTTTTGTTTGGCGGACTGTTTTTCGTTGTTTTTGTTATTCAAGTGAGTAAAGTACTGTGGAGCTTAATTTTTTAAGATTGATAATCTTCATTTAAGCTCTTTACGAGAAAATGTCAACTACGAATATTCCTGATCCAGACGAATAAAATCGACAATTGCTTGCTAGATTGTGGGAAGGAGTTGAAAGAAGGGGTGATGGTAAATGCTATTGTCCATGTAATCAATGTAGGGGCTTTAAGAGGAGAAGAATTTTGATCACAACAGCCACAAAACATTGTAGGGAGCATGGGAACGCCGAGGGGGGACATGAATACCATCCATTTGTAAGTTTTGCATTATATATGTTTTTATTTTGATTGCTTTTGTAAATTTATGTATTATTATAATATTTTTTTATGTATTATTATAATATTTATTATTTTTGACCAACAGTACAATTGGTCATTGTTCTTTTCATCCCAACAGTACAAAATTTGTTAAATTTTTAATGTATCACATAAATTTTTACATTTTGCATTTGAAATTTTTACATTTTGCGTTTGAATTTCTTATATTAACTTTTATCTATTGATTGTTTAATGTAATTATAAAGGAAAGACATCCTACGACATATCGTCCAGATCAGCAAGTGCTTCCAGAACAAGTATCGGAGGAACATGGAGCTATGAATATTAATGGAGAACAAGTTAATGATCACATTGAAGAAGATGATCATACTGATAACATAGTTGAAGATGATGTTATAAATACTTTGATCCATGATTCATTTAATGTTGGAATGGATCATGATGATGATCATGAAAATGATGAACATTTTGATGATATTCATGATATACCTCTTCTTGACAAGGCATACGAACCCCTTTATGATGGCTCCAAGACAAATCTTCTCTCTACTATATTGTTGGTAATGAACTTGAAGGTTATGAATGGTCTTTCAAACATATGAGTCACACGGATGTTAAGGTATGTAATATATTCCATCACAAAATATATATGATTTTCATGTATTTTATTGTTAATTCATATATAAGTCAAATTATTACAGATGAAGTTTGTTTCATTAATATTATTTCTATATTATATTAACTAGATTTTTATTTTTATTTGTTGTAGCATGATAGGTGAATATTTGTTACCACCGGCAAATATTTTACCTCGCACATATCGAGATTTATCTGCCATCATGAAAGAAATTGGAATGCAGTATGAAGCAATTCATGCATGCCCCGATGATCATGTTCTTTATTACAACCAGCATGAATTTGCAATAGAATGTCCTGAATGTCATATCAGTAGATATCGCACAGATCAATTAACTAAAAAGGTGCCTCGCAAGGTTCTACGTTATATTCCCATTATTCCCCGTTTGCAATGACTGTTCAGGTACAAAAACATAGCACAGTTTATGGATTACCATGCACAGAATAGAAGTCAAGATGACATTATTCGGATGCCTGCAGATGGGTTTGCATTTAGAGATATGGAGGAAAAATGGCCTCACTTTAAAGATGAACCTCGTAATCTTAGGATTTCTTTGGCAGCAGATGGTGTCAATCCTTTTGTAGAGATGAGATCTGTTTACTCGGTGTGGCCTATTTTTTTTATCAACAACAACATTCCTCCATGGTTGACAATAAAGAGGGAGCACATAATGTTGTTGATGATTATTCCAGGTACAAACACTGCATTTTGTTTAATGCAATGGTATATTCTCATTTGTCGTTTTTTGTCTCATAATATTATATATATATATATATATAAAGTTTTTCTATTGTGAAATATGGTTTATATATCTAAATGGTACGTCTCATAATCAGAATATTTATTTTATATGTTCAAATCAATCAGGTAAGTACCAAGTCAAAGATATGAATGTATATATCGAACCTCTTATTGATGAGCTATTGAAGTTATGGAATGGAATCACTATGCATGACTTATCTAGATCAATACAACAAAGGCAATTCCAATTCCATGCAATGCTTGTATGGACAATACATGATGCCCCAGGGTTAACCCATTTCTGTGGTATGTAATTATAAGTTCCACTTTAGTTGCATTTAATTTTATGAACTACTAGTTAATATAATATGCATGCATGTTTTTCTAAATAATCCAGTCATTTGTAATATAATTATAATAGACAATATTGATATTCCATCTTTTTATTTAGGTCTTCAGACAAAGGGGAAATTTGCATGTCCAGTTTGTGGTCCTAAGATCAAATCTCGTCGTTCAAAAAGCTTAGGAAAGGAGGTGTTTGATGAGTATAGGCACTTCCTCTCCAATAATCACAGGTATCGAACTACCGAAAAACATCTTTTCAATGGAAAGAAAGCGACTGCATTAAAACCAAAGAGAATGACACCTTAGCTATGGAAGTTGCAATATAATAGAAATCATCAAGGTACGTATAATCAATCATTGTATATGATCATATTGTATTTTATTATATTGTGTGTTGTTTAGTGTAATTGACATTGATTTAATATTTAATTTCATCACTGTCATTCATGTGATCATCATGAAGGCATTAATGGGTTTCCATGAGGAATGAAAAGTTATCCTAGACAATTTAGTAGGTTTCCCTACTATGAGCACCTACAAATTGCTCATATATTTGATACAATGCATATTGGAAAGAATGTGACTGAAACATTATGGCGAATATTGAATGGAAGGAGTGACAAAGAAAAAATTGTCAAAATTTGCAAAGACATTCAAGATAACAACCATGCAATCAAAGACATCATTCAATTTCATAGCAACGGAAAGCAAATTAATATAAACTCATTTCCATGGATGTTAACGGACCAACAAAGTAATGTTGTAAAAGAAGTCATTCGAAAAATTAAATTTCCCACCGGATTTTGTGCGAAAATGAAGAATATCATAACAAAGAAAGGTGATTTTGCGGGGGTGAAAACTCACGATTGGCATGTCTTCATGAAGATAATAATTAATATGGTATGCATTTAATAATTTTCTTTTCTTTTTCCAGTGAATATGGTTGGTATTGTTGTTTGTCTAGTACTCTTTTTTGATATACTAAAACTATTTGTATATTATTGTTACAGTATGTTCTAACTCTCTCTATCCCGGACAACTTCGACAACAATGTCAAGAAAATAATATATAGTCTCGGGAAATACATGAGGTAAGTGGTGATTTTTCCATGTGCTTACTGTTTGTTTAATTCAACATAGAACTTATATTTAATTTGATTTTCATTCTCTACTTCATGTTACGTAATATAATGACTTTTTTCTTTAATCTCTTGATTGGGTTGTCATGTCACTTGTAGATGGTTTTCATCTAAAGAATTCCACAAAGAAGACATAAAGTATTGGAGGAGAGAAATTCCTCATCTCATGTGTGAAATGCAGAAGCATCTACCTTCAACATTTTTCAATGCACAGGAACACTACCTCATACACCAAGTTGAGGAGATTGAACTGTGTGGACCTGCGCACTCAAGGACCATGTGGATGGTTGAGAGGCACTTGAAATTTATGAAGGGTTTGTTCAGACAATGAGCATATACTGAGGGTCTATGATGGAGAGATATATGGTATACCAAAACATGTTGTACATTAGTGAATATCGTCCTATATTGGCATCAAAGCTCAATTTACATCGCATTTGTGATCCAGACTCCAAAAACGATTTCGAAGGGGAGTACCCGAAGGGGAAAGGTAGATTGAGGAAGGTGAAAGGTAATATAACACATTTCACTGGTGATTTTTATGTTTATATATCATACATATTCTATTTTTTTATTTAGTATTTTGCATCATTTTATACTGTAATTATATACTTTTTTAAGTGACTAATATACATTTTCATTGAATTTTAATTTTATTGTCATCAAACAGTTGGTTGAGAGTGGGATGCGATTCATTTATACATCGCAAACAATCTTGACTGGATGAAGGTATGGATCGAAAAATGTGAACAATCTGGTCATGGAATATCATGGGAAGGTGTGGCTTCATTGATTAAAGCTACACATCGCAATGGAGACACCAATCTAACACAAAGGGAAATCGATTTAGCAAGAGGTTTAAAAGATAAGCAGGTAAGCATATTAATCAACAGCACTAATTTTTTTTATTTAAATATTGCCATTGTACATCACGCTGATTATTTTCCTTTTATGGAATTATAATAAACATGAACTACTTTATCATAAATATGTTGTCATTATGTAATCTTTTCCTGTATGGCTTGTTGTACTAGTTAAAACACCATAAGGCTATGTGGTGCAATGTTTGTAGATATCGCATCAAAAAGTTGGATGAAATAAAGAAAACATCTGATTGTGGGATATTTGCAGTCTTTGAGGTGACCAATTGTTTCTTCTAGAGGTGACAAACATCCAAAACTATCTGAAAATCGATACTATGGGTATCTGGAAGACATTCTTCAGTGTGACTTTCACTCCTTCAAGGTATTTTTGTTCGTTGTCAAATGGTACAGGTGTTGATTGAATCAACGTGATACCGATAAAACAATTATTGAACATGATAATGGTTTTACCATGGTAAATACAAGGTTGTTTGAGCCAGGAACGGAGCCCTATGTTCTTCCAACCCAATGTGAATAGGTGTTTTACTCTAAGGTTCCAGGTAGAGTGGGTTGGTCATTTTCTATGAGACACGATCCAAGGGGAAGGCCGGTAAAGTATAACGTAGATGAAGGTAATGAAGACGTTCTCGAAGAAGAAGATGCCGTTGAAGATGATCATGATCAACATGAGTTAGATGATATTCCTGTTCCAGAAGAAGATGTCGAAGATCTTCTTGAATTAGATCATGATGTATATTCAGACAATGTCCATGAAGATGATATCAACTATGACATGATGATCGTAACTGACATCAACGACGATGATGATATGGCCAATCCTTATAATGTTGAATCTGGATCATCGGATGATAGTACAGACGATCGCTTAGATGAAGAAGATGATGAAGACCATTGATGTTTATGATCAGGTATGCATTACTAATAATAAATTATTAACTGTTTCTTAGCTAATTTACATTTTCCCATATGTTCAAATTAGAAACCTTTCTTGTTATTTAGTATGAATGAGAAAAGACATTTAATTTTTTTGTACATAGATATTTTTTTCGGGTTATATTTGTTAACACCCAAAAAGTGCTCACTACCTCATCTCCTTCATTACATGACTCATTTGTCCATATTTCCTACCATATTTGCCTCCAAAACCTTAAAAACCCATTAAAAAGCCTCCAAAAGGCCAAAAAACCATTAAAAAAGCCTCCAAAAGGCCAAAATCCCCCCTTTTCCCCCAAAATAATGTAAATTCCTCCAAAAATAGCAAAAACCCTCTAAAAAGGGAATAAAAAATATAAAAAAGAGGAAAAAGAGGGAAACAAGGAAGTAAAAACCCTATACAGTTGACCTAAACGATATGGTACCCAAAACCATGGGTCAGCACTCCACCTTTAAAAACCTATAAATAGGTGATGGAGGCTCCCCATTTCACATCCACAATCTTCCATATCCTCACTCTACCAAAATCACTCCTGAAACCCTATCTCACCCTTTTGAGCTAATTTCACATTTGAGTGCCCCTTTGTCCCAAATCCAAAACACTTTGGAGAAGGAGAAGGAACCCATTGGAGCTTGGAAGCAACCCTCCTAGAATACTGCAAGAGCTTCACCAACCTCACATTGGAGGTATAATCAATACAAAAACCATTTTTATTATCTTTCTATTATTTTATGCACATGCTTAGAGTAGTTTACTGTTTTATTTACTGTCTTGTTTTATCATTTTACTGAACTACTACTAAGGAGTCCCTTCTCCTTAGTAGGTTCCCATTTGCACAAGCTAGGGTGAAACCCCTAGCTACAGTTTTGGCGACTCCCCTAGTGTTCCTATGAATTTCTAGTTATAGTTTTTAAAAAAAATTTGTATTCTGCAAATATTTTTCTATTTTCCCCTTTCGGCTATCCCCTTCGACAGTTGGGTTTGCTGTCGTAAATCGCGTCTTTTTCCCCATAGTTGCGATCCGACCACAGTTTCCAAACTATTACTGGCGATTCGACCGCGGCTCTCAGACTGTTTCCTGCGATCTCCCCGTGGCTTTCAATTTGTTACCTGCAATATGACCATGACTCTCAGCCTGCTTCTTGCGATCCGACCGCAGCTATTAACCTGTTCCCTGCGATCTGCCCACGGCTTTCAGCCATTTTCCTGTGATTCGCCTGCGACCATTAGCCATTTTCTTGCGATCCACCCGCGGCCATTAGACATTTTCCTATGATACACCAACGGCATTCATCCTTTTTCCTGCAATCCGCCCGCGACCATTAGACATTTTCCTGTGATCCACCCGAGGCATTCAGCCATTTTCTTGCGATCCACCCATGGCCATTAGCCATTTTCTTGCGATCCACCCACGGCTTCCAACCGTTTTCCTGCGATCTGACCGTTGCTCTCAACCTATTTCCTGTGATCTCCCCACGGCTTTCATCCTGTTTCCTGCGAACCCCCCGCGGCTTTCAACCTATTTCCTGTGACCCCCCCGCGGCTGTTAGTCGTTTTCTCATGATCTGACCGTGCAGTTTTGCCGCAGACCCGCGATCTATTTTCTGCACTTTTTCCCTGTTTGAACCCAGAACTTTGCTGCAATATTTTCTACATCTGCACAGCCATCTGTCCTATCTACAACCATACTTACCTACAGCCTTTTTTCTGCAGTGTAATTTATGTACCATTTTAATAGTTTTTTCCAGTTTAAGCATTTTAATTGAGAAGAAAAAGAGAAAATTTTGCATTTAAAGTTTAATTTCTGCATTGTTATTATTGTTTGAAAGTTGCCCACCCCCATGGCACTTTTGATTGGGTTCATTACCTCACACGCACACAATCTGTCACCTAACTCAAGTGAGCCCTAAAATACTGCTTAACACAACCAACATTCTAACCCCACTTGGGGAACACATAAGAATCTTGTAGTTAGGTAGGATCGGGGGGATAGGCATCCAAATAACACCCCTCGGTTGCTTACACTTGAGACATAGTTGTTGTCCATTAGGGAACCAAAATCCCCTAGTATTTTTTAACACGGTCACAACCAGTTTATCAGAGGGCCTCTCCCTTAGGAGGGTTGAAGTAGCCAGACTGGTTCTGTAGGCCTGAGTGGAATACCACAATCCATTCAGTAACCAAAGAATACCTTTTGTAGTTCTCGGTGTACCACCCGTATGCGGGTACAGCGGCGAGAGAACCAAACTGCAGATTCACCTTTTCTGGATGTGTCATGAACGGGGTATCTTAGTTGCTTTTCTTCTAGGATTGACTACCCGGTGTCCCTCCTGGTAGGGGGATATCTTTAGCCACTTGGATCTACTATCCATATTGTCTGACTTGGATTTCATCACCTTGTAGAGGATATGTCTGGTTGAGTCAGAATACTATTTAGCTAGGTTTTTGCATGCTCCCTTACCTCCCTTTGGTCTAGCGAGTCCACTATTTTTATTTTGTAGGAAACCTGCTGCTTGTTGGTATTCTGACCATCATTGTTGATGCTCCGCTTATTGTAGCACAGCTTTTACAGTGAGTGTTTTGAGTTGGTTGTTGGCCTGAGTGCCGTATTTTTTGCGCTCTCCTTTTACACACTTAGTTGAATTAGGGTTTTTGAGCTATTTTTCACTTGACACAACCCCTAGATACTTGACACCATCTGTCACCATTGAGTCCTCGAGACATTCTTGGTGCCTCCGGGGCGAGCCCCCGCAACACGGTTCACTTGACATCACCCGTCATAGACGTAGAGCTTCATCACTTGACACCACTCGTCATAGACCTAGATCTTCATCACTCAACTCCATTAATTGGCGCCATCGAGATTCATCCCCTGATCCAGATGCCCCTTATTTCACATCTGATTCTAAGGCAGAGTCAGAAAACCCCACTTATATTGCACCAACCAGCCCCATGGCTGGCATGACTTCCAACCCTTTCTTTGTAGGGACCATTGGTGGAGCATCCACCACCACCCTAGCTACCACACCCACTTTGGGTATGCCTTCGATGGGGCCCACATCCACCATTCCAATCACTGTACCCATTCTAGTACCTAGCATACCCATTCCAACTCCACTAGTGACTCACACTACCCTTGGCGGTGCAGGACCATCCCATACCACCTCCGTTCCTCCACCCAGAGGCAACATCCCCAACCCAAACCGATCCCCTCCACTTGGAGGCATTTTCCCCAACGTAGTCATGACCACCAGTATGTCACATCCTTCTACTAGTTTGCCATTCATGGCTAGTCTTAACCTTCCTGACCTAGAGAGACTTACTAACGATCCCATCAGACATGACCCTGCGTGGCCTCACATGCCCACCATAGTGGATGATTTTGTCTGACTCCGTCTGTTACAGTGCACCCTCACTGGCTCTGCAGCCAAGTGGTACATTGAGTAGCCCCATGGGACCCATGCCACCTTTACTTCCCTTGCCTCAACCTTCCTGCAGTTCTTTCAGTTACTTGTTCGCTACGATGCGGGAGTTGAGATCCTACTGTCTTGCAGACAGAACACAACCACCCACATCACTGACCACATTCATGAGTGGCGTCGACGCTGAAGCCTCTGCAAAATCAAGTTAGATGACCGCATCTTCTTAGATTGGTTTCTAAAATATATCCTTCCTATCATTGTCAAGGATGTGGCATCCGAGCAACCCTAGTCCAAGGAAGACGCTATCCTCAAAGCCCAACAATTTGACCTTATTTACGCACAGTCTGGTTATCTGTATACCATTATACCTGATGCCCCTCGTGGTGATTCCTCCCGACATGATGCGTCGGGGGCATCCCATGCCGCAGATGGCATCATTGGCCATAGTGCCTCACATAACCAGCCCTTTTCCATAGCACACACTAGCCCTGGCCCCAACCTTTCGCGGGCTACATCCCATTCTGGAGCAACTAGTTCATATGCTCCCATGGCACATCACCACTATTCCCACGGACCCTCATGTCCACCTCAGTGCTTTGGTCATGCATCCCCCACTTATGCCCCCTCGATCGCACCTCAGCCATATTATCACCTGCAAGCCGCGCAAGCTCATGTACCCTCTCCAGCCCCCCCTGCTTATTATCCACCATAGGCAACACCTGTGGCAAACCCCCAACCCATCACACAGACGTATCAGCAACCCCCACAAGGTTCAGCACCTGCACCGTCTCCACCCACTTATTATCCACCGTCACCTGATCCCGTACCTGCACATCCCCAGAACCCACCTGCTACCGAAGGGCAAGTGTATGCCTAACAGAATCTGCAATAGACCCAAAATAACCAACACCAACAAGGCCAGCAAAACCATGGCAAAGGACGTAACCGCGAGAACAAACCCCCTCCAGACCAAGGCGGTCAACCTCCCAAACCTCTGAACAATAATAACGCGACACCTGCCAACCAGAACCCTAATTGACCGCCCAAGCAAGCCAAAAATCCTAATTTGCGAACAAACCATCCTTGTTCTATTTGTGGGGTCTATGGCCATTACACACACACTTTCCCACATTTGGAACAAGCTCGACAACTCTGAACTGATGATGCCCACCGCCAAGGGCACGCAGGGCCTTAGACGCCACCCAACCCCCTACCACCTCAAAATCAACCCTTGGTGTTACAAAACCCTTTTCCCACCCAAAGCATAGTGAACACTCAGCTATTGGCTCCCCCTCAAGGAAACACACCACCACAACAGCAAATCACTTATGCTGCTCCTAATCAACCCATGCTAGACTCAGGTACCCATCACTTGTTAATGATGTCATTTGCCGATGTCAACCTTCAAACCTGTCGGAACCAATATGGCTCCACCCACGAAGCCCCTCCCACTGACAAAAACACCAACGCTCATCCCACTGATCAGTCGTTACGCATACCTACGGCTCCACTAGATGGCGACTCCAAAGCCCCTTGCTTCCCACTTCGTCGCATCAACAATAACCCCAATGCTCGCGGTGCGTCTAATTACAACATTGTAGATGACTTAGCCCAGTCCCCCACAACCATGTCTGCTTTGGAAGTCTTAAAAAATTGTCCTACACAGTGCAAGACGTTGCTCTCAGCCATTGGTGCTACTGACCCAAATGATTCATGAATGATGACCTTCGATTTGGACCAATCCGAACCACGCCTGCCTTCCACTTTAGCGTTCCAAGTTTCTGTATCCATTTGGAATCTTGTCATCCATCGGTGCATCATCGATGAAGGTGCCTCTACATGCGTTATGTAAACATTTGTTTGGTAGAAGTTGGGATCCCCTACTCTCCAGCAGTCCACTACTACGTTGCGAGCCTAATACGGTTGTTCAGCTCAAACCCAAGGTCTCTTAGCTAATGTACCCTTCCAGTTGGCTGGTAAAACCGTGCTTATTGACATAGAGGTCATAAATGCCCAACTTGATTATAACCTCTTACTTGACCGTAGTTACATGCATGCCATGCAGGCGGTTGCCTCATCGTTTTTTCATACCATGATGTTCCCCCATGACGGATGCATGGTCAAGGTTGATCAACTCACCTATTACAATCCCAATGCCCCCACTACAACCAAAAATGTTCTCCCATTGGTTGAACAACCTGCTTGTGGTGCATCTACCTCATTGGTTTCCTTAGTGGGACCTGGGTTTTACTCAAAAACGCTGATGACTTCAACATTCCAAGCCATTCCACCCCCGTCACCCGCGACTGAATATATGACTTATGTACCCTTTCCCATAGTACACCAACACCCAACCATCAATTGCCCTTGCTACCTCAACCACCATTGGTACCTAGTCATGTTGGTGTTACACCCATCCATACAATCCCCTTCCTATTCCCCTCTTCAGGAGTAGTAAGCGCCCCGGTTATGGCTACCCTCAGCCTCCCCGGTTTAACTTTAGGATTACCTGTATGGTACATCATGCCTCCCATCACCCCTCTGACACCAAATGTCGTTCTACAACCGGTGCAACCCATCACCACTACTATTCAACCACCTCCTAGGGTCACTACCCCTTCCTCATTAGCCAATCCATCCCCTCTTATCAAGCACACTGGGGGCAGAAGCCCACAACCATACACTACTTTACCCTCGCCCAAAACGGTTAAAAACCCCCCCGTGTTTTGTGCTCCTCCCAAATACTCATTGTGTGATGAGTTAGGCCATCCTACCTATCAATGTCCATAGTTACCCGCATTACAAGAACACATGCAAATGCTTGAGGACGACCCCAACATCCCGGTTGTCCAACTTGACCCTACCCCTAAGCCTCGTGATAAATCACTATGTACTAACCACCCTTGTGCAATTTACGGCCATTACTCACATCACTATCCAAATCTCCCAGATTACAAAGCAGCCCTCTACGAGATGAATAACTTGGACCTCGAGACGGCTCCCCCCACCATTGAGGAGATCCACCCCCCAATATCCCCGTCATCCGGAGAGATTAATACCATTTATATGATCTCTTCTACTAGCACTCCCTCGTCAACTGATTTGACAACCCAAAGTTTCCACAATGATGAGGATATTCTCAAGGCTCTTACTGCGCCGGATTACCCCTAGGAAGATATGCACCATCGTTCCTATTTCCTCCCGGAAGAGTCCTCCTCCACCATATCCACCCAATTTTCGGTTGAGTCCAAAGATTTCCTCCCCACCAAAGTTGACTAGTTTAAAGAGCCCATTCCCGCTCCTGGCCTTTGAGGAAGGTAACATGGCCAATATCTCACCCACAATCCACATTGATATCTCTGCCCCAGCAAGTGCTCCTGAAATCATTACGTTAGGAGCCTCCTACACGGAGTATGAGATCGGAGAGTACAAAAAACTTTTCCAAGAGTTCCATGATGTCTTTGCCTGGTCCTATACCGAAATGCCTGGTCTTAACCCCGCTATCATAGAACACCAAATTGACACCTTTGAGTTAGGGGGCATAATAGATTACCTCGAACCTGGGATAGGGGGCATGATCAATCATTTTGACCCTACCCCATCACATCTATCTCAGTATGTCCATGACTCCCTTTTTCAGACCAACACATATGTGATCCACAATCATAAACCGCATGCACATAGCATGGGGGCAGGTCATTAACCCTACTCAGTTTTTCACATGCATGATCTCAACCATTTTTGAGATCCCATATCAATTTGCAACCATTTTTTAAACCTAGTTATTTCCTTTCACCATTTCGGAGTCCTTATGACCTTCGTTTTTCTCACCATTTGCACCGCTGGATTCATATTTCCGTGCCCGTGATGATGCTTGAGATCATTTCTTGCTCTCACCACAAACTTTTGAGCATTTTTTCTAGACACCCCTTGTCACCTCGGTTTGCATGCCACACCAGTCGTAGCCCGTTTTTGATATACTTTATATCATCGGATTCATTTTTTCCATCCCGTGATGATGCTTGAGATCATTTCTCGCTCTCACCCCTATATTTTTTGAGTATTTTTCCCAAAACGTGCCCTGTCACCTCGGTTTGCATGCCACCTCAGCCGTTATCCGTTTTTGACACTTTTTATATCACCGGATTCAGTTTTTTGAGCTTGTGATGATGCTTGAGATCATTTCTCTCTCTCACCAGGACCAATATCCACATTGTGTCCTGACACCTTGCTGCCTCGATTTGCATGCCACATCAACCGTCATCGAATTGTTACACATTTTTACATGAGCCATTCACTCCCTTCATACTGCAATTATTTCATTCTTTTGCAACCATTCATCATCCTGCAAGGAGGCCCACTAGTGTTCCCCCCCACCCTCGTTCTTGGTTCTCATCGATGTCCCTTGATTGAACACTCTCTCCTTGCTTGGCCATTCCTTTTGTTCGGTATAATTTTATCCCTTTTTCGGGCCGTACAAGTCCTTTACGAAAAAGGCAGTTAGGGAGTTTCTATTAAGCTCTTTTCTGACTCCTAAAAGAATGAAAAGATCGTCGAGCAATCTTGCTTCCTTTCATGCTCATTAAAGTACCTGAAAGGGCGTCTATCTGGTATAATTTTACCCCTTTTCCAGACCTAGTAGACTAATTACGAAAAAGGAATGCTCTAGTCACACCGGCTAGAAGAGTTCTTCATTGCATCCTTTTATGCTTCTTCAAGCCTTGGAGAATAACACACAAAAAATCACCCCCCTGGAGTCTTATTATTGCTTTCAGACTCTCTAAAATTGAAAGCAACCATGAGGACGCACCATCCTGGGCTCGTACAAATCCACACGATAGTACCATTCCATTATTTCAGAGTCTTCTTATCGCTTTCAGACTCCTTAAAATTGAAAGCAATCACAAGCATGAACTGTCATGGGATCATATAAATCCACATGATAGTACCATTTGAACACACTTATTTTAGTTCCTTGACCCATGAAGAAGTCCCCCCAGTGCCTCTCAGCACCATGATCGATCATCTCTATAGAACCCCCAATAAGGTTGCCTTTGTTCAGAGTATTCTGCAATCTCCTGCCATCTTACACCAACTTGAGTATCATTCATCCTAGTCACTATCCTTGATCCATTACAGCTATGATCCCTTTCCCACCAGTTAGTTTCATATGCTGCCCAATCATCCCCGCCATCATACTCTGAACAAAGGAAGTTTGATTCCACCCACTCTACTTGCCCAGTTATCCCCCACCCCCCCTAGTATGTCATTCCTACCATCAGTACTCTCACACTTCGGTTCTCCACCTCGTGCTCCTATCAAGGAAACATCATTGCCTTTCTAGTTATAGGTCTCCCTCTGTCGATGACAACCCATCTATTCCAAAGGATAGACCTAGAGGTCCCTGCACCTTAGACTCATCACCATCTGTGGTGAGTGCCTATAGACCATTTTGAGAGGAGTCCTCAGTGCCTCTCCGAGTGGTTTTTTCTCACATGCTCGACTTCAACACCTTGATCGCATCATTGAGAATCGCGCAGGGTATATATCCCTTCAGTTATTGGTCAAAGACCCCAGATTTTTCCTGACTCTAGCACATTGGTGAGTCACTTTGGAACACCTAGTTATATGTTCTCGTGGATGTCCAGGTAGCATTAGCGATTGTATTCAAAAGCCATCCACTTATATGCTTCCTTGAGTACCCAGTTCAGTGTACCATTGAGGGTATGACTCCCTGTCACTATAATCCAGTAGCTCATCAGTTCCTCTAGTACCATACTCAACACCACTATTGTTATTCCAGTGTATCAGTTCTTCAACTCAGACATGGTCATCCCAGCAATATGTCCCAGATTCTGTGTCCCCTCTGGACCCTTATGATGTACACAGTGGTTATCCATGTATCCTTCAGGTCCCAATTTTTGGGCCTCATTGTTTATTTTTATATATATCTTGATACGAGCATGGGTATGCCCACCTCGTCCATATATTGAGATTCTTCCTCATCCATTATTGAGGCCATGTATCTTTCCGGTCCCCATTTTTTGTACCTCATTGTTATTATTATAGATCTTGCTACAAGCATGGAAATGCCCGCCTTGTCCATATGTTGAGATTATTCCTCATTCACCATTGAGGTCATGTACTTTCAGTTTTTGCAGTTTGTTCGGGACCGTTGTTCCAGGCTCTAGTTCGTTTCTTCTCCTCTCCACATCCCAGGAAAACCATGAAAGACCTATGATGTCTATCAGCCATAAGATGAGCTCCTACCCTAACACATCAGGGGGCAATATGTTAACACCCAAAAAGTGCTGACTACCTCATCTCCTTCATTACATGACTCATTTGTCCATATTTCCTACCATATTTGCCTCCAAAACCTTAAAAAACCATTAAAAAGCCTCCAAAAGGCCAAAACCCCCCTTTTCCCCCAAAATAATCTAAATTCATCCAAAAATAGAAAAAACCGTCTAAAAAGGGAATAAAAAATATAAAAAAGAGGAAAAAGAAGGAAAAAATGAAGCAAAAACCCTATATAGCTGACCTAAACCATATGGTGCCCAAAACCATGTGTTAGCACTTGACCACTAAAAACCTATAAATAGGTGATGGAGGCTCCCCATTTCACATCCACAATATTCCCTATCCCCACTCTGCCAAAATCACTCCTGAAACCCTAGCTCACCCTTTTGAGCTAATTTCACATTTGAGTGCCCCTTTGGCCCATATCCAAAACACTTTGGAGAAGGAGAAGGAACCCATTGGAGCTTGGAAGCAATGATCGTGGACTACTGCAAGAGCTTCACCAACCTCACATTGGAGGTATAATCAATACAAAAACCATTTTTATTATCTTTCTATTATTTTATGCACATGCTTAGAGTAGTTTACTGTTTTATTTCCTGTCTTGTTTTATCATTTTACTGAACTGCTACTAAGGAGTCCCTTCTCCTTAGTAGGTGCCCATTTGCACAAGCTAGGATGAAAACCCTAGCTACAATATTGGGGAATCAAGAGTGATGAGAGGGGGGGGAGGGGCCATAAGAGCTTCCACCTTCACGTGGTTGGCCCTGTTTAGTAGAGAATATGAAATTATTCTTGAAATAGAGAGAAGCTTATAATTAAGAAAGTGCAGTACAATTATCATGCTACCCCAAATGGTGTACTGCTTGATCATCAATATCATCTTCATCATGATCACCATCTTCATCATGGTCACCATTCTTCGTCATCATGATCATCATCATCATTTGAAATCTTCACCTTCATCATCATCATCATCATAATCATCATCATCGTCTTCATCATCATCATCATCATCGTCCCCATCTTGATCATCATCATCGCCATCATCATGATCATCGTAATCATCTTTGTCTTCATCATCATTGTCGTTGTCATCACCACCAACATCATCATCATCATCATCATCATCATCACCATCATCTTCATCATCGTCATCGTCATCATCATCATCATCACATTCATCATGATCATGATCATCGTCATCATCATCGTCATCATCAATCTACATCATGATCATCTTGATCATCATCATGATCATGATCATCTTCGTCTTCATCATTGTCACAATTATTCATCATCATGATCATCATCGTCATTTGAAATCTTCATCTTCATCATCATCATCATCATCATCGTCATCGTCGTCTTCATCATCATCACCATCATCGTCCCCATCTTGATCATCATCATCATCATCATAATCATCATGATCATCGTAATCATCTTCGTCTTCATCATCATTGTCGTTGTCATCACCACCAACATCATCATCATCATCATCATCATCACCATCATCATCATCATCACCATCATCTTCATCATCATCATCATCATCATCATCACATTCATCATGATCATCACCATCGTCATCATCAATTTGCATCATGATCATCTTCATCATCATGATCATCATCATCTTCATCTTCATCATTGTCACCATTCTTCGTTGTCATGATCATCATCGTCATTGTCATCGTCTTCTTCATCATCATCATCATCATCATCGTCCCCATCTTCATCATCATCATCATCATCATTAATACATGTTATTTTGGTATTAGATGTTTCCATGTACATAAAAAATCATCCTTGGTGTGCCAAGACTCAAAACAATAAAGATATCTCACTCACATGTTAAAGATTCCCAATTCCATGCTTGTGTGGTGGTTTGGGGAACTTATGAACCTAATTCACATTCACAACCATAACCTATGGTTAGTGTTCCACTAACCATAGGCCATGAATCTACTAGTATCCTAAAACACTAACATAGTAGCCCTTAAATAACGATTAATGTCCCATTATAACAATTAACCCACTAGTGGGCCTAACTCCTTCCGAACCTAACCTTGTGCATGGATACAAATTAATAAATATTAAAATTAATGTGTAGCAATATAAAAAATATAACATATAACATATAAAAAACATAAAAAAAAACATAAAAAATATAAAAAATATAAAAAAAACATAAAAAAAACATAACAAAACATACAACTACAAATATAACATTAAAAAACTTAAAAAAAAAAAAATTACCATGCTCCTTCATTGACGAGCTCGAAGCTCCCAACGAGCATGAACCTGCATTGTACACAACACTTACCCTGCTCCTCCCAACAAGCGCGAACCTGCATTGTACACAACACTTACCCTGTTCCTCCCGACGAGCTCGAACCTCCCGATGAGCTCGAACCTCCCGACAAGCACGAACCTGCATTGTACACCCGCGAACCATTACAGCCAGCCTAGTGTTGATAGCCAGTGCCAGTTGATAGCCTTCCTGTTGATAACCATTCTCTGAGTGAGGCCGCAGAGGATCAGGTCGAGGAGGTTGAGGAGCGGAAGGTGGTTGAGGAGGTCAAGGAGGTTGAGGAGGTCGAGGAGGTTGAGGAGCTGAGCGCTGCAATGTTTACCAAATTGGTAAGATTCGGCTCTATATCTATGTTTGCTGAGCTTTTGAGGATGCCACGAATACCCAAAATGCTAAGGCGTTTGGCCTTGGGGCCCCATGTCTATATAAATGTTGATCTGTGTATAAAATTTTAGGGTTGGGCATCTGAATGTGCTTTTGCATTTTCCTTTTTAAACGATGGATGACTGTATTGGTTGCTATTCTAATGTTTTAATGGAACGAACTGTTTTGCATTTCTATCTTATGGCTAATCGCTTTTGCACTTTTCTTTTATCACTAAAATCATTAATGGTTGTGTAAACTTCTTATGCACGTGATGACCCTAATGCTCGGGGTTTATGAGACTCGAACCCTGGATGGAAATCGTATTTGAACAGGGTTTATGAGACTCAAACCAATTTTTAAAAATCTGTTGAAAGAGGTAAATCTAGAAGCCTCCCATCATGAAGAGATTTTGCCATAACTTGTCTGAGAAGACGGAAATAATTTATTACCTTGGAAAATTGACTTCCCTACAAAGAATCTCCATTAGGTGGCCATGGGCGAGGAAATAACCCCTGAGGACCCTGCACAAACTCTTCAGTTTAAATTGTAGTGATTGTACTAACTTTGTTTGTATGCAAAAATACTCCATGGTGTTCAACATCCTACATCTCAACATTTTATGCCACGGAAACTACCTTACAACAAGAACCTGACCTCCACATTCCAAGCATTTTCTTTTGTAATTCATGGCTAAGAAGAGTATAGAACTCCAAAGTTGGACCTAGACCTGTGCCAACCTCTCCAAAGTACTCCACTTCAAGAAATGCCTTATTACTACCATACATCTCCATTACCTTCATAGCTCAATCCAGTATATGGTGCCTATAAACACGAATATTTTTATGTTGCACCCTACCAACTCATACTTCTAGGTTATTATTGATGTTTGAAGTTTCAGCACACTGTTGCTGCAACAAGTGTTGTAGGGCAGGAGATAACCCAGATGAAACTGAATAAAAGTATTTCCTTCTTGTCTCAAATGGAAACAAGAATGGGCATGCTTTGGTTAATTGGTGACGCCAAGAAGGAAGACCTCCATTGAATAGTGCCAGAGAATCTTGCATTTGCCGTGCTAAGTTTCCATGTTCTCATTAGAAGTTTTTCCTAGTAATGTTCGTAGAAATGGAACAAATGCAGAAGATTGGTTGTCTTTATATGAAATTAATTCCTATTTAGGACTGGAACAGAAGTTTCCATGTGACAGAATAGAAGTTGGTGCTTACTAGTCTCTTATCACTAGATAAACCGAATTCTTAGTACAAGTGCTCAAATTTGTGTGAAGATTGCAAATATGTGTACTTGCATCTAAAAATCAATGAACTAAAAACACTTCGAATACTGAAGTTAATCTTTTTGAATGTAGATTTGACCAATAGCTTAAAGTATTAATAAAATGGGGTTAAAAAAAAGAGAGAAAGTTGATAAGAGGAGCAATATATTAAATCTTATCAACTCAACAACTATCATTATAACAAATGAAAGAGTACCCATGAAACATTAATTGGCTACTAAGAGAGTTCTTCATTAACATAGCTATAGACAAGTACAAGGTAATTTGTAGGTAGAACAACATTACTCTAAGAGAGCTTGAGGGGATTTGTCCCAACACTACCCAAGACTCTCTTAATCCAACTATTTAGAATTCAATACAAACCATGTCGATAGCAAGGGAGGTGATGGGAAATAGGACAACACCCATTTTTTCTAGGTGATCTTGGTAGTTCATATATGTGAATGTTGGTAGCAACCATGTTTAAGGATTATGTTGGCATGCAATGTCTCACAACTTAACACTATCTTCATTTGCCTTTTGAGGAATTTGAGAACAAAGGTTTTAGTTCTTAATTTATTATGTCCCATCCATTGAAACACTTGTCATTTCGTGCTCGACAGGGACTAGCCACTGCGTAGCTTATCTATTTCTATTTTGTTTTCATAAATATTTTTCATATTATCAAAGAAGGTCATTAATCATGAAAAATAACCAAATTTTTAGGCATTTAAAATAAAGAGGATACACCTAATGAAGACCCCTTCCTCCTTTTCTTTTTTCCTTTTTAATCCTTCCCATGCATTTGATCTCAAGAAAATGGTAACCATAATTTAGGTATGCATAGTTATTTAGAGGTCGTCACCAGAATACCATTAGGCTTGATGGAATGGTGCAATGATACCTATGGTGGGGTGGGGGCTTATAGGTCATGGGGTCCATTCATGTGGGGGGCCTGCGCTACCCTTGATTCCTAGGGGGAATAGTAGGGTAGTATAAACAAATTTAAGAAAACATGTGATGTACCATTAATGTCATCAAACATCATCAACATCTACTTCAAGAAATTGGCAAGTGGAATTTCATTTCGTTGCTCAATTTGGGAGATATCATTAGTAGAAGCACTAACACTAAAGGGTTTTACATTGGGTTTCAACAATCAGAATATCACTCCACAAGCCGTGGAGGGATGAGTTCCATATACGAATAGAAATATATCTTAAACATCTAACATGGATATCTAATTGAATCTGATTGCTTCGCTTATATTAAAAATTATGAACAGATTTGCAACAAGAGGTCTATTACTATTAGAATCACTATTTTTCATTGTGATTTTTTACTATTATATCAAATCCACTTTTTCCATGTAAAAATAAACCATCACATTAGAATTCAATGTCATTGTCAATCTTTCGTTACCAAGATAGTTATGTGTCATCCACAAAACCATGGTTGCAATTTAGCCACAAAAAGCCCTCTTCATTGGCAATCAACAAATTGTAAACATCTTCCTTCCATACACAATATGTGGTTTTTTTGTAACATTTTTAAAATTAATAGGACCATCATTTTGTAAGGGGGATGGATTTATTTGAATCTTGGGGGGTTTATAGTCCATGTTTCGGATCCATAAGTTATCAAGACATATTTTTATTAAATATAAAAAGGAATATGACATGTTAAATGTAATTGTTTAATATGTACATAATCAAAGTTGACTTAGTAAACATATTACAATTATAAAATGCCAAAAAAGAAGGAGTTAATATTTGGAAGAGAGGTCCTAAAATTTACCTCATTACCTTTAATTGTTCATCTTAATAGAATACGAGTCTACCCCATTTCTCTCGCTCTCTCTGATGTTGTCATGCTTATTTATTTATTTATTCATTATCGTGCATCATCTTTAATGGTTTTCGTCATTGTTCCTTCACTTGTAAAATTGAAAGATCTTGTGATTTTTCTTTGCGTTATATATTATATCTCCTACTTTATTCAACATTAAAGCCTTACCAGATCTCAACTCTCAAGATTCATATCAAAATATGCCTACATTACATGGGTTTTAAATTGAAATAATGTGTCCTAGCATACACGATTATTCACAATATCACAATGTCATGCTTATGCTTGCTAATTAGGTTTAAACATTGTCATGCATTTCAGTCATTAGAAGTAGAAGAAAGTTATTGTTAATGGATTCATTTAATTTGAAAGAGTAGTTATAGTTTGAAAGAACTCTCTCCTTACCTTAGCTAGCATTCATTGAAAGGAAAGGCTTATTTTATTCATATGCATTTGCATGGTCTAAGTTAGTCATCACACCATGAGTTTCACTTCCGTCACCCGATTGAGTAATACAACCACTAAAATTTACACCCCCTAAGTAAACACACCATAACCTCACATGAGGAGAAAAAGAATTTGCTAGTTAGGTAGGACACCGGGGATAGGCATCTAAATAATTTCCCCTTGTCATTATTATCTGAGACATAGTTGTTGTCCTCTAGGGTACCCAAATCCTCTAATATTTGTTAACATGGTCATACACCAGTTTGTGGAGAGGCCTCCTGTTGTTTCAGGGCTTAAACGACCACGAGATCGAGAACCGGACGGACTATGTGGAATGCCGCACTCCACTTAGCCCTAAGGCAACATGGATCATTGTCTTCCTTGTATTCTCCGGCCACCATACTGGTGATACAAGGGTGATAAGGCAGAAGCGCCAAAAACCTTTTCCGACGTGTCATGAATGAGTTATCTTAGTGACTATTCTAGTAGGGCTCTTTTACCAAGGATCCCTTTCAGTAGAGGGATATCCTTCAAATTTGGGCTCTCACTTCGTATTGTTTGACATGGAATTCATCACCTTGTGAAGGATACAACTTATCGAGGTCTCCAGCTCCTAGTTAGGAATTTTGCTTGCATTTTCACCTTTTTAGAGCGTCTTTTTATTTTTAGTGCTACTTGTTGGCATTCTGGTGACTTTTGTTTCAGCTTGCTTAATTTGACATCGATCCCAGTACAGTTTTTTGAGCTTGTTTTTTTAGCTTGCGAGCCTTGTCTTTTCATAGATCCCCTTCTACACGCTCGGTTGCTTTAGGGATTTTGAGTTCATACACAGTAGTTACAAACACTTATTTGATGATGTGTGATGTACTCTTGTCCTAGGTCTTCGAGATGGTTGAGTTAGATGGTCTTCTGAAGGGACTGAACACCCCTTCATGGAGCCAATAACGCTTGACCATAGGAGTAGTCTAGAGGACCACATGATCACATCACCCATGTGGAATTTTCTGTTTACTGTGATGCTAGACTTTCAAGTTATATGGAACAATGGTACATTTGAGAGAGAGATGAATGGTTGTACCCCACCTTGGTTGCTTGTCTTATGGTCCTTTCATTTTTTCGATAATATTTTTGTGGTACCTTGCGTTTTACCTTTTGGGTGTTTTACTGATATTGGGATATCTTGTGATTTGTACCACCTTTTATGTTTTAGGTCTTGTGGGTACTATGGTAGTTTTTCCACATTTGAGGTACACCCACTATCTCCAAATTGTTATGAGTCTTTATACCCACTTCGTACAACCCTCCTGAACTTAGTTAGGAAGATTGCATGCTATCATACCTTTTGGTGGTACTATTTGAGTTACAAGAGGTAGTTACAAGGAGATATTGCATATATGAGGTAGTTACAAGGAGATATTGCATATATGAGGCAGTTACAAGGAGATATTGCATATATGAGGCAGTTACAAGGAGATATTGCATATATGAGGTAGTTACAAGGAGATATTGCATATATTGATTTGTACCACCTTTTATGTTTTTGGTATTGTGGTTATAAATATGGTAGTTTGTCCACGTTTTAGGTAGTGTACACCCGCTTGGTCCCAAGGCTTATGAGTCTTTATACCCATTCTTTTTTTTTTGACTTGTACCTTACTAGTTGGTCTTTGTATTGAACCTTTTTACTGTCACTGAATTTCTTTGATTGACCGTACCATAGCCTAGTCATCTCTCTCTCTTTGGTTTATACTAGCCCTATAATAGGGTCACTTGGTTCCTAGAGTTGACTGGCCTCTAAGAGGCACAGTCATTTCTGAAAGTAACTCTTCTACGTATATTACAGGAAACGTCTACACTAAGGTAATCAAATATGTGGTAAATACTTTTCATTAAGTAGCCAGTACTTGTAGCATTAGAGGAGATGCTGTAACATGTATGTGTAGTGTTTCATGTGTGTTACATGTGTGATGTAGCGTTAAATCAAATAGTAAAAAACAACTCATAAATATTGCATGACTTTCTACTCTTAAGAAAGATAAATTGGTCGTCTTCCGATCATCACTTGAATTCCTTCATGTTGACAAAGGGAATGAGGATCAAGTAAAATTATAAAAGTTGATACACGTCAACTTTTAAGAGGCGCTATGCCTTGCGGTCGAATCTAAACTTTTTTCCAATGGTGCAGGTAGAACCAAATAGGTATTTGTCTGATTTGTCTTCCTCGAGCGAGGGGATTTTAGGAAGGCTAGAGGAAAGTGAGACATCCAGTAGGTCTAGAAGAATTGAATCAACTAGATGTCAAAAAATGAAAAGAAGATTCCATAGATGCAATGAATTTTTTCACGGTCAAGGGGGGGCATGTTCCTATGGTGATGAGACAAAAGACGATGAAGAGGTGCCCTTGAGGTACAAACATTTAGTGAAACAATGGGTACCGAAGGATCTTCCTCCACTGAACATTGATTTTTGTGTGAATGAGAGGAGATATCGAATTGCACCGTCGTTGATACATTGTTTCGGGTTGTTTTCCATGGATTGCATCTTGGTCAGTTACGGGACATGTACAGAATTGATGGAGTTTGTTGGACCCATATACAACTACAACGATTGGATGTGCCTTGTCCGATATACAAAAATTATGTGTAGCTATGGATTGTCAACAAACTATTTACAATTGAAAGACAAAAATCAAAATAAAGGAGAAACGTTGTACATGGACGGAAGGCCAAAGGCCACAGGGAATATTGTGGGGTTTATAAACAGTTCACAACCAGGGTCTACAATTAAGCAACCAAACTACGAATTTGAGGGGCGTGAAGGAAACCGTGTTTTTGTAGTTGCTATTAAAACAATATATGCAAGGGACGAGTTGCTTATTAATTACCCTATGAACCGAGTAGATACAAAAAAGGTTACTATAAAACATTTTACCCAACCTTTTAGTAATATATTAAACATGATAAGGATTTTTTGTTAGTTTATTTTGTTTAAATTTCCCATATTTACTTCGCAGGCCAGGCATTGGGAAACATCCCTACCAAAAAATGGTCGGAGTACTTCTTCCTCGACGGAGCAGGTATACATCTTTCTAATAGTACAAATATAATAAGAAAAAAGAGTTTTTATTTGATTTGCTTTTCCATTATTAATAACTTGGTTGGTTTTATATAATGTTATTTATATTTGATGCAGAACATTGCTCGAGAAATACACTCGTCGAATGTTGATCAGACGACAACACCCTCGGGGCAACAGGTAGACCTGATTTGAATTGTACAATTAAAATATGTCAAAATGTTTTAGGATTATATTAATGTTTCAATGAATATTTTGGTTTTGTTTACGTAATTTTCTAGTCGATGTTTTTTATGCGGGTTGGATCCGTAAGGTCGGCCACACCAGGATCCACGCAACGGGTATACATCTTTGTAATATTAAAAATATCATATGAGTAATAATTTTTTTGATGTGTTTTTTCATGAATAGTTTTGGATTCGTTTAGGTGACTTTCACTATGTTTTTTTATTAGGGTGTTGTTAGGGGTAGCTCCCAGATATTAGCAGATTGAGGCAAGTCGCCTATGACCATTGATCCAATGAGTGGATCGTGATCCTCGAGGTCATAGGTATAATTCATTTCAATTGTACCAATATAATACGTAGCATAATGTTAATTTTGTTATGTATTTTTCGTGTGTATACTGGCTTCGTTATGATAATGTAAACCATGTCGTAATTTTACGAATCTATCATGATAGATATGTTACATTAATATAAAAATTGTAATCTATCAATAGAGAACTTAGTAGTGCTTTATATATGTTTGTTGCATCCCACTAGTGAATCGCAGTATGAATCAACATTACAAGATTTTCCATTAGAACCTGAAGTGGCAGAGGTGCTTCACGATTGCTAAAAAATTGGTGAAGCCACACACCTGCTAAAGATGGCAGAGAAATTGTTGAATAGATATATTGTGGAAATCCATTCTCTATTAATCCAGGTTCCGCAGACAAGCGCAATTACAAAAAGGATTGCATTGTTGGAACATAGATCTAATACCTTGTGAGTAAGTTGAGGAATCTTGAATCATAGAATAATTCATTTAAATCTTTATAATGTTCTCTTTTATATGATATTATTGAACGTATAAGACATGGTGTGTATTTACAGAATTATAAGGGACCACACAATAGTGGTCAAGGTGGTGTTGGCCCCAGCGAGGCTCGTGGGGAGACTTTGCACCATGTAGTTCAAATCCTTCGCCGTTGTTGTCGACTGAACAGTCGGCAACATGTTCCAAAACACCATGGACCCCCGTTGTGAGCGCAAAAACCGCTACCAATCGACACACAATGGATCGTCCACAAGAAGGGGTCGACAACGAGTCCCCTACTAATTTTGATGTCAAAGAATCTACATTTCCAGGATCTTCCCATGTCAAAAGCACGGGAACACTGGAGACAACATTTTTGGTGGACGAAGATCTCGTCCCAATAAAGATAGCGAGGATCCCAGGTAATTAATCATAGTTGAACAGGTTAATTAGTGTTTATAATTTCATTGTAATATACCGATAAAACATTTTTTATCAACTAATTATGATCATGGCATGATCGTTGTGCAGGAAACGATGTTTTCTATAAACATTTGAATGACTTTTTCTTGGAGATCTTCGAGCTCACCATCCGAACAAGGTGGGATAGACAACCGAAACATTTAAAAGATAAACTCAAGAATCAGTTGGTTGGCCTGTTCAGGGACAAAACCTTCAGTAAGCCAATGTCTTAAAAAAGGATTTTCAACATGTGAAGGTTGTCCGAGACCAATATAGGACACACTTCAAAAAACACCAAAGGTATGAGTGCCCACCAATGATTCCAGCAATGGAGTGGAGAGCTCTAGTGGAAGATGGAAAGGAGAAGGCTCTGAGAAGAGAAGGAAAGCTAACACCAGGCACAGGGAGCTATGCAATACTTTCCGCAATGTAATTCTAAACCTTATTATCCTTGATTTCTATATCAAAATTGGAACATATAACATATTTCAACACTTGCATAGGCTATCAGACCCATCAAAGGCCAGAAAGGAAAGACTAGAAAAAGTAGGCCAGCAAAAGCTTGGCCCTGGTGGTTATTCGAATTTGGTGGCATGGATTGTAAGTTTCGAGAAACCAACAATGAATACAAATAATAAATTGAAAATTATTTTTTATTTTATTGCACCGTAAAATGTTAATTAACGACGATAAGAAAATATGAAGGCCAATCGATTCAATGAAGTACCCACAAAGGAAGACATGAAGCTTGGCTTCTAGGAAGGCTTTGGAGGTATTGTTGAACGTCGAAGAAGTTTATCTGGGAAAACACAGTCTTGTGGTACCAATCCATCCGGTGCACAGGTATATAGATTCTATATAGTTTAATGAAGATTTGTCGCTTGTGGAATATTTTCGTTACAAATACTTGATGTAAAATATTGACTCTATTTTTAACAGGAAAGCAATGATCCCATTAGTGTCGAGGAGGGACAACAACAAATCGATGAACAAGCTTCAAATCCTGGTAATGAATTTATTCATATGCTACAATTTTATGTATAGCATTGCAAATGGTGACCATTAATTGTAGTTCACCGTATTTCAATTGTAGAGCATGTAGAGGGTGAAACTGTCTAGGTTGAGACTGGACAAGAACATCAACAACATGATTTGGTCACACCAGGTAAAAAAACACCTTCGTAATGAATTTTTTTAAATGAAAAACTTGTCATTACAATAGCAAAATATAACGATGTAACATTTTCACATCGTTGCAGCACATCCGAACCCCTTGCTGCAAAATCCACGTCTAGAACAACAATCAACTAGGATATTGCATACATCACCAAAAGCGCGTGCTAAAGAACCAAGAACTGGAGGAGAAAGTCCAGATGTAGATGGTCCTCTTATAGATTATGTATCACTGAAGAGAAGAAAAAATTATAAAAAGAAGGACGGGAAAAACGACGTCTAAATATTTTTGATAACAATATATTGTCCACGATTTTTGGTCTAATGAATGAAGGAATGGTTTAATGAATGTTCTAATGTTTTAATGATTCAGTGTAGTAAACTGTTACCTTCATTGAATTTCAACTTTTATTGAATGAATGTGTTGACTGAATGATTAATGAATGGTTTATTGAATGTTATCTTTTATTAAATTAATGTGTTGATCAACTGAAACGATGGTTTAGTGAATGTTAGCATTTATTGAATGAATAATGGATGAAAGTTCATGATGAAATATGGATAAATTTGCACATATTTTTTTTTCAAGTACATGCATTGGGTATGGGGAATTGAGAGTGATGTGGGGGGGGGGGGGGGGGGCATAAGAGATTCCACCTTCACGTGGTTGGCCCTATTCAATAGAGAATATGAAATTGTTCTCGAAACAAAGAGGAGCTCAATGAAGGGCTACAATGCCGGCTTTCTACAACCCACTTGCCTGTCGTCTAAATTTTGTCAATTTCTTGGAGCTTGTTGTGATTTTTGGTTGCTCCTAATAACCAATTTCGAGTTTCCACATGATGAAATATGGATGAAAGTTCATGGTGAAATATGGATGAATTTGCACATATTTGCTTTTTTCAAGTACATGCATTGGGTATGGGGAATTGAGAGTGATGGGAGGGGGGAGCATAAGAGCTTCCACCTTCACGTGGTTGGCCCTGTTCAGTAGAGAATATGAAATTATTCTCGAAACATAGAGGAGCTCAATGAATGGCTACGATGTTGGCTTTCTACAACCCACTCGCGTGTTGTCTAAATTTTGACAATTTCTTAGAGCTTGTTGTGATTTTTGGTTGCTCCTCATAACCAATTTCTAGTTTCCACAACTTCAAACGTTGAGTAAATGATGCACTGGAATCAATATCCTTAACCTTCTCTTTAATTTCCTTGTAATCAATATGATTAACCTCACATTAAACCCTTCCAAATTGGTATATTTACCATTCAAGGCTGACTTATTTTGAAGCATGATATTTGCAACTAAGCTAGCATACATCGACAACAATTATAGACATGCTGCTTGTTGTCAATGTTCATGTTTTTTTTAGGAATGCAACTTGACCATAATGGCTCCTCTTACAATAGGGAATTAAAGTCAACAGAAAATTAAAGAAAACATATAGTTTGCATTTGAAAAATAACAAGGTACGAACTAAACTGAGGAGATTCGAACCTACGACCTATGTCTAGTCCCAAGGATACCACCTTCAAGCTTGAAGTGCAGCTGGAAATGGGCGACCACCTTCAAGATCTATTCGTTCTGCATGCATTTCACAATGGGAGATGGCGGGCTACCACATTCAACCTTGATTCATTCTGTATGCATTTCACTATGCAATCGTCTCAGATTCTCATTGCGTTTTCCCTCTATTAGTTTATCAATTCGGTATGACCCATGCCTGCCGTCCGAGAAGTGTTTTCGCAGTCTTGAGTTCCAGCCTGACAATAGTGATGATTCATTCTATTACGTTTACCTTAAGCTGCAATATGGAAAACTCATAGTTCACTATCAAGATTTCTCTAACCATCACATTTGTCAAACAAACCTTCATAGTGAACTATGAGTTTGTCATTTGCAGCCGAAGGGAAACGTAATACCATGAATTGTCAACCGTTTCCAGGCTGAAACTGAAGATCACGAAAACACTCATTGGATGGCGGACGTGGGTCATACGGAATTGATAAACTAATTGATGGAAAACGCAATGGGAATCTTAGACGGTTGCATACTGAAATGCATGCAGAATAAATGAAGAGTGGGTGTCGAGAGAAATGGTTTTGGGACATCTTATGAGAGGAAATGGTGATGGGAATTGATTGATAAGGTCAAGCTTGAAGGTGGTATCCTTGGGACTAGATATAGGTCGCAGGTTCAAATCTTGTCTAAATATTTTTGATAACAATATATCATCCACGATTTTTGGCCTAATTAATGCATGAATGGTTTAATGAATTTTCTAATGTTTTAATGATTCAGGGTAGTAAACTGTTACCTCTTCTGAATTTCATCATTTATTGAATGAATGTGTTGACTGAATGATTAATGAATGGTTTATTGAATGTTATCTTTTATTGAATGAATGTGTGGATCAATAGAAACATTGGTTTAGTGAATGTTAGCATTTATTGAATGAATAATGGATGAAAGTTCATGATAAAATATGGATGCATTTGCACATATTTGTTCTTTTCAAGTGCATGCATTGGGTATGGGGAATTAAGAGTGATGTGAGGGGGGGGAGGGGCCATAAGAGCTTCCACTTTCACATGGTTGGCCCTATTTAGTAGAGAATATAAAATTATTCTCGAAACAAAGAAGAGCTCAATGAATGGCTACGATGTTGGCTTTCTACAACCCACTCGCGTGTCGTTTAAATTTTGACAATTTATTGGAGCTTGTTGTGATTTTTGGTTGCTCCTCATAACAAATTTTGAGTTTCCATAACTTCGAACGTTGATTAAATGACGCACTGGAATCAATATCCTTAACCTTCTCTTTAATTTCCTTGGAATCAGTATCATTAACCTCAAATAAATATAAGTTAACAAAAGAAAATGCAAGAAAGAGATTAAACTTGCAAAATATAACACTTGTATTAATAAATTCAAAAAGAGAGAGTAATGTTCATGGGCCTCTTCGAGAGGATGAGCTCCTTTGAGCAAAGCTTCAATACAATACCAATATTTGACAAAACAATATACATCCTTCTAGCGCTATAAATAGTTTCTTAATAAACAAAACCCTAACTACATGCAATCTCAAAATTAATGACTACCAACCACCTTCTAGTTCTTATTTAACAAAAATGAGCCTTTTAGATTAATTAACTACCCATTAACTATCTAATGAGCCTTATTCAAAGAATATGATCTCATACATGAATATACAAACTCCTCAGTATACCAAATTAGAGAAGTTAGGTAAGAGTATCTTGACACAGTGGAAGCACACTACCAATTACCATCTCTTTGTGACGAATATGCCACAATGTTACATAAGCATAGGGATTAGAGAACATGTATTCAATATGAAAAGTTTTATTTCAAAAATGTTATTTAAAAAAAAAAATGTTTTGGGTAGTCGCTTAAGCGATGACTTAACCGATGACTGCAGGGTAATATTCGACGCCTTTTCTATGCTTCTGATGGCTTGGAACATTGGATCTACCTTTTTTTGTATGGCATAGACATTGCTTAACCGACAACCTAATCGACGATCGTGGGGTAATTTATGATGCCTTTGGCATGCTTCCGATGGCTCGAAACGTCAGATCCACCTTTTTTTTGTATGGTGAAGATGTCGCTTAACTGACTCCTTAACCGAAAACCACAGGTAATTTCTGACATCTTTGCCATGCTTCCGATGGCTTGAAATGTCGGATCCGACATTTTTTGTATGGTATAGAGGTCGCATAACCGACGACTGAACCCATGCCATCAAGGAAGGGACGGTGAAATGTGTGCCGCATATTTGACTGCAAAAGGATGATATCCGACCAATATTGGAAGTTAAAGTTGTCGATTATTAGACCACTTGTCAAGCTGGAGGCAGTCAGATCACCGACGAGGTAGGGGCATCGACGATCATCTTCATCATCATGATCATCATCATCTTCGTCTTCATCATTGTCACCATTCTTCATTGTCATGATCATCATCGTCATTTGAAATCTTCATCTTCATCATCGACATCATCGTCATCATCATCGCCGTCTTCATCATCATCATTATCATCGTCCCCATTTTCATCATTATCATCGTCATTATCATGATCATCGTTAATACATGTTATTTTGGTATTAGATGTTTCCATGTACATAAAAAATCATCCTTGCTGTGCCAAGACTCAAAACAATAAAGATATCTCACTCACATGTTAAAAATTCCCAATTCCATGCTTGTGTGGTGGTTTGGGGAACTTATGAACCTAATTCACATTCACAACCATAACCTATGGTTAATGTTCCACTAACCATAGGCCATGAATCTACTAGTATCCTAACACTAACATAGTAGCCCTTAAATAACGATTAATGTCCCATTATAACAATTAACCCACTAGTTGGCCTAACTCCTTCCGAACCTAACCTTGTGCATGGATACATATTAAAATACATCTTGTTACCCATGTGACCCATATTGTAGGCATTCCTATCACATCACTAGTGCCAAGAAGATTTTTTAGTTAGAGATACAACATAATGAAAAAAAAAAAAAAAATCATAACTCACACACTAAATTTCACTGATGTAACTAACATATGCACCTTACCTATCATGCACATAAGTAATGTGCCTAACTAACAAAAATCATGCGTATAAGCAATGCAAATAAGAGATGCACCTAGTCCACAAATCTCATTGGTAAACATTATCCTTTTAATAAAACGTTAGTTCATGCATTAGTCAAATGGGCAAGGCATATTCCATATGTAGCTTATTGTGGTTATTTGAGGCACTATATACAAGACATGATCCCCATAGGTGGTTGTATAGTTTAACATCCTAGTTTTTGACATCAAACCATCGTATGGTTCTAAATAACCTCCCATGGTGTTATATATAGCAAAATGGACAACATAACATACTCATGGGCCAAAGATTCCTTATGTAGTCCCATGATCCCTAGAGGCAATTTTACTTTCCTAAGACTCTATATTTTAACCTAGGACCATATGTCTTTTTCAAAACCTCAAAATAGATGCCCCCAATAAATGATTCTGAAAAGGGTGATGTCAAATACATCCATCATATTTACATTGAGTGATACCGATGATATTGTACTTTAAGAATGGCATGCTCTTTTGACAATGAGCCAATCATGGACATGTCTCTGGCAATGGTAGGGAGGAAAGATTTCATCCTTGCCAATTGTAGTTCCCTTGGTGTAATGGACATAAGATAAGGAGATGTTGTTGTTTTTGAAGAAGAAGAAGATGATGATGATAATGATGATCATCTCTATGACGAGGATGATGGTCGTGATGACAACAATGATGACGATGATCTAGTTATCAACATCATCATCATCATCATCATCATCATCTTCGTCACTGATATTGTCATTGTCATCACTATTCACATTGTCATCATTGTTATCACTGACTTCATCATTAAAATTTTAATTTATTTTTTTTAATAAAAAAATATTTTTAAACTTTAAACCTTATTTTTATTTTTATATTAAATCTTTTATTTTATTTTATTTTATTATATGAAAAAAATACATACATAAATATTAAAATTAATAAATAAAAACTATACAAATTAATAAATAAACATTACAAATTAATAAATATTAAAATATATATTAAAATTAAATATATAAAATTAAAATTAAATATATAAAAAAATTAAAATTAATGTGTAGCAATATAAAAAATATAACATATAACATAAAAAAAATATAAAAAATATAAAAAAAAACATAACAAAAACTACTACTACAAATATAACATTAAAAAACTTTAAAAAAAAACAAAACTTACCCTGCTCCTCCACCGACGAGCTTGAACCTCCCGACGAGCACGAACCTGCATTGTACACAACACTTACCCTGCTCCTATCGACGAGCGTGAACCTGCATTGTACACAACACTTACCCTTCTCCTCCCAACGAGCTCGAACCTCCCGACGAGCGTGAACCTGCATTGTACACCCGCGTACCATTACGGCCAGCCTAGTATTGATAGCCAGTGCCGGTTGATAGCCCGCCTGTTGACAGCCAACCTATTGATAGCCATTCTCTAAGTGAGGCCGCAGAGGATTAGGTCGAGGAGGTTGAGGAGCAAAATGTGGTTGAGGAGGTCGAGGAGGTTGAGGAGCTGAGCGGTGCAATGCCTACCAAATCGGTAAGATTTGGCTCTATATCTATGTTTGTTGAGCTTTTGAGGATGCCACGAATACCCAAAATGCTAAGGGTTTTTCCCTTGGGGCCTCGTGTCTGTATAAATGTTGATCTGTGTATAAAATTTTAGGGTTGGGCATCCGAATGTGCTTCTGCATTTTCCTTTTTAAACGATGGATGACTGTATCGGTTGCTATTCTAATGTTTTAATGGAACGAACCGTTTTGCATTTCTATCTTATGGCTAATCGCTTTTGCACTTTGCTTTTATCACTGAAATCGTTAATGGCTGTGTAAACTTCTTATGCACGAGATGACCCTAATGGCCGAGGTTCATGAGACTCGAACCCTGGATGGAAATCGTATTTGAACAGGGGTTATGAGACTCAAACCAATTTATAAAAAGCTGTTGAAAGAGGTAAATCTAGAAGCCGCCCATCCTGAAGGGATTTTACCATAATTTTTCCAAGAAGACGGAAATAATTTATTACCTTGGAAAATTGACTTCCCTGCAAAGAATCTCCATTAGGTGGCCATAGGCGAGGAAATAACCCCTAAGGACCCTGCACAAATTCTTCAGTTTCAACTGCAGGGATTGTACTGACTTTGTTTGTATGCAAAAATACTCCATGGTGTTCAACATCCTGCATCTCAACATTTTCTGCCATGGCAACTACCTTAGAACAAGAACCTGACCTCCACATTCCAAGCACTTTCTTTTGTAATTCATGGCTAAGAAGGGTATAGAACTCCAAAATTGGACCTAGACCTATGCCAACCTCTCCAAAGTACTCCACTTCAAGAACTACCTTATTACTACCATACATATCCATTACCTTCATAGCTCAATTCAGTATATGGTGCTTATAAACACGAACATTTTGACGATGCACCCTACCAAGTCGTACTTCTAGATTATTATTGAAGTTTGAAGTTTCAACACTCTGTTGCTGCTACAAGCGTCGTAGGGCACGAGATAACCCAAATGAAACTGAATAAAAGTATTCCCTTCTTGTCTCAAATGGAAACAAGAATGGGCATGTTTTGGTTAATTGGTGACACCAAGAAAGCAGACCTCCACTGAATAGTGCCAGAGGATCTTGCATTTGCCGTGCTAAGTTTCCATGTTCTCATTAGAAGTTTTTCCTAGTAATATTCGTAGAAATGGAACAAATGCAGAAGATTGGTTGTCCTTATATGAACCTAATTCCTATTTAGGATTGGAACAGAAGTTTCCATGTGACAGGCCAAGAGTTGGTGCTTACTAGTCGCTTATCACTAGATAAACCCAATTCTTAGTACAAATGCCCAAATATGTGTGAAGATTGCACATATGTGTACTTGCATCTAAAAATCAATGAACTGAAAACACTTCGAATACTGAAATTAATCTTTTTGAATGTAGATTTGACCAATACCTTAAAGTATTAATAAAATGGGGTTGAAAAAAAGAGAGAAAGTTGATAAGAGGAGCAATATATTAAATCTTATCAACTCAGCAACTATCATTATAACAAATGAAAGAGTACCCATGAAACATCAATTGGCTACTAAGAGAGTATTCTTCATTAACATAGCTGTAGACAAGTACAAGGTAATTTGTAGGTAAAACATTACTCTAAGAGATCTTGAGGGGATTTGTCCCAACACTACCCAAGACTCTCTTAATCCAACTATTTATAAGTCAATACAAACCATGTCGATAGCAAGGGAGGTGATGGGAAATAGGACAACACCCATTTTTTCTAGGTGATCCTTGTAGCTCATATATGTGAATGTTGGTAGCAACCATGTTTAAGGATTATGTTGGTAGCAACCTTTTGAGGAATTTGAGAACAAAGGTTTTAGTTCTTATTTGACATGGCCCATCCATTGAAACACTTGTCATTTCGTGCTCGACAGGGACTAGCCACTGCGTAGCTTATCTAATTCTATTTTATTTTCATAAATATTTTTCATATTATCAAAGAAGGTCATTAATCATGAAAAATAACCAAATTTTTAGGCATTTAAAATAAAGAGGATACACCTAATGAAGAACCCTTCCTCCTTTTCTTTTTTCCTTTTTAATCCTTCCCATGCATTTGATCTCAAGAAAATGGTAACCATAATTTAGGTATGCATAGTTATTTATAGGTCATCACCAGAATACCATTAGTCTTGATGGAATGGTGCAATGATACCTATGGTGGGGTGGGAGATTATAGGTCACGCGGTCCATTCATGTGGGGGGTCTGAGCTACCCTTGATTCCTAGGGGGAATAGAAGGGTAGTATAAACAAATTTAAGAAAACATGTGATGTACCATTAATGTCATCAAACATCATCAACATCTACTTTAAGAAATTGGCAAGTGGAATTTCGTTGCATTGCTCAATTTGGGAGATATCATTAGTAGAGGCACTAACACTAAAGGGTTTTACATTGGATTTCAACAATCAATATCTCACTCCACAAGACATGGAGGGATGAGTTCCATATACGACTGGAAATATATCTTAAACATCTAACATGGATATCTAATTGAATCTGATTGCTTCGCTTATAGTAAAAATTATGAACAGATTTGCAACAAGAGGTCTATTACTATTAGAATCACTATTTTTCATTGTGATTTTTTACTATTATATCAAATCCACTTTTTCCATGTAAAAATAAAACATCACATTAGAATTCAATGTCAGGGTCAATATTTCATTACCAAGATAGTTATGTGTCATCCACAAAACCATGGTTACAATTTAGCCACAAAAAGCCCTTTTCCTTGGCAATCAACAAATTGTAAACATCTTCCTTCCATACACATTATGTGGTTTTTTTTGTAACATTTTTAAAATTAATAGGACCATCATTTTGTAAGGGGGATGGATTGATTTGAATCTTGGGGGGTTTATAGTCCATGTTTCGGATCCATAAGTTATCAAGACATATTTTTATTAAATATAAAAAGGAATATGACATGTTAAATGTAATTGTTCAATGGGTACTTAATCAAAGTTGACTTAGTAAACATATTACAATTATAAAATGTCAAAAAAGAAAGAGTTAATATTTGGAAGAGAGGTCCTAAAATTTACCTCATTACCTTTAATTGTTCATCTTAATAGGATATGAGTCTACTCCATTTCTCTCGCGCTCTCTCATGTTGTCATGCTTATTTATTTATTTATTCATTATTGTGCATCATCTTTAATGGTTTTTGTCATTTTTCCTTCACTTGTAAAATTGAAAGATCTTGTGATTTTTCTTTGTGTTGTATATTATATCTCCTACTTTATTCAACATTAAAGCCTTAACAGATCTCAACTCTCAAGATTCATATCAAAATATGCCTACATTACATGGGTTTTAAATTGAAATAATGTGTCCTAGCATACACGATTATTCACAATATCACAATGTCATGCTTATGCTTCCTAATTAGGTTTAAAAATTGTCATCAATTTTAGTCATTAGAAGTAGAAGAAAGCTATTGTTAATGGATTCATTAAATTTGAAAGAGTAGTTATAGTTTGAAAGAACTCTCTCCTTACCTTAGCTAGCATTCATTGAAAGGAAGGGCTTATTTGATTCATATGCATTTGCATGGTTTGAGTCAGTCATCACACCACGGGTTTCACTTCCGTCACCCGATTGAGTAATACAACCACTAAAATTTACACCCCCTAACTAAACACACCATAACCTCACTTGAGGAGAAAAATAATTTCTGGTTAGGTATGACACTATGGATCCAAATAATCCCCCCTTGTCATTATCATTTGAGACATAGTTGTTGTCCTCTAGGGTACCAAAATCCTCTAGTATTTGTTGACACGGTCATACACCAGTTTGTGGAGGTGCCTCCTGTTGTTTTAGGGCTTAAACCGCCGCGAGATTAAGAACCGGATAGTCTATGTGGAATGCCACACTCTCTTGAGCCCTAAGGCAACATCGACCATCGTCTTCCTTGTATCCTCCAGCCACCATACTGGTGATACAAGGGTGATAAGGCAGAAGCGTCGAAAACCTTTTTCGACGTGTCATGAACGAGGTAGCTTAGTGACTATTCTACTAGGGCTCTTTTACCCAGGATCCCTTTCGGTAGAGGGATATCCTTCAAATTCGGTCTCTCACTTCATATTGTTCGACTTGGATTTCATCACCTTGCGAAGGATACGATTTGTCGAGGTCTCCAACTCCTAGTTAGGAAGTTTGCTTGAATTTTCACCTTTTTAGAGGGTCTTTTTCTTTTTAGTGCTACTTGTTGGCATTCTGGCCACTTTTGTTTTAGCTCGCTTATTGTGACATTGGTCCCATTACAGTTTTTTGAGCTTGTTTTTTTGGCCTGCGAGCCTTGTCTTTTCATAGCTCCCCTTCTGCACGCTTAGTTGCTTTAGGATTTTTGAGTTCATACATAGTAGTTACCAATACTTATTTGATGATGTGTGATGTCCTCTTGCCCTAGGTCTTCGATATGGTTGAGTTAGATGGTATTTTGAAGGGATTGAACACCCCTTCATGGAGCCACTAACGCTTGACCGTAGGAGTAGTCTAGAGGACCACGTGATCACATCACTCGTGTGGACCTTTCCGTTTACTGTGATGATGGTCTTTCAAGTTATATGGAACAATGGTTCATTTGAGAGAGAGATGAATGGTTGTACCCCACCTTGGTTGATTGTCTTATGGTCCTTTCATTTTGTCGATAATATTTTTGTGGTACCTTGCCTTTTACCTTTTGGGTGTTTTACTGATATTGCGATATATTGTGATTTGTACCACCTTTTATGTTTTATGTCTTGTGGGTACTATGGTAGTTTCTCCACATTTGAGGTACACCCACTTTCTCCAAATTGTTACGAGTCTTTATACCCACTTCATACAACCCTCCTGACCTTAGTTAGGAAGATTGCATGCTATCATACCTTTTGGTGGTACTATTTGAGTTACAAGAGGTAGTTACAAGGAGCGATTGCATATATGAGGTAGTTACAAGGAGATATTGCATATATTGATTTGTACCGCCTTTTATGTTTTTGGTCTTGTGGTTATAACTATGGTAGTTTGTCCATGTTTGAGGTAGTGTACACCCCCTTAGTCCCATGGGTTAGGAGTCTATATACCCATTCTTTTTTTTTGACTTGTACCTTACTGGTTGGTCTTTGTACTGAGCCTTTTTACTGTCACTGAATTTCTTTGATTGACCATACCATAGCCTAATCTTCTCTCTCTCCCTTGTTTGTACTATCCCTATCCTAGGGTCACTTGGTTCCTAGAGTTGACTGGCCTCTATGAGGCACAGTCATTTCTAAAAGTAACTCTTCTGAGTATATTACAGGAAACGTCTACACTAAGGTAATCAAATATGTGGTAAATACTTTTCATTAAGTAGCCAGGACTTGTAGCATTAGAGGAGATGCTGTAACATGTATGTGTAGTGTTTCATGTGTGTTACATGTGTGATGTAGCGTTAAATCAAATAGTAAAAAACAACTCATAAATATTGCATGACTTTCTACTCTTAAGAAAGATAAATTGGTCGTCTTCCGATCATCACTTGAATGCCTACATGTTGACAAAGGGAATGAGGATCAAGTAAAATTATAAAAGGCAATACACATAAAATTTTAAGAGGCGCTATGCCTTGCGGTCGAATCTAAAATTTTTTCCAATGGTGCAGGTAGAACCAAACAGGTATTTGTCTAATTTGTCTTCCTTGAGGGAGGGGAGTTTAGGAAGTCTAGAGGAAAGTGAGACATCTAGCAGGTCTAGAAGAATTGTCTCAACTAGATGTCAAAAAACAAAAAGAAGATTCCATAGACGAAATGAATTTTTTCACGGTCAAGGGGGGGCATGTTCCTATGGTGATTAGACAAAAGACGACGAAGAGGTGCCCTTGAGGTATAGACATTTAGTGAAACAATGGGTACTGAAGGATCTTCCTCCACCGAACACTGATTTTTGTGTGAACGAGAGGAGATATCGAATTGCACCATCGTCGATACATGGTTTCGGGTTGTTTTCCATGGATTGCATCTTGGTCAGTTACGGGACATGTACATAATTGATGGAGTTTGTTGGACCCATATACAACTACAACGATTGGATGCACCTTGTCCGATATACAAAAAGTATGCGTAGCTATGGATTGTCAACAAACTATTTACAATTGAAAGACAAAAATCAAAATAAAGGAGGAACGTTGTACATGGACGGAAGGCCAAAGGCCATAGGGAATATTGCGGGGTTTATAAACAGTTCACAAAAAGGGTCTACAATTAAGCAACCAAACTGTGAATTTGGGGGGCGTGAAGGAAACCATGTTTTTGTAGTTGCTATTACAACAATATCTATAGGGGACAAGTTGCTTATTAATTACCCTGTGAACCGAGTAGATACAAACAAGGTTACTTTAAAACATCTTACCCAACCTTTTAGTAATAAATTAAACATGATAAGGATTTTTTGTTCGTTTATTTCGCTTAAATTTCCCATATTTACTTCGCAGGCTAGTCATCGGGATAAATCCCTGCCAAGAAATGGTCAGAGGAGTACTTCTTCCTCGATGGAGTAGGTATACATCTTTCTAATAGTACAAATATAGTAAGAAAAAAGAGTTTTATTTGCTTTGTTTTTCCATTATTAATAACTTGGTTTGTTTTATACAATGTTATTTATATTTGATGCAGAACGTTGATCGGGAAATACACCCGTTGAATGTTGATCAGACGACAACACCCTCGGAGCAACAGGTAGACCTGATTTGAATTGTACAATTAAAATATGTCAAAATGTTTTAGCATTATATTAATTTTTCAATGAATATTTTGGTTTCCTTTACGTAATTTTCTAGTCTATGTTTTTTATGCAGGTCGGTTCCATAAGGTTGGCCACACCAGGGTCCGCGCAACGGGTATACATCTTTGTAATATTAAAAATATAATAAGAAGAATAATTTTTTTGATGTGTTTTTTCATGAATAGTTTTGGATTCGTTTAGGTGACTTTCACTATGTTATTTTATTAGGGTGTTGTTAGGGGCAGCTCCCAGATATTAGCAGATCAGGGAAAGTCTCCTACGACCATTGATCCAATGAGTGGATCGTGATCCTCGAGGTCGCTGGTATAATTCATTTCAATTGTACCAATATAATACGTAGCATAATGTTAATTTTGTTATTTATTTTTCGTGTGTATACTAGTTTCATTATGATAATGTAAACTGTGTTGTAATTTTACGAATCTATCATGATAGATATGTTACGTTGATATAAAATTTATCAGCTATCAATAGAGAAATCAATAGTGCTTTATATATGTTTGTTGAAGCCCACTAGTGAATCGCAATATGAATCAGCATCGCAAGATTTTCTGCTAGAACTTGAAGTGGCATAGGTGCTTCATGATTGCGAAAAAATTGGTGAAGCCACACACCCTCTAAAGATGGTAGATAAATTGTTGAATAGATATACTGTGGAAATCCTTTCTCTATTAATCCAGGTTCCACAGACAAGCATAATTACATAAAGGATTGCATTGTTGGATCATAGATCTAATACCTTGTGAGTAAGTTGAGGAATCTTGAATCATAGAATAATTCGTTTAAATCTTTATAATGTTCTCTTTTATATGATCGTATTGAACTTATAAGACATGGTGTGTATTTACAGAATTATAAGGGACCACACTATAGTCGTCAAGGTGGTGTTGGCCCCAGTGAGGCTTGTGGGGAGACTTTGCACCACGTAATTCGAATCCTTCACCGTTGTTGTCGACTGAACAGTCGGCAACATGTTCTGAAACACCATGGACCCCCACTGTGAATGCAACAGTTGCTACTGACCGACACACAACGGATCGTCCACAAGAAGGGGTCGACAGTGAGTCCCCTACTAATTTTGATGTCGAAGAAGCTACATTTCCAGGATCTTCCCATGTCAAAAGCACGGGAACACTGGAGACAACATTTTTAGTGGATGAAGATCTCATCCCAATAAAGATAGCGAGGATCCCAAGTAATTAATCATAGTTGAACAGGTTAATTAGTGTTTATAATTTCATTGTAATATACCGATAAAATGTTTTTTATCAACTAATTATGATCATGGCATGATCGTTGTGCAAGAAATGATGTTTTCTATAAACATATGAATGAATTTTTCTTGGAGATCTTTGGGCTCACCATCTGAACAAGGTGGGATAGACAACCGAAACATTTAAAAGATGAACTCACTAATCGGTTGGTTGGCCTGTTCGGGGACAAAACCTTCAGTCATGCCAATGTTTTGAAAAAGGCTTGTCAACATGTGAAGGTTGTTCGAGACCAATATAGGACACACCTCAAAAAAAACCAAAGGTATGAGCGCCCACCAATGATTCCAGGAATGGAGTGGAGATCTCTAGTGGAAGATGGAAAGGAGAAGGCTCTGAGAAGAGAAGGAAAGCTAACACCAGGCACAGGGAGGTATGCAATACTTTCTGCAATGTAATTCTGAACCTTATTATCCTTGATTTCTATATCGAACTTGGAACATCTAACATATTTCAACACTTTCATAAGCTATCAGACACATCAAAGGCCACAAAGGAAAGACTAGAAAATGTAGGTCAGCACAATCTTGGCCCTGGTGGTTATTTGAATTTGGCGGCATGGATTGTAAGTTTCGAGAAACCAACAATGAATACAAATAATAAATTGAAAATTATTTTTCGTTTTATTGCACCATAAAATGTTAATTAACGACAATAAGCAAATATGCAGGTCGATCGATTCAATTAAGTACCCATAGTGGAAAACATGAAGCTTGGCGTCCAGGAAGGCTTTGGAGCTAACTTTGAACGTCGAAGAAGCTTATCTGGGCAAACACAGTCTTGTGGTACCAATCCATCCGGTGCACAGGTATATAGAATCTATATAGTTTAATGAAGATTTGTCGCTTGTGGAATATTTTCGTTACAAATACTTGATGTAAAATATTGACTCTATTTTTAACAGGAAATCAATGATCCCATTAGTGTCGAGGAGGGACAACAACAAATCGATGAACAAGCTTCGAATCCTGGTAATGAATTTATTCATATGCTACAATTTTATGTATAGCATTGCAAATGGTGACCATTAATTGTAGTTCACCATATTTCAACTACAGAGCATGTAGAGGGTGAAACTGTATAGGTTGAGACTGGACAAGAACATCAACAACATGATTTGGTCACACTAGGTAAAAAAATACCTTCGTAATGAATTTTTTTAAATGAAAAACTTGTCATTACAATAGAAAAATATAACAATGTAACATTTTCAGATTGTTGCAGCAAATCCAAACCCCTTGCCGCAAAATCCACGTCTAGAACAACAATCAAATAGGATATTGCATACATCACCAAAAGCGCCTACTAAAGAACCAAGAACTGGAGAAAAAAGTCCAGATGTAGATGGTCCTCTTATAGATTATGTACCACTGAAGAGAAGAAAAACTTATAAAAAGAAGGACGAGAAAAACGGTGTCTAAATATTTTTGATAACAATACATCGTCCACAATTTTTGGTCTAATGAATGAATGAATGGTTTAATGAATGTTCTAATGTTTTAATGATTCAATGTAGTAAACTATTACCTTCATTGGATTTCAACTTTTATTGAATGAATGTGTTGACTGAATGATTAATGAATGGTTTATTGAATGTTATCTTTTATTGAATGAATGTGTTGATCGATTGAAACAATGGTTTAGTGAATGTTAGCATTTATTGAATGAATAATGGATGAAAGTTCATGATGAAATATGGATGAATTTGCACATATTTGTTTTTTTCAAGTACATGCATTGGGTATGGGGAATTGAGAGTGATGTGGGGGAGGGGGGGGGGGGCAATAAGAGCTTCCACCTTCACGTGGTTGGCCCTTTTCAGTAGAGAATATGAAATTATTCTCGAAACAGAGAGGAGCTCAATGAATGGCTACAATGCCGTCTTTCTACAACCCACTCGCGTGTCGTCTAAATTTTGTCAATTTCTTGGAGCTTGTTGTGATTTTTGGTTGCTCCTCATAACCAATTTCGAGTTTCCACATGATGAAATATGGATGAATTTGCACACATATGGATGAAAGTTCATGATGAAATATGGATGAATTTGCACATATTTGTTTTTTTCAAGTACATGCATTGGGTATGGGGAATTGAGAGTGATGTGAGGGGGGGGGCATAAGAGCTTCCACCTTCACGTGGTTGGCCCTATTCAGTAGAGAATATGAAATTATTCTCGAAACATAGAGGAGCTCAATGAATGGCTACGATGCTGGCTTTCTACAACCCACTCACGTGTTGTCTAAATTTTGACAATTTCTTAGAGCTTGTTGTGATTTTTGGTTGCTCCTCATAACCAATTTCCAGTTTCCACAAATTCAAAGGTTGAGTAAATGATGCACTGGAATCAATATCCTTAACCTTCTCCTTAATTTCCTTGGAATCAATATCCTTAACCTCACATTAAACCCTTCCAAATTGGTATATTTACCATTCAAGGCTGGCTTCTTCTGAAACATGATATTTTCAACTAAGCTAGCATACATCGACAACAATTATAGACATGCTGCTTGTTGTCAATGTTCATATTTTTTTTAGGAATGCAACTTGACCATAATGGATCCTCTTACACTAGGGAAGTAAAGTCAATAGAAAATTAAAGAAAACATATAGTTTGCATTGAAAAAATAATAGGGTACGAACTAAACTGAGGAGATTCGAACCTACGACCTATGTCTAGTCCCAAGGCTACCACCTTCAAGCTTGAAGTGCAGCTGGAAATGGGAGACCACCTTCAAGATCGATTCATTTTGCATGCATTTAAGAATAGGAGATGGAAGTCTACCACATTCAACCTTGATTCATTCTGTATGCATTTCACTATGCAATCGTCTCAGATTCTCATTGCGTTTTCCCTCTATTAGTTTATCAATTCGGTATGACCCATGCCCGTCGTCCGAGGAGTGTTTTCGCTGTCTTGAGTTCCAGCCTAAAAATGGTGAGGATTCATTCTATTACATTTCCCTTAAGCTGCAATATGGCAAACTCATAGTTCACTATCAAGATTTCTCTGACCGTCACATTTGTTAGACAAACCTTCATAGTGAACTATGAGTTTGTCATTTGCAGCCGAAGGGAAACATAATACCATGAATTGTCAACCGTTTCCAGGCTGAAACTAAAGACCGCGGAAACACTCATTGGACGGTGGACGTGGGTCATACTGAATTGATAAACTAATTGATGGAAAACGCAATGGGAATCTGAGACGGTTGCATATTGAAATGCATGCAGAATAAATGAAGAGTGGGTGTTGAGAGAAATTGTTTTGGGACGTCGTATGAGAGGAAATGGCGACGGGAATTGATTGATAAGGTCAAGCTTGAAGGTGGTATCCTTGGGACCAGACATAGGTTGCAGGTTCAAATCTCGTCTAAATATTTTTGATAACAATATATCGTCCACGATTTTTGGCCTAATTAATGAATGAATGGTTTAATGAATTTTCTAATGTTTTAATGATTCAATGTAGTAAACTGTTACCTTTACTGAATTTCAGCTCTTATTGAATGAATGTGTTCACTGAATGATTAATGAATGGTTTATTGAATGTTATCTTTTATTGAATGAATGTGTGGATCGACAGAAACAATGGTTTAGTGAATGTTAGCATTTATTGAATGAATAATGTATGAAAGTTCATGATAAAATATGGATGAATTTGCACATATTTGTTTTTTTCAAGTGCATGCATTGGTTATGGGGAATTGAGAGTGATGTGAGGGGGGGGAGGGGCCATAGGAGATTCCACCTTCACGTGGTTGGCCCTGTTCAGTAGAGAATATGAAATTATTCTCGAAACAGAGAGGAGCTCAATGAATGGCTATGATGCTGGCTTTCTACAACCCACTCGCATGTCATTTAAATTTTGACAATTTCTTAGAGCTTGTTGTGATTTTTGGTTGCTCCTGATAACCAATTTCGAGTTTCCATAACATCAAAGGTTGAGTAAATGATGCACTGGAATCAATATCCTTAACCTTCTCCTTAATTTCCTTGGAATCAATACCATTAACCTCAAATAAATATAAGTGAACAAAAGAAAATGCAAGAAAGAGATTAAATTTGCAAAATATAACACTTGTATTAATAAATTCAAAAAGAGAGAGTAATGTTCATGGGCCTCTTCGATAGGATGAGCTCCTTTTAGCAAAGCTTCAATACATTACCAATATTTGACAAAACAATATGCATCCTTCTAGCGCTATAAATAGTTTCTTAATAAACGAAACCCTAACTACATGCAATCTCAAAATTAATTACTACCAACCACCTACTGGTTCTTATTTAATAAAAATGGGCCTTTTACATTAAGTAACCATCCATTAACTATCTAATGAGCCTTATTCAAAGAATATGATCTCATATATGAATATACAAACTCCTCAGTATACCAAATTAGAGAAGTTAGGTAAGAGTAGCTTGACACAATGGAAGCACACTACCAATTACCATCTCTTTGTGATGAATATGCCACAATGTTACATAAGCATAGGGATTAGAGAACATGTATTCAATATGAAAAGTTTTATTTCAAAAATGTTATTTAAAAAAAAAAATGTTTTCGGTAGTCGCTTAACTGGCGACTTAACCGACGACCACAGGGTAATATCCGACGCCTTTGCTATGCTTCCGACGGCTCGAAACGTCGGATCTACCTTTTTTTGTATGGCATAGACATCGCTTAACCGATGACCGCGGGGTAATTTTCGACGCCTTTTCCATTCTTCCGACGGATCGAAACGTCGGATCCGCCTTTTTTTGGTATGGCGAAGACATCTCTTAACCAACTCCTTAACCGACGGCCACAAGGTAATTTTCGACGTCTTTGCCATGCTTCGGACGGTTCGAAACGTCGCATCCACCTTTTTTTGTATGGTATGGGGGTCGCGTAACTGACGACTTAACCGACACCATCAAGGAAGGGACTTCGAAATGTGGGCCACATATTCGACAGCAAAAGGATGATTCCAATATTGGAAGTTAAAGCTATCGGTTATTAGACCACCTGTCAAGCTGGAGGTAGTCGGATCACCGACTAGGTAGGGTCGTCGAATATCCGACGTCTACAAATTTGTCGTATTTTAGTCGATATGCCACCGACGGTAAAAAAAGACTGGCCTTGTTGGATGAGCAACCATAGGTTGTAGAAAATTTGACTTTTTTGCTGTCGGATTTTGGGTCAAAAAAACTTAGTGTGAAAGACTGAACCAAATAGGTCCATGGAACTACAACTAAAACTTGATCATTGTTTCCAATACAGGCTAGACATCAAAAGATGTTATAAATTGAATGGATTCTAGAATATAATTAAGAAGTTAAGGGAGTCATGAGTGTGAGGTTTTCTAACAAAATAGAATAAGAAAACCACCACAGTGTACGATTATAAATGGTGCAATAATGTGTTGGAGTTGAGGATGTGAGTACCAACTAAGCCAAGAGGAAATGAGGTCTCCCCTTAGTTGGTTCAAGGTGACCCATAAATAATGTTGAAGGGGATAATATATAGAATTCCTCTCAACCCATCCTCTAGAATACATGCATTGAATTTGATAGAAGGAGGTCCACTGGAAACAAAGAAATGAGGAGGTCTTTGTTTATCAACATGAGGAATGATACAAGTATGAAAAGAATTGGGACTAAGAAACTTGGGGAAATGGAGGTTCATAGAGTAATGGACTCAATAACTAATTTGTTCAAAGCATAAATGCATGCCTAACATGGAAATATATGTATAACTCATGATAATATTAGGGGATGGATACATTGAATGGATGACTAGGGGACATAAGTACAATGGGAATAATCACATAAGGGATGAGGGGGATATTGAGGTTGTTATGGTCCTACCTGAACTCTCCTAATTTATCAATGTAGAAGGCCATAAGGCCCATTATATATTTAGTGGGTAGTGCCATAATTTAAAAGGGTTCTCTTTATTGAATAAATTAAACTAGGTGGTTGACCCTCATTAATAGTAGGACTAGAACTAGTTAGATTTTTGTCTACAAAACCACTATATATAGAGTATTAAGCTATTTATTTATTTTTCAATAAATATTATTGTCTTTGTATTGTTGTTCTTGAATGTTTCCCCCTTGAAGAGGCACATGAACATAGCTCTCTATTTTGAATATCATTAATACAAGAGATCTTTTTTAAGGTTGATCTATTTTCTCCTTTGTTTTTAAAATTTTTTATTTGATGTTTTTGGATTAAGTACATTAGAAGTGGTTTCAGAGCTCTTTATTGGACCAATAAAGGAGGTGAATGTTTTTCTATTTCATAGGAATTTTAGGGAAAAAAGAGGATGACATACTTCAAAACACTTTCTGAATTTTTCTATGCAAAATTTGGAGAAACTAGTGATATATTTGAGTTCCTCTCACAAAAATACACACAAAAAAATCATCTCAAATAGATTATGGAAAGTAAAGATATCATTGATTTAAAAATCATTTGTTTTATGGTCTTTTTCTAGAGACAATCGTGAATATTGTAGAGTGAATATATTTTTAGAGAGTGCCCATATTTCTATCAAACCATTGTCATTATATGTGGAGTGGCCACCCCATTTCTTATAAGTGGCCAGAATAACAATTTTGATCAATATTATAGTTGTGTTTATTTCTAATTTTTGGCCTCAAACCCTACTTTGAAAAGTAAGTTACCTTCTAGTGATTATATAGCTCTTTTCAGATTTGGAAAGCTCCTAAAATTTTTAATTTTTTTAGAGACATGTTCTAACATCTTTTTTTTTATAACAAAAACGGTTAAGAGCTTTTATATATAAAAAAGAGAAACAAAGATTACATAGTTATGAAGATAGGCTGATCCCAAGAGAGGACTACATCCAGGACTCCTTGATCATCTACAACCATTCTTAACTTATCATGATACTTTCCTATTCTATGGAGACTGAATCTTCTAACATACTGCCCAGGAAGGAACTGGGCTACATTTACTATTAGCAAGACCAAAAATGTTGTTGTCTTACTTCTTACATACAACTCAATACAATCCAGAGATTAATGATATGAAGTTTGTTGGCTTCTTGTTTTTCTTGGAGAAGTTAAACTTTCTTTTGGCTTCAAAGAGGGTTAAGCTCCTCTTTTCTTTTTGCCGACTTTGATCCAATATGATGGTTCGAAAAATGATTCGAGAATGGGTACTGCATTTTCGGGTGCATCCTGTGGGGATGGACTTTTCGGTTCCATTAGTTGGATAGCATTATATCATGGAGCTACAGGTGGATCTTTGTTGTTGGCGAGGATCCTTTGTTCCTCTAGAGTGTCCTCTTTTTTAGACTAAGAAGATTCCTTAGCTTGTGATGGAGCCTCTTTGGATAGATCTTCATTTCTACTTACTATATAATGCTTGGATTTTTTCTCCATCCCATCAAGTGGATTTGCGATGAAGCTTTTTGGATTTGGGGATCCGAGAGGATTTTGGGCAATCTTTTCCAAGATATTTGGTTGCAAAGCAAGATCTACATCTGAACATCACATTTTCATAGTCTATATTTTGCACCCACACATAATCCTTGTTGGTCGAATGGATCTCAGCAAGAAAGCCACTGTTAAAGTCCATTTCCACACAGATGCGAGCATAGGTAGTTTTGATGTAATCTGTTGTTTCTAAACTTTAATCGTAGAAGGATCCCAATGCACTGCCAATAGCTTAAAGCGAGGCCAATTTCCAGAGATGCAAGGGAAAATTAGGAATCCAAACCCAAACCAGAGCAGATGATATCTGGTCGGTAGATGGGTCAAAAAGAGGGCTCGAGGGTTTCATAAAGAGCCTTGAACTTCCCCAAAACCATGGACTAGAGTCAAGAATGATTTATTTATCCACAGGAGAATCTAAATCCACAAAAAAAAAACCCAAGCAAAGGGGTAAATAGAAATTTCCTCAGAAACAAGGGGTTTCCATACCTCAGAGATCCACTTATGGAGAGCAACCAGGTGAGACTAGAACCCATTGAAACGGCAAGCCAAAGCTGACTCTGCAAAATTCCTTGCTTCAATCAGGTATTCTTCAACCATGGCTATGGATGGCGTAGGTATTTCCTGAACAAACAAGGGAGGCTGGCCGCAGGCTTCCTTCCCCCCCATTGGATATCGGGACCGGGATCGAATCCTCGGCTGGAGACGAATAGGAGGCACAGACTGTAGAGGCGTAGTTGGTCGTCATTCTGCTAAACTCGATTCAGAGGAAGCCGAGCAGGGACCGGCCAAACCCTGTCCATTTCAACGAAACAGAAAAACCTGGAGCAAAGGGTGAAGCCGGGAAGGCTCGCGGCGGTGGCCGAGCCCTAGCCGTTTCAACGTCGAGCACTTGTCTCCTTCAGTCTTAGTGTAACCCTAAACTCCTGCATTGTAAAACCTCAATGATATGACATGTTCTAGCATCTTTAATTAACATATAGATATTCCATTTAGTATGAAAACCAATGGTTGTGGAAACATACATGTAGAAAATAAAAGTGGTACTAAGTCACATTGTTGAACACCCTTGTAATTTCTATTGGTACCCCTTCGAGTAGTTCTTAATTAGACAAAAAATCTATACAAAATCTCACTTTCACATACCCTTGATGATATAGGAAGTCCCCTAGGTATACCTAGAACCAACTTTAGATAATTTGATAGGCCATCTTGCTGCTATAGTACACCAATAATAGTTATTGGGTAGATCACTCTTTAGTACCTAAGTGGTCAAGTAGTACAACTAAGAGCATGGTTGATCCTCCTTAGCTAGTGACATGAGATCCAAGTACTACTATTGGACCTCCCATGTATATCAAAGAGCTATAGCACCTAGAACTCCTTTGTTCTTACAACCTAGTGGATCCCACAATTAGGGAGAAAATTCCCAAATAGTTAGGAATGGACTATTCTAAATAAAATTGAAGAACAATAGATTTTTTCCCTAAATTAGATTTTCAATATTTGCAATAACTACTTATTGGATAAAAATATTGTTTACCTTTTTCAGTGGTTTCCTTGAAATGTATTGAAACATGACTTGTATGTTGATCCCAATGCACCTACTACCAATTTAATCCAAATCTATGATTCCTACACACCAAGCACAACCACCTTTCTCAACAAAATCTCTTCTGAAGAAATAAATATATGAAAATTGACTAATTTAAATTAACAGGATCAGGAAAGTATATTCACCTATCCAAACACAAAATGATATCAATAATCAATCGGGGAATAATTGCATCTTTTTTTTTGGCGGGGAGGAGAGAGAACTTATTTCATTGATAATAATAATAAAACATAAGTATGCTTGATATTCCTCTACAGACACCCTTCATAACTGTCATCTAGGCTCCTCCAATATTGGCCACTAATGACAAGCCTCTAGACTCCAACTTATCTCTGATTAAAAGATTGAGGAAAACTAGCGAGTTTGATCCTCAACACTGCATAAATAAGCTACTACTGATAAAAATGGGTTTATGTGGTGAGGATGTCATAAAAAACTAATAAATGATCATAAATAACTACTCAAGCATTAGGGTATTATCATCATAGTTCTCCCTTTATTCAACATTAGTCTTCATTTTATAGTTCTTTTGAAATAGTTAAGGCAGTTGGAGACAATTCCATGGAGATTTAGGTGTAAAACTACCTTAGAAACTTCTCAGGAGCGCACAATACAAATTTTCATTATTATTTTTGAACATTTTTATAGGTCCATGTTCCTTTCACATAGGAAAAGTACATATACGTGCCTTTCTTTAAGTGAAAGTGTGTGGATTTGGAAAAAAATACATTTTAAGTATTTCCTTAGAGGTAAAAGTGTATCTAGAAAATGAGTAATATTATTTTATTGTAAAGGTGGTTGGTCCCAACTTTAAATAATTTAAGAAGACTCACATTATGTGCAAGGCATGGCTCCATTTGTGGGAGAACTCCTCCAAGTCTACTTTAAGATATTTGGGAGGAAGAAGTCAAGGTACAAGTTCATATGTGAGGTTTTCTATGTCTCTTTTCTCTTATTCATGGATGATTAGGGTTTATGAAGGATTGGCATTGTTTTTCTACTAGAATAACATTTGAAGAAGGGAAGTTGTACTTCAATAAGATGAGATTAGGGATGAGGTGGTAACTCTCCCTAATCCTTGATGTAACTTTTAAATTTGGGTGAATTTCTATTGTAATCCATATTGGATGTGGAACATTATGACCCTTCTAATCTCGTGATTAAATCAAATTTTGGAGATTGGAATACCCCCATTTTGACCCTTGAAATTATTGGCTTGATATGTAAATATTGTAAATATGCAGTGTATGAGTCCTAGAGTGGTACTCAAGGCCAAGGCCTTGCTAGTGAATAATTGGCTTATAAAGGAAAGTATTTTATATTTTGTGGGCATGTGCTAGTGAGCCATGGAAAAATGTAACATGTAAGTATGTATAGTACAAATAAAATTCAAAGAGCTCACTATGGAGACAACTAAAATGAGGGGGTTTTGTTTATCCAGTACAAAGAGGAGAGGGGTCATGGGATCACATCCTTTGTTTCCAAGTGTCATATTGAGAACCCATGTGCCATAAATGGTAAGAAACTACCCAAGTGGACTCCCTTGCTAATATTTATTTCTATTGTAAGAAGGCAACTTAAAAAATCAGCTCATGAATTTAATGGAGCATGGGAAAAGCCCAAAAATTCATATGACTAAGTATGGGCTTAGATTTTGGTACCCAAAAGTCAATTTTAATCATGGGAATTTGTTTCCCTTCATCACCATTCCATTGTTGGGAAACCAAAGGGAAATTTTGAGAAAGCTATGCATTCCCAGCAATACAAATAATAGAAAACATAAACTGAGAAAACGTTGTGTTTTAGAGTGTCAAAATTGCCCAAAAATTTGTGTGGGTTGTGGAATCCAGAGGGGAATCCATATATGTAAAATATGGGGAGAATTTTAGAGTGTCAAACGCTTGAAAATCCATGGGAGAACTTAGATTTGGAATACTAGAAATTGAATTTCGTGGTTGCAAATTAGTGTCCCCAAAAAGTAGAGAATCCAAGAGACAATTAAAGTTTCAAAGGGATTATAGGATGGAATTTATTGATAAAATCGGCATAGGAAGAAATATATAAAGGCTTATAAGCTTGGACCTTTCTATTCCCACCCTGAATAGCACTAGAGGGAAGGGGTCTCTGATGGATTGTGTAGTAGAGAAGGGGACCTTTCTTGTGTTGGGTGTGGTAGGTATTATGGGTGCCAAAGATGGATGAGACCAATTAATATTCATGTAGCTTTGTGGTTGAGCTCATTGTCTTATCATTCGGCTCATTTATCTCTTTGTATGCTTGATAAACCCAATTGTTCATTGGGTTGGCATGACAATGTGTTCATATGGATGTGAGTGATCTTGTATAGTTCCTCCTTAGTGGATACATAGCCCTAGCTTGGGGGTGGCCTCTCAACAAAGAAATATAGCCCCATATTGGGGGTGGCCTCTCAGCAAAGAGATAAAGTGCTTGACAGAGTACCTATGGTTGGGTGGAACGTTGCTTTTCCATATCCAGTTTCTTAGGAAAATTCAATTTTTAAAGAAGGGAAGTATTTACTTGTTAATCTACTATTTCCTTAACTGTGTCTGATTTTTATTGTTATTCCTGTGATGAATTTGTTGGTATATGCATGATGTGTGTGTGGATAGATTTATTTATGTTGTGTTTATATTTATTCCTCTGTGCCTGCATTTAAATTCTTATGAATTTCATAATATGGTCGTTGGGAGGAATTTTAGAACCCCTTAGATCGTTCATGTCCCCTTTGTGGTCGGATGATGGGTGGGCACATGAAATAGTGGTATCAGAGCGAATGGTTACAACACTAGGACTATTTGGGGACAAAATCCACACTCACAAGAAGAACACCGAAGTTGCATAGGAAGTGATGATAATTTTTTGGTTAAAATTTTGGGTTTAAATTTATAGATTGTGCCTTCATGAATCCCTTGAATTTAATATGTATGCTTCCAATAGGAGTAGTAGATTGAATTAAGGAAGTTTGGGAAAATTTTTACCCTACAGATTTATTAGCAGAGAGAAAAAATCATGATCAATGGGTATGGTTCACAACGCACCCTTGACTTGCATACTAGGTAATGGTCGGTGGGAAAGTCGTTGGGGTAGATACCATCTATCCATGTGTTTTATTTTAACCAGCAACAACTCTAGCATTACCCTTTCCAAAACTACTTTCATAGTGAGTCATTGCCACTTTTGAAAATGGAAAATTAGGGAAATTTGAGGTGGGCCCCATCTGTGGGAAAGACGGGAATGACTTGGACTAGCCACGCCGAAAAAACATGCGGGAGGATGAAATCCACAATTTGCAAGCATTGTAGAGTATAGATCTGTGATAGTCTTCGGTCAATAATCATCAGGTGTTGATTGTCGATCCACACCCGTGGAGAATACCACAAAGAGAAGTTGTGGGGAGCCAGAAAGAAAGGTCCACGTGAATAGCAGGGAAGAGTCCATGAAAGTTCGTGAAGATGAGTTTGCAGTAGTACCGTGAATAAAGGTCCACAATTGTGGCAAGAAGAAAGGTAAGCAATGGTTAGTGGTCGTCAGTCGTCGATCATCGGTGTGCATCTGTGGGGTTTCTAAAATGTGCCTTGAGGAAAAGGCTACGGAGAGAAGTCTACAGGCGCAATAGAGTATAGGTTTGCAATGGTCGTTAGTCGTCAGTTGTTGGTCCAAGGGTGAAACATTATCTCCCAATAAAAGGTTCGTGAGGCATCGAAAATGCCACTTCGGAGTTCCATTATGGGGTTTTCCAATATGTAGTTATGAGACAGGCCAATAGGAAAGGTACGATCCCATAGTGGCAATACAAAAAAAAAGTCTGGAGCCTGAAAAATGTTTTGGCCATAAATGGAGCATTTTAGATTGAAATTTGATGAGACCTATGGAATTCGGATTCCATTAATGAAGGTTACATAAGTAATAGTGAGAGGATCGAGCCTATCCTACTCTAATTTGACAGAAATTTCATATTAGTGACTTTCAAAGATTGGTGTTTAGAGACATGATGGGGGCCTGATTTGGGATGAAATTGTTACAGTGCGGTCATAGACCAAGAACGTAGCTAACTCTAGGATATTGGATCCAAATACCAAAAGGTGTAAAGCCGAGGTGCAAAAGAAGGCCAAAATCCATTATTTTGGAGCACTTTTGGGGGATTTTGGAAAACTTGAAGGAGGTTAAAGTGACCCTAGATGTCGAATCCAGATAAATTTTTGAACTCGATATTTTAACTACTCATTAAAACATGAAACTTTTTTTAGATAATTTTTTTAACATAAATTCTTAATTTGGGAGATATCAGTTTTGGTAAAAAAATTATGGCCAAAACCTAGAATTTTGTAGAAGTTGACTAGAGCACTAGATCAGAGACATGAAAGTTGTTGAGTAATCCTTGTTATATGTACTAACAATTCCCGGTATAATTTTTTTTCTATTTATTGCTAAATTTTAGTCTACAGAAGGCTAAAGTTGGCCTCCAAAGCTAATTGTACCTATAGAAACATTGCAAAAATGGGAAAAAATAGCATTTTTGGGAGGATGTAACTTTTAGCTCCTAGATCAGAATGAAGCATGAATATACTCATTGGAAATATTATATAGAGGGGAAATATGGTGCATGTTCAAATTATTAATGAGGAATTCATCTTTCCTTGGGATTCGAATAGAAAAGTGCCTATAACCTATTTTGACATAAAATGTCAATAATGGTAGTTTCTAGAAATGCATAAATGGAACAAAAAAATGATGACTCAAGAATCCTATGAATTATTACATGAGACTAATTCTATTAAAGAATAATTTTTTTATGTGTCATTGAATATATTACAAATATTCCTAATAAATATCTCTATGATGTAGAAAGTTTGTAGTCGATAATGTTTGAACTATTGTAGTAGAGGGAAATAAGCACAAGGAAAAGCCTCCAAAAGAAAATAGTAACCATGAATGATTCCTAGGACCCCCATGAACATGGTGAATATTTCCTATAAGAAAAAATGCTAGGGGGGAATGTGTTGATGCCCCAGATATGCTGGAAATACCCTAGGAAACAATGTAAGGGAGATTACCTAGCCGAAGGCTTCGAATAATCCTATGCAAGGATTACCCTATCCTCACGCTATTTGGTGTAGCTAACTACGACGGATATTCAGCCTCTGTTGGCACTCTTTGAGTCAATGATTCTTGATCCTAAAAGGACACTTTTGATGAAATCTAAAACTTATCCTAAATTTAATTTGTATGCAATATAAAATTAATATGCAATCTAAAATTAATAATTACACTACTATGAGAAGAAATTATGTAATTACAGAATTACAGATTTAAACTAAAAAAAAATATTAAAGTAAAATAATAGCTAAATTAAATATCAATTAGTAACCTATCTCGGGAGCAAAGTATTTTAAAATGGAGGGAACGATTTATGTTCAAAAAGAATAATTGGATCGTCAATGATTTTAAAAGACATTTTAAAATTATTGACATCTTTAGCACATCAATTCTAACATGAGAAGAAAAACATTATCTTCTCCGAGCTAAAATTGTTTGAGCATAGAATCGTTTCTGCAATCATTAAACATAATCAGGTTAACACATAAACTACAAACATATAGAAAATTGCTTGAATCTGATTATGATTTGATCTGTGCACAAAAAAAAGAAACATCTCATTAAACACACATGAACAAATAAAATATAATTGCAGAAAAAAAAATTGTATTACAATTTCAGCTTAATAAAAACATTTAGAAAGCTTCACATTGATGATCAGCAGCCACTTTAGGCAAAACCTCCGATCTCCAATCCCTTAAACACAATACATTGATATCAAGAATTTAGACAATATTGATATTCCATCTTTTTATTTAGGTGTGATATCCCTCCTTTATGACCTATTTTGATCCTTATTTTGATTATTTTTTTTTTATATATAAATGAAGTGTAATTGTGTAAGTGACATTGGTGAGAACCTTAAGACCCATCAGTAAGGTTTGAGATTCATGAGGTTTAACTCATCAGTCGTAGAATTATAAACTTAGGATTTGAGCATGGGTAGCGCAAAGAAGAAAAGGGGAAAACATCGATTATTCATTAGAAGACATGAAATGGGTAAGATGGCTAGGAAGCCATGGGTTTGATGACCATAATCGTAAGTATCATCTTAAGTTATGATAGTGTTAAAATTTCATCCTTGTAGAGCTTACCGTAAGTATCTAACTAAGTTATTATGCTCTATAAGTTATGACGACCCTAGTAAGACTAATCCGAGTTCATATGAACATCTTAACTAGGGATGAAATGCCATCGTTGTTGAATATTGTAACTTCAAAGAATATTATATTTGTACTTTATTATTCCGGAGATGTTTCATTCCTCCGAGGTAACCCTATCATGTATCTGGAGATGTTTATTCCTCCAGGGGTTTGTTTTAACTAGGGTTATTAGACCCACCATGTGTGGGTCGGCCCTGCAGTTATATTTTAGGGGTTATTAGACTTCTTTAGGTGAGGTCGGCCCCATTAGGTCTTTTAGTCAGTTGGGAGTCAAGTATAAATAGAGGAGGTGAACTCCTCATTAGATCACTCACTCACTTGTGGAAGAGTGCGCACTAGTCAAGGAGATCTGCTAAGGAGTCAAGGAGAAGGAGCACATCTTGTATTTTGGTTGATCATCTTATTGAGGAAAGCTTTGCTGGGTTTTCTACCCCATGAGGGTTTCCTAGGGTATATTGTGTGTCTATCTTGTGATTGTGTTTCTTTCAGAGATCTTGTTTGTCTATTTGGTTTAAACTTAACATGGTATCAGAGCTAGACTGAATAGGACATCTTTCACAAGGTAAGAATACCTCTTTCTCTCTCTTTGGTGAAGTTAGGGTTTTCAGCCCAAAGTTGGTATTATTGATTTTTTGGTTGCATGGATGGATAGCTCTCTTAAATACCTTTCTTTTGAGCTATAGATCGAACTTTTTGGTTGGGTAGAACTTCGGGAAATCCAAACCCTAATTCTACCAAAAGTGCGATACGTCAGATTTTGGTTTCAGAAAAAAGTTGTAATTTTTTATTTCTGATTACATGGCTGGATAGCCCTTCTCAAGAGCATTCTTTTGAGCTATAGATCGAACTTTTTGATTGAGTAGAACTCCGGGAAAGTCAAACCCTAATTCTACCAAAAGTGCGATAAAATTCTGTTCCAGATTCCGGAAAAGTGAAAAGTAACTTCCCAGGTAAGTCTACTCTGTCTCTTGGACTCCCCCAAGAGAAGATGGCTCCAAATACTAAGCTTGAAGACAAGCTAGAAGGCATAGAGAATTTCCGGGCATGGAAATACAGAATTGGTCTCATTCTTGAGGAGAATGATCTTGCTCATTATATCAAGGAGGAAGTTGCAGAACCAGAAGAAGATGAAGCCAAAGAAAAACACAGGAAGGATCTGATTAGGGAAAAGAGAATCATAGCTGATTCCATTAAAGACCACTTGATTCCCCAAGTGTCTTCCAAGAAGACTCCAAAGGAAATGTATGATGCCCTAGGAAGAATGTATGAAGGAAAGAACATCAACAGAAAGATGAATCTAAGGACTCAATTGAAAAGTACCAAGATGCACAAAGGAGAATCCATTCAAGACTACTTCTCAAGAGTCTCTCTAATCAAAGAACAACTAGATGCCATTGGTGATACTCTTGATGAAGATGAACTTGTGATGACAGCTCTAAATGGTCTCACTAGACCTTGGGAGTCATTCATTCAAACTATGTGTGCCAGAAAAGAAAGTATGAAGTTTGATGTAGTATGGGAAGATTGTGTTCAAGAGGAGGCTAGGGTTGCCAACAGAGAAGCACTTCTCAAAGAGGATGACCAAGCTTTGGCCACCCACACCAAAAGAGGAAAGAGAGGCTACTTCAAGAAAGTAAACCACAAAAAGCCTCAACCCTCTCATAGATTCAAAAAGAAAGGGGGAGACATCTCCACAGTCCAATGCTTCAATTGTCTCAAGCTAGGACACTATGCCAGAGACTATACCCTACCAGAGAAGAAGAAGAAAAGGTTTGTTCACAAAACACATCATGCTCATATGGCAGAAGATGACAGTGAAGAAGAAGAAGAAGAAGAAGAAGAAGAAGTAGAGGAAAGGCCTAAAACGAAAAGATCTAAAGTAAAGAAAGAAGAACCAGAAGAATATGTACTATTTTCTGCTCTCTCTGGATATGTGTCTCCTGGTGAAGGCACTTGGCTCATTGATAGTGGTGCTTCAAAGCACATGACAGGTCATAAGGAAACTCTCTCCAAGATTGAAGAGAAGTCTTCACCCCAGAAGGTATCTCTAGGAGATGATTATCAATATCCCATCAAGGGAATTGGTGAAGCAAGCTACAAGCTTGATTCAGGAACACCTTTGAAGATGAAAGAAATTTTATATGTCCCAGGTTTAAAGAAGAATCTACTTTCTATCTCAGCACTAGACAAGAAAGGCTTTAGAGTAGCCTTCATAGATGGACAAGTGCTCATGTGGTCCAAAGGAAAATCAATCAAAGATGCAATTGTCATTGGTGAAGAAGAAGGAGGACTCTATAAACTCAAGGGTCATCCAGAATCTTCCCTTGCTCATGAAGTTTCGAGTCCCAGTGAACTATGGCACAGAAGACTAGCTCACATCAACTATAAAGCTTTACCCTATGTGAGTAAGATGGTCATAGGATTACCAAACTTGAAGGTTGATCATGATGGCTCATGTAAAGGATGTAAGAAAGGGAAGAATATCAAGAATCCCTTTCCGAAAAGTGACACAAAGACTAAGAGCTCTCTAGAACTAATACACTCAGATGTATGTGGACCTATGCCTACCACATCTCTAAGTGGGTTTGAATATTATCTCTCCTTCATTGATGACTATTCAAGAAAAACTTGGATATACTTCCTAAAGGGTAAGAATGAAGTTTTTGGAAAATTCAAAGAGTTCAAGGCTCTAATAGAAAACCTCTCAGACAAGAAAATCAAGATTCTCAGAATAGATAATGGTGGAGAATATACTTCAAAGGAATTTGAAGATTTCTGTAAAGAAGCTGGAATCAAAAGGGAACTAACCACTCCTTACAATCCCCAACAAAATGGGGTAGCTGAGAGGAAAAATAGAACCATCATGGAAGCTGTAAAGACTATGATACATGATCAAGACCTTCCCATGTATCTATGGGCTGAAGCAGCCAAGACAGCAGTATATGTGCAAAATAGACTATCTCATAGTGCTCTTGACTTCAAAACTCCAGAAGAAGTATTTACAGGAAAGAAGCCTGAGGTAAGTCATCTCAAAATATTTGGGTGTCCTGTGTACATCCACATTCCAAAAGAAAAGAGATCCAAATTGGATCCCTCAGGTAAGAAGGGAATGTTTGTTGGTTATTGTGAAACTTCCAAAGCCTTCAGAATCTACATACTAGGTTTCCATCATATAGAAATAAGTAGAGATGTAACCTTCGATGAGGAAGCAGCTCTCAAGAAATCTAGAAAGTGTCAACTTGAAGAAGTTTATGAAGAAGATACATCTCCCAGAATCTCAGAGACTGTTCACATACCTGAAGAGGACATACCAGAGGATCATGACATGCTGGAACCACAAGAACCTCCTGTTGCAGAATTATCTAGGAAAAGAAGACCAGCATGGGCTAAAGATATTATTCAAGGAGAAGAAAGATATGGTGCTCCTGAAGGCTCCACTAGAGAAAGGAAGAAACCAAAGCTAGTGTCCAACTATATGGCCCTGATGTGTGATCTTGTGGATCAACTACCTACTAGCTATGAAGAGGCAGCTCAAAAGAAAGAATGGGTAAAAGCAATGACTGAAGAATATCAGTCAATAATGAAAAATGATGTTTGGGATATAGTTCCCAAACCAAAAGATAAAAGTGTGGTTTCTTCCAAATGGATCTTTAAAATAAAACATGCTGCGGATGGAAGTATTGAAAAATACAAAGCAAGATTTGTAGCCAGAGGTTTCTCTCAGGAGGGAATTGACTATGAAGAAACATTTGCACCAGTTGCTAGGTACACTTCAATTAGAACTATCATGGCTCTTGCATCCATGATGAAATGGAAATTACACCAAATGGATGTTAAGACAGCTTTTCTGAATGGTGTAATTGAAGAAGAAGTATACATAGAGCAACCACAAGGTTTTGAGATAAATGATGGAAGGACTCATGTATGCAAACTGAAAAAGGAATTATATGGGTTGAAACAAGCTCCCAGGGCTTGGTACGGAAGGATTGACAACTTCTTAACTAGCATGGGCTTCACCAAAAGTAAAGCTGACCCAAACCTTTATCTCAAAGTGATGGATGATGAACCAGTTATACTTTTACTATATGTAGATGATCTATTTCTAACTGGAAATGAGAAACAAATTATTGAAAGCAAGAAGAAGCTTTCTTCAGAATTCGAGATGAAAGATCTCGGATTAATGCACTACTTCTTAGGCTTAGAAGTGTGGCAAGAACCAAGAGGAATCTTTCTAAATCAAGGTAAGTATACTGTGGAAATTCTGAAAAGATTTGACATGTTGGAGTGTAAACCCATGGCCACTCCCATGGACTCCAACTTGAAGATTTTGGTTAATGACTCATCAGAATTAGTGGACCTAACTCTATACAGACAGATCATTGGGTCACTAATGTACTTAACAAATACTAGGCCAGATATATGCTTTGCTATAAATACCCTAAGTCAGTATCTAGTAGAACCTAGAAAGGTTCATCTAATAGCTGCAAAGCATGTAATGAGGTACTTAAAAGGTACATTAGATTTTGGTCTACTCTATGATGGAAGTCATGAACTCAAATTGCATGGATACTCAGATTCTGATTGGGCAGGCAGTGTATCAGACAGAAAAAGTACTTCAGGTGGATGTTATAGCCTTGGATCTGCCATGATCTCTTGGTTCAGCAAGAAACAATCTAGTGTGGCTCTCAGCTCTGCTGAAGCAGAATACATAGCTGCTTGCTCTGCCAGCTGTGAAGCAGTATGGCTTCGGAAACTGTTATCTGGAGTGTTTGACTTAGAAATGGATCCCACTATGATTATGTGTGATAATCAAAGCTGCATCAAGACGACAGAAAATCCTGTGTTCCATGATAAGTCAAAACACATAGAGATACGATACTTCTATATTCGAGATATGGTGCAGAAAGGAGCTATCAAGCTTGAGTACGTGAGCACTGAAGATCAAATTCCTGATATCCTGACCAAACCACTGTCTCGTGTGAAATTTGAATACTTTCGAGACAAGCTTGGTGTAGTTCAAAAGGACTCTCCTAGAAAGGGGGAGTAGCATGATTCCTGATGGCAAGCAAGTCTCATCAATAATGAGACTTCACTTAGTCACTTAGAAATAGTTAGATTTGGGACTATTTTATTTCTATTTAGTTTTACTTATACATGATTTTGATGTTAGATGGATTAGTGAGAATACATGCTAGATGTATACATGCTTTTGATGTTAGATGTATACATGATTTTGATGATAGATGTATTAGTGAGAATACATGCTAGATGTATACATGCTTTTGATGTTAGATGTATACATGATTTTGATGATAGATGTATTAGTGAGAATACATGCTAGATGTATACATGCTTTTGATGTTAGACGTATACATGATTTTGATGATAGATGTATTAGTGAGAATACATGCTAGATGTATACATGCTTTTGATGTTAGATGTATACATGATTTTGATGATAGATGTACTAGTGAGAATACATGCTTTTGATGATAGATGTATACATGATTTTGATGATAGATGTATTAGTGAGAATACATGCTTTTGATGACAGATGTATACATGCTTTTAGATGTATTAGTAAGAATACATGCTTTTGATGATGCTAGATATTGATTAATGTACTTGTATGGATGAGGATACTTGTACTTGTATTGATGAGAATACAGATTGATGGGATTGGATCATCCCTGGACTTTCAGTCCTAAAGAGAGCCGTAGACGTGAGGTCTCCGACAATGAAGTCCTTAGTGGACAGTTGAGGGGATTGGATCATCCCTGGACTTTCAGTCCTAAAGAGAGCCGTAGACGTGAGGTCTCCGAGAATGAAGTCCTTAGTGGACAGTTGAGGGGATTGGATCATCCCTGGACTTTCAGTCCTAAAGAGAGCCGTAGACGTGAGGTCTCTGAGAATGAAGTCCTTAGTGGACAGTTGAGGGGATTGGATCATCCCTGGACTTTCAGTCCTAAAGAGAGCCGTAGACGTGAGGTCTCCGAGAATGAAGTCCTTAGTGGAAAGTTGAGGGGATTGGATCATCCCTGGACTTTCAGTCCTAAAGAGAGCCGTAGACGTGAGGTCTCCGAGAATGAAGTCCTTAGTGGACAGTTGAGGGGATTGGATCATCCCTGGACTTTCAGTCCTAAAGAGAGCCATAGACGTGAGGTCTCCGAGAATGAAGTCCTTAGTGGACAGTTGAGGGGATTGGATCATCCCTGGACTTTCAGTCCTAAAGAGATCCGTAGACGTGAGGTCTCCAAGAATGAAGTCCTTAGTGGACAGTTGAGGGGATTGTATCGTCCCCGGACTGAGGTCCCAGAATAGAACCGTAGACTGGGTCTCCGATAATGAAGTCCTGAATGAACAGGTAGGGGATTGTATCGTCCCCGGACTGAGGTCCCAGAATAGAACCGTAGACTGGGTCTCCGATAATGAAGTCCTGAATGAATAGGTAGGGGATTGTATCGTCCCCAGACTGAGGTCCCAGAATAGAACCGTAGACTGGGTCTCTGATAATGAAGTCCTGAATGAACAGGTAGGGGATTGTATCGTCCCCGGACTGAAGTCCCAGAATAGAACCGTAGACTGGGTCTCCGATAATGAAGTCCTGAATGAACAGGTAGGGGATTGTATCGTCCCCGGACTGAAGTCCCAGAATAGAACTGTAGACTGGGTCTCCGATAATGAAGTCCTGAATGAACAGGTAGGGGATTGTATCGTCCCCGGACTGAGGTCCCAGAATAGAACCGTAGACTGGGTCTTCGAAAAATGAAGTCCTGAATGAACAGGCAGGGGATTGCATCGTCCCCGAACTGAGGTCCCAGAATTGATCCATAGACTGAAGTCTCCGAGAACTGAAGATTGGATTGTATCATCCATGGACCTATGTCCTAAAAAGAGCAGGATTGATCATCCTAGGAATATGATCGTATGATGACGATGCTGATGATCGTGTGATGACGATACTGATGATCGTGTGATGACGATACTGATGATCGTGTGATGACGATGCTGATGATCGTGTGATGACGATGCTGATGATCATGTGATGACGATGCTGATGATCGTGTGATGACGATGCTGATGATCGTGTGATGACGATGCTGATGATCGTGTGATGACGATGCTGATGATGATGCTGATGATCGTGTGATGACGATGCTGATGACGATGCTGATGACGATGCTGATGATCGTATGATGACGATGCTGATGATCGTGTGATGACGATGCTGATGATCGTGTGATGACGATGATGATGATCGTGTGATGACGATGCTGATGACGATGCCGATGATCGTAGTGATATCGACACTATTGACATTGATGTTCCAGTAACTGGATGAGTTACTGATGAAGATGAATTGAAGAAAGCTTCCGATGATTTATAGATGTATCATGTATGATGACTCCTTGCTCTTGCAGATGTTGTTATAATATCCTTTTCGTTAAGGGGGAGTGTTGAATATTGTAACTTCAAAGAATATTATATTTGTACTTTATTATTCCGGAGATGTTTCATTCCTCCGAGGTAACCCTATCATGTATCTGGAGATGTTTATTCCTCCAGGGGTTTGTATTAACTAGGGTTATTAGACCCACCATGTGTGGGTCGGCCCTGCAGTTATATTTTAGGGGTTATTAGACTTCTTTAGGTGAGGTCGGCCCCATTAGGTCTTTTAGTCAGTTGGGAGTCAAGTATAAATAGAGGAGGTGAACTCCTCATTAGATCACTCACTCACTTGTGGAAGAGTGCGCACTAGTCAAGGAGATCTGCTAAGGAGTCAAGGAGAAGGAGCACATCTTGTATTTTGGTTGATCATCTTATTGAGGAAAGCTTTGCTGGGTTTTCTACCCCATGAGGGTTTCCCAGGGTATATTGTGTGTCTATCTTGTGATTGTGTTTCTTTCAGAGATCTTGTTTGTCTATTTGGTTTAAACTTAACAATCGTGTCATCTCTAAAGATAGATTCAAGCCAAGGAAGTTATCTTAAAGGTATTATGTGGAATAATCACATTGAAATAAAAGAAGGGTATCATCTGAGAAACTTTCTTAGTAATCAACATTCCTATCTTATTGTTAGACTATGATAAAGGATGATAAACTCTATGATAGCCTCAAGCTGTCTCATGTATCTGTTATTCTTCTTGATGTACACTATACTTTCCAATCTTGTTATCCAGTCTAGTGTTGATAACAGTGGTTATAGACTTTGAAACCCTTTTAACAATAGAGTCACAGATGAGTAATCATCACTATGAATTACAATATTAATGGGACAGTGAAGAACCATGAATAGCCAGTGATTTGGTTTCTTACACTACATATCCTTTTCTAAGCATAACCGTTGATTGGGCCTCTCTTATGCTTTTATTTAGTAAGCAAGGTAAGCTAGGTGCTCTGCATCTGCCTTTGCCTTTGCATGATCACGTAGTAATACAGGAGCATAACCGCCATATTATACCTTTGCTTAAAAAGGTCTTTCCTCGGCGGATGGAACTGGGATCAACCAGATCCGGAACTTGAAGGGATGCCGCTACGGGTGCTGATTCAACTTTATCAACTTATGGTATAGTGAAGCATCTTGGTGTTTATGCGTAAGGTTTCTTTTTGGTAATCGAATGGGTATTTACCCTATACCTTAATATATATTTACATTTACATATATTAATTAAGTATTATAGCTCAACAAGGTTTAACTGTGATTTCCAAAGGTATTGGAGGAATAAAAGATGTGAGAAGTGTAACTACCACTTAACAAAAGGAGAGTGTTGTCGTTAAATTTTAATGTGAGAAGGTGGACGGACTCTCCAAGAGAGAGTGTTGTCATTAAATTTTAATGTGAGAAGGTGGACGGACTCTCCAAGAGAGAGTGTCGTCGTTAAATTTTAATGTGAGAAGGTGGACGGACTCCTCGAAAGGAAAGTGATGCCGAGATCTTTGCAGCATGATGAGGTAATTTCGGGGTCGATTCCTATATCTTAGCACTCACAGTTGACGAGAAGGGGGGGGGTGATGTGCCTCAACGGATGTTGAGTCAGCGAGGCAATATATATAGCTGCAGTCGGATTAGAAAGAGGGGGACGATCTTAGGATTGGGGTTACGGATAAGCATCTGATATCTCTGCGTTTGAAGATCGTTGAGCTATGTCCTGGAGATTCCATTCCCTGAATGGATCGCTACCCAAATCGTGTTCAATTTTTGTATGAGGCGTTTACACAGTAACCTTCCAGTTTGGAACTCTGCGCTATATGGCTGTTACAACGTCAACAATAGCGATCGGTTTGCGATAAGGTTTGTAGGTCTTGCGATAATGATGGGTGTAAGTAATCTTTGTACCCCTATTGATTATTATGCTAAAACTCTGTATGAGATGCGTCCAAACTTGGGTAAAAGCGATAGGACATTTCTTTCCTTGTTGGGTTTTGCTTCCATCGATTCATGTGTGGTCCTGGAGAGTTGTTGTATTAAACCTTTAACCTCTGTGTACAATGTATAGTATAAGCAACTTGCTGGATTAACGCAGTATGAACTCGATACCTCTGTGTGTGTGACTTTTGTTCCTCACAGCATCAAATCATTTTGTACAGACAGATAATGTGATGAGTCTATCCCCTTTGGTTTTAGAATAAACATTGTAGGCGATGTTCCTGAGGTGATGGAAAACTTAGTATAGATCTGCTTGTTCGTGGTATAATGAAAGATGGCATCTGAACTAGATGAGCCACGGTTGCATCCTGTAGAACGAGTTTGTTTTTCTTTAGGACTCGAACCCCGCGGATTGTTTCCTACGGTGTACCCTTGTGGTGATCCCATAACTCTGTTTCTATGAGTTTTTATATTGTCTGTATTGCTGCGTAGAGTACTGACTCTGAGATTTATGCTGGCGAATGATCCCGCATTTGTTGGTGAATATGTTTACTGCTTGATGATCCGGTATTAGTGGTAAATGCGTTGCTGCATAAATGATCCGATCGGGGGGTAGTTGATGAATGCGTTTACTGCTGGAATGATTTCTGTATTTGGTGAATACGATGGATGCTTAGATGATTCCTGTATAGATGAATGTCTGTTATCAATTGAGTTTTCTTTTATTGTTCCTTTGCTGTGATTGTTCCTTTATATCTTTTCGATCTGGGATGATCGCTGCAGGGATATTACATACCTTGTGGAAGAAGATGTGTCGTAAATCCTTGTCAACTATATTTATTTTTATTTGCATGTACTCTGCAGTAAGTCAAAACGCTTTTCTTCTGGTGCGTATATCCCAATCCTTTTTATCCCTTTCAGTATTTATTTATACTTATGCAATATTGTGGGAAGAGGACAGCTATGGGGCTCGCTTCAGTTCCTTTCCTTACCTAATGGTTAATACTTTAATTATGGGATGGAGTGCGATTAGGAGCACCTCAGTGAAACCCGATCCTAGGACTTGGGCTGTCTATTATGTATATATATTGTATTATAATACTTGATCAGGATGCTCTTGAGTTATATGTATATATACAAATAGAAGTCTGTCTTCAGATCAGTAATTTATGGTTAATGTAACCTCCGTAAGGAAATAAACCTATAGTATTGTCTTGATCCAAGCGGAGTAAGAATCTCACTATATCGTTCTCACTATATTCTATATATATATAAAAGCTCTCCAGGTAAGTTTAAATGTTGCTAGACTTGTAAATATAATGATTGTTTCATGTACAGGGGATTGGTGGTTATCATATAAGACTCTTGAATTAATGTTTTTATATTAGAGATATAGTGAAGCAAATTTTATGCCTATTATCTTAGAAGTTTTAGTAATAGTTCCTAAATGACGAATATGAACACTTTATCATTTGTAGCTTAGGGATTTCGAAATGTTTTCTAGGATAGAGGTTTTGTGAACAAGGAATTGAAACCCATACAGTTAAGTGGATCTATTTTATTATAGATAAGGGGAAATGAGTAATCTACGATAAGTTCTTGGTATATATTTAAGATATTGGTATAAGAAGTACATTATACATATTGGAATATGGGTATAAATAAGAAGTATGTTTAGGGTATGTTTTATTTCAAGGAGGTCTTCTTTATGGAGAGGCATTAAGGGGAGAATCGCAACAAGTGTTGTGGAATGTAACCAAATTTGATTTTTGAGTAAATAATAAAAGAATGCACACACCTTTTGTGGACTAGCCCGTGTACGGGTGAACCACGTTATATTTTGTCTCCTATGTTTCCTATGGTGTCTCTCAATGTGTCGTATGTATGAATATTCGTTTCTGCCCTTAAAAATGTTATGATTACTTGATGTATACGATTCATATACAAGGTTGGTTGTTGATAAAATGTTTCGCTTATGATTATGATGTTTTTATGATTACTTGATGGATACGATTCATATACAAGGTTGGTTTTTGATAAAATGTTTCGCGTATGATTATGATGGTGTTATTACCATTGTTTTATCGAAAGAAGTATTTGTTCTAAAGATGCATATTAAGACATAATGAAGTTTCTTGTGTTTCCCGCAAGATTTAAGAATTGGTTAACTTATCAAGTTTAGAATTTAATTAGTTGAAATTAAAACGCATATCTTTTCCTTGGTGAGTATAACGACATTTGTAAACAGTAATGAGTTGTCGCAAGTTTATTTTATTTATTTATTTTGTAAAGCAGTATTTAAAGAAATCAAACCCACACTTTATGGTTCCGCATATATTTAAGTGACATTTTAGGCACTTAGAAAATTTTTTAAATTCTATGAGATTTCGAGTTCGTGACATTAGGTCTTCAGACAAAGGGAAAATTTGCATGTCCATTTTGTGGTCCTAATATCAAATCTCGTCGTTCAAAAAGCTTAGGAATGGAGGTGTTTGATGAGTATAGGCACTTCCTCTCCAAGAATCACAGGTATCGAACTACCGAAAAACATCTTTTCAATGGCAAGCAAGAGACTGCATTAAAACCAAAGAGAATGACACCTCAGCTATGGAAGTTGAAATATAATAGAAATTGTCAAGGTACGTATAATCAATCATTGTATTATATGATCATATTGTATTTTATTATACTGTGTGTTGTTTAGTGTAATTGACATTGATTTAATATTTAATTTCATCATTGTCGTTCATGTGATCATGATGAAGGCATTAATGGGATTCCACAAGGAATGAAAAGTTATCCTAGACAATTTAGTAGGTTGCCCTACTATGAGCACCTAAAAATTGCTCATATATTTGATACAATGCATATCGGAAAGAATGTGACTGAAACATTATGGCAAATATTGGATGGAAGGAGTTACAAAGAAAAAATTGTCAAAATTTGCAAAGACATTCAAGATAACAACCATGCAATGAAAGAAGTCATTAAATTTCATAGCAACGGAGAACAAATTAATATAAACTCACTTCCACGGATGTTAACGGACTAGCAAAGTAATGTTGTAAAAGAAGTCATTCAAAAAATTAAATTTCCCACGGGATTTTGTGCGAACATGAAGAATATCATAACAAAGAAAGGTGATTTCACGAGGGTGAAAACTCACGATTGGCATGTCTTCATGAAGGTAATAATTACTATGGTATGCATATAATAAATTTTTTTTTTTTTTCCAGTGAATATGGTTGGTATTGTTGTTTGTCTAGTACTCTTTTCTGATATACTGAAACTATTAGTATATTATTGTTATAGTATGTTCTACCTCTCTCTATCCCAAACAACTTCGACAACAATGTCAAGCAAATAATCTATAGTCTCGGGAAATACATGAGGTAAGTGGTGATTTTTCCATGTGCTTACTGTTTGTTTAATTCAACATAGAACTTATTCTTAATTTGATTTTCATTCTCTACTTCATGTTACGTAATATAATGACTTTTTCTTTAATATCTTGATTGGGTTGTCATGTCACTTGTATATGGTTGTCATCTAAAGAATTCCATAAAGAAGACATAAAGTATTGGAGGAGAGAAATTCCTCGTCTCATGTGTGAAATGCAAAAGCATCTACCTTCAACATTTTTCAATGCACAGGAACACTACCTCATACACCAAGTTGAGGAGATTAAACTGTGTGGACCTGCGCACTCAAGTTCCATGTGGATGGTTGAGAAGCACTTGAAATTTTTGAAGGGTTTGGTTAGACAACGAGCATATGCTGAGGGTTCTATGATGGAGGGATATATGGTATACCAAAACATGTTGTACATCAGTGAATATCTTCCTATATTGGTGTCAAAGCTCAATTTACGTCGCATTTGTGATCCAGACTCCAAAAATGATTTCGAAGGGGAGTACCCGAAGGGGAAAGGTAGATCGAGGAAGGTGAAAGGTAATATAACACATTTCACTGGTGATTTTTATGTTTATATATCATACATATTGTATTTTTTTATTTAGTATTTTGCATCATTTTATACTGTAATTATATACTTTTTTAAGTGACTAATATACATTTTCATTGAATTTTAATTTTATTGTCATCAAACAGTTGGTTGAGAGTGGGATGCAATTCATTTATACATCGCAAACAATCTTGACAGGATGAAGGTATGGATCGAAAAATATGAACAATCTGGCCATGGAATATCATGGGAAGGTGTGGCTTCATCGGTTAAAGCTGCACATCGCAATGGAGACACCAATCTAACACAAAGGGAAATCAATTTAGCAAGAGGTTTAAAAGATAAGCAGGTAAGCATATTAATCAACGGCACTATTTATTTATTTTTTTAAATATTGTCGTTGTACGTCACATTGATTATTTTCCTTTTATGGCATTATGATAAACATGCACTACTTTATCATAAATATGGTGTCATTATGTAATCTTTTCCTGTATGGCTTGTTGTACTAGGTAAAACACCATAAGGCTATGTGGTGCAATGGATGTAGATATCACATCAAAAAGTGTGATGAAACAAAGAAAACATCTGATCATGGGATATCTGCAATCTTTGAGGTGACCAATGTTTCTTCTAGAAGTGACAGACATCCAGAACTATCTTGAAATCGATATTATGGGTATTTGGAAGACATTCTTCAGTGTGACTTTAACTCCTTCAAGGTATTTCTGTTTGTTGTCAAATGGTACAGGTGTCGATTGAATCAATGTGATCCCGATAAAACAATTATTGAACATGATAATGGTTTTACCATGGTAAATACAAGGTTGTTTGATCCAGGAACGAAGCCCTATGTTCTTCCAACCCAATGTGAACAGGTATTTTACTCTGAGGTTCCAGGTAGAGCGGGTTGGTCATTTGCTGTGAGACACGATCCAAGGGGAAGGACGGTAAAGTATAATGTAGATGAAGATAATGAATACGTTCTTGAAGAAGAAGATGCCGTTGAAGATGATCATGATCCACATGAGTTAGATGATATTCTTGTTCCAGAAGAAGATGTCGAAGAACTTCTTGAATAAGATCATGATGTATATTCAGACAATGTCCATGAAGATGATATCGACGATGACATGATGATCATAACTGACATTGACAACGATGATGATATGGCCAATCCTTACAATGTTGAATCTGGATCATCAGATGATAGTACAGACGATCACTTAGATGAAGAAGATGATGAAGACCATTGAAGTTTCTGATCAAGTATGCATTACTAATAATAAATTATTAACTGTTTCTTAGCTAATTTACATTTTCCTGTATGTTAAAATTAGAAACCTTTCTTGTTATTTAGTATGAATGAGAAAAGACATTAAAATTTTTTGTACATAGATATTTTTTTCGGGTTATATTGGGGAATTGAGAGTGATGAGAGGGGGGGGAGGGGCCATTAGAGCTTCCACCTTCATGTGGTTGGCCCTGTTTAGTAGAGAATATGAAATTATTCTCGAAATAGAGAGAAGCTTATAATTAAGGAAATGTAGTACAATTATCATGCTACCCCAAATGGAGTACTACTTGATCATCAATATCATCTTCGTCATGATCACCATCTTCATCATTGTCACCATTCTTCATCATCATGATCATCATCGTCATTTGAAATCTTCATCTTCATCATCGTCATCATCATAATCATCATCGTTGTCTTCATCATCATCATCATCATCATCATCCCCATCTTGATCATCATCATCGTCATCATCATGATCATCGTAATCATCTTCGTCTTCATCATCATTGTCGTTGTCATCACCACCAACATCATCATCATCATCATCATCATCATCACCATCAACTTCATCATCGTCATCATCATCATCATCATCACATTCATCATGATCATCATCATCGTCATCATCAATCTGAATCATGATCATCTTCGTCATCATGATCATGATCATCTTCGTCTTCATGATCGTCATCATCATCATCATCGTCGTCGTCTTCATCATCATCATCATCATCATCGTCCCCATCTTGATCATCATCATCGTCATCATCATGATCATCGTTAATACATGTTATTTTGGTATTAGATGTTTCCATGTACATAATAAATCATCCTTGGTGTGCCAAGACTCAAAACAGTAAAGATATCTCACTCACATGTTAAAGATTCCCAATTCCATGCTTGTGTGGTGGTTTGGGGAACTTATGAACCTAATTCACATTCACAACCATAACCTATGGTTAGTGTTCCACTAACCATAGGCCATGAATCTACTAGTATCCTAAAACACTAACATAGTAGCCCTTAAATAACGATTAATGTCCCATTATAACAATTAAACCGCTAGCAGGCCTAACTCCTTCCAAACCTAACCTTGTGTATGGATACAAATTACAATACATCTTGTTACCAATGTGACCCATATTGTAGGAATTCTTATCACATCGCTAGTGCCAAGAAGATTTTTTAGTTAGAGATACAACATAATGAAAGAAAATATAAATTCATAACTCACACACTAAATTTAACTGATGTAATTAACATATGCACCTTACCTATCATGCACATAAGTAATGTGCCTAACTAACAAAAATCATGCATATAAGCAATGCAAATAAGAGATGCACCTAGTACACAAATCTCATTGGTAAACATTATCCTTTTAATAAAAGGTTAGTTCATGCTTAGTCAAATGGGCAAGGCATATTCCATATGTAGCCTAGTGTGGTTATTTGAGGCACCATATACAAGACATGATCCCCATAGGTGGTTGTATGGTTTAACATCCTAGTTTTTTACCTCAAACCATCGTATGGTTCTAAATAGTCTTCCATGGTGTTCTAAATAGAAAAATGGACAACATAACATACTCATAGGCTAAAGATTCCTTATGTAGTCCCATGATCCCTAGAGGAAATTGTACTTTCCTAAGACTCTATATTTTAACCTAGGACCATATGTCTTTTTCAAAACCTCAAAATAGATGCCCCCAATAGATGATTCTGAAAAGGGTGATGTCAAATACATCCATCATATTTACATCGAGTGATACCGATGATATTGTACTTTAAGGATGGCATGCTCTTCTGACAATGACCCGATCATGGACATGTCTTTGGAAATGGTAGGGAGGAAAGATTTCATCCTTGCCAATTGTAGTGCCCTTGGTGTAATGGACATAAGATAAGGAGATGTTGTTTTTGAAGAAGAAGATGATGATGATGATAATGATGATCACCTCTATGATGAAGATGATGGTCGTGATGACAACAATGATGACGATGATCTAGTTATCAACATCATCATCATCATCATCATCTTTGTCACTGATATTGTCATTGTCATCACTATTGACATTGTCATCATCGTTATCACTGACTTCATCATCAAAATTTTAATTTATTTTTTTTAATAAAAAAATATTTTTAAACTTTAAACCTTATTTTTATTTTTATATTAAATCTTTTTATTTTATTTTATTTTTTTATATGAAAAAATGCATACATAAATATTAAAATTAATAAATAAAAATCATACAAATTAATAAATATTAAAATATATATTAAAATTAAATATATAAAAATTAAAATTAATGTGTAGCAATATAAAAAATATAAAAAAAACATAAAAGAAAAATAACAAAAACTACAAATATAACATTAAAAAACTTAAAAGAAAACAAAACTTACCCTGCTCTTACCCTGCTCCTCCTGACCAGCTCGAACCTCCCGATGAGCATGAACCTGCATTGTACACAAAACTTACCCTACTCCTCCCGACAAGCTCGAACCTCCCGACGAATGCGAACCTACATTGTACACCCGCGAACCATTACGGCCAGCCTAGTGTTGATAGCCAGTGCCGGTTGATAGCCTGTTTGTTGACAGCCAGCCTGTTGATAGCCATTCTCTGAGTGAGGCCGTAGAGGATCAGGTCGAGGAGGTTGAGGAGCCGAAGGTGGTTGAGGATGTCGAGGAGGTTGAGGAGCTGAGCACTGCAATGCCTACCAAATCGGTAAGATTCGGCTATATATCTATGTTTGTTGAGATTTTGAGGATGCCACGAATACCCAAAATGCTAAGTGGTTTGGCCTTGGGGCCCTGTGTCTGTATAAATGTTGATCTGTGTATAAAATTTAAGGGTTGGGAATCCGAATGTGCTTCTGCATTTTCCTTTTTAAACGATGGATGATTGTATTAGTTGCTATTCTAATGTTTTAATGGAACAAACCATTTTGCATTTCTATCTTATGGCTAATCGCTTTTGCACTTTGATTTTATCACTGAAATCATTAATGGCTGTGTAAACTTCTTATGCACGAGATGACCCTAATGCTCGGGGTTTATGAGACTCGAACCCTGGATGGAAATCGTATTTGAATAGGGTTTATGAGACTCGAACCAATTTATAAAAAGCTTTTGAAAGAGGTAGATCTAGAAGCCACCCATCCTGAAGAGCTTTTGCCATAACTTGTCCGAGAAGATGAAAATAATTTTCTACCTTGGAAAATTGACTTCCGTGCAAAGAATCTCCATTAGGTGGCCATGGGCAAGGAAATAACCCCTGAGGACCCTGCACAAACTCTTTAGTTTCAACTGTAGGGATTGTACTGACTTTGTTTTTATGCAAAAATACTCCATGGTGTTCAACATCCTGCATCTCAACATTTTCTGTCGTGGCAACTTCCTTAAAACAAGAACCTAACCTCCACATTCCAAGCACTTTCTTTTGTAATTCATGGCTAAGAAGGGTATAGAACTCCAAAGTTGGACCTAGACCTGTGCCAACCTCTCCAAAGTACTCCACTTCAAGAACTTCCTTATTACTACCATACATCTCCATTACCTTCATAGCTCAATCCAGTATATGGTGCCTATAAACACGAACCTTTTGACATTGCACCCTACCAACTCGTACTTCTAAATTATTATTGAAGTTTGAAGTTTCAGCACTCTGTTTCTACTACAAGCACTGTAGGGCACGAGATAACCCAAATGAAAGTGAATAGAAGTATTTCCTTCTTGTCTCAAATGGAAACAAGAATGGGCATGCTTTGGTTAATTGGTGACACCAAGAAGGTAGACCTCCACTGAATAGTGCTAGAGGATCTTGCATTTGCCGTGCTAAGTTTCCATGTTCTCATCAGAAGTTTTTCCTAGTAATGTTTGTAGAAATTGAACAAATGCAGAAGATTGGTTGTCTTTATATGAACCTAATTCCTAATTAGTACTGGAACAGAAGTTTCCATGTGACAGGCCATAAGTTGGTGCTTACTAGTCTCTTATCACTAGATAAACCCAATTCTTAGTACAAATGCTCAAATATGTGTGAAGATTGCAAATATATGTACTTGCATCTAAAAATCAATGAACTCAAAACACTTCGAATATTGAAATTAATCTTTTTGAATGTAGATTTGACCAGTAACTTAAAGTATTAATAAAATGGGGTCGAAAAAAAGAGAGAAATTTGATAAGAGGAGCAATATATTAAATTTTATCAACTCAACAACTATCATTATAACAAATGAAAGAGTACCCATGAAACATCAATTGGCTACTAAGAGAGTATTCTCCATTAACATAGCTATAGACAAGTACAAGGTAATTTGTAGGTAGAACAACATTACTCTAAGAGAGCTTGAAAGGATTTGTCCCAACACTACCCAAGACTCTCTTAATCCAACTATTTAGAAGTCAATACAAACCATGTTGATAGCAAGGGAGGTGATGGGAAATAGGACAACACCCATTTTTTCTAGGTGATCCTGGTAGCTCACATATGTGAATGCTGGTAGAAACCATGTTTAAGGATTATGTTGGCATGCAATGTCTCACAACTTAACACTATCTTCATTTTCCTTTTGAGGAATTTGAGAACAAAGGTTTTAGTTCTTAATTTGACATGGCCCATCCATTGAAACGCTTGTCATTTCGTGCTCGATAGGGACTAGCCACTGCGTAGCTTATCTATTTCTATTCTGTTTTCATAAATATTTTTCATATTATCAAAGAAGGTCATTAATCATCAAAAATAACCAAATTTTTAGGCATTTAAAATAAAGAGGATACACCTAATGAAGACCCCTTCCTCCCTTTCTTTTTTCCTTTTTAATCCTTCCCATGCATTTGATCTCAAGAAAATGGTAACCATAATTTAGGTATGCATAGTTGTTTAGAGGTCGTCACCAGAATACCATTAGGCTTGATGGAAAGGTGCAATGATACCTATGGTGGGGTGGGGGATTATAGGTCATGGCGTCCAGTCATGTGGGGGGCTTGAGCTACCCTTGATTCCTACGGGGAATAGCAAGGTAGTATAAACAAATTTAAGAAAACATGTGATGTACCATTAATGTCATCAAACATCATCAACATCTACTTCAAGAAATTGGCAAGTGGAATTTTGTTTCATTGCTCAATTCGGGAGATATCATTAGTAGAAGCACTAACACTAAAGGTTTTTACATTGGGTTTCAACAATCAATATCTCACTCCACAAGCCATGGATGGATGAGTTCCATATACGACTGGAAATATATCTTAAACATCTAACATGGATATCTAATTGAATCTCATTGCTTCGCTTATAGTAAAAATTATGAACAGATTTGCAACAAGAGGTCTATTACTATTAGAATCACTATTTTTCATTGTGATTTTTTACTATTATATCAAATCCACTTTTTCCATGTAAAAATAAACCATCACATTAGAATTCAATGTCAAGGTCAATCTTTCATTACCAAGTTAGTTATGTGTCATCCACAAAACCATGGTTACAATTTAGCCACAAAAAGCCCTCTTCATTGGTAATCAACAAATTGTAAACATCTTCCTTCCATACACATTATGTCGTTTTTTTGTAACATTTTTAAAATTAATAGGACCATCATCTTGTAAGGGGGATGGATTGATTTGAATCTTGGGGGGTTTATAGTCCATGTTTCGGATCCATAAGTTATCAAGACATATTTTTATTAAATATAAAACGGAATATGACATGTTAAATGTAATTGTTCAATGTGTACTTAATCGAAGTTGACTTAGTAAACATATGACAATTATAAGTTGTCAAAAAAGAAAGATTTAAGATTTGGAAGAGAGGTCCCAAAATTTACCTCATTACCTTTAAGTGTTCATCTTAATAGAATAAGAGTCTACCCCATTTCTCTCGCTCTCTCTCATGTTGTCATGCTTATTCATTTATTTATTCATTATCGTGCATCATCTTTAGTGGTTTTCGTCATTGTTCCTTCACTTATAAAATTGAAAGATCTTGTGATTTTTCTTTGCGTTGTATATTATATCTCCTACTTTATTCAACATTAAAGCCTTACCAGATCTCAACTCTCAAGATTCATATCAAAATATGCCTACATTACATGGGTTTTAAATTGAAATAATGTCTCCTAGCATACACGCTTATTCACAATGTCATGCTTATGCTTGCTAATTAGGTTTAAACATTGCCATGCATTTTAGTCATTAGAAGTAGAAGAAAGTTATTGTTAATGGATTCATTTAATTTGAAAGAGTAGTTATAGTTTGAAAGAACTCTCTCCTTACCTTAGCTAGTATTCATTGAAAGGAAAGGCTTATTTTAATCATATGCATTTGCATGGTTTGAGTCAGTCATCACACCACGAGTTTCACTTCCATCACCTGATTGAGTAATACAACCACTAAAATTTACACCCCATAACTAAACACACCATAACCTCACTTGAGGAGAAAAAGAATTTGCTAGTTAGGTAGGACACCGAGGATAGGCATCCAAATAATTCCCCCTTGTCATTATCATCTAAGACATAGTTGTTGTCCTCTAGGGTACCAAAATCCTCTAGTATTTGTTGACATGGTCATACACCAGTTTGTGGAGGGGCCTCCTGTTGTTTCAAGGGTTAAACTGCCATGAGATCGAGAAGCAGATGGACTATGTGGAATGCCGCATTCCACTTAGCCCTAAGGAAACATCGATCATTGTCTTCCTTGTATTCTCCAGCCACCATAATGGTGATACAAGGGTGATAAGGCAGAAGCACCGAAAACCTTTTTCGATGTGTCATGAACGAGGTAGCTTAGTGGCTTTTCTACTAGGGCTCTTTTACCCAAGATCCCTTTCGGTAGAGGGATATCCTTCAAATTCGATCTCTCACTTCGTATTGTTCGACTCGGATTTCATCACCTTACGAAGGATACAATTTGTCGAGGTCTCGAGCTCCTAGTTAGGAAGTTTGCTTGCATTTTCACCTATTTAGAGGGTCTTTTTCTTTTTAGTGCTACTTGTTGGCATTCTGGCCACTTTTGTTTCAGCTCACTTACTGTGACATCGGTCCCAATACAATTTTTTGAGCTTGTTTTTTTTGGCCTGTGAGCCTTGTCTTTTCATATCTCCCCTTCTGCCCGCTCGGTTGCTTTAGGGTTTTTGAGTTCATACACAGTAGTTACCAATACTTATTTGATGATGTGTGATGTCCTCTTCTCCTAGGTCTTCGAGATGGTTGAGTTAGATGGTCTTCTGAAGGGACTGAACACCCCTTCATGGAACCACTAACGCTTGAATGTAGGAGTAGTCTAGAGGACCATGTGATCACATCCCCGTGTGGACTTTTTTGTTTACTGTGATGATGGTCTTTTAAGTTATATGGAACAATGGTACATTTGAGAGAGAGATGAATGGTTGTACCCCACCTTGGTCAATTGTCTTATTGTCCTTTCATTTTGTCGATAGTATTTTTGTGGTACCTTGCCTTTTACCTTTTGGGTGTTTTACTGATATTGGGATATCTTGTGATTTGTACCACCTTTTATGTATTAGGTCTTGTGGGTACTATGGTAGTTTGTCCACATTTTAGGTACACCCACTTTCTCCAAATTGTTATGAGTCTTTATACCCACTTCGTACCACACTCCTGACCTTTGTTAGGAAGATTGCATGCTATCATACCTTTTGGGTACTATTTGAGTTACAAGAGGTAGTTACAAGGAGCTATTGCATATATGAGGTAGTTACAAGGAGACACTGCATATATGAGGTAGTTACAAGAATCTATTGCATATATGAGGTAGTTACAAGGAGATATTGCATATATTGATTTGTACCACCTTTTATGTTTTTGGTCTTGTGGTTATAACTATGGTAGTTTGTCCACGTTTGAGGTAGTGTACACCCCCTTAGTCCCAAGGGTTATGAGTCTTTATACCCATTCTTTCTTTTTTTTACTTGTACCTTACTGGTTGGTCTTTGTATTGAGCCTTTTTGCTATCATTGAATTTCTTTGATTGAATGTACCATAGCCCAGTCTTCTCTCTCTCTCTGGTTTGTACTAGCCCTATCATAGGGTCACTTGGTTCCTAGAGTTGACTGGCCTCTAAGAGGCACAATCATTTCTGAAAGTAACTCTTCTGAGTATATTACAAGAAATGTCTACACTAAAGTAATCAAATATGTGGTAAATAGTTTTCACTAAGTAGCCAGGACTTGTAGCATTAGAGGAGATCCTGTAGCGTGTATGTGTAGTGTTTCATGTGTGTTACATGTGTGATGTAGCGTTAAATCAAATAGTAAAAAAAAACTCATAAATATTGCGTGACTTTCTACTCTTAAGAAAGATAAATTGGTCATCTTCCGATCATCACTTGAATGCCTACATGTTGACAAAGGGAATGAGGATCAAGTAAAATTATAAAAGGCGATACACGTCAACTTTTAAGAGGCGTTATGCCTTGCGATCGAATCTAAACTTTTTTCCAATGGTGCAGGTAGAACCAAACAGGTATTTGTCTGATCTGTCTTCCTTGAGCGAGGGGATTTTAGGAAGGCTAGAGGAAAGTGCAACATCCAATAGGTCTAGAAGAATTGTATCAACTAGATGTCAAAAAACCAAAAGAAGATTCCATAGACGCAATGAATTTTTTCTCAGTCAAGGGGGGGCATGTTCCTATGGTGATGAGACAAAAGACGATGAAGAGGTGCCCTTGAGGTACAGACATTTAGTGAAATAATGGGTACCGAAAGATCTTCCTCCACTGAACACTGATTTTTGTGTGAATGAGAAAATATATCGAATTGCACCGTCGTCGATACATGGTTTTGGGTTGTTTTCCATGGATTGCATCTTGGTCGGTTACGGGACATGTACAAAATTTATGGAGTTTGTTGGACCCATATACAACTACAACGATTGGATGTGCCTTCTCCGATATACAAAATGTATGCGTAGCTATGGATTGTCAAAAAACTATTTACAATTGAAAGACAAAAATCAAAATAAAGGAGGAACATTGTACATGGACGGAAGGCCAAAGGCTACAGGGAATATTGCGGGGTTTATAAACATTTCACAACTAGGGTCTACAGTTAAGCAACTAAATTGTGAATTTGAGGGGCGTGAAGGAAACCATGTTTTTGTAGTTGCTATTAAAACAATATCTACAGGGGACGAGTTGCTTATTAATTACCCTGTGAGCCGAGTAGATACAGACAAGGTTACTATAAAACATTTTACCCAACCTTTTAGTAATAAATTAAACATCATAAGGATTTTTTGTTAGTTTATTTTGTTTACATTTCACATATTTACTTTGCAGGCCAATCATCGGGATAAATCCCTGCCAACAAATGGTCGGAGGAGTACTTCTTCCTCAACGGAGCAGGTATACTTCTTTCTAATAGTACAAATATAATAAGAAAAAAGAGTTTTTATTTGCTTTGTTTTTCCATTATCAATAACTTGGTTTGTTTTATATAATGTTATTTATATTTGATGCAGAATTTTGATCGAAAAATACACCCATTGAATGTTGATCAGATGACAACACCCTCGGGGCAACAGGTAGACCTGATTTGAATTGTACAATTAAATTATGTCAAAATGTTTTAGCATTATACTAATGTTTCAATGAATATTTTGGTTTCATTTACATAATTTTCTAGTCTATGTTTTTGATGCAGGCCAGTTCTGTAAGGTCGGCCACACCAGGGTCCGCGCAATGGGTATACATCTTTGTAATATTAAAAATATAGTATGAATAATAATTTTTTTGATGTGTTTTCTCATGAATAGTTTTGGAATCGTTTAGGTGACTTTCACTATGTTTTTTTATTAGGGTGTTGTTAGGGGCAACTCCTAGATATTAGCAGATCAGGGCAAGTCGCCTATGACCATTGATCCAATGAGTGGATCGCGATCCTTGAGGTCGCAGGTATAATTCATTTCAATTGTACCAATATAATACGTAGCATAATGTTAATTTTGTTATGTATTTTTCATGTGTATACTGGTTTCATTATGATAATGTAAATCGTGTTGTAATTTTATGAATCTATCATGATAGATATGTTACATTAATATAAAATCTCAGTAGTGCTTTATATATGTTTGTTGCAGCCCACTAGTGAATCGCAGTATGAATCAACATCGCAAGATTTTCTGTTAGAACCTGAAGTGGCAGAGGTGCTTCACGATTGCGAAAAAATTGGTGAAGCCACAGACCCGCTAAAGATGGTAGAGAAATTGTTGAATAGATATAGTGTGGAAATCCTTACTCTACTAATCCAGGTTCCATAGACAAGTGCAATCACAAAAAGGATTGCATTGTTGGAATATAGATCTAATACCTTGCGAGTAAGTTGAGGAATCTTGAATCATAGAATAATTCGTTTAAATCGTTATAATGTTCTCTTTTATATGATAGTATTGAACCTATAAGATGTAGTGTGTATTTACAGAATTATAAGGGACCACACAGTAGTGGTCAAGGTGGTGTTGGCCCCAACGAGGCTCGTGGAGAGACTTTGCACCACGACCAAACGAATCCATGTAGTTCGAATCCTTCGCCATTGTTGTTGACTGAACAATCGGCAACACGTTCCGAAACACCATGGACCCCCGCTGTGAGCACAACAGCCGCTATTGACCGACACACAACGGATCTTCCACAAGAAGGGGTTGACACCGAGTACCCTACTAATTTTGATGTTGAAGAAGCTACATTTCCAGGATATTCCCGTGTCAAAAGCACGGGAACACTGGAGACAACATTTTTGGTGGACGAAGATCTCATCCCAATAACGATATCGAGGATCCCAGGTAATTAATCATAGTTGATCAGGTTAATTAGTGTTTATAATTTCATTGTAATATACTGATAAAACATTTTTTATCAACTAATTATGATCATGGCATTATCGTTGTGCAGGAAATGATGTTTTCTATAAACATATGAATGACTTTTGCTTGGAGATATTCGGGCCCACCATCCGAACAAGGTGGGATAGACAACCGAAACATTTAAAAGATGAACTCACTAATCAATTGGTTGGCCTGTTCGGGGACAAAACCTTCAGTCATGCCAATGTCTTGAAAAAGGCTTGTCAACATGTGAAGGTTGTCTGAGACCAATATAATACACACCTCGAAAAAAACCATAGGTATAAGCGCCCACCAATGATTCCAGCAATGGAGTGGAGAGCTCTAGTGGAAGATGGCAAGGAGAAGGCTCCGAGAAGAGAAGGCAAGCTAACACCAGGAATAGGGAGGTATGCAATACTTTCCGCAATGTAATTCTAAACCTTATTATCCTTGATTTCTATATCGAACTTGGAACATCTAACGTATTTCAAGACTTGCATAGGCTATCAAACACATCAAAGCCCACAAAGGTAAGACTTGAAAAAATAGGTTAGCATAAGCTTGGCCCTAGTGGTTATTCAAATTTGGCAGCATGGATTGTAAGTTTCGAGAAACCAACAATGAATACAAATAATAAATTGAAAATTATTTTTTTGTTTTATTGCACCGTGAAATGTTAATTAACGAAGATAAGAAAATATGCAGGTTGATCTATTCAATGAAGCACCCACAGAGGAAGACATGAATCTTGGCTTCCAGGAAGGCTTTGGAGCTGTTGTTGAACGTCAAAGAAGCTTATCTGGGAAAACACAGTCTTGTGGTACCAATCCATCCGGTGCACAGGTATATAGAATCTATATAGTTTAATGAAGATTTGTTGCTTGTGGAATATTTTCATTACAAATACTTGATGTAAAATATTGACTCTGTTTTTAACAGGAAAGCAATGATCCCATTAGTATCGAGGAGGGACAACAACAAATCGATGATCAAGCTTTGAATCCTGGTAATGCATTTATTCATATGCTACAATTTTATGTATAGCATTGCAAATGGTGACCATTAATTGTAGTTCACCGTATTTCAACTGTAGAGCATATAGAGGGTGAAACTGTACAGGTTGAGACTGTTGCTGTATATGTAACTTCGGAATGTATTTCATCTGTGTATTATATATATATTTATTGTACCCTTATAAGAGATGTGTTATTCATCTATAAGGAAGTGTCGTCATGTGGATTGACAAGTGTCGCAAGTGTGTGTACTTGCCGATGGGTTATTAAACCACCATGTGGGGTCGGCCCTGAATTATATATAATATAGTGTGGATGTATCTAGATAGACAAGTCGGCCCCATAAGGTCACTGGGCAAAAAGGTGAGTATAAATAGAGATAGGAGATCTCTATTTTACTCACTCGAAAAAGTAACTCACTCTCACTCTCAAAAGTGGTGCACTAGTGAGGAGGAGGAGGATCATTTGCTAGGAGACTATCTTAGTGTTATTTGGTTGTATTTTGGTTGAGCCATTTCTCTCTCTATCTCTGAGGAAGTTGTGGGGTTTTTCACCTTAGGGTTTTCCCCACAGAAACTCTATGTCTCTTGTCTCTATGCTTTTGATTCTTGTGATGCTTGTGATGCTTGTCATATTATGATTGTCATGCATTGATATACTGTAGATGTTATTCTCTCAGCAAAGATCCTAGAGTATTGTGAATTAAAGCTCAAAATTTAACATGGTATCAGAGCTAACCTGAGAAGAAGATATTTTGCAGTGACGGAAGCTTGAGTTCCTTGTTTATTGAGTTTCTCTCGACAGATTTTTGAAAATCAGTATAGTAGATTGACTCTACTCATCAAGGCGCATATATCTGTCCAATCAGAATTCCGTTTCGAGCATTTTTAGATTTGGCCCTAAAAATTAGGGTTTCCACAAAAATAGGAATTTGTGGAATCTGAAGACACAGCTGGAAGCTCCTTGCAAAAATCGAAGTTTAGAGCTTTGGATCGATATTTTTGGCTGGGTAGATCTCCAGGAAACTCAAACCCTAATTCAGGGCTCTCCCTAGTGAACCCGGGAGGACAAAAAGGCAATTTTGAAGGGAAAGACTTTGCTGATCTCAAATTATGAATGTACCAAGCTGATCAACTCACCAAGGCACATCTTTCTATCCTTTCAGAAATTTGAAATTCACATTTTGAATTTTTAGGGTTTCTCTAACAAATCCTAATCCGGGACCAGATCCAGTTTTCAGCACTTCAAGTGGTAAGTCCTATATCTTTTCTATTTCCATTTGAATTACTCTTTAAGATGTCTCTCCACACCAAGCTTTAGGATAAGCTTGAAGGGGCTGATAACTTCCGAGCCTGGAAGTATAGGATTGGGTTAATCCTGGAAGAGAATGAGTTGGACTCATATGTGAAAGAAGACATCCCTATCCCAGAGGATGAAGAGGCCAAGGCATTGCACAAGAAGAACTTGGTCAAGGCAAAGAGAATCATTGCTGATTCTATCAAAGACCATCTCATACCCCATGTGTCTTCTCTTAAGACACCCAAGGAGATGTTTGACTCTTTGACCAAGCTGTTTGAAGGAAAGAACATAAATCGGAAGATGACCCTACGAAACCAATTGAAAGGAGTAAAGTTTCAGAATGGAGAAACCATTCAATCCTATTTTTCAAGGGTCTCCCAGATCAAGGAACAACTAGAAGCAGTCGATGAAATGGTGGAGAATGGTGAAGTGGTGATGACCACTCTAAATGGCCTACCCGGGTCATGGGATTCCTTTATCCAAGGAATTTGTGCAAGGAAGAAGTTGATCTATTTCAGTAGACTACAGGAAGAATGCTCACAAGAAGAAGCAAGGCTTGTGGCACGAGAAGAAAAGATGGTGAATGAAGATCAAGCTCTCACAGCTCACACCAAGAAAGGAAAGTCCAAGAGAGAGCCATCTCACTCCAAGAGATCTTCACATCACTTCAAATAAAGAAGAATATGCTTCACCTATAATGAGAAAGGACATATTGCCATAAACTGTCCCAAGAACAAGAAGGACAATAACATCTCCAACAAGAAGAAGAAGGGCAGCAAAAGAAAGTTTCATGCTCATGCTGTCGAAAATGATGAACCCCCAAAGAAGAAGGCTAGGGTAGAAAGTGATAGCAATGATGACTCATCATGTGAAGAAGAGTATGTTCTAATATCTGCTCTCACAGGTACCATCTCTCATGGTTGTAATGACTGGTTGATTGATAGTGGGGCTTCCAAACACATGACTGGGTTTAAGGAATATTTTGTGAATCTATCAGAACATGAATCACCCCATAAGGTGAAACTTGGGGATGATTATCAATACCCAATCAAAGAAAGTGGTGAAGCTTCCTACAACCTAGATTCTAGAAAATCCTTGAAGATGAAAGAAGTACTTTATGAACATGGGCTCAAGAAGAACTTACTCTCCATTTCTGCATTGGATGAAAAAGGTATGAGGGTTGCATTTGTGGATGGCCAAGTCCTAATGTGGCCAAAGGGAAAGACCATAGATGATGCAGTAGTAATTGGAGAGCAAGAGGGAGGCTTGTATAAATTGAAGGGACAACCTGAACATGCCATGGTGCATGACTCCATGGAGCCAAGTGAACTTTGGCATAGAAGACTTGCTCACATGCACTATAGAGCACTTCCAATTGCAAGCAAGGCAGTAGAGGGTCTTCCTGAAATCAAGACCAAACATGAAGGTGTTTGCAAAGGATGTGTAAAAGGTAAGAACATTAAGAAGGATTTCCCAAGCAGTGAAAGCAAGGCAAAAGACATCCTGGAAATCATCCACTCAGATGTATGTGGCCCTATGTCATCCAGTTCCCTGAGTGGGTATGTTTACTATGTCTCATTTATTGATGACTTCTCCAGGAAGACTTGGGTATACTTCTTGAAGAGAAAATATGAGGTGCTTGATAAATTCAAGGAATTCAAAACCTTGATGGAGAATTAAACTGACAAGAAGATCAAAACATTCAGATCTGAAAATGGTGGAGAATTCACCTCAAGTGACTTCAAGAAGCTTTGTAGTGATTCACGGATTAAGAGGGAGTTGACTGCTCCTTATAATCCTCAACAGAATGGTGTTACAGAAAGGAAGAATAGAACTATCATGGAAGCAGCAAGGGAAATGTTGCATGACCAGGATCTTCCTATGCATCTATGGGCAGAAGCAGCTAGAACAGCTGTATATGTGCAGAACAGAAAACCCCACAAGATATTGGACAACAAGACACCAGAAGAGGTCTTTTCTGGTAAGAAACCTGAAGTCAATCATCTCATAATATTTGGTTGTCCAGTATATACTCATGTCCCAAAGGAAAAGAGGACTAAGCTAGATCCTTCAGGAAAGAAGGGTATCTTTGTGGGTTACAGTGAAAGCTCGAAGGCTTACAGAATATACTTTCCAGGGTTCAAGAAGATTGATGTCAGCAGGGATGTAACATTTGATGAAAACTCAGCATTCATCAAATCAAGGAAGGCACCTACCGAAGTTTATGAAGAACCTAAGGAAACAAGATTTCAGGACACTACCATGACTGAAGCAGTTCCAGAAGCTGTTCGTGAGTTTGAAGATCCACAAGAACCTGTAGATCCACCTCGTGAGGATAACTCTCACAAGAGGAAACCTGCATGGGATAGAGAGCTCATTCAAGATGCAGAAATATTTGGTATTCCAGAAGAAGAACACAGAGCAAAGAAGAGAACCAGATCACAGACCAGCTATGTTGCTTTATTCTGTGACATTATGAACAAAGAGCCTTCCAGTTATGAAGAGGCAGCGGAAAAGAAAGAATTGAAGGATGCTATGGTTGAGGAATACCAATCAATAATGAAGAATGATGTTTGGGACGTTGTCCCAAGACCTAAAGAGAAGTCTGTTGTGACTTCTAAATGGATCTTCAAAATCAAGCATGCTGCAGATGGCAGTGTGGAGAAACACAAAGCAAGATTCGTAGCTCGTGGCTTCTTTCAGAAAGAGGGAATAGATTATGAAGAAACTTTTGCACCTGTATCCAGGTATACTTCCATCAGAACAGTACTTGCCCTGGCTGCAGCTATGAAATGGAAAATACACCAGATGGATGTCAAGACTGCTTTCTTGAATGGTGTAGTTGAAGAGGAAGTATATGTGGAACAGCCACTTGGTTTTGAAATACATGACAGGGAGTCATATGTGTGCAGATTGAAGAAAGCCCTGTATGGCTTGAAGCAAGCTCCCAGAACTTGGTATGGTAGGATGGACAGTTTCCTATCTAGATTGGGCTTTACCAAGAGTAAAGCGGATTCCAACCTTTACTACAAGGTTGTGGAAGGGAATCCTGTGATTCTACTCCTGTATGTGGATGACTTATTTGTAACAGGAGATGACAGACTGATTGCAGATACTAAGAGGAAGCTTGCTACTGAATTCGATATGAAAGATTTGGGAATGATGCACTATGTCCTAGGCATGGAGGTGTGGCAGAGTGCAGGTGGGATCTTCCTTGGTCAATGGAAGTACACATTAGATATCCTAAAGATATTTGGGATGATGGATTGCAAGGCCATGGCCACACCTATGGCATCGAATCTAAAGCTTCTATGTGATGCTTCATCTAAGCCGGTTGATGTCTCCATGTATCGTCAGATGATTGGGTCCTTGATGTACCTGACGAACACGAGACCAGACATTTGCTTTGCTGTGAACACATTGAGCCAGTTCTTGACGGATCCGAGGAGTGTTCACCTGGTTGCTGTAAAGCATGTTCTGAGGTACCTAAAGGGTACAGTGGATTATGGGCTCAAGTATGAAGCAAATCAAAAGTTTAACCTGCAGGGTTATGTTGATTCAGATTGGGCTGGCAGTGCTGCAGATAGGAAGAGCACATCTGGGTGTTGCTTCAGTATAGGATCAGGTGTTATCTCTTGGTTGAGCAGGAAGCAGTCCTGTGTAGCACTAAGTACAGCTGAGGCTGAGTATGTTGCAGCCTGTTCAGCTAGTTGTGAGGAAGTATGGATACGAAAGCTACTGTCTGAGTTATTTGATCTCCCGTTGGATGCTACTGGTATCTTCTGTGATAACCAGATTTGTGTGAAGCTGTCCGAGAACCCAGTGTTTCATGACAGGTCGAAACACATAGAGATCAAATATCACTATATCAGGGATATGGTGCAGAGAGGAGCCATGAAGCTCCTGTATGTTGCGATGGATGAGCAGATTGCAGATGTGCTGACGAAGCCACTAGCCAGGGTGAAGTTTGAGTACTTCAGAGAGAGCATTGGCGTTCTTCAGATCGAGGACACTTCGAGGAAGAAGTGATGGACACATTTGCTGAAGCCATTCCAAGCATGTTGGAAGGGGGATCCTTCACATGGCTGTGGATGTAAGCACTGGATGATGAGCATCAGGATGATGTTCTGGTTTCTTCTTGGATATGATCAGTTGGATCATTATATGTATGTATGCATCATGTTAGATGCTGGATATGATCAGTTGGATCATTTATATGTATGTACGCATCATGTTGGATGCTGGATATGATCGGTTGGATCATGTGTATGTATTTTGTATGTACGCATCATGTTGGATGCTGATGGATACATTGTGTGGATCATGTATCTTTATATGATTAGGTAGATCATGTATGTTGATGGATACATTGTGTGGATCATGTATCTTTGTATGATCAGGTAGATCATGTATGCTGATGGATACATTGTGTGGATCATGTATCTATGTATGTATCAGGTGGATACTTGGTGTGCATCAGATGGATGCATTGTATGATCAGGATGATCGTGGATGGCGAGCTTCTCCAGATGACATGCAGCAGGATGTTGTAGTGATGCTGATCTGGATGATCATGTGTACATCAGGATGATGTTTGATGAGTATCAGATGATACTTTGTGGCCGTGGATCAAGTTGTGCAAGTAAGCATGTAATTTGTGCCCTGGGAGATTTGCAGATGGTCTTTCAAGGTTTTGCCTATGGCATGTAATTCGGTGCCTTGGGACATATGGCAAATGCTCTTGCGAGGTTTTGCTTGGAAGGACATGTAATTTGTGCCCTGGGAGATCTGCAGATAGTCTTTCGAGGTTTTTCCTATGGCATGTAATTCGGTGCCTTGGGATATCTGGTAGATGCTCTTGCGAGGTTTTGTCCTATGGCATGTAATTTGCTCCTGGGAGATCTGGACAGGATGAAAACGGCCTCAGATGCTTTAGCCAGGTTTTTCCATGACCACATGTAATTTTCTCTTGGGAGATCTGGACAGGATGAAAAAGGCCTCAGATGCTTCAGCCAGGTTTTGTGGTGAGATCACATGTAATGTGCTCCTGGGAGATCCGACAGGTAGAGCTGAGTGCTCGTAACAGCCTGGGATGCTTCAGCCAGGTTTTGTGATGGGTCACATGTAATGTGCTCCTGGGAGATCCTACAAGTAGAGCTGTGTGTTCGTAATAGCCTCGGATGCTGCAGCCAGGTTTTGTGATGCACGTAATAATTCCTGAGGATTCCACAGTATGGCCAGTGATGATGAAGACCTGCAGATGGTGGGCCTACATCCAGTATGAAAAATGACTGGCTCTGTAGAACTTCCTATGACGAGTAGAGTTAGAGATTGGTTGAGATAGCAGCAGTGACGATGATGATGACGATGCATCGATGATGATGATCCAGAGAAGAAGACTTGTCTAGCATATCTATGTCGAGAAATACCTTCCTAGTTAAGAGGGAGTGTTGATGTATATGTAACTTTGGAATGTATTTCATCTGTGTATTTTATATATATTTATTGTACCCTTATAAGAGATGTGTTATTCCTCTATAAGGAAGTGTCGTCATGTGGATTGACAAGTGTCGCAAGTGTGTGCACTTGCCGATGGGTTATTAGACCACCATGTGGGGTCGGCCCTAAATTATATATAATATAATGTGGATGTATCTAGATAGACAAGTCGGCCCCATAAGGTCACTGGGAAAAAAGGTGAGTATAAATAGAGATAGGAGATCTCTATTTTACTCACTCGGAAAAGTAACTCACTCTCACTCTCAAAAGTGGTGCACTAGTGAGGAGGAGGAGGATCATCTGCTAGGAGACTATCTTAGTGTTATTTGGTTGTATTTTGGTTGAGCCATTGCTCTCTCTATCTCTTGTCTCTATGCTTTTGATTCTTGTGATGCTTGTGATGCTTGTCATATTATGATTGTCATGCATTGTATACTGTAGATGTTATTCTCTCAGCAAAGATCCTAGAATATTGTGAATTAATGCTCAAAATTTAACAGAGACTGGACAAGAACATCGACAACATGATTTGGTCACACCAGGTAAAAAAACACCTTCGTAATGATTTTTTTTAAATGAAAAACTTGTCATTAAAATAGAAAAATATAACGATGTAACATTTTCACATTGTGGTAGAAAATCCAAACCCCTTGCCACAAAATCCACGTCTAGAACAACAATTAGCTAGGATATTGCATACATCACCAAAAGCGCCTGCCAAAGAACCAAGAAATGGAGGAGAAAGTCCAGATGTAGATGGTCCTCTTATAGATTATGTACCACTGAAGAGAAGAAAAAATTATAAAAAGGACGGGAAAAACAACGTCTAAATATTTTTGATAACAATATATCGTCCACAATTTTTGGTCTAATGAATGAATGAATGGTTTAATGAATGTTCTAATGTTTTAATGATTCAGTGTAGTAAACTGTTACTTTTATTGAATGAATGTGTTGACTGAATGATTAATGAATGGTTTATTGAATGTTATCGTTTATTGAATGAATGTGTTGATCGACTTAAACGATGGTTTAGTGAATGTTAGCATTTATTGAATGAATAATGGATGAAAGTTCATGATGAAATATGGATGAATTTGCACATATTTGTTTTTTTCAAGTACATGCATTGGGTATGGGGAATTGAGAGTGATGTGAGGGGGGGGGGCATAAGAGCTTCCACCTTCACGTGGTTGGCCCTGTTCAGTAGAGAATATGAAATTATTCTCGAAACAGAGAGGAGCTCAATGAATGGCTACAATGTCGTCTTTCTACAACCCACTCGCGTGTCATCTAAATTTTGTCAATTTCATGGAGCTTGTTGTGATTTTTGGTTGCTCCTCGTAACCAATTTCAAGTTTCCACATGATGAAATATGGATGAATTTGCACATATATGGATGAAAGTTCATGATGAAATATGGATGAATTTGCACATATTTGTTTTTTTCAAGTACATGCATTGGCTATGGGGAATTGAGAGTGATGTGAGGGGGGGGGCATAAGAGCTTCTACCTTCACATGGTTGGCCCTGTTCAGTAGAGAATATGAAATTATTCTCGAAATAGAGAGGAGATGAATGAATGGCTACGATGCTGGATTTCTACAACCCACTCGCGTGTTGTCTAAATTTTGACAATTTCTTGGAGCTTGTTGTGATTTTTGGTTGCTCCTCATAACCAATTTCCAGTTTCCACAACTTCAAAGGTTGAGTAAATGATGCATTGGAATCAATATCCTTAACCTTCTCTTTAATTTCCTTGGAATCAATATCCTTAACCTCACATTAAACCCTTCCAAATTGGTATATTTACCATTCAAGGTTGGCTTCTTCTGAAGCATGATATTTGCAACTAAGCTAGAATACATCAACAACAATTAGAGACATGTTGCTTGTTGTCAATGTTCATCTTTTTTTTAGGAATGCAACTTGACTATAATGGCTTCTCTTACGCTAGGGAATTAAAGTCAACAGCAAATTAAAGAAAACATATAGTTTGCATCAAAAAAATAACAGGGTACGAACTGAACTGAGGAGATTCGAACCTACGACCTATGTCTAGTCCCAAGGCTACCACCTTCAAGCTTGAAGTGTAGCTGGGAATGGGCAACCACCTTCAAGATCGATTCATTCTGCATGCATTTCACAATGGGAGATGGTGGGCTACCACATTCAACCTTGATTCATTCTGTATGCATTTCACTATGCAATCATCTCAGATTCTCGTTGCATTTTCCCTCTATTAGTTTATCAATTCGGTATGACCCATCCCCGCCGTCCAAGGAGTGTTTTTGTGGTCTTGAGTTCTAGCTTGACAATGGTGACGATTCATTCTATTATGTTTCCCTCAAGCTGCAATATGGAAAACTCATAGTTCACTATCAAGATTTCTCTGACCGTCACATTTGTCAGACAAACCTTCATAGTGAACTATGAGTTTGTCATTTGCAGCCAAAGGAAAACGTAATACCATGAATCGTCAATCGTTGCCAGGTTGAAACTGAAGACCGTGGAAACACTAATTGGACGGCGGACATGGGTCATACTGAATTGATAAACTAAATGATGGAAAATGCAATGGGAATCTGAGACGGTTGCATAGTGAAATGCATGTAGAATAAATGAAGAGTGGGTGTCGAGAGAAATGGTTTTGGGACGTCGTATGAGAGGAAATGGCGACAGGAATTGATTGATAAGGTCAAGCTTAAAGGTGGTATCCTTGGGTCTAGACATAGGTCGCAGGTTCAAATCTCATCTAAATATTTTTGATAACAATATATCGTCCATGATTTTTGGCCTAATTAATGAATGAATGGTTTAATGAATTTTTTAATGTTTTAATGATTCAATGTAGTAAACTGTTACCTTTACTGAATTTCATCTTTTATTGAATGAATGTGTTGATTGAATGATTAATGAATGGTTTATTGAATGTTATCTTTTATTGAATGAATGTGTTGATCAACAGAAACGATGGTTTAGTGAATGTTAGCATTTATTGAATGGATAATGGATGAAAGTTCATGATAAAATATGGATGAATTTGCACATATTTGTTTTTTTCAAGTACATGCATTGGGTATGGGGAATTGAGAGTGATGTGAGGGGGGAGAGGGGCCATAAGAGATTCCAACTTCATGCGGTTGGTCTTGTTCAGTAGAGAATATGAAATTATTCTCGAAACAGAGAGGAGCTTAATGAATGGCTACGATGCTAGCTTTCTACAACCCACTCGTGTGTCGTTTAAATTTTGACAATTTCTTGGAGCTTGTTGTGATTTTTGGTTGCTCCTCATAACCAATTTTGAGTTTCCATAGCTTCAAAGGTTGATTAATTGATGCACTGGAATCAATATCCTTAGCCTTCTCTTTAATTTCCTTGGAATCAATATCCTTAACCTCAAATAAATATAAGTGAACAAAAGAAAATGCAAGAAAGAGATTAAACTTGAAAAATATAACACTTGTATTAATAAATTCAAAAAGAGAGAGTAATGTTCATGGGCCTCTTCAAGAGGATGAGCTCCTTTGAGCAAAGCTTCATTACAATACCAATCTTTGACAAAAGAATATACATCCTTCTAGTGCTATAAATACTTTCTTAATAAACAAAACCCTAACTACATGCAATCTCAAAATTAATGACTACCAACCACCTACTGGTTCTTATTTAATAAAAATGAGCCTTTTACATTAAGTAACTACCCATTAACTATCTAATGAGCCTTATTCAAAGAATATGATCTCATACATCAATATACAAACTCCTCAGTATACCAAATTAGAGAAGTTAGGTAATAGTACCTTGACACAATGGAAGCACACTACCAACCATCTCTTTGTGATGAATATGCCACAATGTTACATAAGCATAGGGATTAGAGAATACGTATTCAATATGAAAAGTTTTATTCAAAAATGTTATTTAAAAAAAAATGTATTGGGTAGTCGCTTAATCGATGACCGCAGGGTAATATCCAACGCCTTTTCCATGCTTCAGATGGCTCAGAACATCAGAACCGCCTTTTTTTGTATGGCATAGACGTCGCTTAACCGATGACTTAATCAACTATCGTAGGGTAATTTTTTACGCCTTTTCCATGCTTCCGACGGCTCGAAACATCGGATCCACCTTTTTTTGTATGGCATAGACATCGCTTAACCGACGACTTAACTGACAACCGCAGGGTAATTTCCGATGCCTTTGCCATGCTTCCGACGGCTCAAAACGTCGGATCCACCTTTTTTTGTATGGCATGGGAGTCATATAACCGATGACTAAACCAATGCCATCAAGGAAGGGAAGTCGGAATGTGCGCCGAATATTCGACCGAAAAAGGATGATATCCAACCAATATTGGAAGTTAAAGCCGTCGGTTATCAGACTACCTGTCAAGCTGGAGGAAGTCGGATCACCGACGAGGTAGGGGCATCGAATATCTGATGTATACAACTTTGTCAGATTTTAGCCGATATGCCATCGGTGGTAAAAAAGGACTGCCCTTGTCGGATGAGCGACCATAGGTTGTAGAAAATTTGACTTTTTCGCTGTCGGATTTTGGGTCAAGTAAACTTAGTGGTACCTGTGAGAGCAAATATTAGAACATACTTGTCTTCACTTGACGAGTCATCATCATCACTTTCTTCGCTAGCCTTCTTCTTGGGAGGTTCATCATCCTCAGCAGCATGAGCATGGTACCTTCTTTTGCTGCCCTTATTCTTCTTGTTGAAGTTGTTGTTGTCCTTCTTGTTCTTGGGACAATTTATAGCAATATGTCCCTTTTCATTATAGGTGAAGCATATTCTCCTTTCTTTATGGTGATGTGAAGATTTCTTGAAGTGAGATGGCTCTCTCTTGCACTTCTCTTTCTTGGTGTGAGTTGTCAGAACTTGATCTTCATTCCCCATCTTTTCTTCTCGTGCCACAAGACTTGCTTCTTCTTGTGAGAATTCTTCCCGCAGTCTACTGAAGGATACCAACTTCTTTCTTGCACAGATTCCTTGGATAAAGAAATCCCATGACCTGGGTAGGCCATTCAGAGTGGTCATGACAACTTCACCATTCTGCACCATTTCATCCACTGCTTCTAGTTGTTTCTTGATCTGAGATACCCTAGAAAAATAAGATTGAATGGATTCTCCATTCTGAAGTTTTACCCCTTTCATGTTGATGTATATGTAACTTCGGAATGTATTTCATCTATGTATTTCATATATATTTATTCTACCCTTATTAGAGATGTGTTATTCCTCTATAAAGAAGTGTCGTCATGTGGATTGACAAGTGTCGCAAGTGTATGTACTTGTCGATGGGTTATTAGACCACCATGTGTGGGGTCAGCCCTGAAAGATATATATTATAATGTGGATGTACCTATCTAGACAAGTTGGCCCCATAAGGTCACTAGGCAAACAGGTTAGTATAAATAGAGATTAGGTGATCTCTATTTAGATTATTCGGAAAGTCATATCTCTCTCATTCAGAAAGTGGTGCACTAGTGAGGAGGAGGATCATCTGCTACTAGGAGACTATCTCAAGCGTATTTTGGTTGTACTTTGGTTGAGCCATTGCTCTCTCTATCTCTTAGGAAGTTGTGGGGTTTTTCACCTTAGGGTTTTTCCCACGGAAACTCTGTGTCTCTTGTCTCTCATGCTTTTGATTCTTGTGATGCTTGTCATGCTTATTGTGATTGTTATGCATTGATATACTTTTTATGTTATTCTCTCAGTGAATACCCTAGAGTATTGTGAATTAATGCTCAAAATTTAACATGGTATCAGAGCTAACCTGAGAAGAAGACATTTTTGCAGTGACGAAAACTTGAGTTTCTTGTTTATTGGGTTTCTCTCCATAGTTTTTGGAAAATCAGTATAGTAGATTGACTCTACTCATCAAGGACAATCTATCTATCCAATCAGAATTCAATTCTAAGCATTTTCAGATTTGGCCCTAAAAATTAGGGTTTCCACAAAAATAGGAATTTCTGGAATCTAAAGACACAGCTGGAAGCTCCTTGCAAAAATCAAATTTTAGAGCTTTGGATCGAGATTTTTGGTTGGGTAGATCTCCGGGAAACTCAAACCCTAATTCAGGGCTCTCCCTAGTGAACCCGGGATGACAAAAAGACAAATCTGAAGGGTAAAAATTTGCTGATCTCAAATTCTGAATGCACCGGGATGATCAGCTCATCAAGGCGCATCTTTCTATCCTTTTAGAAATTTGAAATTCATATTTTGAATTTTTAGGGTTTTTCGACAAACCCTAATCCGGGACGAGATCCAGTTTTTAGCATTTCAAGTGGTAAGACCTAAATCTTTTCTATTTCCATTTGAAGTACTCTTTAAGATGTCTCACCACACCAAGCTTGAGGATAAGCTTGAAGGGGCTGATAACTTCCGAGCTTGGAAGTATAGGATTGGGTTAATCCTGGAAGAGAATGAGTTGGACTCATATATAAAAGAAGACATCCCTATCCCAGAGGATGAAGAGGCCAAGGTATTGCATAAGAAGAACTTGGTCAAGGAAAAGAGAATCATTGTTGATTCTATCAAAGACCATCTCATACCCCATGTGTCTTCTCTAAAGACACCCAAGGAGATGTTTGACTCTTTGACCAAGCTATTTGAAGGTAAGAACATAAATCGGAAGATGACTCTGCGGAATCAATTGAAAGGGGTCAAGATGTTGAATGGAGAAACCATTCAATCTTACTTTTCCAAGGTCTCTCAGATCAAGGAGCAACTTGAAGCTGTGGATGAAGTAGTGGACAATGGTGAAGTTGTTATGACCAATCTGAATGGCCTACCTAGGTCATGGGACTCCTTTATTCAAGGAATATGTGCAAGAAAGAAATTGATCTCTTTCAGTAAGCTATGGGAGGAATGCTCTCAAGAAGAAGCTAGACTTGTAGCTCGTGAGGAAAATATGGGAGGTGAAGATCAAGCTCTTGCAACTCACACCAAAAGAATCAAGCCCAAGAAGGAGTACTCTCACTACAAAAGATCCTATCAAAAGAATAAGAAGGATCTAAGATGCTTCACATGCAATGAGAAAGGTCACTTTACTTCAGATTGTCCTAAGAACAAAAGGGATAATAACAACAACTTCAGCAAGAAGAAGAAGGGAAGCAAAAGAAAGTTCCATGCTCATGCTGCCAAGGATGATGAACCTCCAAAGAAGAAGGCTAAGGCAGAAAGTGATGATGACTCATCAAGTGAAGAAGAGTATGTCCTAATATCTGCTCTCACGGGTACTATCTCCCATGGTTGTAATGATTGGTTGATTGATAGTGGGGCTTCCAAACACATGACTGGGTTTAAGGAATCTTTTGTGAATCTATCTGAACATGAATCACCCCAGAAGGTGAAATTTGGGGATGATTATCAATACCCAATCAAAGGAAGTGGTGAAGCCTCCTACAACCTAGATTCTGGAAAATCTTTGAAGATGAAAGAAGTCCTTTATGTACCTGGGCTCAAGAAGAACTTACTCTCCATCTCTGCATTGGATGCAAAAGGTATGAGGGTTGCATTTGTGGATGGCCAAGTCCTAATGTGGCCAAAGGGAAAGACCATAGATGATGCAGTAGTGATTGGAGAGCAAGAGGGAGGCTTGTATAAATTGAAGGGACAACCTGAACATGCCATGGTGCATGAATCCATGGATCCAAGTGAACTTTGGCATAGAAGACTTGCTCATATGCACTATAGGGCACTACCAATTGCAAGCAAGGCTGTAGAAGGTCTTCCTAAAATCAAGACCAAACATGAAGGTATTTGCAAAGGATGTGCAAAAGGTAAGAACATTAAGAAGGCTTTCCCAAGTAGTGAAAGCAAGGCCAAAGATATCCTGGAAATCATCCACTCAAATGTATGTGGTCCTATGTCATCCAGTTCTCTTAGTGGGTATGTTTACTATGTCTCATTTATTGATGACTTCTCCACGAAGACTTGGGTATACTTCTTGAAGAACAAAGATGAGGTGTTTGATAAGTTCAAGGAATTCAAAACCTTGATGGAGAATCAAACTGACAAGAAGATCAAAACATTCAAATCCGACAATGGTGGAGAATTCACCTCAGGTGACTTCAAGAAGCTTTGTAGTGATTCAGGGATTAAGAGGGAGTTGTCTGCTCCTTATAATCCTCAACAAAATGGAGTTGCAGAAAGGAAGAACAAAACTATCATGGAAGCAACAAGGGCAATGCTGCATGACTAGGACCTACCTATGCATCTATGGGCAGAAGTAGCTAGAACAGCTGTATATGTGCAGAACAGAACACCCCACAAGATATTGGACAACAAGACACCAAAAGAGGTCTTTTCTGGTAAGAAACCTGAAGTCAGCCATCTCAGAATATTTGGTTGTCTAGTATACACTCATGTCCCAAAGGAAAAGAGGACTAAAATAGATCCTTCAGGAAAGAAGGGTATCTTTGTGGGTTACAGTGAAAGCTCGAAGGATTACAGAATATACTTTTCAGGGTTCAAGAAGATTGATGTTAGCAGGGATGTAACATTTGATGAAAACTCATCATTCATCAAATCAAGAAAGGCACCTATCGAAGTTTATGAAGAACCTAAGGAAACTACATTTCAAGACACTACCATGACTGAAGCAGTTCCAGAAGTTGTTCGTGAGTTTGAAGATCCACAAGAACCTGTAGATCCACCTCGTGAGGATAACTCTCATAAGAGGAAACCTGCATGGGCTAGAGAGCTCATTCAAGATGCAGAAAGATTTGGCATTCCAAAAAAAGAACACAGAGCAAAGAAGAGAACTAGATCACATACCAGCTATGTTGCTTTACTCTGTGACATTATGAACAAAGAGCCTTCCAGTTATGAAGAAGAAACAGAAAAGAAAGAATGGAAGGATGCCATGGTTAAGGAATACCAATCAATAATGAAGAATGATGTTTGGAATGTTGTCCCAAGACCTAAAGAGAAGTCTGTTGTGACTTCCAAATGGATCTACAAAATCAAGTATGCTGCAGATGGCAGTGTAGAGAAATACAGGGCAAGATTCGTAGCTCGTGGATTCTCTCAGAAGAGGGAATAGATTATGAAGAAACTTTTGCACCTATAGCCAGGTATACTTCCATCAGAACAGTACTTGCCATGGCTGCAGCAATGAAATGGAAAATACACCAGATGGATGTCAAGACTGCTTTCTTGAATGGTGTAGTTGAAGAGGAAGTATATGTGGAGCAGCCACTCGATTTTGAAATACATGACAGGGAGTCATATGTATGTAGATTGAAGAAAGCCGTGTATGGCTTGAAACAAGCTCCCAGAACTTGGTATGGTAGGATGGACAGTTTCCTGTCTAGTTTGGGCTTTACCAAGAGTAAAGCGAATTCCAACCTTTATTACAAGGTTGAGGAAGGGAATCCTGTGATTCTACTCTTGTATGTGGATGACTTATTTGTAACAGGAGATGACAGATTGATGCAGATACGAAGAGGAAGCTTGCTACTGAGTTTGATATGAAAGATGTGGGAATGATGCATTATTTCCTAGGTATGGAGGTGTGGCAGAGTGCAGGTGGGATCTTCCTTGGTCAAGGGAAGTACACAGTAGATATCCTGAAGATATTCGGGATGATGGATTGCAAGGCCATGGCCACACCTATGGCATCGAATCTGAAGCTTCTATGTGATGCTTCATCTGAGTCGGTTGATGTCACTATGTATCGTCAAATGATTGGGTCCTTGATGTACCTAATGAACATGAGACCAGATATTTGCTTTGCGGTGAACACATTGAGTCAATTCCTGACAGATCTGAGGAGTGTTCATTTGGTTGCTGTAAAGCATGTTCTGAGGTACCTGAAGGGTACAGTGGATTATGGGCTCAAGTATGAAGTGAATCAAAAGTTTAACCTGCAGGGTTATGTTGATTCAGATTGGGCTGGCAGTGCTGCAGATAGGAAGAGCACATCTGGGTGCTGCTTCAGTATGGGATCAGGTGTGATCTCTTGGTTTAGCAGGAAGCAGTCCTGCGTAGCACTGAGTACAGCTGAGGTAGAGTATGTTGCAGCATGTTCAGCTAGTTGTGAGGTAGTATGGCTACGGAAGCTACTGTCTGAGTTATTTGATCTCCCGTTGGATGCTACTGGTATCTTCTGTGATAACCAGAGTTGTGTGAAGCTGTCCGAGAACCCAGTGTTTCATGACAGGTCGAAACACATAGAGATCAAATATCACTATATCAGGGATATGGTGCAGAGAGGAGTTGTGAAGCTCCTGTATGTTGTGACGGATGAGCAGATTGCAAATGTGCTGACAAAGCCACTAGCCAGGGTGAAGTTCGAGTACTTCAGAGAGAGGCTTGGTGTTCTTCAGATTGATGAAACTTCGAGGAAGAAGTGATGGACACATTTGCTGAAGCCATTCCAAGCATTTTGGAAGGAGGATCCTTCACATGGCTGTGAATATAAGCGTTGGATGATGAGCATCAGGATGATGTTCTGGTTTCTGCTTTGTATGATCAGTTGGATCATTTTCATGTATGTATGTATGCATCATGTTGGATGCTGGATATGATCAGTTGGATCATTTTTATGTATGTATGTATGCATCATGTTGGATGCTGGATATGATCAGTTGGATCATTTATATGTATATGTATGTACGCATCATGTTGGATGCTGGATATGATCAGTAGGATCATATGTATGTATTTTGTATATGCATCATGTTGGATGCTTGGACCATGTATCTGTATATGTATCAGGTGGATACATTGTATGATGAGGTGGATCATGTATGGTGACATGTATCATGTATTTGTATTTGTATCAGGTGGATACATTATATGATCAGGTGGATCATGTATGATGATATGTATCAGGTAGATACTTGGTATGCGTCAGGTAGATGCATTGTATGATCAGGATGATCGTGGATGACGAGCTTCAGGATGTTGCTCCAGATGACATGCAGCAGGATGTTGCAGTGATGATGATCAGGATGATCATGTGTACATCAGGATGATGTATGGTGAGTATCAGGTTGATACTCTATGGCCGTGGATCAGGTTGTGCAGATGAGCATATAATTTGGCCCTGGGAGATTTGCAAATAGTCTTTTAAGGTTTTGCCTATGGCATATAATTTGTCCCTGGGATATCTAGCAAATGCTCTTTCGAGATTTTGCTCTGGGAGGACATATAATTTGACCCTGGGAGATCTGCAGATAGTCTTTCGAGGTTTTTCCTATGGCATATAATCTATCCCTGGTATATCTGGCAGATGCTCTTCCGAGGTTTTGTCCTATGGCATATAATTTGTCCCTAGGATATCTATCCTATAGGTAGAGCTGTGTGCTCGTAACATCCTGGGATGCTCTTGCGAGGTTTTTCCATGACCACATATAATATTTCCCAGGGAGATCCTATAGGTAGATCTGTGTGCTCGTAACAGCCTGGGATGCTCTTGTGAGGTTTTGTGGTGACCACATATAATATGTCCCTGGGAGATCCTATAGGTCGAGCTGTGTGTTCGTAATAGCCTGGGATGCGCTTGCGAGGTTTTGTGGTGAGGTCACATATAATATGGCCTTGGGAGATCCTATAGGTAGAGCCGTGTTCTCGTAACAGCTTGGGATTCTCTTTCTAGGTTTTGTGACGCACGTAATAAGTCTTGAGGATTCCATAGTATGGCCAGTGATGACGAAGACCTGCAGGTGGTGGACCTACATCCAGTATGAAAAAGGACTGGCTCTGTAGAACTTCCTATGACGAGTAGAGTCAGAGATTGGTTGAGATAGCAGCAACAGTGACGATGTTGATGACGATGCATTGATGATGATGATCCCGAGAAGAAGACTTGTCTAGCAGATCTGTGTCGAGAAATGCCTTCCTAGTTAAGAGAGAGTGTTGATGTATATGTAACTTTGGAATGTATTTCATATATATTTATTGTACCCTTATTAGAGATGTGTTATTCCTCTATTAGAAAGTGTCGTCATGTGGATTGACAAGTGTCGCAAGTATGTGTACTTGCCGATGGTTTATTAGACCACCATGTGTGGGGTCGGCCCTGAAATATATATATTATAATGTGGATGTACCTATCTAGACAAGTCGGCCCCATAAGGTCACTAGGAAAATAGGTTAGTATAAATAGAGATAAGGTGATCTCTATTTAGATTATTCGGAAAGTCATATCTCTCTCATTCAGAAAGTGGAGCACTAGTGAGGAGGAGGATCATCTGCTACTAGGAGACTATCTCAAGTGTATTTTTGTTGTACTTTGGATGAGCCATTTCTCTCTCTATCTCTGAGGAAGTTGTGGGGTTTCTCACCTTAGGGTTTTCCCCACGGAAACTCTGTGTCTCTTGTCTCTCATGCTTTTGATTCTTGTGATGCTTGTCATGCTTATTGTGATTGTTATGCATTAATATACTGTATATGTTATTCTCTCAGTGAAGATCCTAGAGTATTGTGAATTAATGCTCAAAATTTAACATTTCAATTGGTTCCGCAGAGTCATCTTCCGATTTATATTCTTCCCTTCAAATAGCTTTGATAGGGAGTCAAACATCTCTTTGTGTGTCTTTAGAGATGACACATGGGGGATGAGATGGTCCTTGATAGAATCAGCAATTATTCTCTTTTCCTTGACCAAGTTATTCTTGTGGAGGGCTTTAGCCTCTTCTCCCTCTGGGATAGGGACCTCTTCTCTTATATATGAGTCCAACTCATTCTCTTCCAGGATTAACCCAATCCTATACTTCTAGTCTCAAAAGTTATCAACCCCTTCAAGCTTGTCCTCAATCTTGGTGTGGTGAGACATCTTTAAAGAGTACTTCAAATGGAACATAGAAAAGATTTAGGTCTTACACTTGATTTGTTGAAAACTAGATCTGGTTCAAGATTAGGGTTTGTCAAAGAAACCCTAAAAACTCAAAATGTGAATTTCAACTTTCTGAAAGGATAGAAAGATGTGCCTTGATGAGCTAATTAGCCTGGTGTATTCATAATTTGAGATCTGCAAAGCGTCACCCTTCAGAACTGCCTTTTAGTCTTCTCGGGTTCACTAGGGAGGACCCTGAATTAGGGTTTGAGTTTCCCAGAGATTTACCCAGCCAAAAATCTCGATCCAAAGCTCTAAACTTTGATTTTTCCAAGGAGATTCCAGCCATGGGGGCTTCACTCAATAAACCGCTATCATAGCACATTCGTTTTTGGCATATGAAACAATACCCCTAATTTCACTAAATATTGGAAAATACCTTCCAAAATCATTTTTTTTTAACCCCCTCGCAATATGCCTTCCCAAAAAAAAAAACCCTATTTTCACTAGATATTGTATGTATCAATTTTTTCATTAACATTTTTTATACCCCTTTATATTTCTACCTAGTATATTGATATGATACCCATCTTATGACCCCACATGCATTCGACAATGCACCATGCTTCTTTCAATGTATATTGTGGATGCACATTACTTCACCCACAATGCAATTACTCAACCACATATCATTATGATTTGCATGATCTAATTGTCTAATGAAGAGATAGGATATCACTTCTTGTATGTCACTAGAGCTAATGCACATAGTACAACCTTTAGATTGCATGTTGTAGTTCCCCAATCACTGACTAAGCCTATTGTGGGCTAGGTATCTAAGACCCCAGGTCTTGTAACAAGCTCTATGAGGGTGAATAAACCTCTCAAGGCCTGTAATAGGCACGAGTGGTTGGGTATTCAAGCCCCCAAGGCCTATTGAAGGCCTATAATAGGCCCTGGAGGCTTAGAGCCTCCCAAGGCTATTGGTAACAACTGGCTGAGTGCTATTGGTAACAAATGGTTGTCAATGACCATTATCTCTCGACTATGATTGACTGGAAACCCACTTCACCACAAAACCATGGCCTCAAGCATGCCTCAAGACGCGATTTCCCTACGCACTGGTAAGCCCAAGCCTTGCCTCAAATCGATTTCTCATCCGGCCGTGATCCCTCCATCTCCATTTGGCATATATTTTTCAGCCCGACCATATAAAAAATACCCCAAAGTATTTTTGTATTGTTACATTAAAAAAATAACCCTTTTCCCCTTAATATATAAGCAATATAATTTTTAGGTTTTCATGGATATTTAATACTGCAAAATGATTGAACGTGATATTATATTGTCTTCTAGTGAAGCCCCCGTGCTTCCAGCTATGTCTTCAGATTTCAGAAATTCCTACTTTTGTGGAAACCCTAATTTTTAGGGCTAAAATTGAAAGTGATCAAAATTGAATTATGATTGGATAGATAGATTCACCTTGCTGAGGAGAGTCAATCTATCATATTGCTTTTCCAAAATCGGTGGAGAGAAACCCAATAAACAAGAAACCCTGGTTTCCATCACTACACAATGTCTTCTTCTCAAGTTAGCTCTGATACCATGTTAAATTTTGAGCATTAATTCAAGATAATCTAGGATCTTTACTGAGAGAATAACATGTACAGTATGTCAATGCATATCAATCATAGCAAGCATGTCAATCATCACAGGAAGAAAACATAAGAGGCAATAGACACACAGAGTTTCCGTGGGGAAAACCCTCAGGTAAAAAACCCCACAACTTCCTCAGAGATAGATAGAGAAATAGTACAACCAAAGTACACAGAGATAGACTCCTCTTAGCAGCTGATCCTCCTCCTCACATGTGCTCCACTTTCTGGTTGAAGGAAGAGTGAGTTCTGAGTGATCCAAATAGAGATCGGGAGATCTCCATTTATACTTGTCCTAACTGCCCAATAAACTTATGGGGCCGAATTTTCTAGCTTAGTACAATGACCAATTATTAACTTAATGAGGTCCGACCCCACACATGGTGGTCTAATAACCCATCGTTGAGTTACGACACTTGTCAATACAAATGACGACACTTCTGTATAGAGGAATAATAACATCTCTATAAGAGTACAATATACATAGACGAAATATATCGGTGAAATACATTCCGAAGATACATATACATCAACACTAGTATCTCACAAAATGAGCATGCAATGGATTGACTAGTATAACACATTGTTTACAAATCTATTTTCCTATTACCCAATTTCAACACTGCCATCAATATTCATAAAGCAACTGGGTTTAATGAGAAGTGAAATTTATGATGCATTTTTTTCATGTGTCTAGAAAACAACTAGGTAAAATCCTCATAAGCAAGCTATTGACCATTGTCTTGATGGAATTCATCAAAGTTTACTAATCACTTCAATGGAAACTTTGGGTTTGCATAGTAAAATGCGTGCAATGTTAATTTTTCAAGTTGATTTCTGGTTGCATTCAAGCTTGTTAACTATACTATTATATGCATTTGTTGTTGCAATTTTCTAAATTTCATATAAATATAGTGCAATAGATGTTGCAATGTTGACATTTTCATTTACAATAAATTATCAAATACCAATTTTTGATTGATTACAAGAGTTTATACACACCATGATTGGTGCGGACCATCCAAGCCATAGCTAGAGTTGGAATACCTAACAATTTTTTAGTAATGCTTGAATTCTAAATGTTATAAGAGTTAATGAAATGCCTACACTTAGGATTTAACTAGTAAATTGTAGGATTAATTAACTAAAGTTTCTAGTGTACATTAGGAGTTATGGATTGATGTAATCTAAATAGGGTAATGTGGTCAAGCACACACAATTATTTATAGAGATGAAAGTAACTAGCACGATTCTTGTTCCAAGCTAAACTAGTATTGCAAACAAATTAAGGTACAAGTTATACATGTAAATACAAATATAGAATACATTGGTGTTATGGAAGTTTGGCCATAAAGTAAGCTATGACAACTTTTTTAATATAAAGGATAACTTGTATAAAAATGAAATAAATAGCAGGATGGATTGGAATTGAGATTACCTGACTACTTGATGAGAGTTATAATTAATATAAGGTATTATTGTAATCGTTCAGATACCTAAATATAAAGCTAATTGAAATTCAACTCGCTAGAGAGAATTGAAATATAGGAGATTATATATATATACCTTTTGGGTCACTATTTGAAGAGGTTGTACCCTTTATCATCATTATTCTACTTCGAGAGTAGTTTCCTCCCTCCATGTTTGGTATATTCCACATTTATTTGTTGATTTGGGTAATTTGCATCATAGCAAATAGCATAAAGGTGGATTTATAAATTACGGTTCTCATTTTCAAGAAAATGTTTTAGTAAGCTTATGGCTTATCCAATTTAGGGGTTGTATCTTTATATTGTCTCATGGGCATATGTGAAATCAAAATGGGGAAGAGGAATATAAAACATTTTACAATTAGTGACATTGTCATCATAAAAAATGTTGTCAGTATTCATAGAAGACAAGGTTCAAAGATCTTCGACAAACTATTTTGTAAAGAAGTGAAAGTTTTCATTAACCTTTTCACAAGTATATAGTACATACATGTATTATTTTGGGACCAAAATAATCAAATTACACTAATAAATCAAATATGAAACTAATTTTATCTTCCACTAAACTTTATTTTTTCTTACAATTTCTTTAGCTTTTCAGTTTTTCACATATTTAGTAGATGTCGATTTGAATATCCACCAAATGTCTACATCATGCCAATTCCCTCCCAATTGACAAAAGATTTTTCCTACAATTTAGGCCTCTAGCCATGAACATTCCTCAAACAACTTTTCCATATGGCGACTCCCATATTTATATGTGTGTAGCACGGGTTTTATATAGCAATTAACCTCTATGAATTTATTTTCCTCTATGTCCGCGGCGGCTACTTTTAGTTTAAAAAATAAAATTGGGTTGGTTTGGCTCAGGGCTTAATTACAGATTTGAATTTAGTAGGTGTCCATATTTTTTCCATTTATGTTCATGGATTTGGAATTAGTTTGCATCATAGAGAGATTATTGTATCACTTCTAAACTAGCAAGGAGTTTAAGAATTTGAAAGGAACAAGTATGTATCCATTGTTTTAGAATTTATGCTTTTGAGAACTATGAAGTTGTTACCCTTGAAATGGGATATGCATTTTCATGATTGGTATATGAAGTTGCCAAATACTCTTTCCCTCTTGCATGTTTGGAACTTCCATTAGTGTTCCAATAGGTAGTTCGTTGGTATACCAGTATAATTCTGCAAATGAGACCAAATTCCCCTAGACAACCATCCATGTGAAGTAGTTTTGCTATTGTCTCCCCTCTTTGGAGACCTCACTCAGTGAGTGGTTTTTTAAAATAGGAAATCATCTTTAGTTTTGTAGGCATTGGAGCGATCCACATTATCCTTGCAAGTAGTAAATTGTTAGTAAAAATGTATTAATTTCTTTCTCCTTGTTTTCATTAACCTTTTCTTTGAGAAGATCAGTTTCTTTGTCTCTACAATTGGATGATGTTCCTTGGTTTTCCGAAATAAATGTTAAAATTTAATATGATAAGACAGAAAATAGCAGCATTACATTCCATTTCACAATAATAGCATATACAGGATCACTGAAGAAACAACAAGCATAGCATAAACACAAGAGACACAGATTTATCCTGGGAAACCCTCATGGGGTAGAAAACCCAGTAAAGCTTCCTCAATATAGATGACCAGCAATATACAAAGATGCAAACCAAAGACATGATCTCCTTCTCCACCATAGCAGACCTCTCCTCCACAAGTGCACCTCTCTCAAGTGTGTGTGTGTCAAATGAGGAACATACCTCCTCTATTTATACACTACATTGACATGTATTTTACACAAGTACATGTAGGCTCGTATTTAACCATTAGGTTAAATACCCTATTATAACTGACTGGGCCAACCCCCACATGGTGGGTCTAATAACCCTAGTTACCACAACCAATTCAGAGGAATAAACATCTCCGGATTCATAGTATAATCACATCGGAGGTATGGAACATCTCCGGAATAAATAATATACAAATATAATATTCTTAGAAGTTACAATATTCAACACTCCCCCTTAACGAGAAGGATATTATAACAACATCTGCAGGAGCAACGAGTCATACATCATACATGATACATCTATAAATCATTGGAAGCTTTCTTAACATCATCAGTAACTCAAACAGTTACTGGAACATCAACATCTTCAGTACTGAGTCTTTATCTACTGCAGCACTCGAACAACTATAGAAACATCAACGTCTAGATCCTCACGATCATCAACATCGTCATCTAGACCATCACGATCAGCATCATCGTCATCATACGATCAGCAGCATCATCATCAAACGATCATCAGCATCGTCATCTATATACATGATCCTTCCTTTCGGAATTACTAGATCAATCTCATCACAATCATATTTAAGACTATCCTTCCTTTTGGAATTACTGGATTTACTGTCTAAGGATGATTAGTCCAACCACAATCATATTTAAGACTATCCTTCCTTTCGGAATTACTGGATTTACTGTCTAAGGATGATTAGTCCAACCACAATCATATTTAAGACTATCCTTCCTTTCGGAATTACTGGATTTACTGTCTAAGGATGATTAATCCAACCACAATCGCATTTAAGACTATCCTTCCTGGATTTACTATCTAAGGATGATTAATCCAATCACAATCACATTTAAGACTATCCTTCCTGGATTTACTGTCTAAGGATGATTAATCCAACCACAATCGCATTTAAGACTATCCTTCCTGGATTTACTGTCTAAGGATGATTAATCCAACCACAATCGCATTTAAGACTATCCTTCCTGGATTTACTGTCTAAGGATGATTAATCCAACCACAATCGCATTTAAGACTATCCTTCCTGGATTTACTGTCTAAGGATGATTAATCCAACCACAATCGCATTTAAGACTATCTTTCCTGGATTTACTGTCTAAGGATGATTAATCCAACCACAATCGCATTTAAGACTATCCTTCCTGGATTTACTGTCTAAGGATGATTAATCCAACCACAATCACATTTAAGACTATCCTTCCTGGATTTACTGTCTAAGGATGATTAATCCAACCACAATCGCATTTAAGACTATCCTTCCTGGATTTACTGTCTAAGGATGATTAATCCAACCACAATCGCATTTAAGACTATCCTTCCTGGATTTACTGTCTAAGGATGATTAATCCAACCACGTGCATTTTGAACCAAGGTCCAGGGACGATGCAGTCCTATCCTCTATTCTCGGAGACACCTGTCTACGGCTCACTTTAGAACTTGAGTTCAAGGATGATCCAATCCTCTCAAGTCCACCAAGGACTTCATTCTTGGAGACCTCACGTCTACGGCTCTCTTTAGGACTGAAAGTCCAGGGATGATCCAATCCCCTCAAGTCCACCAAGCACTTCATTCTCGGAGACCTCACGTCTACGGCTCTCTTTAGGACTGAAAGTCCAGGGATGATCCAATCCCCTCAAGTCCACCAAGGACTTCATTCTTGGAGACCTCATGTCTATGGCTCTCTTTAGGACTGAAAGTCCAGGGATGATCCAATCCCCTCAAGTCCACCAAGGACTTCATTCTCGGAGACCTCACGTCTACGGCTCTCTTTAGGACTGAAAGTCCAGGGATGATCCAATCCCCTCAAGTCAACCAAGGACTTCATTCTCGGAGACCTCACGTCTACGGCTCTCTTTAGGACTGAAATTCCAGGGATGATCCAATCCCCTCAACTGTCCACTAAGGACTTCATTTTCAGAGACCTCACGTCTACGGCTCTCTTTAGGATTGAAAGTCCAGGGATGATCCAATCCCCTCAACTGTCCACTAAGGACTTCATTTTCGGAGACCTCACGTCTACGGCTCTCTTTAGGACTGAAATTCCAGGGATGATCCAATCCCCTCAAGTCCACCAAGGACTTCATTTTCGGAGACCTCACGTCTACGGCTCACTTTAGAACTTAAGTTCAAGGATGATCCAATCCTCATCTGTATTCTCATCTATACAGGTACAAATATCCAAGAGCATGTATCACATCAAAACATGTATACATCACTAATCAAAACATGTATACATCACACCAAAACATGTATACATCTAGCATGTATAATCAAAACATGTATACATCACATCAAAACATGTATACATCTAGCATGTATTCTCACTAATACATCTGACATCAAAGCATGTATACATCACATCAAAGCATGTATTCTCACTAATACATCTAACATCAAAACATGTATACATCTAGCATGTATCAAAACATGTATACATCACATCAAAAACATGTATACATCAAAAAATAAAAGATATATAGGAGTTCTAAATCTAAATAATTCTAAGTAACTAAGTGCAACAAAACAAAATTTAAGGGACAAACTTGTTATCAAGTACTATACTACTCCCCCTTTCGAGGAGGGTCCTTCTGGACTATACCAAGCTTGTCTCGAAAGTATTCAAACTTTACTCGAGACAAAGGTTTAGTCAGGATATCGGCAATCTGATCCTCAGTGCTTATATACTCGAGCTTGATAGCTCCTCTCTGCACCATGTCTCGTATATAGAAGTATCGGATCTCAATGTGTTTTGACTTATCGTGGAACACAGGATATCACAGTGGGATCCATTTCTAAGTCAAACACTCCATATAAAAGCTTCTGAAGCCATACTGCTTCACAGCTGGCAGAGCAGATAGCCATATATTCTACTTTAGTAGTACTGAGAGCCACACTAGAATGTTTCTTGCTGAACCATGAGATCATTGCAGATTCAAGACTATAACATCCACCTGATGTACTCTTTCTGTCTGAGACACTTCCTGCCCAATCAGAATCTAAGTAACCATGTAAACGGAGTTCATGACCTCCAAGATAACATAGACCAAAAATCTAATGTACCTTTTAGGTACCTCACTACATGCTTTGTAGCTATTAAGTGAACCTTTCTAGGTTCTACTAGATACTGAGTTAGGGTATTTATAGCAAAGCATATATCTGGCCTAGTATTTGTTAAATACATCAATGACCCAATGATTTGTCTATATAGGGTTAGGTCCACTAAATACGATGAGTCATTAACTAACAACTTCAAGTTGGAGTCCATGGGAGTGGCCATGGCTTTATACTCCAACATATCAAATATTTTTAGAAACTTCACAGCATACTTACCTTGATTTAAAAGATTTCTTTTGGATCTTGCCATACTTCTAGACCTAAGAAGTAGTGCATTAATCCGAGATCTTTCATTTTCATTTCTGCAGCCATTTTCATGACCTATTTCTCATTCCTTGTCAGAAAGAGATCATCGTCATACAATAATGGTATGATAGGTTCATCATCCACAACCTTAAGGTAAAGGTTAGGAACAGTTTTACTTCTGGTAAAGCCCGAGCTTTGTCATGAAGCTGTCAATTGTCCATTATTCACACTCAGCATTGAGTGATCTTCTGCATATCTATCTGTGCCATCTCTCGTCAGATGGGTATACTAATATGAGCTTCAAAATCATTCGAACTCTGTGGTGAGTTCCTTCTTGCATCCATGTCATATGTGTATAGAACCCATATTCAACCTTATAGAAAAGGTTGAGATCCACATCACCCATGATGATCATTAAGCTCATCAATTGACTACCGATCCTGGGAACCCATACAGAACCTGATTACATTATTAAGAGAATGGTCTTATCTAGTCCCTTGGAGCAAAACATCTCATCATGATTCTCTTCCTCTTTCTAAGAGAATCTCTTAACCACAAGCTTTCTATAGTGTGTTTGATTTGTAAATCTTTTGTTGAACATCCATCGCTTGTTCAGATTTCATCATTCATCATGATCTTTCCTACAAATCAAAATTAAGTACATGATTAGTAATACTTCATAATCATCAAATCATATTGACATGATAACCTACTATGCATACAGATATCATTTACATAGTTATGCAACTATTTTGACCAATACTTTGGCACAACACTTTCCCATATCCTGTATGCATACAGTGGCTATCTAGATGCCTTCCATCTCTACCAGAACATACTATCGAGAGTGTGCACAGCTCTCAGTATGTCAGCAAAGAGGTTTCATTCTTGATAAGCAACAATGGAATGTTTGTCCAATTTACCAATCATATGCATATTAGTAGTATACTGTTCAATGCTTTATGAATGTTTACACTCAGCATGATATATCCTAGGAATACAAATATGCATACAAGCAATATCATTTACTATTTCTAATAACAACTCAAATACTTATCTTTTATGTTTGTGTGGTTGCCTCCCGCTTGATCTTCTATATGTCTTTTGAACTTGTATTCATTCTGTACCACTGTGCATGCTCAAGTGTGCACTAGTGTCATCCTCATGATCTCATACACAAACATACGTTCATTAGTATATTCTCCAAACATTCTAATTCTAAATAATCTTGAATATGTATAGTCATGATCATTAGTATTCAGGGTTTCAAGGAAGTCTTCTTTTACTCATGCATATTCTTGTTTGATCATAGTACTCTTCTGGTTAATTAAATCATCAAGACAAGAGACATAATATGCATAAACCCTTGATTACTAACTTTATGAATAAGCATAACCAATCATACAAAGTATACTTATATAAGGGATCCTAACACAAGGTAAGATTCTAACTTGACATAAGAAAACATATCTGGATTAGTTATGTACAACATACCTAAACAATCTCTTCAATGATTTAGAGATCCTGAGCTAGAACCTGCATGTCTCATAGGTTAAGCATAATATAACAAAGTCATACATACCTCGTAAGTAGAACAAATATTATGGATGAGTCTTTGTCTTCATGTTGTCATGGTCATGGAACTTGATTTGTCTTTTGTGATGTACCTGTATCTTGTTAGCAGACAACATCAACCTCACACAACACCATAATGCATTAGTACAATCATATAGCCCTAATCAATGAATGTCTTCGATCATTCACATGCATTCATACTGTTACTAGGGTGATACGACAATTCTAACAATAATCAAGATTGTACTAATAAATAATATGAAGACAAACACATTATGAACTTAATCAAGAATCATATTTCAAGACATACTTGAACCTCCTTAAGTCATACCTGTCGAGACTTCTTGTAGTCTTCTTATGTAAGGCCTTAGCCTCAACTCCCCCTGAAACTTGATTTGGAGCTTGATTAGGGCTTGCTAGAGAAACCCTAAAAATTCAATCTTTGACTTTCATGCTTCTGAATGGATGGAAGGATGTGTCTTGCTGAGCTGATCAAACTAGCATACTTCACTTTTGAAATCTCGAAAATTTGACCCCTCAAAATTGCCTTCGAAACTTCTGGATCTTCTGGACAGGAACCCGAACTAGGGTTTGATGAAGCCCGGTGTTCTACCCAACCAAAAGTTCGATCTTGGTCTCTAAATTTCAATTTTCCTGAGTAGCATTCAGCTGTGGACTCCGATTCCAAAAATTCTAACTTTCTCCGAAACCCTAAATTCCGGAATCCATGAATAAAGGTGCTCCAAAAATAATTTTGTTTTGACAGAAATATGCACCTGATTGTTTCTGCTATAACTCTGAAATTTCTTCTCCACAGCGTCTGAAAACGTTTTCTGCAGTAGCCTGACCTATCATCTTTCCATCCTGACAGGTCTGACCTCAATTGGATTTTCTGAGAGAGAGTTATGCCAAGTGTCGTAACGTGACCTGTTTATGGGATAAAACAGGAGAGCAAACTTGTACGGTGTGCCACGTGTCACTGTTTGAACTTCGGCCTCTGAAAACTTTTCCTGAGATAGCTTGCCCTGTTATCTTTCCATCTTGACAGGTCTGACCTCAATTGGACTCTCTGAGAGAGAGTTATGCCAAGTGTCGCAACGTGACCTGTTTATGGGATAAAACAGGATAGCGAACTTGTACGGCGTGCTACGTGTCACTGGTTCACCTTCGGCCTCTGAAAAAGTTTCCTAAGATAGTACAGTCTGTGTACTACCTGTCACTTTTTATGAAATTTCATTTGGAGCTTCCTAGCCCAAGTTATGACCTTTTTGCCAAGGTGACCTGATTTTGACTGAGATCTGGAAGAGGAAGAAACCCTAACTTGTACTGATCATAACTCATAAAGTACAACGAATATGAGGGTTCCCTTTGGACAAAAGGTACTTGGGGATGTTATCTTCGACCTGTAAACTTTTTAGACCCTGAAACTTCGCAAAAATGGATTTATAGTGAAAGTTCCACGATGACTGGTTTTTGCTATGTAAAACCCTAACCTTCAAATTGTCGTAAGTAAAGCAAGTGTCGTAAGTGCCATACCTTGTCTTCCTTCAGGTTAGCTCTGATTCCATGTTAAAATTTAATATGATAAGACAGAAAATAGCATCATTACATTCCATTTCACAATAATAGCATATACAGGATCACTGAAGAAACAACAAGCATAGCATAAACACAAGAGACACACATTTATCCTGGGAAACCCTCATGGGGTAGAAAACCCAGTAAAGCTTCCTCAATATAGATGACCAGCAATATACAAAGATGCAAACCAAAGACATGATCTCCTTCTCCACCATAGCAGACCTCTCCTCCACAAGTGCACCTCTCTCATGTGTGTGTGTGTCAAATGAGGAACATACCTCCTCTATTTATACACTACACTGACAAGTATTTTACACAAGTACATGTAGGCTCGTATTTAACCATTAGGTTAAATACCCTATTATAACTGACTGGGCCGACCCCCACATGGTGGGTCTAATAACCCTAGTTACCACAAAAAATTCGGAGGAATAAACATCTCCAGATTCATAGTATAATCACATCGGAGGTATGGAACATCTCCGGAATAAATAATATACAAATATAATATTCTTAGAAGTTACAATATTCAACAATAAAATATATGTACCCCTTCCTTTTTGTTGAATACTTTACCTTCACCCATATTTTTTCCTTAGTTTTTTCAAGAGGAGAATCTTCTTGAATGTTTTCCATTTCACTCAATCGTTTTTTTTCTTGCAATAAGGGATGATATCATGGAATTCGAGGATTCCTAAGGAAATTGGAAGTGTGAATTCCATGTTTCTATAATGATGGGTCAATTTTTTTAATAATATGCCACTTTACAGTGAACTCACATAAATGGTGCCAATTTCTTGAATAGATATAATCTTACTCGTTCCGTAGACTAGCTTAGTTCCTTGTCAATGTTGTTATTATTAACACCAATGTAGTTGATTTTGCGCCCTTGTAAGATATAAATTTTTTGAGATTTGTTAATTAACATATCACATTAATATGGGAATGCAAAACATAGAATATGGATCAATGTCGAAGATTGACAACAAATGAACACCATGCATATACTGAGAGAATAGCCAATGAGAAGGGTCTCGATAGATATCTGTGTCCATGTAATAATTGTCTTGGTGGAAAGCTTAAAAATAGAAGTGTGATTTATCGACATATGATAAGAGATAAGGCATAGTGGTATAAGCCCTTGGGATCACAATTATTATGAAGATAAATGATATAATTGCATAATGTGAGAGATGAAGAGACACCAAAAGGAGATGAAGTAGAAACAAACATAGATTAAGAGGCAACAATGTTAGATGAAAGGTTTGAAGTTGATAGAATGTTGAATGAGGATCTAAACGATGAATGGGCCAAGTTGATGCAGGATTCTTCAATACTTGTGTATGCTAATTGCAAGTTAAGTCATTTGACAACAATCCTTCAAATTCTTAACTTGCAAGTGGTGCATGGTTGGACAAATGAGAGTGTAAATGAGTTATTAGCATCATTAAGTTAGTTTTTAGCATGTGACTCCACATTTCCAACAAAATGAATTCAATGTAAAAATAAAACCACTAAGTTAAGCTTAGGGTATGAAAACATGGGGTGAAACCATTTTGAGATCAAAGTACTAAATGTTAAACATGGCAAGTGTTTTTAAAAAATTATGACTTGCGTCCATGGTTAGCCACTAAACTATTTTTTAAGCTATCATTGATTATAAAAGGAAAGAAAGGTGTGACTTACGATACAATGGGTTTTTATTTAGAGCCATTACATGATTAGCTAATGGAATTGTGGAAATGAATTGAAGCAATTCAATTATTTAGGGACGATAATTCTGAATCAAATTCACTTTAAGAACTTCCTTATTGTTTACGATTCACGATATTCCAACATATGGCACATTGATTGGTCTCACTATTCATGGATACCATGGATGTCCTACTTGCAAATTTAAGGATTTTGTGGGGGGAGCTCAAGAAGTTTGCATAAGTATATTTATTGTGGACGTCATTCTTACCTTAAAATGGATCATCGATATCATCGACAAAAAAGGTGTTTCAATTTTAAGGAAGTGAATTGTGAAGCACCATTTCCAATAACGAGTGAAAACATTATTGAGAGTGTAAGGCCCCAATAGGCCTTAAGAACACCATTATTTAGAAAAACAATTATTTTGTACAATAACTTAAGATCAACTCAATACTATGAGAAATTTTTAGATCTAAAACAATCACTAAGATATCATAACAAAAATCAAATGACATAAGGAGAAGACATACCTGAATATGATGAGTAATGGAAAGAATGTACCTCTAAAGCTACTTAAGCAATGAGGGAAAACAATGTGTGGGTGACGACTCTCCACCCAACCAACCCCTCCATGAGACACCAAGATCCTGTCGACCCCTAACCAATAAACCATAGCGATATTTGTTCTCTTCCGTTCCATAACCATAATCATACCTACCTTCCTTCAAAGCTAAAAAGAATGAATGCCCTCCTACTCCAATCCTACTCCATTTTATAGGTTTTCCACATTTACTTTAGTATTTCTTTTATTTATTTATTATTTAATATTCTTAGTCATAGTTATCCTATTCATGGTGATAATAATTCCTTATTTAATAGTAATTTTCGGTTGTTACATACTCCCCTACTTCAAGGGACTTGGTCTCGAAGTTACATCTTACTTACATATATTATAGTAATATTGTACAAGTGAGAGTCACTCTTGTGACCACTACGAGAAATTCTTTATATGTACTAATAATAATAATAGTAATTTATATTATTACATGTTCTTAATTCTTCTTATTAATTCATATTTTTATCAATTAATGTTATTAGGTTTCTTTATTATATTTATGTATAGTTTACTTCCTCCCTTACACACCCTTGCCCTTAGAATCATACCATTTGATCAACCTTCATAAACCTCCACATGAGACTCGAGATGGTCCCACTTGCCATGGCACGGGCCTCTAGTGCAAAATGATCCCACAATATTGTCTCATCTCGGTTAGGCCAAGCATTTCACACTGCTCCTCTATACTACTAGGCATCTCGTAAGGCTAGCCCAACTTCCTTCCTATCATATGTTATGGTCATATTTAGTGTTTGAGTTTGGTAATTTTGATCATATTCTACTTGGGAGAAGGATTTAATCATGTTCAAATATTTATAATTAATTGCACAATGCAAATAAGAATGATATTCTTTGCTACTAACCTTGCTAAACCATATTTTGCTATTAATCTTATTAAATCATATATTATTACAAATTATTAATCTAGTCAAAACCACTATTTACATAGTGGTGGTCATTAAGAAAAAGGAGATTTAAAACATTTAAAACCATGGAAATGGAAAATATTATTAAAAACCATTTAATCAAAACAAAAATTTACATGGTCAAGTTACCAAACCACCATTTGCATGGTCATGGTCATTTAAAAACGGGGAGGTTTAAAACATTTAAAGTTTAAAACATTTAAAGCCATTTCCACCTAAAAATTTATTAAAAAAATATTAAAACCCATTTTCATGGCAAAATTTATGGAAGTGGAATTATTTTATTGTCTATCCAACTTATAAATTGGGTTAAGATGCATGTATAAATTGATGCTTTGGTGATTCATTTTAGCGCTAAGTTTGTTTAAGGCATTCTGAAGCTTTGGCCAAGGGGATTTATGGTATTGTTTATCTCGCTAAGGGTTACCACTGCAATACCTTCTGGATCTGAACGATGGAAACCTGCGTTGAGATTTATGATGACAAGCGCGAGGACAAGAGCGTGGAAAGTAATCACTGTCATGTTTTTGACAGAGGATTATGCACCAGAAAGAATCAGCATGGTAGCTGCAGCGACCCAAGGATATTTGAGCAAACGGAGGCAGTCCCATCCCAACCGTATCAGACGCAAATTAATAACGCTGTAACGGAACAAATCGATAATGCTATGAAGAAACGGCGCCGTGATGGATCCACCGACTGCCCATTCGATGGACTCGCTGTACCCTATGAGACTCAAATCGATAATGCTATCAAGAGACGCCGCTGTGATGGATCCACGGACTGCCCATTCGATCGACTCCCCGATGATATTCTGCATGAAATTCTGTCTCGCCTCTCTATCACCGAGCTCTTAAGGGTTGGGCGAACTTGTGTCTCTTGGCACCGCATTATTTCGTCCTGCAGCATCTTTCATCGACTGTACGACGAAAGAAACGACGAGTCATGGATTGCTCTCACCAGCGATCACTATATCCCCCATGACTTTTGCTTATTGAACAACAACTCTAGCAAGTGGTACTTTTTCCACTCTAAGTATCAGGAGGATCAGACTAGATCTTGGCTTCTTCAGGGAGCTGCCGACGGTCTGTTGCTTTTCGTAGGCAATGACGGCAAAATGTTGGTTGTTAATGCCTTAACAAGATGTCTACGACAGCTGCCCGATACACAGGTCACCCCGCGTCTTTGTCTGGAGTCGTGCATGAAGAAAAAAGTATGGGCGAGCGACTCAATTAGTACACCTATGACTGTGCAGCCATCCCTGTCCATCAACATAGTTGTAGACGACGGTGGTAAAACATTCAGAGTGATCGTTTGGGGAGAACTGTGAACAAATCAGGTGCATGCCCTTGTTTACAGCTCCGCAACAGACAAATGGAGCGTAAGACTGTGTTCAAATATCAGCTCCATATTTTTCAGGCGGCCGTTCCACGCCACTGTAGATGGCAACAACATCATCTACAGTTCAATGCAACGGTCTGTGCTCGCTAATTATGACATAGAAACTGGATTGTTCAACGTTAACCGAATAATAATGGAACTGCGCCCGTTGGTATTAGGCATGATAGTGGACCGCATCCAGTACATTAAGATGTTGGTTTACAAGGGTCGAACATTTCTGTTAAGTGTCTTCGTCGGCCGTGATATTAATCCCTTTATAGAGCAGTCCCGCGGTTTAATGGGCTTATGGCTGGCGAATCCCACCAAGGGCCAATGGGAGCTTTTGACTAGACACGAGTTACAAATTCCATCAGATGAGGTAGTAGCTGCCTATGACGGAAAGGACAGCGTCACAATTATTCCAAAGATGCAGGGATCTAAGATGTTATCCCTGAATTTGGATACCAAAGAGTGGAGGGTTTTGGCTGCAGATACCCAAGCCTGGAAGTTGCCTGATGAAAATGCTGAAAATGCAGCACAACAACAGATAGCCTTTTTAGCAGCAGGTTTGAGGGCTTTTCATTTAAAATTAAAATTTTGCACAGCCTAATGATGTAATTGAGCCAGGCTCAGATTGCATGGTTTTTCTCTGAATGCTAAGTTTTAAGGTTAAGCTGGGCTAAGCCCTAAGCTTGATGATATTATGAAATCTTTCTCAGAAATAAGTCTCTCATTGTTGGGTTTGTTGTTTTGTGTCTTAGCTTTGCTTTTTCATTTATTGTAATCTAATCTTCATTGTGCGTAACTTGTTCTCCAAAATTGCGACTTTATTGGTTATTTGTTTTTAAATGTTGTCTTCAAAGATGCAAATTTGTTATCTGTTCGGGTACACAGGGTACTACCAAAGGACCGAACACCAAGAGAAACCACTTCACACAAACAGATCACAGATCAACACACCGATGTTTTGACGTGGTTTAAACCCCCTTGAGGGAAACACTCCACGGCCCCGGCCAAATAGCTTCTACGGGACAATTTATTATGCAAAGAAAGAAAGTTACAAATGAGCTTCTCATAATCGATCAACTAAACAATGACCCTCCATGCTCTTTAAATAGAGATCATGGACCAATCGGGTGTTAAGCCACGGATCAAGGTTAGGTTTGATCTAAGAGAAGTTGAGCCGTCGGATCACTCTATGTCGGAAACATATCGTGACCGTCGGATTAAGTATATACAAATGCATACTAATGCATACTAAAGAAACACACTATCCCTAACGGATATATTACACAAGTTGATCTTAACTAACTCCTAAGTGTCTAAATATCCTAACATCCCCCCTTAAGAACAACTTGGGATAGGATTGAAGGATTTACAAAAGTGACACTATTAGGAGAAGGAAGGAGGCATTAGAGCCTATCCCCCCTTAATGACAAGTTCCTGAACTCCTAACATAGATCGAAGTTTAGAAAACTTCGCTTCTGTAAGAGACTTGGTGAAGATGTCTGCAACTTGATCATCTGTAGGGAAAAAGAGCACTTCGAGAACACGATCATGAACAAGATTTCTGATGAAGTGCATATGTAGCTCAATGTGTTTGCTGCGTTGATGTAGAACTGGATCTTTGGCAAGCTTGATGGCACTTTGATTGTCGCACCAAAGTGGAGTAGGCTGCTGCTGCTCGAATCCAAACTCTGAAAGGATCTGTCGAAGCCATAAAGCTTCCTGACTGGCATTAACTGCTGCTCGATATTCTGCCTCTGCTGAAGAAAGAGCAAGAGCTTGTTGTTTCTTACAAGCCCAAGTAATAGGTCCAAAGCCCAGACTGAAAACATAACCTGCAGTAGACTTTCGATCATCAGGATCGCCGGCCCAATCTGAATCAGTGAAACCAACCAACAAAGGTTTCCCCCCTGTACTGTAATGAATCCCAAACTGAACTGTTCCTCGAATATATCGAAGTATTCTTTTAGCTGCTTTCCAGTGACTTTCATGAGGTGTCTGCATATAACGGGCAACTCGACCAACGGCAAAGGAAAGGTCAGGACGGGAATGAGTCAAGTATAAAAGACAACCAACAAGCTGACGATACAGTGTGGCATCTACTTCAGGTGAAGTACAAGTGGCAGAAAGTTTGACTCCAGACTGGAAGGGAGAAGGGGCTGGTTTACAATCTTCCATGTGAAAGCGACGAAGAAGGTCACAAGCATACTTAGACTGAGAAAGAAAGATTCCTTCTTTGGTTTGCAGAACTTGGAGACCAAGAAAATAATGCAAATGTCCTAAGTCTGACATTTCAAAAGTTTGTTTAAGACTGGATTTCACATGGGTTATAAGCTTAGGGTCACTACCAGTAAGAATAAGGTCATCAACATATAGAACAAGTATGATGAGATGGTTTCCTACTTTCTTGGTATAGACATTGGGGTCAGAATGGCATCTAGAAAAACCAGTGTCAAGGAGAAAGCTATCCATTTTGGCATACCAAGCTCTAGGAGCTTGCTTAAGGCCATATAAGGATTTCTTAAGGCGGCAGACAAGGCTAGAGTTATTCTGAACATAGCCAGGAGGTTGTTCCATGTAAATTTCCTCCTGTAAATCACCATGTAAGAAGGCAGACTTGACATCCATTTGATGGACTTCCCAGTTGTGTAAGGCTGCAAGGGAAAGAACAAGGCGGATGGAGTTCATTTTGGCGACGGGAGCAAAGGTTTCATTGTAGTCAATCCCTTCAACTTGGGAAAAACCTTTGGCAACTAACCTTGCCTTAAGTCTTTCAACACTTCCATCTGATGCATACTTAGTTCTGTAGACCCATTTACATCTGACAAGTTTTCTTCCTTTTGGAAGAGGTACAAGATCCCAAGTATCGTTCGTCATTAAGGAACGATATTCTTCATCCATGGCTGCATCCCAATCTGGATTCCCTGAAGCTTCTGCAAAAGTTTCTGGATCATGATTCTCGGAAACTTGAGCCAAAAGAGAAGAGGCTCGCTGAAACTGAGAACGTGTTCGACGTTGATCTCTAGGATCACCGGCAAGATCACCAGCTGCTTCACATGTTGAACGGACCCATCGAGGAAGCACTTGTGCTGGTGCAACTGGAGGAACATGAGCAGGTGGAGGTGGATTTTCATCCTCACTGTCATCATCAGAAACTGGAGTTGGAAACCTGTCAAGGAAGTTGGAAGAAGAAGAAGAAGGCACAAACGCCGAATCAGGCTCGCAGGCCAAAGATGGCACACTCGCCGAGTTAGGCTCGCAGGCCAAGATATTTTCATCAAATTTAACATCTCTTCTAATGATTATAGCATGAGAATGTGGTTGAAGAAGTCTATAACCTTTTACATCTTCAGAATATCCAACAAATATTCACTTTTCACTTTTAGGCTGCAATGCTTTCCGTTTTTCATCCGGAATGTGAGCCCATGCTTCACTACCAAACACACGAAAGTGACTTACATCAGGTTTAATTTTACTCCATGCTTCTTCTGGTGTTATACCTTGTAATGCTTTTGTGAGGGTGCGATTAACTATGTAATTTGCACAATTTATGGCTTCAGCCCAAAATTGAAGACTTAGTCCCTTAGATTGGATCATACAATTAGCCATTTCTTTTAAAGTGCGGTTCTTCCGCTCAGCTACACCATTTTGTTGTGGTGTATATGGAACAGTGTGCTGTTGTTGGATGCCTTGTTCAGTGCAGAAAGTAGTGAACTGTTTGTTAACATATTCTCCTCCATTGTCAGATCTTAACTTGATAATTTGATGACCAGATTGTTTTTCAACAAGGGCCTTGTAGGCCAAGAACATGTTAAATACTTCGCTCTTAAGTTTTAGGAAATAAACCCAAGTGCGTCTGGTGTAATCATCAATGAAAGTTAAGAAATACTTGAAACCAGAAAAGGAAGCAGATGGAAGAGGACCACACAAGTCACTATGCACAAGCTCCAAGGGAACCGAGGCGTGCCAAGAGGCACGTTTGTCAAAACTGTCCCGATGATGTTTTCCGAGTACACAACCGGAACAAACACCATCTCTGCAAGATACCATCGGAAGACCTGTCACCATATTTTCTTTACATAGTTGTTGCAATGAGCGATAATTTAAGTGACCAAATCGCTCATGCCAAAGTTTGCTCAAGTTATCACTATGAGCAACAAAAACTGAAGGGAAAGGTGATGACCCAAAGTTGTTAAACTTGTACAACCTGGTAATATCATCAACAATTCCGGTAGCTAGAACCTGTTGAGGATCTTTAAAATCCTTGATTACAACTTGGTGAGGTGTAAAGGTCACAGTTTTACCTTCACCAGAATGAGTGATCTGATAGACTGATAACAAATTGCAGGAAATTCTTGGAACACATAGTACATCACTAAAATGACCATTATCTACTGGAACTGTTCCAGCTCCTACAACACTTAGAGATCTATCATCACCAACAAATATTTGTTTGGTGTTACATTCATGCATAGTAGAAAAGATGGCTTGATCCTTAGCCATATGATAAGATGCTCCAGAATCAATGAGCCATTCATTTGAAGTAGAAGAAGAAGATGCATTATAAGAATAACCAGAAGCACAAAGTGCATGTCCATGAGAGGTAGATTCTGAAGGCGAATCTAGGCTGATGTGGTGCTTCTTCATTGCTGCTTCCAAGGCTGCCATCTTCTTGAAACACTTTGATTCATCATGATTATCTTTCCCGCAATAGTTGCAATGACGCTCAGTCTTCTTGCCTTTTGGCTTGGATCCTTTGTCATTTTTTAAAGAAGGAGCTGACTGAGAGGGTTTGGGACCCTTGTTTGACTTATTATTGCGAAAATTTTGTTTCTTGGGAGGCTTGGACTTTTCTTTCTGTTGGGACAATAAGGCTTTCCCAGATGTATCTGCATTGTTGATTATTCCAAGATGAATGAGTTTATCTTGTTCCCTAATCAAGGAATCACAAAAGGATTCAAGACTAGGCTCTTGATAGCTAGCTGCATTCAATGACGCTTTCATGGAGTAAAATGTAGATACAAAAACAGAATATGCAGGTCCAAGTTTGGAAAGAATATGATAAATGCATTGTTTGTCTTCCCTCTCAATCTTACATTCTGCACATAAGAGCTTGAGAGTTTTGTACTTAGATAAATAATCTTGAATGCATGAAAAGTCACTTGGATTTAAAGAAATCAACTCATTTTCGAGTTGGTGACCTCGAATTTCATTGTGTTTACCAAACACAGTTTCCAACTTGTCCCAAGCAGCATTAGGTTCATCAATTCCAGATATGTGGAATCGCAAATCAGTAGAGATTGACATCCCAATCAATCCACGAGCTTCATCACATCTATTTGCCCATTTTATTTTCTTATCATCATCAGTGGGTTCTTTTTCTTTCCCTGTTGTAATTCTGAAAAGTCCCCTACTTCGTAGAACATCCTCCATACGAGATTTCCATGAGAAATAGTTGGAACTGTTAAGTAGAATATCACAAGGGGCGGCCATATTTATAAATTAATGGCTGTAAAAGCAGAAACCAATAGTCTGGATGTGAAGAGCTCGAAAAAATAGGCGGTTTCAAAAAAAAACGGCACTGAAAACGGACTCTGTATGATGAAGTTATGCTTGAACAAAGAAACTGTTGAAGATGTCCCCAATAGTGACGTGGCAGCTAGAGAATGTCTAGCAAAAAAAGAACCCCCCTCTTCCCAAGATGAACCTTTTGACAATCACTTTACAAAAAAATTGCTTTTAAGTGAATCACTTTTGTAAAATAAGTGATTTCACTTTTACAATGATATTACTTTTAAATAGTGCAACAATAAATAAAAAGCTTAAGTGACTCACTTGTATTTTTATTTTTTATTATTTAAGTGAGATGCACTTTTACAATAAAGTAACTTGAAAATAGAAATTGCATGCACTTTTCTTTTTAAAAGTAACTTCCTAAGACTTGAACTCAAGACCTATTAAGGAATAAAGCAACTTTGGACCAAGTGAGCTAGTTTAAAAGGTATGTAAAATATGGAAATGAGGAAGGGGGCTTTTTTTTTTTTTTTTTTTTTTACTCTTCTTGCTCGGTTTGCGTGCTTGCCCTTTTTCCTGCAAAACAAACCACAAAACAAAACAAAAAAAACTTTTCCACACTTGTGGAGTTAGATCTTGTTAGCTTGCCCGGAAAGTCTACGTTTTCTCTCTGTTTCTGATTTGCCGAGATCGCGCAAAGTGCACGGCAAAGAGCATACGCAGCCGAAAAAACCCTTTCCCTTTCTGTTTCTGATTTGCCGAGATCGCTCAAGGTGCACGGAAAAGAGCATACGCAGACGGGAGCAACCGGGAACCGTTTTCGATCAAACGAAAACTATTTTCCAATGGAAACGACGCTCCGGACGCAATGGAACACCTCCCACAGCCCAGAAATGCACAGAAATACCAGAACTAGAAACCCTTTCGAGTTTCGGCAACAGCAGTTCAAGATCTAGATCATAACCGGAAGCGGCACTTCATAAAAGCTCTGATACCATGTTCGGGTACACAGGGTACTACCAAAGGACCGAACACCAAGAGAAACCACTTCACACAAACAGATCACAGATCAACACACCGATGTTTTGACGTGGTTTAAACCCCCTTGAGGGAAACACTCCACGGCCCCGGCCAAATAGCTTCTACGGGACAATTTATTATGCAAAGAAAGAAAGTTACAAATGAGCTTCTCATAATCGATCAACTAAACAATGACCCTCCATGCTCTTTAAATAGAGATCATGGACCAATCGGGTGTTAAGCCACGGATCAAGGTTAGGTTTGATCTAAGAGAAGTTGAGCCGTCGGATCAATCTATGTCGGAAACATATCGTGACCGTCGGATTAAGTATATACAAATGCATACTAATGCATACTAAAGAAACACACTATCCCTAACGGATATATTACACAAGTTGATCTTAACTAACTCCTAAGTGTCTAAATATCCTAACATTATCAAACATGGCATATAGTTCAGTTTGAAGTTTAGGATTTCCTTCTTGGCTAAGTTTTTTTATAGACTTGATATAATCATAAAAAATCTGTATGATAGCTGTGCTAGCTCTCCTTTTGGCAGTCTTTGGTAAATGGGTGACCTATCTATACTTCTAGGATAAAAACTAATTTTAAATAAAAAAAATAAAATGATAAAAGATGTAGTAATGAAAAAGCCCATCTTAAAAAGATGGTGTGAAAACGCTCCATTAAAACGCCTAAGTAAAAATGCCCTAGTTTCTCAAGATACATCACTAATCCTTCTTGCTTTACTATCTTTTTCTCCATATGAAAATTAAGATATTCATTGTTCAATTTCCTAACACATGCTACCCTTAAGATGCTACTTTTATTTCTTGTACCGTGTCCTCATCTACCCCTTGATCCTTAACTAATATGATTAACAATGGGGGGTGGAGAAATTAGTAACTTTGGTCCCCTTGCAAATCCTAATATTATATTAAGTGCATATCAAAGATAATTTGCCATTTTCTCAACTTTTCTGCCTAGTTTCTCAAGACACATCACCAATCGTTCTTGCTTTACTATCTTTTTCTCCATATGAAAATTAAGATATTCATTGTTCAATTTCCTAATACATGCCCTCCAACTAGTTGGCTAGATTCCTTGAAATTTTCCTTATATCACTTAGTATATCAGTAGAGTTGCCTCCAAAACCATAATTGTTGGCCATTACAACATGAGAATTCAATATCTCTAGTTTCCTCGACCTCTCTTTCGATCCAGCTAAGATGTGACTCAACAAAAACTTATAGAAGGAGGATTGTCTATTTGTTTCTCATAAATACTCAACGTAAAGTTCTCATTAAAAAAAGAGGATTAGAGCGGATTACTCAAAATAGAGAGGATTAGATTAAAAATATATTAATCGGATAAGGTTACTGAAGTGATTGATCAACAATGATAAAAAAAATATTTAAAAAAAAAGTCTAAAAACACTATTATTTTGGTTTCCCATTTTGGTTGGAATTCAATGATATTGGTTTTTAACAAATCTGAAACCCAAGGGCACCCATATTCTGTGAATTCCGTGCGAGAAACCCCCAAAATCATGCGAGAAAAATACACAAAGAAGAATTGAAATATTTGGAAAATATAATTAAAGAATAAAAATAAAAACATGCACATAATACACTAATATAATTAACAAATTTGCATATAATACATTAATATAATTAATAATGATGTCAATGGGGTTTATAAGTGGTTGTAGGATAGTGGTTGTAGGATGGAATATTATCCTGCACGTCTCAATAAGTAAAATGTGCTCACGGATTTTTCTCTTGAAACTAATAATAATACAAATTATATAAAAAAAACTTAGTGACAATAAAGTTGATGAACATATTTTTCAATAATGTGTGTAGAATAATGATGAACATGAGTTAGGAATTTGATATGATCAACAATTCACAATGGAGATCTAAAAAAACAACTATCCTCCCTTTTTAGGTGTCTTAGTCACTCTTTAATACAATGGCTTTCTTTCTCACCAAGTTGATTGTAAAATGGATCACACTAATGGAACACGGGCATAGATCCATCTTAACTCTCGCTCTATCAAGGGCTGATATGGATCAAATCTCTTTAGGAATTCTAGGACTCTAAAAGGGGGTTTGCACCTCAAGGGATTTGTTCCCTAGACTCAGTGCTTGATAGAGTGTTAAGATGGATCTATGTTGGTTTATTAAAGTTGGTTTCTTATATTTTGTTCTCCTTTGTATGCCCATATGTACTCTACCCTTTTTAATAAACCCTCACTCTTTACTTTACTTCTATTTCTCCATCTGTTTATTCCAATATTCTCACATTTTTCTCGATTAAGTTTTTTATAATAATAATAATAATAATAATAATCTATTTTCGTGGCTATAATGACTTTCATAAATTCATGGCTATAATGAATTTGTCTCTCTCACACACACACATGATCATAACTTTGTGGTTATAATGACTTTCATATAATTTTCAATGTGGTTCATGGCTCTAGAAATCGCTATTTCCACACATAAAAGCCAAGGGGGCCCACCCGAAGGGAATCCATCTCTATTGGCATTACCGTAATGCCTAGCCTCGGAGGACCCACACAATTGAGCCCTCAACCTCGACATTGTACCACCTTGGTCCCAAAAGATCCAACCAAGTGAGCTACCCTTGAGGTCTTCTGATGATATATATATATGACTCAAATTTGCCTCAATATATCCTTATTACAAACTATAAGACGTTTTGTCTTAAAACATTTAAAATGTATACTGCTTGAATAAAAGTACTAGATAAAAAAATACAACTAAGAATAGGAAACCATGCTATTCTTGGGCCAGAAAATTCCCATTGTTACCCTCTTCCATAAAATGTCCTCCATCCTAGGTCCATGGTCATGTGGGGTTCTTTGCTTCCCTTATGATGGTACTCCTATTTCTTGTAAAGTGTCCTCATCTACCCCTTGATCCTTAACTAATCCAATTGACAATGGGGGGTGGAGCAACTAGTAACTTTGATGTCCTTGCAAATCCTAATATTATATTAAGTGCATATCAAAGATCATTTTTCAGTTTCTCAACTTTTTTGCCTAGTTTCTCAAGATACATCACCAATCCTTCTTGCTTTACTATCTTTTTCTCTATATGAAAATTAAGATATTCATTGCTCAATTTCCTAACACATGATACCCTTATGATGCTAGTTTTATTTCTTGTACCCTCTCCTCATCTACCCCTTGAGCCTTAACTAACATGATTCACAATGGGGGGTGGAGAAACTAGTAACTTTGATCTCCTTGCAAATCTTCGGACTAAACTCTTATCTTAACAAGCCCTGATTACACCAAGGAAGTTTATGATTTTTATTTTTTCTTCTGAGAATAACATAGCTATAGTATTAATACAATGGAAGAATGAGGGTCATAATAAACCTATTGTCTTTTTAAGAAAATCCCTCAAGGATGCAGGGTTTAAGTGTACAGTATCCTGGAAAAATAGGCCTATGCTTTGATTAAGGAAAGGTCTTTCATTTTTTTAGAGAATGAATGTTGTAGACACAAAGAATTTCCTATGTGCCCCATATGTAAGTTAAGAATAGGAGATCACTTCTTGTATGTCACTAGAGCCAATGCACATAGTACAACCTTTAGATTGCATGTTGTAGTTCCCCAATCACTGACTAAGCCTATTGTGGGATAGGTAGCTAAGCCCCCAGGTCTTGTAACAAGCTCTAGGAGGCTGAATAAACCTCTCAAGGCCTGTAATAGGCACGAGTGGTTGGGTATTCAAGCCCCCAAGGCCTATCGAGGGCCTCTAATAGGCCCTGGAGGCTTAGAGCCTCCCAAGGCTATTGGTAACAACTGGCTGAGTGATATTGGTAACAATTGGTTTTCAATGACCACTATCTCTCGACTATGATTGACTGGAAACCCACTACACCACGAAACCGCTAGCCTCAAGCATGCCTCAAGACGCGATTTCCCTGCGCACTGGTAAGCCCAAGCCTTGCCTCAACCCAATTTCTCATCCGGCCGTGATCCCTCCATCTCCATTTGCCATATATTTTTCAGCCCGCCCATATAAAAAATACCCCAAAGTATTTTTGTATTGTTACATTAAATAAAAAAACCTTTTTCCCCTTAATATATAAGCAATATAATTTCTAGGTTTTCATGAATATTTAATACTGCTAAATGATTGAACGTAATATTATATTGTCTTCTAATGAAGCCCCCGTGCTTCTAGCTATGTCTTCAGATTTCAGAAATTCCTACTTTTGTGGAAACCCTAATTTTTAGGGCCAAAATTGAAAGTGATCAGAATTGAATTATGATTGGATAGATAGATTCACCTTGCTCAAGAGAGTCAATCTATCATATTGTTTTTCCAAAATCGCTGGAGAGAAACCCAATAAAGAAGAAACCCTAGTTTCCGTCACTACACAATGTCTTCTTCTGAGGTTAGCTCTGATACCATGTTAAATTTTGAGCATTAATTCAAGATACTCTAGGATCTTTACGGAGAGAATAACATGTACAGTATATCAATGCATATCAATCATAGCAAGCATGTCAATCATCACAGGAAGAAAACATAAGATGCAATAGACACACAGAGTTTCTGTGGGGAAAACCCTCAGGTAAAAAACCACACAACTTCCTCAGAGATAGATAGAGAAATAGTACAACCAAAGTACACAGAGATAGACTCCTCTTAGCAGCTAATCCTCCTCCTCACATGTGTGCGACTTTCTGGTTGAAGGAAGAGTGAGTTCTGAGTGATCCAAATAGAGATCGGGATATCTCCATTTATACTTGTCCTAACTGCCCAATAAACTTATGGGGCCGAATTTTCTAGCTTAGTACAATAACCAATTATTAACTTAATGAGGTCCGACCCCACACATGGTGGTCTAAGAACCCATCGACGAGTTACGACACTTGTCAATACAAATGACGACACTTATGTATAGAGGAATAATAACATCTCTATAAGAGTACAATATACATAGATGAAATATATCGGTGAAATACATTCCGAAGATACATATACATCAACACTAGTATCTCACAAAATGAGCATGGAATGGATTGACTAGTATAACACATTGTTTACAAATCTATTTTCCTATTAAACAATTTCAACACTGCCATCAATATTCAGAAAGCAATTGGGTTTAATGAGTAGTGAAATTTATGATGCATTTTTTTCATGTGTCTAGAAAACAACTAGGTTAAATCCTCATAAGCAAGCTATTGACCATTGTCTTGATGGAATGCATCAAAGTTTACTAATCACTTCAATGGAAACTTTAGGTTTGCATAGTAAAATGCGTGCAATGTTAATTTTTCAAGTTGAGTTCTGGTTGCATTCAAGCTTGTTAACTATACTATTATATGCATTTGTTTTTGCAATTTTCTAAATTTCATATAAATATAGTGCAATAGATGTTGCAATGTTGACATTTTCATTTACAATAAATTATCAAATACCAATTTCTGATTGATTAAAAGAGTTTATACACACCATGGTTGGTGCGGACCATCCAAGCCATAGCTAGAGTTGGAATACCTAACAATTTTTTAGTAATGCTTGAATTCTAAATGTTATAAGAGTTAATGAAATGCCTGCACTTAGGATTTAACTAGTAAATTGTAGGATTAATTAACTAAAGTTTCTAGTGTACATTAGGAGTTATGGATTGATGTAATCTAAATAGAGTAATGTGGTCAAGCACACACAATTATTTGTAGAGATGAAAGTAACTAGCACGATTCTTGTTCCAAGTTAAACTAGTATTGCAAACAAATTAAGGTACAAGTTATACATGTAAATAAAAATATAGAATATATTGGTGTTATGGAAGTTTGGCCATAAAGTAAGCTATGAACACTTTTTTAATATAAAGCATAACTTGTATAAAAATGAAATAAATAGCAGGATGGATTGGAATTGAGATTACCTGCTACTTGGTGAGAGTTATAATTAATATAAGGTATTATTGTAATCGTTCATATACCTAAATATAAAACTAATTGAAATTCAACTCCCTAGTGAGAATTGAAATATAGGATATTATAGATATATACCTTTTGGGTCACTATTTGAAGAGGTTGTACCCTTTATCATCATTATTCTACTTCGAGAGTAGTTTCCTCCCTCCATGTTTGGTATATTCCACATTTATTTGTTGATTTGGGTAATTTGCATCATAGCAAATAGCATAAAGGTGGATTTATAAAGTACGGTTCTCATTTTCAAGAAAATTTTTTAGTAAGCTTATGGCTTATCCAATTTAGGGGTTGTATCTTTATATTGTCTCATGGGCATATGTGAAATCAAAATGGGGAAGAGGAATATAAAACAATTTACAATTAGTGACACTGTCATCATAAAAAATGTTGTCATTATTCATAGAAGACAAGGTTCAAAGATCTTCGACAAACTATTTTGTAAAGAAGTGAAAGTTTTCATTAACCTTTTCACAAGTATATAGTACATACATGTATTATTTTGGGACCAAAATAATCAAATTACACTAATAAATCAAATATGAAACTAATTTTATCTTCCACTAAACTTTATTTTTTCTTACGATTTCTTTAGCTTTTATGTTTTTCACATATTTAGTAGATGTCGATTTGAATATCCACCAAATGTCTACATCATGCCAATTCCTTCCCAATTGACAAAATATTTTTCCTACAATTTAGGCCTCTATACATGAACATTCCTCAAACAACTTTTCCATATGGCGACTCCCCTATTTATATGTGTGTAGCACGGGTTTTATATAGCAATTAACCCCTATGAATTTATTTTCCTCTATGTCCACGGCGGCTACTTTTAGTTTAAAAAATAAAATTGGGTTGGTTTGGCTCAGGGCTTAATTACAGATTTGAATTTAGTAGGTGTCCATATTTTTCCCATTTATGTTCATGGATTTGGAATTAGTTTGCATCATAGAGAGATTATTGTATCACTTCTAAACTAGCAAGGAGTTTAAGAATTTGAAAGGAACAAGTATGTATCCATTGTTTTAGAATTTATGCTTTTGAGAACTATGAAGTTGTTACCCTTGAAATGGGATATGCATTTTCATGATTGGTATATGAAGTTGCTAGATACTCTTTCCCTCTTGCATATCTGGAACTTCCATTAGTGTTCCAATAGGTAGTTCGTTGGTATACCAGTATAATTCTGCCAATGAGACCAAATTCCCCTAGACAACCATCCATGTGAAGTAGTTCTGCTATTGTCTCCCCTCTTTGGAGACCTGACTCAGTGAATGGTTTTTTAAAATAGGAAATCATCTTTAGTTTTGTAGGCATTGGAGCCATCCACATTATCCTTGCAAGTAGTAAATTGTTAGTAAAAATGTATTAATTTCTTTCTCCTTGTTTTCATTAACCTTTTCTTTGAGAAGATCAGTTTCTTTGTCTCTACAATTGGATGATGTTCCTTGGTTTTCCGAAATAAAATATATGTACACCTTCCTTTTTGTTGAATACTTTACCTTCACCCATATTTTTTCCTTAGTTTTTTCAAGAGGAGCATCTTCTTGAATGTTTTCCATTTCACTCAATCGTTTTTTTTCCTGCAATAAGGGATGATATCATGGAATTCGAGGATTCCTAAGGAAATTGGAAGTGTGAATTCCATGTTTCTATAATTATGGGTCAATTTTTTTAATAATATGCCACTTTAAAGTGAACTCACATAAATGGTGCAAATTTCTTGAATAGATATAATCTTACTCGTTCCGTAGACTGGCTTAGTTCCTTGTCAATGTTGTTATTATTAACACCAATGTAGTTGATTTTGCGCACTTGTAAGATATAAATTTTTTGAGATTTGTTAATTAACATATCACATTAATATGGGAATGCAAAACATAGAATATGGATCAATGTCGAAGGTTGACAACAAATAAACACCATGCATATACTGAGAGAATAGCCAATGAGAAGGGTCTCGATAGATATCTGTGTCCATGTAATAATTGTCTTGGTGGAAAGCTTAAAAATAGAAGTGTGATTTATCGACATATGATAAGAGATAAGGCATAGTGGTATAAGCCCTTGGGATCACAATTATTATGAAGATAAATGATATAATTGCATAATGTGAGAGATGAAGAGACACCAAAAGGAGATGAAGTAGAAACGAACATAGATTAAGAGGCAACAATGTTAGATGAAAGGTTTGAAGTTGATAGAATGTTGAATGAGGATCTAAACGATGAATGGGCCAAGTTGATGCAGGATTCTTCAATACTTGTGTATGCTAATTGCAAGTTGAGTCATTTGACAACAATCCTTCAAATTCTTAAACTGCAAGTGGTGCATGGTTGGACAAATGAGAGTGTAAATGAGTTATTAGCATCATTAAGTTAGTTTTTAGCATGTGACTCCACATTTCCAACAAAATGAATTCAATGTAAAAATAAAACCACTAAGTTAATCTTAGGGTATGAAAACATGGGGTGAAACCATTTTGAGATCAAAGTACTAAATGTTAAACATGGCAAGTGTTTTTAAAAAATTATGACTTGCCTCCATGGTTAGCCACTAAACTATTTTTTAAGCTATCATTGATTATACAAGGAAAGAAAGGTGTGACTTACGATACAATGGGTTTTTATTTAGAGCCATTACTTGATTAGCTAATGGAATTGTCGAAATGAATTGAAGCAATTCAATTATTTAGGGATGGTAATTTTGAATCAAATTCACTTTAAGAACTTCCTTATTGTTTACGATTCACGATATTCCAACATATGGCACATTGATTGGTCTCACTATTCATGGATACCATGGATGTCCTACTTGCAAATTTAAGGATTTTGTGGGGGGGGCTCAAGAAGTTTGCATAAGTATATTTATTGTGGACGTCATTCTTACCTTAAAATGGATCATCGATATCATCGACAAAAAAGGTGTTTCAATTTTAAGGAAGTGAATTGTGAAGCACCATTTCCATTAACCAGTGAAAACGTTATTGAGAGTGTAAGGCCCCAATAGGCCTTAAGAACACCATTATTTAGAAAAACAATTATTTTGTACAATAACTTAAGATCAACTCAATACTATGAGAAATTTTTAGATCTAAAACAATCACTAAGATATCATAACAAAAGTCAAATGACATAAGGAGAAGACATACCTGAATATGATGAGTAATGGAAAGAATGTACTTCTAAAGCTACTTAAGCAATGAGGGAAAACAATGTGTGGGTGACGACTCTCCACCCAACCAACCCCTCCATGAGACACCAAGATCCTGTCGACCCCTAACCAATAAACCATAGCGATATTTGTTCTATTCCGTTCCATAACCACAATCATACCTACCTTCCTTCAAAGCTAAAAAGAATGAATGCCCTCCTACTCCAATCCTACTCCATTTTATAGGTTTTTCTCATTTACTTTGGAATTTTCTTTTATTTATTTATTATTTAATATTCTTAGTCATAGTTATCCTATTCATGGTGATAATAATTCCTTATTAAATATTTATTTTAATATTTGATTTATTTTTCCTATACTTTTATTTATAATTAATTTAATAGTATTTTTCGGTTGTTACATACTCCCCTACTTCAAGGGACTTGGTCTCGAAGTTACATCTTACTTACATATATTATAGTAATATTGTACAAGTTAGAGTCACTCTTGTGACCACTATGAGAAATTCTTTATATGTACTAATAATAATAATAGTAATTTATATCATTACATGTTCTTAATTCTTCTTATTAATTCATATTTTTATCAATTAATGTTATTAGGTTTCTTTATTATATATATGTATAGTTTACTTCCTCCCTTACACACCCTTGCCCTCAGAATCATACCATTTGATCAACCGTCATAAACCTCCACATGAGACTCGAGATGGTCCCGCTTACCATGGCACGGGCCTCTAGTGCAACATGATCCCACAATACTGCAGCCTTAGCCACCCTCCCCTTCGAGTTTGTTGACCTTAAAGGTCTCATCTCGGTTAGGCCAAGCATCTCACACTGCTCCCCTATACTACTAGGCATCTCGTAAGGCTAGCCCAACTTCCTTCCTATCATATGTTATGGTCATATTTAGTGTTTTAGTTTGGTAATTTTGATCATATTCTACTTGGGAGACGGATTTAATCATGTTCAAATATTTATAATTAATTGCACAATGCAAATAAGAATGATATTCTTTGCTACTAACCTTGCTAAACCATATTTTGCTATTAATCTTATTAAATCATATATTATTACAAATTATTAATCTAGTCAAAACCACTATTTACATAGTGGTGGTCATTAAGAAAAAGGAGATTTAAAACATTTAAAACCATGGAAATGGAAAATATTATTAAAAACCATTTAGTCAAAACAAAAATTTACATGGTCAAGTTACCAAACCACCATTTGCATGGTCATGTTCATTTAAAAACGGGGAGGTTTAAAACATTTAAAGTTTAAAACATTTAAAGCCATTTCCACCTAAAAATTTATTAAGAAAATATTAAAACCCATTTTCATGGCAAAATTTATGGAAGTGGAATTATTTTATTGTCTATCCAACTTATAAATTGGGTTAAGATGCATGTATAAATTGATGCTTTGGTGATTCATTTTAGCGCTAAGTTTGTTTAAGGCATTCTGAAGCTTTGGCCAAGGGGATTTATGGTATTGTTTATCTCGCTAAGGGTTACCACTGCAATACCTTCTGGATCTGAACGATGGAAACCTGCGTTGAGATTTATGATGACAAGCGCGAGGACAAGAGCGTGGAAAGTAATCACTGTCATGTTTTTGACAGAGGATTATGCACCAGAAAGAATCAGCATGGTAGCTGCAGCGACCCAAGGATATTTGAGCAAACGGAGGCAGTCCCATCCCAACCGTATCAGACGCAAATTAATAACGCTGTAACGGAACAAATCGATAATGCTATGAAGAAACGGCGCCGTGATGGATCCACCGACTGCCCATTCGATGGACTCGCTGTACCCTATGAGACTCAAATCGATAATGCTATCAAGAGACGCCGCTGTGATGGATCCACGGACTGCCCATTCGATCGACTCCCCGATGATATTCTGCATGAAATTCTGTCTCGCCTCTCTATCACCGAGCTCTTAAGGGTTGGGCGAACTTGTGTCTCTTGGCACCGCATTATTTCGTCCTGCAGCATCTTTCATCGACTGTACGACGAAAGAAACGACGAGTCATGGATTGCTCTCACCAGCGATCACTATATCCCCCATGACTTTTGCTTATTGAACAACAACTCTAGCAAGTGGTAGTTTTTCCACTCTAAGTATCAGGAGGATCAGACTAGATCTTGGCTTCTTCAGGGAGCTGCCGACGGTCTGTTGCTTTTCGTAGGCAATGACGGCAAAATGTTGGTTGTTAATGCCTTAACAAGATGTCTGCGACAGCTGCCCCATACACAGGTCACCCCGCGTCTTTGTCTGGAGTCGTGCATGAAGAAAAAAGTATGGGCGAGCGACTCAATTAGTACACCTATGACTGTGCAGCCGTCCCTGTCCATCAACATAGTTGTAGACGACGGTGGTAAAACATTCAGAGTGATCGTTTGGGGAGAACTGAGAACAAATCAGGTGCATGCCCTTGTTTACAGCTCCGCAACAGACAAATGGAGTGTAAGACTGTGTTCAAATATCAGCTCCAGATTTTTCAGGCGGCCGTTCCACGCCACTGTAGATGGCAACAACATCATCTACAGTTCAATGCAACGGTCTGTGCTCGCTAATTATGACATAGAAACTGGATTGTTCAACGTTAACCGAATAATAATGGAACTGCGCCCGTTGGTATTAGGCATGATAGTGGACCGCATCCAGTACATTAAGATGTTGGTTTACAAGGGTCGAACATTTCTGTTAAGTGTCTTCGTCGGCCGTGATATTAATCCCTTTATAGAGCAGTCCCGCGGTTTAATGGGCTTATGGCTGGCGAATCCCACCAAGGGCCAATGGGAGCTTTTGACTAGACACGAGTTACAAATTCCATCAGATGAGGTAGCAGCTGCCTATGACGGAAAGGACAGCGTCACAATTATTCCAAAGATGCAGGGATCTAAGATGTTATCCCTGAATTTGGATACCAAAGAGTGGAGGGTTTTGGCTGCAGATACCCAAGCCTGGAAGTTGCCTGATGAAAATGCTGAAAATGCAGCACAACAACAGATAGCCTTTTTAGCAGCAGGTTTGAGGGCTTTTCATTTTAAATTAAAATTTTGCACAGCCTAATGATGTAATTGAGCCAGGCTCAGATTGCATGGTTTTTCTCTGAATGCTAAGTTTTAAGGTTAAGCTGGGCTAAGCCCTAAGCTTGATGATATTATGAAATCTTTCTCAGAAATAAGTCTCTCATTGTTGGGCTTGTTGTTTTGTGTCTTAGCTTTGCTTTTTCATTTATTGTAATCTAATCTTCATTCTGCTTAACTTGTTCTCCAAAATTGCGACTTTATTGGTTATTTGTTTTTAAATGTTGTCTTCAAAGATGCAAATTTGTTATCAAGCATGGCATATAGTTCAGTTTGAAGTTTAGGATTTCCTTCTTCGCTAAGTTTTTTTATAGACTTGATATAATCATAAAAAATCTGTATGATAGCTGTGCTAGCTCTCCTTTTGGCAATCTTTGGTAAATGGGTGACCTATCTATACTTCTAGGATAAAAACTAATTTTAAATAAAAAAAATAAAATGATAAAAGATGTAGTAATGAAAAAGCCCATCTTAAAAAGATGGTGTGAAAATGCTCCATTAATATGCCTAAGTAAAAATGCCCTAGTTTCTCAAGATACATCACTAATCCTTCTTGCTTTACTATCTTTTTCTCCATATGAAAATTAAGATATTCATTGGTCAATTTCCTAACACATGCTACCCTTAAGATGCTACTTTTATTTCTTGTACCATGTCCTCATCTACCCCTTCATCCTTAACTAATATGATTAACAATGGGGGGTGGAGAAATTAGTAACTTTGGTCCCCTTGCAAATCCTAATATTATATTAAGTGCATATAAAAGATCATTTGCCATTTTCTCAACTTTTCTGCCTAGTTTCGCAAGACACATCACCAATCCTTCTTGCTTTACTATCTTTTTCTCCATATGAAAATTAAGATATTCATTGTTCAATTTCCTAATACATGCCCTCCAACTAGTTGGATAGATTCCTTGAACTTTTCCTTATATGACTTAGTATATCAGTAGAGTTGCCTCCAAAACCATAATTGTTGGCCATTACAACATGAGAATTCAATATCTCTAGTTTCCTCGACCTCTCTTTCGATCCAGCTAAGATGTGACTCAACAAAAACTTATAGAAGGAGGATTGTCTATTTGTTTCTCATAAATACTCAACGTAAAGTTCTCATTAAAAAAAGAGGATTAGAGCGGATTACTCAAAATAGAGAGGATTAGATTAAAAATATATTAATAGGATAAGGTTACTTAAGTGATTGATCAACAATGATAAAAAAACATATTTGAAAAAAAGTCTAAAAACACTATTATTTTGGTTTCCCATTTTGGTTGGAATTCAATGATATATGTTTTTAACAAATCTGAAACCCGACGGCACCCATATTCTGTGAATTCTGTGCGAGAAACCCTCAAAATCATGCGAGAAAAATACACCAAGAAGAATTGAAATATTTGGAAAATATAATTAAAGAATAAAAATAAAAATATGCACATAATACACTAATATAATTGACAAATTTGCATATAATACATTAATATAATTAATAATGATGTCAATGGGGTTTATAAGTTGTTGTAGGATAGTGGTTGTAGGATGGAATATTATCCTACACGTCTCAGTAAGTAAAATGTGCTCACGGATTTTTCTCTTGAAACTAATAATAATACAAATTATATAAAAAAAACTTAGTGACAATAAAGTTGATGAACATATTTTCCAATAATGTGTGTAGAATAATGATGAACATGAGTTAGGAATTTGATATGATCAACAATTCACAATGGAGATCTGAAAAAACAACTATCCTCCCTTTTTAGGTGTCTTAGTCACTCTTTAATACAATGGCTTTCTTTCTCACCAAGTTGATTGTAAAATGGATCACACTAATGGAACACGGGCATCGATCCATCTTAACTCTCGCTCTATCAAGGGCTGATATGGATCAAATCTCTTTAGGAATTCTAGGACTCTAAAAGGGGGTTTGCACCTCAAGGGATTTGTTCCCTAGACTCAGTGCTTGATAGAGTGTTAAGATGGATCTATGTTGGTTTATTAAAGTTGGTTTCTTATATTTTGTTCTCCTTTGTATGCCCATATGTACTCTACCCTTTTTAATAAACCCTCACTCTTTACTTTACTTCTATTTCTCCATCTGTTTATTCCAATATTCTCACATTTTTCTCGATTAAGTTTTTTATAATAATAATAATAATAATAATAATCTATTTTCATGGCTATAATGACTTTCATAAATTCATGGCTATAATGAATTTGTCTCTCTCTCACACACACATGATCATAACTTTGTGGTTATAATGACTTTCATATAATTTTCAATGTGGTTCATGGCTCTAGAAATCGCTATTTCCACACATAAAAGCCAAGGGGGCCCACCCGAAGGGAATCCATCTCTATTGGCATTACCCTGATGCCTAGCCTCGGAGGACCCACACAATTGAGCCCTCGACCTCGACATTGTACCACCTTGGTCCCAAAAGATCCAACCAAGTGAGCTACCCTTGAGGGCTTCTGATGATATATATATATGACTCAAATTTGCCTCAATATATCCTTATTACAAACTATAAGACGTTTTGTCTTAAAACATTTAAAATGTATACTGCTTGAATAAAAGTACTAGATAAAAAAATACAACTAAGAATAGGAAACCATGTTATTCTTGGGCCAGAAAATTCCCATTGTTATCCTCTTCCATAAAATGTCCTCCATCCTAGGTCCATGGTCATGTGGGGTTCTTTGCTTCCCTTATGATGGTACTCCTATTTCTTGTAAAGTGTCCTCATCTACCCCTTGATCCTTAACTAATCCAATTGACAATGGGGGGTGGAGCAACTAGTAACTTTGATGTCCTTGCAAATCCTAATATTATATTAAGTGCATATCAAAGATCATTTTTCAGTTTCTCAACTTTTTTGCCTAGTTTCTCAAGATACATCACCAATCCTTCTTGCTTTACTATCTTTTTCTCTATATGAAAATTAAGATATTCATTGCTCAATTTCCTAACACATGATACCCTTATGATGCTAGTTTTATTTCTTGTACCCTCTCCTCATCTACCCCTTGAGCCTTAACTAATATGATTCACAATGGGGGGTGGAGAAACTAGTAACTTTGATCTCCTTGCAAATCTTCGGACTAAACTCTTATCTTAACAAGCCCTGATTACACCGAGGAAGTTTATGATTTTTATTTTTTCTTCTGAGAATAACATAGCTATAGTATTAATACAATGGAAGAATGAGGGTCATAATAAACCTATTGTCTTTTTAAGAAAATCCCTCAAGGATGCAGGGTTTAAGTGTACAGTATCCTGGAAAAATAGGCCTATGCTTTGATTAAGGAAAGGTCTTTCATTTTTTTAGAGAATGAATGTTGTAGACACAAAGAATTTCCTATGTGCCCCATATTTAAGTTAAGAATAGGAGATCACTTCTTGTATGTCACTAGAGCCAATGCACATAGTACAGCCTTTAGATTGCATGTTGTAGTTCCCCAATCACTGACTAAGCCTATTGTGGGCTAGGTATCTAAGTCCCCAGGTCTTGTAACAAGCTCTAGGAGGCTGAATAAACCTCTCAAGGCCTGTAATAGGCACGAGTGGTTGGGTATTCAAGCCCCCAAGGCCTATCGAGGGCCTATAATAGGCCCTAGAGGCTTAGAGCCTCCCAAGGCTATTGGTAACAACTGGCTGAGTGATATTGGTAACAATTGGTTGTCAATGACCACTATCTCTCGACTATGATTGACTGGAAACCCACTTCACCACGAAACCCCTAGCCTCAAGCATGCCTCAAGACGCGATTTCCCTGCGCACTGGTAAGCCCAAGCCTTGCCTCAACCCAATTTCTCATGTGGCCGTGATCCCTCCATCTCCATTTGGCATATATTTTTCAGCCCGCCCATATAAAAAATACCCCAAAGTATTTTTGTATTGTTACATTAAATAAAAAAACCTTTTTCCCCTTAATATATAAGCAATATAATTTTTAGGTTTTCATGAATATTTAATACTGCTAAATGATTGAACGTGATATTATATTGTCTTCTAATGAAGCCCCCGTGCTTCTAGCTATGTCTTCAGATTTCAGAAATTCCTACTTTTGTGGAAACCCTAATTTTTAGGGCCAAAATTGAAAGTGATCAGAATTGAATTATGATTGGATAGATAGATTCACCTTGCTCAGGAGAGTCAATCTATCATATTGCTTTTCCAAAATCAGTGGAGAGAAACCCAATAAAGAAGAAACCCTGGTTTCCGTCACTACACAATGTCTTCTTCTCAGGTTAGCTCTGATACCATGTTAAATTTTGAGCATTAATTCAAGATACTCTAGGATCTTTACTGAGAGAATAACATGTACAGTATATCAATGCATATCAATCATAGCAAGCATGTCAATCATCACAGGAAGAAAACATAAGAGGCAATAGACACACAGAGTTTCTGTGGGGAAAACCCTCAGGTAAAAAACCACACAACTTCCTCAGAGATAGATAGAGAAATAGTACAACCAAAGTACACAGAGATAGACTCCTCTTAGCAGCTGATCCTCCTCCTCACATGTGTGCCACTTTCTGGTTGAAGGAAGAGTGAGTTCTGAGTGATCCAAATAGAGATCGGGATATCTCCATTTATACTTGTCCTAACTGCCCAATAAACTTATGGGGCCGAATTTTCTAGCTTAGTACAATAACCAATTATTAACTTAATGAGGTCCGACCCCACACATGGTGGTCTAAGAACCCATCGGCGAGTTACGACACTTGTCAATACAAATGACGACACTTATGTATAGAGGAATAATAACATCTCTATAAGAGTACAATATACATAGATGAAATATATCGGTGAAATACATTCCGAAGATACATATACATCAACACTAGTATCTCACAAATGAGCATGGAATGGATTGACTAGTATAACACATTGTTTACAAATCTATTTTCCTATTAAACAATTTCAACACTGCCATCAATATTCAGAAAGCAATTGGGTTTAATGAGTAGTGAAATTTATGATGCATTTTTTTCATGTGTCTAGAAAACAACTAGGTTAAATCCTCATAAGCAAGCTATTGACCATTGTCTTGATGGAATGCATCAAAGTTTACTAATCACTTCAATGGAAACTTTGGGTTTGCATAGTAAAATGCGTGCAATGTTAATTTTTCAAGTTGAGTTCTGGTTGCATTCAAGCTTGTTAACTATACTATTATATGCATTTGTTTTTGCAATTTTCTAAATTTCATATAAATATAGTGCAATAGATGTTGCAATGTTGACATTTTCATTTACAATAAATTATCAAATACCAATTTTTGATTGATTACAAGAGTTTATACACACCATGGTTGGTGCGGACCATCCAAGCCATAGCTAGAGTTGGAATACCTAACAATTTTTTAGTAATGCTTGAATTCTAAATGTTATAAGAGTTAATGAAATGCCTACACTTACGATTTAACTAGTAAATTGTAGGATTAATTAACTAAAGTTTCTAGTGTACATTAGGAGTTATGGATTGATGTAATCTAAATAGAGTAATGTGGTCAAGCACACACAATTATTTGTAGAGATGAAAGTAACTAGCACGATTCTTGTTCCAAGTTAAACTAGTATTGCAAACAAATTAAGGTACAAGTTATACATGTAAATAAAAATATAGAATATATTGGTGTTATGGAAGTTTGGCCATAAAGTAAGCTATGACAACTTTTTTAATATAAAGCATAACTTGTATAAAAATGAAATAAATAGCAGGATGGATTGGAATTGAGATTACTTGACTACTTGGTGAGAGTTATAATTAATATAAGGTATTATTGTAATCGTTCAGATACCTAAATATAAAACTAATTGAAATTCAACTCCCTAGTGAGAATTGAAATATAGGAGATTATATATATATACCTTTTGGGTCACTATTTGAAGAGGTTGTACCCTTTATCATCATTATTCTACTTCGAGAGTAGTTTCCTCCCTCCATGTTTGGTATATTCCACATTTATTTGTTGATTTGGGTAATTTGCATCATAGCAAATAGCATAAAGGTGGATTTATAAAGTACGGTTCTCATTTTCAAGAAAATGTTTTAGTAAGCTTATGGCTTATCCAATTTAGGGGTTGTATCTTTATATTGTCTCATGGGCATATGTGAAATCAAAATGGGGATGAGGAATATAAAACAATTTACAATTAGTGACACTGTCATCATAAAAAATGTTGTCATTATTCATAGAAGACAAGGTTCAAAGATCTTCGACAAACTATTTTGTAAAGAAGTGAAAGTTTTCATTAACCTTTTCACAAGTATATAGTACATACATGTATTATTTTGGGACCAAAATAATCAAATTACACTAATAAATCAAATATGAAACTAATTTTATCTTCCACTAAACTTTATTTTTTCTTACAATTTCTTTAGCTTTTATGTTTTTCACATATTTAGTAGATGTCGATTTGAATATCCACCAAATGTCTACATCCTGCCAATTCCTTCCCAATTGACAAAAGATTTTTCCTGCAATTTAGGCCTCTAGACATGAACATTCCTCAAACAACTTTTCCATATGGCGACTCCCCTATTTATATGTGTGTAGCACGGGTTTTATATAGCAATTAACCCCTATGAATTTATTTTCCTCTATGTCCGCGGCGGCTACTTTTAGTTTAAAAAATAAAATTGGGTTGGTTTGGCTCAGGGCTTAATTACAGATTTGAATTTAGTAGGTGTCCATATTTTTCCCATTTATGTTCATGGATTTGGAATTAGTTTGCATCATAGAGATATTATTGTATCACTTCTAAACTAGCAAGGAGTTTAAGAATTTGAAAGGAACAAGTATGTATCCGTTGTTTTAGAATTTATGCTTTTGAGAACTATGAAGTTGTTACCCTTGAAATGGGATATGCATTTTCATGATTGGTATATGAAGTTGCTAGATACTCTTTCCCTCTTGCATATCTGGAACTTCCATTAGTGTTCCAATAGGTAGTTCGTTGGTATACCAGTATAATTCTGCCAATGAGACCAAATTCCCCTAGACAACCATCCATGTGAAGTAGTTCTGCTATTGTCTCCCCTCTTTGGAGACCTGACTCAGTGAATGGTTTTTTAAAATAGGAAATCATCTTTAGTTTTGTAGGCATTGGAGCCATCCACATTATCCTTGCAAGTAGTAAATTGTTAGTAAAAATGTATTAATTTCTTTCTCCTTGTTTTCATTAACCTTTTCTTTGAGAAGATCAGTTTCTTTGTCTCTACAATTGGATGATGTTCCTTGGTTTTCCGAAATAAAATATATGTACACCTTCCTTTTTGTTGAATACTTTACCTTCACCCATATTTTTTCCTTAGTTTTTTCAAGAGGAGCATCTTCTTGAATGTTTTCCATTTCACTCAATCATTTTTTTTCCTGCAATAAGGGATGATATCATGGAATTCGAGGATTCCTAAGGAAATTGGAAGTGTGAATTCCATGTTTCTATAATTATGGGTCAATTTTTTTAATAATATGCCACTTTAAATTGAACTCACATAAATGGTGCAAATTTCTTGAATAGATATAATCTTACTCGTTCCGTAGACTGGCTTAGTTCCTTGTCAATGTTGTTATTATTAACACCAATGTAGTTGATTTTGCGCACTTGTAAGATATAAATTTTTTGAGATTTGTTAATTAACATATCACATTAATATGGGAATGCAAAACATAGAATATGGATCAATGTCGAAGGTTGACAACAAATAAACACCATGCATATACTGAGAGAATAGCCAATGAGAAGGGTCTCGATAGATATCTGTGTCCATGTAATAATTGTCTTGGTGGAAAGCTTAAAAATAGAAGTGTGATTTATCGACATATGATAAGAGATAAGGCATAGTGGTATAAGCCCTTGGGATCACAATTATTATGAAGATAAATGATATAATTGCATAATGTGAGAGATGAAGAGACACCAAAAGGAGATGAAGTAGAAACGAACATAGATTAAGAGGCAACAATGTTAGATGAAAGGTTTGAAGTTGATAGAATGTTGAATGAGGATCTAAACGATGAATGGGCCAAGTTGATGCAGGATTCTTCAATACTTGTGTATGCTAATTGCAAGTTGAGTCATTTGACAACAATCCTTCAAATTCTTAACCTGCAAGTGGTGCATGGTTGGACAAATGAGAGTGTAAATGAGTTATTAGCATCATTAAGTTAGTTTTTAGCATGTGACTCCACATTTCCAACAAAATGAATTCAATGTAAAAATAAAACCACTAAGTTAATCTTAGGGTATGAAAACATGGGGTGAAACCATTTTGAGATCAAAGTACTAAATGTTAAACATGGCAAGTGTTTTTAAAAAATTATGACTTGCCTCCATGGTTAGCCACTAAACTATTTTTTAAGCTATCATTGATTATACAAGGAAAGAAAGGTGTGACTTACGATACAATGGGTTTTTATTTAGAGCCATTACTTGATTAGCTAATGGAATTGTGGAAATGAATTGAAGCAATTCAATTATTTAGGGATGGTAATTCTGAATCAAATTCACTTTAAGAACTTCCTTATTGTTTACGATTCACGATATTCCAACATATGGCACATTGATTGGTCTCACTCTTCATGGATACCATGGATGTCCTACTTGCAAATTTAAGGATTTTGTGGGGGGGGTTCAAGAAGTTTGCATAAGTATATTTATTGTGGACGTGATTCTTACCTTAAAATGGATCATCGATATCATCGACAAAAAAAGTGTTTCAATTTTAAGGAAGTGAATTGTGAAGCACCATTTCCAATAACGAGTGAAAACGTTATTGAGAGTGTAAGGCCCCAATAGGCCTTAAGAACACCATTATTTAGAAAAACAATTATTTTGTACAATAACTTAAGATCAACTCAATACTATGAGAAATTTTTAGATCTAAAACAATCACTAAGATATCATAACAAAAATCAAATGACATAAGGAGAAGACATACCTAAATATGATGAGTAATGGAAAGAATGTACTTCTAAAGCTACTTAAGCAATGAGGGAAAACAATGTGTGGGTGACGACTCTCCACCCAACCAACCCCTCCATGAGACACCAAGATCCTGTCGACCCCTAACCAATAAACCATAGCGATATTTGTTCTATTCCGTTCCATAGCCACAATCATACCTACCTTCCTTCAAAGCTAAAAAGAATGAATGCCCTCCTACTCCAATCCTACTCCATTTTATAGGTTTTTCTCATTTACTTTGGAATTTTCTTTTATTTATTTATTATTTAATATTCTTAGTCATAGTTATCCTATTCATGGTGATAATAATTCCTTATTAAATATTTATTTTAATATTTGATTTATTTTTCCTATACTTTTATTTATAATTAATTTAATAGTATTTTTCGGTTGTTACATACTCCCCTACTTCAAGGGACTTGGTCTCGAAGTTACATCTTACTTACATATATTATAGTAATATTGTACAAGTGAGAGTCACTCTTGTGACCACTACGAGAAATTCTTTATATGTACTAATAATAATAATAGTAATTTATATCATTACATGTTCTTAATTCTTCTTATTAATTCATATTTTTATCAATTAATGTTATTAGGTTTCTTTATTATATATATGTATAGTTTACTTCCTCCCTTACACACCCTTGCCCTCAGAATCATACCATTTGATCAACCGTCATAAACCTCCACATGAGACTCGAGATGGTCCCGCTTACCATGGCACGGGCCTCTAGTGTAACATGATCCCACAATACTGCAGCCTTAGCCACCCTCCCCTTCGAGTTTGTCGACCTTAAAGGTCTCATCTCGGTTAGGCCAAGCATCTCACACTGCTCCCCTATACTACTAGGCATCTCGTAAGGCTAGCCCAACTTCCTTCCTATCATATGTTATGGTCATATTTAGTGTTTTAGTTGGGTAATTTTGATCATATTCTACTTGGGAGAAGGATTTAATCATGTTCAAATATTTATAATTAATTGCACAATGCAAATAAGAATGATATTCTTTGCTACTAACCTTGCTAAACCATATTTTGCTATTAATCTTATTAAATCATATATTATTACAAATTATTAATCTAGTCAAAACTACTATTTACATAGTGGTGGTCATTAAGAAAAAGGAGATTTAAAACATTTAAAACCATGGAAATGGAAAATATTATTAAAACCCATTTAGTCAAAACAAAAATTTACATGGTCAAGTTACCAAACCACCATTTGCATGGTCATGGTCATTTAAAAACGGGGAGGTTTAAAACATTTAAAGTTTAAAACATTTAAAGCCATTTCCACCTAAAAATTTATTAAGAAAATATTAAAACCCATTTTCATGGCAAAATTTATGGAAGTGGAATTATTTTATTGTCTATCCAACTTATAAATTGGGTTAAGATGCATGTATAAATTGATGCTTTGGTGATTCATTTTAGCGCTAAGTTTGTTTAAGGCATTCTGAAGCTTTGGCCAAGGGGATTTATGGTATTGTTTATCTCGCTAAGGGTTACCACTGCAATACCTTCTGGATCTGAACGATGGAAACCTGCGTTGAGATTTATGATGACAAGCGCGAGGACAAGAGCGTGGAAAGTAATCACTGTCATGTTTTTGACAGAGGATTATGCACCAGAAAGAATCAGCATGGTAGCTGCAGCGACCCAAGGATATTTGAGCAAACGGAGGCAGTCCCATCCCAACCGTATCAGACGCAAATTAATAACGCTGTAACGGAACAAATCGATAATGCTATGAAGAAACGGCGCCGTGATGGATCCACCGACTGCCCATTCGATGGACTCGCTGTACCCTATGAGACTCAAATCGATAATGCTATCAAGAGACGCCGCTGTGATGGATCCACGGACTGCCCATTCGATCGACTCCCCGATGATATTCTGCATGAAATTCTGTCTCGCCTCTCTATCACCGAGCTCTTAAGGGTTGGGCGAACTTGTGTCTCTTGGCACCGCATTATTTCGTCCTGCAGCATCTTTCATCGACTGTACGACGAAAGAAACGACGAGTCATGGATTGCTCTCACCAGCGATCACTATATCCCCCATGACTTTTGCTTATTGAACAACAACTCTAGCAAGTGGTAGTTTTTCCACTCTAAGTATCAGGAGGATCAGACTAGATCTTGGCTTCTTCAGGGAGCTGCCGACGGTCTGTTGCTTTTCGTAGGCAATGACGGCAAAATGTTGGTTGTTAATGCCTTAACAAGATGTCTGCGACAGCTGCCCCATACACAGGTCACCCCGCGTCTTTGTCTGGAGTCGTGCATGAAGAAAAAAGTATGGGCGAGCGACTCAATTAGTACACCTATGACTGTGCAGCCGTCCCTGTCCATCAACATAGTTGTAGACGACGGTGGTAAAACATTCAGAGTGATCGTTTGGGGAGAACTGAGAACAAATCAGGTGCATGCCCTTGTTTACAGCTCCGCAACAGACAAATGGAGCGTAAGACTGTGTTCAAATATCAGCTCCAGATTTTTCAGGCGGCCGTTCCACGCCACTGTAGATGGCAACAACATCATCTACAGTTCAATGCAACGGTCTGTGCTCGCTAATTATGACATAGAAACTGGATTGTTCAACGTTAACCGAATAATAATGGAACTGCGCCCGTTGGTATTAGGCATGATAGTGGACCGCATCCAGTACATTAAGATGTTGGTTTACAAGGGTCGAACATTTCTGTTAAGTGTCTTCGTCGGCCGTGATATTAATCCCTTTATAGAGCAGTCCCGCGGTTTAATGGGCTTATGGCTGGCGAATCCCACCAAGGGCCAATGGGAGCTTTTGACTAGACACGAGTTACAAATTCCATCAGATGAGGTAGCAGCTGCCTATGACGGAAAGGACAGCGTCACAATTATTCGAAAGATGCAGGGATCTAAGATGTTATCCCTGAATTTGGATACCAAAGAGTGGAGGGTTTTGGCTGCAGATACCCAAGCCTGGAAGTTGCCTGATGAAAATGCTGAAAATGCAGCACAACAACAGATAGCCTTTTTAGCAGCAGGTTTGAGGGCTTTTCATTTTAAATTAAAATTTTGCACAGCCTAATGATGTAATTGAGCCAGGCTCAGATTGCATGGTTTTTCTCTGAATGCTAAGTTTTAAGGTTAAGCTGGGCTAAGCCCTAAGCTTGATGATATTATGAAATCTTTCTCAGAAATAAGTCTCTCATTGTTGGGTTTGTTGTTTTGTGTCTTAGCTTTGCTTTTTCATTTATTGTAATCTAATCTTCATTGTGCTTAACTTGTTCTCCAAAATTGCGACTTTATTGGTTATTTGTTTTTAAATGTTGTCTTCAAAGATGCAAATTTGTTATCAAGCATGGCATATAGTTCAGTTTGAAGTTTAGGATTTCCTTCTTCGCTAAGTTTTTTTATAGACTTGATATAATCATAAAAAATCTGTATGATAGCTGTGCTAGCTCTCCTTTTGGCAATCTTTGGTAAATGGGTGACCTATCTATACTTCTAGGATAAAAACTAATTTTAAATAAAAAAAATAAAATGATAAAAGATGTAGTAATGAAAAAGCCTATCTTAAAAAGATGGTGTGAAAATGCTCCATTAAAATGCCTAAGTAAAAATGCCCTAGTTTCTCAAGATACATCACTAATCCTTCTTGCTTTACTATCTTTTTCTCCATATGAAAATTAAGATATTCATTGTTCAATTTCCTAACACATGCTACCCTTAAGATGCTACTTTTATTTCTTGTACCATGTCCTCATCTACCCCTTCATCCTTAACTAATATGATTAACAATGGGGGGTGGAGAAATTAGTAACTTTGGTCCCCTTGCAAATCCTAATATTATATTAAGTGCATAGAAAAGATCATTTGCCATTTTCTCAACTTTTCTGCCTAGTTTCTCAAGACACATCACCAATCCTTCTTGCTTTACTATCTTTTTCTCCATATGAAAATTAAGATATTCATTGTTCAATTTCCTAATACATGCCCTCCAACTAGTTGGATAGATTCCTTGAAATTTTCCTTATATCACTTAGTATATCAGTAGAGTTGCCTCCAAAACCATAATTGTTGGCCATTACAACATGAGAATTCAATATCTCTAGTTTCCTCGACCTCTCTTTCGATCCAGCTAAGATGTGACTCAACAAAAACTTATAGAAGGAGGATTGTCTATTTGTTTCTCATAAATATTCAACGTAAAGTTCTCATTAAAAAAAGAGGATTAGAGCGGATTACTCAAAATAGAGAGGATTAGATTAAAAATATATTAATAGGATAAGGTTACTTAAGTGATTGATCAACAATGATAAAAAAAATATTTGAAAAAAAGTCTAAAAACACTATTATTTTGGTTTCCCATTTTGGTTGGAATTCAATGATATTTGTTTTTAACAAATCTGAAACCCGACGGCACCCATATTCTGTGAATTCTGTGCGAGAAACCCTCAAAATCATGCGAGAAAAATACACCAAGAAGAATTGAAATATTTGGAAAATATAATTAAAGAATAAAAATAAAAATATGCACATAATACACTAATATAATTGACAAATTTGCATATAATACATTAATATAATTAATAATGATGTCAATGGGGTTTATAAGTGGTTGTAGGATAGTGGTTGTAGGATGGAATATTATCCTGCACGTCTCAGTAAGTAAAATGTGCTCACGGATTTTTCTCTTGAAACTAATAATAATACAAATTATATAAAAAAAACTTAGGGACAATAAAGTTGATGAACATATTTTCCAATAATGTGTGTAGAATAATGATGAACATGAGTTAGGAATTTGATATGATCAACAATTCAGAATGGAGATCTAAAAAAACAACTATCCTCCCTTTTTAGGTGTCTTAGTCACTCTTTAATACAATGGCTTTCTTTCTCACCAAGTTGATTGTAAAATGGATCACACTAATGGAACACAGGCATCGATCCATCTTAACTCTCGCTCTATCAAGGGCTGATATGGATCAAATCTCTTTAGGAATTCTAGAACTCTAAAAGGGGGTTTGCACCTCAAGGGATTTGTTCCCTAGACTCAGTGCTTGATAGAGTGTTTAGATGGATCTATGTTGGTTTATTAAAGTTGGTTTCTTATATTTTGTTCTCCTTTGTATGCCCATATGTACTCTACCCTTTTTAATAAACCCTCACTCTTTACTTTACTTCTATTTCTCCATCTATTTATTCCAATATTCTCACATTTTTCTCGATTAAGTTTTTTATAATAATAATAATAATAATAATAATCTATTTTCATGGCTATAATGACTTTCATAAATTCATGGCTATAATGAATTTGTCTCTCTCTCACACACACATGATCATAACTTTGTGGTTATAATGACTTTCATATAATTTTCAATGTGGTTCATGGCTCTAGAAATCGCTATTTCCACACATAAAAGCCAAGGGGGCCCACCCGAAGGGAATCCATCTCTATTGGCATTACCCTGATGCCTAGCCTCGGAGGACCCACACAATTGAGCCCTCGACCTCGACATTGTACCACCTTGGTCCCAAAAGATCCAACCAAGTGAGCTACCCTTGAGGGCTTCTGATGATATATATATATGACTCAAATTTGCCTCAATATATCCTTATTACAAACTATAAGACGTTTTGTCTTAAAACATTTAAAATGTATACTGCTTGAATAAAAGTACTAGATAAAAAAATACAACTAAGAATAGGAAACCATGTTATTCTTGGGCCAGAAAATTCACATTGTTATCCTCTTCCATAAAATGTCCTCCATCCTAGGTCCATGGTCATGTGGGGTTCTTTGCTTCCCTTATGATGGTACTCCTATTTCTTGTAAAGTGTCCTCATCTACCCCTTCATCCTTAACTAATCCAATTGACAATGGCGGGTGGAGCAACTAGTAACTTTGATGTCCTTGCAAATCCTAATATTATATTAAGTGCATATCAAAGATCATTTTTCAGTTTCTCAACTTTTTTGCCTAGTTTCTCAAGATACATCACCAATCCTTCTTGCTTTACTATCTTTTTCTCTATATGAAAATTAAGATATTCATTGCTCAATTTCCTAACACATGATACCCTTATGATGCTAGTTTTATTTCTTGTACCCTCTCCTCATCTACCCCTTGAGCCTTAACTAATATGATTCACAATGGGGGGTGGAGAAACTAGTAACTTTGATCTCCTTGCAAATCTTCGGACTAAACTCTTATCTTAACAAGCCCTGATTACACCGAGGAAGTTTATGATTTTTATTTTTTCTTCTGAGAATAACATAGCTATAGTATTAATACAATGGAAGAATGAGGGTCATAATAAACCTATTGTCTTTTTAAGAAAATCCCTCAAGGATGCAGGGTTTAAGTGTACAGTATCCTGGAAAAATAGGCCTATGCTTTGATTAAGGAAAGGTCTTTCATTTTTTTAGAGAATGAATGTTGTAGACACAAAGAATTTCCTATGTGCCCCATATTTAAGTTAAGAATAGGAGATCACTTCTTGTATGTCACTAGAGCCAATGCACATAGTACAGCCTTTAGATTGCATGTTGTAGTTCCCCAATCACTGACTAAGCCTATTGTGGGCTAGGTATCTAAGTACCCAGGTCTTGTAACAAGCTCTAGGAGGCTGAATAAACCTCTCAAGGCCTGTAATAGGCATGAGTGGTTGGGTATTCAAGCCCCCAAGGCCTATCGAGGGCCTATAATAGGCCCTAGAGGCTTAGAGCCTCCCAAGGCTATTGGTAACAACTGGCTGAGTGATATTGGTAACAATTGGTTGTCAATGACCACTATCTCTCGACTATGATTGACTGGAAACCCACTTCACCACGAAACCCCTAGCCTCAAGCATGCCTCAAGACGCGATTTCCCTGCGCACTGGTAAGCCCAAGCCTTGCCTCAACCCAATTTCTCATGCGGCTGTGATCCCTCCATCTCCATTTGGCATATATTTTTCAGCCCGCCCATATAAAAATACCCCAAAGTATTTTTGTATTGTTACATTAAATAAAAAAACCTTTTTCCCCTTAATATATAAGCAATATAATTTTTAGGTTTTCATGAATATTTAATACTGCTAAATGATTGAACGTGATATTATATTGTCTTCTAATGAAGCCCCCGTGCTTCTAGCTATGTCTTCAGATTTCAGAAATTCCTACTTTTGTGGAAACCCTAATTTTTAGGGCCAAAATTGAAAGTGATCAGAATTGAATTATGATTGGATAGATAGATTCACCTTGCTCAGGAGAGTCAATCTATCATATTGCTTTTCCAAAATCAGTGGAGAGAAACCCAATAAAGAAGAAACCCTGGTTTCCGTCACTACACAATGTCTTCTTCTCAGGTTAGCTCTGATACCATGTTAAATTTTGAGCATTAATTCAAGATACTCTAGGATCTTTACTGAGAGAATAACATGTACAGTATATCAATGCATATCAATCATAGCAAGCATGTCAATCATCACAGGAAGAAAACATAAGAGGCAATAGACACACAGAGTTTCTGTGGGGAAAACCCTCAGGTAAAAAACCACACAACTTCCTCAGAGATAGATAGAGAAATAGTACAACCAAAGTACACAGAGATAGACTCCTCTTAGCAGCTGATCCTCCTCCTCACATGTGTGCCACTTTCTGGTTGAAGGAAGAGTGAGTTCTGAGTGATCCAAATAGAGATCGGGATATCTCCATTTATACTTGTCCTAACTGCCCAATAAACTTATGGGGCCGAATTTTCTAGCTTAGTACAATAACCAATTATTAACTTAATGAGGTCCGACCCCACACATGGTGGTCTAAGAACCCATCGGCGAGTTACGACACTTGTCAATACAAATGACGACACTTATGTATAGAGGAATAATAACATCTCTATAAGAGTACAATATACATGGATGAAATATATCGGTGAAATACATTCCGAAGATACATATACATCAACACTAGTATCTCACAAATGAGCATGGAATGGATTGACTAGTATAACACATTGTTTACAAATCTATTTTCCTATTAAACAATTTCAACACTGCCATCAATATTCAGAAAGCAATTGGGTTTAATGAGTAGTGAAATTTATGATGCATTTTTTTCATGTGTCTAGAAAACAACTAGGTTAAATCCTCATAAGCAAGCTATTGACCGTTGTCTTGATGGAATGCATCAAAGTTTACTAATCACTTCAATGGAAACTTTGGGTTTGCATAGTAAAATGCGTGCAATGTTAATTTTTCAAGTTGAGTTCTGGTTGCATTCAAGCTTGTTAACTATACTATTATATGCATTTGTTTTTGCAATTTTCTAAATTTCATATAAATATAGTGCAATAGATGTTGCAATGTTGACATTTTCATTTACAATAAATTATCAAATACCAATTTTTGATTGATTACAAGAGTTTATACACACCATGGTTGGTGCGGACCATCCAAGCCATAGCTAGAGTTGGAATACCTAACAATTTTTTAGTAATGCTTGAATTCTAAATGTTATAAGAGTTAATGAAATGCCTACACTTACGATTTAACTAGTAAATTGTAGGATTAATTAACTAAAGTTTCTAGTGTACATTAGGAGTTATGGATTGATGTAATCTAAATAGAGTAATGTGGTCAAGCACACACAATTATTTGTAGAGATGAAAGTAACTAGCACGATTCTTGTTCCAAGTTAAACTAGTATTGCAAACAAATTAAGGTACAAGTTATACATGTAAATAAAAATATAGAATATATTGGTGTTATGGAAGTTTGGCCATAAAGTAAGCTATGACAACTTTTTTAATATAAAGCATAACTTGTATAAAAATGAAATAAATAGCAGGATGGATTGGAATTGAGATTACCTGACTACTTGGTGAGAGTTATAATTAATATAAGGTATTATTGTAATCGTTCAGATACCTAAATATAAAACTAATTGAAATTCAACTCCCTAGTGAGAATTGAAATATAGGAGATTATATATATATACCTTTTGGGTCACTATTTGAAGAGGTTGTACCCTTTATCATCATTATTCTACTTCGAGAGTAGTTTCCTCCCTCCATGTTTGGTATATTCCACATTTATTTGTTGATTTGGGTAATTTGCATCATAGCAAATAGCATAAAGGTGGATTTATAAAGTACGGTTCTCATTTTCAAGAAAATGTTTTAGTAAGCTTATGGCTTATCCAATTTAGGGGTTGTATCTTTATATTGTCTCATGGGCATATGTGAAATCAAAATGGGGATGAGGAATATAAAACAATTTACAATTAGTGACACTGTTATCATAAAAAATGTTGTCATTATTCATAGAAGACAAGGTTCAAAGATCTTCGACAAACTATTTTGTAAAGAAGTGAAAGTTTTCATTAACCTTTTCACAAGTATATAGTACATACATGTATTATTTTGGGACCAAAATAATCAAATTACACTAATAAATCAAATATGAAACTAATTTTATCTTCCACTAAACTTTATTTTTTCTTACAATTTCTTTAGCTTTTATGTTTTTCACATATTTAGTAGATGTCGATTTGAATATCCACCAAATGTCTACATCCTGCCAATTCCTTCCCAATTGACAAAAGATTTTTCCTACAATTTAGGCCTCTAGACATGAACATTCCTCAAACAACTTTTCCATATGGCGACTCCCCTATTTATATGTGTGTAGCACGGGTTTTATATAGCAATTAACCCCTATGAATTTATTTTCCTCTATGTCCGCGGCGGCTACTTTTAGTTTAAAAAATAAAATTGGGTTGGTTTGGCTCAGGGCTTAATTACAGATTTGAATTTAGTAGGTGTCCATATTTTTCCCATTTATGTTCATGGATTTGGAATTAGTTTGCATCATAGAGAGATTATTGTATCACTTCTAAACTAGCAAGGAGTTTAAGAATTTGAAAGGAACAAGTATGTATCCGTTGTTTTAGAATTTATGCTTTTGAGAACTATGAAGTTGTTACCCTTGAAATGGGATATGCATTTTCATGATTGGTATATGAAGTTGCTAGATACTCTTTCCCTCTTGCATATCTGGAACTTCCATTAGTGTTCCAATAGGTAGTTCGTTGGTATACCAGTATAATTCTGCCAATGAGACCAAATTCCCCTAGACAACCATCCATGTGAAGTAGTTCTGCTATTGTCTCCCCTCTTTGGAGACCTGACTCAGTGAATGGTTTTTTAAAATAGGAAATCATCTTTAGTTTTGTAGGCATTGGAGCCATCCACATTATCCTTGCAAGTAGTAAATTGTTAGTAAAAATGTATTAATTTCTTTCTCCTTGTTTTCATTAACCTTTTCTTTGAGAAGATCAGTTTCTTTGTCTCTACAATTGGATGATGTTCCTTGGTTTTCCGAAATAAAATATATGTACACCTTCCTTTTTGTTGAATACTTTACCTTCACCCATATTTTTTCCTTAGTTTTTTCAAGAGGAGCATCTTCTTGAATGTTTTCCATTTCACTCAATCGTTTTTTTTCCTGCAATAAGGGATGATATCATGGAATTCGAGGATTCCTAAGGAAATTGGAAGTGTGAATTCCATGTTTCTATAATTATGGGTCAATTTTTTTAATAATATGCCACTTTAAATTGAACTCACATAAATGGTGCAAATTTCTTGAATAGATATAATCTTACTCGTTCCGTAGACTGGCTTAGTTCCTTGTCAATGTTGTTATCATTAACACCAATGTAGTTGATTTTGCGCACTTGTAAGATATAAATTTTTTGAGATTTGTTAATTAACATATCACATTAATATGGGAATGCAAAACATAGAATATGGATCAATGTCGAAGGTTGACAACAAATAAACACCATGCATATACTGAGAGAATAGCCAATGAGAAGGGTCTCGATAGATATCTGTGTCCATGTAATAATTGTCTTGGTGGAAAGCTTAAAAATAGAAGTGTGATTTATCGACATATGATAAGAGATAAGGCATAGTGGTATAAGCCCTTGGGATCACAATTATTATGAAGATAAATGATATAATTGCATAATGTGAGAGATGAAGAGACACCAAAAGGAGATGAAGTAGAAACGAACATAGATTAAGAGGCAACAATGTTAGATGAAAGGTTTGAAGTTGATAGAATGTTGAATGAGGATCTAAACGATGAATGGGCCAAGTTGATGTAGGATTCTTCAATACTTGTGTATGCTAATTGCAAGTTGAGTCATTTGACAACAATCCTTCAAATTCTTAACCTGCAAGTGGTGCATGGTTGGACAAATGAGAGTGTAAATGAGTTATTAGCATCATTAAGTTAGTTTTTGGCATGTGACTCCACATTTCCAACAAGATGAATTCAATGTAAAAATAAAACCACTAAGTTAATCGTAGGGTATGAAAACATGGGGTGAAACCATTTTGAGATCAAAGTACTAAATGTTAAACATGGCAAGTGTTTTTAAAAAATTATGACTTGCCTCCATGGTTAGCCACTAAACTATTTTTTAAGCTATCATTGATTATACAAGGAAAGAAAGGTGTGACTTACGATACAATGGGTTTTTATTTATAGCCATTACTTGATTAGCTAATGGAATTGTGGAAATGAATTGAAGCAATTCAATTATTTAGGGATGGTAATGCTGAATCAAATTCACTTTAAGAACTTCCTTATTGTTTACAATTCACGATATTCCAACATATGGCACATTGTTTGGTCTCACTATTCATGGATACCATGGATGTCCTACTTGCAAATTTAAGGATTTTGTGGGGGGGGCTCAAGAAGTTTGCATAAGTATATTTATTGTGGACGTCATTCTTACCTTAAAATGGATCATCGATATCATCGACAAAAAAGGTGTTTCAATTTTAAGGAAGTGAATTGTGAAGCACCATTTCCAATAACGAGTGAAAACATTATTGAGAGTGTAAGGCCCCAATAGGCCTTAAGAACACCATTATTTAGAAAAACAATTATTTTGTACAATAACTTAAGATCAACTCAATACTATGAGAAATTTTTAGATCTAAAACAATCACTAAGATATCATAACAAAAATCAAATGACATAAGGAGAAGACATACCTGAATATGATGAGTAATGGAAAGAATGTACTTCTAAAGCTAGTTAAGCAATGAGGGAAAACAATGTGTGGGTGACGACTCTCCACCCAACCAACCCCTCCATGAGACACCAAGATCCTGTCGACCCCTAACTAATAAACCATAGCGATATTTGTTCTATTCCGTTCCATAACCACAATCATACCTACCTTCCTTCAAAGCTAAAAAGAATGAATGCCCTCCTACTCCAATCCTACTCCATTTTATAGGTTTTTCTCATTTACTTTGGAATTTTCTTTTATTTATTTATTATTTAATATTCTTAGTCATAGTTTTCCTATTCATGGTGATAATAATTCCTTATTAAATATTTATTTTAATATTTGATTTATTTTTCCTATACTTTTATTTATAATTAATTTAATAGTATTTTTCGGTTGTTAGATACTCCCCTACTTCAAGGGACTTGGTCTCGAAGTTACATCTTACTTACATATATTATAGTAATATTGTACAAGTGAGAGTCACTCTTGTGACCACTACGAGAAATTCTTTATATGTACTAATAATAATAATAGTAATTTATATCATTACATGTTCTTAATTCTTCTTATTAATTCATATTTTTATCAATTAATGTTATTAGGTTTCTTTATTATATATATGTATAGTTTACTTCCTCCCTTACACACCCTTGCCCTCAGAATCATACCATTTGATCAACCGTCATAAACCTCCACATGAGACTCGAGATGGTCCCGCTTACCATGGCACGGGCCTCTAGTGCAACATGATCCCACAATACTGCAGCCTTAGCCACCCTCCCCTTCGAGTTTGTCGACCTTAAAGGTCTCATCTCGGTTAGGCCAAGCATCTCACACTGCTCCCCTATACTACTAGGCATCTCGTAAGGCTAGCCCAACTTCCTTTCTATCATATGTTATGGTCATATTTAGTGTTTTAGTTGGGTAATTTTGATCATATTCTACTTGGGAGAAGGATTTAATCATGTTCAAATATTTATAATTAATTGCACAATGCAAATAAGAATGATATTCTTTGCTACTAACCTTGCTAAACCATATTTTGCTATTAATCTTATTAAATCATATATTATTACAAATTATTAATATAGTCAAAACCACTATTTACATAGTGGTGGCCATTAAGAAAAAGGAGATTTAAAACATTTAAAACCATGGAAATAGAAAATATTATTAAAAACCATTTAGTCAAAACAAAAATTTACATGGTCAAGTTACCAAACCACCATTTGCATGGTCATGGTCATTTAAAAACGGGGAGGTTTAAAACATTTAAAGTTTAAAACATTTATAGCCATTTCCACCTAAAAATTTATTAAGAAAATATTAAAACCCATTTTCATGGCAAAATTTATGGAAGTGGAATTATTTTATTGTCTATCCAACTTATAAATTGGGTTAAGATGCATGTATAAATTGATGCTTTGGTGATTCATTTTAGCGCTAAGTTTGTTTAAGGCATTCTGAAGCTTTGGCCAAGGGGATTTATGGTATTGTTTATCTCGCTAAGGGTTACCACTGCAATACCTTCTGGATCTGAACGATGGAAACCTGCGTTGAGATTTATGATGACAAGCGCGAGGACAAGAGCGTGGAAAGTAATCACTGTCATGTTTTTGACAGAGGATTATGCACCAGAAAGAATCAGCATGGTAGCTGCAGCGACCCAAGGATATTTGAGCAAACGGAGGCAGTCCCATCCCAACCGTATCAGACGCAAATTAATAACGCTGTAACGGAACAAATCGATAATGCTATGAAGAAACGGCGCCGTGATGGATCCACCGACTGCCCATTCGATGGACTCGCTGTACCCTATGAGACTCAAATCGATAATGCTACAAGAGACGCCGCTGTGATGGATCCACGGACTGCCCATTCGATCGACTCCCCGATGATATTCTGCATGAAATTCTGTCTCGCCTCTCTATCACCGAGCTCTTAAGGGTTGGGCGAACTTGTGTCTCTTGGCACCGCATTATTTCGTCCTGCAGCATCTTTCATCGACTGTACGACGAAAGAAACGACGAGTCATGGATTGCTCTCACCAGCGATCACTATATCCCCCATGACTTTTGCTTATTGAACAACAACTCTAGCAAGTGGTACTTTTTCCACTCTAAGTATCAGGAGGATCAGACTAGATCTTGGCTTCTTCAGGGAGCTGCCGACGGTCTGTCGCTTTTCGTAGGCAATGACGGCAAAATGTTGGTTGTTAATGCCTTAACAAGATGTCTACGACAGCTGCCCGATACACTGGTCACCCCGCGTCTTTGTCTGGAGTCGTGCATGAAGAAAAAAGTATGTGCGAGCGACACAATTAGTACACCTATGACTGTGCAGCCGTCCCTGTCCATCAACATAGTTGTAGACGACGGTGGTAAAACATTCAGAGTGATCGTTTGGGGAGAACTGAGAACAAATCAGGTGCATGCCCTTGTTTACAGCTCCCCAACAGACAAATGGAGCGTAAGACTGTGTTCAAATATCAGCTCCAGATTTTTCAGGCGGCCGTTCCACGCCACTGTAGATGGCAACAACATCATCTACAGTTCAATGCAACGGTCTGTGCTCGCTAATTATGACATAGAAACTGGATTGTTCAACGTTAACCGAATAATAATGGAACTGCGCCCGTTGGTATTAGGCATGATAGTGGACCGCATCCAGTACATTAAGATGTTGGTTTACAAGGGTCGAACATTTCTGTTAAGTGTCTTCGTCGGCCGTGATATTAATCCCTTTATAGAGCAGTCCCGCGGTTTAATGGGCTTATGGCTGGCGAATCCCACCAAGGGCCAATGGGAGCTTTTGACTAGACACGAGTTACAAATTCCATCAGATGAGGTAGCAGCTGCCTATGACGGAAAGGACAGCGTCACAATTATTCCAAAGATGCAGGGATCTAAGATGTTATCCCTGAATTTGGATACCAAAGAGTGGAGGGTTTTGGCTGCAGATACCCAAGCCTGGAAGTTGCCTGATGAAAATGCTGAAAATGCAGCACAACAACAGATAGCCTTTTTAGCAGCAGGTTTGAGGGCTTTTCATTTTAAATTAAAATTTTGCACAGCCTAATGATGTAATTGAGCCAGGCTCAGATTGCATGGTTTTTCTCTGAACGCTAAGTTTTAAGGTTAAGCTGGGCTAAGCCCTAAGCTTGATGATATTATGAAATCTTTCTCAGAAATAAGTCTCTCATTGTTGGGTTTGTTGTTTTGTGTCTTAGCTTTGTTTTTTCATTTATTGTAATCTAATCTTCATTGTGCGTAACTTGTTCTCCAAAATTGCGACTTTATTGGTTATTTGTTTTTAAATGTTGTCTTCAAAGATGCAAATTTGTTATCAAGCATGGCATATAGTTCAGTTTGAAGTTTAGGATTTCCTTCTTCGCTAAGTTTTTTTATAGACTTGATATAATCATAAGAAATCTGTATGATAGCTGTGCTAGCTCTCCTTTTGGCAGTCTTTGGTAAATGGGTGACCTATCTATACTTCTAGGATAAAAACTAATTTTAAATAAATAAAATAAAATGATAAAAGATGTAGTAATGAAAAAGCCCATCTTAAAAAGATGGTGTGAGAATGCTCCATTAAAACGCCTAAGTAAAAATGCCCTAGTTTCTCAAGATACATCACTAATCCTTCTTGCTTTACTATCTTTTTCTCCATATGAAAATTAAGATATTCATTGTTCAATTTCCTAACACATGCTACCCTTAAGATGCTACTTTTATTTCTTGTACCGTGTCCTCATCTACCCCTTGATCCTTAACTAATATGATTAACAATGGGGGGTGGAGAAATTAGTAACTTTGGTCCCCTTGCAAATCCTAATATTATATTAAGTGCATATCAAAGATCATTTGCCATTTTCTCAACTTTTCTGCCTAGTTTCTCAAGACACATCACCAATCCTTCTTGCTTTACTATCTTTTTCTCCATATGAAAATTAAGATATTCATTGTTCAATTTCCTAATACATGCCCTCCAACTAGTTGGATAGATTCCTTGAAATTTTCCTTATATCACTTAGTATATCAGTAGAGTTGCCTCCAAAACCATAATTGTTGGCCATTACAACATGAGAATTCAATATCTCTAGTTTCCTCGACCTCTCTTTCGATACAGCTAAGATGTGACTCAACAAAAACTTATAGAAGGAGGATTGTCTATTTGTTTCTCATAAATACTCAACGTAAAGTTCTCATTAAAAAAAGAGGATTAGAGCGGATTACTCAAAATAGAGAGGATTAGATTAAAAATATATTAATAGGATAAGGTTACTTAAGTGATTGATCAACAATGATAAAAAAAATATTTGAAAAAAAAGTCTAAAAACACTATTATTTTGGTTTCCCATTTTGGTTGGAATTCAATGATATTTGTTTTTAACAAATCTGAAACCCGACGGCACCCATATTCTGTGAATTCTGTGTGAGAAACCCTCAAAATCATGCAAGAAAAATACACCAAGAAGAATTGAAATATTTGGAAAATATAATTAAAGAATAAAAATAAAAATATGCACATAATACACTAATATAATTGACAAATTTGCATATAATACATTAATATAATTAATAATGATGTCAATGGGGTTTATAAGTGGTTGTAGGATGGAATATTATCCTGCACGTCTCAGTAAGTAAAATGTGCTCACGGATTTTTCTCTTGAAACTAATAATAATACAAATTATATAAAAAAAACTTAGTGACAATGAAGTTGATGAACATATTTTCCAATAATGTGTGTAGAATAATGATGAACATGAGTTAGGAATTTGATATGATCAACAATTCACAATGGAGATCTAAAAAAACAACTATCCTCCCTTTTTAGGTGTCTTAGTCACTCTTTAATACAATGGCTTTCTTTCTCACCAAGTTGATTGTAAAATGGATCACACTAATGGAACACGGGCATAGATCCATCTTAACTCTCGCTCTATCAAGGGCTGATATGGATCAAATCTCTTTAGGAATTCTAGGACTCTAAAAGGGGGTTTGCACCTCAAGGGATTTGTTCCCTAGACTCAGTGCTTGATAGAGTGTTAAGATGGATCTATGTTGGTTTATTAAAGTTGGTTTCTTATATTTTGTTCTCCTTTGTATGCCCATATGTACTCTACCCTTTTTAATAAACCCTCACTCTTTACTTTACTTCTATTTCTCCATCTGTTTATTCCAATATTCTCACATTTTTCTCGATTAAGTTTTTTATAATAATAATAATAATAATAATAATAATAATCTATTTTCATGGCTATAATGACTTTCATAAATTCATGGCTATAATGAATTTGTCTCTCTCTCACACACACATGATCATAACTTTGTGGTTATAATGACTTTCATATAATTTTCAATGTGGTTCATGGCTCTAGAAATCGCTATTTCCACACATAAAAGCCAAGGGGGCCCACCCGAAGGGAATCCATCTCTATTGGCATTACCCTGATGCCTAGCCTCGGAGGACCCACACAATTGAGCCCTCGACCTCGACATTGTACCACCTTGGTCCCAAAAGATCCAACCAAGTGAGCTACCCTTGAGGGCTTCTGATGATATATATATATGACTCAAATTTGCCTCAATATATCCTTATTACAAACTATAAGACGTTTTGTCTTAAAACATTTAAAATGTATACTGCTTGAATAAAAGTACTAGATAAAAAAATACAACTAAGAATAGGAAACCATGCTATTCTTGGGCCAGAAAATTCCCATTGTTAGCCTCTTCCATAAAATGTCCTCCATCCTAGGTCCATGGTCATGTGGGGTTCTTTGCTTCCCTTATGATGGTACTCCTATTTCTTGTAAAGTGTCCTCATCTACCCCTTGGTCCTTAACTAATCCAATTGACAATGGGGGGTGGAGCAACTAGTAACTTTGATGTCCTTGCAAATCCTAATATTATATTAAGTGCATATCAAAGATCATTTTTCAGTTTCTCAACTTTTTTGCCTAGTTTCTCAAGATACATCACCAATCCTTCTTGCTTTACTATCTTTTTCTCTATATGAAAATTAAGATATTCATTGCTCAATTTCCTAACACATGATACCCTTATGATGCTAGTTTTATTTCTTGTACCCTCTCCTCATCTACCCCTTGAGCCTTAACTAACATGATTCACAATGGGGGGTGGAGAAACTAGTAACTTTGATCTCCTTGCAAATCTTCAGACTAAACTCTTATCTTAACAAGCCCTGATTACACCAAGGAAGTTTATGATTTTTATTTTTTCTTCTGAGAATAACATAGCAATAGTATTAATACAATGGAAGAATGAGGGTCATAATAAACCTATTGTCTTTTTAAGAAAATCCCTCAAGGATGCAGGGTTTAAGTGTACAGTATCCTGGAAAAATAGGCCTATGCTTTGATTAAGGAAAGGTCTTTCATTTTTTTAGAGAATGAATGTTGTAGACACAAAGAATTTCCTATGTGCCCCATATGTAAGTTAAGAATAGGGGATCACTTCTTGTATGTCACTAGAGCCAATGCACATAGTACAACCTTTAGATTGCATGTTGTAGTTCCCCAATCACCGATTAAGCCTATTGTGGGCTAGGTATCTAAGCCCCCAGGTCTTGTAACAAGCTCTAGGAGGCTGAATAAACCTCTCAAGGCCTGTAATAGGCACGAGTGGTTGGGTATTCAAGCCCCCAAGGCCTATCGAGGGCCTATAATAGGCCCTGGAGGCTTAGAGCCTCCCAAGGCTATTGGTAACAACTGGCTGAGTGATATTGGTAACAATTGGTTGTCAATGACCACTATCTCTCGACTATGATTGACTGGAAACCCACTTCACCACGAAACCCCTAGCCTCAAGCATGCCTCAAGACGCGATTTCCGTGCGCACTGGTAAGCCCAAGCCTTGCCTCAACCCAATTTCTCATCCGGCCGTGATCCCTCCATCTCCATTTGGCATATATTTTTCAGCCCGCCCATATAAAAAATACCCCAAAGTATTTTTGTATTGTTACATTAAATAAAAAAACCTTTTTCCCCTTAATATATAAGCAATATAATTTTTAGGTTTTCATGAATATTTAATACTGCTAAATGATTGAACGTGATATTATATTGTCTTCTAATGAAGCCACCGTGCTTCTAGCTATGTCTTCAGATTTCAGAAATTCCTACTTTTGTGGAAACCCTTATTTTTAGGGCCAAAATTGAAAGTGATCAGAATTGAATTATGATTGGATAGATAGATTCACCTTGCTCAGGAGAGTCAATCTATCATATTGCTTTTCCAAAATCGGTGGAGAGAAACCCAATAAAGAAGAAACCCTGGTTTCCGTCACTACACAATGTCTTCTTCTCAGGTTAGCTCTGATACCATGTTGAATTTTGAGCATTAATTCAAGATACTCTAGGATCTTTACTGAGAGAATAACATGTACAGTATATCAATGCATATCAATCATAGCAATCATGTCAATCATCACAGGAAGAAAACATAAGATGCAATAGACACACAGAGTTTCTGTGGGGAAAACCCTCAGGTAAAAAACCACACAACTTCCTCAGAGATAGATAGAGAAATAGTACAACCAAAGTACATAGAGATAGACTCCTCTTAGCAGCTGATCCTCCTCCTCACATGTGTGCCACTTTCTGGTTGAAGGAAGAGTGAGTTCTGAGTGATCCAAATAGAGATCGGGATATCTCCATTTATACTTGTCCTCACTGCCCAATAAACTTATGGGGCCGAATTTTCTAGCTTAGTACAATAACCAATTATTAACTTAATGAGGTCCGACCCCACACATGGTGGTCTAAGAACCCATCGACGAGTTACGACACTTGTCAATACAAATGACGACACTTATGTATAGAGGAATAATAACATCTCTATAAGAGTACAATATACATAGATGAAATATATCGGTGAAATACATTCCGAAGATACATATACATCAACACTAGTATCTCACAAAATGAGCATGGAATGGATTGACTAGTATAACACATTGTTTACAAATCTATTTTCCTATTAAACAATTTCAACACTGCCATCAATATTCAGAAAGCAATTGGGTTTAATGAGTAGTGAAATTTATGATGCATTTTTTGCATGTGTCTAGAAAACAACTAGGTTAAATCCTCATAAGCAAGCTATTGACCATTGTCTTGATGGAATGCATCAAAGTTTACTAATCACTTCAATGGAAACTTTGGGTTTGCATAGTAAAATGCGTGCAATGTTAATTTTTCAAGTTGAGTTCTGGTTGCATTCAAGCTTGTTAACTATACTATTATATGCATTTGTTTTTGCAATTTTCTAAATTTCATATAAATATAGTGCAATAGATGTTGCAATGTTGACATTTTCATTTACAATAAATTATCAAATACCAATTTCTGATTGATTACAAGAGTTTATACACACCATGGTTGGTGCGGACCATTAACAATTTTTTAGTAATGCTTGAATTCTAAATGTTATAAGAGTTAGTGAAATGCCTACACTTAGGATTTAACTAGTAAATTGTAGGAGTAATTAACTAAAGTTTCTAGTGTACATTAGGAGCTATGGATTGATGTAATCTAAATAGAGTAATGTGGTCAAGCACACACAATTATTTGTAGAGATGAAAGTAACTAGCACGATTCTTGTTCCAAGTTAAACTAGTATTGCAAACAAATTAAGGTACAAGTTATACATGTAAATAAAAATATAGAATACATTGGTGTTATGGAAGTTTGGCCATAAAGTAAGCTATGACAACTTTTTTAATATAAAGGATAACTTGTATAAAAATGAAATAAATAGCAGGATGGATTGGAATTGAGATTACCTGACTACTTGGTGAGAGTTATAATTAATATAAGGTATTATTGTAATCGTTTAGATAACTAAATATAAAACTAATTGAAATTCAACTCGCTAGTGAGAATTGAAATATAGGAGATTATATATATATACCTTTTGGGTCACTATTTGAAGAGGTTGTACCCTTTATCATCATTATTCTAATTCGAGATTAGTCTCCTCCCTCCATGTTTGGCATATTCCACATTTATTTGTTGATTTGGGTAATTTGCATCATAGCAAATAGCATAAAGGTGGATTTATAAAGTACGGTTCTCATTTTCAAGAAAATGTTTTAGTAAGTTTATGGCTTATCCAATTTAGGGGTTGTATCTTTATATTGTCTCATGGGCATATGTGAAATCATGGGTATATGTGAAATCAAAATGGGGAAGAGGAATATAAAACAATTTACAATTAGTGACATTGTCATCATAAAAAATGTTGTGAGTATTCATAGAAGACAAGGTTCAAAGATCTTCGACAAACTATTTTGTAAAGAAGTGAAAGTTTTCGTTAACCTTTTCACAAGCATATAGTACATACATGTATTATTTTGGGACCAAAATAATCAAATTACATTAATAAATCAAATATGAAACTAATTTTATCTTCCACTAAACTTTAGTTTTTCTTACAATTTCTTTAGCTTTTCAGTTTTTCACCTATTTAGTAGATGTCGATTAGAATATCCACCAAATGTCTACATCATGCCAATTCCTTCCCAATTGACAAAAGATTTTTCCTACAATTTAGGCCTCTAGCCATGAACATTCCTCAAACAACTTTTCCATATGGCGACTCCCCTATTTATATGTGTGTAGCACGGGTTTTATATAGCAATTCACCTCTATGAATTTATTTTCCTCTATGTCCGCGGCGGCTACTTTTAGTTTAAAAAATAAAATTGGGTTGGTTTCGCTCAGGGCTTACTTACATATTTGAATTTAGTAGGTGTCCATATTTTTTCCATTTATGTTCATGGATTTGGAATTAGTTTGCATCATAGAGAGATTATTGTATCACTTCTAAACTAGCAAGGAGTTTAAGAATTTGAAAGGAACAAGTATGTATCCATTGTCTTAGAATTTATGCTTTTGAGAACTATGAAGTTGTTACCCTTGAAATGGGATATGCATTTTCATGATTGGTATATGAAGTTGCTAGATACTCTTTCCCTCTTGCATATTTGGAACTTCCATTAGTGTTCCAATAGGTAGTTCGTTGGTATACCAGTATAATTCTGCCAATGGGACCAAATTCCCCTAGACAACCATCCATGTGAAGTAGTTCTGCTATTGTCTCCCCTCTTTGGAGACCTGACTCAGTGAATGGTTTTTTAAAATAGGAAATCATCTTTAGTTTTGTAGGCATTGGAGCCATCCACATTATCCTTGCAAGTAGTAAATTGTTAGTAAAAATGTATTAATTTCTTTCTCCTTGTTTTCATTAACCTTTTCTTTGAGAAGATCAGTTTCTTTGTCTCTACAATTGGATGATGTTCCTTGGGTTTCCGAAATAAAATATATGTACCCTTTCCTTTTTGTTGAATACTTTACCTTCACCCATATTTTTTCCTTAGTTTTTTCAAGAGGAGCATCTTCTTGAATGTTTTCCATTTCACTCAATCGTTTTTTTTCCTGGATTCCTAAGGAAATTGGAAGTGTGAATTCCATGTTTCTATAATTATGGGTCAATGTTTTTAATAATATGCCACTTTACAGTGAACTCACATAAATGGTGCCAATTTCTTGAATAGATATAATCTTCCTCGTTCCGTAGACTAGCTTAGTTCCTTGTCAATGTTGTTATTATTAACACCAATGTAGTTGATTTTGTGCCCTTGTAAGATATAAATTTTTGTAGATTTGTTAATTAACATAGATCACATTAATATGGGAATGCAAAACATAGAATATGGATCAATGTCGAAGGTTGACAACAAATGAACACCATGCATATACTGAGAGAATAGCCAATGAGAAGGGTCTCGATAGATATCTGTGTCCATGTAATAATTGTCTTGGTGGAAAGCTTAAAAATAGAAGTGTGATTTATCGACATATGATAAGAGATAAGGCATAGTGGTATAAGCCCTTGGGATCACAATTATTATGAAGATAAATGATATAATTGCATAATGTGAGAGATGAAGAGACACCAAAAGGAGATGAAGTAGAAACAAACATAGATTAAGAGGCAACAATGTTAGATGAAAGGTTTGAAGTTGATAGAATGTTGAATGAGGATCTAAACGATGAATGGGCCAAGTTGATGCAGGATTCTTCAATACTTGTGTATGCTAATTGCAAGTTAGGTCATTTGACAACAATCCTTCAAATTCTTAACTTGCAAGTGGTGCATGGTTGGACAAATGAGAGTGTAAATGAGTTATTAGCATCATTAAATTAGTTTTTAGCATGTGACTCCACATTTCCAACAAAATGAATTCAATGTAAAAATAAAACCACTAAGTTAAGCTTAGGGTATGAAAACATGGGGTGAAACCATTTTGAGATCAAAGTACTAAATGTTAAACATGGCAAGTGTTTTTAAAAAATTATGACTTGCCTCCATGGTTAGCCACTAAACTATTTTTTAAGCTATCATTGATTATACAAGGAAAGAAAGGTGTGACTTACGATACAATGGGTTTTTATTTAGAGCCATTACATGATTAGCTAATGGAATTGTGGAAATGAATTGAAGCAATTCAATTATTTAGGGATGGTAATTCTGAATCAAATTCACTTTAAGAACTTCCTTATTGTTTACGATTCACGATATTCCAACATATGGCACATTGATTGGTCTCACTATTCATGGATACCATGGATGTCCTACTTGCAAATTTAAGGATTTTGTGGGGGGAGCTCAAGAAGTTTGCATAAGTATATTTATTGTGGACGTCATTCTTACCTTAAAATGGATCATCGATATCATCGACAAAAAAGGTGTTTCAATTTTAAGGAAGTGAATTGTGAAGCACCATTTCCAATAACGAGTGAAAACGTTATTGAGAGTGTAAGGCCCCAATAGGCCTTAAGAACACCATTATTTAGAAAAACAATTATTTTGTACAATAACTTAAGATCAACTCAATACTATGAGAAATTTTTAGATCTAAAACAATCACTAAGATATCATAACAAAAATCAAATGACATAAGGAGAAGACATACCTGAATATGATGAGTAATGGAAAGAATGTACCTCTAAAGCTACTTAAGCAATGAGGGAAAACAATGTGTGGGTGACGACTCTCCACCCAACCAACCCCTCCATGAGACACCAAGATCCTGTCGACCCCTAACCAATAAACCATAGCGATATTTGTTCTCTTCCGTTCCATAACCATAATCATACCTACCTTCCTTCAAAGCTAAAAAGAATGAATGCCCTCCTACTCCAATCCTACTCCATTTTATAGGTTTTTCTCATTTACTTTGGAATTTTATTTTATTTATTTATTATTTAATATTCTTAGTCATAGTTATCCTATTCATGGTGATAATAATTCCTTATTAAATATTTATTTTAATATTTGATTTATTTTTCCTATACTTTTATTTATAATTAATTTAATAGTATTTTTCGGTTGTTACATACTCCCCTACTTCAAGGGACTTGGTCTCGAAGTTACATCTTACTTACATATATTATAGTAATATTGTACAAGTGAGAGTCACTCTTGTGACCACTACGAGAAATTCTTTATATGTACTAATAATAATAATAGTAATTTATATTATTACATGTTCTTAATTCTTCTTATTAATTCATATTTTTATGAATTAATGTTATTAGGTTTCTTTATTATATTTATGTATAGTTTACTTCCTCCCTTACACACCCTTGCCCTCAGAATCATACCATTTGATCAACCTTCATAAACCTCCACATGAGACTCGAGATGGTCCCACTTGCCATGGCACGGGCGTCTAGTGCAACATGATCCCACAATACTGCAGCCTTAGCCACCCTCCCCTTCGTGTTTGTCGACCTTAAAGGTCTCATCTCAGTTAGGCCAAGCATCTCACACTGCTCCCCTATACTACTAGGCATCTCGTAAGGCTAGCCCAACTTCCTTCCTATCATATGTTATGGTCATATTTAGTGTTTTAGTTTGGTAATTTTGATCATATTCTACTTGGGAGAAGGATTTAATCATGTTCAAATATTTATAATTAATTGCACAATGCAAATAAGAATGATATTCTTTGCTACTAACCTTGCTAAACCATATTTTACTATTAATCTTATTAAATCATATATTATTACAAATTATTAATCTAGTCAAAACCACTATTCACATAGTGGTGGTCATTAAGAAAAAGGAGATTTAAAACATTTAAAACCATGGAAATGGAAAATATTATTAAAAACCATTTAGTCAAAACAAAATTTTACGTGGTCAAGTTACCAAACCACCATTTGCATGGTCATGGTCATTTAAAAACGGGGAGGTTTAAAACATTTAAAGCCATTTCCACCTAAAAATTTATTAAAAAAATATTAAAACCCATTTTCATGGCAAAATTTATGGAAGTGGAATTATTTTATTGTCTATCCAACTTATAAATTGGGTTAAGATGCATGTATAAATTAATGCTTTGGTGATTCATTTTAGCGCTAAGTTTGTTTAAGGCATTCTGAAGCTTTGGCCAAGGGGATTTATGGTATTGTTTATCTCGCTAAGGGTTACCACTGCAATACCTTCTGGATCTGAACGATGGAAACCTGCGTTGAGATTTATGATGACAAGCGCGAGGACAAGAGCGTGGAAAGTAATCACTGTCATGTTTTTGACAGAGGATTATGCACCAGAAAGAATCAGCATGGTAGCTGCAGTGACCCAAAGATATTTGAGCAAACGGAGGCAGTCCCATCCCAACCGTATCAGACGAAAATTAATAACGCTGTAACGGAACAAATCGATAATGCTATGAAGAAACGGCGCCGTGATGGATCCACCGACTGCCCATTCGATGGACTCGCTGTACCCTATGAGACTCAAATCGATAATGCTATCAAGAGACGCCGCTGTGATGGATCCACGGACTGCCCATTCGATCGACTCCCCGATGATATTCTGCATGAAATTCTGTCTCGCCTCTCTATCACCGAGCTCTTAAGGGTTGGGCGAACTTGTGTCTCTTGGCACCGCATTATTTCGTCCTGCAGCATCTTTCATCGACTGTACGACGAAAGAAACGACGAGTCATGGATTGCTCTCACCAGCGATCACTATATCCCCCATGACTTTTGCTTATTGAACAACAACTCTAGCAAGTGGTACTTTTTCCACTCTAAGTATCAGGAGGATCAGTCTAGATCTTGGCTTCTTCAGGGAGCTGCCGACGGTCTGTTGCTTTTCGTAGGCAATGACGGCAAAATGTTGGTTGTTAATGCCTTAACAAGATGTCTACGACTGCTGCCCGATACACAGGTCACCCCGCGTCTTTGTCTGGAGTCGTGCATGAAGAAAAAAGTATGGGCGAGCGACTCAATTAGTACACCTATGACTGTGCAGCCGTCCCTGTCCATCAACATAGTTGTAGACGACGGTGGTAAAACATTCAGAGTGATCGTTTGGGGAGAACTGAGAACAAATCAGGTGCATGCCCTTGTTTACAGCTCCGCAACAGACAAATGGAGCGTAAGACTGTGTTCAAATATCAGCTCCAGATTTTTCAGGCGGCCGTTCCACGCCACTGTAGATGGCAACAACATCGTCTACAGTTCAATGCAACGGTCTGTGCTCGCTAATTATGACATAGAAACTGGATTGTTCAACGTTAACCGAATAATAATGCAACTGCGCCAGTTGGTATTAGGCATGATAGTGGACCGCATCCAGTACATTAAGATGTTGGTTTACAAGGGTCGAACATTTCTGTTAAGTGTCTTCGTCTGCCGTGATATTAATCCCTTTATAGAGCAGTCCCGCGGTTTAATGGGCTTATGGCTGGCGAATCCCACCAAGGGGCAATGGGAGCTTTTGAGTAGACACGAGTTACAAATTCCATCAGATGAGGTAGCAGCGGCCTATGACGGAAAGGACAGCGTCACAATTATTCCAAAGATGCAGGGATCTAAGATGTTATCCCTGAATTTGGATACCAAAGAGTGGAGGGTTTTGGCTGCAGATACCCAAGCCTGGAAGTTGCCTGATGAAAATGCTGAAAATGCAGCACAACAACAGATAGCCTTTTTAGCAGCAGGTTTGAGGGCTTTTCATTTTAAATTAAAATTTTGCACAGCCTAATGATGTAATTGAGCCAGGCTCAGATTGCATGGTTTTTCTCTGAAAGCTAAGTTTTAAGGTTAAGTTGGGCTAAGCCCTAAGCTTGATGATATTATGAAATCCTCCTCAGAAACAAGTCTCTCATTGTTGGGTTTGTTGTTTTGTGTCTTACCTTTGCTTTTTCATTTATTGTAATCTAATCTTCATTGTGTGTAACTTGTTCTCCAAAATTGCGACTTTATTGGTTATTTGTTTTTAAATGTTGTCTTCAAAGATGCAAATTTGTTATCAAGCATGGCATATAGTTCAGTTTGAAGTTTAGGATTTCCTTCTTCTCTAAGTTTTTTTATAGACTTGATATAATCATAAAAAATCTGTACGATAGCTGTGCTAGCTCTCCTTTTGGCAGTCTTTGGTAAATGGGTGACCTATCTATACTTCTAGGATAAAAACTAATTTTAAATATAAAAAATAAAATGATAAAAGATGTCGTAATGAAAAAGCCCATCTTAAAAAGATGGTGTGAAAATGCTCCATTAAAATGCCTAAGTAAAAATGCCCTAGTTTCTCAAGATACATCACCAATCCTTCTTGCTTTACTATCTTTTTCTCCATATGAAAATTAAGATATTCATTGTTCAATTTCCTAACACATGCTACCCTTAAGATGCTACTTTTATTTCTTGTACCGTGTCCTCATCTACCCCTTGATCCTTAACTAATATGATTAACAATGGGGGGTGGAGAAATTAGTAACTTTGGTCCCCTTGCAAATCCTAATATTATATTAAGTGCATATCAAAGATCATTTGCCATTTTCTCAACTTTTCTGCCTAGTTTCTCAAGACACATCACCAATCCTTCTTGCTTTACTATCTTTTTCTCCATATGAAAATTAAGATATTCATTGTTCAATTTCCTAATACATGCCCTCCAACTAGTTGGATAGATTCCTTGAAATTTTCCTTATATCACTTAGTATATCAGTAGAGTTGCCTCCAAAACCATAATTGTTGGCCATTACAACATGAGAATTCAATATCTATAGTTTCCTCAACCTCTCTTTAGATCCAGCTAAGATGTGACTCAACAAAAACTTATAGAAGGAGGATTGTCTATTTGTTTCTCATAAATACTCAACGTAAAGTTCTCATTAAAAAAAGAGGATTAGAGCGGATTACTCAAAATAGAGAGGATTAGATTAAAAATATATTAATAGGATAAGGTTACTTAAGTGATTGATCAACAATGATAAAAAAAATATTTAAAAAAAAAAGTCTAAAAACACTATTATTTTGGTTGGAATTCAATGATATTTGTTTTTAACAAATCTGAAACCCGAGGGCACCCATATTCTGTGAATTCTGTGCGAGAAACCCTCAAAATCATGCGAGAAAAATACACCAAGAAGAATTAAAATATTTGGAAAATATAATTAAAGAATAAAAATAAAAATATGCACATAATACACTAATATAATTAACAAATTTGCATATAATACATTAATATAATTAATAATGATGTCAATGGGGTTTATAAGTGGTTGTAGGATAGTGGTTGTAGGATGGAATATTATCCTGCACGTCTCAGTAAGTAAAATGTGCTCATGGATTTTTCTCTTGAAACTAATAATAATACAAATTATATAAAAAAAACTTAGTGACAATAAAGTTGATGAACATATTTTCCAATAATGTGTGTAGAATAATGATGAACATGAGTTAGGAATTTGATATGATCAACAATTCACAATGGAGATCTAAAAAAACAACTATCCTCCCTTTTTAGGTGTCTTAGTCACTCTTTAATACAATGGCTTTCTTTCTCACCAAGTTGATTGTAAAATGGATCACACTAATGGAACACGGGCATAGATCCATCTTAACTCTCGCTCTATCAAGGGCTGATATGGATCAAATCTCTTTAGGAATTCTAGGACTCTAAAAGGGGGTTTGCACCTCAAGGGATTTGTTCCCTAGACTCAGTGCTTGATAGAGTGTTAAGATGGATCTATGTTGGTTTATTAAAGTTGGTTTCTTATATTTTGTTCTCCTTTGTCTGCCCTTATGTACTCTACCCTTTTTAATAAACCCTCACTCTTTACTTTACTTCTATTTCTCCATCTGTTTATTCCAATATTCTCACATTTTTCTCTATTAAGTTTTTTATAATAATAATAATAATAATAATCTATTTTCATGGCTATAATGACTTTCATAAATTCATGGCTATAATGAATTTGTCTCTCTCTCACACACACACATGATCATAACTTTGTGGCTATAATGACTTTCATATAATTTTCAATGTGGTTCATGGCTCTAGAAATCGCTATTTCCACACATAAAAGCCAAGGGAGCCCACCCGAAGGGAATCCATCTCTATTGGCATTACCCTGATGCCTAGCCTCGGAGGACCCACACAATTGAGCCCTCGACCTCGACATTGTACCACCTTGGTCCCAAAAGATCCAACCAAGTGAGCTACCCTTGAGGGCTTCTGATGATATATATATATATATATATGACTCAAATTTGCCTCAATATATCCTTATTACAAACTATAAGACGTTTTGGCTTAAAACATTTGAAATCTATACTGCTTGAATAAAAGTACTAGATAAAAAAACACAACTAAGAATAGGAAACCATGTTATTCTTGGGCCAGAAAATTCCCATTGTTAGCCTCTTCCATAAAATGTCCTCCATCCTAGGTCCATGGTCATGTGGGGTTCTTTGCTTCCCTTATGATGGTACTCCTATTTCTTGTAAAGTGTCCTCATCTACCCCTTGATCCTTAACTAATCCAATTGACAATGGGGGGTGGAGCAACTAGTAACTTTGATGTCCTTGCAAATCCTAATATTATATTAAGTGCATATCAAAGATCATTTTTCAGTTTCTCAACTTTTTTGCCTAGTTTCTCAAGATACATCACCAATCCTTCTTGCTTTACTATCTTTTTCTCTATATGAAAATTAAGATATTCATTGCTCAATTTCCTAACACATGATACCCTTATGATGCTAGTTTTATTTCTTGTACCCTCTCCTCATCTACCCCTTCATCCTTAACTAATATGATTCACAATGGGGGGTGGAGAAAGTAGTAACTTTGATCTCCTTGCAAATCTTCGGACTAAACTCTTATCTTAACAAGCCCTGATTACACCAAGGAAGTTTATGATTTTTATTTTTTCTTCTGAGAATAACATAGCTATAGTATTAATACAATGGAAGAATGAGGGTCATAATAAACCTATTGTCTTTTTAAGAAAATCCCTCAAGGATGCAGGGTTTAAGTGTACAGTATACTGGAAAAATAGGCCTATGCTTTGATTAAGGAAAGGTCTTTCATTTTTTTAGAGAATGCATGTTGTAGACACAAAGAATTTCCTATGTGCCCCATATTTAAGTTATGAATAGGAGATCAGTTCTTGTATGTCACTAGAGCCAATGCACATAGTACAACCTTTAGATTGCATGTTGTAGTTCCCCAATCACTGACTAATCCTATTGTGGGCTAGGTATCTAAGCCCCCAGGTCTTGTAACAAGCTCTAGGAGGCTGAATAAACCTCTCAAGGCCTGTAATAGGCACAAGTGGTTGGGTATTCAAGCCCCCAAGGCCTATCGAGGGCCTATAATAGGCCCTGGAGGCTTAGAGCCTCCCAAGGCTATTGGTAACAACTGGCTGAGTGATATTGGTAACAATTGGTTGTCAATGACCACTATCTCTCGACTATGATTGACTGGAAACCCACTTCACCATGAAACCCCTGGCCTCAAGCATGCCTCAAGACGCGATTTCCCTGCGCACTGGTAAGCCCAAGCCTTGCCTCAACCCGATTTCTCATCCGGCCATGATCCCTCCATCTCCATTTGGCATATATTTTTCAGTCCGCCCATATAAAAAATACCCCAAAGTATTTTTGTATTGTTACATTAAATAAAAAACCCTTTTCCCCTTAATATATAAGCAATATAATTTTTAGGTTTTCATGAATATTTAATACTGCAAAATGATTGAACGTGATATTATATTGTCTTCTAGTGAAGCCCCCGTGCTTCTAGCTATGTCTTCACATTTCAAAAATTCCTACTTTTGTGGAAACCCTAATTTTTAGTGCCAAAATTGAAAGTGATCAGAATTGAATTATGATTGGATAGACAGATTCACCTTGCTGAGGAGAGTCAATCTATCATATTTCTTTTCCAAAATCGGTGGAGAGAAACCCTGGTTTCCGTCACTACACAATGTCTTCTTCTCACGTTAGCTCTGATACCATGTTAAATTTTGAGCATTAATTCAAGATACTCTAGGATCTTTAGTGAGAGAATAACATGTACAGTATATCAATGCATATCAATCATAGCAAGCATGTCAATCATCACATGAAGAAAACATAAGAGGCAATAGACACACGGAGTTTATGTGGGGAAAAGCCTCAGGTAAAAAACCACACAACTTCCTCAGAGATAGATAGAGAAATAGTACAACCAAAGTACACAGAGATAGACTCCTCTTAGCAGCTGATCCTCCTCCTCACATGTGTGCCACTTTCTGGTTGAAGGAAGAGTGAGTTCTGAGTGATCCAAATAGAGATCGGGATATCTCCATTTATACTTGTCCTAACTGCCCAATAAACTTATGGGGCCGAATTTTCTAGCTTAGTACAATAACCAATTATTAACTTAATGAGGTTCGACCCCACACATGGTGGTCTAAGAACCCATCGGCGAGTTACGACACTTGTCAATACAAATGACGACACTTATGTATAGAGGAATAATAACATCTCTATAAGAGTACAATATATATAAATGAAATATATCGGATAAATACATTCCGAAGATACATATACATCAACACTAGTATCTCACAAAATGAGCATGGAATGGATTGACTAGTATCACACATTGTTTACAAATCTATTTTCCTATTACCCAATTTCAACACTGCCATCAATATTCAGAACGCAATTGGGTTTAATGAGTAGGGAAATTTATGATGCATTTTTTTCATGTGTCTAGAAAACAACTAGGTTAAATCCTCATAAGCAAGCTATTGACCATTGTCTTGATGGAATGCATCAAAGTTTACTAATCACTTCAATGGAAACTTTGGGTTTGCATAGTAAGATGCGTGCAATGTTAATTTTTCAAGTTGAGTTCTGGTTGCATTCAAGCTTGTTAACTATACTATTATATGCATTTGTTGTTGCAATTTTCTAAATTTCATATAAATATAGTGCAATAGATGTTGCAATGTTGACATTTTCATTTACAATAAATTATCAAATACCAATTTTTGATTGACTACAAGAGTTTATACACACCATGGTTGGTGCAGACCATCCAAGCCATAGCTAGAGTTGGAATACCTAACAATTTTTGAGTAATGCTTGAATTCTAAATGTTATAAGAGTTAGTGAAATGCCTACACTTAGGATTTAACTAGTAAATTGTAGGAGTAATTAACTAAAGTTTCTGGTGTACATTAGGAGCTATGGATTGATGTAATCTAAATAGAGTAATGTGGTCAAGCACACACAATTATTTGTAGAGATGAAAGTAACTAGCACGATTCTTGTTCCAAGTTAAACTAGTATTGCAAACAAATTAAGGTACAAGTTATACATGTAAATAAAAATATAGAATACATTGGTGTTATGGAAGTTTGGCCATAAAGTAAGCTATGACAACTTTTTTAATATAAAGGATAACTTGTATAAAAATGAAATAAATAGCAGGATGGATTGGAATTGAGATTACCTGACTACTTGGTGAGAGTTATAATTAATATAAGGTATTATTGTAATCGTTCAGATACCTAAATATAAAACTAATTGAAATTCAACTCGCTAGTGAGAATTGAAATATAGGAGATTATATATATATACCTTTTGGGTCACTATTTGAAGAGGTTGTACCCTTTATCATCATTATTCTACTTCGAGATTAGTCTCCTCCATCCATGTTTGGCATATTCCACATTTATTTGTTGATTTGGGTAATTTGCATCATAGCAAATAGCATAAAGGTGGATTTATAAAGTACGGTTCTCATTTTCAAGAAAATGTTTTAGTAAGTTTATGGCTTATCCAATTTAGGGGTTGTATCTTTATATTGTCTCATGGGCATATGTGAAATCATGGGTATATGTGAAATCAAAATGGGGAAGAGGAATATAAAACAATTTACAATTAGTGACATTGTCATCATAAAAAATGTTGTCAGTATTCATAGAAGACAAGGTTCAAAGATCTTCGACAAACTATTTTGTAAAGAAGTGAAAGTTTTCGTTAACCTTTTCACAAGCATATAGTACATACATGTATTATTTTGGGACCAAAATAATCAAATTAACTTAATAAATCAAATATGAAACTAATTTTATCTTCCACTAAACTTTAGTTTTTCTTACAATTTCTTTAGCTTTTCAGTTTTTCACCTATTTAGTAGATGTCGATTAGAATATCCACCAAATGTCTACATCATGCCAATTCCTTCCCAATTGACAAAAGATTTTTCCTACAATTTAGGCCTCTAGCCATGAACATTCCTCAAACAACTTTTCCATATGGCGACTCCCCTATTTATATGTGTGTAGCATGGGTTTTATATAGCAATTAACCTCTATGAATTTATTTTCCTCTATGTCCGTGGCGGCTACTTTTAGTTTAAAAAATAAAATTGGGTTGGTTTCGCTCAGGGCTTACTTACATATTTGAATTTAGTAGGTGTCCATATTTTTTCCATTTATGTTCATGGATTTGGAATTAGTTTGCATCATAGAGAGATTATTGTATCACTTCTAAACTAGCAAGGAGTTTAAGAATTTGAAAGGAACAAGTATGTATCCATTGTCTTAGAATTTATGATTTTGAGAACTATGAAGTTGTTACCCTTGAAATGGGATATGCATTTTCATGATTGGTATATGAAGTTGCTAGATACTCTTTCCCTCTTGCATATTTGGAACTTCCATTAGTGTTCCAATAGGTAGTTCGTTGGTATACCAGTATAATTCTGCCAATGGGACCAAATTCCCCTAGACAACCATCCATGTGAAGTAGTTCTGCTATTGTCTCCCCTCTTTGGAGACCTGACTCAGTGAATGGTTTTTTAAAATAGGAAATCATCTTTAGTTTTGTAGGCATTGGAGCCATCCACATTATCCTTGCAAGTAGTAAATTGTTAGTAAAAATGTATTAATTTCTTTCTCCTTGTTTTCATTAACCTTTTCTTTGAGAAGATCAGTTTCTTTGTCTCTACAATTGGATGATGTTCCTTGGGTTTCCGAAATAAAATATATGTACCCCTTCCTTTTTGTTGAATACTTTACCTTCACCCATATTTTTTCCTTAGTTTTTTCAAGAGGAGCATCTTCTTGAATGTTTTCCATTTCACTCAATCGTTTTTTTTCCTGGATTCCTAAGGAAATTGGAAGTGTGAATTCCATGTTTCTATAATTATGGGTCAATTTTTTTAATAATATGCCACTTTACAGTGAACTCACATAAATGGTGCCAATTTCTTGAATAGATATAATCTTCCTCGTTCCGTAGACTATCTTAGTTCCTTGTCAATGTTGTTATTATTAACACCAATGTAGTTGATTTTGCGCCCTTGTAAGATATAATTTTTTGTAGATTTGTTAATTAACATAGATCACATTAATATGGGAATGCAAAACATAGAATATGGATCAATGTCGAAGGTTGACAACAAATGAACACCATGCATATACTGAGAGAATAGCCAATGAGAAGGGTCTCGATAGATATCTGTGTCCATGTAATAATTGTCTTGGTGGAAAGCTTAAAAATAGAAGTGTGATTTATCGACATATGATAAGAGATAAGGCATAGTGGTATAAGCCCTTGGGATCACAATTATTATGAAGATAAATGATATAATTGCATAATGTGAGAGATGAAGAGACACCAAAAGGAGATGAAGTAGAAACAAACATAGATTAAGAGGCAACAATGTTAGATGAAAGGTTTGAAGTTGATAGAATGTTGAATGAGGATATAAACGATGAATGGGCCAAGTTGATGCAGGATTCTTCAATACTTGTGTATGCTAATTGCAAGTTAGGTCATTTGACAACAATCCTTCAAATTCTTAACTTGCAAGTGGTGCATGGTTGGACAAATGAGAGTGTAAATGAGTTATTAGCATCATTAAATTAGTTTTTAGCATGTGACTCCACATTTCCAACAAAATGAATTCAATGTAAAAATAAAACCACTAAGTTAAGCTTAGGGTATGAAAACATGGGGTGAAACCATTTTGAGATCAAAGTACTAAATGTTAAACATGGCAAGTGTTTTTAAAAAATTATGACTTGCCTCCATGGTTAGCCACTAGACTATTTTTTAAGCTATCATTGATTATACAAGGAAAGAAAGGTGTGACTTACGATACAATGGGTTTTTATTTAGAGCCATTACATGATTAGCTAATGGAATTGTGGAAATGAATTGAAGCAATTCAATTATTTAGGGATGGTAATTCTGAATCAAATTCACTTTAAGAACTTCCTTATTGTTTACGATTCACGATATTCCAACATATGGCACATTGATTGGTCTCACTATTCATGGATACCATGGATGTCCTACTTGCAAATTTAAGGATTTTGTGGGGGGAGCTCAAGAAGTTTGCATAAGTATATTTATTGTGGACGTCATTCTTACCTTAAAATGGATCATCGATATCATCGACAAAAAAGGTGTTTCAATTTTAAGGAAGTGAATTGTGAAGCACCATTTCCAATAACGAGTGAAAACTTTATTGAGAGTGTAAGGCCCCAATAGGCCTTAAGAACACCATTATTTAGAAAAACAATTATTTTGTACAATAACTTAAGATCAACTCAATACTATGAGAAATTTTTAGATCTAAAACAATCACTAAGATATCATAACAAAAATCAAATGACATAAGGAGAAGACATACCTGAATATGATGAGTAATGGAAAGAATGTACCTCTAAAGCTACTTAAGCAATGAGGGAAAACAATGTGTGGGTGACGACTCTCCACCCAACCAACCCCTCCATGAGACACCAAGATCCTGTCGACCCCTAACCAATAAACCATAGCGATATTTGTTCTCTTCCGTTCCATAACCATAATCATACCTACCTTCCTTCAAAGCTAAAAAGAATGAATGCCCTCCTACTCCAATCCTACTCCATTTTATAGGTTTTTCTCATTTACTTTGGAATTTTATTTTATTTATTTATTATTTAATATTCTTAGTCATAGTTATCCTATTCATGGTGATAGTAATTCCTTATTAAATATTTATTTTAATATTTGATTTATTTTTCCTATACTTTTATTTATAATTAATTTAATAGTATTTTTCGGTTGTTACATACTCCCCTACTTCAAGGGACTTGGTCTCGAAGTTACATCTTACTTACATATATTATAGTAATATTGTACAAGTGAGAGTCACTCTTGTGACCACTACGAGAAATTCTTTATATGTACTAATAATAATAATAGTAATTTATATTATTACATGTTCTTAATTCTTCTTATTAATTCATATTTTTATCAATTAATGTTATTAGGTTTCTTTATTATATTTATGTATAGTTTACTTCCTCCCTTACACACCCTTGCCCTCAGAATCATACCATTTGATCAACCTTCATAAACCTCCACATGAGACTCGAGATGGTCCCGCTTGCCATGGCACGGGCGTCTAGTGCAACATGATCCCACAATACTGCAGCCTTAGCCACCCTCCCCTTCGTGTTTGTCGACCTTAAAGGTCTCATCTCAGTTAGGCCAAGCATCTCACACTGCTCCCCTATACTACTAGGCATCTCGTAAGGCTAGCCCAACTTCCTTCCTATCATATGTTATGGTCATATTTAGTGTTTTAGTTTGGTAATTTTGATCATATTCTACTTGGGAGAAGGATTTAATCATGTTCAAATATTTATAATTAATTGCACAATGCAAATAAGAATGATATTCTTTGCTACTAACCTTGCTAAACCATATTTTACTATTAATCTTATTAAATCATATATTATTACAAATTATTAATCTAGTCAAAACCACTATTCACATAGTGGTGGTCATTAAGAAAAAGGAGATTTAAAACATTTAAATCCATGGAAATGGAAAATATTATTAAAAACCATTTAGTCAAAACAAAATTTTACGTGGTCAAGTTACCAAACCACCATTTGCATGGTCATGGTCATTTAAAAAGGGGGAGGTTTAAAACATTTAAAACCATTTCCACCTAAAAATTTATTAAAAAAATATTAAAACCCATTTTCATGGCAAAATTTATGGAAGTGGAATTATTTTATTGTCTATCCAACTTATAAATTGGGTTAAGATGCATGTATAAATTAATGCTTTGGTGATTCATTTTAGCGCTAAGTTTGTTTAAGGCATTCTGAAGCTTTGGCCAAGGGGATTTATGGTATTGTTTATCTCGCTAAGGGTTACCACTGCAATACCTTCTGGATCTGAACGATGGAAACCTGCGTTGAGATTTATGATGACAAGCGCGAGGACAAGAGCGTGGAAAGTAATCACTGTCATGTTTTTGACAGAGGATTATGCACCAGAAAGAATCAGCATGGTAGCTGCAGCGACCCAAAGATATTTGAGCAAACGGAGGCAGTCCCATCCCAACCGTATCAGACGAAAATTAATAACGCTGTAACGGAACAAATCGATAATGCTATGAAGAAACGGCGCCGTGATGGATCCACCGACTGCCCATTCGATGGACTCGCTGTACCCTATGAGACTCAAATCGATAATGCTATCAAGAGACGCCGCTGTGATGGATCCACGGACTGCCCATTCGATCGACTCCCCGATGATATTCTGCATGAAATTCTGTCTCGCCTCTCTATCACCGAGCTCTTAAGGGTTGGGCGAACTTGTGTCTCTTGGCACCGCATTATTTCGTCCTGCAGCATCTTTCATCGACTGTACGACGAAAGAAACGACGAGTCATGGATTGCTCTCACCAGCGATCACTATATCCCCCATGACTTTTGCTTATTGAACAACAACTCTAGCAAGTGGTACTTTTTCCACTCTAAGTATCAGGAGGATCAGACTAGATCTTGGCTTCTTCAGGGAGCTGCCGACGGTCTGTTGCTTTTCGTAGGCAATGACGGCAAAATGTTGGTTGTTAATGCCTTAACAAGATGTCTACGACTGCTGCCCGATACACAGGTCACCCCGCGTCTTTGTCTGGAGTCGTGCATGAAGAAAAAAGTATGGGCGAGCGACTCAATTAGTACACCTATGACTGTGCAGCCGTCCCTGTCCATCAACATAGTTGTAGACGACGGTGGTAAAACATTCAGAGTGATCGTTTGGGGAGAACTGAGAACAAATCAGGTGCATGCCCTTGTTTACAGCTCCGCAACAGACAAATGGAGCGTAAGACTGTGTTCAAATATCAGCTCCAGATTTTTCAGGCGGCCGTTCCACGCCACTGTAGATGGCAACAACATCGTCTACAGTTCAATGCAACGGTCTGTGCTCGCTAATTATGACATAGAAACTGGATTGTTCAACGTTAACCGAATAATAATGCAACTGCGCCAGTTGGTATTAGGCATGATAGTGGACCGCATCCAGTACATTAAGATGTTGGTTTACAAGGGTCGAACATTTCTGTTAAGTGTCTTCGTCGGCCGTGATATTAATCCCTTTATAGAGCAGTCCCGCGGTTTAATGGGCTTATGGCTGGCGAATCCCACCAAGGGGCAATGGGAGCTTTTGACTAGACACGAGTTACAAATTCCATCAGATGAGGTAGCAGCGGCCTATGACGGAAAGGACAGCGTCACAATTATTCCAAAGATGCAGGGATCTAAGATGTTATCCCTGAATTTGGATACCAAAGAGTGGAGGGTTTTGGCTGCAGATACCCAAGCCTGGAAGTTGCCTGATGAAAATGCTGAAAATGCAGCACAACAACAGATAGCCTTTTTAGCAGCAGGTTTGAGGGCTTTTCATTTTAAATTAAAATTTTGCACAGCCTAATGATGTAATTGAGCCAGGCTCAGATTGCATGGTTTTTCTCCGAATGCTAAGTTTTAAGGTTAAGCTGGGCTAAGCCCTAAGCTTGATGATATTACGAAATCCTCCTCAGAAACAAGTCTCTCATTGTTGGGTTTGTTGTTTTGTGTCTTACCTTTGCTTTTTCATTTATTGTAATCTAATCTTCATTGTGTGTAACTTGTTCTCCAAAATTGCGACTTTATTGGTTATTTGTTTTTAAATGTTGTCTTCAAAGATGCAAATTTGTTATCAAGCATGGCATATAGTTCAGTTTGAAGTTTAGGATTTCCTTCTTCTCTAAGTGTTTTTATAGACTTGATATAATCATAAAAAATCTGTACGATAGCTGTGCTAGCTCTCCTTTTGGCAGTCTTTGGTAAATGGGTGACCTATCTATACTTCTAGGATAAAAACTAATTTTAAATATAAAAAATAAAATGATAAAAGATGTCGTAATGAAAAAGCCCATCTTAAAAAGATGGTGTGAAAATGCTCCATTAAAATGCCTAAGTAAAAATGCCCTAGTTTCTCAAGATACATCACCAATCCTTCTTGCTTTACTATCTTTTTCTCCATATGAAAATTAAGATATTCATTGTTCAATTTCCTAACACATGCTACCCTTAAGATGCTACTTTTATTTCTTGTACCGTGTCCTCATCTACCCCTTGATCCTTAACTAATATGATTAACAATGGGGGGTGGAGAAATTAGTAACTTTGGTCCCCTTGCAAATCCTAATATTATATTAAGTGCATATCAAAGATCATTTGCCATTTTCTCAACTTTTCTGCCTAGTTTCTCAAGACACATCACCAATCCTTCTTGCTTTACTATCTTTTTCTCCATATGAAAATTAAGATATTCATTGTTCAATTTCCTAATACATGCCCTCCAACTAGTTGGATAGATTCCTTGAAATTTTCCTTATATCACTTACTATATCAGTAGAGTTGCCTCCAAAACCATAATTGTTGGCCATTACAACATGAGAATTCAATATCTATAGTTTCCTCAACCTCTCTTTAGATCCAGCTAAGATGTGACTCAACAAAAACTTATAGAAGGAGGATTGTCTATTTGTTTCTCATAAATACTCAACGTAAAGTTCTCATTAAAAAAAGAGGATTAGAGCGGATTACTCAAAATAGAGAGGATTAGATTAAAAATATATTAATAGGATAAGGTTACTTAAGTGATTGATCAACAATGATAAAAAAAATATTTAAAAAAAAAAGTCTAAAAACACTATTATTTTGGTTGGAATTCAATGATATTTGTTTTTAACAAATCTGAAACCCGAGGGCACCCATATTCTGTGAATTCTGTGCGAGAAACCCTCAAAATCATGCGAGAAAAATACACCAAGAAGAATTAAAATATTTGGAAAATATAATTAAAGAATAAAAATAAAAATATGCACATAATACACTAATATAATTAACAAATTTGCATATAATACATTAATATAATTAATAATGATGTCAATGGGGTTTATAAGTGGTTGTAGGATAGTGGTTGTAGGATGGAATATTATCCTGCACGTCTCAGTAAGTAAAATGTGCTCATGGATTTTTCTCTTGAAACTAATAATAATACAAATTATATAAAAAAAACTTAGTGACAATAAAGTTGATGAACATATTTTCCAATAATGTGTGTAGAATAATGATGAACATGAGTTAGGAATTTGATATGATCAACAATTCACAATGGAGATCTAAAAAAACAACTATCCTCGCTTTTTAGGTGTCTTAGTCACTCTTTAATACAATGGCTTTCTTTCTCACCAAGTTGATTGTAAAATGGATCACACTAATGGAACACGGGCATAGATCCATCTTAACTCTCGCTCTATCAAGGGCTGATATGGATCAAATCTCTTTAGGAATTCTAGGACTCTAAAAGGGGGTTTGCACCTCAAGGGATTTGTTCCCTAGACTCAGTGCTTGATAGAGTGTTAAGATGGATCTATGTTGGTTTATTAAAGTTGGTTTCTTATATTTTGTTCTCCTTTGTCTGCCCATATGTACTCTACCCTTTTTAATAAACCCTCACTCTTTACTTTACTTCTATTTCTCCATCTGTTTATTCCAATATTCTCACATTTTTCTCTATTAAGTTTTTTATAATAATAATAATAATAATAATCTATTTTCATGGCTATAATGACTTTCATAAATTCATGGCTATAATGAATTTGTCTCTCTCTCACACACACATGATCATAACTTTGTGGCTATAATGACTTTCATATAATTTTCAATGTGGTTCATGGCTCTAGAAATCGCTATTTCCACACATAAAAGCCAAGGGAGCCCACCCGAAGGGAATCCATCTCTATTGGCATTACCCTGATGCCTAGCCTCGGAGGACCCACACAATTGAGCCCTCGACCTCGACATTGTACCACCTTGGTCCCAAAAGATCCAACCAAGTGAGCTACCCTTGAGGGCTTCTGATGATATATATATATATATGACTCAAATTTGCCTCAATATATCCTTATTACAAACTATAAGACGTTTTGTCTTAAAACATTTGAAATCTATACTGCTTGAATAAAAGTACTAGATAAAAAAACACAACTAAGAATAGGAAACCATGTTATTCTTGGGCCAGAAAATTCCCATTGTTAGCCTCTTCCATAAAATGTCCTCCATCCTAGGTCCATGGTCATGTGGGGTTCTTTGCTTCCCTTATGATGGTACTCCTATTTCTTGTAAAGTGTCCTCATCTACCCCTTGATCCTTAACTAATCCAATTGACAATGGGGGGTGGAGCAACTAGTAACTTTGATGTCCTTGCAAATCCTAATATTATATTAAGTGCATATCAAAGATCATTTTTCAGTTTCTCAACTTTTTTGCCTAGTTTCTCAAGATACATCACCAATCCTTCTTGCTTTACTATCTTTTTCTCTATATGAAAATTAAGATATTCATTGCTCAATTTCCTAACACATGATACCCTTATGATGCTAGTTTTATTTCTTGTACCCTCTCCTCATCTACCCCTTCATCCTTAACTAATATGATTCACAATGGGGGGTGGAGAAAGTAGTAACTTTGATCTCCTTGCAAATCTTCGGACTAAACTCTTATCTTAACAAGCCCTGATTACACCAAGGAAGTTTATGATTTTTATTTTTTCTTCTGAGAATAACATAGCTATAGTATTAATACAATGGAAGAATGAGGGTCATAATAAACCTATTGTCTTTTTAAGAAAATCCCTCAAGGATGCAGGGTTTAAGTGTACAGTATCCTGGAAAAATAGGCCTATGCTTTGATTAAGGAAAGGTCTTTCATTTTTTTAGAGAATGCATGTTGTAGACACAAAGAATTTCCTATGTGCCCCATATTTAAGTTATGAATAGGAGATCAGTTCTTGTATGTCACTAGAGCCAATGCACATAGTACAACCTTTAGATTGCATGTTGTAGTTCCCCAATCACTGACTAATCCTATTGTGGGCTAGGTATCTAAGCCCCCAGGTCTTGTAACAAGCTCTAGGAGGCTGAATAAACCTCTCAAGGCCTGTAATAGGCACAAGTGGTTGGGTATTCAAGCCCCCAAGGCCTATCGAGGGCCTATAATAGGCCCTGGAGGCTTAGAGCCTCCCAAGGCTATTGGTAACAACTGGCTGAGTGATATTGGTAACAATTGGTTGTCAATGACCACTATCTCTCGACTATGATTGACTGGAAACCCACTTCACCATGAAACCCCTGGCCTCAAGCATGCCTCAAGACGTGATTTCCCTGCGCACTGGTAAGCCCAAGCCTTTCCTCAACCCGATTTCTCATCCGGCCGTGATCCCTCCATCTCCATTTGGCATATATTTTTCAGTCCGCCCATATAAAAAATACCCCAAAGTATTTTTGTATTGTTACATTAAATAAAAAACCCTTTTCCCCTTAATATATAAGCAATATAATTTTTAGGTTTTCATGAATATTTAATACTGCAAAATGATTGAACGTGATATTATATTGTCTTCTAGTGAAGCCCCCGTGCTTCTAGCTATGTCTTCACATTTCAAAAATTCCTACTTTTGTGGAAACCCTAATTTTTAGTGCCAAAATTGAAAGTGATCAGAATTGAATTATGATTGGATAGACAGATTCACCTTGCTGAGGAGAGTCAATCTATCATATTTCTTTTCCAAAATCGGTGGAGAGAAACCCTGGTTTCCGTCACTACACAATGTCTTCTTCTCACGTTAGCTCTGATACCATGTTAAATTTTGAGCATTAATTCAAGATACTCTAGGATCTTTACTGAGAGAATAACATGTACAGTATATCAATGCATATCAATCATAGCAAGCATGTCAATCATCACATGAAGAAAACATAAGAGGCAATAGACACACAGAGTTTATGTGGGGAAAAGCCTCAGGTAAAAAACCACACAACTTCCTCAGAGATAGATAGAGAAATAGTACAACCAAAGTACACAGAGATAGACTCCTCTTAGCAGCTGATCCTCCTCCTCACATGTGTGCCACTTTCTGGTTGAAGGAAGAGTGAGTTCTGAGTGATCCAAATAGAGATCGGGATATCTCCATTTATACTTGTCCTAACTGCCCAATAAACTTATGGGGCCGAATTTTCTAGCTTAGTACAATAACCAATTATTAACTTAATGAGGTCCGACCCCACACATGGTGGTCTAAGAACCCATCGGCGAGTTACGACACTTGTCAATACAAATGACGACACTTATGTATAGAGGAATAATAACATCTCTATAAGAGTACAATATACATAAATGAAATATATCGGTGAAATACATTCCGAAGATACATATACATCAACACTAGTATCTCACAAAATGAGCATGGAATGGATTGACTAGTATAACACATTGTTTACAAATCTATTTTCCTATTACCCAATTTCAACACTGCCATCAATATTCAGAACGCAATTGGGTTTAATGAGTAGGGAAATTTATGATGCATTTTTTTCATGTGTCTAGAAAACAACTAGGTTAAATCCTCATAAGCAAGCTATTGACCATTGTCTTGATGGAATGCATCAAAGTTTACTAATCACTTCAATGGAAACTTTGGGTTTGCATAGTAAGATGCGTGCAATGTTAATTTTTCAAGTTGAGTTATGGTTGCATTCAAGCTTGTTAACTATACTATTATATGCATTTGTTGTTGCAATTTTCTAAATTTCATATAAATATAGTGCAATAGATGTTGCAATGTTGACATTTTCATTTACAATAAATTATCAAATACCAATTTTTGATTGACTACAAGAGTTTATACACACCATGGTTGGTGCGGACCATCCAAGCCATAGCTAGAGTTGGAATACCTAACAATTTTTGAGTAATGCTTGAATTCTAAATGTTATAAGAGTTAGTGAAATGCCTACACTTAGGATTTAACGAGTAAATTGTAGGAGTAATTGACTAAAGTTTCTAGTGTACATTAGGAGCTATGGATTGATGTAATCTAAATAGAGTAATGTGGTCAAGCACACACAATTATTTGTAGAGATGAAAGTAACTAGCACGATTCTTGTTCCAAGTTAAACTAGTATTGCAAACAAATTAAGGTACAAGTTATACATGTAAATAAAAATATAGAATACATTGGTGTTATGGAAGTTTGGCCATAAAGTAAGCTATGACAACTTTTTTAATATAAAGGATAACTTGTATAAAAATGAAATAAATAGCAGGATGGATTGGAATTGAGATTACCTGACTACTTGGTGAGAGTTATAATTAATATAAGGTATTATTGTAATCGTTCAGATACCTAAATATAAAACTAATTGAAATTCAACTCGCTAGTGAGAATTGAAATATAGGAGATTATATATATATACCTTTTGGGTCACTATTTGAAGAGGTTGTACCCTTTATCATCATTATTCTACTTCGAGATTAGTCTCCTCCATCCATGTTTGGCATATTCCACATTTATTTGTTGATTTGGGTAATTTGCATCATAGCAAATAGCATAAAGGTGGATTTATAAAGTACGGTTCTCATTTTCAAGAAAATGTTTTAGTAAGTTTATGGCTTATCCAATTTAGGGGTTGTATCTTTATATTGTCTCATGGGCATATGTGAAATCATGGGTATATGTGAAATCAAAATGGGGAAGAGGAATATAAAACAATTTACAATTAGTGACATTGTCATCATAAAAAATGTTGTCAGTATTCATAGAAGACAAGGTTCAAAGATCTTCGACAAACTATTTTGTAAAGAAGTGAAAGTTTTCGTTAACCTTTTCACAAGCATATAGTACATACATGTATTATTTTGGGACCAAAATAATCAAATTAACTTAATAAATCAAATATGAAACTAATTTTATCTTCCACTAAACTTTAGTTTTTCTTACAATTTCTTTAGCTTTTCAGTTTTTCACCTATTTAGTAGATGTCGATTAGAATATCCACCAAATGTCTACATCATGCCAATTCCTTCCCAATTGACAAAAGATTTTTCCTACAATTTAGGCCTCTAGCCATGAACATTCCTCAAACAACTTTTCCATATGGCGACTCCCCTATTTATATGTGTGTAGCATGGGTTTTATATAGCAATTAACCTCTATGAATTTATTTTCCTCTATGTCCGTGGCGGCTACTTTTAGTTTAAAAAATAAAATTGGGTTGGTTTCGCTCAGGGCTTACTTACATATTTGAATTTAGTAGGTGTCCATATTTTTTCCATTTATGTTCATGGATTTGGAATTAGTTTGCATCATAGAGAGATTATTGTATCACTTCTAAACTAGCAAGGAGTTTAAGAATTTGAAAGGAACAAGTATGTATCCATTGTCTTAGAATTTATGCTTTTGAGAACTATGAAGTTGTTACCCTTGAAATGGGATATGCATTTTCATGATTGGTATATGAAGTTGCTAGATACTCTTTCCCTCTTGCATATTTGGAACTTCCATTAGTGTTCCAATAGGTAGTTAGTTGGTATACCAGTATAATTCTGCCAATGGGACCAAATTCCCCTAGACAACCATCCATGTGAAGTAGTTCTGCTATTGTCTCCCCTCTTTGGAGACCTGACTCAGTGAATGGTTTTTTAAAATAGGAAATCATCTTTAGTTTTGTAGGCATTGGAGCCATCCACATTATCCTTGCAAGTAGTAAATTGTTAGTAAAAATGTATTAATTTCTTTCTCCTTGTTTTCATTAACCTTTTCTTTGAGAAGATCAGTTTCTTTGTCTCTACAATTGGATGATGTTCCTTGGGTTTCCGAAATAAAATATATGTACCCCTTCCTTTTTGTTGAATACTTTACCTTCACCCATATTTTTTCCTTAGTTTTTTCAAGAGGAGCATCTTCTTGAATGTTTTCCATTTCACTCAATCGTTTTTTTTCCTGGATTCCTAAGGAAATTGGAAGTGTGAATTCCATGTTTCTATAATTATGGGTCAATTTTTTTAATAATATGCCACTTTACAGTGAACTCACATAAATGGTGCCAATTTCTTGAATAGATATAATCTTCCTTGTTCCGTAGACTAGCTTAGTTCCTTGTCAATGTTGTTATTATTAACACCAATGTAGTTGATTTTGCGCCCTTGTAAGATATAATTTTTTGTAGATTTGTTAATTAACATAGATCACATTAATATGGGAATGCAAAACATAGAATATGGATCAATGTCGAAGGTTGACAACAAATGAACACCATGCATATACTGAGAGAATAGCCAATGAGAAGGGTCTCGATAGATATCTGTGTCCATGTAATAATTGTCTTGGTGGAAAGCTTAAAAATAGAAGTGTGATTTATCGACATATGATAAGAGATAAGGCATAGTGGTATAAGCCCTTGGGATCACAATTATTATGAAGATAAATGATATAATTGCATAATGTGAGAGATGAAGAGACACCAAAAGGAGATGAAGTAGAAACAAACATAGATTAAGAGGCAACAATGTTAGATGAAAGGTTTGAAGTTGATAGAATGTTGAATGAGGATATAAACGATGAATGGGCCAAGTTGATGCAGGATTCTTCAATACTTGTGTATGCTAATTGCAAGTTAGGTCATTTGACAACAATCCTTCAAATTCTTAACTTGCAAGTGGTGCATGGTTGGACAAATGAGAGTGTAAATGAGTTATTAGCATCATTAAATTAGTTTTTTAGCATGTGACTCCACATTTCCAACAAAATGAATTCAATGTAAAAATAAAACCACTAAGTTAAGCTTAGGGTATGAAAACATGGGGTGAAACCATTTTGAGATCAAAGTACTAAATGTTAAACATGGCAAGTGTTTTTAAAAAATTATGACTTGCCTCCATGGTTAGCCACTAGACTATTTTTTAAGCTATCATTGATTATACAAGGAAAGAAAGGTGTGACTTACGATACAATGGGTTTTTATTTAGAGCCATTACATGATTAGCTAATGGAATTGTGGAAATGAATTGAAGCAATTCAATTATTTAGGGATGGTAATTCTGAATCAAATTCACTTTAAGAACTTCCTTATTGTTTACGATTCACGATATTCCAACATATGGCACATTGATTGGTCTCACTATTCATGGATACCATGGATGTCCTACTTGCAAATTTAAGGATTTTGTGGGGGGAGCTCAAGAAGTTTGCATAAGTATATTTATTGTGGACGTCATTCTTACCTTAAAATGGATCATCGATATCATCGACAAAAAAGGTGTTTCAATTTTAAGGAAGTGAATTGTGAAGCACCATTTCCAATAACGAGTGAAAACTTTATTGAGAGTGTAAGGCCCCAATAGGCCTTAAGAACACCATTATTTAGAAAAACAATTATTTTGTACAATAACTTAAGATCAACTCAATACTATGAGAAATTTTTAGATCTAAAACAATCACTAAGATATCATAACAAAAATCAAATGACATAAGGAGAAGACATACCTGAATATGATGAGTAATGGAAAGAATGTACCTCTAAAGCTACTTAAGCAATGAGGGAAAACAATGTGTGGGTGACGACTCTCCACCCAACCAACCCCTCCATGAGACACCAAGATCCTGTCGACCCCTAACCAATAAACCATAGCGATATTTGTTCTCTTCCGTTCCATAACCATAATCATACCTACCTTCCTTCAAAGCTAAAAAGAATGAATGCCCTCCTACTCCAATCCTACTCCATTTTATAGGTTTTTCTCATTTACTTTGGAATTTTATTTTATTTATTTATTATTTAATATTCTTAGTCATAGTTATCCTATTCATGGTGATAGTAATTCCTTATTAAATATTTATTTTAATATTTGATTTATTTTTCCTATACTTTTATTTATAATTAATTTAATAGTATTTTTCGGTTGTTACATACTCCCCTACTTCAAGGGACTTGGTCTCGAAGTTACATCTTACTTACATATATTATAGTAATATTGTACAAGTGAGAGTCACTCTTGTGACCACTACGAGAAATTCTTTATATGTACTAATAATAATAATAGTAATTTATATTATTACATGTTCTTAATTCTTCTTATTAATTCATATTTTTATCAATTAATGTTATTAGGTTTCTTTATTATATTTATGTATAGTTTACTTCCTCCCTTACACACCCTTGCCCTCAGAATCATACCATTTGATCAACCTTCATAAACCTCCACATGAGACTCGAGATGGTCCCGCTTGCCATGGCACGGGCGTCTAGTGCAACATGATCCCACAATACTGCAGCCTTAGCCACCCTCCCCTTCGTGTTTGTCGACCTTAAAGGTCTCATCTCAGTTAGGCCAAGCATCTCACACTGCTCCCCTATACTACTAGGCATCTCGTAAGGCTAGCCCAACTTCCTTCCTATCATATGTTATGGTCATATTTAGTGTTTTAGTTTGGTAATTTTGATCATATTCTACTTGGGAGAAGGATTTAATCATGTTCAAATATTTATAATTAATTGCACAATGCAAATAAGAATGATATTCTTTGCTACTAACCTTGCTAAACCATATTTTACTATTAATCTTATTAAATCATATATTATTACAAATTATTAATCTAGTCAAAACCACTATTCACATAGTGGTGGTCATTAAGAAAAAGGAGATTTAAAACATTTAAATCCATGGAAATGGAAAATATTATTAAAAACCATTTAGTCAAAACAAAATTTTACGTGGTCAAGTTACCAAACCACCATTTGCATGGTCATGGTCATTTAAAAAGGGGGAGGTTTAAAACATTTAAAGCCATTTCCACCTAAAAATTTATTAAAAAAATATTAAAACCCATTTTCATGGCAAAATTTATGGAAGTGGAATTATTTTATTGTCTATCCAACTTATAAATTGGGTTAAGATGCATGTATAAATTAATGCTTTGGTGATTCATTTTAGCGCTAAGTTTGTTTAAGGCATTCTGAAGCTTTGGCCAAGGGGATTTATGGTATTGTTTATCTCGCTAAGGGTTACCACTGCAATACCTTCTGGATCTGAACGATGGAAACCTGCGTTGAGATTTATGATGACAAGCGCGAGGACAAGAGCGTGGAAAGTAATCACTGTCATGTTTTTGACAGAGGATTATGCACCAGAAAGAATCAGCATGGTAGCTGCAGCGACCCAAAGATATTTGAGCAAACGGAGGCAGTCCCATCCCAACCGTATCAGACGAAAATTAATAACGCTGTAACGGAACAAATCGATAATGCTATGAAGAAACGGCGCCGTGATGGATCCACCGACTGCCCATTCGATGGACTCGCTGTACCCTATGAGACTCAAATCGATAATGCTATCAAGAGACGCCGCTGTGATGGATCCACGGACTGCCCATTCGATCGACTCCCCGATGATATTCTGCATGAAATTCTGTCTCGCCTCTCTATCACCGAGCTCTTAAGGGTTGGGCGAACTTGTGTCTCTTGGCACCGCATTATTTCGTCCTGCAGCATCTTTCATCGACTGTACGACGAAAGAAACGACGAGTCATGGATTGCTCTCACCAGCGATCACTATATCCCCCATGACTTTTGCTTATTGAACAACAACTCTAGCAAGTGGTACTTTTTCCACTCTAAGTATCAGGAGGATCAGACTAGATCTTGGCTTCTTCAGGGAGCTGCCGACGGTCTGTTGCTTTTCGTAGGCAATGACGGCAAAATGTTGGTTGTTAATGCCTTAACAAGATGTCTACGACTGCTGCCCGATACACAGGTCACCCCGCGTCTTTGTCTGGAGTCGTGCATGAAGAAAAAAGTATGGGCGAGCGACTCAATTAGTACACCTATGACTGTGCAGCCGTCCCTGTCCATCAACATAGTTGTAGACGACGGTGGTAAAACATTCAGAGTGATCGTTTGGGGAGAACTGAGAACAAATCAGGTGCATGCCCTTGTTTACAGCTCCGCAACAGACAAATGGAGCGTAAGACTGTGTTCAAATATCAGCTCCAGATTTTTCAGGCGGCCGTTCCACGCCACTGTAGATGGCAACAACATCGTCTACAGTTCAATGCAACGGTCTGTGCTCGCTAATTATGACATAGAAACTGGATTGTTCAACGTTAACCGAATAATAATGCAACTGCGCCAGTTGGTATTAGGCATGATAGTGGACCGCATCCAGTACATTAAGATGTTGGTTTACAAGGGTCGAACATTTCTGTTAAGTGTCTTCGTCGGCCGTGATATTAATCCCTTTATAGAGCAGTCCCGCGGTTTAATGGGCTTATGGCTGGCGAATCCCACCAAGGGGCAATGGGAGCTTTTGACTAGACACGAGTTACAAATTCCATCAGATGAGGTAGCAGCGGCCTATGACGGAAAGGACAGCGTCACAATTATTCCAAAGATGCAGGGATCTAAGATGTTATCCCTGAATTTGGATACCAAAGAGTGGAGGGTTTTGGCTGCAGATACCCAAGCCTGGAAGTTGCCTGATGAAAATGCTGAAAATGCAGCACAACAACAGATAGCCTTTTTAGCAGCAGGTTTGAGGGCTTTTCATTTTAAATTAAAATTTTGCACAGCCTAATGATGTAATTGAGCCAGGCTCAGATTGCATGGTTTTTCTCCGAATGCTAAGTTTTAAGGTTAAGCTGGGCTAAGCCCTAAGCTTGATGATATTACGAAATCCTCCTCAGAAACAAGTCTCTCATTGTTGGGTTTGTTGTTTTGTGTCTTACCTTTGCTTTTTCATTTATTGTAATCTAATCTTCATTGTGTGTAACTTGTTCTCCAAAATTGCGACTTTATTGGTTATTTGTTTTTAAATGTTGTCTTCAAAGATGCAAATTTGTTATCAAGCATGGCATATAGTTCAGTTTGAAGTTTAGGATTTCCTTCTTCTCTAAGTGTTTTTATAGACTTGATATAATCATAAAAAATCTGTACGATAGCTGTGCTAGCTCTGCTTTTGGCAGTCTTTGGTAAATGGGTGACCTATCTATACTTCTAGGATAAAAACTAATTTTAAATATAAAAAATAAAATGATAAAAGATGTCGTAATGAAAAAGCCCATCTTAAAAAGATGGTGTGAAAATGCTCCATTAAAATGCCTAAGTAAAAATGCCCTAGTTTCTCAAGATACATCACCAATCCTTCTTGCTTTACTATCTTTTTCTCCATATGAAAATTAAGATATTCATTGTTCAATTTCCTAACACATGCTACCCTTAAGATGCTACTTTTATTTCTTGTACCGTGTCCTCATCTACCCCTTGATCCTTAACTAATATGATTAACAATGGGGGGTGGAGAAATTAGTAACTTTGGTCCCCTTGCAAATCCTAATATTATATTAAGTGCATATCAAAGATCATTTGCCATTTTCTCAACTTTTCTGCCTAGTTTCTCAAGACACATCACCAATCCTTCTTGCTTTACTATCTTTTTCTCCATATGAAAATTAAGATATTCCTTGTTCAATTTCCTAATACATGCCCTCCAACTAGTTGGATAGATTCCTTGAAATTTTCCTTATATCACTTAGTATATCAGTAGAGTTGCCTCCAAAACCATAATTGTTGGCCATTACAACATGAGAATTCAATATCTATAGTTTCCTCAACCTCTCTTTAGATCCAGCTAAGATGTGACTCAACAAAAACTTATAGAAGGAGGATTGTCTATTTGTTTCTCATAAATACTCAACTTAAAGTTCTCATTAAAAAAAGAGGATTAGAGCGGATTACTCAAAATAGAGAGGATTAGATTAAAAATATATTAATAGGATAAGGTTACTTAAGTGATTGATCAACAATGATAAAAAAAATATTTAAAAAAAAAGTCTAAAAACACTATTATTTTGGTTTCCCATTTTGGTTGGAATTCAATGATATTTGTTTTTAACAAATCTGAAACCCGAGGGCACCCATATTCTGTGAATTCTGTGCGAGAAACCCTCAAAATCATGCGAGAAAAATACACCAAGAAGAATTAAAATATTTGGAAAATATAATTAAAGAATAAAAATAAAAATATGCACATAATACACTAATATAATTAACAAATTTGCATATAATACATTAATATAATTAATAATGATGTCAATGGGGTTTATAAGTGGTTGTAGGATGGAATATTATCCTGCACGTCTCAGTAAGTAAAATGTGCTCACGGATTTTTCTCTTGAAACTAATAATAATACAAATTATATAAAAAAAAACTTAGTGACAATAAAGTTGATGAACATATTTTCCAATAATGTGTGTAGAATAATGATGAACATGAGTTAGGAATTTGATATGATCAACAATTCACAATGGAGATCTAAAAAAACAACTATCCTCCCTTTTTAGGTGTCTTAGTCACTCTTTAATACAATGGCTTTCTTTCTCACCAAGTTGATTGTAAAATGGATCACACTAATGGAACACGAGCATAGATCCATCTTAACTCTCGCTCTATCAAGGGGCTGATGTGGATCAAATCTCTTTAGGAATTCTAGGACTCTAAGAGGGGGTTTGCACCTCAAGGGATTTGTTCCCTAGACTCAGTTCTTGATACAGTGTTAAGATGGATCTATGTTGGTTTATTAAAGTTGGTTTCTTATATTTTGTTCTCCTTTGTATGCCCATATGTACTCTACCCTTTTTAATAAACCCTCACTCTTTACTTTACTTCTATTTCTCCATCCGTTTATTCCAATATTCTCACATTTTTCTCTATTAAGTTTTTTATAATAATAATAATAATAATAATCTATTTTCATGGCTATAATGAATTTGTCTCTCTCTCACACACACATGATCATAACTTTGTGGCTATAATGACTTTCATATAATTTTCAATGTGGTTCATGGCTCTAGAAATCGCTATTTCCACACATAAAAGCCAAGGGAGCCCACCCGAAGGGAATCCATCTCTATTGGCATTACCCTGATGCCTAGCCTCGGAGGACCCACACAATTGAGCCCTCGACCTCGACATTGTACCACCTTGGTCCCAAAAGATCCAACCAAGTGAGCTACCCTTGAGGGCTTCTGATGATATATATATATATATGACTCAAATTTGCCTCAATATATCCTTATTACAAACTATAAGACATTTTGTCTTAACATTTAAAATCTATACTGCTTGAATAAAAGTACTAGATAAAAAAACACAACTAAGAATAGGAAACCATGTTATTCTTGGGCCAGAAAATTCCCATTGTTAGCCTCTTCCATAAAATGTCCTCCATCCTAGGTCCATGGTCATGTGGGGTTCTTTGCTTCCCTTATGATGGTACTCCTATTTCTTGTAAAGTGTCCTCATCTACCCCTTGATCCTTAACTAATCCAATTGACAATGGGGCATGGAGCAACTAGTAACTTTGATGTCCTTGCAAATCCTAATATTATATTAAGTGCATATCAAAGATCATTTTTCAGTTTCTCAACTTCTTTGCCTAGTTTCTCAAGATACATCACCAATCCTTCTTGCTTTACTATCTTTTTCTCTATATGAAAATTAAGATATTCATTGCTCAATTTCCTAACACATGATACCCTTATGATGCTAGTTTTATTTCTTGTACCCTCTCCTCATCTACCCCTTCATCCTTAACTAATATGATTCACAATGGGGGGTGGAGAAAGTAGTAACTTTGATCTCCTTGCAAATCTTCGAACTAAACTCTTATCTTAACAAGCCCTGATTACACCAAGAAAGTTTATGATTTTTATTTTTTCTTCTGAGAATAACATAGCTATAGTATTAATACAATGGAAGAATGAGGGTCATAATAAAACTATTGTCTTTTTAAGAAAATCCCTCAAGGATGCAGGGTTTAAGTGTACAGTATCCTGGAAAAATAGGCCTATGCTTTGATTAAGGAAAGGTCTTTCATTTTTTTAGAGAATGCATATTGTAGACACAAAGAATTTCCTATGTGCCCCATATTTAAGTTAAGAATAGGAGATCACTTCTTGTATGTCACTAGAGCCAATGCACATAGTACAACCTTTAGATTGCATGTTGTAGTTCCCCAATCACTGACAAAGAATATTGTGGGCTAGGTATCTAAGCCCCCAGGTCTTGTAACAAGCTCTAGGAGGCTGAATAAACCTATAGGTAGAGCTGTGTGCTCGTAACAGCCTGGGATGCTCTTGCGAGGTTTTGTGGTGACCACATATAATATGTCCCTGGGAGATCCTATAGATAGAGCTGTGTGTTCGTAATAGCCTGGGATGCTCTTGCGAGGTTTTGTGGTGAGGTCACATATAATATGGCCTTGGGAGATCCTACAGGTAGAGCTGTGTGCTCGTAACAGCCTGGGATTCTCTTTCTAGGTTTTGTGACGCACGTAATAAGTCTTGAGGATTCCATAGTATGGCCAGTGATGACGAAGACCTGCAGGTGGTGGACCTACATCCATTATGAAAAAGGACTGGCTCTGTAGAACTTCCTATGACGAGTAGAGTCAGAGATTGGTTGAGATAGCAGCAACAGTGACGATGTTGATGACGATGCATTGATGATGATGATCCCGAGAAGAAGACTTGTCTAGCAAATCTGTGTCGAGAAATGCCTTCCTAGTTAAGAGAGAGTGTTGATGTATATGTAACTTTGGAATGTATTTCATATATATTTATTGTACCCTTATTAGAGATGTGTTATTCCTCTATTAGGAAGTGTCGTCATGTGGATTGACAATTGTCGCAAGTGTGTGTACTTGCCGATGATTTATTAGACCACCATGTGTGGGGTAGGCCCTGAAATATATATATTATAATGTGGATGTACCTATCTAGACAAGTCGGCCCCATAAGGTCACTAGGAAAACAGGTTAGTATAAATAGAGATAAGGTGATCTCTATTTAGATTATTCGGAAATTCATATCTCTCTCATTCAGAAAGTGGAGCACTAGTGAGGAGGACGATCATCTGCTACTAGGAGACTATCTCAAGTGTATTTTGGTTGTACTTTGGTTGAGCCATTTCTCTCTCTATCTCTGAGGAAGTTGTGGGGTTTCTCACCTTAGGGTTTTCCCCACGGAAACTCTGTGTCTCTTGTCTCTCATGCTTTTGATTCTTGTGATGCTTGTCATGCTTATTATGATTGTTATGCATTGATATACTGTATATGTTATTCTCTCAGTGAAGATCCTAGAGTATTGTGAATTAATGCTCAAAATTTAACATTTCAATTGGTTCCGCAGAGTCATCTTCCGATTTATATTCTTCCCTTCAAATAGCTTTGATAGGGAGTCAAACATCTCTTTGGGTGTCTTCAGAGATGACACATGGGGGATGAGATGGTCCTTGATAGAATCAGCAATTATTCTCTTTTCCTTGACCAAGTTATTCTTGTGGAGGGCTTTAGCCTCTTCTCCCTCTGGGAAAGGGACCTCTTCTCTTATATATGAGTCCAACTCATTCTCTTCGAGGATTAACCCAATCCTATACTTCTAGTCTCAGACGTTATCAACCCCTTCAAGCTTGTCCTCAATCTTGGTGTGGTGAGACATCTTTAAAGAGTACTTCAAATGGAAAATAGAAAAGATTTAGGTCTTACCACTTGATTTGTTGAAAACTAGACCTGGTCCGAGATTAGGGTTTGTCAAAGAAACCCTAAAAATTCAAAATGTGAATTTCAACTTTCTGAAAGGATAGAAAGATGCACCTTGATGAGATAATCAGCCTGGTGTATTCAGAATTTGAGATCGGCAAAGCTTCACCCTTCAGAACTACCTTTTAGTCTTCTGAGGTTCACTAGGGAGGACCGTGAATTAGGGTTTGAGTTTCCCAGAGATTTACCCAGCCAAAAATCTCGATCCAAAGCTCTAAACTTTGATTTTTCCAAGGAGATTCCAGCCACGGGGGCTTCACTCAATAAACCGCTATCATAGCATGTTCGTTTTTGGCATATGAAACAATACCCCTAATTTCACTAAATATTGGAAAATACCTTCCAAAATCATTTTTTTTTAACGCCCTCCCAATATGCCTTCCCCAAAAAAAAACCCTATTTTCACTAGATATTGTATGTATTAATTTTTTCATTAACATTTTTTATACCCCTTTATATTTCTACCTAGTATATTGATATGATACCCATCTTATGACCCCACATACATTCGACAATGCACCATGCTTCTTTCAATGTATATTGTGGATGCACATTAATTCACCCACAATGCAATTACTCAACCACATATCATTATGATTTGCATGATCTAATGGTCTAATGAAGAGATAGGAGATCACTTCTTGTATGTCACTAGAGCCAATGCACATAGTACAACCTTTAGATTGCATGTTGTAGTTCCCCAATCACTGACTAAGCCTATTGTGGGCTAGGTATCTAACACCCCAGGTCTTGTAACAAGCTCTAGGAGGGTGAATAAACCTCTCAAGGCCTGTAATAGGCACGATTGGTTGGGTATTCAAGCCCCCAAGGCCTATCGACGGCCTATAATAGGCCCTGGAGGCTTAGAGCCTCCCAAGGATATTGGTAACAACTGGCTGAGTGCTATTGGTAACAATTGGTTGTTAATGACCACTATCTCTCGACTATGATTGACTGGAAACCCACTTCACCACGAAACCCTTGGCCTCAAGCATGCCTCAAGACGTGATTTCCCTGCGCACTGGTAAGCCCAAGCCTTGCCTCAACTCGATTTCTCATCCGTCCATGATCCCTCCATCTCCATTTGGCATATATTTTTCAGCCCGACCATATAAAAAATACCCCAAAGTATTTTTGTATTGTTACATTAAATAAATAACCCTTTTCCCCTTAATATATAAGCAATATAATTTTTAGGTTTTCATCCACATTATCTTAACTCTCGCTCTATCAAGGGCTGATATGGATCAAATCTCTTTAGGAATTCTAGGACTCTAAAAGGGGGTTTGCACCTCAAGGGATTTGTTCCCTAGACTCAGTGCTTGATAGAGTGTTAAGATGGATATATGTTGGTTTATTAAAGTTGGTTTCTTATATTTTTTTCTCCTTTGTATGCCCATATGTACTCTACCCTTTTTAATAAACCCTCACTCTTTACTTTACTTCTATTTCTCCATCTGTTTATTCCAATATTCTCACATTTTTCTCTATTAAGTTTTTTATAATAATAATAATAATAATAATCTATTTTCATGGCTATAATGACTTTCATAAATTCATGGCTATAATGAATTTGTCTCTCTCTCACACACACATGATCATAACTTTGTGGCTATAATGACTTTCATATAATTTTCAATGTGGTTCATGGCTCTAGAAATCGCTATTTCCACACATAAAAGCCAAGGGGGCCCACCCGAAGGGAATCCATCTCTATTGGCATTACCCTGATGCCTAGCCTCGGAGGACCCACACAATTGAGCCCTCGACCTTGACATTGTACCACCTTGGTCCCAAAAGATCCAACCAAGTGAGCTACCCTTGAGGGCTTCTGATGATATATATATATGACTCAAATTTGCCTCAATATATCCTTATTACAAACTATAAGACGTTTTGTCTTAAAACATTTAAAATCTATACTGCTTGAATAAAAGTACTAGATAAAAAAATACAACTAAGAATAGGAATCCATGTTATTCTTGGGCCAGAAAATTCCCATTGTTAGCCTATTCCATAAAATGTCCTCCATCCTACGTCCATGGTCATGTGGGGTTCTTTGCTTCCCTTATGATGGTACTCCTATTTCTTGTAAAGTGTCCTCATCTACCCCTTGATCCTTAACTAATCCAATTGACAATGGGGGGTGGAGCAACTAGTAACTTTGATGTCCTTGCAAATCCTAATATTATATTAAGTGTATATCAAAGATCATTTTTCAGTTTCTCAACTTTTTTGCCTAGTTTCTCAAGATACATCACCAATCCTTCTTGCTTTACTATCTTTTTCTCTATATGAAAATTAAGATATTCATTGCTCAATTTCCTAACACATGATACCCTTATGATGCTAGTTTTATTTCTTGTACCCTCTCCTCATCTACCCCTTGAGCCTTAACTAATATGATTCACAATGGGGGGTGGAGAAACTAGTAACTTTGATCTCCTTACAAATCTTTGGACTAAACGCTTATCTTAACAAGCCCTGATTACACCAAGGAAGTTTATGATTTTTATTTTTTCTTCTGAGAATAACATAGCTATAGTATTAATACAATGGAAGAATGAGGGTCATAATAAACCTATTGTCTTTTTAAGAAAATCCCTCAAGTATGCAGGGTTTAAGTGTACAGTATCCTGGAAAAATAGGCCTATGCTTTGATTAAGGAAAGGTCTTTCATTTTTTTAGAGAATGCATGTTGTAGACACAAAGAATTTCCTATGTGCTCGATATTTAAGTTAAGAATAGGAGATCACTTCTTGTATGTCACTAGAGCCAATGCACATAGTACAACCTTTAGATTGCATGTTGTAGTTCCCCAATCACTGACAAAGAATATTGTGGGCTAGGTATCTAAGCCCCCAGGTCTTGTAACAAGCTCTAGGAGGCTGAATAAACCTCCCAAGACCTGTAATAGGCATGAGTGTTTGGGTATTCAAGCCCCCAAGGCCTATCGAGGGCGTATAATAGGCCCTGGAGGCTTAGAGCCTCCCAAGGCTATTGGTAACAACTGGCTGAGTGATATTGGAAACAATTGGTTGTCAATGACCACTATCTCTCGACTATGATTGACTGGAAACCCACTTCACCACGAAACCCCTAGCCTCAAGCATGCCTCAAGACGCGATTTCCCTGCGCACTGGTAAGCCCAAGCCTTACCTCAACCCGATTTCTCATCCCGCCATGATCCCTCCATCTCCATTTGGCATATATTTTTCAGCCCACCCATATAAAAAATACCCCAAAGTATTTTTGTATTGTTACATTAAATAAAAAACCCTTTTCCCCTTAATATATAAGCAATATAATTTTTAGGTTTTCATGAATATTTAATACCGCAAAATGATTGAACGTGATATTATATTGTCTTCTAGTGAAGCACCCGTGCTTCCAGCTATGTCTTCAGTTTTCAGAAATTCCTACTTTTGTGGAAACCCTAATTTTTAGGGCCAAAATTGAAAGTGATCAGAATTGAATTATGATTGGATAGATAGATTCACCTTGCTGAGGAGAGTCAATCTATCATATTTCTTTTCCAAAATCGGTGGAGAGAAACCCAATAAACAAGAAACCCTGGTTTCCGTCACTACACAATGTCTTCTTCTCAGGTTAGCTCTGATACCATGTTAAATTTTGAGCATTAATTCAAGATACTCTAGGATCTTTACTGAGAGAATAACATGTACAGTATATCAATGCATATCAATCATAGCAAGCATGTCAATCATCACAGGAAGAAAACATAAGAGGCAATAGACACACAGAGTTTCTGTGGGGAAAACCCTCAGGTAAAAAACCCCACAACTTCCTCGGAGATAGATAGAGAAATAGTACAACCAAAGTACACAGAGATAGACTCCTCTTAGTAGCTAATCCTCCTCCTCACATGTGAGCCACTTTCTGGTTGAAGGAAGAGTGAGTTCTGAGTGATCCAAATAGAGATCGGGAGATCTCCATTTATACTTGTCCTAACTGCCCAATAAACTTATGGGGCCGAATTTTCTAGCTTAGTACAATAACCAATTATTAACTTAATGAGGTCCGACCCCACACATGGTGGTCTAATAACCCATCGACGAGTTACGACACTTGTCAATACAAATGACGACACTTCTGTATAGAGGAATAATAACATCTCTATAAGAGTACAATATACATAGATGAAATATATCGGTGAAATACATTCCGAAGATACATATACATCAACACTAGTATCTCACAAAATGAGCATGGAATGGATTGACTAGTATAACACATTGTTTACAAATCTATTTTCCTATTACCCAATTTCAACACTGCCATCAATATTCAGAAAGCAATTGGGTTTAATGAGTAGTGAAATTTATGATGCATTTTTTTCATGTGTCTAGAAAACAACTAGGTTAAATCCTCATAAGCAAGCTATTGACCATTGTCTTGATGGAATGCATCAAAGTTTACTAATCACTTCAATGGAAACTTTGGGTTTGCATAGTAAAAGGCGTGCAATGTTCATTTTTCAAGTTGATTTCTGGTTGCATTCAAGCTTGTTAACTATACTATTATATGCATTTGTTGTTGCAATTTTCTAAATTTCATATAAATATAGTGCAATAGATGTTGCAATGTTGACATTTTCATTTACAATAAATTATCAAATACCAATTTTTGATTGATTACAAGAGTTTATGCACACCATGGTTGGTGCGGACCATCCAAGCCATAGCTAGAGTTGGAATACCTAACAATTTTTGAGTAATGCTTGGATTCTAAATGTTATAAGAGTTAATGAAATGCCTACACTTAGGATTTAACTAGTAAATTGAAGGATTAATTAACTAAAGTTTCTAGTGTACATTAGGAGTTATGGATTGATGTAATATAAATAGAGTAATGTGGTCAAGCACACACAATTATTTTTAGAGATGAAAGTAACTAGCATGATTCTTGTTCCAAGTTAAACTAGTATTGCAAACAAATTAAGGTACAAGTTATACATGTAAATAAAAATATAGAATACATTGGTGTTATGGAAGTTTGGCCATAAAGTAAGCTATGACAACTTTTTTAATATAAAGGATAACTTGTATAAAAATGAAATAAATAGCAGGATGGATTGGAATTGAGATTACCTGACTACTTGGTGAGAGTTATAATTAATATAAGGTATTATTGTAATCGTTCAGATACCTAAATATAAAACTAATTGAAATTCAACTCGCTAGTGAGAATTGAAATATAGGAGATTATATATATATACCTTTGGGGTCACTATTTTAAGAGGTTGTACCCTTTATCATCATTATTCTACTTCGAGAGTAGTTTCCCCCCTCCATGTTTGGTATATTCCACATTTATTTGTTGATTTGGGTAATTTGCATCATAGCAAATAGCATAAAGGTGGATTTATAAAGTACGGTTCTCATTTTCAAGAAAATGTTTTAGTAAGCTTATGGATTATCCAATTTAGGGGTTGTATCTTTATATTGTCTCATGGGCATATGTGAAATCAAAATGGGGAAGAGGAATATAAAACAATTTACAATTAGTGACACTGTCATCATAAAAAATGTTGTCATTATTCATAGAAGACAAGGTTCAAAGATCTTCGACAAACTATTTTGTAAAGAAGTGAAAGTTTTCGTTAACCTTTTCACAAGCATATAGTACATACATGTATTATTTTGGGACCAAAATAATCAAATTACATTAATAAATCAAATATGAAACTAATTTTATCTTCCACTAAACTTTAGTTTTTCTTACAATTTCTTTAGCTTTTCAGTTTTTCACCTATTTAGTAGATGTCGATTAGAATATCCACCAAATGTCTACATCATGCCAATTCCTTCCCAATTGACAAAAGATTTTTCCTACAATTTAGGCCTCTAGCCATGAACATTCCTCAAACAACTTTTCCATATGGCGACTCCCCTATTTATATGTGTGTAGCACGGGTTTTATATAGCAATTAACCTCTATGAATTTATTTTCCTCTATGTCCGCGGCGGCTACTTTTAGTTTAAAAAATAAAATTGGGTTGGTTTTGCTCAGGGCTTACTTACATATTTGAATTTAGTAGGTGTCCATATTTTTTCCATTTATGTTCATGGATTTGGAATTAGTTTGCATCATAGAGAGATTATTGTATCACTTCTAAACTAGCAAGGAGTTTAAGAATTTGAAAGGAACAAGTATGTATCCATTGTTTTAGAATTTATGCTTTTGAGAACTATGAAGTTGTTACCCTTGAAATGGGATATGCATTTTCATGATTGGTATATGAAGTTGCTAGATACTCTTTCCCTCTTGCATATTTGGAACTTCCATTAGTGTTCCAATAGGTAGTTCGTTGGTATACCAGTATAATTCTGCCAATGGGACCAAATTCCCCTAGACAACCATCCATGTGAAGTAGTTCTGCTATTGTCTCCCCTCTTTGGAGACCTGACTCAGTGAATGGTTTTTTAAAATAGGAAATCATCTTTAGTTTTGTAGGCATTGGAGCCATCCACATTATCCTTGCAAGTAGTAAATTGTTAGTAAAAATGTATTAATTTCTTTCTCCTTGTTTTCATTAACCTTTTCTTTGAGAAGATCAGTTTCTTTGTCTCTACAATTGGATGATGTTCCTTGGTTTTCTGAAATAAAGTATATGTACCCCCTTCCTTTTTGTTGAATACTTTACCTTCACCCATATTTTTTCCTTACTTTTTTCAAGAGGAGCATCTTCTTGAATGTTTTCCATTTCACTCAATCGTTTTTTTTCCTGCAATAAGGGATGATATCATAGAATTCGAGGATTCCTAAGGAAATTGGAAGTGTGAATTCCATGTTTCTATAATTATGGGTCAATTCTTTTAATAATATGCCACTTTACAGTGAACTCACATAAATGGTGCCAATTTCTTGAATAGATATAATCTTACTCGTTCCGTAGACTAGCTTAGTTCCTTGTCAATGTTGTTATTATTAACACCAATGTAGTTGATTTTGCGCCCTTGTAAGATATAAATTTTTTGAGATTTGTTAATTAACATATCACATTAATATGGGAATGCAAAACATAAAATATGGATCAATGTCGAAGGTTGACAACAAATGAACACCATGCATATACAGAGAGAATAGCCAATGAGAAGGGTCTCGATAGATATCTGTGTCCATGTAATAATTGTCTTGGTGGAAAGCTTAAAAATAGAAGTGTGATTTATCGACATATGATAAGAGATAAGGCATAGTGTTATAAGCCCTTGGGATCACAATTATTATGAAGATAAATGATATAATTGCATAATGTGAGAGATGAAGAGACACCAAAAGGAGATGAAGTAGAAAAAAACATAGATTAAGAGGCAACAATGTTAGATGAAAGGTTTGAAGTTGATAGAATGTTGAATGAGGATCTAAACGATGAATGGGCCAAGTTGATGCAGGATTCTTCAATACTTGTGTATGCTAATTGCAAGTTAGGTCATTTGACAACAATCCTTCAAATTCTTAACTTGCAAGTGGTGCATGGTTGGACAAATGAGAGTGTAAATGAGTTATTAGCATCATTAAGTTAGTTTTTAGCATGTGACTCCACATTTCCAACAAAATGAATTCAATGTAAAAATAAAACCACTAAGTTAAGCTTAGGGTATGATAACATGGGGTGAAACCATTTTGAGATCAAAGTACTAAATGTTAAACATGGCAAGTGATTTTAAAAAATTATGACTTGCCTCCATGGTTAGCCACTAAACTATTTTTTAAGCTATCATTGATTATACAAGGAAAGAAAGGTGTGACTTACGATACAATGGGTTTTTATTTAGAGCCATTACATGATTAGCTAATGGAATTGTGGAAATGAATTGAAGCAATTCAATTATTTAGGGATGGTAATTCTGAATCAAATTCACTTTAAGAACTTCCTTATTGTTTACGATTCACGATATTCCAACATATGGCACATTGATTGGTCTCATTATTCATGGATACGATGGATGTCCTACTTGCAAATTTAAGGATTTTGTGGGGGGAGCTCAAGAAGTTTGCATAAGTATATTTATTGTGGACGTCATTCTTACCTTAAAATGGATCATCGATATCATCTACAAAAAAGGTGTTTCAATTTTAAGGAAGTGAATTGTGAAGCACCATTTCCAATAACGAGTGAAAACGTTATTGAGAGTGTAAGGCCCCAATAGGCCTTAAGAACACCATTATTTAGAAAAACAATTATTTTGTACAATAACTTAATATCAACTCAATACTATGAGAAATTTTTAGATATAAAACAATCACTAAGATATCATAACAAATATCAAATGACATAAGGAGAAGACATACCTGAATATGATGAGTAATGGAAAGAATGTACCTCTAAAGCTACTTAAGCAATGAGGGAAAACAATGTGTGGGTGACGACTCTCCACCCAACCAACCCCTCCATGAGACACCAAGATCCTATCGACCCCTAACCAATAAACCATAGCGATATTTGTTCTCTTCCGTTCAATAACCATAATCATACCTACCTTCCTTCAAAGCTAAAAAGAATGAATGCCCTCCTACTCCAATCCTACTCCATTTTATAGGTTTTTCTCATTTACTTTGGAATTTTCTTTTATTTATTTATTATTTAATATTCTTAGTCATAGTTATCCTATTCATGGTGATAATAATTCCTTATTAAATATTTATTTTAATATTTGATTTATTTTTCATATACTTTTATTTATAATTAATTTAATAGTATTTTTCGGTTCTTACATACTCCCCTACTTCAAGGGACTTGGTCTCGAAGTTACATCTTACTTACATATATTATAGTAATATTGTACAAGTGAGAGTCACTCTTGTGACCACTACGAGAAACTCTTTATATGTACTAATAATAATAATAGTAATTTATATTATTACATGTTCTTAATTCTTCCTATTAATTCATATTTTTATCAATTAATGTTATTAGGTTTCTTTATTATATTTATGTATAGTTTACTTCCTCCCTTACACACCCTTGCCCTCAGAATCATACCATTTGATCAACCTTCATAAACCTCCACATGAGACTCGAGATGGTCCCGCTTGCTATGGCACGGGCCTCTAGCGCAACATGATCCCACAATACTGCAGCCTTAGCCACCCTCCCCTTCGAGTTTGTCGACCTTAAAGGTCTCATCTCGGTTATGCCAAGCATCTCACACTGCTCCCCTATACTACTAGGCATCTCGTAAGGCTAGCCCAACTTCCTTCCTATCATATGTTATGGTCATATTTAGTGTTTTAGTTTGGTGATTTTGATCATATTCTACCTAGGAGAAGGATTTAATCATGTTCAAATATTTATAATTAATTGCACAATGCAAATAAGAATGATATTCTTTGCTACTAACCTTGCTAAACCATATTTTACTATTAATCTTATTAAATCATATATTATTACAAATTATTAATCTAGTCAAAACCACTATTTACATAGTGGTGGTCATTAAGAAAAAGGAGATTTAAAACATTTAAAATGGAAAATATTATTAAAAACCATTTAGTCAAAACAAAAATTTACATGGTCAAGTTACCAAACCACCATTTGCATGGTCATGGTCATTTAAAAACGGGGAGGTTTAAAACATTTAAAGCCATTTCCACCTAAAAATTTATTAAAAAAATATTAAAACCCATTTTCATGGCAAAATTTATGGAAGTGGAATTATTTTATTGTCTATCCAACTTATAAATTGGGTTAAGATGCATGTATAAATTGATGCTTTGGTGATTCATTTTAGCGCTAAGTTTGTTTAAGGCATTCTGAAGCTTTGGCCAAGGGGATTTATGGTATTGTTTATCTCGCTAAGGGTTACCACTGCAATACCTTCTGGATCTGAACGATGGAAACCTGCGTTGAGATTTATGATGACAAGCGCGAGGACAAGAGCGTGGAAAGTAATCACTGTCATGTTTTTGACAGAGGATTATGCACCAGAAAGAATCAGCATGGTAGCTGCAGCGACCCAAGGATATTTGAGCAAACGGAGGCAGTCCCATCCCAACCGTATCAGACGCAAATTAATAACGCTGTAACGGAACAAATCGATATTGCTATGAAGAAACGGCGCCGTGATGGATCCACCGACTGCCCATTCGATGGACTCGCTGTACCCTATGAGACTCAAATCGATAATGCTATCAAGAGACGCCGCTGTGATGGATCCACGGACTGCCCATTCGATCGACTCCCCGATGATATTCTGCATGAAATTCTGTCTCGCCTCTCTATCACCGAGCTCTTAAGGGTTGGGCGAACTTGTGTCTCTTGGCACCGCATTATTTCGTCCTGCAGCATCTTTCATCGACTGTACGACGAAAGAAACGACGAGTCATGGATTGCTCTCACCAGCGATCACTATATCCCCCATGACTTTTGCTTATTGAACAACAACTCTAGCAAGTGGTACTTTTTCCACTCTAAGTATCAGGAGGATCAGACTAGATCTTGGCTTCTTCAGGGAGCTGCCGACGGTCTGTTGCTTTTCGTAGGCAATGACGGCAAAATGTTGGTTGTTAATGCCTTAACAAGATGTCTACGACAGCTGCCCGATACACAGGTCACCCCGCGTCTTTGTCTGGAGTCGTGCATGAAGAAAAAAGTATGGGCGAGCGACTCAATTAATACACCTATAACTGTGCAGCCGTCCCTGTCCATCAAGATAGTTGTAGACGACGGTGGTAAAACATTCAGAGTGATCGTTTGGGGAGAACTGAGAACAAATCAGGTGCATGCCCTTGTTTACAGCTCCGCAACAGACAAATGGAGCGTAAGACTGTGTTCAAATATCAGCTCTAGATTTTTCAGGCGGCCGTTCCACGCCACTGTAGATGGCAACAACATCGTCTACAGTTCAATGCAACGGTCTGTGCTCGCTAATTATGACATAGAAACTGGATTGTTCAACGTTAACCGAATAATAATGGAACTGCGCCAGTTGGTATTAGGCATGATAGTGGACCGCATCCAGTACATTAAGATGTTGGTTTACAAGGGTCGAACATTTCTGTTAAGTGTCTTCGTCGGCCGTGATAATAATCCCTTTATAGAGCAGTCCCGCGGTTTAATGGGCTTATGGCTGGCGAATCCCACCAAGGGGCAATGGGAGCTTTTGACTAGACACGAGTTACAAATTCCATCAGATGAGGTAGCAGCGGCCTATGACGGAAAGGACAGCGTCACAATTATTCCAAAGATGCAGGGATCCAAGATGTTATCCCTGAATTTGGATACCAAAGAGTGGAGGGTTTTGGCTGCAGATACCCAAGCCTGGAAGTTGCCTGATGAAAATGCTGAAAATGCAGCACAACAACAGATAGCCTTTTTAGCAGCAGGTTTGAGGGCTTTTCATTTTAAATTAAAATTTTGCACAGCCTAATGATGTAATTGAGCCAGGCTCAGATTGCATGGTTTTTCTCTGAATGCTAAGTTTTAAGGTTATGCTGGGCTAAGCCCTAAGCTTGATGATATTATGAAATCCTTCTCAGAAACAAGTCTCTCATTGTTGGGTTTGTTGTTTTGTGTCTTACCTTTGCTTTTTCATTTATTGTAATCTAATCTTCATTGTGTGTAATTTGTTCTCCAAAATTGCGACTTTATTGGTTATTTGTTTTTAAATGTTGTCTTCAAAGATGCAAATTTGTTATCAAGCATGGCATATAGTTCAGTTTGAAGTTTAGGATTTCCTTCTTCTCTAAGTTTTTTTATAGACTTGATATAATCATAAAAAATCTGTATGATAGCTGTGCTAGCTCTCCTTTTGGCAGTCTTTGGTAAATGGGTGACCTATCTATACTTCTAGGATAAAAACTAATTTTAAATAAAAAAATAAAATGATAAAAGATGTCGTAATGAAAAAGCCCATCTTAAAAAGATGGTGTGAAAATGCTCCATTAAAATGCCTAAGTAAAAATGCCCTAGTTTCTCAAGATACATCACCAATCCTTCTTGCTTTACTATCTTTTTCTCCATATGAAAATTAAGATATTCATTGTTCAATTTCCTAACACATGCTACCCTTAAGATGCTACTTTTATTTCTTGTACCGTGTCCACATCTACCCCTTGATCCTTAACTAATATGATTAACAATGGGGGGTGGAGAAATTAGTAACTTTGGTCCCCTTGCAAATCCTAATATTATATTAAGTGCATATCAAAGATCATTTGCCATTTTCTCAACTTTTTTGCCTAGTTTCTCAAGACACATCACCAATCCTTCTTGCTTTACTATCTTTTTCTCCATATGAAAATTAAGATATTCGTTGTTCAATTTCCTAATACATGCCCTCCAACAAGTTGGATAGATTCCTTGAAATTTTCCTTATATCACTTAGTATATCAGTAGAGTTGCCTCCAAAACCATAATTGTTGGCCATTACAACATGAGAATTCAATATCTCTAGTTTCCTCAACCTCTCTTTAGATCCAGCTAAGATGTGACTCAACAAAAACTTATAGAAGGAGGATTGTCTATTTGTTTCTCATAAATACTCAACGTAAAGTTCTCATTAAAAAAAGAGGATTAGAGCGGATTACTCAAAATAAAGAGGATTAGATTAAAAATATATTAATAGGATAAGGTTACTTAAATGATTGATCAACAATGATAAAAAAAATATTTAAAAAAAAAAGTCTAAAAACACTATTATTTTGGTTTCCCATTTTGGTAGGAATTCAATGATATTTGTTTTTAACAAATCTGAAACCCGAGGGCACCCATATTCTGTGAATTCTGTGCGAGAAACCCTCAAAATCATGCGAGAAAAATACACCAAGAAGAATTGAAATATTTGGAAAATATAATTAAAGAATAAAAATAAAAATATGCAAATAATACACTAATATAATTAACAAATTTGCATATAATACATTAATATAATTAATAATGATGTCAATGGGGTTTATAAGTGGTTGTAGGATGGAATATTATCCTGCATGTCTCAGTAAGTAAAATGTGCTCACGGATTTTTCTCTTGAAACTAATAATAATACAAATTATATAAAAAAAACTTAGTGACAATAAAGTTGATGAACATATTTTCCAATAATGTGTGTAGAATAATGATGAACATGAGTTAGGAATTTGATATGATCAACAATTCACAATGGAGATCTAAAAAAACAACTATCCTCCCTTTTTAGGTGTCTTAGTCACTCTTTAACACAATGGCTTTCTTTCTCACCAAGTTGATTGTAAAATGGATCACACTAATCGAACACGGGCATAGATCCATCTTAACTCTTGCTCTATCAAGGGCTGATATGGATCAAATCTCTTTAGGAATTCTAGGACTCTAAAAGGGGGATTGCACCTCAAGGGATTTGTTCCCTAGACTCAGTGCTTGATAGAGTGTTAAGATGGATCTATGTTGGTTTATTAAAGTTGGTTTCTTATATTTTGTTCTCCTTTGTATGCCCATATGTACTCTACCCTTTTTAATAAACCCTCACTCTTTACTTTACTTCTATTTCTCCATCTGTTTATTCCAATATTCTCACATTTTTCTCTATTAAGTTTTTTATAATAATAATAATAATAATAATCTATTTTCATGGCTATAATGACTTTCATAAATTCATGGCTATAATGAATTTGTCTCTCTCTCACACACACATGATCATAACTTTGTGGCTATAATGACTTTCATATAATTTTCAATGTGGTTCATGGCTCTAGAAATCGCTATTTCCACACATAAAAGCCAAGGGGGACCACCCAAAGGGAATCCATCTCTATTGGCATTACCCTGATGCCTAGACTTGGAGGACCCACACAATTGAGCCCTCGACCTCGACATTGTACCACCTTGGTCCCAAAAGATCCAACCAAGTGAGCTACCCTTGAGGGCTTCTGATGATATATATATATGACTCAAATTTGCCTCAACATATCCTTATTACAAACTATAAGATGTTTTGTCTTAAAACATTTAAAATCTATAGTGCTTGAATAAAAGTACTAGATAAAAAAATACAACTAAGAATAGGAAACCATGTTATTCTTGGGCCAAAAAATTCCCATTGTTAGCCTCTTCCATAAAATGTCCTCCATCCTACGTCCATGGTCATGTGGGGTTCTTTGCTTCCCTTACGATGGTACTCCTATTTCTTGTAAAGTGTCCTCATCTACCCTTTGATCCTTAACTAATCCAATTGACAATGGGGGGTGTAGAAACTAGTAACTTTGATGTCCTTGCAAATCCTAATATTATATTAAGTGTATATCAAAGATCATTTTTCAGTTTCTCAACTTTTTTGCCTAGTTTCTCAAGATACATCACCAATCCTTCTTGCTTTACTATCTTTTTCTCTATATGAAATTTAAGATATTCATTGCTCAATTTCCTAACACATGATACCCTTGGGTTTGTGCACGAAGTTGAGGGACCCTTTAGGTGCAATTCTGCACCTAAATATGCATGTTTTTCACAGCTCTCTAGAGCATGACATACATGACCATTATTGACAAAATTTTAGGCACAGATAGAATTTTTTATGTAGATTCCAAATATGTAATTAAAAAAAAATATATTGAGATTTTCTATTTATTTCCTAATTTTCTTGTTTCATCACTCCGTTGGTCAAAAAACATACTGTTAGTGTTTATTCCGTAACTTTTTCATTTCACAACCATTTTATAAAAAAATTGTATGCTGCACTAGAAGACACCGACCTCTACATGCTATAAAAAATCCATGTCGAAATAACTGCATTAAGACCTTCAAAGGCTGCACCCACATTTGACGTATCACTCTTGAGGTTTGATCACTTACATAATTAAAAATAAATAAAAATTAAACATTTAATTTTGGAAAAATAGCGTTGCACTAGTGCTACGGGTTCTATACATGTCTACCAATTTTTGTATCCCGAAACCATCATTTATGCATTGAAAGGTTGCACCCACAAACACATATACCTTATCATTTGCCAAAAAAGTAAAAAGTGACTGTTAGAAAACATGAAATTTGACATAGTTATGTAAATTTTCAATACTTAAAAATTATATATTCGGAAACATGACTCAATTTTCTACGTTTCGTCTTTTTTACGCGATGCAAGATATCTTATGTAAGAATGTCAAAAAAACCAAGTAAGTTGAGGGATGCCTGATTTTTGATTTTTTATTGCATCTAACGCACCAAAAGTGACCCTCATTAGCTTGCACATGCCCCCTTATGATGCTAGTTTTATTTCTTTTACCCTCTCCTCATCTACCCCTTGAGCCTTAACTAATATGATTCACAATGGGGGGTGGAGAAACTAGTAACTTTGATCTCCTTGCAAATCTTCGGACTAAACTCTTATCTTAACAAGCCCTGATTACACCAAGGAAGTTTATGATTTTTATTTTTTCTTCTGAGAATAACATAGCTATAGTATTAATACAATGGAAGAATGAGGGTCATAATAAACCTATTGTCTTTTTAAGAAAATCCCTCAAGGATGCAGGGTTTAAGTGTACAGTATCCTGGAAAAATAGGCCTATGCTTTGATTAAGGAAAGGTCTTTCATTTTTTTAGATAATGCATGTTGTAGACACAAAGAATTTCCTATGTGCCCCATATTTAAGTTAAGAATAGGAGATCACTTCTTGTATGTCACTAGAGCCAATGCACATAGTACAACCTTTAGATTGCATGTTGTAGTTCCCCAATCACTGACTAAGACTATTGTGGGCTAGGTATCTAAGCCCCCAGGTCTTGTAACAAGCTCTAGGAGGCGGAATAAACCTCTCAAGGCCTGTAATAGGCACGAGTGGTTGGGTATTCAAGCCCACAAGGCCTATCGACGGCCTATAATAGGCCCTGGAGGCTTAGAGCCTCCCAAGGATATTGGTAACAACTGGCTGAGTGATATTGGTAACAATTGGTTGTCAATGACCACTATCTCTCAACTATGATTGTCTGGAAACCCACTTCACCACGAAACCCCTAGCCTCAAGCATTCGTCAAGACGTGATTTCCCTACGCACTAGTAAGCCCAAGCCTTGCCTCAACCCGATTTCTCATCCGGGCATGATCCCTCCATCTCCATTTGGCATATATTTTTCAGCCCGCCCATATAAAAAATACCCCAAAGTATTTTTGTATTGTTACATTAAATAAATAACCCTTTTCCCCTTAATATATAAGCAATATAATTTTTAGGTTTTCATGAATATTTAATACCGCAAAATGATTGAACGTGATATTATATTGTCTTCTAGGGAAGCCCCCGTGCTTCCAGCTATGTCTTCAGATTTCATAAATTCCTACTTTTGTGGAAGCCCTAATTTTTAGGGCCAAAATTGAAAGTGATCAGAATTGAATTATGATTGGATAGATAGATTCACCTTGCTGAGGAGAGTCAATCTATCATATTGCTTTTCCAAAATCGGTGGAGAGAAACCCAATAAACAAGAAACCCTGGTTTCCGTCACTACACAATGTCTTCTTCTTAGGTTAGCTCTGATACCATGTTAAATTTTGAGCATTAATTAAAGATACTCAAGGATCTTTACTGAGAGAATAACATGTACAGTATATCAATGCATATCAATCATAGCAAGCATGTCAATCATCACAGGAAGAAAACATAAGAGGCAATAGACACACAGAGATTCTGTGGGGAAAACCCTCAGGTAAAAAACCCCACAACTTCCTCAGAGATAGAAACGGAAATAGTACAACCAAACTACATAGAGATAGATTCCTCTTAGCAGCTGATCCTCCTCCTCACACGTGCGCCACCTTCTGGTTGAAGGAAGAGTGAGTTCTGAGTGATCCAAATAGAGATCAGGAGATCTCCATTTATACTTGTCCTAACTGCCCAATAAACTTATGGGGCCGAATTTTCTAGCTCAGTACAATAACCAATTATTAACTTAATGAGGTCCGACCCCACAAATGGTGGTCTAATAACCCATCGGCGAGTTACGACACTTGTCAATACAAATGACGACACTTCTGTATAGAGGAATAATAACATCTCTATAAGAGTACAATATACATAGATGAAATATATCGGTGAAATACATTCCGAAGATACATATACATCAACACTAGTATCTCACAAAATGAGCATGGAATGGATTGACTAGTATAACACATTGTTTACAAATCTATTTTCCTATTACCCAATTTCAACACTGCCATCAATATTCAGAAAGCAATTGGGTTTAATGAGTAGTGAAATTTATGATGCATTTTTTTCATGTGTCTAGAAAACAATAAATAGTGCAATAGATGTTGCAATGTTGACATTTTCATTTACAATAAATTATCAAGTACCAATTTTTGATTGATTACAAGAGTTTATACACACCATGGTTGGTGTGGACCATCCAAGCCATAGCTAGAGTTGGAATACCTAACAATTTTTGAGTAATGCTTGAATTCTAAATGTTACAAGAGTTAATGAAATGCCTACACTTAGGATTTAACTAGTAAATTGTAGGATTAATTAACTAAAGTTTCTAGTGTACATTAGGAGTTATGGATTGATGTAATCTAAATAGAGTAATGTGGTCAAGCACACACAATTATTTGTAGAGATGAAAGTAACTAGCACGATTCTTGTTCCAAGTTAAACTAGTATTGCAAACAAATTAAGGTACAAGTTATACATGTAAATACAAATATAGAATACATTGGTGTTATGGAAGTTTGGCCATAAAGTAAGCTATGACAACTTTTTTAATATAAAGGATAACTTGTATAAAATTGAAATAAATAGCAGGATGGATTGGAATTGAGATTACCTGACTACTTGGTGAGAGTTATAATTATTATAAGGTATTATTGTAATCGTTTAGATACCTAAATATAAAACTAATTGAAATTCAACTCGCTAGTGAGAATTGAAATATAGGAGATTATATATATATACCTTTGGGGTCACTATTTGAAGAGGTTGTACCCTTTATCATCATTATTCTACTTCGAGAGTAGTTTCCTCCCTCCATGTTTGGTATATTCCACATTTATTTGTTGATTTGGGTAATTTGCATCATAGCAAATAGCATAAAGGTGGATTTATAAAGTACGGTTCTCGTTTTCAAGAAAATGTTTTAGTAAGCTTATGGCTTATCCAATTTAGGTGTTGTATCTTTATATTGTCTCATGGGCATATGTGAAATCAAAATGGGGAAGAGGAATATAAAACAATTTACAATTAGTGACATTGTCATCATAAAAATGTTGTCAGTATTCATAGAAGACAAGGTTCAAAGATCTTCGACAAACTATTTTGTAAAGAAGTGAAAGTTTTCATTAACCTTTTCACAAGTATATAGTACATACATGTATTATTTTGGGACCAAAATAATCAAATTACACTAATAAATCAAATATGAAACTAATTTTATCTTCCACTAAACTTTATTTTTTCTTACAATTTCTTTAGCTTTTCAGTTTTTCACATATTTAGTAGATGTCGATTTGAATATCCACCAAATGTCTACATCATGCCAATTCCTTCCCAATTGACAAAATATTTTTCCTACAATTTAGGCCTCTAGCCATGAACATTCCTCAAACAACTTTTCCATATGGCGACTCCCCTATTTATATGTGTGTAGCACGGGTTTTATATAGCAATTAACCTCTATGAATTTATTTTCCTCTATGTCCGCGGCGGCTACTTTTAGTTTAAAAAATAAAAATTGGTTGGTTTGGCTCAGGGCTTAATTATAGATTTGAATTTAGTAGGTGTCCATATTTTTTCCATTTATGTTCATGGATTTGGAATTAGTTTGCATCATAGAGAGATTATTGTATCACTTCTAAACTAGCAAGGAGTTTAAGAATTTGAAAGGAACAAGTATGTATCCATTGTTTTAGAATTTATGCTTTTGAGAACTATGAAGTTGTTACCCTTGAAATGGGATATGCATTTTCATTATTGGTATATGAAGTTGCTAGATACTCTTTCCCTCTTGCATATTTGGAACTTCCATTAGTGTTCCAATAGGTAGTTCGTTGGTATACCAGTATAATTCTGCCAATGAGACCAAATTCCCCTAGACAACCATCCATGTGAAGTAGTTCTTCTATTGTCTCCCCTCTTTGGAGACCTGACTCAGTGAGTGGTTTTTTAAAATAGGAAATCATCTTTAGCTTTGTAGGCATTGTAGTCATCCACATTATCCTTGCAAGTAGTAAATTGTTAGTAAAAATGTATTAATTTCTTTCTCCTTGTTTTCATTAACCTTTTCTTTGAGAAGATCAGTTTCTTTGTCTCTACAATTGGATGATGTTGCTTGGTTTTCCGGAATAAAATATATGTACCCCTTCCTTTTTGTTGAATACTTTACCTTCACCCATATTTTTTCCTTAGTTTTTTCAATAGGAGCATCTTCTTGAATGTTTTCCATTTCAATCAATCATTTTTTTTCCTGCAATAAGGGATGATATCATGGAATTCGAGGATTCCTAAGGAAATTGGAAGTGTGAATTCCATGTTTCTATAATTATGGGTCAATTTTTTTAATAATATGCCACTTTATAGTGAACTCACATAAATGGTGCCAATTTCTTGAATAGATATAATCTTACTCGTTCCGTAGACTAGCTTAGTTCCTTGTCAATGTTGTTATTATTAACACCAATGTAGTTGATTTTGCGCCCTTGTAAGATATAAATTTTTTGAGATTTGTTAATTAACATATCACATTAATATGGGAATGCAAAACATAGAATATGGATCAATGTCGAAGGTTGACAACAAATGAACACCATGCATATACTGAGAGAATAGCCAATGAGAAGGGTCTCGATAGATATCTGTGTCCATGTAATAATTGTCTGGGTGGAAAGCTTAAAAATAGAAGTGTGATTTATGGACATATGATAAGAGATAAGGCATAGTGGTATAAGCCCTTGGGATCACAATTATTATGAAGATAAATGATATAATTGCATAATGTGAGAGATGAAGAGACACCAAAAGGAGATGAAGTAGAAACAAACAGAGATTAAGAGGCAACAATGTTAGATGAAAGGTTTGAAGTTGATACAATGTTGAATGAGGATCTAAACGATGAATGGGCCAAGTTGATGCAAGATTCTTCAATACTTGTGTATGCTAATTGCAAGTTAAGTCATTTGACAACAATCCTTCAAATTCTTAACTTGCAAGTGGTGCATGGTTGGACAAATGAGAGTGTAAATGAGTTATTAGCATCATTAAGTTAGTTTTTAGCATGTGACTCCACATTTCCAACAAAATGAATTCAATGTAAAAATAAAACCACTAAGTTAAGCTTAGGGTATGAAAACATGGGGTGAAACCATTTTGAGATCAAAGTACTAAATGTTAAACATGGCAAGTGTTTTTAAAAAATTATGACTTGCCTCCATGGTTAGCCACTAAACTATTTTTTAATCTATCATTGATTATACAAGGAAAGAAAGGTGTGACTTACGATAAAATGGGTTTTTATTTAGAGCCATTACATGAATAGCTAATGGAATTGTGGAAATGAATTGAAGCAATTCAATTATTTAGGGATGGTAATTCTGAATCAAATTCACTTTAAGAACATCCTTATTGTTTACGATTCACGATATTCCAACATATGGCACATTGATTGGTCTCACTATTCATGGATAGCATGGATGTCCTACTTGCAAATTTAAGGATTTTGTTGGGGGAGCTCAAGAAGTTTGCATAAGTATATTTATTGCTGACGTCATTCTTACCTTAAAATGGATCATCGATATCATCGACAAAAAAGGTGTTTCAATTTTAAGGAAGTGAATTGTGAAGCACCATTTCCAATAACGAGTGAAAACGTTATTGAGAGTGTAAGGCGCCAATAGGCCTTAAGAACACCATTATTTAGAAAAACAATTATTTTGTACAATAACTTAAGATCAACTCAATACTATGAGAAATTTTTAGATCTAAAACAATCACTAAGATATCATAACAAAAATCAAATGACATAAGGAGAAGACATACCTGAATATGACGAGTAATGGAAAGAATGTACCTCTAAAGCTACTTAAGCAATGAGGGAAAACAATGTGTGGGTGACGACTCTCCACCCAACCAACCCCTCCGTGAGACACCAAGATCCTGTCGACCCCTAACCAATAAACAATAGCGATATTTGTTCTCTTCCGTTCCATAACCATAATCATACCTACCTTCCTTCAAAGCTAAAAAGAATGAATGCCCTCCTACTCCAATCCTACTCCATTTTATAGGTTTTTCTCATTTACTTTGGAATTTTCTTTTATTTATTTATTATTTAATATTCTTAGTCATAGTTATCCTATTCATGGTGATAATAATTCCTTATTAAATATTTATTTTAATATTTGATTTATTTTTCCTATACTTTTATTTATAATTAATCTAATAGTATTTTTCGGTTGTTACATACTCCCCTACTTCAAGGGACTTGGTCTCGAAGTTACATCTTACTTACATATATTATAGTAATATTGTACAAGTGAGAGTCACTCTTGTGACCACTACGAGAAATTCTTTATATGTACTAATAATAATAATAGTAATTTATATTATTACATGTTCTTAATTCTTCTTATTAATTCATATTTTTATCAATTAATGTTATTAGGTTTCTTTATTATATTTATGTATAGTTTACTTCCTCCCTTACACACCCTTGCCCTCAGAATCATACCATTTGATCAACCTTCATAAACCTCCACATGAGACTCGAGACGGTCCCGCTTGCCATGGCACGGGCCTCTAGTGCAACATGATCCCACAATACTGCAGCCTTAGCCACCCTCCCCTTCGAGTTTGTCGACCTTAAAGGTCTCATCTCGGCTAGGCCAAGCATGTCACACTGCTCCCCTATACTACTAGGCATCTCGTAAGGCTAGCCCAACTTCCTTCCTATCATATGTTATGGTCATATTTAGTGTTTTAGTTTGGTAATTTTGATCATATTCTACTTGGGAGAAGGATTTAATCATGTTCAATATTTATAATTAATTGCACAATGCAAATAAGAATGAAATTCTTTTTTTCCAGCAGAAAAAAATCGTACTATTGCTATTCCATAGAATCAAATAGTAAAAAGATAGTATGAATATCCGATGTCATGATATCCAACCCATTAACTGTTTTCAAGAGTTCCTCCAACAGTAAACACAAATATATAATCGCCCATCCTAAAAGTAATTACATCCAAAAATAGAGTTCCATGCCAAAATATTGTTACAAAATAACTTAAAAGAAGTCTAAATGACCCCTGTCATTCAGACAGGCGTCCAACCATTCCTCCCAAAAGAGAACACCAACAAGACCGGCAAAAGCATCTTTCGATAACGGATCAACATGTTTGTTGTGTTCCCTATAAATGTGTTCAAAAGAAATCTGATTCATCCTTGAAATCTCCTGCCGAGCTCGCTGACACCAATAATTTAGATCAATAACATTTATACTGTATTCCTGCAATGCCCACTTAATAGTCACCCGAGAGTCTCCAAAGACTCTGAGATTCTCCAATCCAAATGTATTTGCTACCTTAAGCCCCATCCATAGCGCCATCACCTCAGCTTTCATATTAGTACCCCTTCCTCCATTGAGTCGAAGCGAATAGTAATGGTTCTCATTAATATAGATAACCCCACCTACCGCACACAATCCATCCTGTGCAGCCCCATCAAAGAACAAAATAGGTTGAGAGACCACATAAGAAAAATTTGAATCCCTACTAACTTGTTTACCAGAATCCTCATCAGGATAATTCTGTAACATCATGCAAACAGTATTAACACAATGCATAGGATCAGCTTTCTTGTTATGAAAAATAACTTCATTCCTTGCATACCAAATGACCCAAGAAATAAACATAGGGAGAAATAAAGGCTTCTTATTTCCCCTAATCCAGTTGTGCAGTCCAGCACCAAAATCCTTATCATCCCAAACAGACTGCAAATTAAGCACTTTACAGCATAAATTCCATAAGGATTGCATAAAAGAGCAACTCATAAAAAGGTGATCTGCAGATTCAGGACCTAATTGACATAAACAACACCAGCCCGGCCCTGTCCACCCGCGCTTGATTAAATTATCCCATGTTTTAATGCTACCGTTTAACACATGCCAGATAAAACATTTTACTTTCAATGGAATTGACCACTTCCATATCATCGAATACCACCATTGACACGGATAAATACATTGAGACTGAATAATCCTTCTATAAGCTGAACTTGCTGTAACAATCCCTTCTTTAGAATTACCAGCCCAGAATAACTTATCATTTGATCCCGTAATCGTAATGCCAGCTGCTCTGATAGCCTGAATATAGCGTTCCCACTCCAATTCCTGTTCCCGATTCATCCACGGTAATGATTCCAGCCATCCATTACCAGATGCAATAGAATGATTTTCATCATAAATATCATTTAAAGTATTAAATCCCAAACTATTCAACTTTGAGATCAGATTATCAGATAATCTGAAGCTTTCCTCTAAACCAAGCACAGGGTCTACCCCGATAATAATGTTGCATCCATTACCTACCCTCCAGCAGATATCACTAGCAATCGAGTCATATACTTTTAGAAATCCTCTCCATATTGGAGACATCAAACCGGAGATCAACTTTGGTTTTCTCAGCCAACTGATAAAATCAGGTTTTATATATTTGAAATGAAGCACATGTGACCAAAGAGAATTACAAAATAAACCTCTCCACATACTCTTAAGTTTCAGGGCTTTGCTGAAAGCAAAGATATCAATAATACCCCATCCACCAAATTTCACCGGCCGAGCCAAAATATTCCATTTCACCATCACCAATTTAGAGCCAAATCGAGTACCAGACCAAAGAAAGTTGAACATAAGCCTCCTAACCTTATTGATAATAGAAACCGTAATATCAAGAAGAGATAACCAGAATACCGGGATACTCGATAAAACAACTTTGACTAAAACAAGTCTGCCACCAGTTGAGAGTAACCGAAAAGCCCAATGATCAATTCTCTGCTCAAACTTCCTAATTAACCAATGCCAATCTTCCGCCTTATATGAATTAGGCTTTAAAATAAAGCCTAAATACTTCAAACTATTAGAATGATATTCTTTGCTACTAACCTTGCTAAACCATATTTTACTATTAATCTTATTAAATCATATATTATTACAAATTATTAATCTAGTAAAAACCACTATTTACATAGTGGTGATCATTAAGAAAAAGGAAATTTAAAACATTTAAAATCATGGAAATGGAAAATATTATTAAAAACCATTCAGTCAAAACAAAAATTTACATGGTCAAGTTACCAAACCACCATTTGCATGGTCATGGTCATTTAAAAACGGGGAGGTTTAAAACATTTAAAGCCATTTCCACCTAAAAATTTATTAAAAAAATATTAAAACCCATTTTCATGGCAAAATTTATGGAAGTGGAATTATTTTATTGTCTATCCAAAACTTATAAATTGGGTTAAGATGCATGTATAAATTGATGCTTTGGTGATTCATTTTATCGCTAACTTTGTTTAAGGCATTCTGAAGCTTTGGCCAAGGGGATTTATGGTATTGTTTATCTCGCTAAGGGTTACCACTGCAATACCTTCTGGATCTGAACGATGGAAACCTGCGTTGAGATTTATGATGACTAGCGCGAGGACAAGAGCGTGGAAAGTAATCACTGTCATGTTTTTGACAGAGGATTATGCACCAGAAAGAATCAGCATGGTAGCTGCAGCGACCCAAGGATATTTGAGCAAACGGAGGCAGTCCCATCCCAACCGTATCAGACGCAAATTAATAACGCTGTAACGGAACAAATCGATAATCCTATGAAGAAACGGCGCCGTGATGGATCCACCGACTGCCCATTCGATGGACTCGCTGTACCCTATGAGACTCAAATCGATAATGCTATCAAGAGACGCCGCTGTGATGGATCCACGGACTGCCCATTCGATCGACTCCCCGATGATATTCTGCATGAAATTCTGTCTCGCCTCTCTATCACCGAGCTTTTAAGGGTTGGGCGAACTTGTGTCTCTTGGCACCGCATTATTTCGTCCTGCAGCATCTTTCATCGACTGTACGACGAAAGAAACAACGAGTCACGGATTGCTCTCACCAGCGATCACTATATCCCCCATGACTTTTGCTTATTGAACAACAACTCTAGCAAGTGGTACTTTTTCCACTCTAAGTATCAGGAGTATCAGACTAGATCTTGGCTTCTTCAGGGAGCTGCCGACGGTCTGTTGCTTTTCGTAGGCAATGACGGCAAAATGTTGGTTGTTAATGCCTTAACAAGATGTCTACGACAGCTGCCCGATACACAGGTCACCCCGCGTCTTTGTCTGGAGTCGTGCATCAAGAAAAAAGTATGGGCGAGCGACTCAATTAGTACACCTATGACTGTGCAGCCGTCCCTGTCCATCAACATAGTTGTAGACGACGGTGGTAAAACATTCAGAGTGATCGTTTGGGGAGAAGTGAGAACAAATCAGGTGCATGCCCTTGTTTACAGCTCCGCAACAGACAAATGGAGCGTAAGACTGTGTTCAAATATCAGCTCCAGATTTTTCAGGCGGCTGTTCCACGCCACTGTAGATGGCAACAACATCGTCTACAGTTCAATGCAACGGTCTGTGCTCGCTAATTATGACATAGAAACTGGATTGTTCAACGTTAACGGAATAATAATGCAACTGCGCCAGTTGGTATTAGGCATGATAGTGGACCGCATCCAGTACATTAAGATGTTGGTGTACAAGGGTCGAACATTTCTGTTAAGTGTCTTCGTCGGCCGTGATATTAATCCCTTTATAGAGCAGTCCCGCGGTTTAATGGGCTTATGGCTGGCGAATCCCACCAAGGGGCAATGGGAGCTTTTGACTAGACACGAGTTACAAATTCCATCAGATGAGGTAGCAGCGGCCTATGACGGAAAGGACAGCGTCACAATTATTCCAAAGATGCAGGGATCTAAGATGTTATCCCTGAATTTGGATACCAAAGAGTGGAGGGTTTTGGCTGCAGATACCCAAGCCTGGAAGTTGCCTGATGAAAATGCTGAAAATGCAGCACAACAACAGATAGCCTTTTTAGCAGCAGGTTTGAGGGCTTTCCATTTTAAATTAAAATTTTGCACAGCCTAATGATGTAATTGAGCCAGGCTCAGATTGCATGGTTTTTCTCTGAATGCTAAGTTTTAAGGTTAAGCTGGGCTAAGCCCTAAGCTTGATGATATTATGAAATCCTTCTCAGAAACAAGTCTCTCATTGTTGGGTTTGTTGTTTTGTGTCTTACCTTTGCTTTTTCATTTATTGTAATCTAATCTTCATTGTGTGTAACTTGTTCTCCAAAATTGCGACTTTATTGGTTATTTGTTTTTAAATGTTGTCTTCAAAGATGCAAATTTGTTATCAAGCATGGCATATAGTTCAGTTTGAAGTTTAGGATTTCCTTCTTCTCTAAGTTTTTTTATAGACTTGATATAATCATAAAAAATCTGTATGATAGCTGTGCTAGCTCTCTTTTTGGCAGTCTTTGGTAAATGGGTTACCTATCTATACTTCTAGGATAAAAACTAATTTTAAATAAAAAAAATAAAATGATAAAAGATGTCGTAATGAAAAAGCCCATCTTAAAAAGATGGTGTGAAAATGCTCCATTAAAATGCCTAAGTAAAAATGCCCTAGTTTCTCAAGATACATCACCAATCCTTCTTGCTTTACTATCTTTATCTCCATATGAAAATTAAGATATTCATTGTTCAATTTCCTAACACATGCTACCCTTAAGATGCTACTTGTATTTCTTGTACCATGTCCTCATCTACCCCTTGATCCTTAACTAATATGATTAACAATGGGGGGTGGAGAAATTACTAACTTTGGTCCCCTTGCAAATCCTAATATTATATTAAGTGCATATCAAAGATCATTTGCCATTTTCTCAACTTTTATGCCTAGTTTCTCAAGACACATCACCAATCCTTCTTGCTTTACTATCTTTTTCTCCATATGAAAATTAAGATATTCATTGTTCAATTTCCTAATACATGCCCTCCAACTAGTTGGATAGATTCCTTGAAATTTTCCTCATCACTTAGTATATCAGTAGAGTTGCCTCCAAAACCATAATTGTTGGCCATTACAACATGAGAATTCAATATCTCTAGTTTCCTCAACCTCTCTTTAGATCCAGCTAAGATGTGACTCAACAAAAACTTATAGAAGGAGGATTGTCTATTTGTTTCTCATAAATACTCAACGTAAAGTTCTCATTAAAAAAAGAGGATTAGAGCGGATTACTCAAAATAGAGAGGATTAGATTAAAAATATATTAATAGGATAAGGTTACTTAAGTGATTGATCAACAATGAGAAAAAAAATATTTAAAAAAAAAGTCTAAAAACACTATTATTTTGGTTTCCCATTTTGGTTGGAATTCAATGATATTTGTTTTTAACAAATCTGAAACCTGAGGGCACCCATATTCTGTGAATTCTGTGCGAGAAACCCTCAAAATCATGCGAGAAAAATACACGAAGAAGAATTGAAATATTTGGAAAATATAATTAAAGAATTAAAATAAAAATATGCACATAATACACTAATATAATTAACAAGTTTGCATATAATACATTAATATAATTAATAATGATGTCAATGGGGTTTATAAGTGGTTGTAGGATAGTGGTTGTAGGATGGAATATTATCCTGCACGTCTCAGTAAGTAAAATGTGCTCACGGATTTTTCTCTTGAAACTAATAATAATACAAATTATATAAAAAAAACTTCGTGACAATAAAGTTGATGAACATATTTTCCAATAATGTGTGTAGAATAATGATGAACATGAGTTAGGAATTTGATATGATCAACAATTCACAATGGAGATCTAAAAAAACAACTATCCTCCCTTTTTAGGTGTCTTAGTCACTCTTTAATACAATGGCTTTCTTTCTCACCAAGTTGATTGTAAAATGGATCACACTAATGGAACACGGGCATAGATCCATCTTAACTCTCGCTCTATCAAGGGATGATATGGATCAAATCTCTTTAGGAATTGTAGGACTCTAAAAGGGGGTTTGCACCTCAAGGGATTTGTTCCCTAGACTCAGTGCTTGATAGAGTGTTAAGATGGATCTATGTTGGTTTATTAAAGTTGGTTTCTTATATTTTGTTCTCCTTTGTATGCCCATATGTACTCTACCCTTTTTAATAAACCCTCACTCTTTACTTTACTTCTATTTCTCCATCTGTTTATTCCAATATTCTCTCATTTTTCTATATTAAGTTTTTTATAATAATAATAATAATAATAATATATTTTCATGGCTATAATGACTTTCATAAATTCATGCCTATAATGACTTTGTCTCTCTCTCTCTCACACATGATCATAACTTTGTGGCTATAATGACTTTCATATAATTTTCAATGTGGTTCATGGCTCTAGAAATCGCTATTTCCACACATAAAAGCCAAGGGGGCCCACCCGAAGGGAATCCATCTCTATTGGCATTACCCTGACGCCTAGCCTTGGAGGACCCACACAATTGAGCCCTCGACCTCGACAATGTACCACCTTGGTCCCAAAAGATCCAACCAAGTGAGCTACCCTTGAGGGCTTCTGATGATATATATATATGGCTCAAATTTGCCTCAATATATCCTTATTACAAACTATAAGACGTTTTGTCTTAAAACATTTAAAATCTATACCGCTTGAATAAAAGTACTAGATAAAAAAATACAACTAAGAATAGGAAACCATGTTATTCTTGGGCGAGAAAATTCCCATTGTTAGCCTCTTCCATAAAATGTCCTCCATCCTAGGTCCATGGTCGTGTGGGGTTCTTTGCTTCCCTTAGGATGGTACTCCTATTTCTTGTAAAGTGTCCTCATCTACCCCTTGATCCTTAACTAATCCAATTGACAATGAGGGGTGGAGCAACTAGTAACTTTGATGTCCTTGCAAATCCTAATATTATATTAAGTGCATATCAAAGATCATTTTTCAGTTTCTCAACCTTTTTGCCTAGTTTCTCAAGATACGTCACCAATCCTTCTTGCTTTACTATTTTTTTCTCTATATGAAAATTAAGATATTCATTGCTCAATTTCCTAACACATGATACCCTTATGATGCTAGTTTTATTTCTTTTACTCTCTCCTCATCTACCCCTTGAGCCTTAACTAATATGATTCACAATGGGTAGTGGAGAAACTAGTAACTTTGATCTCCTTGCAAATCTTCAAACTAAACTCTTATCTTAACAAGCCCTGATTACACCAAGGAAGTTTATGATTTTTATTTTTTCTTCTGAGAATAACATAGCTATAGTATTAATACAATGGAAGAATGAGGGTCATAATAAACCTATTGTCTTTTTAAGAAAATCCCTCAAGGATGCAGGGTTTAAGTGTACAGTATACTAGAAAAATAGGCCTATGTTTTGATTAAGGAAAGGTCTTTCATTTTTTTAGAGAATGCATGTTGTAGACACAAAGAATTTCCTATGTGCACCATATTTAAGTTAAGAATAGGAGATCACTTCTTGTGTGTCACTAGAGCCAATGCACATAGTACAACCTTTAGATTGCATGTTGTAGTTCCCCAATCACTTACTAAGCCTATTATGGGCTAGGTATCTAAGCCCCCACGTCTTGTAACAAGCTCCAGGAGGCTGAATAAACCTCTCAAGGCCTGTAATAGGCACGAGTGGTTGTGTATTCAAGACCCCAAGACCTATCGAGGGCCTATAATAGGCCCTGGAGGCTTAGAGCCTCCCAAGGATATTGGTAATAACTGGCTGAGTGATATTGGTAACAATTGGTTGTCAATGACCACTATCTCTCGACTATGATTGACTGGAAACCCACTTCACCACGAAACCCCTCGCCTCAAGCATGCCTCAAGACGCGATTTCCCTGCGCGCTGGTAAGCCCAAGCCTTGCCCCAACCCGATTTCTCATCCGGCCGTGATTCATCCATCTCCATTTGGCATATATTTTTCAACCCGCCCATATAAAAAATAGCCCAAAGTATTTTTGTATTGTTACATTAAATAAAAAATCCTTTTCCCCTTAATATATAAGCAATATAATTTTTAGGTCTTCATGAATATTTAATACCGCAAAATGATTGAACGTGATATTATATTGTCTTCTAGTGAAGCCCCCGTGCTTCCAGCTATGTCTTCAGATTTCAGAAATTCCTACTTTTGTGGAAACCCTAATTTTAGGGCCAAAATTTAAAGTGATCAGAATTGAATTATGATTGGATAGATAGATTCACCTTGCTGAGGAGAGTCAATCTATCATATTGCTTTTCCAAAATCGGTGGAGAGAAACCCAATAAACAAGAAACCCTGGTTTCCGTCACTACACAATGTCTTCTTCTTAGGTTAGCTCTGATACCATGTTAAATTTTGAGCATTAATTCAAGATACTCTAGGAACTTTACTGAGAGAATAACATGTACAGTATATCAATGCATATCAATCATAGCAAGCATGTCAATCATCACAGGAACAAAACATAAGAGGCAATAGACACACAGAGTTTCTGTGGGGAAAACCCTCAGGTAAAAAACCCCACAACTTCCTCAGAGATAGATAGAGAAATAGTACAACCAAAGTACACAGAGATAGACTCCTCTTAGCAGCTGATCCTCCTCCTCACATGTGCGCCACTTTCTGGTTGAAGGAAGAGTGAGTTCTGAGTGATCCAAATAGAGATCGAGAGATCTCCATTTATACTTGTCCTAACTACCCAATAAACTTATGGGGCCGAATTTTCTAGCTTAGTACAATAACCAATTATTAACTTAATGAGGTCCGACCCCACACATGGTGGTCTAATAACCCATCGGCGAGTTACAACACTTGTCAATACAAATGACGACACTTCTGTATAGAGGAATAATAACATCTCTATAAGAGTACAATATACATAGATGAAATATATCGGTGAAATACATTCCGAAGATACACATACATCAACACTAATATCTCACAAAATGAGCATGGAATGGATTGACTAGTATAACACATTGTTTACAAATCTATTTTCCTATTACCCAATTTTAACACTGCCATCAATATTTAGAAAGCAATTGGGTTTAATGAGTAGTGAAATTTATGATGCATTTTTTTCATGTGTCTAGAAAACAACTAGGTTAAATCCTCATAAGCAAGCTATTGACCATTGTCTTGATGGAATGCATCAAAGTTTACTAATCACTTCAATGGAAACTTTGGGTTTGCATAGTAAAATGCGTGCAATGTTAATTTTTCAAGTTGATTTCAGGTTGCATTCAAGCTTGTTAACTATACTATTATATGCATTTGTTGTTGCAATTTTCTAAATTTCATATAAATATAGTGCAATAGATGTTGCAATGTTGACATTTTCATTTACAATAAATTATCAAATACCAATTTTTGATTGATTACAAGAGTTTATACACACCATGGTTGGTGGGGACCATCCAGGCCATAGCTAGAGTTGGAATAGCTAACAATTTTTGAGTAATGCTTGAATTCTAAATATTATAAGAGTTAATGAAATGCCTACACTTAGGATTTAACTAGTAAATTGTAGGATTAATTAACTAAAGTTTCTAGTGTACATTCGGAGTTATGGATTGATGTAATCTAAATAGAGTAATGTGGTCAAGCACACACAATTATTTGTAGAGATGAAAGTAACTAGCACGATTCTTGTTCCAAGTTAAACTAGTATTGCAAACAAATTAAGGTACAAGTTATACATGTAAATAAAAATATAGAATACATTGGTGTTATGGAAGTTTGGCCATGAAGTAAGCTATAAAAACTTTTTTAATATAAAGGATAACTTGTATAAAAATGAAATAAATAGCAGCATGGATTGGAATTGAGATTACCTGACTACTTGGTGAGAGTTATAATTAATATAAGGTATTATTGTAATCGTTCAGATACCTAAATATAAAACTAATTGAAATTCAACTCGCTAGTGAGAATTGAAATATAGGAGATTATATATATATACCTTTTGGGTCACTATTTGAAGAGGTTGTACCCTTTATCATCATTATTCTACTTCGAGAGTAGTTTCCTCCCTCCATGTTTGGTATATTCCACATTTATTTGTTGATTTGGGTAATTTGCATCATAGCAAATAGCATAAAGGTGGATTTATAAAGTACGGTTTTCATTTTCAAGAAAATGTTTTAGTAAGCTTATGGCTTATCCAATTTAGGGGTTGTATCTTTATATTGTCTCATGGGCATATGTGAAATCAAAATGGGGAAGAGGAATATAAAACAATTTACAATTAGTGACATTGTCATCATAAAAAATGTTGTCAGTATTCATAGAAGACAAGGTTCAAAGATCTTCGACAAACTATTTTGTAAAGAAGTGAAAGTTTTCATTAACCTTTTCACAAGTATATAGTACATACATGTGTTATTTTGGGACCAAAATAATCAAATTACACTAATAAATCAAATATGAAACTAATTTTATCTTCCACTAAACTTTATTTTTTTTTACAATTTCTTTAGCTTTTCAGTTTTTCACATATTTAGTAGATGTCGATTTGAATATCCACCAAATTTCTACATCATGCCAATTCCTTTCCAATTGACAAAAGATTTTTCCTACAATTTAGGCCTCTAGCCATGAACATTCGTCAAACAACTTTTCCATATGGCGACTCCCCTATTTATATGTGTGTAGCACGGGTTTTATATAGCAATTAACCTGTATGAATTTATTTTCCTCTATGTCCGCGGCGGATACTTTTAGTTTAAAAAATAAAATTGGGTTGGTTTGGCTCAGGGCTTAATTACAGATTTGAATTTACTAGGTGTCCATATTTTTCCCATTTATGTTCATGGATTTGGAATTAGTTTGCATCATAGAGAGATTATTGTATCACTTCTAAACTAGCAAGGAGTTTAAGACTTTGAAAGGAGCAAGTATGTATCCATTGTTTTAGAATTTATGCTTTTGAGAACTATGAAGTTGTTACCCTTGAAACGGGATATGCATTTCCATGATTGGTATATGAAGTTGCTAGATACTCTTTCCCTCTTGCATATTTGGAACTTCCATTAGTGTTCCAATAGGTAGTTCGTTGGTATACCAGTATAATTCTGCCAATGAGACCAAATTCCCCTAGACAACCATCCATGTGAAGCAGTTCTGCTATTGTCTCCCCTCTTTGGAGACCTGACTCAATGAATGGCTTTTTAAAATAGGAAATCATCTTTAGTTTTGTAGGCATTGGAGCCATCCACATTATCCTTGCAGGTAGTAAATTGTTAGTAAAAATGTATTAATTTCTTTCTCCTTGTTTTCATTAACCTTTTCTTTGAGAAGATCAGTTTCTTTGTCTCTACAATTGGATGATGTTCCTTGGTTTTCCGAAGTAAAATATATGTACCCCTTCCTTTTTGTTGAATACTTTACCTTCACCCATATTTTTTCCGTAGTTTTTTCAAGAGGAGCATCTTCTTGACTGTTTTCCATTTCACTCAATCGTTTTTTTTCCTGCAATAAGGGATGATATCATGGAATTCGAGGATTCCTGAGGAAATTGGAAGTGTGAATTCCATGTTTCTATAATTATGGGTCAATTTTTTTAATAATATGCCACTTTACAGTGAACTCACATAAATGGTGCCAATTTCTTGAATAGATATAATCTTACTCGTTCCGTAGACTAGCTTAGTTCCTTGTCAATGTTGTTATTATTAACACCAATGTAGTTGATTTTGCGCCCTTGTAAGATATAAATTTTTGTAGATTTGTTAATTAACATAGATGACATTAATATGGGAATGCAAATAATAGAACATGGATCAATGTCGAAGGTTGACAACAAATGAACACCATGCATATACTAAGAGAATAGCCAATGAGAAGGGTCTCGATAGATATCTGTGTCCATGTAATAATTGTCTTGGTGGAAAGCTTAAAAATAGAAGTGTGATTTATCGACATATGATAAGAGATAAGGCATAGTGGTATAAGCCCTTGGGATCACAATTATTATGAAGATAAATGATATAATTGCATAATGTGAGAGATGAAGAGACACCAAAAGGAGATGAAGTAGAAACAAACATAGATTAAGAGGCAACAATGTTAGATGAAAGGTTTGAAGTTGATAGAATGTTGAATGAGGATCTAAACGATGAATGGGCCAAGTTGATGCAGGATTCTTCAATACTTGTGTATGATAATTGCAAGTTAGGTCATTTGACAACAATCCTTCAAATTCTTAACTTGCAAGTGGTGCATGGTTGGACAAATGAGAGTGTAAATGAGTTATTAGCATCATTAATTTAGTTTTTAGCATGTGACTCCACATTTCCAACAAAATGAATTCAATGTAAAAATAAAACCACTAAGTTAAGCTTAGGGTATGAAAACATGGGGTGAAACCATTTTGAGATCAAAGTACTAAATGTTAAACATGGCAAGTGTTTTTAAAAAATTATGACTTGCCTCCATGGTTAGCCACTAAACTATTTTTTAAGCTATCATTGATCATACAAGGAAAGAAAGGTGTGACTTACGATACAATGGGTTTTTATTTAGAGCCATTACATGATTAGCTAATGGAATTGTGGAAATGAATTGAAGCAATTCAATTATTTAGGGATGGTAATTCTGAATCAAATTCACTTTAAGAACTTCCTTATTGATTACGATTCACGATATTCCAACATATGGCACATTGATTGGTCTCACTATTCATGGATACCATGGATGTCCTGCTTGCAAATTTAAGGATTTTGTGGGGGGAGCTCAAGAAGTTTGCATAAGTATATTTATTGTGGACATCATTCTTACCTTAAAATGGATCATCGATATCATCGACAAAAAAGGTGTTTCAATTTTAAGGAAGTGAATTGTGAAGCACCATTTCCAATAACGAGTGAAAACGTTAGTGAGAGTGTAAGGCCCCAATAGGCCTTAAGAACACCATTATTTAGAAAAACAATTATTTTGTACAATAACTTAAGATCAACTCAATACTATGAGAAATTTTTAGATCTAAAACAATCACTAAGATATCATAACAAAAATCAAATGACATAAGGAGAAGACATACCTGAATATGATGAGTAATGGAAAGAATGTACCTCTAAAGCTACTTAAGCAATGAGGGAAAACAATGTGTGGGTGACGACTCTCCACCCAACCAACCCCTCCATGAGACACCAAGATCCTGTCGACCCCTAACCAATAAACCATAGCGATATTTGTTCTCTTCCGTTCCATAACCATAATCATACCTACCTTCCTTCAAAGCTAAAAAGAATGAATGCCCTCCTACTCCAATCCTACTCCATTTTATAGGTTTTTCTCATTTACTTTGGAATTTTATTTTATTTATTTATTATTTAATATTCTTAGTCATAGTTATCCTATTCATGGTGATAATAATTCCTTATTAAATATTTATTTTAATATTTGATTTATTTTTCCTATACTTTTATTTATAATTAATTTAATAGTATTTTTCGGTTGTTACATACTCCCCTACTTCAAGGGACTTGGTCTCGAAGTTACATCTTACTTACATATATTATAGTAATATTGTACAAGTGAGAGTCACTCTTGTGACCACTACGAGAAATTCTTTATATGTACTAATAATAATAATAGTAATTTATATTATTACATGTTCTTAATTCTTCTTATTAATTCATATTTTTATCAATTAATGTTATTAGGTTTCTTTATTATATTTATGTATAGTTTACTTCCTCCCTTGCACACCCTTGCCCTCAGAATCATACCATTTGATCAACCTTCATAAACCTCCACATGAGACTCGAGATGGTCCCTTTTGCCATGGCACGGGCGTCTAGTGCAACATGATCCCACAATACTGCAGCCTTAGCCACCCTCCCCTTCGTGTTTGTCAACCTTAAAGGTCTCATCTCAGTTAGGCCAAGCATCTCACACTGCTCCCCTATACTACTAGGCATCTCGTAAGGCTAGCCCAACTTCCTTCCTATCATATGTTATGGTCATATTTAGTGTTTTAGTTTGGTAATTTTGATCATATTCTACTTGGGAGAAGGATTTAATCATGTTCAAATATTTATAATTAATTGCACAATGCAAATAAGAATGATATTTTTTGCTACTAACCTTGCTAAACCATATTTTACTATTAATCTTATTAAATCATATATTATTACAAATTATTGATCTAGTCAAAACCACTATTCACATAGTGGTGGTCATTAAGAAAAAGGAGATTTAAAACATTTAAAACCATGGAAATGGAAAATATTATTAAAAACCATTTAGTCAAAACAAAATTTTACGTGGTCAAGTTACCAAACCACCATTTGCATGGTCATGGTCATTTAAAAACGGGGAGGTTTAAAACATTTAAAGCCATTTCCACCTAAAAATTTATTAAAAAAATATTAAAACCCATTTTCATGGCAAAATTTATGGAAGTGGAATTATTTTATTGTCTATCCAACTTATAAATTGGGTTAAGATGCATGTATAAATTAATGCTTTGGTGATTCATTTTAGCGCTAAGTTTGTTTAAGGCATTCTGAAGCTTTGGCCAAGGGGATTTATGGTATTGTTTATCTCGCTAAGGGTTACCACTGCAATACCTTCTGGATCTGAACGATGGAAACCTGCGTTGAGATTTATGATGACAAGCGCGAGGACAAGAGCGTGGAAAGTAATCACTGTCATGTTTTTGACAGAGGATTATGCACCAGAAAGAATCAGCATGGTAGCTGCAGCGACCCAAAGATATTTGAGCAAACGGAGGCAGTCCCATCCCAACCGTATCAGACGCAAATTAATAACGCTGTAACGGAACAAATCGATAATGCTATGAAGAAACGGCGCCGTGATGGATCCACCGACTGCCCATTCGATGGACTCGCTGTACCCTATGAGACTCAAATCGATAATGCTATCAAGAGACGCCGCTGTGATGGATCCACGGACTGCCCATTCGATCGACTCCCCGCCACTGTAGATGGCAACAACATCGTCTACAGTTCAATGCAACGGTCTGTGCTCGCTAATTATGACATAGAAACTGGATTGTTCAACGTTAACCGAATAATAATGCAACTGCTCCAGTTGGTATTAGGCATGATAGTGGACCGCATCCAGTACATTAAGATGTTGGTTTACAAGGGTCGAACATTTCTGTTAAGTGTCTTCGTCGGCCGTGATATTAATCCCTTTATAGAGCAGTCCCGCGGTTTAATGGGCTTATGGCTGGCGAATCCCACCAAGGGGCAATGGGAGCTTTTGACTAGACACGAGTTACAAATTCCATCAGATGAGGTAGCAGCGGCCTATGACGGAAAGGACAGCGTCACAATTATTCCAAAGATGCAGGGATCTAAGATGTTATCCCTGAATTTGGATACCAAAGAGTGGAGGGTTTTGGCTGCAGATACCCAAGCCTGGAAGTTGCCTGATGAAAATGCTGAAAATGCAGCACAACATCAGATAGCCTTTTTAGCAGCAGGTTTGAGGGCTTTTCATTTTAAATTAAAATTTTGCACAGCCTAATGATGTAATTGAGCCAGGCTCAGATTGCATGGTTTTCCTCTGAATGCTAAGTTTTAAGGTTAAGCTGGGCTAAGCCCTAAGCTTGATGATATTATGAAATCCTCCTCAGAAACAAGTCTCTCATTGTTGGGTTTGTTGTTTTGTGTCTTACCTTTGCTTTTTCATTTATTGTAATCTAATCTTCATTGTGTGTAACTTGTTCTCCAAAATTGCGACTTTATTGGTTATTTGTTTTTAAATGTTGTCTTCAAAGATGCAAATTTGTTATCAAGCATGGCATATAGTTCAGTTTGAAGTTTAGGATTTCCTTCTTCTCTAAGTTTTTTTATAGACTTGATATAATCATAAAAAATCTGTACGATAGCTGTGCTAGCTCTCCTTTTGGCAGTCTTTGGTAAATGGGTGACCTATCTATACTTCTAGGATAAAAAATAATTTTAAATATAAAAAATAAAATGATAAAAGATGTCGTAATGAAAAAGCCCATCTTAAAAAGATGGTGTGAAAATGCTCCATTAAAATGCCTAAGTAAAAATGCCCTAGTTTCTCAAGATACATCACCAATCCTTCTTGCTTTACTATCTTTTTCTCCATATGAAAATTAAGATATTCATTGTTCAATTTCCTAACACATGCTACCCTTAAGATGCTACTTTTATTTCTTGTACCGTGTCCTCATCTACCCCTTGATCCTTAACTAATATGATTAACAATGGGGGGTGGAGAAATTAGTAACTTTGGTCCCCTTGCAAATCCTAATATTATATTAAGTGCATATCAAAGATCATTTGCCATTTTCTCAACTTTTCTGCCTAGTTTCTCAAGACACATCACCAATCCTTCTTGCTTTACTATCTTTTTCTCCATATGAAAATTAAGATATTCATTGTTCAATTTCCTAATACATGCCCTCCAACTAGTTGGATAGATTCCTTGAAATTTTCCTTATATCACTTAGTATATCAGTAGAGTTGCCTCCAAAACCATAATTGTTGGCCATTACAACATGAGAATTCAATATCTATAGTTTCCTCAACCTCTCTTTAGATCCAGCTAAGATGTGACTCAACAAAAACTTATAGAAGGAGGATTGTCTATTTGTTTCTCATAAATACTCAACGTAAAGTTCTCATTAAAAAAAGAGGATTAGAGCGGATTACTCAAAATAGAGAGGATTAGATTAAAAATATATTAATAGGATAAGGTTACTTAAGTGATTGATCAACAATGATAAAAAAAATATTTAAAAAAAAAAGTCTAAAAACACTATTATTTTGGTTGGAATTCAATGATATTTGTTTTTAACAAATCTGAAACCCGAGGGAACCCATATTCTGTGAATTCTGTGCGAGAAACCCTCAAAATCATGCGAGAAAAATACACCAAGAAGAATTAAAATATTTGGAAAATATAATTAAAGAATAAAAATAAAAATATGCACATAATACACTAATATAATTAACAAATTTGCATATAATACATTAATATAATTAATAATGATGTCAATGGGGTTTATAAGTGGTTGTAGGATAGTGGTTGTAGGATGGAATATTATCCTGCACGTCTCAGTAAGTAAAATGTGCTCACGGATTTTTCTCTTGAAACTAATAATAATACAAATTATATAAAAAAAACTTAGTGACAATAAAGTTGATGAACATATTTTCCAATAATGTGTGTAGAATAATGATGAACATGAGTTAGGAATTTGATATGATCAACAATTCACAATGGAGATCTAAAAAAACAACTATCCTCCCTTTTTAGGTGTCTTAGTCACTCTTTAATACAATGGCTTTCTTTCTCACCAAGTTGATTGTAAAATGGATCACACTAATGGAACACGGGCATAGATCCATCTTAACTCTCGCTCTATCAAGGGCTGATATGGATCAAATCTCTTTAGGAATTCTAGGACTCTAAAAGGGGGTTTGCACCTCAAGGGATTTGTTCCCTAGACTCAGTGCTTGATAGAGTGTTAAGATGGATCTATGTTGGTTTATTAAAGTTGGTTTCTTATATTTTGTTCTCCTTTGTATGCCCATATGTAGTCTACCCTTTTTAATAAACCCTCACTCTTTACTTTACTTCTATTTCTCCATCTCTTTATTCCAATATTCTCACATTTTTCTCTATTAAGTTTTTTATAATAATAATAATAATAATAATCTATTTTCATGGCTATAATGACTTTCATAAATTCATGGCTATAATGAATTTGTCTCTCTCTCTCACACACATGATCATAAATTTGTGGCTATAATGACTTTCATATAATTTTCAATGTGGTTCATGGCTCTAGAAATCGCTATTTCCACACATAAAAGACAAGGGAGCCCACCCGAAGGGAATCCATCTCTGTTGGCATGACCCTGATGCCTAGCCTCGGAGGACCCACACAATTGAGCCCTCGACCTCGACATTGTACCACCTTGGTCCCAAAAGATCCAACCAAGTGAGCTACCCTTGAGGGCTTCTGATGATATATATATATATATATATGACTCAAATTTGCCTCAATATATCCTTATTACAAACTATAAGACGTTTTGTCTTAAAACATTTAAAATCTATACTGCTTGAATAAAATTACTAGATAAAAAAACACAACTATGAATAGGAAACCATGTTATTCTTGGGCCAGAAAATTCCCATTGTTAGCCTCTTCCATAAAATGTCCTCCATCCTAGGTCCATGGTCATGTGGGGTTCTTTGCTTCCCTTATGATGGTACTCCTATTTCTTGTAAAGTGTCCTCATCTACCCCTTGATCCTTAACTAATCCAATTGACAATGGGGGGTGGAGCAACTAGTAACTTTGATGTCCTTGCAAATCCTAATATTATATTAAGTGCATATCAAAGATCATTTTTCAGTTTCTCAACTTTTTTGCCTAGTTTCTCAAGATACATCACCAATCCTTCTTGCTTTACTATCTTTTTCTCTATATGAAAATTAAGATATTCATTGCTCAATTTCCTAACACATGATACCCTTATGATGCTAGTTTTATTTCTTGTACCCTCTCCTCATCTACCCCTTGAGCCTTAACTAATATGATTCACAATGGGGGGTGGAGAAAGTAGTAACTTTGATCTCCTTGCAAATCTTCGGACTAAACTCTTATCTTAACAAGCCCTGATTACACCAAGGAAGTTTATGATTTTTATTTTTTCTTCTGAGAATAACATAGCTATAGTATTAATACAATGGAAGAATGAGGGTCATAATAAACCTATTGTCTTTTTAAGAAAATCCCTCAAGGATGCAGGGTTTAAGTGTACAGTATCCTGGAAAAATAGGCCTATGCTTTGATTAAGGAAAGGTCTTTCATTTTTTTAGAGAATGCATGTTGTAGACACAAAGAATTTCCTATGTGCCCCATATTTAAGTTATGAATAGGAGATCACTTCTTGTATGTCACTAGAGCCAATGCACATAGTACAACCTTTAGATTGCATGTTGTAGTTCCCCAATCACTGACTAATCCTATTGTGGGCTAGGTATCTAAGCCCCCAGGTCTTGTAACAAGCTCTAGGAGGCTGAATAAACCTCTCAAGGCCTGTAATAGGCACAAGTGGTTGGGTATTCAAGCCCCCAATGCCTATCGAGGGCCTATAATAGGCCCTGGAGGCTTAGAGCCTCCCAAGGCTATTGGTAACAACTGGCTGAGTGATATTGGTAACAATTGGTTGTCAATGACCACTATCTCTCGACTATGATTGACTGGAAACCCACTTCACCAGGAAACCCCTGGACTCAAGCATGCCTCAAGACGCGATTTCCCTGCGCACAGGTAAGCCCAAGCCTTGCCTCAACCCGATTTCTCATCCGGCCGTGATCCCTCCATCTCCATTTGGCATATATTTTTCAGCCCGCCCATATAAAAAATACCCCAAAGTATTTTTGTATTGTTACATTAAATAAAAAACCCTTTTCCCCTTAATATATAAGCAATATAATTTTTAGGTTTTCATGAATATTTAATACTGCAAAATGATTGAACGTGATATTATATTGTCTTCTAGTGAAGCCCCCGTGCTTCTAGCTATGTCTTCACATTTTAGAAATTCCTACTTTTGTGGAAACCCTAATTTTTAGGGCCAAAATTGAAAGTGATCAGAATTGAATTATGATTGGATAGACAGATTCACCTTGCTGAGGAGAGTCAATCTATCATATTGCTTTTCCAAAATCGGTGGAGAGAAACCCTGGTTTTCGTCACTACACAATGTCTTCTTCTCAGGTTAGCTCTGATACCATGTTAAATTTTGAGCATTAATTCAAGATACTCTAGGATCTTTACTGAGAGAATAACATGTACAGTATATCAATGCATATCAATCATAGCAAGCATGTCAATCATCACATGAAGAAAACATAAGAGGCAATAGACACACAGAGTTTATGTGGGGAAAAGCCTCAGGTAAAAAACCACACAACTTCCGCAGAGATAGATAGAGAAATAGTACAACCAAAGTACACAGAGATAGACTCCTCTTAGCAGCTGATCCTCCTCCTCACATGTGCGCCACTTTCTGGTTGAAGGAAGAGTGAGTTCTGAGTGATCCAAATAGAGATCGGGATATCTCCATTTATACTTGTCCTAACTGCCCAATAAACTTATGGGGCCGAATTTTCTAGCTTAGTACAATAACCAATTATTAACTTAATGAGGTCCGACCCCACACATGGTGGTCTAAGAACCCATCGGCGAGTTACGACACTTGTCAATACAAATGACGACACTTATGTATAGAGGAATAATAACATCTCTATAAGAGTACAATATACATAAATGAAATATATCGGTGAAATACATTCCGAAGATACATATACATCAACACTAGTATCTCACAAAATGAGCATGGAATGGATTGACTAGTATAACACATTGTTTACAAATCTATTTTCCTATTACCCAATTTCAACACTGCCATCAATATTCAGAACGCAATTGGGTTTAATGAGTAGGGAAATTTATGATGCATTTTTTTCATGTGTCTAGAAAACAACTAGGTTAAATCCTCATAAGCAAGCTATTGACCATTGTCTTGATGGAATGCATCAAAGTTTACTAATCACTTCAATGGAAACTTTGGGTTTGCATAGTAAAATGCGTGCAATGTTAATTTTTCAAGTTGAGTTCTGGTTGCATTCAAGCTTGTTAACTATACTATTATATGCATTTGTTGTTGCAATTTTCTAAATTTCATATAAATATAGTGCAATAGATGTTGCAATGTTGACATTTTCATTTACAATAAATTATCAAATACCAATTTTTGATTGACTACAAGAGTTTATACACACCATGGTTGGTGCGGACCATCCAAGCCATAGCTAGAGTTGGAATACCTAACAATTTTTGAGTAATGCTTGAATTCTAAATGTTATAAGAGTTAGTGAAATGCCTACACTTAGGATTTAACTAGTAAATTGTAGGATTAATTAACTAAAGTTTCTAGTGTACATTAGGAGCTATGGATTGATGTAATCTAAATAGAGTAATGTGGTCAAGCACACACAATTATTTGTAGAGATGAAAGTAAGTAGCACGATTCTTGTTCCAAGTTAAACTAGTATTGCAAACAAATTAAGGTACAAGTTATACATGTAAATAAAAATATAGAATACATTGGTGTTATGGAAGTTTGGCCATAAAGTAAGCTATGACAACTTTTTTAATATAAAGGATAACTTGTATAAAAATGAAATAAATAGCAGGATGGATTGGAATTGAGATTACCTGACTACTTGGTGAGAGTTATAATTAATATAAGGTATTATTGTAATCGTTCAGATACCTAAATATAAAACTAATTGAAATTCAACTCGCTAGTGAGAATTGAAATATAGGAGATTATATATATATACCTTTTGGGTCACTATTTGAAGAGGTTGTACCCTTTATCATCATTATTCTACTTCGAGATTAGTTTCCTCCCTCCATGTTTGGCATATTCCACATTTATTTGTTGATTTGGGTAATTTGCATCATAGCAAATAGCATAAAGGTGGATTTATAAAGTACGGTTCTCATTTTCAAGAAAATGTTTTAGTAAGTTTATGGCTTATCCAATTTAGGGGTTGTATCTTTATATTGTCTCACGGGCATATGTGAAATTAAAATGGGGAAGAGGAATATAAAACAATTTACAATTAGTGACATTGTCATCATAAAAAATGTTGTCAGTATTCATAGAAGACAAGGTTCAAAGATCTTCGACAAACTATGTTGTAAAGAAGTGAAAGTTTTCGTTAACCTTTTCACAAGCATATAGTACATACATGTATTATTTTGGGACCAAAAAAATCAAATTACATTAATAAATCAAATATGAAACTAATTTTATCTTCCACTAAACTTTAGTTTTTCTTACAATTTCTTTAGCTTTTCAGTTTTTCACATATTTAGTAGATGTTGATTAGGATATCCACCAAATGTCTACATCATGCCAATTCCTTCCCAATTGACAAAAGATTTTTCCTACAATTTGGGCCTCTAGCCATGAACATTCCTCAAACAACTTTTCCATATGGCGACTCCCCTATTTATATGTGTGTAGCACGGGTTTTATATAGCAATTAACCTCTATGAATTTATTTTCCTCTATGTCCGCGGCGGCTACTTTTAGTTTAAAAACTAAAATTGGGTTGGTTTCGCTCAGGGATTACTTACATATTTGAATTTAGTAGGTGTCCATATTTTTTCCATTTATGTTCATGGATTTGGAATTATTTTGCATCATAGAGAGATTATTGTATCACTTCTAAACTAGCAAGGAGTTTAAGAATTTGAAAGGAACAAGTATGTATCCATTGTTTTAGAATTTATGCTTTTGAGAACTATGAAGTTGTTACCCTTGAAATGGGATATGCATTTTCATGATTGGTATATGAAGTTGCTAGATACTCTTTCCCTCTTGCATATTTGGAACTTCCATTAGTGTTCCAATAGGTAGTTCGTTGGTATACCAGTATAATTCTGCCAATGGGACCAAATTCCCCTAGACAACCATCCATGTGAAGTAGTTCTGCTATTGTCTCCCCTCTTTGGAGACCTGACTCAGTGAATGGTTTTTTAAAATAGGAAATCATCTTTAGTTTTGTAGGCATTGGAGCCATCCACATTATCCTTGCAAGTAGTAAATTGTTAGTAAAAATGTATTAATTTCTTTCTCCTTGTTTTCATTAACTTTTTCTTTGAGAAGATCAGTTTCTTTGTCTCTACAATTGGATGATGTTCCTTGGGTTTCCGAAATAAAATATATGTACCCCTTCCTTTTTGTTGAATACTTTACCTTCACCCATATTTTTTCCTTAGTTTTTTCAAGAGGAGCATCTTCTTGAATGTTTTCCATTTCACTCAATCGTTTTTTTTCCTGGATTCCTAAGGAAATTGGAAGTGTGAATTCCATGTTTATATAATTATGGGTCAATTTTTTTAATAATATGCCACTTTACAGTGAACTCACATAAATGGTGCCAATTTCTTGAATAGATATAATCTTCCTCGTTCCGTAGACTAGCTTAGTTCCTTGTCAATGTTGTTATTATTAACACCAATGTAGTTGATTTTGCGCCCTTGTAAGATATAAATTTTTGTAGATTTGTTAATTAACATAGATCACATTAATATGGGAATGCAAAACATAGAATATGGATCAATGTCGAAGGTTGACAACAAATGAACATCATGCATATACTGAGAGAATAGCCAATGAGAAGGGTCTCGATAGATATCTGTGTCCATGTAATAATTGTCTTGCTGGAAAGCTTAAAAAGAGAAGTGTGATTTATCGACATATGATAAGAGATAAGGCATAGTGGTATAAGCCCTTGGGATCACAATTATTATGAAGATAAATGATATAATTGCATAATGTGAGAGATGAAGAGACACCAAAAGGAGATGAAGTAGAAACAAACATAGATTAAGAGGCAACAATGTTAGATGAAAGGTTTGAAGTTGATAGAATGTTGAATGAGGATCTAAACGATGAATGGGCCAAGTTGATGCAGGATTCTTCAATACTTGTGTATGCTAATTGCAAGTTAGGTCATTTGACAACAATCCTTCAAATTCTTAACTTGCAAGCGGTGCATGGTTGGACAAATGAGAGTGTAAATGATTTATTAGCATCATTAAATTAGTTTTTAGCATGTGACTCCACATTTCCAACAAAATGAATTCAATGTAAAAATAAAACCACTAAGTTAAGCTTAGGGTATGAAAACATGGGGTGAAACCATTTTGAGATCAAAGTACTAAATGTTAAACATGGCAAGTGTTTTTAAAAAATTATGACTTGCCTCCATGGTTAGCCACTAAACTATTTTTTAAGCTATCATTGATTATACAAGAAAAGAAAGGTGTGACTTACGATACATGGGGTTTTTATTTAGAGCCATTACATGATTAGCTAATGGAATTGTGGAAATGAATTGAAGCAATTCAATTATTTAGGGATGGTAATTCTGAATCAAATTCACTTTAAGAACTTCCTTATTGTTTACGATTCACGATATTCCAACATATGGCACATTGATTGGTCTCACTATTCATGGATACCATGGATGTCCTACTTGCAAATTTAAGGATTTTGTGGGGGGAGCTCAAGAAGTTTGCATAAGTATATTGATTGTGGACGTCATTCTTACCTTAAAATGGATAATCGATATCATCGACAAAAAAGGTGTTTCAATTTTAAGGAAGTGAATTGTGAAGCACCATTTCCAATAACGAGTGAAAACGTTATTGAGAGTGTAAGGCCCCAATAGGCCTTAAGAACACCATTATTTAGAAAAACAATTATTTTGTACAATAACTTAAGATCAACTCAATACTATGAGAAATTTTTAGATCTAAAACAATCACTAAGATATCATAACAAAAATAAAATGACATAAGGAGAAGACATACCTGAATATGATGAGTAATGGAAAGAATGTACCTCTAAAGCTACTTAAGCAATGAGGGAAAACAATGTGTGGGTGACGACTCTCCACCCAAGCAACCCCTCCATGAGACACCAAGATCCTGTCGACCCCTAACCAATAAACCATAGCGATATTTGTTCTCTTCCGTTCCATAACCATAATCATACCTACCTTCCTTCAAAGCTAAAAAGAATGAATGCCCTCCTACTCCAATCCTACTCCATTTTATAGGTTTTTCTCATTTACTTTGGAATTTTATTTTATTTATTTATTATTTAATATTCTTAGTCATAGTTATCCTATTCATGGTGATAATAATTCCTTATTAAATATTTATTTTAATATTTGATTTATTTTTCCTATACTTTTATTTATAAATAATTTAATAGTATTTTTCGGTTGTTACATTCTCCCCTACTTCAAGGGACTTGGTCTCGAAGTTACATCTTACTTACATATATTATAGTAATATTGTACAAGTGAGAGTCACTCTTGTGACCACTACGAGAAATTCTTTATATGTACTAATAATAATAATAGTAATTTATATTATTACATGTTCTTAATTCTTCTTATTAATTCATATTTTTATCAATTAATGTTATTAGGTTTCTTTATTATATTTATGTATAGTTTACTTCCTCCCTTACACACCCTTGCCCTCAGAATCATACCATTTGATCAACCTTCATAAACCTCCACATGAGACTCGAGATGGTCCCGCTTGCCATGGCACGGGCGTCTAGTGCAACATGATCCCACAATACTACAGCCTTAGCCACCCTTCCCTTCGTGTTTGTCGACCTTAAAGGTCTCATCTCAGTTAGGCCAAGCATCTCACACTGCTCCCCTATACTACTAGGAATCTCGTAAGGCTAGCCCAACTTCCTTCCTATCATATGTTATGGTCATATTTAGTGTTTTAGTTTGGTAATTTTGATCATATTCTACTTGGGAGAAGGATTTAATCATGTTCAAATATTTATAATTAATTGCACAATGCAAATAAGAATGATATTCTTTGCTACTAACCTTGCTAAACCATATTTTACTATTAATCTTATTAAATCATATATTATTACAAATTATTAATCTAGTCAAAACCACTATTCACATAGTGGTGGTCATTAAGAAAAAAGAGATTTAAAACATTTAAAACCATGGAAATGGAAAATATTATTAAAAACCATTTAGTCAAAACAAAATTTTACGTGGTCAAGTTACCAAACCACCATTTGCATGGTCATGGTCATTTAAAAACGTGGAGGTTTAAAACATTTAAAGCCATTTCCACCTAAAAATTTATTAAAAAAATATTAAAACCCATTTTCATGGCAAAATTTATGGAAGTGGAATTATTTTATTGTCTATCCAACTTATGAATTGGGTTAAGATGCATGTATAAATTAATGCTTTGGTGATTCATTTTAGCGCTAAGTTTGTTTAAGGCATTCTGAAGCTTTGGCCAAGGGGATTTATGGTATTGTTTATCTCGCTAAGGGTTACCACTGCAATACCTTCTGGATCTGAACGATGGAAACCTGCGTTGAGATTTATGATGACAAGCGCGAGGACAAGAGCGTGGAAAGTAATCACTGTCATGTTTTTGACAGAGGATTATGCACCAGAAAGAATCAGCATGGTAGCTGCAGCGACCCAAAGGTATTTGAGCAAACGGAGGCAGTCCCATCCCAACCGTATCAGACGCAAATTAATAACGCTGTAACGGAACAAATCGATAATGCTATGAAGAAACGGCGCCGTGATGGATCCACCGACTGCCCATTCGATGGACTCGCTGTGCCCTATGAGACTCAAATCGATAATGCTATCAAGAGACGCTGCTGTGATGGATCCACGGACTGCCCATTCGATCGAATCCCCGATGATATTCTGCATGAAATTCTGTCTCGCCTCTCTATCACTGAGCTCTTAAGGGTTGGGCGAACTTGTGTCTCTTGGCACCGCATTATTTCGTCCTGCAGCATCTTTCATCGACTGTACGACGAAAGAAACGACGAGTCATGGATTGCTCTCACCAGCGATCACTATATCCCCCATGACTTTTGCTTATTGAACAACAACTCTAGCAAGTGGTACTTTTTCCACTCTAAGTATCAGGAGGATCAGACTAGATCTTGGCTTCTTCAGGGAGCTGCCGACGGTCTGTTGCTTTTCGTAGGCAATGACGGAAAAATGTTGGTTGTTAATGCCTTAACAAGATGTCTACGACTGCTGCCCGATACACAGGTCACCCCGCGTCTTTGTCTGGAGTCGTGCATGAAGAAAAAAGTATGGGCGAGCGACTCAATTAGTACACCTATGACTGTGCAGCCGTCCCTGTCCATCAACATAGTTGTAGACGACGGTGGTAAAACATTTAGAGTGATCGTTTGGGGAGAACTGAGAACAAATCAGGTGCATGCCCTTGTTTACAGCTCCGCAACAGACAAATGGAGCGTAAGACTGTGTTCAAATATCAGCTCCATATTTTTCAGGTGGCCGTTCCACGCCACTGTAGATGGAAACAACATCGTCTACAGTTCAATGCAACGGTCTGTGCTCGCTAATTATGACATAGAAACTGGATTGTTCAACGTTAACCGAATAATAATGCAACTGCGCCAGTTGGTATTAGGCATGATAGTGGACCGCATCCAGTACATTAAGATGTTGGTTTACAAGGGTCGAACATTTCTGTTAAGTGTCTTCGTCGGCCGTGATATTAATCCCTTTATAGAGCAGTCCCGCGGTTTAATGGGCTTATGGCTGGCGAATCCCACCAAGAGGCAATGGGATCTTTTGACTAGAAACGAGTTACAAATTCCATCAGATGAGGTAGCAGCGGCCTATGACGGAAAGGACAGCGTCACAATTATTCCAAAGATGCAGGGATCTAAGATGTTATCCCTGAATTTGGATACCAAAGAGTGGAGGGTTTTGGCTGCAGATACCCAAGCCTGGAAGTTGCCTGATGAAAATGCTGAAAATGCAGCACAACAACAGATAGCCTTTTTAGCAGCAGGTTTGAGGGCTTTTCATTTTAAATTAAAATTTTGCACAGCCTAATGATGTAATTGAGCCAGGCTCAGATTGCATGGTTTTTCTCTGAATGCTAAGTTTTAAGGTTAAGCTGGGCTAAGCCCTAAGCTTGATGATATTATGAAATCCTCCTCAGAAACAAGTCTCTCATTGTTGGGTTTGTTGTTTTGTGTCTTATCTTTGCTTTTTCATTTATTGTAATCTAATCTTCATTGTGTGTAACTTGTTCTCCAAAATTGCGACTTTATTGGTTATTTGTTTTTAAATGTTGTCTTCAAATATGCAAATTTGTTATCAAGCATGGCATATAGTTCAGTTTGAAGTTTAGGATTTCCTTCTTCTCTAAGTGTTTTTATAGACTTGATATAATCATAAAAAATCTGTACGATAGTTGTGCTAGCTCTCCTTTTGGCAGTCTTTGGTAAATGGGTGACCTATCTATACTTCTAGGATAAAAACTAATTTTAAATATAAAAAATAAAATGATAAAAGATGTCGTAATGAAAAAGCCCATCTTAAAAAGATGGTGTGAAAATGCTCCATTAAAATGCCTAAGTAAAAATGCCCTAGTTTCTCAAGATACATCACCAATCCTTCTTGCTTTACTATCTTTTTCTCCATATGAAAATTAAGATATTCATTGTTCAATTTCCGAACACATGCTACCCTTAAGATGCTACTTTTATTTCTTGTACCGTGTCCTCATCTACCCCTTGATCCTTAACTAATATGATTAACAATGGGGGGTGGAGAAATTAGTAACTTTGGTCCCCTTGCAAATCCTAATATTATATTAAGTGCATATCAAAGATCATTTGCCATTTTCTCAACTTTTCTGCCTAGTTTCTCAAGACACATCACCAATCCTTCTTGCTTTACTATCTTTTTCTCCATATGAAAATTAAGATATTCTATAGTTTCCTCAACCTCTCTTTAGATCCAGCTAAGATGTGACTCAACAAAAACTTATAGAAGGAGGATTGTCTATTTGTTTCTCATAAATACTCAACGTAAAGTTCTCATTAAAAAAAAAGATTAGAGCGGATTAAGAGGATTAGATTAAAAATATATTAATAGGATAAGGTTACTTAAGTGATTGATCAACAATGATAAAAAAAATATTTAAAAAAAAAGTCTAAAAACACTATTATTTTGGTTGGAATTCAATGATATTTGTTTTTAACAAATCTGAAACTCGAGGGCACCCATATTCTGTGAATTCTGTGCGAGAAACCCTCAAAATCATGCGAGAAAAATACACCAAGAAGAATTAAAATATTTGGAAAATATAATTAAAGAATAAAAATAAAAATATGCACATAATACACTAATATAATTAACAAATTTGCATATAATACATTAATATAATTAATAATGATGTCAATGGGGTTTATAAGTGGTTGTAGGATAGTGGTTGTAGGATGGAATATTATCCTGCACGTCTCAGTAAGTAAAATGTGCTCACGGATTTTTCTCTTGAAACTAATAATAATACAAATTATATAAAAAAAACTTAGTGATAATAAAGTTGATGAACATATTTTCCAATAATGTGTGTAGAATAATGATGAACATGAGTTAGGAATTTGATATGATCAACAATTCACAATGGAGATCTAAAAAAACAACTATCCTCCCTTTTTAGGTGTCTTAGTCACTCTTTAATACAATGGCTTTCTTTCTCACCAAGTTGATTGTAAAATGGATCACACTAATGGAACACGGGCATAGATCCATCTTAACTCTCGCTCTATCAAGGGCTGATATGGATCAAATCTCTTTAGGAATTCTAGGACTCTAAAAGGGGGTTTGCACCTCAAGGGATTTGTTCCCTAGACTCAGTGCTTGATAGAGTGTTAAGATGGATCTATGTTGGTTTATTAAAGTTGGTTTCTTATATTTTGTTCTCCTTTGTATGCCCATATGTACTCTACCCTTCTTAATAAACCCTCACTCTTTACTTTACTTCTATTTCTCCATCTCTTTATTCCAATATTCTCACATTTTTCTCTATTAAGTTTTTTATAATAATAATAATAATAATAATCTATTTTCATGGCTATAATGACTTTCATAAATTCATGGCTATAATGAATTTGTCTCTCTCTCACACACACATGATCATAACTTTGTGGCTATAATGACTTTCATATAATTTTCAATGTGGTTCATGGCTCTAGAAATCGCTATTTCCACACATAAAAGCCAAGGGAGCCCACCCGAAGGGAATCCATCTCTGTTGGCATTACCCTGATGCCTAGCCTCGGAGGACCCACACAATTGAGCCCTCGACCTCGACATTGTACCACCTTGGTCCCAAAAGATCCAACCAAGTGAGCTACCCTTGAGGGCTTCTGATGATATATATATATATATGACTCAAATTTGCCTCAATATATCCTTATTACAAACTATAAGACGTTTTGTCTTAAAACATTTAAAATCTATACTGCTTGAATAAAAGTACTAGATAAAAAAACACAACTAAGAATAGGAAACCATGTTATTCTTGGGCCAGAAAATTCCCATTGTTAGCCTCTTCCATAAAATGTCCTCCATCCTAGGTCCATGGTCATGTGGGGTTCTTTGCTTCCTTTATGATGGTACTCCTATTTCTTGTAAAGTGTCCTCATCTACCCCTTGATCCTTAACTAATCCAATTGACAATGGGGGGTGGAGCAACTAGTAACTTTGATGTCCTTGCAAATCCTAATATTATATTAAGTGCATATCAAAGATCATTTTTCAGTTTCTCAACTTTTTTGCCTAGTTTCTCAAGATACATCACCAATCCTTCTTGCTTTACTATCTTTTTCTCTATATGAAAATTAAGATATTCATTGCTCAATTTCCTAACACATGATACCCTTATGATGCTAGTTTTATTTCTTGTACCCTCTCCTCATCTACCCCTTCATCCTTAACTAATATGATTCACAATGGGGGGTGGAGAAAGGAGTAACTTTGATCTCCTTGCAAATCTTCGGACTAAACTCTTATCTTAACAAGCCCTGATTACACCAAGGAAGTTTATGATTTTTATTTTTTCTTCTGAGAATAACATAGCTATAGTATTAATACAATGGAAGAATGAGGGTCATAATAAACCTATTGTCTTTTTAAGAAAATCCCTCAAGGATGCAGGGTTTAAGTGTACAGTATCCTGGAAAAATAGGCCTATGCTTTGATTAAGGAAAGGTCTTTCATTTTTTTAGAGAATGCATGTTGTAGACACAAAGAATTTCCTATGTGCACCATATTTAAGTTATGAATAGGAGATCACTTCTTGTATGTCACTAGAGCCAATGCACATAGTACAACCTTTAGATTGCATGTTGTAGTTCCCCAATCACTGACTAATCCTATTGTGGGCTAGGTATCTAAGCCCCCAGGTCTTGTAACAAGCTCTAGGAGGCTGAATAAACCTCTCAAGGCCAGTAATAGGCACAAGTGGTTGGGTATTCAAGCCCCCAAGGCCTATCGAGGGCCTATAATAGGCACTGGAGGCTTAGAGCCTCCCAAGGCTATTGGTAACAACTGGCTGAGTGATATTGGTAACAATTGGTTGTCAATGACCACTATCTCTCGACTATGATTGACTGGAAACCCACTTCACCACGAAACCCCTGGCCTCAAGCATGCCTCAAGACGCGATTTCCCTGTGCACTGGTAAGCCCAAGCCCTGCCTCAACCCGATTTCTCATCCGACCGTGATCCCTCCATCTCCATTTGGCATATATTTTTCAGCCCGCCCATATAAAAAATACCCCAAAGTATTTTTGTATTGTTACATTAAATAAAAAACCCTTTTCCCCTTAATATATAAGCAATATAATTTTTAGGTTTTCATGAATATTTAATACTGCAAAATGATTGAACGTGATATTATATTGTCTTCTAGTGAAGCCCCCGTGCTTCTAGCTATGTCTTCACATTTCAGAAATTCCTACTTTTGTGGAAACCCTAATTTTTAGGGCCAAAATTGAAACTGATCAGAATTGAATTATGATTGGATAGACAGATTCACCTTGCTGAGGAGAGTCAATCTATCATATTGCTTTTCCAAAATCGGTGGAGAGAAACCCTGGTTTCCGTCACTACACAATGTCTTCTTCTCAGGTTAACTCTGATACCATGTTAAATTTTGAGCATTAATTCAAGATACTCTAGGATCTTTACTGAGAGAATAACATGTACAATATATCAATGCATATCAATCATAGCAAGCATGTCAATCATCACATGAAGAAAACATAAGAGCCAATAGACACACAGAGTTTATGTGGGGAAAACCCTCAGGTAAAAAACCACACAACTTCCTTAGAGATAGATAGAGAAATAGTACAACCAAAGTACACAGAGATAGACTCCTCTTAGCAGCTGATCCTCCTCCTCACATGTGCGCCACTTTCTGGTTGAAGGAATAGTGAGTTCTGAGTGATCCAAATAGAGATCGGGATATCTCCATTTATACTTGTCCTAACTGCCCAATAAACTTATGGGGCCGAATTTTCTAGCTTAGTACAATAACCAATTATTAACTTAATGAGGTCCGACCCCACACATGGTGGTCTAAGAACCCATCGGCGAGTTACGACACTTGTCAATACAAATGACGACACTTATGTATAGAGGAATAATAACATCTCTATACGAGTACAATATACATAAATGAAATATATCGGTGAAATACATTCCGAAGATACATATACATCAACACTAGTATCTCACAAAATGAGCATGGAATGGATTGACTAGTATAACACATTGTTTACAAATCTATTTTCCTATTACCCAATTTCAACACTGCCATCAATATTCAGAACGCAATTGGGTTTAATGAGTAGGGAAATTTATGATGCATTTTTTTCATGTGTCTAGAAAACAACTAGGTTAAATCCTCATAAGCAAGCTATTGACCATTGTCTTGATGGAATGCATCAAAGTTTACTAATCACTTCAATGGAAACTTTGGGTTTGCATAGTAAAATGCGTGCAATGTTAATTTTTCAAGTTGAGTTCTGGTTGCATTCAAGCTTGTTAACTATACTATTATATGCATTTGTTGTTGCAATTTTCTAAATTTCATATAAATATAGTGCAATAGATGTTGCAATGTTGACATTTTCATTTACAATAAATTATCAAATACCAATTTTTGATTGACTACAAGAGTTTATACACACCATGGTTGGTGCGGACCATCCAAGCCATAGCTAGAGTTGGAATACCTAACAATTTTTGAGTAATGCTTGAATTCTAAATGTTATAAGAGTTAGTGAAATGCCTACACTTAGGATTTAACTAGTAAATTGTAGGATTAATTAACTAAAGTTTCTAGTGTACATTAGGAGCTATGGATTGATGTAATCTAAATAGAGTAATGTGGTCAAGCACACACAATTATTTGTAGAGATGAAAGTAACTAGCACGATTCTTGTTCCAAGTTAAACTAGTATTGCAAACAAATTAAGGTACAAGTTATACATGTAAATAAAAATATAGAATACATTGGTGTTATGGAAGTTTGGCCATAAAGTAAGCTATGACAACTTTTTTAATATAAAGGATAACTTGTATAAAAATGAAATAAATAGCAGGATGGATTGGAATTGAGATTACCTGACTACTTGGTGAGAGTTATAATTAATATAAGGTATTATTGTAATCGTTCAGATACCTAAATATAAAACTAATTGAAATTCAACTCGCTAGTGAGAATTGAAATATAGGAGATTATATATATATACCTTTTGGGTCACTATTTGAAGAGGTTGTACCCTTTATCATCATTATTCTACTTCGAGATTAGTTTCCTCCCTCCATGTTTGGCATATTCCACATTTATTTGTTGATTTGGGTAATTTGCATCATAGCAAATAGCATAAAGGTGGATTTATAAAGTACGGTTCTCATTTTGAAGAAAATGTTTTAGTAAGTTTATGGCTTATCCAATTTAGGGGTTGTATCTTTATATTGTCTCATGGGCATATGTGAAATCAAAATGGGGAAGAGGAATATAAAACAATTTACAATTAGTGACATTGTCATCATAAAAAATGTTGTCAGTATTCATAGAAGACAAGGTTCAAAGATCTTCGACAAACTATGTTGTAAAGAAGTGAAAGTTTTCGTTAACCTTTTCACAAGCATATAGTACATACATGTATTATTTTGGGACCAAAATAATCAAATTACATTAATAAATCAAATATGAAACTAATTTTATCTTCCACTAAACTTTAGTTTTTCTTACAATTTCTTTAGCTTTTCAGTTTTTCACATATTTAGTAGATGTCGATTAGAATATCCACCAAATGTCTACATCATGCCAATTCCTTCCCAATTGACAAAAGATTTTTCCTACAATTTAGGCCTCTAGCCATGAACATTCCTCAAACAACTTTTACATATGGCGACTCCCCTATTTATATGTGTGTAGCACGGGTTTTATATAGCAATTAACCTCTATGAATTTATTTTCCTCTATGTTCGCGGCGGCTACTTTTAGTTTAAAAAATAAAATTGGGTTGGTTTCGCTCAGGGATTACTTACATATTTGAATTTAGTAGGTGTCCATATTTTTTCCATTTATGTTCATGGATTTGGAATTAGTTTGCATCATAGAGAGATTATTGTATCACTTCTAAACTAGCAAGGAGTTTAAGAATTTGAAAGGAACAAGTATGTATCCATTGTTTTAGAATTTATGCTTTTGAGAACTATGAAGTTGTTACCCTTGAAATGGGATATGCATTTTCATGATTGGTATATGAAGTTGCTAGATACTCTTTCCCTCTTGCATATTTGGAACTTCCATTAGTGTTCCAATAGGTAGTTCGTTGGTATACCAGTATAATTCTGCCAATGGGACCAAATTCCCCTAGACAACCATCCATGTGAAGTAGTTCTGCTATTGTCTCCCCTCTTTGGAGACCTGACTCAGTGAATGGTTTTTTAAAATAGGAAATCATCTTTAGTTTTGTAGGCATTGGAGCCATCCACATTATCCTTGCAAGTAGTAAATTGTTAGTAAAAATGTATTAATTTCTTTCTCCTTGTTTTCATTAACCTTTTCTTTGAGAAGATCAGTTTCTTTGTCTCTACAATTGGATGATGTTCCTTGGGTTTCCGAAATAAAATATATGTACCCCTTCCTTTTTGTTGAATACTTTACCTTCACCCATATTTTTTCCTTAGTTTTTTCAAGAGGAGCATCTTCTTGAATGTTTTCCATTTCACTCAATCGTTTTTTTTCCTGGATTCCTAAGGAAATTGGAAGTGTGAATTCCATGTTTCTATAATTATGGGTCAATTTTTTTAATAATATGCCACTTTACAGTGAACTCACATAAATGGTGCCAATTTCTTGAATAGATATAATCTTCCTCGTTCCATAGACTAGCTTAGTTCCTTGTCAATGTTGTTATTATTAACACCAATGTAGTTGATTTTGCGCCCTTGTAAGATATAAATTTTTGTAGATTTGTTAATTAACATAGATCACATTAATAAGGGAATGCAAAACATAGAATATGGATCAATGTCGAAGGTTGACAACAAATGAACACCATGCATATACTGAGAGAATAGCCAATGAGAAGGGTCTCGATAGATATCTGTGTCCATGTAATAATTGTCTTGGTGGAAAGCTTAAAAATAGAAGTGTGATTTATCGACATATGATAAGAGATAAGGCATAGTGGTATAAGCCCTTGGGATCACAATTATTATGAAGATAAATGATATAATTGCATAATGTGAGAGATGAAGAGACACCAAAAGGAGATGAAGTAGAAACAAACATAGATTAAGAGGCAACAATGTTAGATGAAAGGTTTGAAGTTGATAGAATGTTGAATGAGGATCTAAACGATTAATGGGCCAAGTTGATGCAGGATTCTTCAATACTTGTGTATGCTAATTGCAAGTTAGGTCATTTGACAACAATCCTTCAAATTCTTAACTTGCAAGTGGTGCATGGTTGGACAAATGAGAGTGTAAATGAGTTATTAGCATCATTAAATTAGTTTTTAGCATGTGACTCCAAATTTCCAACAAAATGAATTCAATGTAAAAATAAAACCACTAAGTTAAGCTTAGAGTATGAAAACATGGGGTGAAACCATTTTGAGATCAAAGTACTAAATGTTAAACATGGCAAGTGTTTTTAAAAAATTATGACTTGCCTCCATGGTTAGCCACTAAACTATTTTTTAAGCTATCATTGATTATACAAGGAAAGAAAGGTGTGACTTACGATACAATGGGTTTTTATTTAGAGCCATTACATGATTAGCTAATGGAATTGTGGAAATGAATTGAAGCAATTCAATTATTTAGGGATGGTAATTCTGAATCAAATTCACTTTAAGAACTTCCTTATTGTTTACGATTCACGATATTCCAACATATGGCACACTGATTGGTCTCACTATTCATGGATACCATGGATGTCCTACTTGCAAATTTAAGGATTTTGTGGGGGGAGCTCAAGAAGTTTGCATAAGTATATTTATTGTGGACGTCATTCTTACCTTAAAATGGATCATCGATATCATCGACAAAAAAGGTGTTTCAATTTTAAGGAAGTGAATTGTGAAGCACCATTTCCAATAACGAGTGAAAACGTTATTGAGAGTGTAAGGCCCCAATAGGCCTTAAGAACACCATTATTTAGAAAAACAATTATTTTGTACAATAACTTAAGATCAACTCAATACTATGAGAAATTTTTAGATCTAAAACAATCACTAAGATATCATAACAAAAATCAAATGACATAAGGAGAAGACATACCTGAATATGATGAGTAATGGAAAGAATGTACCTCTAAAGCTACTTAAGCAATGAGGGAAAACAATGTGTGGGTGACGACTCTCCACCCAAGCAACCCCTCCATGAGACACCAAGATCCTGTCGACCCCTAACCAATAAACCATAGCGATATTTGTTCTCTTCCGTTCCATAACCATAATCATACCTACCTTCCTTCAAAGCTAAAAAGAATGAATGCCCTCCTACTCCAATCCTACTCCATTTTATAGGTTTTTCTCATTTACTTTGGAATTTTATTTTATTTATTTATTATTTAATATTCTTAGTCATAGTTATCCTATTCATGGTGATAATAATTCCTTATTAAATATTTATTTTAATATTTGATTTATTTTTCCTATACTTTTATTTATAATTAATTTAATAGTATTTTTCGGTTGTTACATACTCCCCTACTTCAAGGGACTTGGTCTCGAAGTTACATCTTACTTACATATATTATAGTAATATTGTACAAGTGACAGTCACTCTTGTGACCACTACGAGAAATTCTTTATATGTACTAATAATAATAATAGTAATTTATATTATTACATGTTCTTAATTCTTCTTATTAATTCATATTTTTATCAATTAATGTTATTAGGTTTCTTTATTATATTTATGTATAGTTTACTTCCTCCCTTACACACCCTTGCCCTCAGAATCATACCATTTGATCAACCTTCATAAACCTCCACATGAGACTCGAGATGGTCCTGCTTGCCATGGCACGGGCGTCTAGTGCAACATGATCCCAAAATACTGCAGCCTTAGCCACCCTCCCCTTCGTGTTTGTCGACCTTAAAGGTCTCATCTCAGTTAGGCCAAGCATCTCACACTGCTCCCCTATACTACTAGGCATCTCGTAAGGCTAGCCCAACTTCCTTCCTATCATATGTTATGGTCATATTTAGTGTTTTAGTTTGGTAATTTTGATCATATTCTACTTGGGAGAAGGATTTAATCATGTTCAAATATTTATAATTAATTGCACAATGCAAATAAGAATGATATTCTTTGCTACTAACCTTGCTAAACCATATTTTACTATTAATCTTATTAAATCATATATTATTACAAATTATTAATCTAGTCAAAACCACTATTCACATAGTGGTGGTCATTAAGAAAAAGGAGATTTAAAACATTTAAAACCATGGAAATGGAAAATATTATTAAAAACCATTTAGTCAAAACAAAATTTTACGTGGTCAAGTTACCAAACCACCATTTGCATGGTCATGGTCATTTAAAAACGGGGAGGTTTAAAACATTTAAAGCCATTTCCACCTAAAAATTTATTAAAAAAATATTAAAACCCATTTTCATGGCAAAATTTATGGAAGTGGAATTATTTTATTGTCTATCCAACTTATAAATTGGGTTAAGATGCATGTATAAATTAATGCTTTGGTGATTCATTTTAGCGCTAAGTTTGTTTAAGGCATTCTGAAGCTTTGGCCAAGGGGATTTATGGTATTGTTTATCTCGCTAAGGGTTACCACTGCAATACCTTCTGGATCTGAACGATGGAAACCTGCGTTGAGATTTATGATGACAAGCGCGAGGACAAGAGCGTGGAAAGTAATCACTGTCATGTTTTTGACAGAGGATTATGCACCAGAAAGAATCAGCATGGTAGCTGCAGCGACCCAAAGATATTTGAGCAAACGGAGGCAGTCCCATCCCAACCGTATCAGACGCAAATTAATAACGCTGTAACGGAACCAATCGATAATGTTATGAAGAAACGGCGCCGTGATGGATCCACCGACTGCCCATTCGATGGACTCGCTGTACCCTATGAGACTCAAATCGATAATGCTATCAAGAGACGCCGCTGTGATGGATCCACGGACTGCCCATTCGATCGACTCCCCGATGATATTCTGCATGAAATTCTGTCTCGCCTCTCTATCACCGAGCTCTTAAGGGTTGGGCGAACTTGTGTCTCTTGGCACCGCATTATTTCGTCCTGCAGCATCTTTCATCGACTGTACGACGAAAGAAACGACGAGTCATGGATTGCTCTCACCAGCGATCACTATATCCCCCATGACTTTTGCTTATTGAACAACAACTCTAGCAAGTGGTACTTTTTCCACTCTAAGTATCAGGAGGATCAGACTAGATCTTGGCTTCTTCAGGGAGCTGCCGACGGTCTGTTGCTTTTCGTAGGCAATGACGGCAAAATGTTGGTTGTTAATGCCTTAACAAGATGTCTACGACTGCTGCCCGATACACAGGTCACCCCGCGTCTTTGTCTGGAGTCGTGCATGAAGAAAAAAGTATGGGCGAGCGACTCAATTAGTACACCTATGACTGTGCAGCCGTCCCTGTCCATCAACATAGTTGTAGACGACGGTGGTAAAACATTCAGAGTGATCGTTTGGGGAGAACTGAGAACAAATCAGGTGCATGCCCTTGTTTACAGCTCCGCAACAGACAAATGGAGCGTAAGACTGTGTTCAAATATCAGCTCCAGATTTTTCAGGCGGCCGTTCCACGCCACTGTAGATGGCAACAACATCGTCTACAGTTCAATGCAACGGTCTGTGCTCGCTAATTATGACATAGAAACTGGATTGTTCAACGTTAACCGAATAATAATGCAACTGCGCCAGTTGGTATTAGGCATGATAGTGGACCGCATCCAGTACATTAAGATGTTGGTTTACAAGGGTCGAACATTTCTGTTAAGTATCTTCGTCGGCCGTGATATTAATCCCTTTATAGAGCAGTCCCGCGGTTTAATGGGCTTATGGCTGGCGAATCCCACCAAGGGGCAATGGGAGCTTTTGACTAGACACGAGTTACAAATTCCATCAGATGAGGTAGCAGCGGCCTATGACGGAAAGGACAGCGTCACAATTATTCCAAAGATGCAGGGATCTAAGATGTTATCCCTGAATTTGGATACCAAAGAGTGGAGGGTTTTGGCTGCAGATACCCAAGCCTGGAAGTTGCCTGATGAAAATGCTGAAAATGCAGCACAACAACAGATAGCCTTTTTAGCAGCAGGTTTGAGGGCTTTTCATTTTAAATTAAAATTTTGCACAGCCTAATGATGTAATTGAGCCAGGCTCAGATTGCATGGTTTTTCTCTGAAAGCTAAGTTTTAAGGTTAAGCTGGGCTAAGCCCTAAGCTTGATGATATTATGAAATCCTCCTCAGAAACAAGTCTCTCATTGTTGGGTTTGTTGTTTTGTGTCTTACCTTTGCTTTTTCATTTATTGTAATCTAATCTTCATTGTGTGTAACTTGTTCTCCAAAATTGCGACTTTATTGGTTATTTGTTTTTAAATGTTGTTTTCAAAGATGCAAATTTGTTATCAAGCATGGCATATAGTTCAGTTTGAAGTTTAGGATTTCCTTCTTCTCTAAGTTTTTTTATAGACTTGATATAATCATAAAAAATCTGTACGATAGCTGTGCTAGCTCTCCTTTTGGCAGTCTTTGGTAAATGGGTGACCTATCTATACTTCTAGGATAAAAACTAATTTTAAATATAAAAAATAAAATGATAAAAGATGTCGTAATGAAAAAGCCCATCTTAAAAAGATGGTGTGAAAATGCTCCATTAAAATGCCTAAGTAAAAATGCCCTAGTTTCTCAAGATACATCACCAATCCTTCTTGCTTTACTATCTTTTTCTCCATATGAAAATTAAGATATTCATTGTTCAATTTCCTAACACATGCTACCCTTAAGATGCTACTTTTATTTCTTGTACCGTGTCCTCATCTACCCCTTGATCCTTAACTAATATGATTAACAATGGGGGGTGGAGAAATTAGTAACTTTGGTCCCCTTGCAAATCCTAATATTATATTAAGTGCATATCAAAGATCATTTGCCATTTTCTCAACTTTTCTGCCTAGTTTCTCAAGACACATCACCAATCCTTCTTGCTTTACTATCTTTTTCTCCATATGAAAATTAAGATATTCATTGTTCAATTTCCTAATACATGCCCTCCAACTAGTTGGATAGATTCCTTGAAATTTTCCTTATATCACTTAGTATATCAGTAGAGTTGCCTCCAAAACCATAATTGTTGGCCATTACAACATGAGAATTCAATATCTATAGTTTCCTCAACCTCTCTTTAGATCCAGCTAAGATGTGACTCAACAAAAACTTATAGAAGGAGGATTGTCTATTTGTTTCTCATAAATTCTCAACGTAAAGTTCTCATTAAAAAAAGAGGATTAGAGCGGATTACTCAAAATAGAGAGGATTAGATTAAAAATATATTAATAGGATAAGGTTACTTAAGTGATTGATCAACAATGATAAAAAAAATATTTAAAAAAAAAAGTCTAAAAACACTATTATTTTGGTTGGAATTCAATGATATTTGTTTTTAACAAATCTGAAACCCAAGGGCACCCATATTCTGTGAATTCTGTGCGAGAAACCCTCAAAATCATGCGAGAAAAATACACCAAGAAGAATTAAAATATTTGGAAAATATAATTAAAGAATAAAAATAAAATATGCACATAATACACTAATATAATTAACAAATTTGCATATAATACATTAATATAATTAATAATGATGTCAATGGGGTTTATAAGTGGTTGTAGGATAGTGGTTGTAGGATGGAATATTATCCTGCACGTCTCAGTAAGTAAAATGTGCTCACTGATTTTTCTCTTGAAACTAATAATAATACAAATTATATAAAAAAAACTTAGTGACAATAAAGTTGATGAACATATTTTCCAATAATGTGTGTAGAATAATGATGAACATGAGTTAGGAATTTGATATGATCAACAATTCACAATGGAGATCTAAAAAAACAACTATCCTCCCTTTTTAGGTGTCTTAGTCACTCTTTAATACAATGGCTTTCTTTCTCACCAAGTTGATTGTAAAATGGATCACACTAATGGAACACGGGCATAGATCCATCTTAACTCTCGCTCTATCAAGGGCTGATATGGATCAAATCTCTTTAGGAATTCTAGGACTCTAAAAGAGGGTTTGCACCTCAAGGGATTTGTTCCCTAGACTCAGTGCTTGATAGAGTGTTAAGATGGATCTATGTTGGTTTATTAAAGTTGGTTTCTTATATTTTGTTCTCCTTTGTATGCCCATATGTACTCTACCCTTTTTAATAAACCCTCACTCTATACTTTACTTCTATTTCTCCATCTCTTTATTCCAATATTCTCACATTTTTCTCTATTAAGTTTTTTATAATAATAATAATAATAATAATCTATTTTCATGGCTATAATGACTTTCATAAATTCATGGCTATAATGAATTTGTCTCTCTCTCACACACACATGATCATAACTTTGTGGCTATAATGACTTTCATATAATTTTCAATGTGGTTCATGGCTCTAGAAATCGCTATTTCCACACATAAAAGCCAAGGGAGCCCACCCGAAGGGAATCCATCTCTATTGGCATTACCCTGATGCCTAGCCTCGGAGGACCCACACAATTGAGCCCTCGACCTCGACATTGTACCACCTTGGTCCCAAAAGATCCAACCAAGTGAGCTACCCTTGAGGGCTTCTGATGATATATATATATATATGACTCAAATTTGCCTCAATATATCCTTATTACAAACTATAAGACGTTTTGTCTTAAAACATTTGAAATCTATACTGCTTGAATAAAAGTACTAGATAAAAAAACACAACTAAGAATAGGAAACCATGTTATTCTTGGGCAAGAAAATTCCCATTGTTAGCCTCTTCCATAAAATGTCCTCCATCCTAGGTCCATGGTCATGTGGGGTTCTTTGCTTCCCTTATGATGGTACTCCTATTTCTTGTAAAGTGTCCTCATCTACCCCTTGATCCTTAACTAATCCAATTGACAATGGGGGGTGGAGCAACTAGTAACTTTGATGTCCTTGCAAATCCTAATATTATATTAAGTGCATATCAAAGATCATTTTTCAGTTTCTCAACTTTTTTGCCTAGTTTCTCAAGATACATCACCAATCCTTCTTGCTTTACTATCTTTTTCTCTATATGAAAATTAAGATATTCATTGCTCAATTTCCTAACACATGATACCCTTATGATGCTAGTTTTATTTCTTGTACCCTCTCCTCATCTACCCCTTCATCCTTAACTAATATGATTCACAATGGGGGGTGGAGAAAGTAGTAACTTTGATCTCCTTGCAAATCTTCGGACTAAACTCTTATCTTAACAAGCCCTGATTACACCAAGGAAGTTTATGATTTTTATTTTTTCTTCTGAGAATAACATAGCTATAGTATTAATACAATGGAAGAATGAGAGTCATAATAAACCTATTGTCTTTTTAAGAAAATCCCTCAAGGATGCAGGGTTTAAGTGTACAGTATCCTGGAAAAATAGGCCTATGCTTTGATTAAGGAAAGGTCTTTCATTTTTTTAGAGAATGCATGTTGTAGACACAAAGAATTTCCTATGTGCCCCATATTTAAGTTATGAATAGGAGATCACTTCTTGTATGTCACTAGAGCCAATGCACATAGTACAACCTTTAGATTGCATGTTGTAGTTCCCCAATCACTGACTAATCCTATTGTGGGCTAGGTATCTAAGCCCCCAGGTCTTGTAACAAGCTCTAGGAGGCTGAATAAACCTCTCAAGGCCTGTAATAGGCACAAGGGGTTGGGTATTCAAGCCCCCAAGGCCTATCGAGGGCCTATAATAGGCCCTGGAGGCTTAGCGCCTCCCAAGGCTATTGGTAACAACTGGCTGAGTGATATTGGTAACAATTGGTTGTCAATGACCACTATCTCTCGACTATGATTGACTGGAAACCCACTTCACCATGAAACCCCTGGCCTCAAGCATGCCTCAAGACGCGATTTCCCTGCGCACTGGTAAGCCCAAGCCTTGCCTCAACCCGATTTCTCATCCGGCCGTGATCCCTCCATCTCCATTTGGCATATATTTTTCAGCCCGCCCATATAAAAAATACCCCAAAGTATTTTTGTATTGTTACATTAAATAAAAAACCCTTTTCCCCTTAATATATAAGCAATATAATTTTTAGGTTTTCATGAATATTTAATACTGCAAAATGATTGAACGTGATATTATATTGTCTTCTAGTGAAGCCCCCGTGCTTCTAGCTATGTCTTCACATTTCAGAAATTCCTACTTTTGTGGAAACCCTAATTTTTAGGGCCAAAATTGAAAGTGATCAGAATTGAATTATGATTGGATAGACAGATTCACCTTGCTGAGGAAAGTCAATCTATCATATTGCTTTTCCGAAATCGGTGGAGAGAAACCCTGGTTTCCGTCACTACACAATGTCTTCTTCTGAGGTTAGCTCTGATACCATGTTAAATTTTGAGCATTAATTCAAGATACTCTAGGATCTTTACTGAGAGAATAACATGTACAGTATATCAATGCATATCAATCATAGCAAGCATGTCAATCATCACATGAAGAAAACATAAGAGGCAATAGACACACAGAGTTTATGTGGGGAAAAGCCTCAGGTAAAAAACCACACAACTTCCTCAGAGATAGATAGAGAAATAATACAACCAAAGTACACAGAGATAGACTCCTCTTAGCAGTTGATCCTCCTCCTCACATGTGCGCCACTTTCTGGTTGAAGGAAGAGTGAGTTCTGAGTGATCCAAATAGAGATCGGGATATCTCCATTTATACTTGTCCTAACTGCCCAATAAACTTATGGGGCCGAATTTTCTAGCTTAGTACAATAACCAATTATTAACTTAATGAGGTCCGACCCCACACATGGTGGTCTAAGAACCCATCGGCGAGTTACGACACTTGTCAATACAAATGACGACACTTATGTATAGAGGAATAATAACATCTCTATAAGAGTACAATATACATAAATGAAATATATCGGTGAAATACATTCCGAAGATACATATACATCAACACTAGTATCTCACAAAATGAGCATGGAATGGATTGACTAGTATAACACATTGTTTACAAATCTATTTTCCTATTACCCAATTTCAACACTGCCATCAATATTCAGAACGCAATTGGGTTTAATGAGTAGGGAAATTTATGATGCATTTTTTTCATGTGTCTAGAAAACAACTAGGTTAAATCCTCATAAGCAAGCTATTGACCATTGTCTTGATGGAATGCATCAAAGTTTACTAATCACTTCAATGGAAACTTTGGGTTTGCATAGTAAAATGCGTGCAATGTTAATTTTTCAAGTTGAGTTCTGGTTGCATTCAAGCTTGTTAACTATACTATTATATGCATTTGTTGTTGGAATTTTCTAAATTTCATATAAATATAGTGCAATAGGAGTTGCAATGTTGACATTTTCATTTACAATAAATTATCAAATACCAATTTTTGATTGACTACAAGAGTTTATACACACCATGGTTGGTGCGGACCATCCAAGCCATAGCTAGAGTTGGAATACCTAACAATTTTTGAGTAATGCTTGATTTCTAAATGTTATAAGAGTTAGTGAAATGCCTACACTTAGGATTTAACTAGTAAATTGTAGGAGTAATTAACTAAAGTTTCTAGTGTACATTAGGAGCTATGGATTGATGTAATCTAAATAGAGTAATGTGGTCAAGCACACACAATTATTTGTAGAGATGAAAGTAACTAGCACGATTCTTGTTCCAAGTTAAACTAGTATTGCAAACAAATTAAGGTACAAGTTATACATGTAAATAAAAATATAGAATACATTGGTGTTATGGAAGTTTGGCCATAAAGTAAGCTATGACAACTTTTTTAATATAAAGGATAACTTGTATAAAAATGAAATAAATAGCAGGATGGATTGGAATTGAGATTACCTGACTACTTGGTGAGAGTTATAATTAATATAAGGTATTATTGTAATCGTTCAGATACCTAAATATAAAACTAATTGAAATTCAACTCGCTAGTGAGAATTGAAATATAGGAGATTATATATATATACCTTTTGGGTCACTATTTGAAGAGGTTGTACCCTTTATCATCATTATTCTACTTCGAGATTAGACTCCTCCCTCCATGTTTGGCATATTCCACATTTATTTGTTGATTTGGGTAATTTGCATCATAGCAAATAGCATAAAGGTGGATTTATAAAGTACGGTTCTCATTTTCAAGAAAATGTTTTAGTAAGTTTATGGCTTATCCAATTTAGGGGTTGTATCTTTATATTGTCTCATGGGCATATGTGAAATCATGGGTATATGTGAAATCAAAATGGGGAAGAGGAATATAAAACAATTTACAATTAGTGACATTGTCATCATAAAAAATGTTGTCAGTATTCATAGAAGACAAGGTTCAAAGATCTTCGACAAACTATTTTGTAAAGAAGTGAAAGTTTTCGTTAACCATTTCACAAGCATATAGTACATACATGTATTATTTTGGGACCAAAATAATCAAATTACATTAATAAATCAAATATGAAACTAATTTTATCTTCCACTAAACTTTAGTTTTTCTTACAATTTCTTTAGCTTTTCAGTTTTTCACCTATTTAGTATATGTCGATTAGAATATCCACCAAATGTCTACATCATGCCAATTCCTTCCCAATTGACAAAAGATTTTTCCTACAATTTAGGCCTCTAGCCATGAACATTCCTCAAACAACTTTTCCATATGGCGACTCCCCTATTTATATGTGTGTAGCACGGGTTTTATATAGCAATTAACCTCTATGAATTTATTTTCCTCTATGTCCGCGGCGGCTACTTTTAGTTTAAAAAATAAAATTGGGTTGGTTTTGCTCAGGGCTTACTTACATATTTGAATTTAGTAGGTGTCCATATTTTTTCCATTTATGTTCATGGATTTGGAATTAGTTTGCATCATAGAGAGATTATTGTATCACTTCTAAACTAGCAAGGAGTTTAGGAATTTGAAAGGAACAAGTATGTATCCATTGTTTTAGAATTTATGCTTTTGAGAACTATGAAGTTGTTACCCTTGAAATGGGATATGCATTTTCATGATTGGTATATGAAGTTGCTAGATACTCTTTCCCTCTTGCATATTTGGAACTTCCATTAGTGTTCCAATAGGTAGTTCGTTGGTATACCAGTATAATTCTGCCAATGGGACCAAATTCCCCTAGACAACCATCCATGTGAAGTAGTTCTGCTATTGTCTCCCCTCTTTGGAGACCTGACTCAGTGAATGGTTTTTTAAAATAGGAAATCATCTTTAGTTTTGTAGGCATTGGAGCCATCCACATTATCCTTGCAAGTAGTAAATTGTTAGTAAAAATGTATTAATTTCTTTCTCCTTGTTTTCATTAACCTTTTCTTTGAGAAGATCAGTTTCTTTGTCTCTACAATTGGATGATGTTCCTTGGGTTTCCGAAATAAAATATATGTACCCCTTCCTTTTTGTTGAATACTTTACCTTCACCCATATTTTTTCCTTAGTTTTTTCAAGAGGAGCATCTTCTTGAATGTTTTCCATTTCACTCAATCGTTTTTTTTCCTGGATTCCTAAGGAAATTGGAAGTGTGAATTCCATGTTTCTATAATTATGGGTCAATTTTTTTAATAATATGCCACTTTACAGTGAACTCACATAAATGGTGCCAATTTCTTGAATAGATATAATCTTCCTCGTTCCATAGACTAGCTTAGTTCCTTGTCAATGTTGTTATTATTAACACCAATGTAGTTGATTTTGCGCCCTTGTAAGATATAAATTTTTTTAGATTTGTTAATTAACATAGATCACATTAATATGGGAATGCAAAACATAGAATATGGATCAATGTCGAAGGTTGACAACAAATGAACACCATGCATATACTGAGAGAATAGCCAATGAGAAGGGTCTCGATAGATATCTATGTCCATGTAATAATTGTCTTGGTGGAAAGCTTAAAAATAGAAGTGTGATTTATCGACATATGATAAGAGATAAGGCATAGTGGTATAAGCCCTTGGGATCACAATTATTATGAAGATAAATGATATAATTGCATAATGTGAGAGATGAAGAGACACCAAAAGGAGATGAAGTAGAAACAAACATAGATTAAGAGGCAACAATGTTAGATGAAAGGTTTGAAGTTGATAGAATGTTGAATGAGGATCTAAACGATGAATGGGCCAAGTTGATGCAGGATTCTTCAATACTTGTGTATGCTAATTGCAAGTTAGGTCATTTGACAACAATCCTTCAAATTCTTAACTTGCAAGTGGTGCATGGTTGGACAAATGAGAGTGTAAATGAGTTATTAGCATCATTAAATTAGTTTTTAGCATGTGACTCCACATTTCCAACAAAATGAATTCAATGTAAAAATAAAACCACTAAGTTAAGCTTAGGGTATGAAAACATGGGGTGAAACCATTTTGAGATCAAAGTACTAAATGTTAAACATGGCAAGTGTTTTTAAAAAATTATGACTTGCCTCCATGGTTAGCCACTAAACTATTTTTTAAGCTATCATTGATTATACAAGGAAAGAAAGGTGTGACTTACGATACAATGGGTTTTTATTTAGAGCCATTACATGATTAGCTAATGGAATTGTGGAAATGAATTGAAGCAATTCAATTATTTAGGGATGGTAATTCTGAATCAAATTCACTTTAAGAACTTCCTTATTGTTTACGATTCACGATATTCCGACATATGGCACATTGATTGGTCTCACTATTCATGGATACCATGGATGTCCTACTTGCAAATTTAAGGATTTTGTGGGGGGAGCTCAAGAAGTTTGCATAAGTATATTTATTGTGGACGTCATTCTTACCTTAAAATGGATCATCGATATCATCGACAGAAAAGGTGTTTCAATTTTAAGGAAGTGAATTGTGAAGCACCATTTCCAATAACGAGTGAAAATGTTATTGAGAGTGTAAGGCCCCAATAGGCCTTAAGAACACCATTATTTAGAAAAACAATTATTTTGTACAATAACTTAAGATCAACTCAATACTATGAGAAATTTTTAGATCTAAAACAATCACTAAGATATCATAACAAAAATCAAATGACATAAGGAGAAGACATACCTGAATATGATGAGTAATGGAAAGAATGTACCTCTAAAGCTACTTAAGCAATGAGGGAAAACAATGTGTGGGTGACGACTCTCCACCCAACCAACCCCTCCATGAGACACCAAGATCCTGTCGACCCCTAACCAATAAACCATAGCGATATTTGTTCTCTTCCGTTCCATAACCATAATCATACCTACCTTCCTTCAAAGCTAAAAAGAATGAATGCCCTCCTACTCCAATCCTACTCCATTTCATAGGTTTTTCTCATTTACTTTGGAATTTTATTTTATTTATTTATTATTTAATATTCTTAGTCATAGTTATCCTATTCATGGTGATAATAATTCCTTATTAAATATTTATTTTAATATTTGATTTATTTTTCCTATACTTTTATTTATAATTAATTTAATAGTATTTTTCGGTTGTTACATACTCCCCTACTTCAAGGGACTTGGTCTCGAAGTTACATCTTACTTACATATATTATAGTAATATTGTACAAGTGAGAGTCACTCTTGTGACCACTACGAGAAATTCTTTATATGTACTAATAATAATAATAGTAATTTATATTATTAGATGTTCTTAATTCTTCTTATTAATTCATATTTTTATCAATTAATGTTATTAGGTTTCTTTATTATATTTATGTATAGTTTACTTCCTCCCTTACACACCCTTGCCCTCAGCATCATACCATTTGATCAACCTTCATAAACCTCCACATGAGACTCGAGATGGTCCCGCTTGCCATGGCACGATCGTCTAGTGCAACATGATCCCACAATACTGCAGCCTTAGCCACCCTCCCCTTCGTGTTTGTCGACCTTAAAGGTCTCATCTCAGTTAGGCCAAGCATCTCACACTGCTCCCCTATACTACTAGGCATCTCGTAAGGCTAGCCCAACTTCCTTCCTATCATATGTTATGGTCATATTTAGTGTTTTAGTTTGGTAATTTTGATCATATTCTACTCGGGAGAAGGATTTAATCATGTTCAAATATTTATAATTAATTGCACAATGCAAATAAGAATGATATTATTTGCTACTAACCTTGCTAAACCATATTTTACTATTAATCTTATTAAATCATATATTATTACAAATTATTAATCTAGTCAAAACCACTATTCACATAGTGGTGGTCATTAAGAAAAAGGAGATTTAAAACATTTAAAACCATGGAAATGGAAAATATTATTAAAAACCATTTAGTCAAAACAAAATTTTACGTGGTCAAGTTACCAAACCACCATTTGCATGGTCATGGTCATTTAAAAACGGGGAGGTTTAAAACATTTAAAGCCATTTCCACCTAAAAATTTATTAAAAAATTATTAAAACCCATTTTCATGGCAAAATTTATGGAAGTGGAATTATTTTATTGTCTATCCAACTTATAAATTGGGTTAAGATGCATGTATAAATTAATGCTTTGGTGATTCATTTTAGCGCTAAGTTTGTTTAAGGCATTCTGAAGCTTTGGCCAAGGGGATTTATGGTATTGTTTATCTCGCTAAGGGTGACCACTGCAATACCTTCTGGATCTGAACGATGGAAACCTGCGTTGAGATTTATGATGACAAGCGCGAGGACAAGAGCGTGGAAAGTAATCACTGTCATGTTTTTGACAGAGGATTATGCACCAGAAAGAATCAGCATGGTAGCTGCAGCGACCCAAAGATATTTGAGCAAACGGAGGCAGTCCCATCCCAACCGTATCAGACGCAAATTAATAACGCTGTAACGGAACAAATCGATAATGCTATGAAGAAACGGCGCCGTGATGGATCCACCGACTGCCCATTCGATGGACTCGCTGTACCCTATGAGACTCAAATCGATAATGCTATCAAGAGACGCCGCTGTGATGGATCCACGGACTGCCCATTCGATCGACTCCCCGATGATATTCTGCATGAAATTCTGTCTCGCCTCTCTATCACCGAGCTCTTAAGGGTTGGGCGAACTTGTGTCTCTTGGCACCGCATTATTTCGTCCTGCAGCATCTTTCATCGACTGTACGACGAAAGAAACGACGAGTCATGGATTGCTCTCACCAGCGATCACTATATCCCCCATGACTTTTCCTTATTGAACAACAACTCTAGCAAGTGGTACTTTTTCCACTCTAAGTATCAGGAGGATCAGACTAGATCTTGGCTTCTTCAGGGAGCTGCCGACGGTCTGTTGCTTTTCGTAGGCAATGGCGGCAAAATGTTGGTTGCTAATGCCTTAACAAGATGTCTACGACTGCTGCCCGATACACAGGTCACCCCGCGTCTTTGTCTGGAGTCGTGCATGAAGAAAAAAGTATGGGCGAGCGACTCAATTAGTACACCTATGACTGTGCAGCCGTCCCTGTCCATCAACATAGTTGTAGACGACGGTGGTAAAACATTCAGAGTGATCGTTTGGGGAGAACTGAGAACAAATCAGGTGCATGCCCTTGTTTACAGCTCCGCAACAGACAAATGGAGCGTAAGACTGTGTTCAAATATCAGCTCCAGATTTTTCAGGCGGCCGTTCCACGCCACTGTAGATGGCAACAACATCGTCTACAGTTCAATGCAACGGTCTGTGCTCGCTAATTATGACATAGAAACTGGATTGTTCAACGTTAACCGAATAATAATGCAACTGCGCCAGTTGGTATTAGGCATGATAGTGGACCGCATCCAGTACATTAAGATGTTGGTTTACAAGGGTCGAACATTTCTGTTAAGTATCTTCGTCGGCCGTGATATTAATCCCTTTATAGAGCAGTCCCGCGGTTTAATGGGCTTCTGGCTGGCGAATCCCACCAAGGGGCAATGGGAGCTTTTGACTAGACACGAGTTACAAATTCCATCAGATGAGGTAGCAGCGGCCTATGACGGAAAGGACAGCGTCACAATTATTCCAAAGATGCAGGGATCTAAGATGTTATCCCTGAATTTGGATACCAAAGAGTGGAGGGTTTTGGCTGCAGATACCCAAGCCTGGAAGTTGCCTGATGAAAATGCTGAAAATGCAGCACAACAACAGATAGCCTTTTTAGCAGTAGGTTTGAGGGCTTTTCATTTTAAATTAAAATTTTGCACAGCCTAATGATGTAATTGAGCCAGGCTCAGATTGCATGGTTTTTCTCTGAAAGCTAAGTTTTAAGGTTAAGCTGGGCTAAGCCCTAAGCTTGATGATATTATGAAATCCTCCTCAGAAACAAGTCTCTCATTGTTGGGTTTGTTGTTTTGTGTCTTACCTTTGCTTTTTCATTTATTGTAATCTAATCTTCATTGTGTGTAACTTGTTCTCCAAAATTGCGACTTTATTGGTTATTTGTTTTTAAATGTTGTCTTCAAAGATGCAAATTTGTTATCAAGCATGGCATATAGTTCAGTTTGAAGTTTAGGATTTCCTTCTTCTCTAAGTTTTTTTATAGACTTGATATAGCTGTGCTAGCTCTCCTTTTGGTAGTCTTTGGTAAATGGGTGACCTATCTATACTTCTAGGATAAAAACTAATTTTAAATATAAAAAATAAAATGATAAAAGATGTCGTAATGAAAAAGCCCATCTTAAAAAGATGGTGTGAAAATGCTCCATTAAAATGCCTAAGTAAAAATGCCCTAGTTTCTCAAGATACATCACCAATCCTTCTTACTTTACTATATTTTTCTCCATATGAAAATTAAGATATTCATTGTTCAATTTCCTAACACATGCTACCCTTAAGATGCTACTTTTATTTCTTGTACCGTGTCCTCATCTACCCCTTGATCCTTAACTAATATGATTAACAATGGGGGGTGGAGAAATTAGTAACTTTGGTCCCCTTGCAAATCCTAATATTATATTAAGTGCATATCAAAGATCATTTGCCATTTTCTCAACTTTTCTGCCTAGTTTCTCAAGACACATCACCAATCCTTCTTGCTTTACTATCTTTTTCTCCATATGAAAATTAAGATATTCATTGTTCAATTTCCTAATACATGCCCTCCAACTAGTTGGATAGATTCCTTGAAATTTTCCTTATATCACTTAGTATATCAGTAGAGTTGCCTCCAAAACCATAATTGTTGGCCATTACAACATGAGAATTCAATATCTATAGTTTCCTCAACCTCTCTTTAGATCCAGCTAAGATGTGACTCAACAAAAACTTATAGAAGGAGGATTGTCTATTTGTTTCTCATAAATACTCAACGTAAAGTTCTCATTAAAAAAAGAGGATTAGAGCGGATTACTCAAAATAGAGAGGATTAGATTAAAAATATATTAATAGGATAAGGTTACTTAAGTGATTGATCAACAATGATAAAAAAATATTTAAAAAAAAAAGTCTAAAAACACTATTATTTTGGTTGGAATTCAATGATATTTGTTTTTAACAAATCTGAAACCCGAGGGCACCCATATTCTGTGAAATCTGTGCGAGAAACCCTCAAAATCATGCGAGAAAAATACACCAAGAAGAATTAAAATATTTGGAAAATATAATTAAAGAATAAAAATAAAATATGCACATAATACACTAATATAATTAACAAATTTGCATATAATACATTAATATAATTAATAATGATGTCAATGGGGTTTATAAGTGGTTGTAGGATAGTGGTTGTAGGATGGAATATTATCCTGCACGTCTCAGTAAGTAAAATGTGCTCACTGATTTTTCTCTTGAAACTAATAATAATACAAATTATATAAAAAAAACTTAGTGACAATAAAGTTGATGAACATATTTTCCAATAATGTGTGTAGAATAATGATGAACATGAGTTAGGAATTTGATATGATCAACAATTCACAATGGAGATCTAAAAAAACAACTATCCTCCCTTTTTAGGTGTCTTAGTCACTCTTTAATACAATGGCTTTCTTTCTCACCAAGTTGATTGTAAAATGGATCACACTAATGGAACACGGGCATAGATCCATCTTAACTCTCGCTCTATCAAGGGCTGATATGGATCAAATCTCTTTAGGAATTCTAGGACTCTAAAAGAGGGTTTGCACCTCAAGGGATTTGTTCCCTAGACTCAGTGCTTGATAGAGTGTTAAGATGGATCTATGTTGGTTTATTAAAGTTGGTTTCTTATATTTTGTTCTCCTTTGTATGCCCATATGTACTCTACCCTTTTTAATAAACCCTCACTCTTTACTTTACTTCTATTTCTCCATCTCTTTATTCCAATATTCTCACATTTTTCTCTATTAAGTTTTTTATAATAATAATAATAATAATAATCTATTTTCATGGCTATAATGACTTTCATAAATTCATGGCTATAATGAATTTGTCTCTCTCTCACACACACATGATCATAACTTTGTGGCTATAATGACTTTCATATAATTTTCAATGTGGTTCATGGCTCTAGAAATCGCTATTTCCACACATAAAAGCCAAGGGAGCCCACCCGAAGGGAATCCATCTCTATTGGCATTACCCTGATGCCTAGCCTCGGAGGACCCACACAATTGAGCCCTCGACCTCGACATTGTACCACCTTGGTCCCAAAAGATCCAACCAAGTGAGCTACCCTTGAGGGCTTCTGATGATATATATATATATATGACTCAAATTTGCCTCAATATATCCTTATTACAAACTATAAGACGTTTTGTCTTAAAACATTTGAAATCTATACTGCTTGAATAAAAGTACTAGATAAAAAAACACAACTAAGAATAGGAAACCATGTTATTCTTGGGCCAGAAAATTCCCATTGTTAGCCTCTTCCATAAAATGTCCTCCATCCTAGGTCCATGGTCATGTGGGGTTCTTTGCTTCCCTTATGATGGTACTCCTATTTCTTGTAAAGTGTCCTCATCTACCCCTTGATCCTTAACTAATCCAATTGACAATGGGGGGTGGAGCAACTAGTAACTTTGATGTCCTTGCAAATCCTAATATTATATTAAGTGCATATCAAAGATCATTTTTCAGTTTCTCAACTTTTTTGCCTAGTTTCTCAAGATACATCACCAATCCTTCTTGCTTTACTATCTTTTTCTCTATATGAAAATTAAGATATTCATTGCTCAATTTCCTAACACATGATACCCTTATGATGCTAGTTTTATTTCTTGTACCCTCTCCTCATCTACCCCTTCATCCTTAACTAATATGATTCACAATGGGGGGTGGAGAAAGTAGTAACTTTGATCTCCTTGCAAATCTTCGGACTAAACTCTTATCTTAACAAGCCCTGATTACACCAAGGAAGTTTATGATTTTTATTTTTTCTTCTGAGAATAACATAGCTATAGTATTAATACAATGGAAGAATGAGGGTCATAATAAACCTATTGTCTTTTTAAGAAAATCCCTCAAGGATGCAGGGTTTAAGTGTACAGTATCCTGGAAAAATAGGCCTATGCTTTGATTAAGGAAAGGTCTTTCATTTTTTTAGAGAATGCATGTTGTAGACACAAAGAATTTCCTATGTGCACCATATTTAAGTTATGAATAGGAGATCACTTCTTGTATGTCACTAGAGCCAATGCACATAGTACAACCTTTAGATTGCATGTTGTAGTTCCCCAATCACTGACTAATCCTATTGTGGGCTAGGTATCTAAGCCCCCAAGTCTTGTAAGAAGCTCTAGGAGGCTGAATAAATCTCTCAAGGCCAGTAATAGGCACAAGTGGTTGGGTATTCAAGCCCCCAAGGCCTATCGAGGGCCTATAATAGGCCCTGGAGGCTTAGAGCCTCCCAAGGCTATTGGTAACAACTGGCTGAGTGATATTGGTAACAATTGGTTGTCAATGACCACTATCTCTCGACTATGATTAACTGGAAACCCACTTCACCACGAAACCCCTGGCCTCAAGCATGCCTCAAGACGGGATTTCCCTGCGCACTGGTAATCCCAAGCCTTGCCTCAACCCGATTTCTCATCCGACCGTGATCCCTCCATCTCCATTTGGCATATATTTTTCAGCCCGCCCATATAAAAAATACCCCAAAGTATTTTTGTATTGTTACATTAAATAAAAAACCCTTTTCCCCTTAATATATAAGCAATATAATTTTTAGGTTTTCATGAATATTTAATACTGCAAAATGTTTGAACGTGATATTATATTGTCTTCTAGTGAAGCCCCCGTGCTTCTAGCTATGTCTTCACATTTCAGAAATTCCTACTTTTGTGGAAACCCTAATTTTTAGGGCCAAAATTGAAACTGATCAGAATTGAATTATGATTGGATAGACAGATTCACCTTGCTGAGGAGAGTCAATCTATCATATTGCTTTTCAAAAATCGGTGGAGAAAAACCGTGGTTTCCATCACTACACAATGTCTTCTTCTCAGGTTAACTCTGATACCATGTTAAATTTTGAGCATTAATTCAAGATACTCTAGAATCTTTACTGAGAGAATAACATGTACAGTATATCAATGCATATCAATCATAGCAAGCATGTCAATCATCACATGAAGAAAACATAAGAGGCAATAGACACACAGAGTTTATGTGGGGAAAACCCTCAGGTAAAAAACCACACAACTTCCTTAGAGATAGATAGAGAAATAGTACAACCAAAGTACACAGAGATAGACTCCTCTTAGCAGCTGATCCTCCTCCTCACATGTGCGCCGCTTTCTGGTTGAAGGAAGAGTGAGTTCTGAGTGATCCAAATAGAGATCGGGATATCTCCATTTATACTTGTCCTAACTGCCCAATAAACTTATGGGGCCGAATTTTCTAGCTTAGTACAATAACCAATTATTAACTTAATGAGGTCCGACCCCACACATGGTGGTCTAAGAACCCATCGGTGAGTTATGACACTTGTCAATACAAATGACGACACTTATGTATAGAGGAATAATAACATCTCTATAAGAGTACAATATACATAAATTAAATATATCGGTGAAATACATTCCGAAGATACATATAAATCAACACTAGTATCTCACAAAATGAGCATGGAATGGATTGACTAGTATAACACATTGTTTACAAATCTGTTTTCCTATTACCCAATTTCAACACTGCCATCAATATTCAGAACGCAATTGGGTTTAATGAGTAGGGAAATTTATGATGCATTTTTTTCATGTGTCTAGAAAACAACTAGGTTAAATCCTCATAAGCAAGCTATTGACCATTGTCTTGATGGAATGCATCAAAGTTTACTAATCACTTCAATGGAAACTTTGGGTTTGCATAGTAAAATGCGTGCAATGTTAATTTTTCAAGTTGAGTTCTGGTTGCATTCAAGCTTGTTAACTATACTATTATATGCATTTGTTGTTGCAATTTTCTAAATTTCATATAAATATAGTGCAATAGATGTTGCAATGTTGACATTTTCTTTTACAATAAATTATCAAATACCAATTTTTGATTGACTACAAGAGTTTATACACACCATGGTTGGTGCAGACCATCCAATCCATAGCTAGAGTTGGAATACCTAACAATTTTTGAGTAATGCTTGAATTCTAAATGTTATAAGAGTTAGTGAAATGCCTACACTTAGGATTTAACTAGTAAATTGTAGGATTAATTAACTAAAGTTTCTAGTGTACATTAGGAGCTATGGATTGATGTAATCTAAATAGAGTAATGTGGTCAAGCACACACAATTATTTGTAGAGATGAAAGTAACTAGCACGATTCTTGTTCCAAGTTAAACTAGTATTGCAAACAAATTAAGGTACAAGTTATACATGTAAATAAAAATATAGAATACATTGGTGTTATGGAAGTTTGGCCATAAAGTAAGCTATGACAACTTTTTTAATATAAAGGATAACTTGTATAAAAATGAAATAAATAGCAGGATGGATTGGAATTGAGATTACCTGACTACTTGGTGAGAGTTATAATTAATATAAGGTATTATTGTAATCGTTCAGATACCTAAATATAAAACTAATTGAAATTCAACTCGATAGTGAGAATTGAAATATAGGAGATTATATATATATACCTTTTGGGTCACTATTTGAAGAGGTTGTACCCTTTATCATCATTATTCTACTTCGAGATTAGTTTCCTCCCTCCATGTTTGGCATATTCCACATTTATTTGTTGATTTGGGTAATTTGCATCATAGCAAATAGCATAAAGGTGGATTTATAAAGTACGGTTCTCATTTTCAAGAAAATGTTTTAGTAAGTTTATGGCTTATCCAATTTAGGGGTTGTATCTTTATATTGTCTCATGGGCATATGTGAAATCAAAATGGGGAAGAGGAATATAAAACAATTTACAATTAGTGACATTGTCATCATAAAAAATGTTGTCAGTATCCATAGAAGACAAGGTTCAAAGATCTTCGACAAACTATGTTGTAAAGAAGTGAAAGTTTTCGTTAACCTTTTCACAAGCATATAGTACATACATGTATTATTTTGGGACCAAAATAATCAAATTACATTAATAAATCAAATATGAAACTAATTTTATCTTCCACTAAACTTTAGTTTTTCTTACAATTTCTTTAGCTTTTCAGTTTTTCACATATTTAGTAGATGTCGATTAGAATATCCACCAAATGTCTACATCATGCCAATTCCTTCCCAATTGACAAAAGATTTTTCCTACAATTTAGGCCTCTAGCCATGAACATTCCTCAAACAACTTTTCCATATGGCGACTCCCCTATTTATATGTGTGTAGCACGGGTTTTATATAGCAATTAACCTCTATGAATTTATTTTCCTCTATGTCCGCGGCGGCTACTTTTAGTTTAAAAAATAAAATTGGGTTGGTTTCGCTCAGGGATTACTTACATATTTGAATTTAGTAGGTGTCCATATTTTTTCCATTTATGTTCATGGATTTGGAATTAGTTTGCATCATAGAGAGAATATTGTATCACTTCTAAACTAGCAAGGAGTTTAAGAATTTGAAAGGAACAAGTATGTATCCATTGTTTTAGAATTTATGCTTTTGAGAACTATGAAGTTGTTACCCTTGAAATGGGATATGCATTTTCATGATTGGTATATGAAGTTGCTAGATACTCTTTCCCTCTTGCATATTTGGAACTTCCATTAGTGTTCCAATAGGTAGTTCGTTGGTATACCAGTATAATTCTGCCAATGGGACCAAATTCCCCTAGACAACCATCCATGTGAAGTAGTTCTGCTATTGTCTCCCCTCTTTGGAGACCTGACTCAGTGAATGGTTTTTTAAAATAGGAAATCATCTTTAGTTTTGTAGGCATTGGAGCCATCCACATTATCCTTGCAAGTAGTAAATTGTTAGTAAAAATGTATTAATTTCTTTCTCCTTGTTTTCATTAACCTTTTCTTTGAGAAGATCAGTTTCTTTGTCTCTACAATTGGATGATGTTCCTTGGGTTTCCGAAATAAAATATATGTACCCCTTCCTTTTTGTTGAATACTTTACCTTCACCCATATTTTTTCCTTAGTTTTTTCAAGAGGAGCATCTTCTTGAATGTTTTCCATTTCACTCAATCGTTTTTTTTCCAGGATTCCTAAGGAAATTGGAAGTGTGAATTCCATGTTTCTATAATTATGGGTCAATTTTTTTAATAATATGCCACTTTACAGTGAACTCACATAAATGGTGCCAATTTCTTGAATAGATATAATCTTCCTCGTTCCGTAGACTAGCTTAGTTCCTTGTCAATGTTGTTATTATTAACACCAATGTAGTTGATTTTGCGCCCTTGTAAGATATAAATTTTTGTAGATTTGTTAATTAACATAGATCACATTAATATGGGAATGCAAAACATAGAATATGGATCAATGTCGAAGGTTGACAACAAATGAACACCATGCATATACTGAGAGAATAGCCCATGAGAAGGGTCTCGATAGATATCTGTGTCCATGTAATAATTGTCTTGGTGGAAAGCTTAAAAATAGAAGTGTGATTTATCGACATATGATAAGAGATAAGGCATAGTGGTATAAGCCCTTGGGATCACAATTATTATGAAGATAAATGATATAATTGCATAATGTGAGAGATGAAGAGACACCAAAAGGAGATGAAGTAGAAACAAACATAGATTAAGAGGCAACAATGTTAGATGAAAGGTTTGAAGTTGATAGAATGTTGAATGAGGATCTAAACGATGAATGGGCCAAGTTGATGCAGGATTCTTCAATACTTGTGTATGCTAATTGCAAGTTAGGTCATTTGACAACAATCCTTCAAATTCTTAACTTGCAAGTGGTGCATGGTTGGACAAATGAGAGTGTAAATGAGTTATTAGCATCATTAAATTAGTTTTTAGCATGTGACTCCACATTTCCAACAAAATGAATTCAATGTAAAAATAAAACCACTAAGTTAAGCTTAGGGTATGAAAACATGGGGTGAAACCATTTTGAGATCAAAGTACTAAATGTTAAACATGGCAAGTGTTTTTAAAAAATTATGACTTGCCTCCATGGTTAGCCACTAAACTATTTTTTAAGCTATCATTGATTATACAAGGAAAGAAAGGTGTGACTTACGATACAATGGGTTTTTATTTAGAGCCATTACATGATTAGCTAATGGAATTGTGGAAATGAATTGAAGCAATTCAATTATTTAGGGATGGTAATTCTGAATCAAATTCACTTTAAGAACTTCCTTATTGTTTACGATTCACGATATTCCGACATATGGCACATTGATTGGTCTCACTATTCATGGATACCATGGATGTCCTACTTGCAAATTTAAGGATTTTGTGGGGGGAGCTCAAGAAGTTTGCATAAGTATATTTATTGTGGACGTCATTCTTACCTTAAAATGGATCATCGATATCATCGACAGAAAAAGTGTTTCAATTTTAAGGAAGTGAATTGTGAAGCACCATTTCCAATAACGAGTGAAAACGTTATTGAGAGTGTAAGGCCCCAATAGGCCTTAAGAACACCATTATTTAGAAAAACAATTATTTTGTACAATAACTTAAGATCAACTCAATACTATGAGAAATTTTTAGATCTAAAACAATCACTAAGATATCATAACAAAAATCAAATGACATAAGGAGAAGACATACCTGAATATGATGAGTAATGGAAAGAATGTACCTCTAAAGCTACTTAAGCAATGAGGGAAAACAATGTGTGGGTGACGACTCTCCACCCAACCAACCCCTCCATGAGACACCAAGATCCTGTCGACCCCTAACCAATAAACCATAGCGATATTTGTTCTCTTCCGTTCCATAACCATAATCATACCTACCTTCCTTCAAAGCTAAAAAGAATGAATGCCCTCCTACTCCAATCCTACTCCATTTTATAGGTTTTTTGCATTTACTTTGGAATTTTATTTTATTTATTTATTATTTAATATTCTTAGTCATAGTTATCCTATTCGTGGTGATAATAATTCCTTATTAAATATTTATTTTAATATTTCATTTATTTTTCCTATACTTTTATTTATAATTAATTTAATAGTATTTTTCGGTTGTTACATACTCCCCTACTTCAAGGGACTTGGTCTCGAAGTTACATCTTACTTACATATATTATAGTAATATTGTACAAGTGAGAGTCACTCTTGTGACCACTACGAGAAATTCTTTATATGTACTAATAATAATAATAGTAATTTATATTATTACATGTTCTTAATTCTTCTTATTAATTCATATTTTTATCAATTAATGTTATTAGGTTTCTTTATTATATTTATGTATAGTTTACTTCCTCCCTTACACACCCTTGCCCTCAGCATCATACCATTTGATCAACCTTCATAAACCTCCACATGAGACTCGAGATGGTCCCGCTTGCCATGGCACGGCCGTCTAGTGCAACATGATCCCACAATACTGCAGCCTTAGCCACCCTCCCCTTCGTGTTTGTCGACCTTAAAGGTCTCATCTCAGTTAGGCCAAGCATCTCACACTGCTCCCCTATACTACTAGGCATCTCGTAAGGCTAGCCCAACTTCCTTCCTATCATATGTTATGGTCATATTTAGTGTTTTAGTTTGGTAATTTCGATCATATTCTACTTGGGAGAAGGATTTAATCATGTTCAAATATTTATAATTAATTGCACAATGCAAATAAGAATGATATTCTTTGCTACTAACCTTGCTAAACCATATTTTACTATTAATCTTATTAAATCATATATTATTACAAATTATTAATCTAGTCAAAACCACTATTCACATAGTGGTGGTCATTAAGAAAAAGGAGATTTAAAACATTTAAAACCATGGAAATGGAAAATATTATTAAAAACCATTTAGTCAAAACAAAATTTTACGTGGTCAAGTTACCAAACCACCATTTGCATGGTCATGGTCATTTAAAAACGGGGAGGTTTAAAACATTTAAAGCCATTTCCACCTAAAAATTTATTAAAAAATTATTAAAACCCATTTTCATGGCAAAATTTATGGAAGTGGAATTATTTTATTGTCTATCCAACTTATAAATTGGGTTAAGATGCATGTATAAATTAATGCTTTGGTGATTCATTTTAGCGCTAAGTTTGTTTAAGGCATTCTGAAGCTTTGGCCAAGGGGATTTATGGTATTGTTTATCTCGCTAAGGGTTGCCACTGCAATACCTTCTGGATCTGAACGATGGAAACCTGCGTTGAGATTTATGATGACAAGCGCGAGGACAAGAGCGTGGAAAGTAATCACTGTCATGTTTTTGACAGAGGATTATGCACCAGAAAGAATCAGCATGGTAGCTGCAGCGACCCAAAGATATTTGAGCAAACGGAGGCAGTCCCATCCCAACCGTATCAGACGCAAATTAATAACGCTGTAACGGAACAAATCGATAATGCTATGAAGAAACGGCGCCGTGATGGATCCACCGACTGCCCATTCGATGGACTCGCTGTACCCTATGAGACTCAAATCGATAATGCTATCAAGAGACGCCGCTGTGATGGATCCACGGACTGCCCATTCGATCGACTCCCCGATGATATTCTGCATGAAATTCTGTCTCGCCTCTCTATCACCGAGCTCTTAAGGGTTGGGCGAACTTGTGTCTCTTGGCACCGCATTATTTCGTCCTGCAGCATCTTTCATCGACTGTACGACGAAAGAAACGACGAGTCATGGATTGCTCTCACCAGCGATCACTATATCCCCCATGACTTTTGCTTATTGAACAACAACTCTAGCAAGTGGTACTTTTTCCACTCTAAGTATCAGGAGGATCAGACTAGATCTTGACTTCTTCAGGGAGCTGCCGACGGTCTGTTGCTTTTCGTAGGCAATGACGGCAAAATGTTGGTTGTTAATGCCTTAACAAGATGTCTACGACTGCTGCCCGATACACAGGTCACCCCGCGTCTTTGTCTGGAGTCGTGCATGAAGAAAAAAGTATGGGCGAGCGACTCAATTAGTACACCTATGACTGTGCAGCCGTCCCTGTCCATCAACATAGTTGTAGACGACGGTGGTAAAACATTCAGAGTGATCGTTTGGGGAGAACTGAGAACAAATCAGGTGCATGCCCTTGTTTACAGCTCCGCAACAGACAAATGGAGCGTAAGACTGTGTTCAAATATCAGCTCCAGATTTTTCAGGCGGCCGTTCCACGCCACTGTAGATGGCAACAACATCCGTTCCACGCCACTGTAGATGGCAACAACATCGTCTACAGTTCAATGCAACGGTCTGTGCTCGCTAATTATGACATAGAAACTGGATTGTTCAACGTTAACCGAATAATAATGCAACTGCGCCAGTTGGTATTAGGCATGATAGTGGACCGCATCCAGTACATTAAGATGTTGGTTTACAAGGGTCGAACATTTCTGTTAAGTGTCTTCGTCGGCCGTGATATTAATCCCTTTATAGAGCAGTCCCGCGGTTTAATGGGCTTATGGCTGGCGAATCCCACCAAGGGGCAATGGGAGCTTTTGACTAGACACGAGTTACAAATTCCATCAGATGAGGTAGCAGCGGCCTATGACGGAAAGGACAGCGTCACAATTATTCCAAAGATGCAGGGATCTAAGATGTTATCCCTGAATTTGGATACCAAAGAGTGGAGGGTTTTGGCTGCAGATACCCAAGCCTGGAAGTTGCCTGATGAAAATGCTGAAAATGCAGCACAACAACAGATAGCCTTTTTAGCAGCAGGTTTGAGGGCTTTTCATTTTAAATTAAAATTTTGCACAGCCTAATGATGTAATTGAGCCAGGCTCAGATTGCATGGTTTTTCTCTGAATGCTAAGTTTTAAGGTTAAGCTGGGCTAAGCCCTAAGCTTGATGATATTATGAAATCCTCCTCAGAAACAAGTCTCTCATTGTTGGGTTTGTTGTTTTGTGTCTTACCTTTGCTTTTTCATTTATTGTAATCTAATCTTAATTGTGTGTAACTTGTTCTCCAAAATTGCGACTTTATTGGTTATTTGTTTTTAAATGTTGTCTTCAAATATGCAAATTTGTTATCAAGCATGGCATATAGTTCAGTTTGAAGTTTAGGATTTCCTTCTTCTCTAAGTGTTTTTATAGACTTGATATAATCATAAAAAATCTGTACGATAGCTGTGCTAGCTCTCCTTTTGGCAGTCTTTGGTAAATGGGTGACCTATGTATACTTCTAGGATAAAAACTAATTTTAAATATAAAAAATAAAATGATAAAAGATGTCGTAATGAAAAAGCCCATCTTAAAAAGATGGTGTGAAAATGCTCCATTAAAATGCCTAAGTAAAAATGCCCTAGTTTCTCAAGATACATCACCAATCCTTCTTGATTTACTATCTTTTTCTCCATATGAAAATTAAGATATTCATTGTTCAATTTCCTAACACATGCTACCCTTAAGATGCTACTTTTATTTCTTGTACCGTGTCCTCATCTACCCCTTGATCCTTAACTAATATGATTAACAATGGGGGGTGGAGAAATTAGTAACTTTGGTCCCCTTGCAAATCCTAATATTATATTAAGTGCATATCAAAGATCATTTGCCATTTTCTCAACTTTTCTGCCTAGTTTCTCAAGACACATCACCAATCCTTCTTGCTTTACTATCTTTTTCTCCATATGAAAATTAAGATATTCATTGTTCAATTTCCTAATACATGCCCTCCAACTAGTTGGATAGATTCCTTGAAATTTTCCTTATATCACTTAGTATATCAGTAGAGTTGCCTCCAAAACCATAATTGTTGGCCATTACAACATGAGAATTCAATATCTATAGTTTCCTCAACCTCTCTTTAGATCCAGCTAAGATGTGACTCAACAAAAACTTATAGAAGGAGGATTGTCTATTTGTTTCTCATAAATACTCAACGTAAAGTTCTCATTAAAAAAAGAGGATTAGAGCGGATTACTCAAAATAGAGAGGATTAGATTAAAAATATATTAATAGGATAAGGTTACTTAAGTGATTGATCAACAATGATAAAAAAAATATTTAAAAAAAAAAGTCTAAAAACACTATTATTTTGGTTGGAATTCAATGATATTTGTTTTTAACAAATCTGAAACCCGAGGGCACCCATATTCTGTGAATTCTGTGCGAGAAACCCTCAAAATCATGCGAGAAAAATACACCAAGAAGAATTAAAATATTTGGAAAATATAATTAAAGAATAAAAATAAAAATATGCACATAATACACTAATATAATTAACAAATTTGCATATAATACATTAATATAATTAATAATGATGTCAATGGGGTTTATAAGTGGTTGTAGGATAGTGGTTGTAGTATGGAATATTATCCTGCACGTCTCAGTAAGTAAAATGTGCTCACGGATTTGAAACTAATAATAATACAAATTATATAAAAAAAACTTAGTGACAATAAAGTTGATGAACATATTTTCCAATAATGTGTGTAGAATAATGATGAACATGAGTTAGGAATTTGATATGATCAACAATTCACAATGGAGATCTAAAAAAACAACTATCCTTCCTTTTTAGGTGTCTTAGTCACTCTTTAATACAATGGCTTTCTTTCTCACCAAGTTGATTGTAAAATGGATCACACTAATGGAACACGGGCATAGATCCATCTTAACTCTCGCTCTATCAAGGGCTGATATGGATCAAATCTCTTTAGGAATTCTAGGACTCTAAAAGGGGGTTTGCACCTCAAGGGATTTTTTCCCTAGACTCAGTGCTTGATAGAGTGTTAAGATGGATCTATGTTGGTTTATTAAAGTTGGTTTCTTATATTTTGTTCTCCTTTGTATGCCCATATGTACTCTACCCTTTTTAATAAACCCTCACTCTTTACTTTACTTCTATTTCTCCATCTGTTTATTCCAATATTCTCACATTTTTCTCTATTAAGTTTTTTATAATAATAATAATAATAATAATCTATTTTCATGGCTATAATGACTTTCATAAATTCATGGCTATAATGAATTTGTCTCTCTCTCACACACACATGATCATAACTTTGTGGCTATAATGACTTTCATATAATTTTCAATGTGGTTCATGGCTCTAGAAATCGCTATTTCCACACATAAAAGCCAAGGGAGCCCACCCGAAGGGAATCCATCTCTATTGGCATTACCCTGATGCCTAGCCTCGGAGGACCCACACAATTGAGCCCTCGACCTCGACATTGTACCACCTTGGTCCCAAAAGATCCAACCAAGTGAGCTACCCTTGAGGGCTTCTGATGATATATATATATATATGACTCAAATTTGCCTCAATATATCCTTATTACAAACTATAAGACGTTTTGTCTTAAAACATTTGAAATCTATACTGCTTGAATAAAAGTACTAGATAAAAAAACACAACTAAGAATAGGAAACCATGTTATTCTTGGGCCAGAAAATTCCCATTGTTAGCCTCTTCCATAAAATGTCCTCCATCCTAGGTCCATGGTCATGTGGGGTTCTTTGCTTCCCTTATGATGGTACTCCTATTTCTTGTAAAGTGTCCTCATCTACCCCTTGATCCTTAACTAATCCAATTGACAATGGGGGGTGGAGCAACTAGTAACTTTGATGTCCTTGCAAATCCTAATATTATATTAAGTGCATATCAAAGATCATTTTTCAGTTTCTCAACTTTTTTGCCTAGTTTCTCAAGATACATCACCAATCCTTCTTGCTTTACTATCTTTTTCTCTATATGAAAATTAAGATATTCATTGCTCAATTTCCTAACACATGATACCCTTATGATGCTAGTTTTATTTCTTGTACCCTCTCCTCATCTACCCCTTCATCCTTAACTAATATGATTCACAATGGGGGGTGGAGAAAGTAGTAACTTTGATCTCCTTGCAAATCTTCGGACTAAACTCTTATCTTAACAAGCCCTGATTACACCAAGGAAGTTTATGATTTTTATTTTTTCTTCTGAGAATAACATAGCTATAGTATTAATACAATGGAAGAATGAGGGTCATAATAAACCTATTGTCTTTTTAAGAAAATCCCTCAAGGATGCAGGGTTTAAGTGTACAGTATCCTGGAAAAATAGGCCTATGCTTTGATTAAGGAAAGGTCTTTCATTTTTTTAGAGAATGCATGTTGTAGACACAAAGAATTTCCTATGTGCACCATATTTAAGTTATGAATAGGAGATCACTTCTTGTATGTCACTAGAGCCAATGCACATAGTACAACCTTTAGATTGCATGTTGTAGTTCCCCAATCACTGACTAATCCTATTGTGGGCTAGGTATCTAAGCCCCCAGGTCTTGTAACAAGCTCTAGGAGGATGAATAAACCTCTCAAGGCTAGTAATAGGCACAAGTGGTTGGGTATTCAAGCCCCCAAGGCCTATCGAGGGCCTATAATAGGCCCTGGAGGCTTAGAGCCTCCCAAGGCTATTGGTAACAACTGGCTGAGTGATATTGGTAACAATTGGTTGTCAATGACCACTATCTCTCGACTATGATTGACTGGAAACCCACTTCACCACGAAACCCCTGGCCTCAAGCATGCCTCAAGACGCGATTTCCCTGCGCACTGGTAATCCCAAGCCTTGCCTCAACCCGATTTCTCATCCGACCGTGATCCCTCCATCTCCATTTGGCATATATTTTTCAGCCCGCCCATATAAAAAATACCCCAAAGTATTTTTGTATTGTTACATTAAATAAAAAACCCTTTTCCCCTTAATATATAAGCAATATAATTTTTAGGTTTTCATGAATATTTAATACTGCAAAATTTTTGAACGTGATATTATATTGTCTTCTAGTGAAGCCCCCGTGCTTCTAGCTATGTCTTCACATTTCAGAAATTCCTACTTTTGTGGAAACCCTAATTTTTAGGGCCAAAATTGAAACTGATCAGAATTGAATTATGATTGGATAGACAGATTCACCTTGCTGAGGAGATTCAATCTATCATATTGCTTTTCCAAAATCGGTGGAGAAAAACCCTGGTTTCCGTCACTACACAATGTCTTCTTCTCAGGTTAACTCTGATACCATGTTAAATTTTGAGCATTAATTCAAGATACTCTAGGATCTTTACTGAGAGAACAACATGTACAGTATATCAATGCATATCAATCATAGCAAGCATGTCAATCATCACATGAAGAAAACATAAGAGGCAATAGACACACAGAGTTTATGTGGGGAAAACCCTCAGGTAAAAAACCACACAACTTCCTTAGAGATAGATAGAGAAATAGTACAACCAAAGTACACAGAGATAGACTCCTCTTAGCAGCTGATCCTCCTCCTCACATGTGCGCCGCTTTCTGGTTGAAGGAAGAGTGAGTTCTGAGTGATCCAAATAGAGATCGGGATATCTCCATTTATACTTGTCCTAACTGCCCAATAAACTTATGGGGCCGAATTTTCTAGCTTAGTACAATAACCAATTATTAACTTAATGAGGTCCGACCCCACACATGGTGGTCTAAGAACCCATCGGCGAGTTATGACACTTGTCAATACAAATGACGACAATTATGTATAGAGGAATAATAACATCTCTATAAGAGTACAATATACATAAATTAAATATATCGGTGAAATACATTCCGAAGATACATATAAATCAACACTAGTATCTCACAAAATGAGCATGGAATGGATTGACTAGTATAACACATTGTTTACAAATCTATTTTCCTATTACCCAATTTCAACACTGCCATCAATATTCAGAACGCAATTGGGTTTAATGAGTAGGGAAATTTATGATGCATTTTTTTCATGTGTCTAGAAAACAACTAGGTTAAATCCTCATAAGCAAGCTATTGACCATTGTCTTGATGGAATGCATCAAAGTTTACTAATCACTTCAATGGAAACTTTGGGTTTGCATAGTAAAATGCGTGCAATGTTAATTTTTCAAGTTGAGTTCTGGTTGCATTCAAGCTTGTTAACTATACTATTATATGCATTTGTTGTTGCAATTTTCTAAATTTCATATAAATATAGTGCAATAGATGTTGCAATGTTGACATTTTCTTTTACAATAAATTATCAAATACCAATTTTTGATTGACTACAAGAGTTTATACACACCATGGTTGGTGCGGACCATCCAAGCCATAGCTAGAGTTGGAATACCTAACAATTTTTGAGTAATGCTTGAATTCTAAATGTTATAAGAGTTAGTGAAATGCCTACACTTAGGATTTAACTAGTAAATTGTAGGATTAATTAACTAAAGTTTCTAGTGTACATTAGGAGCTATGGATTGATGTAATCTAAATAGAGTAATGTGGTCAAGCACACACAATTATTTGTAGAGATGAAAGTAACTAGCACGATTCTTGTTCCAAGTTAAACTAGTATTGCAAACAAATTAAGGTACAAGTTATACATGTAAATAAAAATATAGAATACATTGGTGTTATGGAAGTTTGGCCATAAAGTAAGCTATGACAACTTTTTTAATATAAAGGATAACTTGTATAAAAATGAAATAAATAGCAGGATGGATTGGAATTGAGATTACCTGACTACTTGGTGAGAGTTATAATTAATATAAGGTATTATTGTAATCGTTCAGAGACCTAAATATAAAACTAATTGAAATTCAACTCGATAGTGAGAATTGAAATATAGGAGATTATATATATATACCTTTTGGGTCACTATTTGAAGAGGTTGTACCCTTTATCATCATTATTCTACTTCGAGATTAGTTTCCTCCCTCCATGTTTGGCATATTCCACATTTATTTGTTGATTTGGGTAATTTGCATCATAGCAAATAGCATAAAGGTGGATTTATAAAGTACGGTTCTCATTTTCAAGAAAATGTTTTAGTAAGTTTATGGCTTATCCAATTTAGGGGTTGTATCTTTATATTGTCTCATGGGCATATGTGAAATCAAAATGGGGAAGAGGAATATAAAACAATTTACAATTAGTGACATTGTCATCATAAAAAATGTTGTCAGTATCCATAGAAGACAAGGTTCAAAGATCTTCGACAAACTATGTTGTAAAGAAGTGAAAGTTTTCGTTAACCTTTTCACAAGCATATAGTACATACATGTATTATTTTGGGACCAAAATAATCAAATTACATTAATAAATCAAATATGAAACTAATTTTATCTTCCACTAAACTTTAGTTTTTCTTACAATTTCTTTAGCTTTTCAGTTTTTCACATATTTAGTAGATGTCGATTAGAATATCCACCAAATGTCTACATCATGCCAATTCCTTCCCAATTGACAAAAGATTTTTCCTACAATTTAGGCCTCTAGCCATGAACATTCCTCAAACAACTTTTCCATATGGCGACTCCCCTATTTATATGTGTGTAGCACGGGTTTTATATAGCAATTAACCTCTATGAATTTATTTTCCTCTATGTCCGCGGCGGCTACTTTTAGTTTAAAAAATAAAATTGGGTTGGTTTCGCTCAGGGATTACTTACATATTTGAATTTAGTAGGTGTCCATATTTTTTCCATTTATGTTCATGGATTTGGAATTAGTTTGCATCATAGAGAGAATATTGTATCACTTCTAAACTAGCAAGGAGTTTAAGAATTTGAAAGGAACAAGTATGTATCCATTGTTTTAGAATTTATGCTTTTGAGAACTATGAAGTTGTTACCCTTGAAATGGGATATGCATTTTCATGATTGGTATATGAAGTTGCTAGATACTCTTTCCCTCTTGCATATTTGGAACTTCCATTAGTGTTCCAATAGGTAGTTCGTTGGTATACCAGTATAATTCTGCCAATGGGACCAAATTCCCCTAGACAACCATCCATGTGAAGTAGTTCTGCTATTGTCTCCCCTCTTTGGAGACCTGACTCAGTGAATGGTTTTTTAAAATAGGAAATCATCTTTAGTTTTGTAGGCATTGGAGCCATCCACATTATCCTTGCAAGTAGTAAATTGTTAGTAAAAATGTATTAATTTCTTTCTCCTTGTTTTCATTAACCTTTTCTTTGAGAAGATCAGTTTCTTTGTCTCTACAATTGGATGATGTTCCTTGGGTTTCCGAAATAAAATATATGTACCCCTTCCTTTTTGTTGAATACTTTACCTTCACCCATATTTTTTCCTTAGTTTTTTCAAGAGGAGCATCTTCTTGAATGTTTTCCATTTCACTCAATCGTTTTTTTTCCTGGATTCCTAAGGAAATTGGAAGTGTGAATTCCATGTTTCTATAATTATGGGTCAATTTTTTTAATAATATGCCACTTTACAGTGAACTCACATAAATGGTGCCAATTTCTTGAATAGATATAATCTTCCTCGTTCCATAGACTAGCTTAGTTCCTTGTCAATGTTGTTATTATTAACACCAATGTAGTTGATTTTGCGCCCTTGTAAGATATAAATTTTTGTAGATTTGTTAATTAACATAGATCACATTAATATGGGAATGCAAAACATAGAATATGGATCAATGTCGAAGGTTGACAACAAATGAACACCATGCATATACTGAGAGAATAGCCAATGAGAAGGGTCTCGATAGATATCTGTGTCCATGTAATAATTGTCTTGGTGGAAAGCTTAAAAATAGAAGTGTGATTTATCGACATATGATAAGAGATAAGGCATAGTGGTATAAGCCCTTGGGATCACAATTATTATGAAGATAAATGATATAATTGCATAATGTGAGAGATGAAGAGACACCAAAAGGAGATGAAGTAGAAACAAACATTGATTAAGAGGCAACAATGTTAGATGAAAGGTTTGAAGTTGATAGAATGTTGAATGAGGATCTAAACGATGAATGGGCCAAGTTGATGCAGGATTCTTCAATACTTGTGTATGCTAATTGCAAGTTAGGTCATTTGACAACAATCCTTCAAATTCTTAACTTGCAAGTGGTGCATGGTTGGACAAATGAGAGTGTAAATGAGTTATTAACATCATTAAATTAGTTTTTAGCATGTGACTCCACATTTCCAACAAAATGAATTCAATGTAAAAATAAAACCACTAAGTTAAGCTTAGGGTATGAAAACATGGGGTGAAACCATTTTGAGATCAAAGTACTAAATGTTAAACATGGCAAGTGTTTTTAAAAAATTATGACTTGCCTCCATGGTTAGCCACTAAACTATTTTTTAAGCTATCATTGATTATACAAGGAAAGAAAGGTGTGACTTACGATACAATGGGTTTTTATTTAGAGCCATTACATGATTAGCTAATGGAATTGTGGAAATGAATTGAAGCAATTCAATTATTTAGGGATGGTAATTCTGAATCAAATTCACTTTAAGAACTTCCTTATTGTTTACGATTCACGATATTCCAACATATGGCACATTGATTGGTCTCACTATTCATGGATACCATGGATGTCCTACTTGCAAATTTAAGGATTTTGTGGGGGGAGCTCAAGAAGTTTGCATAAGTATATTTATTGTGGACGTCATTCTTACCTTAAAATGGATCATCGATATCATCGACAGAAAAGGTGTTTCAATTTTAAGGAAGTGAATTGTGAAGCACCATTTCCAATAACGAGTGAAAACGTTATTGAGAGTGTAAGGCCCCAATAGGCCTTAAGAACACCATTATTTAGAAAAACAATTATTTTGTACAATAACTTAAGATCAACTCAATACTATGAGAAATTTTTAGATCTAAAACAATCACTAAGATATCATAACAAAAATCAAATGACATAAGGAGAAGACATACCTGAATATGATGAGTAATGGAAAGAATGTACCTCTAAAGCTACTTAAGCAATGAGGGAAAACAATGTGTGGGTGACGACTCTCCACCCAACCAACCCCTCCATGAGACACCAAGATCCTGTCGACCCCTAACCAATAAACCATAGCGATATTTGTTCTCTTCCGTTCCATAACCATAATCATACCTACCTTCCTTCAAAGCTAAAAAGAATGAATGCCCTCCTACTCCAATCCTACTCCATTTTATAGGTTTTTCGCATTTACTTTGGAATTTTATTTTATTTATTTATTATTTAATATTCTTAGTCATAGTTATCCTATTCATGGTGATAATAATTCCTTATTAAATATTTATTTTAATATTTGATTTATTTTTCCTATACTTTTATTTATAATTAATTTAATAGTATTTTTCGGTTGTTACATACTCCCCTACTTCAAAGGACTTGGTCTCGAAGTTACATCTTACTTACATATATTATAGTAATATTGTACAAGTGAGAGTCACTCTTGTGACCACTACGAGAAATTCTTTATATGTACTAATAATAATAATAGTAATTTATATTATTACATGTTCTTAATTCTTCTTATTAATTCATATTTTTATCAATTAATGTTATTAGGTTTCTTTATTATATTTATGTATAGTTTACTTCCTCCCTTACACACCCTTGCCCTCAGCATCATACCATTTGATCAACCTTCATAAACCTCCACATGACACTCGAGATGGTCCCGCTTGCCATGGCACGGGCATCTAGTGCAACATGATCCCACAATACTGCAGCCTTAGCCACCCTCCCCTTCGTGTTTGTCGACCTTAAAGGTCTCATCTCAGTTAGGCCAAGCATCTCACACTGCTCCCCTATACTACTAGGCATCTCGTAAGGCTAGCCCAACTTCCTTCCTATCATATGTTATGGTCATATTTAGTGTTTTAGTTTGGTAATTTTGATCATATTCATTTTAGCGCTAAGTTTGTTTAAGTTATTCTGAAGCTTTGGCCAAGGGGATTTATGGTATTGTTTATCTCGCTAAGGGTTGCCACTGCAATACCTTCTGGATCTGAACGATGGAAACCTGCGTTGAGATTTATGATGACAAGCGCGAGGACAAGAGCGTAGAAAGTAATCACTGTCATGTTTTTGACAGAGGATTATGCACCAGAAAGAATCAGCATGGTAGCTGCAGCGACCTAAAGATATTTGAGCAAACGGAGGCAGTCCCATCCCAACCGTATCAGACGCAAATTAATAACGCTGTAACGGAACAAATCGATAATGCTATGAAGAAACGGCGCCGTGATGGATCCACCGACTGCCCATTCGATGGACTCGCTGTACCCTATGAGACTCAAATCGATAATGCTATCAAGAGACGCCGCTGTGATGGATCCACGGACTGCCCATTCGATCGACTCCCCGATGATATTCTGCATGAAATTCTGTCTCGCCTCTCTATCACCGAGCTCTTAAGGGTTGGGCGAACTTGTGTCTCTTGGCACCGCATTATTTCGTCCTGCAGCATCTTTCATCGACTGTACGACGAAAGAAACGACGAGTCATGGATTGCTCTCACCAGCGATCACTATATCCCCCATGACTTTTGCTTATTGAACAACAACTCTAGCAAGTGGTACTTTTTCCACTCTAAGTATCAGGAGGATCAGACTAGATCTTGGCTTCTTCAGGGAGCTGCCGACGGTCTGTTGCTTTTCGTAGGCAATGACGGCAAAATGTTGGTTGTTAATGCCTTAACAAGATGTCTACGACTGCTGCCCGATACACAGGTCACCCCGCGTCTTTGTCTGGAGTCGTGCATGAAGAAAAAAGTATGGGCGAGCGACTCAATTAGTACACCTATGACTGTGCAGCCGTCCCTGTCCATCAACATAGTTGTAGACGACGGTGGTAAAACATTCAGAGTGATCGTTTGGGGAGAACTGAGAACAAATCAGGTGCATGCCCTTGTTTACAGCTCCGCAACAGACAAATGGAGCGTAAGACTGTGTTCAAATATCAGCTCCAGATTTTTCAGGCGGCCGTTCCACGCCACTGTAGATGGCAACAACATCGTCTACAGTTCAATGCAACGGTCTGTGCTCGCTAATTATGACATAGAAACTGGATTGTTCAACGTTAACCGAATAATAATGCAACTGCGCCAGTTGGTATTAGGCATGATAGTGGACCGCATCCAGTACATTAAGATGTTGGTTTACAAGGGTCGAACATTTCTGTTAAGTGTCTTCGTCGGCCGTGATATTAATCCCTTTATAGAGCAGTCCCGCGGTTTAATGGGCTTATGGCTGGCGAATCCCACCAAGGGGCAATGGGAGCTTTTGACTAGACACGAGTTACAAATTCCATCAGATGAGGTAGCAGCGGCCTATGACGGAAAGGACAGCGTCACAATTATTCCAAAGATGCAGGGATCTAAGATGTTATCCCTGAATTTGGATACCAAAGAGTGGAGGGTTTTGGCTGCAGATACCCAAGCCTGGAAGTTGCCTGATGAAAATGCTGAAAATGCAGCACAACAACAGATAGCCTTTTTAGCAGCAGGTTTGAGGGTTTTTCATTTTAAATTAAAATTTTGCACAGCCTAATGATGTAATTGAGCCAGGCTCAGATTGCATGGTTTTTCTCTGAATGCTAAGTTTTAAGGTTAAGCTGAGCTAAGCCCTAAGCTTGATGATATTATGAAATCCTCCTCAGAAACAAGTCTCTCATTGTTGGGTTTGTTGTTTTGTGTCTTACCTTTGCTTTTTCATTTATTGTAATCTAATCTTCATTGTGTGTAACTTGTTCTCCAAAATTGCGACTTTATTGGTTATTTGTTTTTAAATGTTGTCTTCAAATATGCAAATTTGTTATCAAGCATGGCATATAGTTCAGTTTGAAGTTTAGGATTTCCTTCTTCTCTAAGTGTTTTTATAGACTTGATATAATCATAAAAAATCTGTACGATAGCTGTGCTAGCTCTCCTTTTGGCAGTCTTTGGTAAATGGGTGACCTATCTATACTTCTAGGATAAAAACTAATTTTAAATATAAAAAATAAAATGATAAAAGATGTCGTAATTAAAAAGCCCATCTTAAAAAGATGGTGTGAAAATGCTCCATTAAAATGCCTAAGTAAAAATGCCCTAGTTTCTCAAGATACATCACCAATCCTTCTTGATTTACTATCTTTTTCTCCATATGAAAATTAAGATATTCATTGTTCAATTTCCTAACACATGCTACCCTTAAGATGCTACTTTTATTTCTTGTACCGTGTCCTCATCTACCCCTTGATCCTTAACTAATATGATTAACAATGGGGGGTGGAGAAATTAGTAACTTTGGTCCCCTTGCAAATCCTAATATTATATTAAGTGCATATCAAAGATCATTTTCCATTTTCTCAACTTTTCTGCCTAGTTTCTCAAGACACATCACCAATCCTTCTTGCTTTACTATCTTTTTCTCCATATGAAAATTAAGATATTCATTGTTCAATTTCCTAATACATGCCCTCCAACTAGTTGGATAGATTCCTTGAAATTTTCCTTATATCACTTAGTATATCAGTAGAGTTGCCTCCAAAACCATAATTGTTGGCCATTACAACATGAGAATTCAATATCTATAATTTCCTCAACCTCTCTTTAGATCCAGCTAAGATGTGACTCAACAAAAACTTATAGAAGGAGGATTGTCTATTTGTTTCTCATAAATACTCAACTTAAAGTTCTCATTAAAAAAAGAGGATTAGAGCGGATTACTCAAAATAGAGAGGATTAGATTAAAAATATATTAATAGGATAAGGTTACTTAAGTGATTGATCAACAATGATAAAAAAAATATTTAAAAAAAAAAAGTCTAAAAACGCTATTATTTTGGTTGGAATTCAATGATATTTGTTTTTAACAAATCTGAAACCCGAGGGCACCCATATTCTGTGAATTCTGTGCGAGAAACCCTCAAAATCATGCGAGAAAAATACACCAAGAAGAATTAAAATATTTGGAAAATATAATTAAAGAATAAAAATAAAAATATGCACATAATACACTAATATAATTAACAAATTTGCATATAATACATTAATATAATTAATAATGATGTCAATGGGGTTTATAAGTGGTTGTAGGATAGTGGTTGTAGGATGGAATATTATCCTGCACGTCTCAGTAAGTAAAATGTGCTCACGGATTTGAAACTAATAATAATACAAATTATATAAAAAAAACTTAGTGACAATAAAGTTGATGAACATATTTTCCAATAATGTGTGTAGAATAATGATGAACATGAGTTAGGAATTTGATATGATCAACAATTCACAATGGAGATCTAAAAAAACAACTATCCTTCCTTTTTAGATGTCTTAGTCACTCTTTAATACAATGGCTTTCTTTCTCACCAAGTTGATTGTAAAATGGATCACACTAATGGAACACGGGCATAGATCCATCTTAACTCTCGCTCTATCAAGGGCTGATATGGATCAAATCTCTTTAGGAATTCTAGGACTCTAAAAGGGGGTTTGCACCTCAAGGGATTTTTTCCCTAGACTCAGTGCTTGATAGAGTGTTAAGATGGATCTATGTTGGTTTATTAAAGTTGGTTTCTTATATTTTGTTCTCCTTTGTATGCCCATATGTACTCTACCCTTTTTAATAAACCCTCACTCTTTACTTTACTTCTATTTCTCCATCTGTTTATTCCAATATTCTCACATTTTTCTCTATTAAGTTTTTTATAATAATAATAATAATAATAATCTATTTTCATGGCTATAATGACTTTCATAAATTCATGGCTATAATGAATTTGTCTCTCTCTCAGACACACATGATCATAACTTTGTGGCTATAATGACTTTCATATAATTTTCAATGTGGTTCATGGCTCTAGAAATCGCTATTTCCACACATAAAAGCCAAGGGAGCCCACCCGAAGGGAATCCATCTCTATTGGCATTACCCTGATTCCTAGCCTCGGAGGACCCACACAATTGAGCCCTCGACCTCGACATTGTACCACCTTGGTCCCAAAAGATCCAACCAAGTGAGCTACCCTTGAGGGCTTCTGATGATATATATATATATATATATGACTCAAATTTGCCTCAATATATCCTTATTACAAACTATAAGACGTTTAGTCTTAAAACATTTGAAATCTATACTGCTTGAATAAAAGTACTAGATAAAAAAACACAACTAAGAATAGGAAACCATGTTATTCTTGGGCCAGAAAATTCCCATTGTTAGCCTCTTCCATAAAATGTCCTCCATCCTAGGTCCATGGTCATGTGGGGTTCTTTGCTTCCCTTATGATGGTACTCCTATTTCTTGTAAAGTGTCCTCATCTACCCCTTGATCCTTAACTAATCCAATTGACAATGGGGGGTGGAGCAACTAGTAACTTTGATGTCCTTGCAAATCCTAATATTATATTAAGTGCATATCAAAGATCATTTTTCAGTTTCTCAACTTTTTTGCCTAGTTTCTCAAGATACATCACCAATCCTTCTTGCTTTACTATCTTTTTCTCTATATGAAAATTAAGATATTCATTGCTCAATTTCCTAACACATGATACCCTTATGATGCTAGTTTTATTTCTTGTACCCTCTCCTCATCTACCCCTTCATCCTTAACTAATATGATTCACAATGGGGGGTGGAGAAAGGAGTAACTTTGATCTCCTTGCAAATCTTCGGACTAAACTCTTATCTTAACAAGCCCTGATTACACCAAGGAAGTTTATGATTTTTATTTTTTCTTCTGAGAATAACATAGCTATAGTATTAATACAATGGAAGAATGAGGGTCATAATAAACCTATTGTCTTTTTAAGAAAATCCCTCAAGGATGCAGGGTTTAAGTGTACAGTATCCTGGAAAAATAGGCCTATGCTTTGATTAAGGAAAGGTCTTTCATTTTTTTAGAGAATGCATGTTGTAGACACAAAGAATTTCCTATGTGCCCCATATTTAAGTTATGAATAGGAGATCACTTCTTGTATGTCACTAGAGCCAATGCACATAGTACAACCTTTAGATTGCATGTTGTAGTTCCCCAATCACTGACTAATCCTATTGTGGGCTAGGTATCTAAGCCCCCAGGTCTTGTAACAAGCTCTAGGAGGCTGAATAAACCTCTCAAGGCCTGTAATAGGCACAAGTGGTTGGGTATTCAAGCCCCCAAGGCCTATCGAGGGCCTATAATAGGCCCTGGAGGCTTAGAGCCTCCCAAGGCTATTGGTAACAACTGGCTGAGTGATATTGGTAACAATTGGTTGTCAATGACCACTATCTCTTGACTATGATTGACTGGAAACCCACTTCACCATGAAACCCCTGGCCTCAAGCATGCCTCAAGACACGATTTCCCTGCGCACTGGTAAGCCCAAGCCTTGCCTCAACCCGATTTCTCATCCGGCCGTGATCCCTCCATCTCCATTTGGCATATATTTTTCAGCCCGCCCATATAAAAAATACCCCAAAGTATTTTTGTATTGTTACATTAAATAAAAAACCCTTTTCCCCTTAATATATAAGCAATATAATTTTTAGGTTTTCATGAATATTTAATACTGCAAAATGATTGAACGTGATATTATATTGTCTTCTAGTGAAGCCCCCGTGCTTCTAGCTATGTCTTCACATTTCAGAAATTCCTACTTTTGTGGAAACCCTAATTTTTAGGGCCAAAATTGAAATTGATCAGAATTGAATTATGATTGGATAGACAGATTCACCTTGCTGAGGAGAGTCAATCTATCATATTGCTTTTCCAAAATCGGTGGAGAGAAACCCTGGTTTCCGTCACTACACAATGTCTTCTTCTTAGGTTAGCTCTGATACCATGTTAAATTTTGAGCATTAATTCAAGATACTCTAGGATCTTTACTGAGAGAATAACATGTACAGTATATCAATGCATATCAATCATAGCAAGCATGTCAATCATCACATGAAGAAAACATAAGAGGCAATAGACACACAGAGTTTATGTGGGGAAAAGCCTCAGGTAAAAAACCACACAACTTCCTCAGAGATAGATAGAGAAATAGTACAACCAAAGTACACAGAGATAGACTCCTCTTAGCAGCTGATCCTCCTCCTCACATGTGCGCCACTTTCTGGTTGAAGGAAGAGTGAGTTCTGAGTGATCCAAATAGAGATCGGGATATCTCCATTTATACTTGTCCTAACTGCCCAATAAACTTATGGGGCCGAATTTTCTAGCTTAGTACAATAACCAATTATTAACTTAATGAGGTCCGACCCCACACATGGTGGTCTAAGAACCCATCGGCGAGTTACGACACTTGTCAATACAAATGACGACACTTATGTATAGAGGAATAATAACATCTCTATAAGAGTACAATATACATAAATTAAATATATCGGTGAAATACATTCCGAAGATACATATACATCAACACTAGTATCTCACAAAATGAGCATGGAATGGATTGACTAGTATAACACATTGTTTACAAATCTATTTTCCTATTACCCAATTTCAACACTGCCATCAATATTCAGAACGCAATTGGGTTTAATGAGTAGGGAAATTTATGATGCATTTTTTTCATGTGTCTAGAAAACAACTAGGTTAAATCCTCATAAGCAAGCTATTGACCATTGTCTTGATGGAATGCATCAAAGTTTACTAATCACTTCAATGGAAACTTTGGGTTTGCATAGTAAAATGCGTGCAATGTTAATTTTTCAAGTTGAGTTCTGGTTGCATTCAAGCTTGTTAACTATACTATTATATGCATTTGTTGTTGCAATTTTCTAAATTTCATATAAATATAGTGCAATAGGAGTTGCAATGTTGACATTTTCATTTACAATAAATTATCAAATACCAATTTTTGATTGACTACAAGAGTTTATACACACCATGGTTGGTGCGGACCATCCAAGCCATAGCTAGAGTTGGAATACCTAACAATTTTTGAGTAATGCTTGAATTCTAAATGTTATAAGAGTTAGTGAAATGCCTACACTTAGGATTTAACTAGTAAATTGTAGGAGTAATTAACTAAAGTTTCTAGTGTACATTAGGAGCTATGGATTGATGTAATCTAAATAGAGTAATGTGGTCAAGCACACACAATTATTTGTAGAGATGAAAGTAACTATCACGATTCTTGTTCCAAGTTAAACTAGTATTGCAAACAAATTAAGGTACAAGTTATACATGTAAATAAAAATATAGAATACATTGGTGTTATGGAAGTTTGGCCATAAAGTAAGCTATGACAACTTTTTTAATATAAAGGATAACTTGTATAAAAATGAAATAAATAGCAGGATGGATTGGAATTGAGATTACCTGACTACTTGGTGAGAGTTATAATTAATATAAGGTATTATTGTAATCGTTCAGATACCTAAATATAAAACTAATTGAAATTCAACTCGCTAGTGAGAATTGAAATATAGGAGATTATATATATATACCTTTTGGGTCACTATTTGAAGAGGTTGTACCCTTTATCATCATTATTCTACTTCGAGATTAGTCTCCTCCCTCCATGTTTGGCATATTCCACATTTATTTGTTGATTTGGGTAATTTGCATCATAGCAAATAGCATAAAGGTGGATTTATAAAGTACGGTTCTCATTTTCAAGAAAATGTTTTAGTAAGTTTATGGCTTATCCAATTTAGGGGTTGTATCTTTATATTGTCTCATGGGCATATGTGAAATCATGGGTATATGTGAAATCAAAATGGGGAAGAGGAATATAAAACAATTTACAATTAGTGACATTGTCATCATAAAAAATGTTGTCAGTATTCATAGAAGACAAGGTTCAAAGATCTTCGACAAACTATTTTGTAAAGAAGTGAAAGTTTTCGTTAACCTTTTCACAAGCATATAGTACATACATGTATTATTTTGGGACCAAAATAATCAAATTACATTAATAAATCAAATATGAAACTAATTTTATCTTCCACTAAACCTTAGTTTTTCTTACAATTTCTTTAGCTTTTCAGTTTTTCACCTATTTAGTAGATGTCGATTAGAATATCCACCAAATGTCTACATCATGCCAATTCCTTCCCAATTGACAAAAGATTTTTCCTACAATTTAGGCCTCTAGCCATGAACATTCCTCAAACAACTTTTCCATATGGCGACTCCCCTATTTATATGTGTGTAGCACGGGTTTTATATAGCAATTAACCTCTATGAATTTATTTTCCTCTATGTCCGCGGTGGCTACATTTAGTTTAAAAAATAAAATTGGGTTGGTTTCGCTCAGGGCTTACTTACATATTTGAATTTAGTAGGTGTCCATATTTTTTCCATTTATGTTCATGGATTTGGAATTAGTTTGCATCATAGAGAGATTATTGTATCACTTCTAAACTAGCAAGGAGTTTAAGAATTTGAAAGGAACAAGTATGTATCCATTGTTTTAGAATTTATGCTTTTGAGAACTATGAAGTTGTTACCCTTGAAATGGGATATGCATTTTCATGATTGGTATATGAAGTTGCTAGATACTCTTTCCCTCTTGCATATTTGGAACTTCCATTAGTGTTCCAATAGGTAGTTCGTTGGTATACCAGTATAATTCTTCCAATGGGACCAAATTCCCCTAGACAACCATCCATGTGAAGTAGTTCTGCTATTGTCTCCCCTCTTTGGAGACCTGACTCAGTGAATGGTTTTTTAAAATAGGAAATCATCTTTAGTTTTGTAGGCATTGGAGCCATCCACATTATCCTTGCAAGTAGTAAATTGTTAGTAAAAATGTATTAATTTCTTTCTCCTTGTTTTCATTAACCTTTTCTTTGAGAAGATCAGTTTCTTTGTCTCTACAATTGGATGATGTTCCTTGGGTTTCCGAAATAAAATATATGTACCCCTTCCTTTTTGTTGAATACTTTACCTTCACCCATATTTTTTCCTTAGTTTTTTCAAGAGGAGCATCTTCTTGAATGTTTTCCATTTCACTCAATCGTTTTTTTTTCCAGGATTCCTAAGGAAATTGGAAGTGTGAATTCCATGTTTCTATAATTATGGGTCAATTTTTTTAATAATATGCCACTTTACAGTGAACTCACATAAATGGTGCCAATTTCTTGAATAGATATAATCTTCCTCGTTCCGTAGACTAGCTTAGTTCCTTGTCAATGTTGTTATTATTAACACCAATGTAGTTGATTTTGCGCCCTTGTAAGATATAAATTTTTGTAGATTTGTTAATTAACATAGATCACATTAATATTGGAATGCAAAACATAGAATATGGATCAATGTCGAAGGTTGACAACAAATGAACACCATGCATATACTGAGAGAATAGCCAATGAGAAGGGTCTCGATAGATATCTGTGTCCATGTAATAATTGTCTTGGTGGAAAGCTTAAAAATAGAAGTGTGATTTATCGACATATGATAAGAGATAAGGCATAGTGGTATAAGCCCTTGGGATCACAATTATTATGAAGATAAATGATATAATTGCATAATGTGAGAGATGAAGAGACACCAAAAGGAGATGAAGTAGAAACAAACATAGATTAAGAAGCAACAATGTTAGATGAAAGGTTTGAATTTGATAGAATGTTGAATGAGGATCTAAACGATGAATGGGCCAAGTTGATGCAGGATTCTTCAATACTTGTGTATGCTAATTGCAAGTTAGGTCATTTGACAACAATCCTTCAAATTCTTAACTTGCAAGTGGTGCATGGTTGGACAAATGAGAGTGTAAATGAGTTATTAGCATCATTAAATTAGTTTTTAGCATGTGACTCCACATTTCCAACAAAATGAATTCAATGTAAAAATAAAACCACTAAGTTAAGCTTAGGGTATGAAAACATGGGGTGAAACCATTTTGAGATCAAAGTACTAAATGTTAAACATGGCAAGTGTTTTTAAAAAATTATGACTTGCCTCCATGGTTAGCCACTAAACTATTTTTTAAGCTATCATTGATTATACAAGGAAAGAAAGGTGTGACTTACGATACAATGGGTTTTTATTTAGAGCCATTACATGATTAGCTAATGGAATTGTGGAAATGAATTGAAGCAATTCAATTATTTAGGGATGGTAATTCTGAATCAAATTCACTTTAAGAACTTCCTTATTGTTTACGATTCACGATATTCCAACATATGGCACATTGATTGGTCTCACTATTCATGGATACCATGGATGTCCTACTTGCAAATTTAAGGATTTTGTGGGGGGAGCTCAAGAAGTTTGCATAAGTATATTTATTGTGGACGTCATTCTTACCTTAAAATGGATCATCGATATCATCGACAAAAATGGTGTTTCAATTTTAAGGAAGTGAATTGTGAAGCACCATTTCCAATAACGAGTGAAAACGTTATTGAGAGTGTAAGGCCCCAATAGGCCTTAAGAACACCATTATTTAGAAAAACAATTATTTTGTACAATAACTTAAGATCAACTCAATACTATGAGAAATTTTTAGATCTAAAACAATCACTAAGATATCATAACAAAAATCAAATGACATAAGGAGAAGACATACCTGAATATGATGAGTAATGGAAAGAATGTACCTCTAAAGCTACTTAAGCAATGAGGGAAAACAATGTGTGGGTGACGACTCTCCACCCAACCAACCCCTCCATGAGACACCAAGATCCTGTCGACCCCTAACCAATAAACCATAGCGATATTTGTTCTCTTCCGTTCCATAACCATAATCATACCTACCTTCCTTCAAAGCTAAAAAGAATGAATGCCCTCCTACTCCAATCCTACTCCATTTTATAGGTTTTTCTCATTTACTTTGGAATTTTATTTTATTTATTTATTATTTAATATTCTTAGTCATAGTTATCCTATTCATGGTGATAATAATTCCTTATTAAATATTTATTTTAATATTTGATTTATTTTTCCTATACTTTTATTTATAATTAATTTAATAGTATTTTTCGGTTGTTACATACTCCCCTACTTCAAGGGACTTGGTCTCGAAGTTACATCTTACTTACATATATTATAGTAATATTGTACAAGTGAGAGTCACTCTTGTGACCACTACGAGAAATTCTTTATATGTACTAATAATAATAATAGTAATTTATATTATTACATGTTCTTAATTCTTCTTATTAATTCATATTTTTATCAATTAATGTTATTAGGTTTCTTTATTATATTTATGTATAGTTTACTTCCTCCCTTACACACCCTTGCCCTCAGCATCATACCATTTGATCAACCTTCATAAACCTCCACATGAGACTCGAGATGGTCCCGCTTGCCATGGCACGACCGTCTAGTGCAACATGATCCCACAATACTGCAGCCTTAGCCACCCTCCCCTTCGTGTTTATCGACCTTAAAGGTCTCATCTCAGTTAGGCCAAGCATCTCACACTGCTCCCCTATACTACTAGGCATCTCATAAGGCTAGCCCAACTTCCTTCCTATCATATGTTATGGTCATATTTAGTGTTTTAGTTTGGTAATTTTTATCATATTCTACTTGGGAGAAGGATTTAATCATGTTCAAATATTTATAATTAATTGCACAATGCAAATAAGAATGATATTCTTTGCTACTAACCTTGCTAAACCATATTTTACTATTAATCTTATTAAATCATATATTATTACAAATTATTAATCTAGTCAAAACCACTATTCACATAGTGGTGGTCATTAAGAAAAAGGAGATTTAAAACATTTAAAACCATGGAAATGGAAAATATTATTAAAAACCATTTAGTCAAAACAAAATTTTACGTGGTCAAGTTACCAAACCACCATTTGCATGGTCATGGTCATTTAAAAACGGGGAGGTTTAAAACATTTAAAGCCATTTCCACCTAAAAATTTATTAAAAAATTATTAAAACCCATTTTCATGGCAAAATTTATGGAAGTGGAATTATTTTATTGTCTATCCAACTTATAAATTGGGTTAAGATGCATGTATAAATTAATGCTTTGGTGATTCATTTTAGCGCTAAGTTTGTTTAAGGCATTCTGAAGCTTTGGCCAAGGGGATTTATGGTATTGTTTATCTCGCTAAGGGTGACCACTGCAATACCTTCTGGATCTGAACGATGGAAACCTGCGTTGAGATTTATGATGACAAGCGCGAGGACAAGAGCGTGGAAAGTAATCACTGTCATGTTTTTGACAGAGGATTATGCACCAGAAAGAATCAGCATGGTAGCTGCAGCGACCCAAAGATATTTGAGCAAACGGAGGCAGTCCCATCCCAACCGTATCAGACGCAAATTAATAACGCTGTAACGGAACAAATCGATAATGCTATGAAGAAACGGCGCCGTGATGGATCCACCGACTGCCCATTCGATGGACTCGCTGTACCCTATGAGACTCAAATCGATAATGCTATCAAGAGACGCCGCTGTGATGGATCCACGGACTGCCCATTCGATCGACTCCCCGATGATATTCTGCATGAAATTCTGTCTCGCCTCTCTATCACCGAGCTCTTAAGGGTTGGGCGAACTTGTGTCTCTTGGCACCGCATTATTTCGTCCTGCAGCATCTTTCATCGACTGTACGACGAAAGAAACGACGAGTCATGGATTGCTCTCACCAGCGATCACTATATCCCCCCATGACTTTTGCTTATTGAACAACAACTCTAGCAAGTGGTACTTTTTCCACTCTAAGTATCAGGAGGATCAGACTAGATCTTGGCTTCTTCAGGGAGCTGCCGACGGTCTGTTGCTTTTCGTAGGCAATGACGGCAAAATGTTGGTTGTTAATGCCTTAACAAGATGTCTACGACTGCTGCCCGATACACAGGTCACCCCGCGTCTTTGTCTGGAGTCGTGCATGAAGAAAAAAGTATGGGCGAGCGACTCAATTAGTACACCTATGACTGTGCAGCCGTCCCTGTCCATCAACATAGTTGTAGACGACGGTGGTAAAACATTCAGAGTGATCGTTTGGGGAGAACTGAGAACAAATCAGGTGCATGCCCTTGTTTACAGCTCCGCAACAGACAAATGGAGCGTAAGACTGTGTTCAAATATCAGCTCCAGATTTTTCAGGCGGCCGTTCCACGCCACTGTAGATGGCAACAACATCGTCTACAGTTCAATGCAACGGTCTGTGCTCGCTAATTATGACATAGAAACTGGATTGTTCAACGTTAACCGAATAATAATGCAACTGCGCCAGTTGGTATTAGGCATGATAGTGGACCGCATCCAGTACATTAAGATGTTGGTTTACAAGGGTCGAACATTTCTGTTAAGTGTCTTCGTCGGCCGTGATATTAATCCCTTTATAGAGCAGTCCCGCGGTTTAATGGGCTTATGGCTGGCGAATCCCACCAAGGGGCAATGGGAGCTTTTGACTAGACACGAGTTACAAATTCCATCAGATGAGGTAGCAGCGGCCTATGACGGAAAGGACAGCGTCACAATTATTCCAAAGATGCAGGGATCTAAGATGTTATCCCTGAATTTGGATACCAAAGAGTGGAGGGTTTTGGCTGCAGATACCCAAGCCTGGAAGTTGCTTGATGAAAATGCTGAAAATGCAGCACAACAACAGATAGCCTTTTTAGCACCAGGTTTGAGGGCTTTTCATTTTAAATTAAAATTTTGCACAGCCTAATGATGTAATTGAGCCAGGCTCAGATTGCATGGTTTTTCTCTGAAAGCTAAGTTTTAAGGTTAAGCTGGGCTAAGCCCTAAGCTTGATGATATTATGAAATCCTCCTCAGAAACAAGTCTCTCATTGTTGGGTTTGTTGTTTTGTGTCTTACTTTTGCTTTTTCATTTATTGTAATCTAATCTTCATTGTGTGTAACTTGTTCTCCAAAATTGCGACTTTATTGGTTATTTGTTTTTAAATGTTGTCTTCAAAGATGCAAATTTGTTATAAGCATGGCATATAGTTCAGTTTGAAGTTTAGGATTTCCTTCTTCTCTAAGTTTTTTTATAGACTTGATATAGCTGTGCTAGCTCTCCTTTTGGCAGTCTTTTGTAAATGGGTGACCTATCTATACTTCTAGGATAAAAACTAATTTTTAATATAAAAAATAAAATGATAAAAGATGTCGTAATGAAAAAGCCCATCTTAAAAAGATGGTGTGAAAATGCTCCATTAAAATGCCTAAGTAAAAATGCCCTAGTTTCTCAAGATACATCACCAATCCTTCTTGATTTACTATCTTTTTCTCCATATGAAAATTAAGATATTCATTGTTCAATTTCCTAACACATGCTACCCTTAAGATGCTACTTTTATTTCTTGTACCGTGTCCTCATCTACCCCTTGATCCTTAACTAATATGATTAACAATGGGGGGTGGAGAAATTAGTAACTTTGGTCCCCTTGCAAATCCTAATATTATATTAAGTGCATATCAAAGATCATTTGCCATTTTCTCAACTTTTCTGCCTAGTTTCTCAAGACACATCACCAATCCTTCTTGCTTTACTATCTTTTTCTCCATATGAAAATTAAGATATTCATTGTTCAATTTCCTAATACATGCCCTCCAACTAGTTGGATAGATTCCTTGAAATTTTCCTTATATCACTTAGTATATCAGTAGAGTTGCCTCCAAAACCATAATTGTTGGCCATTACAACATGAGAATTCAATATCTATAGTTTCCTCAACCTCTCTTTAGATCCAGCTAAGATGTGACTCAACAAAAACTTATAGAAGGAGGATTGTCTATTTGTTTCTCATAAATACTCAACGTAAAGTTCTCATTAAAAAAAGAGGATTAGAGCGGATTACTCAAAATAGAGAGGATTAGATTAAAAATATATTAATAGGATAAGGTTACTTAAGTGATTGATCAACAATGATAAAAAAAATATTTAAAAAAAAAAGTCTAAAAACGCTATTATTTTGGTTGGAATTCAATGATATTTGTTTTTAACAAATCTGAAACCCGAGGGCACCCATATTCTGTGAATTCTGTGCGAGAAACCCTCAAAATCATGCGAGAAAAATACACCAAGAAGAATTAAAATATTTGGAAAATATAATTAAAGAATAGAAATAAAAATATGCACATAATACACTAATATAATTAACAAATTTGCATATAATACATTAATATAATTAATAATGATGTCAATGGGGTTTATAAGTGGTTGTAGGATAGTGGTTGTAGGATGGAATATTATCCTGCACGTCTCAGTAAGTAAAATGTGCTCACGGATTTGAAACTAATAATAATACAAATTATATAAAAAAAACTTAGTGACAATAAAGTTGATGAACATATTTTCCAATAATGTGTGTAGAATAATGATGAACATGAGTTAGGAATTTGATATGATCAACAATTCACAATGGAGATCTAAAAAAACAACTATCCTCCCTTTTTAGGTGTCTTAGTCACTCTTTAATACAATGGCTTTCTTTCTCACCAAGTTGATTGTAAAATGGATCACACTAATGGAACACGGGCATAGATCCATCTTAACTCTCGCTCTATCAAGGGCTGATATGGATCAAATCTCTTTAGGAATTCTAGGACTCTAAAAGGGGGTTTGCACCTCAAGGGATTTGTTCCCTAGACTCAGTGCTTGATAGAGTGTTAAGATGGATCTATGTTGGTTTATTAAAGTTGGTTTCTTATATTTTGTTCTCCTTTGTATGCCCATATGTACTCTACCCTTTTTAATAAACCCTCACTCTTTACTTTACTTCTATTTCTCCATCTCTTTATTCCAATATTCTCACATTTTTCTCTATTAAGTTTTTTATAATAATAATAATAATAATAATCTATTTTCATGGCTATAATGACTTTCATAAATTCATGGCTATAATGAATTTGTCTCTCTCTCACACACACATGATCATAACTTTGTGGCTATAATGACTTTCATATAATTTTCAATGTGGTTCATGGCTCTAGAAATCGCTATTTCCACACATAAAAGCCAAGGGAGCCCACCCGAAGGGAATCCATCTCTATTGGCATTACCCTGATGCCTAGCCTCGGAGGACCCACACAATTGAGCCCTCGACCTCGACATTGTACCACCTTGGTCCCAAAAGATCCAACCAAGTGAGCTACCCTTGAGGGCTTCTGATGATATATATATATATATATGACTCAAATTTGCCTCAATATATCCTTATTACAAACTATAAGACGTTTTGTCTTAAAACATTTGAAATCTATACTGCTTGAATAAAAGTACTAGATAAAAAAACACAACTAAGAATAGGAAACCATGTTATTCTTGGGCCAGAAAATTCCCATTGTTAGCCTCTTCCATAAAATGTCCTCCATCCTAGGTCCATGGTCATGTGGGGTTCTTTGCTTCCCTTATGATGGTACTCCTATTTCTTGTAAAGTGTCCTCATCTACCCCTTGATCCTTAACTAATCCAATTGACAATGGGGGGTGGAGCAACTAGTAACTTTGATGTCCTTGCAAATCCTAATATTATATTAAGTGCATATCAAAGATCATTTTTCAGTTTCTCAACTTTTTTGCCTAGTTTCTCAAGATACATCACCAATCCTTCTTGCTTTACTATCTTTTTCTCTATATGAAAATTAAGATATTCATTGCTCAATTTCCTAACACATGATACCCTTATGATGCTAGTTTTATTTCTTGTACCCTCTCCTCAGCTACCCCTTCATCCTTAACTAATATGATTCACAATGGGGGGTGGAGAAAGTAGTAACTTTGATCTCCTTGCAAATCTTCGGACTAAACTCTTATCTTAACAAGCCCTGATTACACCAAGGAAGTTTATGATTTTTATTTTTTCTTCTGAGAATAACATAGCTATAGTATTAATACAATGGAAGAATGAGGGTCATAATAAACCTATTGTCTTTTTAAGAAAATCCCTCAAGGATGCAGGGTTTAAGTGTACAGTATCCTGGAAAAATAGGCCTATGCTTTGATTAAGGAAAGGTCTTTCATTTTTTTAGAGAATGCATGTTGTAGACACAAAGAATTTCCTATGTGCACCATATTTAAGTTATGAATAGGAGATCACTTCTTGTATGTCACTAGAGCCAATGCACATAGTACAACCTTTAGATTGCATGTTGTAGTTCCCCAATCACTGACTAATCCTATTGTGGGCTAGGTATCTAAGCCCCCAGGTCTTGTAACAAGCTCTAGGAGGCTGAATAAACCTCTCAAGGCCAGTAATAGGCACAAGTGGTTGGGTATTCAAGCCCCCAAGGCCTATCGAGGGCCTATAATAGGCCCTGGAGGCTTAGAGCCTCCCAAGGCTATTGGTAACAACTGGCTGAGTGATATTGGTAACAATTGGTTGTCAATGACCACTATCTCTCGACTATGATTGACTGGAAACCCACTTCACCACGAAACCCCTGGCCTCAAGCATGCCTCAAGACGCGATTTCCCTGCGCACTGGTAATCCCAAGCCTTGCCTCAACCCGATTTCTCATCCGACCGTGATCCCTCCATCTCCATTTGGCATATATTTTTCAGGCCGCCCATATAAAAAATACCCCAAAGTATTTTTGTATTGTTACATTAAATAAAAAACCCTTTTCCCCTTAATATATAAGCAATATAATTTTTAGGTTTTCATGAATATTTAATACTCGAAAATGTTTGAACGTGATATTATATTGTCTTCTAGTGAATCCCCCGTGCTTCTAGCTATGTCTTCACATTTCAGAAATTCCTACTTTTGTGGAAACCCTAATTTTTAGGGCCAAAATTGAAACTGATCATAATTGAATTATGATTGGATAGACAGATTCACCTTGCTGAGGAGAGTCAATCTGTCATATTGCTTTTCCAAAATCGGTGGAGAAAAACCCTGGTTTCCGTCACTACACAATGTCTTCTTCTCAGGTTAACTCTGATACCATGTTAAATTTTGAGCATTAATTCAAGATACTCTAGAATCTTTACTGAGAGAATAACATGTACAGTATATCAATGCATATCAATCATAGCAAGCATGTCAATCATCACATGAAGAAAACATAAGAGGCAATAGACACACAGAGTTTATGTGGGGAAAACCCTCAGGTAAAAAACCACACAACTTCCTTAGAGATAGATAGAGAAATAGTACAACCAAAGTACACAGAGATAGACTCCTCTTAGCAGCTGATCCTCCTCCTCACATGTGTGCCGCTTTCTGGTTGAAGGAAGAGTGAGTTCTGAGTGATCCAAATAGAGATCGGGATATCTCCATTTATACTTGTCCTAACTGCCCAATAAACTTATGGGGCCGAATTTTCTAGCTTAGTACAATAACCAATTATTAACTTAATGAGGTCCGACCCCACACATGGTGGTCTAAGAACCCATCGGCGAGTTATGACACTTGTCAATACAAATGACGACACTTATGTATAGAGGAATAATAACATCTCTATAAGAGTACAATATACATAAATTAAATATATCGGTGAAATACATTCCGAAGATACATATAAATCAACACTAGTATCTCACAAAATGAGCATGGAATGGATTGACTAGTATAACACATTGTTTACAAATCTGTTTTCCTATTACCCAATTTCAACACTGCCATCAATATTCAGAACGCAATTGGGTTTAATGAGTAGGGAAATTTATGATGCATTTTTTTCATGTGTCTAGAAAACAACTAGGTTAAATCCTCATAAGCAAGCTATTGACCATTGTCTTGATGGAATGCATCAAAGTTTACTAATCACTTCAATGGAAACTTTGGGTTTGCATAGTAAAATGCGTGCAATGTTAATTTTTCAAGTTGAGTTCTGGTTGCATTCAAGCTTGTTAACTATACTATTATATGCATTTGTTGTTGCAATTTTCTAAATTTCATATAAATATAGTGCAATAGATGTTGCAATGTTGACATTTTCTTTTACAATAAATTATCAAATACCAATTTTTGATTGACTACAAGAGTTTATACACACCATGGTTGCTGCGGACCATCCAATCCATAGCTAGAGTTGGAATACCTAACAATTTTTGAGTAATGCTTGAATTCTAAATGTTATAAGAGTTAGTGAAATGCCTACACTTAGGATTTAACTAGTAAATTGTAGGATTAATTAACTAAAGTTTCTAGTGTACATTAGGAGCTATGGATTGATGTAATCTAAATAGAGTAATGTGGTCAAGCACACACAATTATTTGTAGAGATGAAAGTAACTAGCACGATTCTTGTTCCAAGTTAAACTAGTATTGCAAACAAATTAAGGTACAAGTTATACATGTAAATAAAAATATAGAATACATTGGTGTTATGGAAGTTTGGCCATAAAGTAAGCTATGACAACTTTTTTAATATAAAGGATAACTTGTATAAAAATGAAATAAATAGCAGGATGGATTGGAATTGAGATTACCTGACTACTTGGTGAGAGTTATAATTAATATAAGGTATTATTGTAATCGTTCAGATACCTAAATATAAAACTAATTGAAATTCAACTCGATAGTGAGAATTGAAATATAGGAGATTATATATATATACCTTTTGGGTCACTATTTGAAGAGGTTGTACCCTTTATCATCATTATTCTACTTCGAGATTAGTTTCCTCCCTCCATGTTTGGCATATTCCACATTTATTTGTTGATTTGGGTAATTTGCATCATAGCAAATAGCATAAAGGTGGATTTATAAAGTACGGTTCTCATTTTCAAGAAAATGTTTTAGTAAGTTTATGGCTTATCCAATTTAGGGGTTGTATCTTTATATTGTCTCATGGGCATATGTGAAATCAAAATGGGGAAGAGGAATATAAAACAATTTACAATTAGTGACATTGTCATCATAAAAAATGTTGTCAGTATCCATAGAAGACAAGGTTCAAAGATCTTCGACAAACTATGTTGTAAAGAAGTGAAAGTTTTCGTTAACCTTTTCACAAGCATATAGTACATACATGTATTATTTTGGGACCAAAATAATCAAATTACATTAATAAATCAAATATGAAACTAATTTTATCTTCCACTAAACTTTAGTTTTTCTTACAATTTCTTTAGCTTTTCAGTTTTTCACATATTTAGTAGATGTCGATTAGAATATCCACCAAATGTCTACATCATGCCAATTCCTTCCCAATTGACAAAAGATTTTTCCTACAATTTAGGCCTCTAGCCATGAACATTCCTCAAACAACTTTTCCATATGGCGACTCCCCTATTTATATGTGTGTAGCACGGGTTTTATATAGCAATTAACCTCTATGAATTTATTTTCCTCTATGTCCGCGGCGGCTACTTTTAGTTTAAAAAATAAAATTGGGTTGGTTTCGCTCAGGGATTACTTACATATTTGAATTTAGTAGGTGTCCATATTTTTTCCATTTATGTTCATGGATTTGGAATTAGTTTGCATCATAGAGAGATTATTGTATCACTTCTAAACTAGCAAGGAGTTTAAGAATTTGAAAGGAACAAGTATGTATCCATTGTTTTAGAATTTATGCTTTTGAGAACTATGAAGTTGTTACCCTTGAAATGGGATATGCATTTTCATGATTGGTATATGAAGTTGCTAGATACTCTTTCCCTCTTGCATATTTGGAACTTCCATTAGTGTTCCAATAGGTAGTTCGTTGGTATACCAGTATAATTCTGCCAATGGGACCAAATTCCCCTAGACAACCATCCATGTGAAGTAGTTCTGCTATTGTCTCCCCTCTTTGGAGACCTGACTCAGTGAATGGTTTTTTAAAATAGGAAATCATCTTTAGTTTTGTAGGCATTGGAGCCATCCACATTATCCTTGCAAGTAGTAAATTGTTAGTAAAAATGTATTAATTTCTTTCTCCTTGTTTTCATTAACCTTTTCTTTGAGAAGATCAGTTTCTTTGTCTCTACAATTGGATGATGTTCCTTGGGTTTCCGAAATAAAATATATGTACCCCTTCCTTTTTGTTGAATACTTTACCTTCACCCATATTTTTTCCTTAGTTTTTTCAAGAGGAGCATCTTCTTGAATGTTTTCCATTTCACTCAATCGTTTTTTTTCCTGGATTCCTAAGGAAATTGGAAGTGTGAATTCCATGTTTCTATAATTATGGGTCAATTTTTTTAATAATATGCCACTTTACAGTGAACTCACATAAATGGTGCCAATTTCTTGAATAGATATAATCTTCCTCGTTCCGTAGATTAGCTTAGTTCCTTGTCAATGTTGTTATTATTAACACCAATGTAGTTGATTTTGCGCCCTTGTAAGATATAAATTTTTGTAGATTTGTTAATTAACATAGATCACATTAATATGGGAATGCAAAACATAGAATATGGATCAATGTCGAAGGTTGACAACAAATGAACACCATGCATATACTGAGAGAATAGCCAATGAGAAGGGTCTCGATAGATATCTGTGTCCATGTAATAATTGTCTTGGTGGAAAGCTTAAAAATAGAAGTGTGATTTATCGAGATATGATAAGAGATAAGGCATAGTGGTATAAGCCCTTGGGATCACAATTATTATGAAGATAAATGATATAATTGCATAATGTGAGAGATGAAGAGACACCAAAAGGAGATGAAGTAGAAACAAACATAGATTAAGAGGCAACAATGTTAGATGAAAGGTTTGAAGTTGATAGAATGTTGAATGAGGATCTAAACGATGAATGGGCCAAGTTGATGCAGGATTCTTTAATACTTGTGTATGCTAATTGCAAGTTAGGTCATTTGACAACAATCCTTCAAATTCTTAACTTGCAAGTGGTGCATGGTTGGACAAATGAGAGTGTAAATGAGTTATTAGCATCATTAAATTAGTTTTTAGCATGTGACTCCACATTTCCAACAAAATGAATTCAATGTAAAAATAAAACCACTAAGTTAAGCTTAGGGTATGAAAACATGGGGTGAAACCATTTTGAGATCAAAGTACTAAATGTTAAACATGGCAAGTGTTTTTAAAAAATTATGACTTGCCTCCATGGTTAGCCACTAAACTATTTTTTAAGCTATCATTGATTATACAAGGAAAGAAAGGTGTGACTTACGATACAATGGGTTTTTATTTAGAGCCATTACATGATTAGCTAATGGAATTGTGGAAATGAATTGAAGCAATTCAATTATTTAGGGATGGTAATTCTGAATCAAATTCACTTTAAGAACTTCCTTATTGTTTACGATTCACGATATTCCAACATATGGCACATTGATTGGTCTCACTATTCATGGATACCATGGATGTCCTACTTGCAAATTTAAGGATTTTGTGGGGGGAGCTCAAGAAGTTTGCATAAGTATATTTATTGTGGACGTCATTCTTACCTTAAAATGGATCATCGATATCATCGACAGAAAAGGTGTTTCAATTTTAAGGAAGTGAATTGTGAAGCACCATTTCCAATAACGAGTGAAAACGTTATTGAGAGTGTAAGGCCCCAATAGGCCTTAAGAACACCATTATTTAGAAAAACAATTATTTTGTACAATAACTTAAGATCAACTCAATACTATGAGAAATTTTTAGATCTAAAACAATCACTAAGATATCATAACAAAAATCAAATGACATAAGGAGAAGACATACCTGAATATGATGAGTAATGGAAAGAATGTACCTCTAAAGCTACTTAAGCAATGAGGGAAAACAATGTGTGGGTGACGACTCTCCACCCAACCAACCCCTCCATGAGACACCAAGATCCTGTCGACCCCTAACCAATAAACCATAGCGATATTTGTTCTCTTCCGTTCCATAACCATAATCATACCTACCTTCCTTCAAAGCTAAAAAGAATGAATGCCCTCCTACTCCAATCCTACTCCATTTTATAGGTTTTTCGCATTTACTTTGGAATTTTATTTTATTTATTTATTATTTAATATTCTTAGTCATAGTTATCCTATTCATGGTGATAATAATTCCTTATTAAATATTTATTTTAATATTTGATTTATTTTTCCTATACTTTTATTTATAATTAATTTCATAGTATTTTTCGGTTGTTACATACTCCCCTACTTCAAGGGACTTGGTCTCGAAGTTACATCTTACTTACATATATTATAGTAATATTGTACAAGTGAGAGTCACTCTTGTGACCACTACGAGAAATTCTTTATATGTACTAATAATAATAATAGTAATTTATATTATTACATGTTCTTAATTCTTCTTATTAATTCATATTTTTATCAATTAATGTTATTAGGTTTCTTTATTATATTTATGTATAGTTTACTTCCTCCCTTACACACCCTTGCCCTCAGCATCATACCATTTGATCAACCTTCATAAACCTCCACATGAGACTCGAGATGGTCCCGCTTGCCATGGCACGGCCGTCTAGTGCAACATGATCCCACAATACTGCAGCCTTAGCCACCCTCCCCTTCGTGTTTGTCGACCTTAAAGGTCTCATCTCAGTTAGGCCAAGCATCTCACACTGCTCCCCTATACTACTAGGCATCTCGTAAGGCTAGCCCAACTTCCTTCCTATCATATGTTATGGTCATATTTAGTGTTTTAGTTTGGTAATTTCGATCATATTCTACTTGGGAGAAGGATTTAATCATGTTCAAATATTTATAATTAATTGCACAATGCAAATAAGAATGATATTCTTTGCTACTAACCTTGCTAAACCATATTTTACTATTAATCTTATTAAATCATATATTATTACAAATTATTAATCTAGTCAAAACCACTATTCACATAGTGGTGGTCATTAAGAAAAAGGAGATTTAAAACATTTAAAACCATGGAAATGGAAAATATTATTAAAAACCATTTAGTCAAAACAAAATTTTACGTGGTCAAGTTACCAAACCACCATTTGCATGGTCATGGTCATTTAAAAACGGGGAGGTTTAAAACATTTAAAGCCATTTCCACCTAAAAATTTATTAAAAAATTATTAAAACCCATTTTCATGGCAAAATTTATGGAAGTGGAATTATTTTATTGTCTATCCAACTTATAAATTGGGTTAAGATGCATGTATAAATTAATGCTTTGGTGATTCATTTTAGCGCTAAGTTTGTTTAAGGCATTCTGAAGCTTTGGCCAAGGGGATTTATGGTATTGTTTATCTCGCTAAGGGTTGCCACTGCAATACCTTCTGGATCTGAACGATGGAAACCTGCGTTGAGATTTATGATGACAAGCGCGAGGACAAGAGCGTGGAAAGTAATCACTGTCATGTTTTTGACAGAGGATTATGCACCAGAAAGAATCAGCATGGTAGCTGCAGCGACCCAAAGATATTTGAGCAAACGGAGGCAGTCCCATCCCAACCGTATCAGACGCAAATTAATAACGCTGTAACGGAACAAATCGATAATGCTATGAAGAAACGGCGCCGTGATGGATCCACCGACTGCCCATTCGATGGACTCGCTGTACCCTATGAGACTCAAATCGATAATGCTATCAAGAGACGCCGCTGTGATGGATCCACGGACTGCCCATTCGATCGACTCCCCGATGATATTCTGCATGAAATTCTGTCTCGCCTCTCTATCACCGAGCTCTTAAGGGTTGGGCGAACTTGTGTCTCTTGGCACCGCATTATTTCGTCCTGCAGCATCTTTCATCGACTGTACGACGAAAGAAACGACGAGTCATGGATTGCTCTCACCAGCGATCACTATATCCCCCATGACTTTTGCTTATTGAACAACAACTCTAGCAAGTGGTACTTTTTCCACTCTAAGTATCAGGAGGATCAGACTAGATCTTGGCTTCTTCAGGGAGCTGCCGACGGTCTGTTGCTTTTCGTAGGCAATGACGGCAAAATGTTGGTTGTTAATGCCTTAACAAGATGTCTACGACTGCTGCCCGATACACAGGTCACCCCGCGTCTTTGTCTGGAGTCGTGTATGAAGAAAAAAGTATGGGCGAGCGACTCAATTAGTACACCTATGACTGTGCAGCCGTCCCTGTCCATCAACATAGTTGTAGACGACGGTGGTAAAACATTCAGAGTGATCGTTTGGGGAGAACTGAGAACAAATCAGGTGCATGCCCTTGTTTACAGCTCCGCAACAGACAAATGGAGCGTAAGACTGTGTTCAAATATCAGCTCCAGATTTTTCAGGCGGCCGTTCCACGCCACTGTAGATGGCAACAACATCCGTTCCACGCCACTGTAGATGGCAACAACATCGTCTACAGTTCAATGCAACGGTCTGTGCTCGCTAATTATGACATAGAAACTGGATTGTTCAACGTTAACCGAATAATAATGCAACTGCGCCAGTTGGTACTAGGCATGATAGTGGACCGCATCCAGTACATTAAGATGTTGGTTTACAAGGGTCGAACATTTCTGTTAAGTGTCTTCGTCGGCCGTGATATTAATCCCTTTATAGAGCAGTCCCGCGGTTTAATGGGCTTATGGCTGGCGAATCCCACCAAGGGGCAATGGGAGCTTTTGACTAGACACGAGTTACAAATTCCATCAGATGAGATAGCAGCGGCCTATGACGGAAAGGACAGCGTCACAATTATTCCAAAGATGCAGGGATCTAAGATGTTATCCCTGAATTTGGATACCAAAGAGTGGAGGGTTTTGGCTGCAGATACCCAAGCCTGGAAGTTGCCTGATGAAAATGCTGAAAATGCAGCACAACAACAGATAGCCTTTTTAGCAGCAGGTTTGAGGGCTTTTCATTTTAAATTAAAATTTTGCACAGCCTAATGATGTAATTGAGCCAGGCTCAGATTGCATGGTTTTTCTCTGAATGCTAAGTTTTAAGGTTAAGCTGGGCTAAGCCCTAAGCTTGATGATATTATGAAATCCTCCTCAGAAACAAGTCTCTCATTGTTGGGTTTGTTGTTTTGTGTCTTACCTTTGCTTTTTCATTTATTGTAATCTAATCTTCATTGTGTGTAACTTGTTCTCCAAATTTGCGACTTTATTGGTTATTTGTTTTTAAATGTTGTCTTCAAATATGCAAATTTGTTATCAAGCATGGCATATAGTTCAGTTTGAAGTTTAGGATTTCCTTCTTCTCTAAGTGTTTTTATAGACTTGATATAATCATAAAAAATCTGTACGATAGCTGTGCTAGCTCTCCTTTTGGCAGTCTTTGGTAAATGGGTGACCTATCTATACTTCTAGGATAAAAACTAATTTTAAATATAAAAAATAAAATGATAAAAGATGTCGTAATGAAAAAGCCCATCTTAAAAAGATGGTGTGAAAATGCTCCATTAAAATGCCTAAGTAAAAATGCCCTAGTTTCTCAAGATACATCACCAATCCTTCTTGATTTACTATCTTTTTCTCCATATGAAAATTAAGATATTCATTGTTCAATTTCCTAACACATGCTACCCTTAAGATGCTACTTTTATTTCTTGTACCGTGTCCTCATCTACCCCTTGATCCTTAACTAATATGATTAACAATGGGGGGTGGAGAAATTAGTAACTTTGGTCCCCTTGCAAATCCTAATATTATATTAAGTGCATATCAAAGATCATTTGCCATTTTCTCAACTTTTCTGCCTAGTTTCTCAAGACACATCACCAATCCTTCTTGCTTTACTATCTTTTTCTCCATATGAAAATTAAGATATTCATTGTTCAATTTCCTAATACATGCCCTCCAACTAGTTGGATAGATTCCTTGAAATTTTCCTTATATCACTTAGTATATCAGTAGAGTTGCCTCCAAAACCATAATTGTTGGCCATTACAACATGAGAATTCAATATCTATAGTTTCCTCAACCTCTCTTTAGATCCAGCTAAGATGTGACTCAACAAAAACTTATAGAAGGAGGATTGTCTATTTGTTTCTCATAAATACTCAACGTAAAGTTCTCATTAAAAAAAGAGGATTAGAGCGGATTACTCAAAATAGAGAGGATTAGATTAAAAATATATTAATAGGATAAGGTTACTTAAGTGATTGATCAACAATGATAAAAAAAATATTTAAAAAAAAAAGTCTAAAAACGCTATTATTTTGGTTGGAATTCAATGATATTTGTTTTTAACAAATCTGAAACCCGAGGGCACCCATATTCTGTGAATTCTGTGCGAGAAACCCTCAAAATCATGCGAGAAAAATACACCAAGAAGAATTAAAATATTTGGAAAATATAATTAAAGAATAGAAATAAAAATATGCACATAATACACTAATATAATTAACAAATTTGCATATAATACATTAATATAATTAATAATGATGTCAATGGGGTTTATAAGTGGTTGTAGGATAGTGGTTGTAGGATGGAATATTATCCTGCACGTCTCAGTAAGTAAAATGTGCTCACGGATTTGAAACTAATAATAATACAAATTATATAAAAAAAACTTAGTGACAATAAAGTTGATGAACATATTTTCCAATAATGTGTGTAGAATAATGATGAACATGAGTTAGGAATTTGATATGATCAACAATTCACAATGGAGATCTAAAAAAACAACTATCCTTCCTTTTTAGGTGTCTTAGTCACTCTTTAATACAATGGCTTTCTTTCTCACCAAGTTGATTGTAAAATGGATCACACTAATGGAACACGGGCATAGATCCATCTTAACTCTCGCTCTATCAAGGGCTGATATGGATCAAATCTCTTTAGGAATTCTAGGACTCTAAAAGGGGGTTTGCACCTCAAGGGATTTTTTCCCTAGACTCAGTGCTTGATAGAGTGTTAAGATGGATCTATGTTGGTTTATTAAAGTTGGTTTCTTATATTTTGTTCTCCTTTGTATGCCCATATGTACTCTACCCTTTTTAATAAACCCTCACTCTTTACTTTACTTCTATTTCTCCATCTCTTTATTCCAATATTCTCACATTTTTCTCTATTAAGTTTTTTATAATAATAATAATAATAATAATCTATTTTCATGGCTATAATGACTTTCATAAATTCATGGCTATAATGAATTTGTCTCTCTCTCACACACACATGATCATAACTTTGTGGCTATAATGACTTTCATATAATTTTCAATGTGGTTCATGGCTCTAGAAATCGCTATTTCCACACATAAAAGCCAAGGGAGCCCACCCGAAGGGAATCCATCTCTATTGGCATTACCCTGATGCCTAGCCTCGGAGGACCCACACAATTGAGCCCTCGACCTCGACATTGTACCACCTTGGTCCCAAAAGATCCAACCAAGTGAGCTACCCTTGAGGGCTTCTGATGATATATATATATATATATGACTCAAATTTGCCTCAATATATCCTTATTACAAACTATAAGACGTTTTGTCTTAAAACATTTGAAATCTATACTGCTTGAATAAAAGTACTAGATAAAAAAACACAACTAAGAATAGGAAACCATGTTATTCTTGGGCCAGAAAATTCCCATTGTTAGCCTCTTCCATAAAATGTCCTCCATCCTAGGTCCATGGTCATGTGGGGTTCTTTGCTTCCCTTATGATGGTACTCCTATTTCTTGTAAAGTGTCCTCATCTACCCCTTGATCCTTAACTAATCCAATTGACAATGGGGGGTGGAGCAACTAGTAACTTTGATGTCCTTGCAAATCCTAATATTATATTAAGTGCATATCAAAGATCATTTTTCAGTTTCTCAACTTTTTTGCCTAGTTTCTCAAGATACATCACCAATCCTTCTTGCTTTACTATCTTTTTCTCTATATGAAAATTAAGATATTCATTGCTCAATTTCCTAACACATGATACCCTTATGATGCTAGTTTTATTTCTTGTACCCTCTCCTCAGCTACCCCTTCATCCTTAACTAATATGATTCACAATGGGGGGTGGAGAAAGTAGTAACTTTGATCTCCTTGCAAATCTTCGGACTAAACTCTTATCTTAACAAGCCCTGATTACACCAAGGAAGTTTATGATTTTTATTTTTTCTTCTGAGAATAACATAGCTATAGTATTAATACAATGGAAGAATGAGGGTCATAATAAACCTATTGTCTTTTTAAGAAAATCCCTCAAGGATGCAGGGTTTAAGTGTACAGTATCCTGGAAAAATAGGCCTATGCTTTGATTAAGGAAAGGTCTTTCATTTTTTTAGAGAATGCATGTTGTAGACACAAAGAATTTCCTATGTGCACCATATTTAAGTTATGAATAGGAGATCACTTCTTGTATGTCACTAGAGCCAATGCACATAGTACAACCTTTAGATTGCATGTTGTAGTTCCCCAATCATTGACTAATCCTATTGTGGGCTAGGTATCTAAGCCCCCAGGTATTGTAACAAGCTCTAGGAGGATGAATAAACCTCTCAAGGCCAGTAATAGGCACAAGTGGTTGGGTATTCAAGCCCCCAAGGCCTATCGAGGGCCTATAATAGGCCCTGGAGGCTTAGAGCCTCCCAAGGCTATTGGTAACAACTGGCTGAGTGATATTGGTAACAATTGGTTGTCAATGACCACTATCTCTCGACTATGATTGACTGGAAACCCACTTCACCACGAAACCCCTGGCCTCAAGCATGCCTCAAGACGTGATTTCCCTGCGCACTGGTAATCCCAAGCCTTGCCTCAACCCGATTTCTCATCCGACCGTGATCCCTCCATCTCCATTTGGCATATATTTTTCAGCCCACCCATATAAAAAATACCCCAAAGTATTTTTGTATTGTTACATTAAATAAAAAACCCTTTTCCCCTTAATATATAAGCAATATAATTTTTAGGTTTTCATGAATATTTAATACTGCAAAATGTTTGAACGTGATATTATATTGTCTTCTAGTGAAGCCCCCGTGCTTCTAGCTATGTCTTCACATTTCAGAAATTCCTACTTTTGTGGAAACCCTAATTTTTAGGGCCAAAATTGAAACTGATCAGAATTGAATTATGATTGGATAGACAGATTCACCTTGCTGAGGAGAGTCAATCTATCATATTGCTTTTCCAAAATCGGTGGAGAAAAACCCTGGTTTCCGTCACTACACAATGTCTTCTTCTCAGGTTAACTCTGATACCATGTTAAATTTTGAGCATTAATTCAAGATACTCTAGGATCTTTACTGAGAGAATAACATGTACAGTATATCAATGCATATCAATCATAGCAAGCATGTCAATCATCACATGAAGAAAACATAAGAGGCAATAGACACACAGAGTTTATGTGGGGAAAACCCTCAGGTAAAAAACCACACAACTTCCTTAGAGATAGATAGAGAAATAGTACAACCAAAGTACACAGAGATAGACTCCTCTTAGCAGCTGATCCTCCTCCTCACATGTGCGCCGCTTTCTGGTTGAAGGAAGAGTGAGTTCTGAGTGATCCAAATAGATATCGGGATATCTCCATTTATACTTGTCCTAACTGCCCAATAAACTTATGGGGCCGAATTTTCTAGCTTAGTACAATAACCAATTATTAACTTAATGAGGTCCGACCCCACACATGGTGGTCTAAGAACCCATCGGCGAGTTATGACACTTGTCAATACAAATGACGACACTTATGTATAGAGGAATAATAACATCTCTATAAGAGTACAATATACATAAATTAAATATATCGGTGAAATACATTCCGAAGATACATATAAATCAACACTAGTATCTCACAAAATGAGCATGGAATGGATTGACTAGTATAACACATTGTTTACAAATCTGTTTTCCTATTACCCAATTTCAACACTGCCATCAATATTCAGAACGCAATTGGGTTTAATGAGTAGGGAAATTTATGATGCATTTTTTTCATGTGTCTAGAAAACAACTAGGTTAAATCCTCATAAGCAAGCTATTGACCATTGTCTTGATGGAATGCATCAAAGTTTACTAATCACTTCAATGGAAACTTTGGGTTTGCATAGTAAAATGCGTGCAATGTTAATTTTTCAAGTTGAGTTCTGGTTGCATTCAAGCTTGTTAACTATACTATTATATGCATTTGTTGTTGCAATTTTCTAAATTTCATATAAATATAGTGCAATAGATGTTGCAATGTTGACATTTTCTTTTACAATAAATTATCAAATACCAATTTTTGATTGACTACAAGAGTTTATACACACCATGGTTGGTGCGGACCATCCAAGCCATAGCTAGAGTTGGAATACCTAACAATTTTTGAGTAATGCTTGAATTCTAAATGTTATAAGAGTTAGTGAAATGCCTACACTTAGGATTTAACTAGTAAATTGTAGGATTAATTAACTAAAGTTTCTAGTGTACATTAGGAGCTATGGATTGATGTAATCTAAATAGAGTAATGTGGTCAAGCACACACAATTATTTGTAGAGATGAAAGTAACTAGCACGATTCTTGTTCCAAGTTAAACTAGTATTGCAAACAAATTAAGGTACAAGTTATACATGTAAATAAAAATATAGAATACATTGGTGTTATGGAAGTTTGGCCTTAAAGTAAGCTATGACAACTTTTTTAATATAAAGGATAACTTGTATAAAAATGAAATAAATAGCAGGATGGATTGGAATTGAGATTACCTGACTACTTGGTGAGAGTTATAATTAATATAAGGTATTATTGTAATCGTTCAGATACCTAAATATAAAACTAATTGAAATTCAACTCGATAGTGAGAATTGAAATATAGGAGATTATATATATATACCTTTTGGGTCACTATTTGAAGAGGTTGTACCCTTTATCATCATTATTCTACTTCGAGATTAGTTTCCTCCCTCCATGTTTGGCATATTCCACATTTATTTGTTGATTTGGGTAATTTGCATCATAGCAAATAGCATAAAGGTGGATTTATAAAGTACGGTTCTCATTTTCAAGAAAATGTTTTAGTAAGTTTATGGCTTATCCAATTTAGGGGTTGTATCTTTATATTGTCTCATGGGCATATGTGAAATCAAAATGGGGAAGAGGAATATAAAACAATTTACAATTAGTGACATTGTCATCATAAAAAATGGTGTCAGTATCCATAGAAGACAAGGTTCAAAGATCTTCGACAAACTATGTTGTAAAGAAGTGAAAGTTTTCGTTAACCTTTTCACAAGCATATAGTACATACATGTATTATTTTGGGACCAAAATAATCAAATTACATTAATAAATCAAATATGAAACTAATTTTATCTTCCACTAAACTTTAGTTTTTCTTACAATTTCTTTAGCTTTTCAGTTTTTCACATATTTAGTAGATGTCGATTAGAATATCCACCAAATGTCTACATCATGCCAATTCCTTCCCAATTGACAAAAGATTTTTCCTACAATTTAGGCCTCTAGCCATGAACATTCCTCAAACAACTTTTCCATATGGCGACTCCCCTATTTATATGTGTGTAGCACGGGTTTTATATAGCAATTAACCTCTATGAATTTATTTTCCTCTATGTCCGCGGCGGCTACTTTTAGTTTAAAAAATAAAATTGGGTTGGTTTCGCTCAGGGATTACTTACATATTTGAATTTAGTAGGTGTCCATATTTTTTCCATTTATGTTCATGGATTTGGAATTAGTTTGCATCATAGAGAGATTATTGTATCACTTCTAAACTAGCAAGGAGTTTAAGAATTTGAAAGGAACAAGTATGTATCCATTGTTTTAGAATTTATGCTTTTGAGAACTATGAAGTTGTTACCCTTGAAATGGGATATGCATTTTCATGATTGGTATATGAAGTTGCTAGATACTCTTTCCCTCTTGCATATTTGGAACTTCCATTAGTGTTCCAATAGGTAGTTCGTTGGTATACCAGTATAATTCTGCCAATGGGACCAAATTCCCCTAGACAACCATCCATGTGAAGTAGTTCTGCTATTGTCTCCCCTCTTTGGAGACCTGACTCAGTGAATGGTTTTTTAAAATAGGAAATCATCTTTAGTTTTGTAGGCATTGGAGCCATCCACATTATCCTTGCAAGTAGTAAATTGTTAGTAAAAATGTATTAATTTCTTTCTCCTTGTTTTCATTAACCTTTTCTTTGAGAAGATCAGTTTCTTTGTCTCTACAATTGGATGATGTTCCTTGGGTTTCCGAAATAAAATATATGTACCCCTTCCTTTTTGTTGAATACTTTACCTTCACCCATATTTTTTCCTTAGTTTTTTCAAGAGGAGCATCTTCTTGAATGTTTTCCATTTCACTCAATCGTTTTTTTTCCTGGATTCCTAAGGAAATTGGAAGTGTGAATTCCATGTTTCTATAATTATGGGTCATTTTTTTTAATAATATGCCACTTTACAGTGAACTCACATAAATGGTGCCAATTTCTTGAATAGATATAATCTTCCTCGTTCCGTAGACTAGCTTAGTTCCTTGTCAATGTTGTTATTATTAACACCAATGTAGTTGATTTTGCGCCCTTGTAAGATATAAATTTTTGTAGATTTGTTAATTAACATAGATCACATTAATATGGGAATGCAAAACATAGAATATGGATCAATGTCGAAGGTTGACAACAAATGAACACCATGCATATACTGAGAGAATAGCCAATGAGAAGGGTCTCGATAGATATCTGTGTCCATGTAATAATTGTCTTGGTGGAAAGCTTAAAAATAGAAGTGTGATTTATCGAGATATGATAAGAGATAAGGCATAGTGGTATAAGCCCTTGGGATCACAATTATTATGAAGATAAATGATATAATTGCATAATGTGAGAGATGAAGAGACACCAAAAGGAGATGAAGTAGAAACAAACATAGATTAAGAGGCAACAATGTTAGATGAAAGGTTTGAAGTTGATAGAATGTTGAATGAGGATCTAAACGATGAATGGGCCAAGTTGATGCAGGATTCTTCAATACTTGTGTATGCTAATTGCAAGTTAGGTCATTTGACAACAATCCTTCAAATTCTTAACTTGCAAGTGGTGCATGGTTGGACAAATGAGAGTGTAAATGAGTTATTAGCATCATTAAATTAGTTTTTAGCATGTGACTCCACATTTCCAACAAAATGAATTCAATGTAAAATTAAAACCACTAAGTTAAGCTTAGGGTATGAAAACATGGGGTGAAACCATTTTGAGATCAAAGTACTAAATGTTAAACATGGCAAGTGTTTTTAAAAAATTATGACTTGCCTCCATGGTTAGCCACTAAACTATTTTTTAAGCTATCATTGATTATACAAGGAAAGAAAGGTGTGACTTACGATACAATGGGTTTTTATTTAGAGCCATTACATGATTAGCTAATGGAATTGTGGAAATGAATTGAAGCAATTCAATTATTTAGGGATGGTAATTCTGAATCAAATTCACTTTAAGAACTTCCTTATTGTTTACGATTCACGATATTCCAACATATGGCACATTGATTGGTCTCACTATTCATGGATACCATGGATGTCCTACTTGCAAATTTAAGGATTTTGTGGGGGGAGCTCAAGAAGTTTGCATAAGTATATTTATTGTGGACGTCATTCTTACCTTAAAATGGATCATCGATATCATCGACAGAAAAGGTGTTTCAATTTTAAGGAAGTGAATTGTGAAGCACCATTTCCAATAACGAGTGAAAACGTTATTGAGAGTGTAAGGCCCCAATAGGCCTTAAGAACACCATTATTTAGAAAAACAATTATTTTGTACAATAACTTAAGATCAACTCAATACTATGAGAAATTTATAGATCTAAAACAATCACTAAGATATCATAACAAAAATCAAATGACATAAGGAGAAGACATACCTGAATATGATGAGTAATGGAAAGAATGTACCTCTAAAGCTACTTAAGCAATGAGGGAAAACAATGTGTGGGTGACGACTCTCCACCCAACCAACCCCTCCATGAGACACCAAGATCCTGTCGACCCCTAACCAATAAACCATAGCGATATTTGTTCTCTTCCGTTCCATAACCATAATCATACCTACCTTCCTTCAAAGCTAAAAAGAATGAATGCCCTCCTACTCCAATCCTACTCCATTTTATAGGTTTTTTCGCATTTACTTTGGAATTTTATTTTATTTATTTATTATTTAATATTCTTAGTCATAGTTATCCTATTCATGGTGATAATAATTCCTTATTAAATATTTATTTTAATATTTGATTTATTTTTCCTATACTTTTATTTATAATTAATTTCATAGTATTTTTCGGTTGTTACATACTCCCCTACTTCAAGGGACTTGGTCTCGAAGTTACATCTTACTTACATATATTATAGTAATATTGTACAAGTGAGAGTCACTCTTGTGACCACTACGAGAAATTCTTTATATGTACTAATAATAATAATAGTAATTTATATTATTACATGTTCTTAATTCTTCTTATTAATTCATATTTTTATCAATTAATGTTATTAGGTTTCTTTATTATATTTATGTATAGTTTACTTCCTCCCTTACACACCCTTGCCCTCAGCATCATACCATTTGATCAACCTTCATAAACCTCCACATGAGACTCGAGATGGTCCCGCTTGCCATGGCACGGCCGTCTAGTGCAACATGATCCCACAATACTGCAGCCTTAGCCACCCTCCCCTTCGTGTTTGTCGACCTTAAAGGTCTCATCTCAGCTAGGCCAAGCATCTCACACTGCTCCCCTATACTACTAGGCATCTCGTAAGGCTAGCCCAACTTCCTTCCTATCATATGTTATGGTCATATTTAGTGTTTTAGTTTGGTAATTTCGATCATATTCTACTTGGGAGAAGGATTTAATCATGTTCAAATATTTATAATTAATTGCACAATGCAAATAAGAATGATATTCTTTGCTACTAACCTTGCTAAACCATATTTTACTATTAATCTTATTAAATCATATATTATTACAAATTATTAATCTAGTCAAAACCACTATTCACATAGTGGTGGTCATTAAGAAAAAGGAGATTTAAAACATTTAAAACCATGGAAATGGAAAATATTATTAAAAAACCATTTAGTCAAAACAAAATTTTACGTGGTCAAGTTACCAAACCACCATTTGCATGGTCATGGTCATTTAAAAACGGGGAGGTTTAAAACATTTAAAGCCATTTCCACCTAAAAATTTATTAAAAAATTATTAAAACCCATTTTCATGGCAAAATTTATGGAAGTGGAATTATTTTATTGTCTATCCAACTTATAAATTGGGTTAAGATGCATGTATAAATTAATGCTTTGGTGATTCATTTTAGCGCTAAGTTTGTTTAAGGCATTCTGAAGCTTTGGCCAAGGGGATCTATGGTATTGTTTATCTCGCTAAGGGTTGCCACTGCAATACCTTCTGGATCTGAACGATGGAAACCTGCGTTGAGATTTATGATGACAAGCGCGAGGACAAGAGCGTGGAAAGTAATCACTGTCATGTTTTTGACAGAGGATTATGCACCAGAAAGAATCAGCATGGTAGCTGCAGCGACCCAAAGATATTTGAGCAAACGGAGGCAGTCCCATCCCAACCGTATCAGACGCAAATTAATAACGCTGTAACGGAACAAATCGATAATGCTATGAAGAAACGGCGCCGTGATGGATCCACCGACTGCCCATTCGATGGACTCGCTGTACCCTATGAGACTCAAATCGATAATGCTATCAAGAGACGCCGCTGTGATGGATCCACGGACTGCCCATTCGATCGACTCCCCGATGATATTCTGCATGAAATTCTGTCTCGCCTCTCTATCACCGAGCTCTTAAGGGTTGGGCGAACTTGTGTCTCTTGGCACCGCATTATTTCGTCCTGCAGCATCTTTCATCGACTGTACGACGAAAGAAACGACGAGTCATGGATTGCTCTCACCAGCGATCACTATATCCCCCATGACTTTTGCTTATTGAACAACAACTCTAGCAAGTGGTACTTTTTCCACTCTAAGTATCAGGAGGATCAGACTAGATCTTGGCTTCTTCAGGGAGCTGCCGACGGTCTGTTGCTTTTCGTAGGCAATGACGGCAAAATGTTGGTTGTTAATGCCTTAACAAGATGTCTACGACTGCTGCCCGATACACAGGTCACCCCGCGTCTTTGTCTGGAGTCGTGCATGAAGAAAAAAGTATGGGCGAGCGACTCAATTAGTACACCTATGACTGTGCAGCCGTCCCTGTCCATCAACATAGTTGTAGACGACGGTGGTAAAACATTCAGAGTGATCGTTTGGGGAGAACTGAGAACAAATCAGGTGCATGCCCTTGTTTACAGCTCCGCAACAGACAAATGGAGCGTAAGACTGTGTTCAAATATCAGCTCCAGATTTTTCAGGCGGCCGTTCCACGCCACTGTAGATGGCAACAACATCCGTTCCACGCCACTGTAGATGGCAACAACATCGTCTACAGTTCAATGCAACGGTCTGTGCTCGCTAATTATGACATAGAAACTGGATTGTTCAACGTTAACCGAATAATAATGCAACTGCGCCAGTTGGTACTAGGCATGATAGTGGACCGCATCCAGTACATTAAGATGTTGGTTTACAAGGGTCGAACATTTCTGTTAAGTGTCTTCGTCGGCCGTGATATTAATCCCTTTATAGAGCAGTCCCGCGGTTTAATGGGCTTATGGCTGGCGAATCCCACCAAGGGGCAATGGGAGCTTTTGACTAGACACGAGTTACAAATTCCATCAGATGAGGTAGCAGCGGCCTATGACGGAAAGGACAGCGTCACAATTATTCCAAAGATGCAGGGATCTAAGATGTTATCCCTGAATTTGGATACCAAAGAGTGGAGGGTTTTGGCTGCAGATACCCAAGCCTGGAAGTTGCCTGATGAAAATGCTGAAAATGCAGCACAACAACAGATAGCCTTTTTAGCAGCAGGTTTGAGGGCTTTTCATTTTAAATTAAAATTTTGCACAGCCTAATGATGTAATTGAGCCAGGATCAGATTGCATGGTTTTTCTCTGAATGCTAAGTTTTAAGGTTAAGCTGGGCTAAGCCCTAAGCTTGATGATATTATGAAATCCTCCTCAGAAACAAGTCTCTCATTGTTGGGTTTGTTGTTTTGTGTCTTACCTTTGCTTTTTCATTTATTGTAATCTAATCTTCATTGTGTGTAACTTGTTCTCCAAAATTGCGACTTTATTGGTTATTTGTTTTTAAATGTTGTCTTCAAATATGCAAATTTGTTATCAAGCATGGCATATAGTTCAGTTTGAAGTTTAGGATTTCCTTCTTCTCTAAGTGTTTTTATAGACTTGATATAATCAAAAAAAATCTGTACGATAGCTGTGCTAGCTCTCCTTTTGGCAGTCTTTGGTAAATGGGTGACCTATCTATACTTCTAGGATAAAAACTAATTTTAAATATAAAAAATAAAATGATAAAAGATGTCGTAATGAAAAAGCCCATCTTAAAAAGATGGTGTGAAAATGCTCCATTAAAATGCCTAAGTAAAAATGCCCTAGTTTCTCAAGATACATCACCAATCCTTCTTGATTTACTATCTTTTTCTCCATATGAAAATTAAGATATTCATTGTTCAATTTCCTAACACATGCTACCCTTAAGATGCTACTTTTATTTCTTGTACCGTGTCCTCATCTACCCCTTGATCCTTAACTAATATGATTAACAATGGGGGGTGGAGAAATTAGTAACTTTGGTCCCCTTGCAAATCCTAATATTATATTAAGTGCATATCAAAGATCATTTGCCATTTTCTCAACTTTTCTGCCTAGTTTCTCAAGACACATCACCAATCCTTCTTGCTTTACTATCTTTTTCTCCATATGAAAATTAAGATATTCATTGTTCAATTTCCTAATACATGCCCTCCAACTAGTTGGATAGATTCCTTGAAATTTTCCTTATATCACTTAGTATATCAGTAGAGTTGCCTCCAAAACCATAATTGTTGGCCATTACAACATGAGAATTCAATATCTATAGTTTCCTCAACCTCTCTTTAGATCCAGCTAAGATGTGACTCAACAAAAACTTATAGAAGGAGGATTGTCTATTTGTTTCTCATAAATACTCAACGTAAAGTTCTCATTAAAAAAAGAGGATTAGAGCGGATTACTCAAAATAGAGAGGATTAGATTAAAAATATATTAATAGGATAAGGTTACTTAAGTGATTGATCAACAATGATAAAAAAAATATTTAAAAAAAAAAGTCTAAAAACGCTATTATTTTGGTTGGAATTCAATGATATTTGTTTTTAACAAATCTGAAACCCGAGGGCACCCATATTCTGTGAATTCTGTGCGAGAAACCCTCAAAATCATGCGAGAAAAATACACCAAGAAGAATTAAAATATTTGGAAAATATAATTAAAGAATAGAAATAAAAATATGCACATAATACACTAATATAATTAACAAATTTGCATATAATACATTAATATAATTAATAATGATGTCAATGGGGTTTATAAGTGGTTGTAGGATAGTGGTTGTAGGATGGAATATTATCCTGCACGTCTCAGTAAGTAAAATGTGCTCACGGATTTGAAACTAATAATAATACAAATTATATAAAAAAAACTTAGTGACAATAAAGTTGATGAACATATTTTCCAATAATGTGTGTAGAATAATGATGAACATGAGTTAGGAATTTGATATGATCAACAATTCACAATGGAGATCTAAAAAAACAACTATCCTCCCTTTTTAGGTGTCTTAGTCACTCTTTAATACAATGGCTTTCTTTCTCACCAAGTTGATTGTAAAATGGATCACACTAATGGAACACGGGCATAGATCCATCTTAACTCTCGCTCTATCAAGGGCTGATATGGATCAAATCTCTTTAGGAATTCTAGGACTCTAAAAGGGGGTTTGCACCTCAAGGGATTTTTTCCCTAGACTCAGTGCTTGATAGAGTGTTAAGATGGATCTATGTTGGTTTATTAAAGTTGGTTTCTTATATTTTGTTCTCCTTTGTATGCCCATATGTACTCTACCCTTTTTAATAAACCCTCACTCTTTACTTTACTTCTATTTCTCCATCTCTTTATTCCAATATTCTCACATTTTTCTCTATTAAGTTTTTTATAATAATAATAATAATAATAATCTATTTTCATGGCTATAATGACTTTCATAAATTCATGGCTATAATGAATTTGTCTCTCTCTCACACACACATGATCATAACTTTGTGGCTATAATGACTTTCATATAATTTTCAATGTGGTTCATGGCTCTAGAAATCGCTATTTCCACACATAAAAGCCAAGGGAGCCCACCCGAAGGGAATCCATCTCTATTGGCATTACCCTGATGCCTAGCCTCGGAGGACCCACACAATTGAGCCCTCGACCTCGACATTGTACCACCTTGGTCCCAAAAGATCCAACCAAGTGAGCTACCCTTGAGGGCTTCTGATGATATATATATATATATATGACTCAAATTTGCCTCAATATATCCTTATTACAAACTATAAGACGTTTTGTCTTAAAACATTTGAAATCTATACTGCTTGAATAAAAGTACTAGATAAAAAAGCACAACTAAGAATAGGAAACCATGTTATTCTTGGGCCAGAAAATTCCCATTGTTAGCCTCTTCCATAAAATGTCCTCCATCCTAGGTCCATGGTCATGTGGGGTTCTTTGCTTCCCTTATGATGGTACTCCTATTTCTTGTAAAGTGTCCTCATCTACCCCTTGATCCTTAACTAATCCAATTGACAATGGGGGGTGGAGCAACTAGTAACTTCGATGTCCTTGCAAATCCTAATATTATATTAAGTGCATATCAAAGATCATTTTTCAGTTTCTCAACTTTTTTGCCTAGTTTCTCAAGATACATCACCAATCCTTCTTGCTTTACTATCTTTTTCTCTATATGAAAATTAAGATATTCATTGCTCAATTTCCTAACACATGATACCCTTATGATGCTAGTTTTATTTCTTGTACCCTCTCCTCATCTACCCCTTCATCCTTAACTAATATGATTCACAATGGGGGGTGGAGAAAGTAGTAACTTTGATCTCCTTGCAAATCTTCGGACTAAACTCTTATCTTAACAAGCCCTGATTACACCAAGGAAGTTTATGATTTTTATTTTTTCTTCTGAGAATAACATAGCTATAGTATTAATACAATGGAAGAATGAGGGTCATAATAAACCTATTGTCTTTTTAAGAAAATCCCTCAAGGATGCAGGTTTTAAGTGTACAGTATCCTGGAAAAATAGGCCTATGCTTTGATTAAGGAAAGGTCTTTCATTTTTTTAGAGAATGCATGTTGTAGACACAAAGAATTTCCTATGTGCCCCATATTTAAGTTATGAATAGGAGATCACTTCTTGTATGTCACTAGAGCCAATGCACATAGTACAACCTTTAGATTGCATGTTGTAGTTCCCCAATCACTGACTAATCCTATTGTGGGCTAGGTATCTAAGCCCCCAGGTCTTGTAACAAGCTCTAGGAGGCTGAATAAACCTCTCAAGGCCTGTAATAGGAACAAGTGGTTGGGTATTCAAGCCCCCAAGGCCTATCGAGGGCCTATAATAGGCCCTGGAGGCTTAGAGCCTCCCAAGGCTATTGGTAACAACTGGCTGAGTGATATTGGTAACAATTGGTTGTCAATGACCACTATCTCTCGACTATGATTGACTGGAAACCCACTTCACCATGAAACCCCTGGCCTCAAACATTGCCTCAAGACGCGATTTCCCTGCGCACTGGTAAGCCCAAGCCTTGCCTCAACCCGATTTTCTCATCCGGCCGTGATCCCTCCATCTCCATTTGGCATATATTTTTCAGCCCCGCCCATATAAAAAATACCCCAAAGTATTTTTGTATTGTTACATTAAATAAAAAACCCTTTTCCCCTTAATAAATAAGCAATATAATTTTTAGGTTTTCATGAATATTTAATACTGCAAAATGATTGAACGTGATATTATATTGTCTTCTAGTGAAGCCCCCGTGCTTCTAGCTATGTCTTCACATTTCAGAAATTCCTACTTTTGTGGAAACCCTAATTTTTAGGGCCAAAATTGAAAGTGATCTAGAATTGAATTATGATTGGATAGACAGATTCACCTTGCTGAGGAGAGTCAATCTATCATATTGCTTTTCCAAAATCGGTGGAGAGAAACCCTGGTTTCCGTCACTACACAATGTCTTCTTCTCAGGTTAGCTCTGATACCATGTTAAATTTTGAGCATTAATTCAAGATACTCTAGGATCTTTACTGAGAGAATAACATGTACAGTATATCAATGCATATCAATCATAGCAAGCATGTCAATCATCACATGAAGAAAACATAAGAGGCAATAGACACACAGAGTTTATGTGGGGAAAAGCCTCAGGTAAAAAAACCAAACAACTTCCTCAGAGATAGATAGAGAAATAGTACAACCAAAGTACACAGAGATAGACTCCTCTTAGCAGCTGATCCTCCTCCTCACATGTGCGCCTCTTTCTGGTTGAAGGAAGAGTGAGTTCTGAGTGATCCAAATAGAGATCGGGATATCTCCATTTATACTTGTCCTAACTGCCCAATAAACTTATGGGGCCGAATTTTCTAGCTTAGTACAATAACCAATTATTAACTTAATGAGGTCCGACCCCACACATGGTGGTCTAAGAACCCATCGGTGAGTTACGACACTTGTCAATACAAATGACGACACTTATGTATAGAGGAATAATAACATCTCTATAAGAGTACAATATACATAAATGAAATATATCGGTGAAATACATTCTGAAGATACATATACATCAACACTAGTATCTCACAAAATGAGCATGGAATGGATTGACTAGTATAACACATTGTTTACAAATCTATTTTCTTATTACCCAATTTCAACACTGCCATCAATATTCAGAACGCAATTGGGTTTAATGAGTAGGGAAATTTATGATGCATTTTTTTCATGTGTCTAGAAAACAACTAGGTTAAATCCTCATAAGCAAGCTATTGACCATTGTCTTGATGGAATGCATCAAAGTTTACTAATCACTTCAATGGAAACTTTGGGTTTGCATAGTAAAATGCGTGCAATGTTAATTTTTTCAAGTTGAGTTCTGGTTGCATTCAAGCTTGTTAACTATACTATTATATGCATTTGTTGTTGCAATTTTCTAAATTTCATATAAATATATTGCAATAGGAGTTGCAATGTTGACATTTTCATTTACAATAAATTATCAAATCCCAATTTTTGATTGACTACAAGAGTTTATACACACCATGGTTGGTGCGGACCATCCAAGCCATAGCTAGAGTTGGAATACCTAACAATTTTTGAGTAATGCTTGAATTCTAAATGTTATAAGAGTTAGTGAAATGCCTACACTTAGGATTTAACTAGTAAATTGTAGGAGTAATTAACTAAAGTTTCTAGTGTACATTAGGAGCTATGGATTGATGTAATCTAAATAGAGTAATGTGGTCAAGCACACACAATTATTTGTAGAGATGAAAGTAAATAGCACGATTCTTGTTCCAAGTTAAACTAGTATTGCAAACAAATTAAGGTACAAGTTATACATGTAAATAAAAATATAGAATACATTGGTGTTATGGAAGTTTGGCCATAAAGTAAGCTATGACAACTTTTTTAATATAAAGGATAACTTGTATAAAAATGAAATAAATAGCAGGATGGATTGGAATTGAGATTACCTGACTACTTGGTGAGAGTTATAATTAATATAAGGTATTATTGTAGTCGTTCAGATACCAGATACCTAAATATAAAACTAATTGAAATCCAACTCCCTAGTGAGAATTGAAATATAGGAGATTATATATATATACCTTTTGGGTCACTATTTGAAGAGGTTGTACCCTTTATCATCCTTATTCTACTTCGAGAGTAGTTTCCTCCATCCATGTTTGGTATATTCCACATTTATTTGTTGATTTGGGTAATTTGCATCATAGCAAATTGCATAAAGGTGGATTTATAAAGTACGGTTCTCATTTTCAAGAAAATGTTTTAGTAAGCTTATGGCTTATCCAATTTAGGGGTTGTATCTTTATATTGTCTCATGGGCATATGTGAAATCAAAATGGGGATGAGGAATATAAAACAATTTACAATTAGTGACACTGTCATCATAAAAAATGTTGTCATTATTCATAGAAGACAAGGTTCAAAGATCTTCGACAAACTATTTTGTAAAGAAGTGAAAGTTTTCATTAACCTTTTCACAAGTATATAGTACATACATGTATTATTTTGGGACCAAAATAATCAAATTACACTAATAAATCAAATATGAAACTAATTTTATCTTCCACTAAACTTTATTTTTTCTTACAATTTCTTTAGCTTTTATGTTTTTCACATATTTAGTAGATGTCGATTTGAATATCCACCAAATGTCTACATCCTGCCAATTCCTTCCCAATTGACAAAAGATTTTTCCTACAATTTAGGCCTCTAGACATGAACATTCCTCAAACAACTTTTCCATATGGCGACTCCCCTATTTATATGTGTGTAGCACGGGTTTTATATAGCAATTAACCCCTATGAATTTATTTTCCTCTATGTCCGCGGCGGCTACTTTTAGTTTAAAAAATAAAATTGGGTTGGTTTGGCTCAGGGCTTAATTACAGATTTGAATTTAGTAGGTGTCCATATTTTTCCCATTTATGTTCATGGATTTGGAATTAGTTTGCATCATAGAGAGATTATTGTATCACTTCTAAACTAGCAAGGAGTTTAATAATTTGAAAGGAACAAGTATGTATCCATTGTTTTAGAATTTATGCTTTTGAGAACTATGAAGTTGTTACCCTTGAAATGGGATATGCATTTTCATGATTGGTATCTGAAGTTGCTAGATACTCTTTCCCTCTTGCATATTTGGAACTTCCATTAGTGTTCCAATAGGTAGTTCGTTGGTATACCAGTATAATTCTGCCAATGAGACCAAATTCCCCTAGACAACCATCCATGTGAAGTAGTTCTGCTATTGTCTCCCCTCTTTGGAGACCTGACTCAGTGAATGGTTTTTTAAAATAGGAAATCATCTTTAGTTTTGTAGGCATTGGAGCCATCCACATTATCCTTGCAAGTAGTAAATTGTTAGTAAAAATGTATTAATTTCTTTCTCCTTGTTTTCATTAACCTTTTCTTTGAGAAGATCAGTTTCTTTGTCTCTACAATTGGATGATGTTCCTTGGTTTTCCGAAATAAAATATATGTACACCTTCCTTTTTGTTGAATACTTTACCTTCACCCATATTTTTTCCTTAGTTTTTTCAAGAGGAGCATCTTCTTGAATGTTTTCCATTTCACTCAATCGTTTTTTTTCCTGCAATAAGGGATGATATCATGGAATTCGAGGATTCCTAAGGAAATTGGAAGTGTGAATTCCATGTTTCTATAATTATGGGTCAATTTTTTTAATAATATGCCACTTTAAAGTGAACTCACATAAATGGTGCAAATTTCTTGAATAGATATAATCTTACTCGTTCCGTAGACTGGCTTAGTTCCTTGTCAATGTTGTTATTATTAACACCAATGTAGTTGATTTTGCGCACTTGTAAGATATAAATTTTTTGAGATTTGTTAATTAACATATCACATTAATATGGGAATGCAAAACATAGAATATGGATCAATGTCGAAGGTTGACAACAAATAAACACCATGCATATACTGAGAGAATAGCCAATGAGAAGTGTCTCGATAGATATCTGTGTCCATGTAATAATTGTCTTGGTGGAAAGCTTAAAAATAGAAGTGTGATTTATCGACATATGATAAGAGATAAGGCATAGTGGTATAAGCCCTTGGGATCACAATTATTATGAAGATAAATGATATAATTGCATAATGTGAGAGATGAAGAGACACCAAAAGGAGATGAAGTAGAAACGAACATAGATTAAGAGGCAACAATGTTAGATGAAAGGTTTGAAGTTGATAGAATGTTGAACGAGGATCTAAACGATGAATGGGCCAAGTTGATGCAGGATTCTTCAATACTTGTGTATGCTAATTGCAAGTTGAGTCATTTGACAACAATCCTTCAAATTCTTAACCTGCAAGTGGTGCATGGTTGGACAAATGAGAGTGTAAATGAGTTATTAGCATCATTAAGTTAGTTTTTAGCATGTGACTCCACATTTCCAACAAAATGAATTCAATGTAAAAATAAAACCACTAAGTTAATCTTAGGGTATGAAAACATGGGGTGAAACCATTTTGAGATCAAAGTACTAAATGTTAAACATGGCAAGTGTTTTTAAAAAATTATGACTTGCTTCCATGGTTAGCCACTAAACTATTTTTTAAGCTATCATTGATTATACAAGGAAAGAAAGGTGTGACTTACGATACAATGGGTTTTTATTTAGAGCCATTACTTGATTAGCTAATGGAATTGTGGAAATGAGTTGAAGCAATTCAATTATTTAGGGATGGTAATTCTGAATCAAATTCACTTTAAGAACTTCCTTATTGTTTACGATTCACGATATTCCAACATATGGCACATTGATTGGTCTCACTATTCATGGATACCATGGATGTCCTACTTGCAAATTTAAGGATTTTTTGGGGGGGGCTCAAGAAGTTTGCATAAGTATATTTATTGTGGACGTCATTCTTACCTTAAAATGGATCATCGATATCATCGACAAAAAAGGTGTTTCAATTTTAAGGAAGTGAATTGTGAAGCACCATTTCCAATAACGAGTGGAAACGTTATTGAGAGTGTAAGGCCCCAATAGGCCTTAAGAACACCATTATTTAGAAAAACAATTATTTTGTACAATAACTTAAGATCAACTCAATACTATGAGAAATTTTTAGATCTAAAACAATCACTAAGATATCATAACAAAAATCAAATGACATAAGGAGAAGACATACCTGAATATGATGAGTAATGGAAAGAATGTACTTCTAAAGCTACTTAAGCAATGAGGGAAAACAATGTGTGGGTGACGACTCTCCACCCAACCAACCCCTCCATGAGACACCAAGATCCTGTCGACCCCTAACCAATAAACCATAGCGATATTTGTTCTATTCCGTTCCATAACCACAATCATACCTACCTTCCTTCAAAGCTAAAAAGAATGAATGCCCTCCTACTCCAATCCTACTCCATTTTATAGGTTTTTCTCATTTACTTTGGAATTTTCTTTTATTTATTTATTATTTAATATTCTTAGTCATAGTTATCCTATTCATGGTGATAATAATTCCTTATTAAATATTTATTTTAATATTTGATTTATTTTTCCTATACTTTTATTTATAATTAATTTAATAGTATTTTTCGGTTGTTACATACTCCCCTACTTCAAGGGACTTGGTCTCGAAGTTACATCTTACTTACATATATTATAGTAATATTGTACAAGTGAGAGTCACTCTTGTGACCACTACGAGAAATTCTTTATATGTACTAATAATAATAATAGTAATTTATATCATTACATGTTCTTAATTCTTCTTATTAATTCATATTTTTATCAATTAATGTTATTAGGTTTCTTTATTATATATATGTATAGTTTACTTCCTCCCTTACACACCCTTGCCCTCAGAATCATACCATTTGATCAACCGTCATAAACCTCCACATGAGACTCGAGATGGTCCCGCTTACCATGGCACGGGCCTCTAGTGCAACATGATCCCACAATACTGCAGCCTTAGCCACCCTCCCCTTCGAGTTTGTCGACCTTAAAAGTCTCATCTCGGTTAGGCCAAGCATCTCACACTGCTCCCCTATACTACTAGGCATCTCGTAAGGCTAGCCCAACTTCCTTCCTATCATATGTTATGGTCATATTTAGTGTTTTAGTTTGGTAATTTTGATCATATTCTACTTGGGAGAAGGATTTAATCATGTTCAAATATTTATAATTAATTGCACAATGCAAATAAGAATGATATTCTTTGCTACTAACCTTGCTAAACCATATTTTTCTATTAATCTTATTAAATCATATATTATTACAAATTATTAATCTAGTCAAAACCACTATTTACATAGTGGTGGTCATTAAGAAAAAGGAGATTTAAAACATTTAAAACCATGGAAATGGAAAATATTATTAAAAACCATTTAGTCAAAACAAAAATTTACATGGTCAAGTTACCAAACCACCATTTGCATGGTCATGGTCATTTAAAAACGGGGAGGTTTAAAACATTTAAAGTTTAAAACATTTAAAGCCATTTCCACCTAAAAATTTATTAAGAAAATATTAAAACCCATTTTCATGGCAAAATTTATGGAAGTGGAATTATTTTATTGTCTATCCAACTTATAAATTGGGTTAAGATGCATGTATAAATTGATGCTTTGGTGATTCATTTTAGCGCTAAGTTTGTTTAAGGCATTCTGAAGCTTTGGCCAAGGGGATTTATGGTATTGTTTATCTCGCTAAGGGTTACCACTGCAATACCTTCTGGATCTGAAGGATGGAAACCTGCGTTGAGATTTATGATGACAAGCGCGAGGACAAGAGCGTGGAAAGTAATCACTGTCATGTTTTTGACAGAGGATTATGCACCAGAAAGAATCAGCATGGTAGCTGCAGCGACCCAAGGATATTTGAGCAAACGGAGGCAGTCCCATCCCAACCGTATCAGACGCAAATTAATAACGCTGTAACGGAACAAATCGATAATGCTATGAAGAAACGGCGCCGTGATGGATCCACCGACTGCCCATTCGATGGACTCGCTGTACCCTATGAGACTCAAATCGATAATGCTATCAAGAGATGCCGCTGTGATGGATCCACGGACTGCCCATTCGATCGACTCCCTGATGATATTCTGCATGAAATTCTGTCTCGCCTCTCTATCACCGAGCTCTTAATGGTTGGGCGAACTTGTGTCTCTTGGCACCGCATTATTTCGCCCTGCAGCATCTTTCATCGACTGTACGACGAAAGAAACGACGAGTCATGGATTGCTCTCACCAGCGATCACTATATCCCCCATGACTTTTGCTTATTGAACAACAACTCTAGCAAGTGGTACTTTTTCCACTCTAAGTATCAGGAGGATCAGACTAGATCTTGGCTTCTTCAGGGAGCTGCCGACGGTCTGTTGCTTTTCGTAGGTAGTGACGGCAAAATGTTGGTTGTTAATGCCTTAACAAGATGTCTACGACGGCTGCCCGATACACAGGTCACCCCGCGTCTTTGTCTGGAGTCGTGCATGAAGAAAAAAGTATGGGCGAGCGACTCAATTAGTACACCTATGACTATGCAGCCGTCCCTGTCCATCAACATAGTTGTAGACGACGGTGGTAAAACATTCAGAGTGGTCGTTTGGGGAGAACTGAGAACAAATCAGGTGCATGCCCTTGTTTACAGCTCCGCAACAGAAAAATGGAGCGTAAGACTGTGTTCAAATATCAGCTCCAGATTTTCAAGCGGCCGTTCCACGCCACTGTAGATGGCAACAACATCATCTACAGTTCAATGCAACGGTCTGTGCTCGCTAATTATGACATAGAAACTGGATTGTTCAACGTTAACCGAATAATAATGGTGTTAATATCATAAAATGAAAACCCTAATTTATATATATTGGAATCTTCTGATTAAAACAATGAGTAGAAAATTAATAGCAGAAGCATACCTGAATCCATTGAAGGAGAAACCTTACAGGAAGAGAACCCTTTGAGATGGTCTTCCAATTCTAGCCACTAGATTCTGTGTCAACTTCTCTGTGAGAGGATTTTCAGAAATTGGAATGTGTAATGGTAGAATGGGGACCATAACCCTATTTATAAACCGCTAGGTAGTTTTATCACAATAACCGCTAGGGCAGTTTTAATTTTATCATAATTATATTTCCGCCCCTCATAGAAATAATAATTATCTAATGGTATCTACACAATAATCTCATGACAATTATACCCTTAAGCCAATTAGTCAATTATTAATTAGATCACTATATTTAGGCTTAATTAAATGATAGCACACACATTTTAATTATTTACATGTGTGGCCCAAATTATAGATTAATTACAAAAATTAATCTAACAATCTCCCACTGGGTCACCTGCATATGTAATCAAATAAATGTGCTTAACCTTATGAGCTCAAAATTTGCTATCATGTCCTTAGGGTATATCCGAACAATCTGGTCCATTAACTATACTGACATAGGATCAAGGTGGCCTTTGTTACATCAATCGTTACTAGACCAATCAATGGTCACATATATCTGCACAGCTAAATGACATAGATCAATCATGAGTGCATAGCCTGGAAATTACATGCAATGTGATCTATTCATGGCTATTTCCAACTGGTCCTACTTAACTTTATTAAGATCAAATCTTTAGCATAATTTAACAGAGTGCAATAAAATGAATACTTTATTTCTGCAGAACACAATCCAAATGTATAGATAAAGTCTAAACATAACATAGAGCAATATACAATGAATAATATAAACTCCCACTAAATTTGGATATCCTCAAATGAGACAACACCCATATGAGCAGTGTGCTCATGAAAGACCTTGGGTGGTAATCCCTTTGTAAGCGGATCCGCTATCATGGAGTTTGTTCCAATATGCTCTATGGATATCTGTCCACTCTGTACTTTTTCTTTTACAACTAGGAACTTGATATCAATGTATTTTGATTTTGTAGAACTCCTGTTGTTATTGGAATATAAAACTGCTGATTTATTGTCACAAAATATCTTCAGTGGTCTTTCAATACCATCCAGAACACGCAGCCCACTGACAAAATTCCGTAGCCATATTCCTTGATTGGATGCCTCATAACATGCTACAAACTCTGCTTCCATGGTGGATGAAGTTATGAGTGTCTGTTTGGCAGACCTCCATGAAATTGCTCCACCAGCCAACAGATAAATATAGCCTGATGTGGATCTTCTGCTGTCTTGGCATCCAGCAAAGTCGGAGTCGGAATACCCAATGATCTCTAACTGATCCGATCTCCTATATGTAAGCATGTACTCTTTTGTTCTCTGTAAATATCTCATAACCCTCTTGGCTGCTCTCCAATGATCCATTCCAGGGTTACTTAGATATCTGCCTAACATGCCAACAATGTACGCAATATCCGGACGTGTACATACCTGAGCATACATTAGACTCCCCACAGCGGAAGCGTAAGGAATCTTCTGCATTTCTTGACTTTCTAAACTATTTTTAGGGCATTGATTAAGACTATAGTTTAACGCATTGATTAACGCTGTAACGGAACAAATCGATAATGCTATGAAGAAACGGCGCCGTGATGGATCCACCGACTGCCCATTCGATGGACTCGCTGTACCCTATGAGACTCAAATCGATAATGCTATCAAGAGACGCCGCTGTGATGGATCCACGGACTGCCCATTCGATCGACTCCCCGATGATATTCTGCATGAAATTCTGTCTCGCCTCTCTATCACCGAGCTCTTAAGGGTTGGGCGAGCTTGTGTCTCTTGGCACCGCATTATTTCGTCCTGCAGCATCTTTCATCGACTGTACGACGAAAGAAACGACGAGTCATGGATTGCTCTCACCAGCGATCACTATATCCCCCATGACTTTTGCTTATTGAACAAAAACTCTAGCAAGTGGTACTTTTTCCACTCTAAGTATCAGGACGATCAGACTAGATCTTGGCTTCTTCAGGGAGCTGCCGACGGTCTGTTGCTTTTCGTAGGCAATGACGGCAAAATGTTGGTTGTTAATGCCTTAACAAGATGTCTACGACAGCTGCCCGATACACAGGTCACCCCGCGTCTTTGTCTGGAGTCGTGCATGAAGAAAAAAGTATGGGCGAGCGACTCAATTAGTACACCTATGACTGTGCAGCCGTCCCTGTCCATCAACATAGTTGTAGATGACGGTGGTAAAACATTCAGAGTGATCGTTTGGGGAGAACTGAGAACAAATCAGGTGCATGCCCTTGTTTACAGCTCCACAACAGACAAATGGAGCGTAAGACTGTGTTCAAATATCAGCTCCAGATTTTTCAGGCGGCCGTTCCACGCCACTGTAGATGGCAACAACATCATCTACAGTTCAATGCAACGGTCTGTGCTCGCTAATTATGACATAGAAACTGGATTGTTCAACGTTAACCGAATAATAATGGAACTGCGCCCGTTGGTATTAGGCATGATAGTGGACCGCATCCAGTACATTAAGATGTTGGTTTACAAGGGTCGAACATTTCTGTTAAGTGTCTTCGTCGGCCGTGATATTAATCCCTTTATAGAGCAGTCTCGCGGTTTAATGGGCTTATGGCTGGCGAATCCCACCAAGGGCCAATGGGAGCTTTTGACTAGACACGAGTTACAAATTCCATCAGATGAGCTAGCAGCTGCCTATGACGGAAAGGACAGCGTCACAATTATTCCAAAGATGCAGGGATCTAAGATGTTATCCCTGAATTTGGATACCAAAGAGTGGAGGGTTTTGGCTGCAGATACCCAAGCCTGGAAGTTGCCTGATGAAAATGCTGAAAATGCAGCACAACAACAGATAGCCTTTTTAGCAGCAGGTTTGAGGGCTTTTCATTTTAAATTAAAATTTTGCACATCCTAATGATCTAATTGAGCCAGGCTCAGATTGCATGGTTTTTCTCTGAATGCTAAGTTTTAAGGTTAAGCTGGGCTAAGCCCTAAGCTTGATGGTATTATGAAATCTGTCTCAGAAATAAGTCTCTCATTGTTGGGTTTGTTGTTTTGTGTCTTAGCTTTGCTTTTTCATTTATTGTAATCTAATCTTCATTGTGCTTAACTTGTTCTCCAAAATTGCGACTTTATTGGTTATTTGTTTTTAAATGTTGTCTTCAAAGATGCAAATTTGTTATCAAGAATGGCATATAGTTCAGTTTGAAGTTTAGGATTTCCTTCTTCGCTAAGTTTTTTTATAGACTTGATATAATCATAAAAAATCTGTATGATAGCTGTGCTAGCTCTCCTTTTGGCAATCTTTGGTAAATGGGTGACCTATCTATACTTCTAGGATAAAAACTAATTTTAAATAAAAAAAATAAAATGATAAAAGATGTAGTAATGAAAAAGCCCATCTTAAAAAGATGGTGTGAAAATGCTCCATTAAAATGCCTAAGTAAAAATGCCCTAGTTTCTCAAGATACATCACTAATCCTTCTTGCTTTACTATCTTTTTCTCCATATGAAAATTAAGATATTCATTGTTCAATTTCCTAACACATGCTACCCTTAAGATGCTACTTTTATTTCTTGTACCGTGTCCTCATCTACCCCTTGATCCTTAACTAATATGATTAACAATGGGGGGTGGAGAAATTAGTAACTTTGGTCCCCTTGCAAATCCTAATATTATATTAAGTGCATATAAAAGATCATTTGCCATTTTCTCAACTTTTCTGCCTAGTTTCTCAAGACACATCACCAATCCTTCTTGCTTTACTATCTTTTTCTCCATATGAAAATTAAGATATTCATTGTTCAATTTCCTAATACATGCCCTCCAACTAGTTGGATAGATTCCTTGAAATTTTCCTTATATCACTTAGTATATCAGTAGAGTTGCCTCCAAAACCATAATTGTTGGCCATTACAACATGAGAATTCAATATCTCTAGTTTCCTCGACCTCTCTTTCGATCTAGCTAAGATGTGACTCAACAAAAACTTATAGAAGGAGGATTGTCTATTTGTTTCTCATAAATACTCAACGTAAAGTTCTCATTAAAAAGAGAGGATTAGAGCGGATTACTCAAAATAGAGAGGATTAGATTAAAAATATATTAATAGGATAAGGTTACTTAAGTGATTGATCAACAATGATAAAAAAAATATTTGAAAAAAAGTCTAAAAACACTATTATTTTGGTTTCCCATTTTGGTTGGAATTCAATGATATTTGTTTTTAACAAATCTGAAACCCGACGGCACCCATATTCTGTGAATTCTGTGCGAGAAACCCTCAAAATCATGCGAGAAAAATACACCAAGAAGAATTGAAATATTTGGAAAATATAATTAAAGAATAAAAATAAAAATATGCACATAATACACTAATATAATTGACAAATTTGCATATAATACATTAATATAATTAATAATGATGTCAATGGGGTTTATAAGTGGTTGTAGGATAGTGGTTGTAGGATGGAATATTATCCTGCACATCTCAGTAAGTAAAATGTGCTCACGGATTTTTCTCTTGAAACTAATAATAATACAAATTATATAAAAAAAACTTAGTGACAATCAAGTTGATGAACATATTTTCCAATAATGTGTGTAGAATAATGATGAACATGAGTTAGGAATTTGATATGATCAACAATTCACAATGGAGATCTAAAAAAACAACTATCCTCCCTTTTTAGGTGTCTTAGTCACTCTTTAATACAATGGCTTTCTTTCTCACCAAGTTGATTGTAAAATGGATCACACTAATGGAACACGGGCATAGATCCATCTTAACTCTCGCTCTATCAAGGGCTGATATGGATCAAATCTCTTTAGGAATTCTAGGACTCTAAAAGGGGGTTTGCACCTGAAGGGATTTGTTCCCTAGACTCAGTGCTTGATAGAGTGTTAAGATGGATCTATGTTGGTTTATTAAAGTTCGTTTCTTATATTTTGTTCTCCTTTGTATGCCCATATGTACTCTACCCTTTTTAATAAACCCTCACTCTTTACTTTACTTCTATTTCTCCATCTGTTTATTCCAATATTCTCACATTTTTCTCGATTAAGTTTTTTATAATAATAATAATCTATTTTCATGGCTATAATGACTTTCATAAATTCATGGCTATAATGAATTTGTCTCTCTCTCACACACACATGATCATAACTTTGTGGTTATAATGACTTTCATATAATTTTCAATGTGGTTCATGGCTCTAGAAATCGCTATTTCCACACATAAAAGCCAAGGGGGCCCACCCGAAGGGAATCCATCTCTATTGGCATTACCCTGATGCCTAGCCTCGGAGGACCCACACAATTGAGCCCTCGACCTCGACATTGTACCACCTTGGTCCCAAAAGATCCAACCAAGTGAGCTACCCTTGAGGGCTTCTGATGATATATATATATGACTCAAATTTGCCTCAATATATCCTTATTACAAACTATAAGACGTTTTGTCTTAAAACATTTAAAATGTATACTGCTTGAATAAAAGTACTAGATAAAAAAATACAACTAAGAATAGGAAACCATGTTATTCTTGAGCCAGAAAATTCCCATTGTTATCCTCTTCCATAAAATGTCCTCCATCCTAGGTCCATGGTCATGTGGGGTTCTTTGCTTCCCTTATGATGGTACTCCTATTTCTTGTAAAGTGTCCTCATCTACCCCTTCATCCTTAACTAATCCAATTGACAATGGGGGGTGGAGCAACTAGTAACTTTGATGTCCTTGCAAATCCTAATATTATATTAAGTGCATATCAAAGATCATTTTTCAGTTTCTCAACTTTTTTGCCTAGTTTCTCAAGATACATCACCAATCCTTCTTGCTTTACTATCTTTTTCTCTATATGAAAATTAAGATATTCATTGCTCAATTTCCTAACACATGATACCCTTATGATGCTAGTTTTATTTCTTGTACCCTCTCCTCATCTACCCCTTGAGCCTTAACTAATATGATTCACAATGGGGGGTGGAGAAACTAGTAACTTTGATCTCCTTGCAAATCTTCGGACTAAACTCTTATCTTAACAAGCCCTGATTACACCAAGGAAGTTTATGATTTTTATTTTTTCTTCTGAGAATAACATAGCTATAGTATTAATACAATGGAAGAATGAGGGTCATAATAAACCTATTGTCTTTTTAAGAAAATCCCTCAAGGATGCAGGGTTTAAGTGTACAGTATCCTGGAAAAATAGGCCTATGCTTTGATTAAGGAAAGGTCTTTCATTTTTTTAGAGAATGAATGTTGTAGACACAAAGAATTTCCTATGTGCCCCATATTTAAGTTAAGAATAGGAGATCACTTCTTGTATGTCACTAGAGCCAATGCACATAGTACAGCCTTTAGATTGCATGTTGTAGTTCCCCAATCACTGACTAAGCCTATTGTGGGCTAGGTATCTAAGTCCCCAGGTCTTGTAACAAGCTCTAGGAGGCTGAATAAACCTCTCAAGGCCTGTAATAGGCACGAGTGGTTGGGTATTCAAGCCCCCAAGGCCTATCGAGGGCCTATAATAGGCCCTAGAGGCTTAGAGCCTCCCAAGGCTATTGGTAACAACTGGCTGAGTGATATTGGTAACAATTGGTTGTCAATGACCACTATCTCTCGACTATGATTGACTGGAAACCCACTTCACCACGAAACCCCTAGCCTCAAGCATGCCTCAAGACGCGATTTCCCTGCGCACTGGTAAGCCCAAGCCTTGCCTCAACCCAATTTCTCATCCGGCCGTGATCCCTCCATCTCCATTTGGCATATATTTTTCAGCCCGCCCATATAAAAAATACCCCAAAGTATTTTTGTATTGTTACATTAAATAAAAAAACCTTTTCCCCTTAATATATAAGCAATATAATTTTTAGGTTTTCATGAATATTTAATACTGCTAAATGATTGAACGTGATATTATATTGTCTTCTAATGAATCCCCCGTGCTTCTAGCTATGTCTTCAGATTTCAAAAATTCCTATTTTTGTGGAAACCCTAATTTTTAGGGCCAAAATTGAAAGTGATCAGAATTGAATTATGATTGGATAGATAGATTCACCTTGCTCAGGAGAGTCAATCTATCATATTGCTTTTCCAAAATCGGTGGAGAGAAACCATGGTTTCCGTCACTACACAATGTCTTCTTCTCAGGTTAGCTCTGATACCATGTTAAATTTTGACCATTAATTCAAGATACTCTAGGATCTTTACTGAGAGAATAACATGTACAGTATATCAATGCATATCAATCATAGCAAGCATGTCAATCATCACAGGAAGAAAACATAAGAGGCAATAGACACACAGAGTTTCTGTGGGGAAAACCCTCAGGTAAAAAACCACACAACTTCCTCAGAGATAGATAGAGAAATAGTACAACCAAAGTACACAGAGATAGACTCCTCTTAGCAGCTGATCCTCCTCCTCACATGTGTGCCACTTTCTGGTTGAAGGAAGAGTGAGTTCTGAGTGATCCAAATAGAGATCGGGATATCTCCATTTATACTTGTCCTAACTGCCCAATAAACTTATGGGGCCGAATTTTCTAGCTTAGTACAATAACCAATTATTAACTTAATGAGGTCCGACCCCACACATGGTGGTCTAAGAACCTATCGGCGAGTTACGACACTTGTCAATACAAATGACGACACTTATGTATAGAGGAATAATAACATCTCTATAAGAGTACAATATACATAGATGAAATATATCGGTGAAATACATTCCGAAGATACATATACATCAACACTAGTATCTCACAAATGAGCATGGAATGTATTGACTAGTATAACACATTGTTTACAAATCTATTTTCCTATTAAACAATTTCAACACTGCCATCAATATTCAGAAAGCAATTGGGTTTAATGAGTAGTGAAATTTATGATGCATTTTTTTCATGTGTCTAGAAAACAACTAGGTTAAATCCTCATAAGCAAGCTATTGACCATTGTCTTGATGGAATGCATCAAAGTTTACTAATCACTTCAATGGAAACTTTGGGTTTGCATAGTAAAATCCGTGCAATGTTAATTTTTCAAGTTGAGTTCTGGTTGCATTCAAGCTTGTTAACTATACTATTATATGCATTTGTTTTTGCAATTTTCTAAATTTCATATAAATATAGTGCAATAGATGTTGCAATGTTGACATTTTCATTTACAATAAATTATCAAATACCAATTTTTGATTGATGACAAGAGTTTATACACACCATGGTTGGTGCGGACCATCCAAGCCATAGCTAGAGTTGGAATACCTAACAATTTTTTAGTAATGCTTGAATTCTAAATGTTATAAGAGTTAATGAAATGCCTACACTTAGGATTTAACTAGTAAATTGTAGGATTAATTAACTAAAGTTTCTAGTGTACATTAGGAGTTATGGATTGATGTAATCTAAATAGAGTAATGTGGTCAAGCACACACAATTATTTGTAGAGATGAAAGTAACTAGCACGATTCTTGTTCCAAGTTAAACTAGTATTGCAAACAAATTAAGGTACAAGTTATACATGTAAATAAAAATATAGAATATATTGGTGTTATGGAAGTTTGGCCATAAAGTAAGCTATGACAACTTTTTTAATATAAAGCATAACTTGTATAAAAATGAAATAAATAGCAGGATGGATTGGAATTGAGATTACCTGACTACTTGGTGAGAGTTATAATTAATATAAGGTATTATTGTAATCGTTCAGATACCTAAATATAAAACTAATTGAAATTCAACTCCCTAGTGAGAATTGAAATATAGGAGATTATATATATATACCTTTTGGGTCACTATTTGAAGAGGTTGTACCCTTTATCATCATTATTCTACTTCGAGAGTAGTTTCCTCCCTCCATGTTTGGTATATTCCACATTTATTTGTTGATTTGGGTAATTTGCATCATAGCAAATAGCATAAAGGTGGATTTATAAAGTACGGTTCTCATTTTCAAGAAAATGTTTTAGTAAGCTTATGGCTTATCCAATTTAGGGGTTGTATCTTTATATTGTCTCATGGGCATATGTGAAATCAAAATGGGGATGAGGAATATAAAACAATTTACAATTAGTGACACTGTCATCATAAAAAATGTTGTCATTATTCATAGAAGACAAGGTTCAAAGATCTTCGACAAACTATTTTGTAAAGAAGTGAAAGTTTTCATTAACCTTTTCACAAGTATATAGTACATACATGTATTATTTTGGGACCAAAATAATCAAATTACACTAATAAATCAAATATGAAACTAATTTTATCTTCCACTAAACTTTATTTTTTCTTACAATTTCTTTAGCTTTTATGTTTTTCACATATTTAGTAGATGTCGATTTGAATATCCACCAAATGTCTACATCCTGCCAATTCCTTCCCAATTGACAAAAGATTTTTCCTACAATTTAGGCCTCTAGACATGAACATTCCTCAAACAACTTTTCCATATGGCGACTCCCCTATTTATATGTGTGTAGCACGGGTTTTATATAGAAATTAACCCCTATGAATTTATTTTCCTCTATGTCCACGGCGGCTACTTTTAGTTTAAAAAATAAAATTGGGTTGGTTTGGCTCAAGGCTTAATTACAGATTTGAATTTAGTAGGTGTCCATATTTTTCCCATTTATGTTCATGGATTTGGAATTAGTTTGCATCATAGAGAGATTATTGTATCACTTCTAAACTAGCAAGGAGTTTAATAATTTGAAAGGAACAAGTATGTATCCATTGTTTTAGAATTTATGCTTTTGAGAACTATGAAGTTGTTACCCTTGAAATGGGATATGCATTTTCATGATTGGTATATGAAGTTGCTAGATACTCTTTCCCTCTTGCATATTTGGAACTTCCATTAGTGTTCCAATAGGTAGTTCGTTGGTATACCAGTATAATTCTGCCAATGAGACCAAATTCCCCTAGACAACCATCCATGTGAAGTAGTTCTTCTATTGTCTCCCCTCTTTGGAGACCTGACTCAGTGAATGGTTTTTTAAAATAGGAAATCATCTTTAGTTTTGTAGGCATTGGAGCCATCCACATTATCCTTGCAAGTAGTAAATTGTTAGTAAAAATGTATTAATTTCTTTCTCCTTGTTTTCATTAACCTTTTCTTTGAGAAGATCAGTTTCTTTGTCTCTACAATTGGATGATGTTCCTTGGTTTTCCGAAATAAAATATATGTACACCTTCCTTTTTGTTGAATACTTTACCTTCACCCATATTTTTTCCTTAGTTTTTTCAAGAGGAGCATCTTCTTGAATGTTTTCCATTTCACTCAATCGTTTTTTTTTCCTGCAATAAGGGATGATATCATGGAATTCGAGGATTCCTAAGGAAATTGGAAGTGTGAATTCCATGTTTCTATAATTATGGGTCAATTTTTTTAATAATATGCCACTTTAAAGTGAACTCACATAAATGGTGCAAATTTCTTGAATAGATATAATCTTACTCGTTCCGTAGACTGGCTTAGTTCCTTGTCAATGTTGTTATTATTAACACCAATGTAGTTGATTTTGCGCACTTGTAAGATATAAATTTTTTGAGATTTGTTAATTAACATATCACATTAATATGGGAATGCAAAACATAGAATATGGATCAATGTCGAAGGTTGACAACAAATAAACACCATGCATATACTGAGAGAATAGCCAATGAGAAGGGTCTCGATAGATATCTGTGTCCATGTAATAATTGTCTTGGTGGAAAGCTTAAAAATAGAAGTGTGATTTATCGACATATGATAAGAGATAAGGCATAGTGGTATAAGCCCTTGGTATCACAATTATTATGAAGATAAATAATATAATTGCATAATGTGAGAGATGAAGAGACACCAAAAGGAGATGAGGTAGAAACAAACATAGATTAAGAGGCAACAATGTTAGATGAAAGGTTTGAAGTTGATAGAATGTTGAATGAGGATCTAAACGATGAATGGGCCAAGTTGATGCAGGATTCTTCAATACTTGTGTATGCTAATTGCAAGTTGAGTCATTTGACAACAATCCTTCAAATTCTTAACCTGCAAGTGGTGCATGGTTGGACAAATGAGAGTGTAAATGAGTTATTAGCATCATTAAGTTAGTTTTTAGCATGTGACTCCACATTTCCAACAAAATGAATTCAATGTAAAAATAAAACCACTAAGTTAATCTTAGGGTATGAAAACATGTGGTGAAACCATTTTGAGATCAAAGTACTAAATGTTAAACATGGCAAGTGTTTTTAAAAAATTATGACTTGCCTCCATGGTTAGCCACTAAACTATTTTTTAAGCTATCATTGATTATACAAGGAAAGAAAGGTGTGACTTACGATACAATGGGTTTTTATTTAGAGCCATTACTTGATTAGCTAATGGAATTGTGGAAATGAATTGAAGCAATTCAATTATTTAGGGATGGTAATTCTGAATCAAATTCACTTTAAGAACTTCCTTATTGTTTACGATTCACGATATTCCAACATATGGCACATTGATTGGTCTCACTATTCATGGATACCATGGATGTCCTACTTGCAAATTTAAGGATTTTGTGGGGGGGGCTCAAGAAGTTTGCATAAGTATATTTATTGTGGACGTCATTCTTACCTTAAAATGGATCATCGATATCATCGACAAAAAAGGTGTTTCAATTTTAAGGAAGTGAATTGTGAAGCACCATTTCCAATAACGAGTGAAAACGTTATTGAGAGTGTAAGGCCCCAATAGGCCTTAAGAACACCATTATTTAGAAAAACAATTATTTTGTACAATAACTTAAGATCAACTCAATACTATGAGAAATTTTTAGATCTAAAACAATCACTAAGATATCATAACAAAAATCAAATGACATAAGGAGAAGACATACCTGAATATGATGAGTAATGGAAAGAATGTACTTCTAAAGCTACTTAAGCAATGAGGGAAAACAATGTGTGGGTGACGACTCTCCACCCAACCAACCCCTCCATGAGACACCAAGATCCTGTCGACCCATAACCAATAAACCATAGCGATATTTGTTCTATTCCGTTCCATAACCACAATCATACCTACCTTCCTTCAAAGCTAAAAAGAATGAATGCCCTCCTACTCCAATCCTACTCCATTTTATAGGTTTTTCTCGTTTACTTTGGAATTTTCTTTTATTTATTTATTATTTAATATTCTTAGTCATAGTTATCCTATTCATGGTGATAATAATTCCTTATTAAATATTTATTTTAATATTTGATTTATTTTTCCTATACTTTTATTTATAATTAATTTAATAGTATTTTTCGGTTGTTACATACTCCCCTACTTCAAGGGACTTGGTCTCAAAGTTACATCTTACTTACATATATTATAGTAATATTGTACAAGTGAGAGTCACTCTTGTGACCACTACGAGAAATTCTTTATATGTACTAATAATAATAATAGTAATTTATATCATTACATGTTCTTAATTCTTCTTATTAATTCATATTTTTATCAATTAATGTTATTAGGTTTCTTTATTATATATATGTATAGTTTACTTCCTCGCTTACACACCCTTGCCCTCAGAATCATACCATTTGATCAACCGTCATAAACCTCCACATGAGACTCGAGATGGTCCCGCTTACCATGGCACGGGCCTCTAGTGCAACATGATCCCACAATACTGCAGCCTTAGCCACCCTCCCCTTCGAGTTTGTCGACCTTAAAGGTCTCATCTCGGTTAGGCCAAGCATCTCACACTGCTCCCCTATACTACTAGGCATCTCGTAAGGCTAGCCCAACTTCCTTCCTATCATATGTTATGGTCATATTTAGTGTTTTAGTTTGGTAATTTTGATCATATTCTACTTGGGAGAAGGATTTAATCATGTTCAAATATTTATAATTAATTGCACAATGCAAATAAGAATGATATTCTTTGCTACTAACCTTGCTAAACCATATTTTGCTATTAATCTTATTAAATCATATATTATTACAAATTATTAATCTAGTCAAAACCACTATTTACATAGTGGTGGTCATTAAGAAAAAGGAGATTTAAAACATTTAAAACCATGGAAATGGAAAATATTATTAAAAACCATTTAGTCAAAACAAAAATTTACATGGTCAAGTTACCAAACCACCATTTGCATGGTCATGGTCATTTAAAAACGGGAAAACATTTAAAGTTTAAAACATTTAAAGCCATTTCCACCTAAAAATTTATTAAGAAAATATTAAAACCCATTTTCATGGCAAAATTTATGGAAGTGGAATTATTTTATTGTCTATCCAACTTATAAATTGGGTTAAGATGCATGTATAAATTGATGCTTTGGTGATTCATTTTAGCGCTAAGTTTGTTTAAGGCATTCTGAAGCTTTGGCCAAGGGGATTTATGGTATTGTTTATCTCGCTAAGGGTTACCACTGCAATACCTTCTGGATCTGAACGATGGAAACCTGCGTTGAGATTTATGATGACAAGCGCGAGGACAAGAGCGTGGAAAGTAATCACTGTCATGTTTTTGACAGAGGATTATGCACCAGAAAGAATCAGCATGGTAGCTGCAGCGACCCAAGGATATTTGAGCAAACGGAGGCAGTCCCATCCCAACCGTATCAGACGCAAATTAATAACGCTGTAACGGAACAAATCGATAATGCTATGAAGAAACGGCGCCGTGATGGATCCACCGACTGCCCATTCGATGGACTCGCTGTACCCTATGAGACTCAAATCGATAATGCTATCAAGAGACGCCGCTGTGATGGATCCACGGACTGCCCATTCGATCGACTCCCCGATGATATTCTGCATGAAATTCTGTCTCGCCTCTCTATCACCGAGCTCTTAAGGGTTGGGCGAACTTGTGTCTCTTGGCACCGCATTATTTCGTCCTGCAGCATCTTTCATCGACTGTACGACGAAAGAAACGACGAGTCATGGATTGCTCTCACCAGCGATCACTATATCCCCCATGACTTTTGCTTATTGAACAACAACTCTAGCAAGTGGTACTTTTTCCACTCTAAGTATCAGGAGGATCAGACTAGATCTTGGCTTCTTCAGGAAGCTGCCGACGGTCTGTTGCTTTTCGTAGGCAATGACGGCAAAATGTTGGTTGTTAATGCCTTAACAAGATGTCTACGACAGCTGCCCGATACACAGGTCACCCCGCGTCTTTGTCTGGAGTCGTGCATGAAGAAAAAAGTATGGGCGAGCGACTCAATTAGTACACCTATGACTGTGCAGCCGTCCCTGTCCATCAACATAGTTGTAGACGACGGTGGTAAAACATTCAGAGTGATCGTTTGGGGAGAACTGAGAACAAATCAGGTGCATGCCCTTGTTTACAGCTCCGCAACAGACAAATGGAGCGTAAGACTGTGTTCAAATATCAGCTCCAGATTTTTCAGGCGGCCGTTCCACGCCACTGTAGATGGCAACAACATCATCTACAGTTCAATGCAACGGTCTGTGCTCGCTAATTATGACATAGAAACTGGATTGTTCAACGTTAACCGAATAATAATGGAACTGCGCCCGTTGGTATTAGGCATGATAGTGGACCGCATCCAGTACATTAAGATGTTGGTTTACAAGGGTCGAACATTTCTGTTAAGTGTCTTCGTCGGCCGTGATATTAATCCCTTTATAGAGCAGTCCCGCGGTTTAATGGGCTTATGGCTGGCGAATCCCACCAAGGGCCAATGGGAGCTTTTGACTAGACACGAGTTACAAATTCCATCAGATGAGCTAGCAGCTGCCTATGACGGAAAGGACAGCGTCACAATTATTCCAAAGATGCAGGGATCTAAGATGTTATCCCTGAATTTGGATACCAAAGAGTGGAGGGTTTTGGCTGCAGATACCCAAGCCTGGAAGTTGCCTGATGAAAATGCTGAAAATGCAGCACAACAACAGATAGCCTTTTTAGCAGCAGGTTTGAGGGCTTTTCATTTTAAATTAAAATTTTGCACAGCCTAATGATGTAATTGAGCCAGGCTCAGATTGCATGGTTTTTCTCTGAATGCTAAGTTTTAAGGTTAAGCTGGGCTAAGCCCTAAGCTTGATGATATTATGAAATCTTTCTCAGAAATAAGTCTCTCATTGTTGGGTTTGTTGTTTTGTGTCTTAGCTTTGCTTTTTCATTTATTGTAATCTAATCTTCATTGTGCTTAACTTGTTCTCCAAAATTGCGACTTTATTGGTTATTTGTTTTTAAATGTTGTCTTCAAAGATGCAAATTTGTTATCAAGCATGGCATATAGTTCAGTTTGAAGTTTAGGATTTCCTTCTTCGCTAAGTTTTTTTATAGACTTGATATAATCATAAAAAATCTGTATGATAGCTGTGCTAGCTCTCCTTTTGGCAATCTTTGGTAAATGGGTGACCTATCTATACTTCTAGGATAAAAACTAATTTTAAATAAAAAAAATAAAATGATAAAAGATGTAGTAATGAAAAAGCCCATCTTAAAAAGATGGTGTGAAAATGCTCCATTAAAATGCCTAAGTAAAAATGCCCTAGTTTCTCAAGATACATCACTAATCCTTCTTGCTTTACTATCTTTTTCTCCATATGAAAATTAAGATATTCATTGTTCAATTTCCTAACACATGCTACCCTTAAGATGCTACTTTTATTTCTTGTACCGTGTCCTCATCTACCCCTTGATCCTTAACTAATATGATTAACAATGGGGGGTGGAGAAATTAGTAACTTTGGTCCCCTTGCAAATCATAATATTATATTAAGTGCATATAAAAGATCATTTGCCATTTTCTCAACTTTTCTGCCTAGTTTCTCAAGACACATCACCAATCCTTCTTGCTTTACTATCTTTTTCTCCATATGAAAATTAAGATATTCATTGTTCAATTTCCTAATACATGCCCTCCAACTAGTTGGATAGATTCCTTGAAATTTTCCTTATATCACTTAGTATATCAGTAGAGTTGCCTCCAAAACCATAATTGTTGGCCATTACAACATGAGAATTCAATATCTCTAGTTTCCTCGACCTCTCTTTCGATCCAGCTAAGATGTGACTCAACAAAAACTTATAGAAGGAGGATTGTCTATTTGTTTCTCATAAATACTCAACGTAAAGTTCTCATTAAAAAGAGAGGATTAGAGCGGATTACTCAAAATAGAGAGGATTAGATTAAAAATATATTAATAGGATAATGTTACTTAAGTGATTGATCAACAATGATAAAAAAAATATTTGAAAAAAAGTCTAAAAACACTATTATTTTGGTTTCCCATTTTGGTTGGAATTCAATGATATTTGTTTTTAACAAATCTGAAACCCGACGGCACCCATATTCTGTGAATTCTGTGCGAGAAACCCTCAAAATCATGCGAGAAAAATACACCAAGAAGAATTGAAATATTTGGAAAATATAATTAAAGAATAAAAATAAAAATATGCACATAATACACTAATATAATTGACAAATTTGCATATAATACATTAATATAATTAATAATGATGTCAATGGGGTTTATAAGTGGTTGTAGGATAGTGGTTGTAGGATGGAATATTATCCTGCACGTCTCAGTAAGTAAAATGTGCTCACGGATTTTTCTCTTGAAACTAATAATAATACAAATTATATAAAAAAAACTTAGTGACAATAAAGTTGATGAACATATTTTCCAATAATGTGTGTAGAATAATGATGAACATGAGTTAGGAATTTGATATGATCAACAATTCACAATGGAGATCTAAAAAAACAAGTATCCTCCCTTTTTAGGTGTCTTAGTCACTCTTTAATACAATGGCTTTCTTTCTCACCAAGTTGTTTGTAAAATGGATCACACTAATGGAACACGGGCATAGATCCATCTTAACTCTCGCTCTATCAAGGGATGATATGGATCAAATCTCTTTAGGAATTCTAGGACTCTAAAAGGGGGTTTGCACCTCAAGGGATTTGTTCCCTAGACTCAGTGCTTGATAGAGTGTTAAGATGGATCTATGTTGGTTTATTAAAGTTGGTTTCTTATATTTTGTTCTCCTTTGTATGCCCATATGTACTCTACCCTTTTTAATAAACCCTCACTCTTTACTTTACTTCTATTTCTCCATCTGTTTATTCCAATATTCTCACATTTTTCTCTATTAAGTTTTTTATAATAATAATAATCTATTTTCATGGCTATAATGACTTTCATAAATTCATGGCTATAATGAATTTGTCTCTCTCTCACACACACATGATCATAACTTTGTGGTTATAATGACTTTCATATAATTTTCAATGTGGTTCATGGCAATAGAAATCGCTATTTCCACACATAAAAGCCAAGGGGGCCCACCCGAAGGGAATCCATCTCTATTGGCATTACCCTGATGCCTAGCCTCGGAGGACCCACACAATTGAGCCCTCAACCTCGACATTGTACCACCTTGGTCCCAAAAGATCCAACCAAGTGAGCTACCCTTGAGGGCTTCTGATGATATATATATATGACTCAAATTTGCCTCAATATATCCTTATTACAAACTATAAGACGTTTTGTCTTAAAACATTTAAAATGTATACTGCTTGAATAAAAGTACTAGATAAAAAAATACAACTAAGAATAGGAAACCATGTTATTCTTGGGCCAGAAAATTCCCATTGTTATCCTCTTCCATAAAATGTCCTCCATCCTAGGTCCATGGTCATGTGGGGTTCTTTGCTTCCCTTATGATGGTACTCCTATTTCTTGTAAAGTGTCCTCATCTACCCCTTCATCCTTAACTAATCCAATTGACAATGGGGGGTGGAGCAACTAGTAACTTTGATGTCCTTGCAAATCCTAATATTATATTAAGTGCATATCAAAGATCATTTTTCAGTTTCTCAACTTTTTTGCCTAGTTTCTCAAGATACATCACCAATCCTTCTTGCTTTACTATATTTTTCTCTATATGAAAATTAAGATATTCATTGCTCAATTTCCTAACACATGATACCCTTATGATGCTAGTTTTATTTCTTGTACCCTCTCCTCATCTACCCCTTGAGCCTTAACTAATATGATTCACAATGGGGGGTGGAGAAACTAGTAACTTTGATCTCCTTGCAAATCTTCGGACTAAACTCTTATCTTAACAAGCCCTGATTACAACAAGGAAGTTGATGATTTTTATTTTTTCTTCTGAGAATAACATAGCTATAGTATTAATACAATGGAAGAATGAGGGTCATAATAAACCTATTGTCTTTTTAAGAAAATCCCTCAAGGATGCAGGGTTTAAGTGTACAGTATCCTGGAAAAATAGGCCTATGCTTTGATTAAGGAAAGGTCTTTCATTTTTTTAGAGAATGAATGTTGTAGACACAAAGAATTTCCTATGTGCCCCATATTTAAGTTAAGAATAGGAGATCACTTCTTGTATGTCACTAGAGCCAATGCACATAGTACAGCCTTTAGATTGCATGTTGTAGTTCCCCAATCACTGACTAAGCCTATTGTGGGCTAGGTATCTAAGTCCCCAGGTCTTGTAACAAGCTCTAGGAAGCTGAATAAACCTCTCAAGGCCTGTAATAGGCACGAGTGGTTGGGTATTCAAGCCCCTAAGGCCTATCGAGGGCCTATAATAGGCCCTAGAGGCTTAGAGCCTCCCAAGGCTATTGGTAACAACTGGCTGAGTGATATTGGTAACAATTGGTTGTCAATGACCACTATCTCTCGACTATGATTGACTGGAAACCCACTTCACCACGAAACCCCTAGCCTCAAGCATGCCTCAAGACGCGATTTCCCTGCGCACTGGTAAGCCCAAGCCTTGCCTCAACCCAATTTCTCATCCGGCCGTGATCCCTCCATCTCCATTTGGCATATATTTTTCAGCCCGCCCATATAAAAAATACCCCAAAGTATTTTTGTATTGTTACATTAAATAAAAAAACCTTTTTCCCCTTAATATATAAGCAATATAATTTTTAGGTTTTCATGAATATTTAATACTGCTAAATGATTGAACGTGATATTATATTGTCTTCTAATGAAGCCCCCATGCTTCTAGCTATGTCTTCAGATTTCAAAAATTCCTACTTTTGTGGAAACCCTAATTTTTAGGGCCAAAATTGAAAGTGATCAGAATTGAATTATGATTGGATAGATATATTCACCTTGCTCAGGAGATTCAATCTATCATATTGCTTTTCCAAAATCAGTGGAGAGAAACCCAATAAAGAAGAAACCCTCGTTTCCGTCACTACACAATGTCTTCTTCTCAGGTTAGCTCTGATACCATGTTAAATTTTGAGCATTAATTCAAGATACTCTAGGATCTTTACTGAGAGAATAACATGTACAGTATATCAATGCATATCAATCATAGCAAGCATGTCAATCATCACAGGAAGAAAACATAAGAGGCAATAGACACACAGAGTTTCTGTGGGGAAAACCCTCAGGTAAAAAACCACACAACTTCCTCGGAGATAGATAGAGAAATAGTACAACCAAAGTACACAGAGATAGACTCCTCTTAGCAGCTGATCCTCCTCCTCACATGTGTGCCACTTTCTGGTTGAAGGAAGAGTGAGTTCTGAGTGATCCAAATAGAGATCGGGATATCTCCATTTATACTTGTCCTAACTGCCCAATAAACTTATGGGGCCGAATTTTCTAGCTTAGTACAATAACCAATTATTAACTTAATGAGGTCCGACCCCACACATGGTGGTCTAAGAACCCATCGGCGAGTTACGACACTTGTCAATACAAATGACGACACTTATGTATAGAGGAATAATAACATCTCTATAAGAGTACAATATACATAGATGAAATATATCGGTGAAATACATTCCGAAGATACATATACATCAACACTAGTATCTCACAAATGAGCATGGAATGGATTGACTAGTATAACACATTGTTTACAAATCTATTTTCCTATTAAACAATTTCAACACTGCCATCAATATTCAGAAAGCAATTGGGTTTAATGAGTAGTGAAATTTATGATGCATTTTTTTCATGTGTCTAGAAAACAACTAGGTTAAATCCTCATAAGCAAGCTATTGACCATTGTCTTGATGGAATGCATCAAAGTTTACTAATCACTTCAATGGAAACTTTGGGTTTGCATAGTAAAATGCGTGCAATGTTAATTTTTCAAGTTGAGTTCTGGTTGCATTCAAGCTTGTTAACTATACTATTATATGCATTTGTTTTTGCAATTTTCTAAATTTCATATAAATATAGTGCAATAGATGTTGCAATGTTGACATTTTCATTTACAATAAATTATCAAATACCAATTTTTGATTGATGACAAGAGTTTATACACACCATGGTTGGTGCGGACCATCCAAGCCATAGCTAGAGTTGGAATACCTAACAATTTTTTAGTAATGCTTGAATTCTAAATGTTATAAGAGTTAATGAAATGCCTACACTTAGGATTTAACTAGTAAATTGTAGGATTAATTAACTAAAGTTTCTAGTGTACATTAGGAGTTATGGATTGATGTAATCTAAATAGAGTAATGTGGTCAAGCACACACAATTATTTGTAGAGATGAAAGTAACTAGCACGATTCTTGTTCCAAGTTAAACTAGTATTGCAAACAAATTAAGGTACAAGTTATACATGTAAATAAAAATATAGAATATATTGGTGTTATGGAAGTTTGGCCATAAAGTAAGCTATGACAACTTTTTTAATATAAAGCATAACTTGTATAAAAATGAAATAAATAGCAGGATGGATTGGAATTGAGATTACCTGACTACTTGGTGAGAGTTATAATTAATATAAGGTATTATTGTAATCGTTCAGATACCTAAATATAAAACTAATTGAAATTCAACTCCCTAGTGAGAATTGAAATATAGGAGATTATATATATATACCTTTTGGGTCACTATTTGAAGAGGTTGTACCCTTTATCATCATTATTCTACTTCGAGAGTAGTTTCCTCCCTCCATGTTTGGTATATTCCACATTTATTTGTTGATTTGGGTAATTTGCATCATAGAAAATAGCATAAAGGTGGATTTATAAAGTACGGTTCTCATTTTCAAGAAAATGTTTTAGTAAGCTTATGGCTTATCCAATTTAGGGGTTGTATCTTTATATTGTCTCATGGGCATATGTGAAATCAAAATGGGGATGAGGAATATAAAACAATTTACAATTAGTGACACTGTCATCATAAAAAATGTTGTCATTATTCATAGAAGACAAGGTTCAAAGATCTTCGACAAACTATTTTGTAAAGAAGTGAAAGTTTTCATTAACCTTTTCACAAGTATATAGTACATACATGTATTATTTTGGGACCAAAATAATCAAATTACACTAATAAATCAAATATGAAACTAATTTTATCTTCCACTAAACTTTATTTTTTCTTACAATTTCTTTAGCTTTTATGTTTTTCACATATTTAGTAGATGTCGATTTGAATATCCACCAAATGTCTACATCCTTCCAATTCCTTCCAAATTGACAAAAGATTTTTCCTACAATTTAGGCCTCTAGACATGAACATTCCTCAAACAACTTTTCCATATGGCGACTCCCCTATTTATATGTGTGTAGCACGGGTTTTATATAGCAATTAACCCCTATGAATTTATTTTCCTCTATGTCCGCGGCGGCTACTTTTAGTTTAAAATATAAAATAGGGTTGGTTTGGCTCAGGGCTTAATTACAGATTTGAATTTAGTAGGTGTCCATATTTTTCCCATTTATGTTCATGGATTTGAAATTAGTTTGCATCATAGAGAGATTATTGTATCACTTCTAAACTAGCAAGGAGTTTAAGAATTTGAAAGGAACAAGTATGTATCCATTGTTTTAGAATTTATGCTTTTGAGAACTATGAAGTTGTTACCCTTGAAATGGGATATGCATTTTCATGATTGGTATATGAAGTTGCTAGATACTCTTTCCCTCTTGCATATTTGGAACTTCCATTAGTGTTCCAATAGGTAGTTCGTTGGTATACCAGTATAATTCTGCCAATGAGACCAAATTCCCCTAGACAACCATCCATGTGAAGTAGTTCTGCTATTGTCTCCCCTCTTTGGAGACCTGACTCAGTGAATGGTTTTTTAAAATAGGAAATCATCTTTAGTTTTGTAGGCATTGGAGCCATCCACATTATCCTTGCAAGTAGTAAATTGTTAGTAAAAATGTATTAATTTCTTTCTCCTTGTTTTCATTAACCTTTTCTCTGAGAAGATCAGTTTCTTTGTCTCTACAATTGGATGATGTTCCTTGGTTTTCCGAAATAAAATATATGTACACCTTCCTTTTTGTTGAATACTTTACCTTCACCCATATTTTTTCCTTAGTTTTTTCAAGAGGAGCATATTCTTGAATGTTTTCCATTTCACTCAATCGTTTTTTTTCCTGCAATAAAGGATGATATCATGGAATTCGAGGATTCCTAAGGAAATTGGAAGTGTGAATTCCATGTTTCTATAATTATGGGTCAATTTTTTTAATAATATGCCACTTTAAAGTGAACTCACATAAATGATGCAAATTTCTTGAATAGATATAATCTTACTCGTTCCGTAGACTTGCTTAGTTCCTTGTCAATGTTGTTATTATTAACACCAATGTAGTTGATTTTGCGCACTTGTAAGATATAAATTTTTTGAGATTTGTTAATTAACATATCACATTAATATGGGAATGCAAAACATAGAATATGGATCAATGTCGAAGGTTGACAACAAATAAACACCATGCATATACTGAGAGAATAGCCAATGAGAAGGGTCTCTATAGATATCTGTGTCCATGTAATAATTGTCTTGGTGGAAAGCTTAAAAATAGAAGTGTGATTTATCGACATATGATAAGAGATAAGGCATAGTGGTATAAGCCCTTGGGATCACAATTATTATGAAGATAAATGATATAATTGCATAATGTGAGAGATGAAGAGACACCAAAAGGAGATGAAGTAGAAACGAACATAGATTAAGAGGCAACAATGTTAGATGAAAGGTTTGAAGTTGATAGAATGTTGAAGGAGGATCTAAACGATGAATGGGCCAAGTTGATGCAGGATTCTTCAATACTTGTGTATGCTAATTGCAAGTTGAGTCATTTGACAACAATCCTTCAAATTCTTAACCTGCAAGTGGTGCATGGTTGGACAAATGAGAGTGTAAATGAGTTATTAGCATCATTAAGTTAGTTTTTAGCATGTGACTCCACATTTCCAACAAAATGAATTCAATGTAAAAATAAAACCACTAAGTGAATCTTAGGGTATGAAAACATGGGGTGAAACCATTTTGAGATCAAAGTACTAAATGTTAAACATGGCAAGTGTTTTTAAAAAATTATGACTTGCCTCCATGGTTAGCCACTAAACTATTTTTTAAGCTATCATTGATTATACAAGGAAAGAAAGGTGTGACTTATGATACAATGGGTTTTTATTTAGAGCCATTACTTGATTAGCTAATGGAATTGTGGAAATGAATTGAAGCAATTCAATTATTTAGGGATGGTAATTCTGAATCAAATTCACTTTAAGAACTTCCTTATTGTTTACGATTCACGATATTCCAACATATGGCACATTGATTGGTCTCACTATTCATGGATACCATGGATGTCCTACTTGCAAATTTAAGGATTTTGTGGGGGGGGCTCAAGAAGTTTGCATAAGTATATTTATTGTGGACGTCATTCTTACCTTAAAATGGATCATCGATATCATCGACAAAAAAGGTGTTTCAATTTTAAGGAAGTGAATTGTGAAGCACCATTTCCAATAACGAGTGAAAACGTTATTGAGAGTGTAAGGCCCCAATAGGCCTTAAGAACACCAATATTTAGAAAAACAATTATTTTGTACAATAACTTAAGATCAACTCAATACTATGAGAAATTTTTAGATCTAAAACAATCACTAAGATATCATAACAAAAATCAAATGACATAAGGAGAAGACATACCTGAATATGATGAGTAATGGAAAGAATGTACTTCTAAAGCTACTTAAGCAATGAGGGAAAACAATGTGTGGGTGACGACTCTCCACCCAACCAACCCCTCCATGAGACACCAAGATCCTGTCGACCCCTAACCAATAAACCATAGCGATATTTGTTCTATTCCGTTCCATAACCACAATCATACCTACCTTCCTTCAAAGCTAAAAAGAATGAATGCCCTCCTACTCCAATCCTACTCCATTTTATAGGTTTTTCTCATTTACTTTGGAATTTTCTTTTATTTATTTATTATTTAATATTCTTAGTCATAGTTATCCTATTCATGGTGATAATAATTCCTTATTAAATATTTATTTTAATATTTGATTTATTTTTCCTATACTTTTATTTATAATTAATTTAATAGTATTTTTCGGTTGTTACATACTCCCCTACTTCAAGGGACTTGGTCTCAAAGTTACATCTTACTTACATATATTATAGTAATATTGTACAAGTGAGAGTCACTCTTGTGACCACTACGAGAAATTCTTTATATGTACTAATAATAATAATAGTAATTTATATCATTACATGTTCTTAATTCTTCTTATTAATTCATATTTTTATCAATTAATGTTATTAGGTTTCTTTATTATATATATGTATAGTTTACTTCCTCCTCCCTTACACACCCTTGCCCTCAGAATCATACCATTTGATCAACCGTCATAAACCTCCACATGAGACTCGAGATGGTCCCGCTTACCATGGCACGGGCCTCTAGTGCAACATGATCCCACAATACTGCAGCCTTAGCCACCCTCCCCTTCGAGTTTGTCGACCTTAAAGGTCTCATCTCGGTTAGGCCAAGCATCTCACACTGCTCCCCTATACTACTAGGCATCTCGTAAGGCTAGCCCAACTTCCTTCCTATCATATGTTATGGTCATATTTAGTGTTTTAGTTTGGTAATTTTGATCATATTCTACTTGGGAGAAGGATTTAATCATGTTCAAATATTTATAATTAATTGCACAATGCAAATAAGAATGATATTCTTTGCTACTAACCTTGCTAAACCATATTTTGCTATTAATCTTATTAAATCATATATTATTACAAATTATTAATCTAGTCAAAACCACTATTTACATAGTGGTGGTCATTAAGAAAAAGGAGATTTAAAACATTTAAAACCATGGAAATGGAAAATATTATTAAAAACCATTTAGTCAAAACAAAAATTTACATGGTCAAGTTACCAAACCACCATTTGCATGGTCATGGTCATTTAAAAACGGGGAGGTTTAAAACATTTAAAGTTTAAAACATTTAAAGCCATTTCCACCTAAAAATTTATTAAGAAAATATTAAAACCCTTAAGAAAATATTAAAACCCATTTTCATGGCAAAATTTATGGAAGTGGAATTATTTTATTGTCTATCCAACTTATAAATTGGGTTAAGATGCATGTATAAATTGATGCTTTGGTGATTCATTTTAGCGCTAAGTTTGTTTAAGGCATTCTGAAGCTTTGGCCAAGGGGATTTATGGTATTGTTTATCTCGCTAAGGGTTACCACTGCAATACCTTCTGGATCTGAACGATGGAAACCTGCGTTGAGATTTATGATGACAAGCGCGAGGACAAGAGCGTGGAAAGTAATCACTGTCATGTTTTTGACAGAGGATTATGCACCAGAAAGAATCAGCATGGTAGCTGCAGCGACCCAAGGATATTTGAGCAAACGGAGGCAGTCCCATCCCAACCGTATCAGACGCAAATTAATAACGCTGTAACGGAACAAATCGATAATGCTATGAAGAAACGGCGCCGTGATGGATCCACCGACTGCCCATTCGATGGACTCGCTGTACCCTATGAGACTCAAATCGATAATGCTATCAAGAGACGCCGCTGTGATGGATCCACGGACTGCCCATTCGATCGACTCCCCGATGATATTCTGCATGAAATTCTGTCTCGCCTCTCTATCACCGAGCTCTTAAGGGTTGGGCGAACTTGTGTCTCTTGGCACCGCATTATTTCGTCCTGCAGCATCTTTCATCGACTGTACGACGAAAGAAACGACGAGTCATGGATTGCTCTCACCAGCGATCACTATATCCCCCATGACTTTTGCTTATTGAACAACAACTCTAGCAAGTGGTACTTTTTCCACTCTAACTATCAGGAGGATCAGACTAGATCTTGGCTTCTTCAGGGAGCTGCCGACGGTCTGTTGCTTTTCGTAGGCAATGACGGCAAAATGTTGGTTGTTAATGCCTTAACAAGATGTCTACGACAGCTGCCCGATACACAGGTCACCCCGCGTCTTTGTCTGGAGTCGTGCATGAAGAAAAAAGTATGGGCGAGCGACTCAATTAGTACACCTATGACTGTGCAGCCGTCCCTGTCCATCAACATAGTTGTAGACGACGGTGGTAAAACATTCAGAGTGATCGTTTGGGGAGAACTGAGAACAAATCAGGTGCATGCCCTTGTTTACAGCTCCGCAACAGACAAATGGAGCGTAAGACTGTGTTCAAATATCAGCTCCAGATTTTTCAGGCGGCCGTTCCACGCCACTGTAGATGGCAACAACATCATCTACAGTTCAATGCAACGGTCTGTGCTCGCTAATTATGACATAGAAACTGGATTGTTCAACGTTAACCGAATAATAATGGAACTGCGCCCGTTGGTATTAGGCATGATAGTGGACCGCATCCAGTACATTAAGATGTTGGTTTACAAGGGTCGAACATTTCTGTTAAGTGTCTTCGTCGGCCGTGATATTAATCCCTTTATAGAGCAGTCCCGCGGTTTAATGGGCTTATGGCTGGCGAATCCCACCAAGGGCCAATGGGAGCTTTTGACTAGACACGAGTTACAAATTCCATCAGATGAGCTAGCAGCTGCCTATGACGGAAAGGACAGCGTCACAATTATTCCAAAGATGCAGGGATCTAAGATGTTATCCCTGAATTTGGATACCAAAGAGTGGAGGGTTTTGGCTGCAGATACCCAAGCCGGGAAGTTGCCTGATGAAAATGCTGAAAATGCAGCACAACAACAGATAGCCTTTTTAGCAGCAGGTTTGAGGGCTTTTCATTTTAAATTAAAATTTTGCACAGCCTAATGATGTAATTGAGCCAGGCTCAGATTGCATGGTTTTTCTCTGAACGCTAAGTTTTAAGGTTAAGCTGGGCTAAGCCCTAAGCTTGATGATATTATGAAATCTTTCTCAGAAATAAGTCTCTCATTGTTGGGTTTGTTGTTTTGTGTCTTAGCTTTGCTTTTTCATTTATTGTAATCTAATCTTCATTGTGCTTAACTTGTTCTCCAAAATTGCGACTTTATTGGTTATTTGTTTTTAAATGTTGTCTTCAAAGATGCAAATTTGTTATCAAGCATGGCATATAGTTCAGTTTGAAGTTTAGGATTTCCTTCTTCGCTAAGTTTTTTTATAGACTTGATATAATCATAAGAAATCTGTATGATAGCTGTGCTAGCTCTCCTTTTGGCAGTCTTTGGTAAATGGGTGACCTATCTATACTTCTAGGATAAAAACTAATTTTAAATAAAAAAAATAAAATGATAAAAGATGTAGTAATGAAAAAGCCCATCTTAAAAAGATGGTGTGAGAATGCTCCATTAAAACGCCTAAGTAAAAATGCCCTAGTTTCTCAAGATACATCACTAATCCTTCTTGCTTTACTATCTTTTTCTCCATATGAAAATTAAGATATTCATTGTTCAATTTCCTAACACATGCTACCCTTAAGATGCTACTTTTATTTCTTGTACCGTGTCCTCATCTACCCCTTGATCCTTAACTAATATGATTAACAATGCGGGGTGGAGAAATTAGTAACTTTGGTCCCCTTGCAAATCCTAATATTATATTAAGTGCATATCAAAGATCATTTGCCATTTTCTCAACTTTTCTGCCTAGTTTCTCAAGACACATCACCAATCCTTCTTGCTTTACTATCTTTTTCTCCATATGAAAATTAAGATATTCATTGTTCAATTTCCTAATACATGCCCTCCAACTAGTTGGATAGATTCCTTGAAATTTTCCTTATATCACTTAGTATATCAGTAGAGTTGCCTCCAAAACCATAATTGTTGGCCATTACAACATGAGAATTCAATATCTCTAGTTTCCTCGACCTCTCTTTCGATACAGCTAAGATGTTACTCAACAAAAACTTATAGAAGGAGGATTGTCTATTTGTTTCTCATAAATACTCAACGTAAAGTTCTCATTAAAAAAAGAGGATTAGAGCGGATTACTCAAAATAGAGAGGATTAGATTAAAAATATATTAATAGGATAAGGTTACTTAAGTGATTGATCAACAATGATAAAAAAAATATTTGAAAAAAAAGTCTAAAAACACTATTATTTTGGTTTCCCATTTTGGTTGGAATTCAATGATATTTGTTTTTAACAAATCTGAAACCCGACGGCACCCATATTCTGTGAATTCTGTGCGAGAAACCCTCAAAATCATGCGAGAAAAATACACCAAGAAGAATTGAAATATTTGGAAAATATAATTAAAGAATAAAAATAAAAATATGCACATAATACACTAATATAATTGACAAATTTGCATATAATACATTAATATAATTAATAATGATGTCAATGGGGTTTATAAGTGGTTGTAGGATAGTGGTTGTAGGATGGAATATTATCCTGCACGTCTCAGTAAGTAAAATGTGCTCACGGATTTTTCTCTTGAAACTAATAATAATACAAATTATATAAAAAAAACTTAGTGACAATAAAGTTGATGAACATATTTTCCAATAATGTGTGTAGAATAATGATGAACATGAGTTAGGAATTTGATATGATCAACAATTCACAATGGAGATCTAAAAAAACAACTATACTCCCTTTTTAGGTGTCTTAGTCACTCTTTAATACAATGGCTTTCTTTCTCACCAAGTTGATTGTAAAATGGATCACACTAATGGAACACGGGCATAGATCCATCTTAACTCTCGCTCTATCAAGGGCTGATATGGATCAAATCTCTTTAGGAATTCTAGGACTCTAAAAGGGGGTTTGCACCTCAAGGGATTTGTTCCCTAGACTCAGTGCTTGATAGAGTGTTAAGATGGATCTATGTTGGTTTATTAAAGTTGGTTTCTTATATTTTGTTCTCCTTTGTATGCCCATATGTACTCTACCCTTTTTAATAAACCCTCACTCTTTACTTTACTTCTATTTCTCCATCTGTTTATTCCAATATTCTCACATTTTTCTCGACTAAGTTTTTTATAATAATAATAATCTATTTTCATGGCTATAATGACTTTCATAAATTCATGGCTATAATGAATTTGTCTCTCTCTCACACACACATGATCATAACTTTGTGGTTATAATGACTTTCATATAATTTTCAATGTGGTTCATGGCTCTAGAAATCGCTATTTCCACACATAAAAGCCAAGGGGGCCCACCCGAAGGGAATCCATCTCTATTGGCATTACCCTGATGCCTAGCCTCGGAGGACCCACACAATTGAGCCCTCAACCTCGACATTGTACCACCTTGGTCCCAAAAGATCCAACCAAGTGAGCTACCCTTGAGGGCTTCTGATGATATATATATATGACTCAAATTTGCCTCAATATATCCTTATTACAAACTATAAGACGTTTTGTCTTAAAACATTTAAAATGTATACTGCTTGAATAAAAGTACTAGATAAAAAAATACAACTAAGAATAGGAAACCATGTTATTCTTGGGCCAGAAAATTCCCATTGTTATCCTCTTCCATAAAATGTCCTCCATCCTAGGTCCATGGTCATGTGGGGTTCTCTGCTTCCCTTATCATGGTACTCCTATTTCTTGTAAAGTGTCCTCATCTACCCCTTCATCCTTAACTAATCCAATTGACAATGGGGGGTGGAGCAACTAGTAACTTTGATGTCCTTGCAAATCCTAATATTATATTAAGTGCATATCAAAGATCATTTTTCAGTTTCTCAACTTTTTTGCCTAGTTTCTCAAGATACATCACCAATCCTTCTTGCTTTACTATCTTTTTCTCTATATGAAAATTAAGATATTCATTGCTCAATTTCCTAACACATGATACCCTTATGATGCTAGTTTTATTTCTTGTACCCTCTCCTCATCTACCCCTTGAGCCTTAACTAATATGATTCACAATGGGGGGTGGAGAAACTAGTAAATTTGATCTCCTTGCAAATCTTCGGACTAAACTCTTATCTTAACAAGCCCTGATTACAGCAAGGAAGTTTATGATTTTTATTTTTTCTTCTGAGAATAACATAGCTATAGTATTAATACAATGGAAGAATGAGGGTCATAATAAACCTATTGTCTTTTTAAGAAAATCCCTCAAGGATGCAGGGTTTAAGTGTACAGTATCCTGGAAAAATAGGCCTATGCTTTGATTAAGGAAAGGTCTTTCATTTTTTTAGAGAATGAATGTTGTAGACACAAAGAATTTCCTATGTGCCCCATATTTAAGTTAAGAATAGGAGATCACTTCTTGTATGTCACTAGAGCCAATTCACATAGTACAGCCTTTAGATTGCATGTTGTAGTTCCCCAATCACTGACTAAGCCTATTGTGGGCTAGGTATCTAAGTCCCCAGGTCTTGTAACAAGCTCTAGGAGGCTGAATAAACCTCTCAAGGCCTGTAATAGGCACGAGTGGTTGGGTATTCAAGCCCCCAAGGCCTATCGAGGGCCTATAATAGGCCCTAGAGGCTTAGAGCCTCCCAAGGCTATTGGTAACAACTGGCTGAGTGATATTGGTAACAATTGGTTGTCAATGACCACTATCTCTCGACTATGATTGACTGGAAACCCACTTCACCACGAAACCCCTAGCCTCAAGCATGCCTCAAGACGCGATTTCCCTGCGCACTGGTAAGCCCAAGCCTTGCCTCAACCCAATTTCTCATCCGGCCGTGATCCCTCCATCTCCATTTGGCATATATTTTTCAGCCCGCCCATATAAAAAATACCCCAAAGTATTTTTGTATTGTTACATTAAATAAAAAAACCTTTTTCCCCTTAATATATAAGCAATATAATTTTTAGGTTTTCATGAATATTTAATACTGCTAAATGATTGAACCTGATATTATATTGTCTTCTAATGAAGCCCCCGTGCTTCTAGCTATGTCTTCAGATTTCATAAATTCCTACTTTTGTGGAAACCCTAATTTTTAGGGCCAAAATTGAAAGTGATCAGAATTGAATTATGATTGGATAGATAGATTCACCTTGCTCAGGAGAGTCAATCTATCATATTGCTTTTCCAAAATCAGTGGAGAGAAACCCAATAAAGAAGAAACCCTGGTTTCCGTCACTACACAATGTCTTCTTCTCAGGTTAGCTCTGATACCATGTTAAATTTTGAGCATTAATTCAAGATACTCTAGGATCTTTACTGAGAGAATAACATGTACAGTATATCAATGCATATCAATCATAGCAAGCATGTCAATCATCACAGGAAGAAAACATAAGAGGCAATAGACACACAGAGTTTCTGTGGGGAAAACCCTCAGGTAAAAAACCACACAACTTCCTCAGAGATAGATAGAGAAATAGTACAACCAAAGTACACAGAGATAGACTCCTCTTAGCAGCTGATCCTCCTCCTCACATGTGTGCCACTTTCTGGTTGAAGGAAGAGTGAGTTCTGAGTGATCCAAATAGAGATCGGGATATCTCCATTTATACTTGTCCTAACTGGCCAATAAACTTATGGGGCCGAATTTTCTAGCTTAGTACAATAACCAATTATTAACTTAATGAGGTCCGACCCCACACATGGTGGTCTAAGAACCCATCGGCGAGTTACGACACTTGTCAATACAAATGACGACACTTATGTATAGAGGAATAATAACATCTCTATAAGAGTACAATATACATAGATGAAATATATCGGTGAAATACATTCCGAAGATACATATACATCAACACTAGTATCTCACAAATGAGCATGGAATGGATTGACTAGTATAACACATTGTTTACAAATCTATTTTCCTATTAAACAATTTCAACACTGCCATCAATATTCAGAAAGCAATTGGGTTTAATGAGTAGTGAAATTTATGATGCATTTTTTTCATGTGTCTAGAAAACAACTAGGTTAAATCCTCATAAGCAAGCTATTGACCATTGTCTTGATGGAATGCATCAAAGTTTACTAATCACTTCAATGGAAACTTTGGGTTTGCATAGTAAAATGCGTGCAATGTTAATTTTTCAAGTTGAGTTCTGGTTGCATTCAAGCTTGTTAACTATACTATTATATGCATTTGTTTTTGCAATTTTCTAAATTTCATATAAATATAGTGCAATAGATGTTGCAATGTTGACATTTTCATTTACAATAAATTATCAAATACCAATTTTTGATTGATTACAAGAGTTTATACACACCATGGTTGGTGCGAACCATCCAAGCCATAGCTAGAGTTGGAATACCTAACAATTTTTTAGTAATGCTTGAATTCTAAATGTTATAAGAGTTAATGAAATGCCTACACTTAGGATTTAACTAGTAAATTGTAGGATTAATTAACTAAAGTTTCTAGTGTACATTAGGAGTTATGGATTGATGTAATCTAAATAGAGTAATGTGGTCAAGCACACACAATTATTTGTAGAGATGAAAATAACTAGCACGATTCTTGTTCCAAGTTAAACTAGAATTGCAAACAAATTAAGGTACAAGTTATACATGTAAATAAAAATATAGAATATATTGGTGTTATGGAAGTTTGGCCATAAAGTAAGCTATGACAACTTTTTTAATATAAAGCATAACTTGTATAAAAATGAAATAAATAGCAGGATGGATTGGAATTGAGATTACCTGACTACTTGGTGAGAGTTATAATTAATATAAGGTATTATTGTAATCGTTCAGATACCTAAATATAAAACTAATTGAAATCCAACTCCCTAGTGAGAATTGAAATATAGGAGATTATATATATATACCTTTTGGGTCACTATTTGAAGAGGTTGTACCCTTTATCATCCTTATTCTACTTCGAGAGTAGTTTCCTCCATCCATGTTTGGTATATTCCACATTTATTTGTTGATTTGGGTAATTTGCATCATAGCAAATTGCATAAAGGTGGATTTATAAAGTACGGTTCTCATTTTCAAGAAAATGTTTTAGTAAGCTTATGGCTTATCCAATTTAGGGGTTGTATCTTTATATTGTCTCATGGGCATATGTGAAATCAAAATGGGGATGAGGAATATAAAACAATTTACAATTAGTGACACTGTCATCATAAAAAATGTTGTCATTATTCATAGAAGACAAGGTTCAAAGATCTTCGACAAACTATTTTGTAAAGAAGTGAAAGTTTTCATTAACCTTTTCACAAGTATATAGTACATACATGTATTATTTTGGGACCAAAATAATCAAATTACACTAATAAATCAAATATGAAACTAATTTTATCTTCCACTAAACTTTATTTTTTCTTACAATTTCTTTAGCTTTTATGTTTTTCACATATTTAGTAGATGTCGATTTGAATATCCACCAAATGTCTACATCCTGCCAATTCCTTCCCAATTGACAAAAGATTTTTCCTACAATTTAGGCCTCTAGACATGAACATTCCTCAAACAACTTTTCCATATGGCGACTCCCCTATTTATATGTGTGTAGCACGGGTTTTATATAGCAATTAACCCCTATGAATTTATTTTCCTCTATGTCCGCGGCGGCTACTTTTAGTTTAAAAAATAAAATTGGGTTGGTTTGGCTCAGGGCTTAATTACAGATTTGAATTTAGTAGGTGTCCATATTTTTCCCATTTATGTTCATGGATTTGGAATTAGTTTGCATCATAGAGAGATTATTGTATCACTTCTAAACTAGCAAGGAGTTTAATAATTTGAAAGGAACAAGTATGTATCCATTGTTTTAGAATTTATGCTTTTGAGAACTATGAAGTTGTTACCCTTGAAATGGGATATGCATTTTCATGATTGGTATCTGAAGTTGCTAGATACTCTTTCCCTCTTGCATATTTGGAACTTCCATTAGTGTTCCAATAGGTAGTTCGTTGGTATACCAGTATAATTCTGCCAATGAGACCAAATTCCCCTAGACAACCATCCATGTGAAGTAGTTCTGCTATTGTCTCCCCTCTTTGGAGACCTGACTCAGTGAATGGTTTTTTAAAATAGGAAATCATCTTTAGTTTTGTAGGCATTGGAGCCATCCACATTATCCTTGCAAGTAGTAAATTGTTAGTAAAAATGTATTAATTTCTTTCTCCTTGTTTTCATTAACCTTTTCTTTGAGAAGATCAGTTTCTTTGTCTCTACAATTGGATGATGTTCCTTGGTTTTCCGAAATAAAATATATGTACACCTTCCTTTTTGTTGAATACTTTACCTTCACCCATATTTTTTCCTTAGTTTTTTCAAGAGGAGCATCTTCTTGAATGTTTTCCATTTCACTCAATCGTTTTTTTTTCCTGCAATAAGGGATGATATCATGGAATTCGAGGATTCCTAAGGAAATTGGAAGTGTGAATTCCATGTTTCTATAATTATGGGTCAATTTTTTTAATAATATGCCAATTTAAAGTGAACTCACATAAATGGTGCAAATTTCTTGAATAGATATAATCTTACTCGTTCCGTAGACTGGCTTAGTTCCTTGTCAATGTTGTTATTATTAACACCAATGTAGTTGATTTTGCGCACTTGTAAGATATAAATTTTTTGAGATTTGTTAATTAACATATCACATTAATATGGGAATGCAAAACATAGAATATGGATCAATGTCGAAGGTTGACAACAAATAAACACCATGCATATACTGAGAGAATAGCCAATGAGAAGGGTCTCGATAGATATCTGTGTCCATGTAATAATTGTCTTGGTGGAAAGCTTAAAAATAGAAGTGTGATTTATCGACATATGATAAGAGATAAGGCATAGTGGTATAAGCCCTTGGGATCACAATTATTATGAAGATAAATGATATAATTGCATAATGTGAGAGATGAAGAGACACCAAAAGGAGATGAAGTAGAAACGAACATAGATTAAGAGGCAACAATGTTAGATGAAAGGTTTGAAGTTGATAGAATGTTGAACGAGGATCTAAACGATGAATGGGCCAAGTTGATGCAGGATTCTTCAATACTTGTGTATGCTAATTGCAAGTTGAGTCATTTGACAACAATCCTTCAAATTCTTAACCTGCAAGTGGTGCATGGTTGGACAAATGAGAGTGTAAATGAGTTATTAGCATCATTAAGTTAGTTTTTAGCATGTGACTCCACATTTCCAACAAAATGAATTCAATGTAAAAATAAAACCACTAAGTTAATCTTAGGGTATGAAAACATGGGGTGAAACCATTTTGAGATCAAAGTACTAAATGTTAAACATGGCAAGTGTTTTTAAAAAATTATGACTTGCTTCCATGGTTAGCCACTAAACTATTTTTTAAGCTATCATTGATTATACAAGGAAAGAAAGGTGTGACTTACGATACAATGGGTTTTTATTTAGAGCCATTACTTGATTAGCTAATGGAATTGTGGAAATGAGTTGAAGCAATTCAATTATTTAGGGATGGTAATTCTGAATCAAATTCACTTTAAGAACTTCCTTATTGTTTACGATTCACGATATTCCAACATATGGCACATTGATTGGTCTCACTATTCATGGATACCATGGATGTCCTACTTGCAAATTTAAGGATTTTTTGGGGGGGGCTCAAGAAGTTTGCATAAGTATATTTATTGTGGACGTCATTCTTACCTTAAAATGGATCATCGATATCATCGACAAAAAAGGTGTTTCAATTTTAAGGAAGTGAATTGTGAAGCACCATTTCCAATAACGAGTGGAAACGTTATTGAGAGTGTAAGGCCCCAATAGGCCTTAAGAACACCATTATTTAGAAAAACAATTATTTTGTACAATAACTTAAGATCAACTCAATACTATGAGAAATTTTTAGATCTAAAACAATCACTAAGATATCATAACAAAAATCAAATGACATAAGGAGAAGACATACCTGAATATGATGAGTAATGGAAAGAATGTACTTCTAAAGCTACTTAAGCAATGAGGGAAAACAATGTGTGGGTGACGACTCTCCACCCAACCAACCCCTCCATGAGACACCAAGATCCTGTCGACCCCTAACCAATAAACCATAGCGATATTTGTTCTATTCCGTTCCATAACCACAATCATACCTACCTTCCTTCAAAGCTAAAAAGAATGAATGCCCTCCTACTCCAATCCTACTCCATTTTATAGGTTTTTCTCATTTACTTTGGAATTTTCTTTTATTTATTTATTATTTAATATTCTTAGTCATAGTTATCCTATTCATGGTGATAATAATTCCTTATTAAATATTTATTTTAATATTTGATTTATTTTTCCTATACTTTTATTTATAATTAATTTAATAGTATTTTTCGGTTGTTACATACTCCCCTACTTCAAGGGACTTGGTCTCAAAGTTACATCTTACTTACATATATTATAGTAATATTGTACAAGTGAGAGTCACTCTTGTGACCACTACGAGAAATTCTTTATATGTACTAATAATAATAATAGTAATTTATATCATTACATGTTCTTAATTCTTCTTATTAATTCATATTTTTATCAATTAATGTTATTAGGTTTCTTTATTATATATATGTATAGTTTACTTCCTCCTCCCTTACACACCCTTGCCCTCAGAATCATACCATTTGATCAACCGTCATAAACCTCCACATGAGACTCGAGATGGTCCCGCTTACCATGGCACGGGCCTCTAGTGCAACATGATCCCACAATACTGCAGCCTTAGCCACCCTCCCCTTCGAGTTTGTCGACCTTAAAGGTCTCATCTCGGTTAGGCCAAGCATCTCACACTGCTCCCCTATACTACTAGGCATCTCGTAAGGCTAGCCCAACTTCCTTCCTATCATATGTTATGGTCATATTTAGTGTTTTAGTTTGGTAATTTTGATCATATTCTACTTGGGAGAAGGATTTAATCATGTTCAAATATTTATAATTAATTGCACAATGCAAATAAGAATGATATTCTTTGCTACTAACCTTGCTAAACCATATTTTGCTATTAATCTTATTAAATCATATATTATTACAAATTATTAATCTAGTCAAAACCACTATTTACATAGTGGTGGTCATTAAGAAAAAGGAGATTTAAAACATTTAAAACCATGGAAATGGAAAATATTATTAAAAACCATTTAGTCAAAACAAAAATTTACATGGTCAAGTTACCAAACCACCATTTGCATGGTCATGGTCATTTAAAAACGGGGAGGTTTAAAACATTTAAAGTTTAAAACATTTAAAGCCATTTCCACCTAAAAATTTATTAAGAAAATATTAAAACCCATTTTCATGGCAAAATTTATGGAAGTGGAATTATTTTATTGTCTATCCAACTTATAAATTGGGTTAAGATGCATGTATAAATTGATGCTTTGGTGATTCATTTTAGCGCTAAGTTTGTTTAAGGCATTCTGAAGCTTTGGCCAAGGGGATTTATGGTATTGTTTATCTCGCTAAGGGTTACCACTGCAATACCTTCTGGATCTGAACGATGGAAACCTGCGTTGAGATTTATGATGACAAGCGCGAGGACAAGAGCGTGGAAAGTAATCACTGTCATGTTTTTGACAGAGGATTATGCACCAGAAAGAATCAGCTGCAGCGACCCAAGGATATTTGAGCAAACGGAGGCAGTCCCATCCCAACCGTATCAGACGCAAATTAATAACGCTGTAACGGAACAAATCGATAATGCTATGAAGAAACGGCGCCGTGATGGATCCACCGACTGCCCATTCGATGGACTCGCTGTACCCTATGAGACTCAAATCGATAATGCTATCAAGAGACGCCGCTGTGATGGATCCACGGACTGCCCATTCGATCGACTCCCCGATGATATTCTGCATGAAATTCTGTCTCGCCTCTCTATCACCGAGCTCTTAAGGGTTGGGCGAACTTGTGTCTCTTGGCACCGCATTATTTCGTCCTGCAGCATCTTTCATCGACTGTACGACGAAAGAAACGACGAGTCATGGATTGCTCTCACCAGCGATCACTATATCCCCCATGACTTTTGCTTATTGAACAACAACTCTAGCAAGTGGTACTTTTTCCACTCTAACTATCAGGAGGATCAGACTAGATCTTGGCTTCTTCAGGGAGCTGCCGACGGTCTGTTGCTTTTCGTAGGCAATGACGGCAAAATGTTGGTTGTTAATGCCTTAACAAGATGTCTACGACAGCTGCCCGATACACAGGTCACCCCGCGTCTTTGTCTGGAGTCGTGCATGAAGAAAAAAGTATGGGCGAGCGACTCAATTAGTACACCTATGACTGTGCAGCCGTCCCTGTCCATCAACATAGTTGTAGACGACGGTGGTAAAACATTCAGAGTGATCGTTTGGGGAGAACTGAGAACAAATCAGGTGCATGCCCTTGTTTACAGCTCCGCAACAGACAAATGGAGCGTAAGACTGTGTTCAAATATCAGCTCCAGATTTTTCAGGCGGCCGTTCCACGCCACTGTAGATGGCAACAACATCATCTACAGTTCAATGCAACGGTCTGTGCTCGCTAATTATGACATAGAAACTGGATTGTTCAACGTTAACCGAATAATAATGGAACTGCGCCCGTTGGTATTAGGCATGATAGTGGACCGCATCCAGTACATTAAGATGTTGGTTTACAAGGGTCGAACATTTCTGTTAAGTGTCTTCGTCGGCCGTGATATTAATCCCTTTATAGAGCAGTCCCGCGGTTTAATGGGCTTATGGCTGGCGAATCCCACCAAGGGCCAATGGGAGCTTTTGACTAGACACGAGTTACAAATTCCATCAGATGAGCTAGCAGCTGCCTATGACGGAAAGGACAGCGTCACAATTATTCCAAAGATGCAGGGATCTAAGATGTTATCCCTGAATTTGGATACCAAAGAGTGGAGGGTTTTGGCTGCAGATACCCAAGCCGGGAAGTTGCCTGATGAAAATGCTGAAAATGCAGCACAACAACAGATAGCCTTTTTAGCAGCAGGTTTGAGGGCTTTTCATTTTAAATTAAAATTTTGCACAGCCTAATGATGTAATTGAGCCAGGCTCAGATTGCATGGTTTTTCTCTGAACGCTAAGTTTTAAGGTTAAGCTGGGCTAAGCCCTAAGCTTGATGATATTATGAAATCTTTCTCAGAAATAAGTCTCTCATTGTTGGGTTTGTTGTTTTGTGTCTTAGCTTTGCTTTTTCATTTATTGTAATCTAATCTTCATTGTGCTTAACTTGTTCTCCAAAATTGCGACTTTATTGGTTATTTGTTTTTAAATGTTGTCTTCAAAGATGCAAATTTGTTATCAAGCATGGCATATAGTTCAGTTTGAAGTTTAGGATTTCCTTCTTCGCTAAGTTTTTTTATAGACTTGATATAATCATAAGAAATCTGTATGATAGCTGTGCTAGCTCTCCTTTTGGCAGTCTTTGGTAAATGGGTGACCTATCTATACTTCTAGGATAAAAACTAATTTTAAATAAAAAAAATAAAATGATAAAAGATGTAGTAATGAAAAAGCCCATCTTAAAAAGATGGTGTGAGAATGCTCCATTAAAACGCCTAAGTAAAAATGCCCTAGTTTCTCAAGATACATCACTAATCCTTCTTGCTTTACTATCTTTTTCTCCATATGAAAATTAAGATATTCATTGTTCAATTTCCTAACACATGCTACCCTTAAGATGCTACTTTTATTTCTTGTACCGTGTCCTCATCTACCCCTTGATCCTTAACTAATATGATTAACAATGCGGGGTGGAGAAATTAGTAACTTTGGTCCCCTTGCAAATCCTAATATTATATTAAGTGCATATCAAAGATCATTTGCCATTTTCTCAACTTTTCTGCCTAGTTTCTCAAGACACATCACCAATCCTTCTTGCTTTACTATCTTTTTCTCCATATGAAAATTAAGATATTCATTGTTCAATTTCCTAATACATGCCCTCCAACTAGTTGGATAGATTCCTTGAAATTTTCCTTATATCACTTAGTATATCAGTAGAGTTGCCTCCAAAACCATAATTGTTGGCAATTACAACATGAGAATTCAATATCTCTAGTTTCCTCGACCTCTCTTTCGATACAGCTAAGATGTTACTCAACAAAAACTTATAGAAGGAGGATTGTCTATTTGTTTCTCATAAATACTCAACGTAAAGTTCTCATTAAAAAAAGAGGATTAGAGCGGATTACTCAAAATAGAGAGGATTAGATTAAAAATATATTAATAGGATAAGGTTACTTAAGTGATTGATCAACAATGATAAAAAAAATATTTGAAAAAAAAGTCTAAAAACACTATTATTTTGGTTTCCCATTTTGGTTGGAATTCAATGATATTTGTTTTTAACAAATCTGAAACCCGACGGCACCCATATTCTGTGAATTCTGTGCGAGAAACCCTCAAAATCATGCGAGAAAAATACACCAAGAAGAATTGAAATATTTGGAAAATATAATTAAAGAATAAAAATAAAAATATGCACATAATACACTAATATAATTGACAAATTTGCATATAATACATTAATATAATTAATAATGATGTCAATGGGGTTTATAAGTGGTTGTAGGATAGTGGTTGTAGGATGGAATATTATCCTGCACGTCTCAGTAAGTAAAATGTGCTCACGGATTTTTCTCTTGAAACTAATAATAATACAAATTATATAAAAAAAACTTAGTGACAATAAAGTTGATGAACATATTTTCCAATAATGTGTGTAGAATAATGATGAACATGAGTTAGGAATTTGATATGATCAACAATTCACAATGGAGATCTAAAAAAACAACTATACTCCCTTTTTAGGTGTCTTAGTCACTCTTTAATACAATGGCTTTCTTTCTCACCAAGTTGATTGTAAAATGGATCACACTAATGGAACACGGGCATAGATCCATCTTAACTCTCGCTCTATCAAGGGCTGATATGGATCAAATCTCTTTAGGAATTCTAGGACTCTAAAAGGGGGTTTGCACCTCAAGGGATTTGTTCCCTAGACTCAGTGCTTGATAGAGTGTTAAGATGGATCTATGTTGGTTTATTAAAGTTGGTTTCTTATATTTTGTTCTCCTTTGTATGCCCATATGTACTCTACCCTTTTTAATAAACCCTCACTCTTTACTTTACTTCTATTTCTCCATCTGTTTATTCCAATATTCTCACATTTTTCTCGACTAAGTTTTTTATAATAATAATAATCTATTTTCATGGCTATAATGACTTTCATAAATTCATGGCTATAATGAATTTGTCTCTCTCTCACACACACATGATCATAACTTTGTGGTTATAATGACTTTCATATAATTTTCAATGTGGTTCATGGCTCTAGAAATCGCTATTTCCACACATAAAAGCCAAGGGGGCCCACCCGAAGGGAATCCATCTCTATTGGCATTACCCTGATGCCTAGCCTCGGAGGACCCACACAATTGAGCCCTCAACCTCGACATTGTACCACCTTGGTCCCAAAAGATCCAACCAAGTGAGCTACCCTTGAGGGCTTCTGATGATATATATATATGACTCAAATTTGCCTCAATATATCCTTATTACAAACTATAAGACGTTTTGTCTTAAAACATTTAAAATGTATACTGCTTGAATAAAAGTACTAGATAAAAAAATACAACTAAGAATAGGAAACCATGTTATTCTTGGGCCAGAAAATTCCCATTGTTATCCTCTTCCATAAAATGTCCTCCATCCTAGGTCCATGGTCATGTGGGGTTCTTTGCTTCCCTTATGATGGTACTCCTATTTCTTGTAAAGTGTCCTCATCTACCCCTTCATCCTTAACTAATCCAATTGACAATGGGGGGTGGAGCAACTAGTAACTTTGATGTCCTTGCAAATCCTAATATTATATTAAGTGCATATCAAAGATCATTTTTCAGTTTCTCAACTTTTTTGCCTAGTTTCTCAAGATACATCACCAATCCTTCTTGCTTTACTATCTTTTTCTCTATATGAAAATTAAGATATTCATTGCTCAATTTCCTAACACATGATACCCTTATGATGCTAGTTTTATTTCTTGTACCCTCTCCTCATCTACCCCTTGAGCCTTAACTAATATGATTCACAATGGGGGGTGGAGAAACTAGTAACTTTGATCTCCTTGCAAATCTTCGGACTAAACTCTTATCTTAACAAGCCCTGATTACAGCAAGGAAGTTTATGATTTTTATTTTTTCTTCTGAGAATAACATAGCTATAGTATTAATACAATGGAAGAATGAGGGTCATAATAAACCTATTGTCTTTTTAAGAAAATCCCTCAAGGATGCAGGGTTTAAGTGTACAGTATCCTGGAAAAATAGGCCTATGCTTTGATTAAGGAAAGGTCTTTCATTTTTTTAGAGAATGAATGTTGTAGACACAAAGAATTTCCTATGTGCCCCATATTTAAGTTAAGAATAGGAGATCACTTCTTGTATGTCACTAGAGCCAATGCACATAGTACAGCCTTTAGATTGCATGTTGTAGTTCCCCAATCACTGACTAAGCCTATTGTGGGCTAGGTATCTAAGTCCCCAGGTCTTGTAACAAGCTCTAGGAGGCTGAATAAACCTCTCAAGGCCTGTAATAGGCACGAGTGGTTGGGTATTCAAGCCCCCAAGGCCTATCGAGGGCCTATAATAGGCCCTAGAGGCTTAGAGCCTCCCAAGGCTATTGGTAACAACTGGCTGAGTGATATTGGTAACAATTGGTTGTCAATGACCACTATCTCTCGACTATGATTGACTGGAAACCCACTTCACCACGAAACCCCTAGCCTCAAGCATGCCTCAAGACGCGATTTCCCTGCGCACTGGTAAGCCCAAGCCTTGCCTCAACCCAATTTCTCATCCGGCCGTGATCCCTCCATCTCCATTTGGCATATATTTTTCAGCCCGCCCATATAAAAAATACCCCAAAGTATTTTTGTATTGTTACATTAAATAAAAAAACCTTTTTCCCCTTAATATATAAGCAATATAATTTTTAGGTTTTCATGAATATTTAATACTGCTAAATGATTGAACCTGATATTATATTGTCTTCTAATGAAGCCCCCGTGCTTCTAGCTATGTCTTCAGATTTCATAAATTCCTACTTTTGTGGAAACCCTAATTTTTAGGGCCAAAATTGAAAGTGATCAGAATTGAATTATGATTGGATAGATAGATTCACCTTGCTCAGGAGAGTCAATCTATCATATTGCTTTTCCAAAATCAGTGGAGAGAAACCCAATAAAGAAGAAACCCCTGGTTTCCGTCACTACACAATGTCTTCTTCTCAGGTTAGCTCTGATACCATGTTAAATTTTGAGCATTAATTCAAGATACTCTAGGATCTTTACTGAGAGAATAACATGTACAGTATATCAATGCATATCAATCATAGCAAGCATGTCAATCATCACAGGAAGAAAACATAAGAGGCAATAGACACACAGAGTTTCTGTGGGGAAAACCCTCAGGTAAAAAACCACACAACTTCCTCAGAGATAGATAGAGAAATAGTACAACCAAAGTACACAGAGATAGACTCCTCTTAGCAGCTGATCCTCCTCCTCACATGTGTGCCACTTTCTGGTTGAAGGAAGAGTGAGTTCTGAGTGATCCAAATAGAGATCGGGATATCTCCATTTATACTTGTCCTAACTGGCCAATAAACTTATGGGGCCGAATTTTCTAGCTTAGTACAATAACCAATTATTAACTTAATGAGGTCCGACCCCACACATGGTGGTCTAAGAACCCATCGGCGAGTTACGACACTTGTCAATACAAATGACGACACTTATGTATAGAGGAATAATAACATCTCTATAAGAGTACAATATACATAGATGAAATATATCGGTGAAATACATTCCGAAGATACATATACATCAACACTAGTATCTCACAAATGAGCATGGAATGGATTGACTAGTATAACACATTGTTTACAAATCTATTTTCCTATTAAACAATTTCAACACTGCCATCAATATTCAGAAAGCAATTGGGTTTAATGAGTAGTGAAATTTATGATGCATTTTTTTCATGTGTCTAGAAAACAACTAGGTTAAATCCTCATAAGCAAGCTATTGACCATTGTCTTGATGGAATGCATCAAAGTTTACTAATCACTTCAATGGAAACTTTGGGTTTGCATAGTAAAATGCGTGCAATGTTAATTTTTCAAGTTGAGTTCTGGTTGCATTCAAGCTTGTTAACTATACTATTATATGCATTTGTTTTTGCAATTTTCTAAATTTCATATAAATATAGTGCAATAGATGTTGCAATGTTGACATTTTCATTTACAATAAATTATCAAATACCAATTTTTGATTGATTACAAGAGTTTATACACACCATGGTTGGTGCGGACCATCCAAGCCATAGCTAGAGTTGGAATACCTAACAATTTTTTAGTAATGCTTGAATTCTAAATGTTATAAGAGTTAATGAAATGCCTACACTTAGGATTTAACTAGTAAATTGTAGGATTAATTAACTAAAGTTTCTAGTGTACATTAGGAGTTATGGATTGATGTAATCTAAATAGAGTAATGTGGTCAAGCACACACAATTATTTGTAGAGATGAAAATAACTAGCACGATTCTTGTTCCAAGTTAAACTAGAATTGCAAACAAATTAAGGTACAAGTTATACATGTAAATAAAAATATAGAATATATTGGTGTTATGGAAGTTTGGCCATAAAGTAAGCTATGACAACTTTTTTAATATAAAGCATAACTTGTATAAAAATGAAATAAATAGCAGGATGGATTGGAATTGAGATTACCTGACTACTTGGTGAGAGTTATAATTAATATAAGGTATTATTGTAATCGTTCAGATACCTAAATATAAAACTAATTGAAATCCAACTCCCTAGTGAGAATTGAAATATAGGAGATTATATATATATACCTTTTGGGTCACTATTTGAAGAGGTTGTACCCTTTATCATCCTTATTCTACTTCGAGAGTAGTTTCCTCCATCCATGTTTGGTATATTCCACATTTATTTGTTGATTTGGGTAATTTGCATCATAGCAAATTGCATAAAGGTGGATTTATAAAGTACGGTTCTCATTTTCAAGAAAATGTTTTAGTAAGCTTATGGCTTATCCAATTTAGGGGTTGTATCTTTATATTGTCTCATGGGCATATGTGAAATCAAAATGGGGATGAGGAATATAAAACAATTTACAATTAGTGACACTGTCATCATAAAAAATGTTGTCATTATTCATAGAAGACAAGGTTCAAAGATCTTCGACAAACTATTTTGTAAAGAAGTGAAAGTTTTCATTAACCTTTTCACAAGTATATAGTACATACATGTATTATTTTGGGACGAAAATAATCAAATTACACTAATAAATCAAATATGAAACTAATTTTATCTTCCACTAAACTTTATTTTTTCTTACAATTTCTTTAGCTTTTATGTTTTTCACATATTTAGTAGATGTCGATTTGAATATCCACCAAATGTCTACATCCTGCCAATTCCTTCCCAATTGACAAAAGATTTTTCCTACAATTTAGGCCTCTAGACATGAACATTCCTCAAACAACTTTTCCATATGGCGACTCCCCTATTTATATGTGTGTAGCACGGGTTTTATATAGCAATTAACCCCTATGAATTTATTTTCCTCTATGTCCGCGGCGGCTACTTTTAGTTTAAAAAATAAAATTGGGTTGGTTTGGCTCAGGGCTTAATTACAGATTTGAATTTAGTAGGTGTCCATATTTTTCCCATTTATGTTCATGGATTTGGAATTAGTTTGCATCATAGAGAGATTATTGTATCACTTCTAAACTAGCAAGGAGTTTAATAATTTGAAAGGAACAAGTATGTATCCATTGTTTTAGAATTTATGCTTTTGAGAACTATGAAGTTGTTACCCTTGAAATGGGATATGCATTTTCATGATTGGTATCTGAAGTTGCTAGATACTCTTTCCCTCTTGCATATTTGGAACTTCCATTAGTGTTCCAATAGGTAGTTCGTTGGTATACCAGTATAATTCTGCCAATGAGACCAAATTCCCCTAGACAACCATCCATGTGAAGTAGTTCTGCTATTGTCTCCCCTCTTTGGAGACCTGACTCAGTGAATGGTTTTTTAAAATAGGAAATCATCTTTAGTTTTGTAGGCATTGGAGCCATCCACATTATCCTTGCAAGTAGTAAATTGTTAGTAAAAATGTATTAATTTCTTTCTCCTTGTTTTCATTAACCTTTTCTTTGAGAAGATCAGTTTCTTTGTCTCTACAATTGGATGATGTTCCTTGGTTTTCCGAAATAAAATATATGTACACCTTCCTTTTTGTTGAATACTTTACCTTCACCCATATTTTTTCCTTAGTTTTTTCAAGAGGAGCATCTTCTTGAATGTTTTCCATTTCACTCAATCGTTTTTTTTCCTGCAATAAGGGATGATATCATGGAATTCGAGGATTCCTAAGGAAATTGGAAGTGTGAATTCCATGTTTCTATAATTATGGGTCAATTTTTTTAATAATATGCCACTTTAAAGTGAACTCACATAAATGGTGCAAATTTCTTGAATAGATATAATCTTACTCGTTCCGTAGACTGGCTTAGTTCCTTGTCAATGTTGTTAGTATTAACACCAATGTAGTTGATTTTGCGCACTTGTAAGATATAAATTTTTTGAGATTTGTTAATTAACATATCACATTAATATGGGAATGCAAAACATAGAATATGGATCAATGTCGAAGGTTGACAACAAATAAACACCATGCATATACTGAGAGAATAGCCAATGAGAAGGGTCTCGATAGATATCTGTGTCCATGTAATAATTGTCTTGGTGGAAAGCTTAAAAATAGAAGTGTGATTTATCGACATATGATAAGAGATAAGGCATAGTGGTATAAGCCCTTGGGATCACAATTATTATGAAGATAAATGATATAATTGCATAATGTGAGAGATGAAGAGACACCAAAAGGAGATGAAGTAGAAACGAACATAGATTAAGAGGCAACAATGTTAGATGAAAGGTTTGAAGTTGATAGAATGTTGAACGAGGATCTAAACGATGAATGGGCCAAGTTGATGCAGGATTCTTCAATACTTGTGTATGCTAATTGCAAGTTGAGTCATTTGACAACAATCCTTCAAATTCTTAACCTGCAAGTGGTGCATGGTTGGACAAATGAGAGTGTAAATGAGTTATTAGCATCATTAAGTTAGTTTTTAGCATGTGACTCCACATTTCCAACAAAATGAATTCAATGTAAAAATAAAACCACTAAGTTAATCTTAGGGTATGAAAACATGGGGTGAAACCATTTTGAGATCAAAGTACTAAATGTTAAACATGGCAAGTGTTTTTAAAAAATTATGACTTGCTTCCATGGTTATCCACTAAACTATTTTTTAAGCTATCATTGATTATACAAGGAAAGAAAGGTGTGACTTACGATACAATGGGTTTTTATTTAGAGCCATTACTTGATTAGCTAATGGAATTGTGGAAATGAGTTGAAGCAATTCAATTATTTAGGGATGGTAATTCTGAATCAAATTCACTTTAAGAACTTCCTTATTGTTTACGATTCACGATATTCCAACATATGGCACATTGATTGGTCTCACTATTCATGGATACCATGGATGTCCTACTTGCAAATTTAAGGATTTTTTGGGGGGGGCTCAAGAAGTTTGCATAAGTATATTTATTGTGGACGTCATTCTTACCTTAAAATGGATCATCGATATCATCGACAAAAAAGGTGTTTCAATTTTAAGGAAGTGAATTGTGAAGCACCATTTCCAATAACGAGTGGAAACGTTATTGAGAGTGTAAGGCCCCAATAGGCCTTAAGAACACCATTATTTAGAAAAACAATTATTTTGTACAATAACTTAAGATCAACTCAATACTATGAGAAATTTTTAGATCTAAAACAATCACTAAGATATCATAACAAAAATCAAATGACATAAGGAGAAGACATACCTGAATATGATGAGTAATGGAAAGAATGTACTTCTAAAGCTACTTAAGCAATGAGGGAAAACAATGTGTGGGTGACGACTCTCCACCCAACCAACCCCTCCATGAGACACCAAGATCCTGTCGACCCCTAACCAATAAACCATAGCGATATTTGTTCTATTCCGTTCCATAACCACAATCATACCTACCTTCCTTCAAAGCTAAAAAGAATGAATGCCCTCCTACTCCAATCCTACTCCATTTTATAGGTTTTTCTCATTTACTTTGGAATTTTCTTTTATTTATTTATTATTTAATATTCTTAGTCATAGTTATCCTATTCATGGTGATAATAATTCCTTATTAAATATTTATTTTAATATTTGATTTATTTTTCCTATACTTTTATTTATAATTAATTTAATAGTATTTTTCGGTTGTTACATACTCCCCTACTTCAAGGGACTTGGTCTCAAAGTTACATCTTACTTACATATATTATAGTAATATTGTACAAGTGAGAGTCACTCTTGTGACCACTACGAGAAATTCTTTATATGTACTAATAATAATAATAGTAATTTATATCATTACATGTTCTTAATTCTTCTTATTAATTCATATTTTTATCAATTAATGTTATTAGGTTTCTTTATTATATATATGTATAGTTTACTTCCTCCTCCCTTACACACCCTTGCCCTCAGAATCATACCATTTGATCAACCGTCATAAACCTCCACATGAGACTCGAGATGGTCCCGCTTACCATGGCACGGGCCTCTAGTGCAACATGATCCCACAATACTGCAGCCTTAGCCACCCTCCCCTTCGAGTTTGTCGACCTTAAAGGTCTCATCTCGGTTAGGCCAAGCATCTCACACTGCTCCCCTATACTACTAGGCATCTCGTAAGGCTAGCCCAACTTCCTTCCTATCATATGTTATGGTCATATTTAGTGTTTTAGTTTGGTAATTTTGATCATATTCTACTTGGGAGAAGGATTTAATCATGTTCAAATATTTATAATTAATTGCACAATGCAAATAAGAATGATATTCTTTGCTACTAACCTTGCTAAACCATATTTTGCTATTAATCTTATTAAATCATATATTATTACAAATTATTAATCTAGTCAAAACCACTATTTACATAGTGGTGGTCATTAAGAAAAAGGAGATTTAAAACATTTAAAACCATGGAAATGGAAAATATTATTAAAAACCATTTAGTCAAAACAAAAATTTACATGGTCAAGTTACCAAACCACCATTTGCATGGTCATGGTCATTTAAAAACGGGGAGGTTTAAAACATTTAAAGTTTAAAACATTTAAAGCCATTTCCACCTAAAAATTTATTAAGAAAATATTAAAACCCATTTTCATGGCAAAATTTATGGAAGTGGAATTATTTTATTGTCTATCCAACTTATAAATTGGGTTAAGATGCATGTATAAATTGATGCTTTGGTGATTCATTTTAGCGCTAAGTTTGTTTAAGGCATTCTGAAGCTTTGGCCAAGGGGATTTATGGTATTGTTTATCTCGCTAAGGGTTACCACTGCAATACCTTCTGGATCTGAACGATGGAAACCTGCGTTGAGATTTATGATGACAAGCGCGAGGACAAGAGCGTGGAAAGTAATCACTGTCATGTTTTTGACAGAGGATTATGCACCAGAAAGAATCAGCATGGTAGCTGCAGCGACCCAAGGATATTTGAGCAAACGGAGGCAGTCCCATCCCAACCGTATCAGACGCAAATTAATAACGCTGTAACGGAACAAATCGATAATGCTATGAAGAAACGGCGCCGTGATGGATCCACCGACTGCCCATTCGATGGACTCGCTGTACCCTATGAGACTCAAATCGATAATGCTATCAAGAGACGCCGCTGTGATGGATCCACGGACTGCCCATTCGATCGACTCCCCGATGATATTCTGCATGAAATTCTGTCTCGCCTCTCTATCACCGAGCTCTTAAGGGTTGGGCGAACTTGTGTCTCTTGGCACCGCATTATTTCGTCCTGCAGCATCTTTCATCGACTGTACGACGAAAGAAACGACGAGTCATGGATTGCTCTCACCAGCGATCACTATATCCCCCATGACTTTTGCTTATTGAACAACAACTCTAGCAAGTGGTACTTTTTCCACTCTAACTATCAGGAGGATCAGACTAGATCTTGGCTTCTTCAGGGAGCTGCCGACGGTCTGTTGCTTTTCGTAGGCAATGACGGCAAAATGTTGGTTGTTAATGCCTTAACAAGATGTCTACGACAGCTGCCCGATACACAGGTCACCCCGCGTCTTTGTCTGGAGTCGTGCATGAAGAAAAAAGTATGGGCGAGCGACTCAATTAGTACACCTATGACTGTGCAGCCGTCCCTGTCCATCAACATAGTTGTAGACGACGGTGGTAAAACATTCAGAGTGATCGTTTGGGGAGAACTGAGAACAAATCAGGTGCATGCCCTTGTTTACAGCTCCGCAACAGACAAATGGAGCGTAAGACTGTGTTCAAATATCAGCTCCAGATTTTTCAGGTGGCCGTTCCACGCCACTGTAGATGGGAACAACATCATCTGCAGTTCAATGCAACGGTCTGTGCTCGCTAATTATGACATAGAAACTGGATTGTTCAACGTTAACCGAATAATAATGGAACTGCGCCCGTTGGTATTAGGCATGATAGTGGACCGCATCCAGTACATTAAGATGTTGGTTTACAAGGGTCGAACATTTCTGTTAAGTGTCTTCGTCGGCCGTGATATTAATCCCTTTATAGAGCAGTCCCGCGGTTTAATGGGCTTATGGCTGGCGAATCCCACCAAGGGCCAATGGGAGCTTTTGACTAGACACGAGTTACAAATTCCATCAGATGAGCTAGCAGCTGCCTATGACGGAAAGGACAGCGTCACAATTATTCCAAAGATGCAGGGATCTAAGATGTTATCCCTGAATTTGGATACCAAAGAGTGGAGGGTTTTGGCTGCAGATACCCAAGCCTGGAAGTTGCCTGATGAAAATGCTGAAAATGCAGCACAACAACAGATAGCCTTTTTAGCAGCAGGTTTGAGGGCTTTTCATTTTAAATTAAAATTTTGCACAGCCTAATGATGTAATTGAGCCAGGCTCAGATTGCATGGTTTTTCTCTGAATGCTAAGTTTTAAGGTTAAGCTGGGCTAAGCCCTAAGCTTGATGATATTATGAAATCTTTCTCAGAAATAAGTCTCTCATTGTTGGGTTTGTTGTTTTGTGTCTTAGCTTTGCTTTTTCATTTATTGTAATCTAATCTTCATTGTGCTTAACTTGTTCTCCAAAATTGCGACTTTATTGGTTATTTGTTTTTAAATGTTGTCTTCAAAGATGCAAATTTGTTATCAAGCATGGCATATAGTTCAGTTTGAAGTTTAGGATTTCCTTCTTCGCTAAGTTTTTTTATAGACTTGATATAATCATAAAAAATCTGTATGATAGCTGTGCTAGCTCTCCTTTTGGCAATCTTTGGTAAATGGGTGACCTATCTATACTTCTAGGATAAAAACTAATTTTAAATAAAAAAAATAAAATGATAAAAGATGTAGTAATGAAAATGCCCATCTTAAAAAGATGGTGTGAAAATGCTCCATTAAAATGCCTAAGTAAAAATGCCCTAGTTTCTCAAGATACATCACTAATCCTTCTTGCTTTACTATCTTTTTCTCCATATGAAAATTAAGATATTCATTGTTCAATTTCCTAACACATGCTACCCTTAAGATGCTACTTTTATTTCTTGTACCGTGTCCTCATCTACCCCTTGATCCTTAACTAATATGATTAACAATGGGGGGTGGAGAAATTAGTAACTTTGGTCCCCTTGCAAATCCTAATATTATATTAAGTGCATATAAAAGATCATTTGCCATTTTCTCAACTTTTCTGCCTAGTTTCTCAAGACACATCACCAATCCTTCTTGCTTTACTATCTTTTTCTCCATATGAAAATTAAGATATTCATTGTTCAATTTCCTAATACATGCCCTCCAACTAGTTGGATAGATTCCTTGAAATTTTCCTTATATCACTTAGTATATCAGTAGAGTTGCCTCCAAAACCATAATTGTTGGCCATTACAACATGAGAATTCAATATCTCTAGTTTCCTCGACCTCTCTTTCGATCCAGCTAAGATGTGACTCAACAAAAACTTATAGAAGGAGGATTGTCTATTTGTTTCTCATAAATACTCAACGTAAAGTTCTCATTAAACAAAGAGGATTAGAGCGGATTACTCAAAATAGAGAGGATTAGATTAAAAATATATTAATAGGATAAGATTACTTAAGTGATTGATCAACAATGATAAAAAAAATATTTGAAAAAAAGTCTAAAAACACTATTATTTTGGTTTCCCATTTTGGTTGGAATTCAATGATATTTGTTTTTAACAAATCTGAAACCCGACGGCACCCATATTCTGTGAATTCTGTGCGAGAAACCCTCAAAATCATGCGAGAAAAATACACCAAGAAGAATTGAAATATTTGGAAAATATAATTAAAGAATAAAAATAAAAATATGCACATAATACACTAATATAATTGACAAATTTGCATATAATACATTAATATAATTAATAATGATGTCAATGGGGTTTATAAGTGGTTGTAGGATAGTGGTTGTAGGATGGAATATTATCTTGCACGTCTCAGTAAGTAAAATGTGCTCACGGATTTTTCTCTTGAAACTAATAATAATACAAATTATATAAAAAAAACTTAGTGACAATCAAGTTGATGAACATATTTTCCAATAATGTGTGTAGAATAATGATGAACATGAGTTAGGAATTTGATATGATCAACAATTCACAATGGAGATCTAAAAAAACAACTATCCTCCCTTTTTAGGTGTCTTAGTCACTCTTTAATACAATGGCTTTCTTTCTCACCAAGTTGATTGTAAAATGGATCACACTAATGGAACACGGGCATAGATCCATCTTAACTCTCGCTCTATCAAGGGCTGATATGGATCAAATCTCTTTAGGAATTCTAGGACTCTAAAAGGGGGTTTGCACCTCAAGGGATTTGTTCCCTAGACTCAGTGCTTGATAGAGTGTTAAGATGGATCTATGTTGGTTTATTAAAGTTCGTTTCTTATATTTTGTTCTCCTTTGTATGCCCATATGTACTCTACCCTTTTTAATAAACCCTCACTCTTTACTTTACTTCTATTTCTCCATCTGTTTATTCCAATATTCTCACATTTTTCTCGATTAAGTTTTTTATAATAATAATAATCTATTTTCATGGCTATAATGACTTTCATAAATTCATGGCTATAATGAATTTGTCTCTCTCTCACACACACATGATCATAACTTTGTGGTTATAATGACTTTCATATAATTTTCAATGTGGTTCATGGCTCTAGAAATCGCTATTTCCACACATAAAAGCCAAGGGGGCCCACCCGAAGGGAATCCATCTCTATTGGCATTACCCTGATGCCTAGCCTCGGAGGACCCACACAATTGAGCCCTCGACCTCGACATTATACCACCTTAGTCCCAAAATATCCAACCAAGTGAGCTACCCTTGAGGGCTTCTGATGATATATATATATGACTCAAATTTGCCTCAATATATCCTTATTACAAACTATAAGACGTTTTGTCTTAAAACATTTAAAATGTATACTGCTTGAATAAAAGTACTAGATAAAAAAATACAACTAAGAATAGGAAACCATGTTATTCTTGGGCCAGAAAATTCCCATTGTTATCCTCTTCCATAAAATGTCCTCCATCCTAGGTCCATGGTCATGTGGGGTTCTTTGCTTCCCTTATAATGGTACTCCTATTTCTTGTAAAGTGTCCTCATCTACCCCTTCATCCTTAACTAATCCAATTGACAATGGGGGGTGGAGCAACTAGTAACTTTGATGTCCTTGCAAATCCTAATATTATATTAAGTGCATATCAAAGATCATTTTTCAGTTTCTCAACTTATTTGCCTAGTTTCTCAAGATACATCACCAATCCTTCTTGCTTTACTATCTTTTTCTCTATATGAAAATTAAGATATTCATTGCTCAATTTCCTAACACATGATACCCTTATGATGCTAGTTTTATTTCTTGTACCCTCTCCTCATCTACCCCTTGAGCCTTAACTAATATGATTCACAATGGGGGGTGGAGAAACTAGTAACTTTGATCTCCTTGCAAATCTTCGGACTAAACTCTTATCTTAACAAGCCCTGATTACACGAAGGAAGTTTATGATTTTTATTTTTTCTTCTGAGAATAACATAGCTATAGTATTAATACAATGGAAGAATGAGGGTCATAATAAACCTATTGTCTTTTTAAGAAAATCCCTCAAGGATGCAGGGTTTAAGTGTACAGTATCCTGGAAAAATAGGCCTATGCTTTGATTAAGGAAAGGTCTTTCATTTTTTTAGAGAATGAATGTTGTAGACACAAAGAATTTCCTATGTGCCCCATATTTAAGTTAAGAATAGGAGATCACTTCTTGTATGTCACTAGAGGCAATGCACATAGTACAGCCTTTAGATTGCATGTTGTAGTTCCCCAATCACTGACTAAGCCTATTGTGGGCTAGGTATCTAAGTCCCCAGGTCTTGTAACAAGCTCTAGGAGGCTGAATAAACCTCTCAAGGCCTGTAATAGGCACGAGTGGTTGGGTATTCAAGCCCCCAAGGCCTATCGAGGGCCTATAATAGGCCCTAGAGGCTTAGAGCCTCCCAAGGCTATTGGTAACAACTGGCTGAGTGATATTGGTAACAATTGGTTGTCAATGACCACTATCTCTCGACTATGATTGACTGGAAACCCACTTCACCACGAAACCCCTAGCCTCAAGCATGCCTCAAGACGCGATTTCCCTACGCACTGGTAAGCCCAAGCCTTGCCTCAACCCAATTTCTCATCCGGCCGTGATCCCTCCATCTCCATTTGGCATATATTTTTTAGCCCGCCCATATAAAAAATACCCCAAAGTATTTTTGTATTGTTACATTAAATAAAAAAACCTTTTTCCCCTTAATATATAAGCAATATAATTTTTAGGTTTTCATGAATATTTAATACTGCTAAATGATTGAACGTGATATTATATTGTCTTCTAATGAAGCCCCCGTGCTTCTAGCTATGTCTTCAGATTTCAGAAATTCCTACTTTTGTGGAAACCCTAATTTTTAGGGCCAAAATTGAAAGTGATCAGAATTGAATTATGAGTGGATAGATAGATTCACCTTGCTCAGGAGAGTCAATCTATCATATTGCTTTTCCAAAATCAGTGGAGAGAAACCCAATAAAGAAGAAACCCTGGTTTCCGTCACTACACAATGTCTTCTTCTCAGGTTAGCTCTGATACCATGTTAAATTTTGAGCATTAATTCAAGATACTCTATGATCTTTACTGAGAGAATAACATGTACAGTATATCAATGCATATCAATCATAGCAAGCATGTCAATCATCACAGGAAGAAAACATAAGAGGCAATAGACACACAGAGTTTCTGTGGGGAAAACCCTCAGGTAAAAAACCACACAACTTCCTCAGAGATAGATAGAGAAATAGTACAACCAAAGTACACAGAGATAGACTCCTCTTAGCAGCTGATCCTCCTCCTCACATGTGTGCCACTTTCTGGTTGAAGGAAGAGTGAGTTCTGAGTGATCCAAATAGAGATCGGGATATCTCCATTTATACTTGTCCTAACTGGCCAATAAACTTATGGGGCCGAATTTTCTAGCTTAGTACAATAACCAATTATTAACTTAATGAGGTCCGACCCCACACATGGTGGTCTAAGAACCCATCGGCGAGTTACGACACTTTTCAATACAAATGACGACACTTATGTATAGAGGAATAATAACATCTCTATAAGAGTACAATATACATAGATGAAATATATCGGTGAAATACATTCCGAAGATACATATACATCAACACTAGTATCTCACAAATGAGCATGGAATGGATTGACTAGTATAACACATTGTTTACAAATCTATTTTCTTATTAAACAATTTCAACACTGCCATCAATATTCAGAAAGCAATTGGGTTTAATGAGTAGTGAAATTTATGATGCATTTTTTTCATGTGTCTAGAAAACAACTAGGTTAAATCCTCATAAGCAAGCTATTGACCATTGTCTTGATGGAATGCATCAAAGTTTACTAATCACTTCAATGGAAACTTTGGGTTTGCATAGTAAAATGCGTGCAATGTTAATTTTTCAAGTTGAGTTCTGGTTGCATTCAAGCTTGTTAACTATACTATTATATGCATTTGTTTTTGCAATTTTCTAAATTTCATATAAATATAGTGCAATAGATGTTGCAATGTTGACATTTTCATTTACAATAAATTATCAAATACCAATTTTTGATTGATGACGAGAGTTTATACACACCATGGTTGGTGCGGACCATCCAAGCCATAGCTAGAGTTGGAATACCTAACAATTTTTTAGTAATGCTTGAATTCTAAATGTTATAAGAGTTAATGAAATGCCTACACTTAGGATTTAACTAGTAAATTGTAGGATTAATTAACTAAAGTTTCTAGTGTACATTAGGAGTTATGGATTGATGTAATCTAAATAGAGTAATGTGGTCAAGCACACACAATTATTTGTAGAGATGAAAGTAACTAGCACGATTCTTGTTCCAAGTTAAACTAGTATTGCAAACAAATTAAGGTACAAGTTATACATGTAAATAAAAATATAGAATATATTGGTGTTATGGAAGTTTGGCCATAATGTAAGCTATGACAACTTTTTTAATATAAAGCATAACTTGTATAAAAATGAAATAAATAGCAGGATGGATTGGAATTGAGATTACCTGACTACTTGGTGAGAGTTATAATTAATATAAGGTATTATTGTAATCGTTCAGATACCTAAATATAAAACTAATTGAAATTCAACTCCCTAGTGAGAATTGAAATATAGGAGATTATATATATATACCTTTTGGGTCACTATTTGAAGAGGTTGTACCCTTTATCATCATTATTCTACTTCGAGAGTAGTTTCCTCCCTCCATGTTTGGTATATTCCACATTTATTTGTTGATTTGGGTAATTTGCATCATAGCAAATAGCATAAAGGTGGATTTATAAAGTACGGTTCTCATTTTCAAGAAAATGTTTTAGTAAGCTTATGGCTTATCCAATTTAGGGGTTGTATCTTTATATTGTCTCATGGGCATATGTGAAATCAAAATGGGGATGAGGAATATAAAACAATTTACAATTAGTGACACTGTCATCATAAAAAATGTTGTCATTATTCATAGAAGACAAGGTTCAAAGATCTTCGACAAACTATTTTGTAAAGAAGTGAAAGTTTTCATTAACCTTTTCACAAGTATATAGTACATACATGTATTATTTTGGGACCAAAATAATCAAATTACACTAATAAATCAAATATGAAACTAATTTTATCTTCCACTAAACTTTATTTTTTCTTACAATTTCTTTAGCTTTTATGTTTTTCACATATTTAGTAGATGTCGATTTGAATATCCACCAAATGTCTACATCCTGCCAATTCCTTCCCAATTGACAAAAGATTTTTCCTACAATTTAGGCCTCTAGACATGAACATTCCTCAAACAACTTTTCCATATGGCGACTCCCCTATTTATATGTGTGTAGCACGGGTTTTATATAGCAATTAACCCCTATGAATTTATTTTCCTCTATGTCCGCGGCGGCTACTTTTAGTTTAAAAAATAAAATAGGGTTGGTTTGGCTCAGGGCTTAATTACAGATTTGAATTTAGTAGGTGTCCATATTTTTCCCATTTATGTTCATGGATTTGAAATTAGTTTGCATCATAGAGAGATTATTGTATCACTTCTAAACTAGCAAGGAGTTTAAGAATTTGAAAGGAACAAGTATGTATCCATTGTTTTAGAATTTATGCTTTTGAGAACTATGAAGTTGTTACCCTTGAAATGGGATATGCATTTTCATGATTGGTATATGAAGTTGCTAGATACTCTTTCCCTCTTGCATATTTGGAACTTCCATTAGTGTTCCAATAGGTAGTTCGTTGGTATACCAGTATAATTCTGCCAATGAGACCAAATTCCCCTAGACAACCATCCATGTGAAGTAGTTCTGCTATTGTCTCCCCCTCTTTGGAGACCTGACTCAGTGAATGGTTTTTTAAAATAGGAAATCATCTTTAGTTTTGTAGGCATTGGAGCCATCCACATTATCCTTGCAAGTAGTAAATTGTTAGTAAAAATGTATTAATTTCTTTCTCCTTGTTTTCATTAACCTTTTCTTTGAGAAGATCAGTTTCTTTGTCTCTACAATTGGATGATGTTCCTTGGTTTTCCGAAATAAAATATATGTACACCTTCCTTTTTGTTGAATACTTTACCTTCACCCATATTTTTTCCTTAGTTTTTTCAAGAGGAGCATCTTCTTGAATGTTTTCCATTTCACTCAATCGTTTCTTTTCCTGCAATAAGGGATGATATCATGGAATTCGAGGATTCCTAAGGAAATTGGAAGTGTGAATTCCATGTTTCTATAATTATGGGTCAATTTTTTTAATAATATGCCACTTTAAAGTGAACTCACATAAATGGTGCAAATTTCTTGAATAGATATAATCTTACTCGTTCCGTAGACTGGCTTAGTTCCTTGTCAATGTTGTTATTATTAACACCAATGTAGTTGATTTTGCGCACTTGTAAGATATAAATTTTTTGAGATTTGTTAATTAACATATCACATTAATATGGGAATGCACAACATAGAATATGGATCAATGTCGAAGGTTGACAACAAATAAACACCATGCATATACTGAGAGAATAGCCAATGAGAAGGGTCTCGATATATATCTGTGTCCATGTAATAATTGTCTTGGTGGAAAGCTTAAAAATAGAAGTGTGATTTATCGACATATGATAAGAGATAAGGCATAGTGGTATAAGCCCTTGGGATCACAATTATTATGAAGATAAATGATATAATTGCATAATGTGAGAGATGAAGAGACACCAAAAGGAGATGAAGTAGAAACGAACATAGATTAAGAGGCAACAATGTTAGATGAAAGGTTTGAAGTTGATAGAATGTTGAAGGAGGATCTAAACGATGAATGGGCCAAGTTGATGCAGGATTCTTCAATACTTGTGTATGCTAATTGCAAGTTGAGTCATTTGACAACAATCCTTCAAATTCTTAACCTGCAAGTGGTGCATGGTTGGACAAATGAGAGTGTAAATGAGTTATTAGCATGATTAAGTTAGTTTTTAGCATGTGACTCCACATTTCCAACAAAATGAATTCAATGTAAAAATAAAACCACTAAGTGAATCTTAGGGTATGAAAACATGGGGTGAAACCATTTTGAGATCAAAGTACTAAATGTTAAACATGGCAAGTGTTTTTAAAAAATTATTATTTGCCTCCATGGTTAGCCACTAAACTATTTTTTAAGCTATCATTGATTATACAAGGAAAGAAAGGTGTGACTTACGATACAATGGGTTTTTATTTAGAGCCATTACTTGATTAGCTAATGGAATTGTGGAAATGAATTGAAGCAATTCAATTATTTAGGGATGGTAATTCTGAATCAAATTCACTTTAAGAACTTCCTTATTGTTTACGATTCACGATATTCCAACATATGGCACATTGATTGGTCTCACTATTCATGGATACCATGGATGTCCTACTTGCAAATTTAAGGATTTTGTGGGGGGGGCTCAAGAAGTTTGCATAAGTATATTTATTGTGGACGTCATTCTTACCTTAAAATGGATCATCGATATCATCGACAAAAAAGGTGTTTCAATTTTAAGGAAGTGAATTGTGAAGCACCATTTCCAATAACGAGTGAAAACGTTATTGAGAGTGTAAGCCCCCAATAGGCCTTAAGAACACCAATATTTAGAAAAACAATTATTTTGTACAATAACTTAAGATCAACTCAATACTATAAGAAATTTTTAGATCTAAAACAATCACTAAGATATCATAACAAAAATCAAATGACATAAGGAGAAGACATACCTGAATATGATGAGTAATGGAAAGAATGTACTTCTAAAGCTACTTAAGCAATGAGGGAAAACAATGTGTGGGTGACGACTCTCCACCCAACCAACCCCTCCATGAGACACCAAGATCCTGTCGACCCCTAACCAATAAACCATAGCGATATTTGTTCTATTCCGTTCCATAACCACAATCATACCTACCTTCCTTCAAAGCTAAAAAGAATGAATGCCCTCCTACTCCAATCCTACTCCATTTTATAGGTTTTTCTCATTTACTTTGGAATTTTCTTTTATTTATTTATTATTTAATATTCTTAGTCATAGTTATCCTATTCATGGTGATAATAATTCCTTATTAAATATTTATTTTAATATTTGATTTATTTGTCCTATACTTTTATTTATAATTAATTTAATAGTATTTTTCGGTTGTTACATACTCCCCTACTTCAAGGGACTTGGTCTCAAAGTTACATCTTACTTACATATATTATAGTAATATTGTACAAGTGAGAGTCACTCTTGTGACCACTACGAGAAATTCTTTATATGTACTAATAATAATAATAGTAATTTATATCATTACATGTTCTTAATTCTTCTTATTAATTCATATTTTTATCAATTAATGTTATTAGGTTTCTTTATTATATATATGTATAGTTTACTTCCTCCCTTACACACCCTTGCCCTCAGAATCATACCATTTGATCAACCGTCATAAACCTTCACATGAGACTCGAGATGGTCCCGCTTACCATGGCACGGGCCTCTAGTGCAACATGATCCCACAATACTGCAGCCTTAGCCACCCTCCCCTTCGAGTTTGTCGACCTTAAAGGTCTCATCTCGGTTAGGCCAAGCATCTCACACTGCTCCCCTATACTACTAGGCATCTCGTAAGGCTAGCCCAACTTCCTTCCTATCATATGTTATGGTCATATTTAGTGTTTTAGTTTGGTAATTTTGATCATATTCTACTTGGGAGAAGGATTTAATCATGTTCAAATATTTATAATTAATTGCACAATGCAAATAAGAATGATATTCTTTGCTACTAACCTTGCTAAACCATATTTTGCTATTAATCTTATTAAATCATATATTATTACAAATTATTAATCTAGTCAAAACCACTATTTACATAGTGGTGGTCATTAAGAAAAAGGAGATTTAAAACATTTAAAACCATGGAAATGGAAAATATTATTAAAAACCATTTAGTCAAAACAAAAATTTACATGGTCAAGTTACCAAACCACCATTTGCATGGTCATGGTCATTTAAAAACGGGGAGGTTTAAAACATTTAAAGTTTAAAACATTTAAAGCCATTTCCACCTAAAAATTTATTAAGAAAATATTAAAACCCATTTTCATGGCAAAATTTATGGAAGTGGAATTATTTTATTGTCTATCCAACTTATAAATTGGGTTAAGATGCATGTATAAATTGATGCTTTGGTGATTCATTTTAGCGCTAAGTTTGTTTAAGGCATTCTGAAGCTTTGGCCAAGGGGATTTATGGTATTGTTTATCTCGCTAAGGGTTACCACTGCAATACCTTCTGGATCTGAACGATGGAAACCTGCGTTGAGATTTATGATGACAAGCGCGAGGACAAGAGCGTGGAAAGTAATCACTGTCATGTTTTTGACAGAGGATTATGCACCAGAAAGAATCAGCATGGTAGCTGCAGCGACCCAAGGATATTTGAGCAAACGGAGGCAGTCCCATCCCAACCGTATCAGACGCAAATTAATAACGCTGTAACGGAACAAATCGATAATGCTATGAAGAAACGGCGCCGTGATGGATCCACCGACTGCCCATTCGATGGACTCGCTGTACCCTATGAGACTCAAATCGATAATGCTATCAAGAGACGCCGCTGTGATGGATCCACGGACTGCCCATTCGATCGACCTCCCGATGATATTCTGCATGAAATTCTGTCTCGCCTCTCTATCACCGAGCTCTTAAGGGTTGGGCGAACTTGTGTCTCTTGGCACCGCATTATTTCGTCCTGCAGCATCTTTCATCGACTGTACGACGAAAGAAACGACGAGTCATGGATTGCTCTCACCAGCGATCACTATATCCCCCATGACTTTTGCTTATTCAACAACAACTCTAGCAAGTGGTACTTTTTCCACTCTAAGTATCAGGAGGATCAGACTAGATCTTGGCTTCTTCAGGGAGCTGCCGACGGTCTGTTGCTTTTCGTAGGCAATGACGGCAAAATGTTGGTTGTTAATGCCTTAACAAGATGTCTACGACAGCTGCCCGATACACAGGTCACCCCGCGTCTTTGTCTGGAGTCGTGCATGAAGAAAAAAGTATGGGCGAGCGACTCAATTAGTACACCTATGACTGTGCAGCCGTCCCTGTCCATCAACATAGTTGTAGACGACGGTGGTAAAACATTCAGAGTGATCGTTTGGGGAGAACTGAGAACAAATCAGGTGCATGCCCTTGTTTACAGCTCCGCAACAGACAAATGGAGCGTAAGGCTGTGTTCAAATATCAGCTCCAGATTTTTCAGGCGGCCGTTCCACGCCACTGTAGATGGCAACAACATCATCTACAGTTCAATGCAACGGTCTGTGCTCGCTAATTATGACATAGAAACTGGATTGTTCAACGTTAACCGAATAATAATGGAACTGCGCCCGTTGGTATTAGGCATGATAGTGGACCGCATCCAGTACATTAAGATGTTGGTTTACAAGGGTCGAACATTTCTTTTAAGTGTCTTCGTCGGCCGTGATATTAATCCCTTTATAGAGCAGTCCCGCGGTTTAATGGGCTTATGGCTGGCGAATCCCACCAAGGGCCAATGGGAGCTTTTGACTAGACACGAGTTACAAATTCCATCAGATGAGCTAGCAGCTGCCTATGACGGAAAGGACAGCGTCACAATTATTCCAAAGATGCAGGGATCTAAGATGTTATCCCTGAATTTGGATACCAAAGAGTGGAGGGTTTTGGCTGCAGATACCCAAGCCTGGAAGTTGCCTGATGAAAATGCTGAAAATGCAGCACAACAACAGATAGCCTTTTTAGCAGCAGGTTTGAGGGCTTTTCATTTTAAATTAAAATTTTGCACAGCCTAATGATGTAATTGAGCCAGGCTCAGATTGCATGGTTTTTCTCTGAATGCTAAGTTTTAACGTTAAGCTGGGCTAAGCCCTAAGCTTGATGATATTATGAAATCTTTCTCAGAAATAAGTCTCTCATTGTTGGGTTTGTTGTTTTGTGTCTTAGCTTTGCTTTTTCATTTATTGTAATCTAATCTTCATTGTGCTTAACTTGTTCTCCAAAATTGCGACTCTATTGGTTATTTGTTTTTAAATGTTGTCTTCAAAGATGCAAATTTGTTATCAAGCATGGCATATAGTTCAGTTTGAAGTTTAGGATTTCCTTCTTCGCTAAATTTTTTTATAGACTTGATATAATCATAAAAAATCTGTATGATAGCTGTGCTAGCTCTCCTTTTGGCAGTCTTTGGTAAATGGGTGACCTATCTATACTTCTAGGATAAAAACTAATTTTAAATAAAAAAAATAAAATGATAAAAGATGTAGTAATGAAAAAGCCCATCTTAAAAAGATGGTGTGAAAATGCTCCATTAAAATGCCTAAGTAAAAATGCCCTAGTTTCTCAAGATACATCACTAATCCTTCTTGCTTTACTATCTTTTTCTCCATATGAAAATTAAGATATTCATTGTTCAATTTCCTAACACATGCTACCCTTAAGATGCTACTTTTATTTCTTGTACCGTGTCCTCATCTACCCCTTGATCCTTAACTAATATGATTAACAATGGGGGGTGGAGAAATTAGTAACTTTGGTCCCCTTGCAAATCCTAATATTATATTAAGTGCATATCAAAGATCATTTGCCATTTTCTCAACTTTTCTGCCTAGTTTCTCAAGACACATCACCAATCCTTCTTGCTTTACTATCTTTTTCTCCATATGAAAATTAAGATATTCATTGTTCAATTTCCTAATACATGCCCTCCAACTAGTTGGATAGATTCCTTGAAATTTTCCTTATATCACTTAGTATATCAGTAGAGTTGCCTCCAAAACCATAATTGTTGGCCATTACAACATGAGAATTCAATATCTCTAGTTTCCTCGACCTCTCTTTCGATCCAGCTAAGATGTGACTCAACAAAAACTTATAGAAGGAGGATTGTCTATTTGTTTCTCATAAATACTCAACGTAAAGTTCTCATTAAAAAAAGAGGATTAGAGCGGATTACTCAAAATAGAGAGGATTAGATTAAAAATATATTAATAGGATAAGGTTACTTAAGTGATTGATCAACAATGATAAAAAAAATATTTGAAAAAAAGTCTAAAAACACTATTATTTTGGTTTCCCATTTTGGTTGGAATTCAATGATATTTGTTTTTAACAAATCTGAAACCCGACGGCACCCATATTCTGTGAATTCTGTGCGAGAAACCCTCAAAATCATGCGAGAAAAATACACCAAGAAGAATTGAAATATTTGGAAAATATAATTAAAGAATAAAAATAAAAATATGCACATAATACACTAATATAATTGACAAATTTGCATATAATACATTAATATAATTAATAATGATGTCAATGGGGTTTATAAGTGGTTGTAGGATAGTGGTTGTAGGATGGAATATTATCCTGCACGTCTCAGTAAGTAAAATGTGCTCACGGATTTTTCTCTTGAAACTAATAATAATACAAATTATATAAAAAAAACTTAGTGACAATAAAGTTGATGAACATATTTTCCAATAATGTGTGTAGAATAATGATGAACATGAGTTAGGAATTTGATATGATCAACAATTCACAATGGAGATCTAAAAAAACAACTATCCTCCCTTTTTAGGTGTCTTAGTCACTCTTTAATACAATGGCTTTCTTTCTCACCAAGTTGATTGTAAAATGGATCACACTAATGGAACACGGGCATAGATCCATCTTAACTCTCGCTCTATCAAGGGCTGATATGGATCAAATCTCTTTAGGAATTCTAGGACTCTAAAAGGGGGTTTGCACCTCAAGGGATTTGTTCCCTAGACTCAGTGCTTGATAGAGTGTTATGATGGATCTATGTTTGTTTATTAAAGTTGGTTTCTTATATTTTGTTCTCCTTTGTATGCCCATATGTACTCTACCCTTTTTAATAAACCCTCACTCTTTACTTTACTTCTATTTCTCCATCTGTTTATTCCAATATTCTCACATTTTTCTCGATTAAGTTTTTTATAATAATAATAATAATAATAATAATCTATTTTCATGGCTATAATGACTTTCATAAATTCATGGCTATAATGAATTTGTCTCTCTCTCACACACACATGATCATAACTTTGTGGTTATAATGACTTTCATATAATTTTCAATGTGGTTCATGGCTCTAGAAATCACTATTTCCACACATAAAAGCCAAGGGGGCCCACCCGAAGGGAATCCATCTCTATTGGCATTACCCTGATGCCTAGCCTCGGAGGACCCACACAATTGAGCCCTCGATCTCGACATTGTACTACCTTGGTCCCAAAAGATCCAACCAAGTGAGCTACCCTTGAGGGCTTCTGATGATATATATATATGACTCAAATTTGCCTCAATATATCCTTATTACAAACTATAAGACGTTTTGTCTTAAAACATTTAAAATGTATACTGCTTGAATAAAAGTACTAGATAAAAAAATACAACTAAGAATAGGAAACCATGTTATTCTTGGGCCAGAAAATTCCCACTGTTAGCCTCTTCCATAAAATGTCCTCCATCCTAGGTCCATGGTCATGTGGGGTTCTTTGCTTCCCTTATGATGGTACTCCTATTTCTTGTAAAGTGTCCTCATCTACCCCTTCATCCTTAACTAATCCAATTGACAATGGGGGGTGGAGCAACTAGTAACTTTGATGTCCTTGCAAATCCTAATATTATATTAAGTGCATATCAAAGATCATTTTTCAGTTTCTCAACTTTTTTGCCTAGTTTCTCAAGATACATCACCAATCCTTCTTGCTTTACTATCTTTTTCTCTATATGAAAATTAAGATATTCATTGCTCAATTTCCTAACACATGATACCCTTATGATGCTAGTTTTATTTCTTGTACCCTCTCCTCATCTACCCCTTGAGCCTTAACTAATATGATTCACAATGGGGGGTGGAGAAACTAGTAACTTTGATCTCCTTGCAAATCTTCGGACTAAACTCTTATCTTAACAAGCCCTGATTACACCAAGGAAGTTTATGATTTTTATTTTTTCTTCTGAGAATAACATAGCTATAGTATTAATACAATGGAAGAATGAGGGACATAATAAACCTATTGTCTTTTTAAGAAAATCCCTCAAGGATGCAGGGTTTAAGTGTACAGTATCCTGGAAAAATAGGCCTATGCTTTGATTAAGGAAAGTTCTTTCATTTTTTTAGAGAATGAATGTTGTAGACACAAAGAATTTCCTATGTGCCCCATATTTAAGTTAAGAATAGGAGATCACTTCTTGTATGTCACTAGAGCCAATGCACATAGTACAGCCTTTAGATTGCATGTTGTAGTTCCCCAATCACTGACTAAGCCTATTGTGGGCTAGGTATCTAAGTCCCCAGGTCTTGTAACAAGCTCTAGGAGGCTGAATAAACCTCTCAAGGCCTGTAATAGGCACGAGTGGTTGGGTATTCAAGCCCCCAAGGCATATCGAGGGCCTATAATAGGCCCTGGAGGCTTAGAGCCTCCCAAGGCTATTGGTAACAACTGGCTGAGTGATATTGGTAACAATTGGTTGTCAATGACCACTATCTCTCGACTATGATTGACTGGAAACCCACTTCACCACGAAACCCCTAGCCTCAAGCATGCCTCAAGACGCGATTTCCCTGCGCACTGGTAAGCCCAAGCCTTGCCTCAAACCAATTTCTCATCCGGCCGTGATCCCTCCATCTCCATTTGGCATATATTTTTCAGCCCGCCCATATAAAAAATACCCCAAAGTATTTTTGTATTGTTACATTAAATAAAAAAAACCTTTTTCCCCTTAATATATAAGCAATATAATTTTTAGGTTTTCATGAATATTTAATACTGCTAAATGATTGAACGTGATATTATATTGTCTTCTAATGAAGCCCCCGTGCTTCTAGCTATGTCTTCAGATTTCAGAAATTCCTACTTTTGTGGAAACCCTAATTTTTAGGGCCAAAATTGAAAGTGATCAGAATTGAATTATGATTGGATAGATAGATTCACCTTGCTCAGGAGAGTCAATCTATCATATTGATTTTCCAAAATCGGTGGAGAGAAACCCAATAAAGAAGAAACCCTGGTTTCCGTCACTACACAATGTCTTCTTCTCAGGTTAGCTCTGATACCATGTTAAATTTTGAGCATTAATTCGAGATACTCTAGGATCTTTACTGATAGAATAACATGTACAGTATATCAATGCATATCAATCAAAGCAAGCATGTCAATCATCACAGGAAGAAAACATAAGAGGCAATAGACACACAGAGTTTCTGTGGGGAAAACCCTCAAGTAAAAAACCACACAACTTCCTCAGACATAGATAGAGAAATAGTACAACCAAAGTACACAGAGATAGACTCCACTTAGTAGCTGATCCTCCTCCTCACATGTGTGCCACTTTCTGGTTGAAGGAAGAGTGAGTTCTGAGTGATCCAAATAGAGATCGGGATATCTCCATTTATACTTGTCCTAACTGCCCAATAAACTTATGGGGCCGAATTTTCTAGCTTAGTACAATAACCAATTATTAACTTAATGAGGTCCGACCCCACACATGGTGGTCTAAGAACCCATCGGCGAGTTACGACACTTGTCAATACAAATGACGACACTTATGTATAGAGGAATAATAATATCTCTATAAGAGTACAATATACATAGATGAAATATATCGGTGAAATACATTTCGAAGATACATATACATCAACACTAGTATCTCACAAATGAGCATGGAATGGATTGACTAGTATAACACATTGTTTACAAATCTATTTTCCTATTAAACAATTTCAACACTGCCATCAATATTCAGAAAGCAATTGGGTTTAATGAGTAGTGAAATTTATGATGCATTTTTTTCATGTGTCTAGAAAACAACTAGGTTAAATCCTCATAAGCAAGCTATTGACCATTGTCTTGATGGAATGCATCAAAGTTTACTAATCACTTCAATGGAAACTTTGGGTTTGCATAGTAAAATGCGTGCAATGTTAATTTTTCAAGTTGAGTTCTGGTTGCATTCAAGCTTGTTAACTATACTATTATATGCATTTGTTTTTGCAATTTTCTAAATTTCATATAAATATAGTGCAATAGATGTTGCAATGTTGACATTTTCATTTACAATAAATTATCAAATACCAATTTTTGATTGATTACAAGAGTTTATACACACCATGGTTGGTGCGGACCATCCAATCCATAGCTAGAGTTGGAATACCTAACAATTTTTTAGTAATGCTTGAATTCTAAATGTTATAAGAGTTAATGAAATGCCTACACTTAGGATTTAACTAGTAAATTGTAGGATTAATTAACTAAAGTTTCTAGTGTACATTAGGAGTTATGGATTGATGTAATCTAAATAGAGTAATGTGGACAAGCACACACAATTATTTGTAGAGATGAAAGTAACTAGCACGATTCTTGTTCCAAGTTAAACTAGTATTGCAAACAAATTAAGGTACAAGTTATACATGTAAATAAAAATATAGAATATATTGGTGTTATGGAAGTTTGGCCATAAAGTAAGCTATGACAACTTTTTTAATATAAAGCATAACTTGTATAAAAATGAAATAAATAGCAGGATGGATTGGAATTGAGATTACCTGACTACTTGGTGAGAGTTATAATTAATATAAGGTATTATTGTAATCGTTCAGATACCTAAATATAAAACTAATTGAAATTCAACTCCCTAGTGAGAATTGAAATATAGGAGATTATATATATATATATATACCTTTTGGGTCACTATTTGAAGAGGTTGTACCCTTTATCATCATTATTCTACTTCGAGAGTAGTTTCCTCCCTCCATGTTTGGTATATTCCACATTTATTTGTTGATTTGGGTAATTTGCATCATAGGAAATAGCATAAAGGTGGATTTATAAAGTACGGTTCTCATTTTCAAGAAACTGTTTTAGTAAGCTTATGGCTTATCCAATTTAGGGGTTGTATCTTTATATTGTCTCATGGGCATATGTGAAATCAAAATGGGGATGAGGAATATAAAACAATTTACATTTAGTGACACTGTCATCATAAAAAATGTTGTCATTATTCATAGAAGACAAGGTTCAAAGATCTTCGACAAACTATTTTGTAAAGAAGTGAAAGTTTTCATTAACCTTTTCACAAGTATATAGTACATACATGTATTATTTTGGGACCAAAATAATCAAATTACACTAATAAATCAAATATGAAACTAATTTTATCTTCCACTAAACTTTATTTTTTCTTACAATTTCTTTAGCTTTTATGTTTTTCACATATTAGTAGATGTCGATTTGAATATCCACCAAATGTCTACATCCTGCCAATTCCTTCCCAATTGACAAAAGATTTTTCCTACAGTTTAGGCCTCTAGACATGAACATTCCTCAAACAACTTTTCCATATGGCGACTCCCCTATTTATATGTGTGTAGCACGGGTTTTATATAGCAATTAACCCCTATGAATTTATTTTCCTCTATGTCCGCGGCGTCTACTTTTAGTTTAAAAAATAAAATTGGGTTGGTTTGGCTCAGGGCTTAATTACAGATTTGAATTTAGTAGGTGTCCATATTTTTCCCATTTATGTTCATGGATTTGGAATTAGTTTGCATCATAGAGAGATTATTGTATCACTTCTAAACTAGCAAGGAGTTTAAGAATTTGAAAGGAACAAGTATGTATCCATTGTTTTAGAATTTATGCTTTTGAGAACTATGAAGTTGTTACCCTTGAAATGGGATATGCATTTTCATGATTGGTATATGAAGTTGCTAGATACTCTTTCCCTCTTGCATATTTGGAACTTCCATTAGTGTTCCAATAGGTAGTTCGTTGGTATACCAGTATAATTCTGCCAATGAGACCAAATTCCCCTAGACAACCATCCATGTGAAGTAGTTCTGCTATTGTCTCCCCTCTTTGGAGACCTGACTCAGTGAATGGTTTTTTAAAATAGGAAATCATCTTTAGTTTTGTAGGCATTGGAGCCATCCACATTATCCTTGCAAGTAGTAAATTGTTAGTAAAAATGTATTAATTTCTTTCTCCTTGTTTTCATTAACCTTTTCTTTGAGAAGATCAGTTTCTTTGTCTCTACAATTGGATGATGTTCCTTGGTTTTCCGAAATAAAATATATGTACACCTTCCTTTTTGTTGAATACTTTACCTTCACCCATATTTTTTCCTTAGTTTTTTCAAGAGGAGCATCTTCTTGAATGTTTTCCATTTCACTCAATCGTTTGTTTTCCTGCAATAACGGATGATATCATGGAATTCGAGGATTCCTAAGGAAATTGGAAGTGTGAATTCCATGTTTCTATAATTATGGGTCAATTTTTTTAATAATATGCCACTTTAAAGTGAACTCACATAAATGGTGCAAATTTCTTGAATAGATATAATCTTACTCGTTCCGTAGACTGGCTTAGTTCCTTGTCAATGTTGTTATTATTAACACCAATGTAGTTGATTTTGCGCACTTGTAAGATATAAATTTTTTGAGATTTGTTAATTAACATATCACATTAATATGGGAAAGCAAAACATAGAATATGGATCAATGTCGAAGGTTGAAAACAAATAAACACCATGCATATACTGAGAGAATAGCCAATGAGAAGGGTCTCGATAGATATCTGTGTCCATGTAATAATTGTCTTGGTGGAAAGCTTAAAAATAGAAGTGTGATTTATCGACATATTATAAGAGATAAGGCATAGTGGTATAAGCCCTTGGGATCACAATTATTATGAAGATAAATGATATAATTGCATAATGTGAGAGATGAAGAGACACCAAAAGGAGATGAAGTAGAAACGAACATAGATTAAGAGGCAACAATGTTAGATGAAAGGTTTGAAGTTGATAGAATGTTGAATGAGGATCTAAACGATGAATGGGCCAAGTTGATGCAGGATTCTTCAATACTTGTGTATGCTAATTGCAAGTTGAGTCATTTGACAACAATCCTTCAAATTCTTAACTTGCAAGTGGTGCATGGTTGGACAAATGAGAGTGTAAATGAGTTATTAGCATCATTAAGTTAGTTTTTAGCATGTGACTCCACATTTCCAACAAAATGAATTCAATGTAAAAATAAAACCACTAAGTTAATCGTAGGGTATGAAAACATGGGGTGAAACCATTTTGAGATCAAAGTACTAAATGTTAAACATGGCAAGTGTTTTTAAAAAATTATGACTTGCCTCCATGGTTAGCCACTAAACTATTTTTTAAGCTATCATTGATTATACAAGGAAAGAAAGGTGTGACTTACGATACAATGGGTTTTTATTTAGAGCCATTACTTGATTAGGTAATGGAATTGTGGAAATGAATTGAAGCAATTCAATTATTTAGGGATGGTAATTCTGAATCAAATTCACTTTAAGAACTTCCTTATTGTTTACGATTCACGATATTCCAACATATGGCACATTGATTGGTCTCACTATTCATGGATACCATGGATGTCCTACTTGCAAATTTAAGGATTTTGTGGGGGGGGCTCAAGAAGTTTGCATAAGTATATTTATTGTGGACGTCATTCTTACCTTAAAATGGATCATCAATATCATCGACAAAAAAGGTGTTTCAATTTTAAGGAAGTGAATTGTGAAGCACCATTTCCAATAACGAGTGAAAACGTTATTGAGAGTGTAAGGCCCCAATAGGCCTTAAGAACACCATTATTTAGAAAAACAATTATTTTGTACAATAACTTAAGATCAACTCAATACTATGAGAAATTTTTAAATCTAAAACAATCACTAAGATATCATAACAAAAATCAAATGACATAAGGAGAAGACATACCTGAATATGATGAGTAATGGAAAGAATGTACTTCTAAAGCTACTTAAGCAATGAGGGAAAACAATGTGTGGGTGACGACTCTCCACCCAACCAACCCCTCCATGAGACACCAAGATCCTGTCGACCCCTAACCAATAAACCATAGCGATATTTGTTCTATTCCGTTCCATAACCACAATCATACCTACCTTCCTTCAAAGCTAAAAAGAATGAATGCCCTCCTACTCCAATCCTACTCCATTTTATAGGTTTTTCTCATTTACTTTGGAATTTTCTTTTATTTATTTATTATTTAATATTCTTAGTCATAGTTATCCTATTCATGGTGATAATAATTCCTTATTAAATATTTATTTTTCCTATACTTTTATTTATAATTAATTTAATAGTATTTTTCGGTTGTTACATACTCCCCTACTTCAAGGGACTTGGTCTCGAAGTTACATCTTACTTACATATATTATAGTAATATTGTACAAGTGAGAGTCACTCTTGTGACCACTACGAGAAATTCTTTATATGTACTAATAATAATAATAGTAATTTATATCATTACATGTTCTTAATTCTTCTTATTAATTCATATTTTTATCAATTAATGTTATTAGGTTTCTTTATTATATATATGTATAGTTTACTTCCTCCCTTACACACCCTTGCCCTCAGAATCATACCATTTGATCAACCGTCATAAACCTCCACATGAGACTCGAGATGGTCCCGCTTACCATGGCACGGGCCTCTAGTGCAACATGATCCCACAATACTGCAGCCTTAGCCACCCTCCCCTTCGAGTTTGTCGACCTTAAAGGTCTCATCTCGGTTAGGCCAAGCATCTCACACTGCTCCCCTATACTACTAGGCATCTCGTAAGGCTAGCCCAACTTCCTTCCTATCATATGTTATGGTCATATTTAGTGTTTTAGTTTGGTAATTTTGATCATATTCTACTTGGGAGAAGGATTTAATCATGTTCAAATATTTATAATTAATTGCACAATGCAAATAAGAATGATATTCTTTGCTACTAACCTTGCTAAACCATATTTTGCTATTAATCTTATTAAATCATATATTATTACAAATTATTAATCTAGTCAAAACCACTATTTACATAGTGGTGGTCATTAAGAAAAAGGAGATTTAAAACATTTAAAACCATGGAAATGGAAAATATTATTAAAAACCATTTAGTCAAAACAAAAATTTACATGGTCAAGTTACCAAACCACCATTTGCATGGTCATGGTCATTTAAAAACGGGGAGGTTTAAAACATTTAAAGTTTAAAACATTTAAAGCCATTTCCACCTAAAAATTTATTAAGAAAATATTAAAACCCATTTTCATGGCAAAATTTATGGAAGTGGAATTATTTTATTGTCTATCCAACTTATAAATTGGGTTAAGATGCATGTATAAATTGATGCTTTGGTGATTCATTTTAGCGCTAAGTTTGTTTAAGGCATTCTGAAGCTTTGGCCAAGGGGATTTATGGTATTGTTTATCTCGCTAAGGGTTACCACTGCAATACCTTCTGGATCTGAACGATGGAAACCTGCGTTGAGATTTATGATGACAAGCGCGAGGACAAGAGCGTGGAAAGTAATCACTGTCATGTTTTTGACAGAGGATTATGCACCAGAAAGAATCAGCATGGTAGCTGCAGAGACCCAAGGATATTTGAGCAAACGGAGGCAGTCCCATCCCAACCGTATCAGACGCAAATTAATAACGCTGTAACGGAACAAATCGATAATGCTATGAAGAAACGGCGCCGTGATGGATCCACCGACTGCCCATTCGATGGACTCGCTGTACCCTATGAGACTCAAATCGATAATGCTATCAAGAGACGCCGCTGTGATGGATCCACGGACTGCCCATTCGATCGACTCCCCGATGATATTCTGCATGAAATTCTGTCTCGCCTCTCTATCACCGAGCTCTTAAGGGTTGGGCGAACTTGTGTCTCTTGGCACCGCATTATTTCGTCCTGCAGCATCTTTCATCGACTGTACGACGAAAGAAACGACGAGTCATGGATTGCTCTCACCAGCGATCACTATATCCCCCATGACTTTTGCTTATTGAACAACAACTCTAGCAAGTGGTACTTTTTCCACTCTAAGTATCAGGAGGATCAGACTAGATCTTGGCTTCTTCAGGGAGCTGCCGACGGTCTGTTGCTTTTCGTAGGCAATGACGGCAAAATGTTGGTTGTTAATGCCTTAACAAGATGTCTACGACAGCTGCCCGATACACAGGTCACCCCGCGTCTTTGTCTGGAGTCGTGCATGAAGAAAAAAGTATGGGCGAGCGACTCAATTAGTACACCTATGACTGTGCAGCCGTCCCTGTCCATCAACATAGTTGTAGACGACGGTGGTAAAACATTCAGAGTGATCGTTTGGGGAGAACTGAGAACAAATCAGGTGCATGCCCTTGTTTACAGCTCCGCAACAGACAAATGGAGCGTAAGCCTGTGTTCAAATATCAGCTCCAGATTTTTCAGGCGGCCGTTCCATGCCACTGTAGATGGCAACAACATCATCTACAGTTCAATGCAACGGTCTGTGCTCGCTAATTATGACATAGAAACTGGATTGTTCAACGTTAACCGAATAATAATGGAACTGCGCCCGTTGGTATTAGGCATGATAGTGGACCGCATCCAGTACATTAAGATGTTGGTTTACAAGGGTCGAACATTTCTGTTAACTGTCTTCGTCGGCCGTGATATTAATCCCTTTATAGAGCAGTCCCGCGGTTTAATGGGCTTATGGCTGGCGAATCCCACCAAGGGCCAATGGGAGCTTTTGACTAGACACGAGTTACAAATTCCATCAGATGAGCTAGCAGCTGCCTATGACGGAAAGGACAGCGTCACAATTATTCCAAAGATGCAGGGATCTAAGATGTTATCCCTGAATTTGGATACCAAAGAGTGGAGGGTTTTGGCTGCAGATACCCAAGCCTGGAAGTTGCCTGATGAAAATGCTGAAAATGCAGCACAACAACAGATAGCCTTTTTAGCAGCAGGTTTGAGGGCTTTTCATTTTAAATTAAAATTTTGCACAGCCTAATGATGTAATTGAGCCAGGCTCAGATTGCATGGTTTTTCTCTGAATGCTAAGTTTTAAGGTTAAGCTGGGCTAAGCCCTAAGCTTGATGATATTATGAAATCTTTCTCACAAATAAGTCTCTCATTGTTGGGTTTGTTGTTTTGTGTCTTAGCTTTGCTTTTTCATTTATTGTAATCTAATCTTCATTGTGCTTAACTTGTTCTCCAAAATTGCGACTTTATTGGTTATTTGTTTTTAAATGTTGTCTTCAAAGATGCAAATTTGTTATCAAGCATGGCATATAGTTCAGTTTGAAGTTTAGGATTTCCTTCTTCGCTAAGTTTTTTTATAGACTTGATATAATCATAAAAAATCTGTATGATAGCTGTGCTAGCTCTCCTTTTGGCAGTCTTTGGTAAATGGGTGACCTATCTATACTTCTAGGATAAAAACTAATTTTAAATAAAAAAAATAAAATGATAAAAGATGTAGTAATGAAAAAGCCCATCTTAAAAAGATGGTGTGAAAATGCTCCATTAAAATGCCTAAGTAAAAATGCCCTAGTTTCTCAAGATACATCACTAATCCTTCTTGCTTTACTATCTTTTTCTCCATATGAAAATTAAGATATTCATTGTTCAATTTCCTAACACATGCTACCCTTAAGATGCTACTTTTATTTCTTGTACCGTGTCCTCATCTACCCCTTGATCCTTAACTAATATGATTAACAATGGGGGGTGGAGAAATTAGTAACTTTGGTCCCCTTGCAAATCCTAATATTATATTAAGTGCATATCAAAGATCATTTGCCATTTTCTCAACTTTTCTGCCTAGTTTCTCAAGACACATCACCAATCCTTCTTGCTTTACTATCTTTTTCTCCATATGAAAATTAAGATATTCATTGTTCAATTTCCTAATACATGCCCTCCAACTAGTTGGATAGATTCCTTGAAATTTTCCTTATATCACTTAGTATATCAGTAGAGTTGCCTCCAAAACCATAATTGTTGGCCATTACAACATCAGAATTCAATATCTCTAGTTTCCTCGACCTCTCTTTCGATCCAGCTAAGATGTGACTCAACAAAAACTTATAGAAGGAGGATTGTCTATTTGTTTCTCATAAATACTCAATGTAAAGTTCTCATTAAAAATAGAGGATTAGAGCGGATTACTCAAAATAGAGAGGATTAGATTAAAAATATATTAATAGGATAAGGTTACTTAAGTGATTGATCAACAATGATAAAAAAAATATTTGAAAAAAAGTCTAAAAACACTATTATTTTGGTTTCCCATTTTGGTTGGAATTCAATGATATTTGTTTTTAACAAATCTGAAACCCGACGGCACCCATATTCTGTGAATTCTGTCCGAGAAACCCTCAAAATCATGCGAGAAAAATACACCAAGAAGAATTGAAATATTTGGAAAATATAATTAAAGAATAAAAATAAAAATATGCACATAATACACTAATATAATTGACAAATTTGCATATAATACATTAATATAATTAATAATGATGTCAATGGGGTTGATAAGTGGTTGTAGGATAGTGGTTGTAGGATGGAATATTATCCTGCACGTCTCAGTAAGTAAAATGTGCTCACGGATTTTTCTCTTGAAACTAATAATAATACAAATTATATAAAAAAAACTTAGTGACAATAAAGTTGATGAACATATTTTCCAATAATGTGTGTAGAATAATGATGATCATGAGTTAGGAATTTGATATGATCAACAATTCACAATGGAGATCTAAAAAAACAACTATCCTCCCTTTTTAGGTGTCTTAGTCACTCTTTAATACAATGGCTTTCTTTCTCACCAAGTTGATTGTAAAATGGATCACACTAATGGAACACGGGCATAGATCCATCTTAACTCTCACTCTATCAAGGGCTGATATGGATCAAATCTCTTTAGGAATTCTAGGACTCTAAAAGGGGGTTTGCACCTGAAGGGATTTGTTCCCTAGACTCAGTGCTTGATAGAGTGTTAAGATGGATCTATGTTGGTTTATTAAAGTTGGTTTCTTATATTTTGTTCTCCTTTGTATGCCCATATGTACTCTACCCTTTTTAATAAACCCTCACTCTTTACTTTACTTCTATTTCTCCATCTGTTTATTGCAATATTCTCACATTTTTCTCGATTAAGTTTTTTATAATAATAATAATAATAATAATAATCTATTTTCATGGCTATAATGACTTTCATAAATTCATGGCTATAATGAATTTGTCTCTCTCTCACACACACATGATCATAAATTTGTGGTTATAATGACTTTCATATAATTTTCAATGTGGTTCATGGCTCTAGAAATCGCTATTTCCACACATAAAAGCCAAGGGGGCCCACCCGAAGGGAATCCATCTCTATTGGCATTACCCTGATGCCTAGCCTCGGAGGACCCACACAATTGAGCCCTCGACCTCGACATTGTACCACCTTGGTCCCAAAAGGTCCAACCAAGTGAGCTACCCTTGAGGGCTTCTGATGATATATATATATGACTCAAATTTGCCTCAATATATCCTTATTACAAACTATAAGACGTTTTGTCTTAAAACATTTAAAATGTATACTGCTTGAATAAAAGTACTAGATAAAAAAATACAACTAAGAATAGGAAACCATGTTATTCTTGGGCCAGAAAATTCCCATTGTTAGCCTCTTCCATAAAATGTCCTCCATCCTAGGTCCATGGTCATGTGGGGTTCTTTGCTTCCCTTATGATGGTACTCCTATTTCTTGTAAAGTGTCCTCATCTACCCCTTCATCCTTAACTAATCCAATTGACAATGGGGGGTGGAGCAACTAGTAACTTTGATGTCCTTGCAAATCCTAATATTATATTAAGTGCATATCAAAGATCATTTTTCAGTTTCTCAACTTTTTTGCCTAGTTTCTCAAGATACATCACCAATCCTTCTTGCTTTACTATCTTTTTCTCTATATGAAAATTAAGATATTCATTGCTCAATTTCCTAACACATGATACCCTTATGATGCTAGTTTTATTTCTTGTACCCTCTCCTCATCTACCCCTTGAGCCTTAACTAATATGATTCACAATGGGGGGTGGAGAAACTAGTAACTTTGATCTCCTTGCAAATCTTCGGACTAAACTCTTATCTTAACAAGCCCTGATTACACCAAGGAAGTTTATGATTTTTATTTTTTCTTCTGAGAATAACATAGCTATAGTATTAATACAATGGAAGAATGAGGGTCATAATAAACCTATTGTCTTTTTAAGAAAATCCCTCAAGGATGCAGGGTTTAAGTGTACAGTATCCTGGAAAAATAGGCCTATGCTTTGATTAAGGAAAGGTCTTTCATTTTTTTAGAGAATGAATGTTGTAGACACAAAGAATTTCCTATGTGCACCATATTTAAGTTAAGAATAGGAGATCACTTCTTGTATGTCACTAGAGCCAATGCACATAGTACAGCCTTTAGATTGCATGTTGTAGTTCCCCAATCATTGACTAAGCCTATTGTGGGCTAGGTATCTAAGTCCCCAGGTCTTGTAACAAGCTCTAGGAGGCTGAATAAACCTCTCAAGGCCTATAATAGGCACGAGTGGTTGGGTATTCAAGCCCCCAAGGCCTATCGAGGGCCTATAATAGGCCCTGGAGGCCTAGAGCCTCCCAAGGCTATTGGTAACAACTGGCTGAGTGATATTGGTAACAATTGGTTGTCAATGACCACTATCTCTCGACTATGATTGACTAGAAACCCACTTCACCACGAAACCCCTAGCCTCAAGCATGCATCAAGACGCGATTTCCCTGCGCACTGGTAAGCCCAAGCCTTGCCTCAACCCAATTTCTCCTCCGGCCGTGATCCCTCCATCTCCATTTGGCATATATTTTTCAGCCCGCCCATATAAAAAATACCCCAAAGTATTTTTGTATTGTTACATTAAATAAAAAAACCTTTTTCCCCTTAATATATAAGCAATATAATTTTTAGGTTTTCATGAATATTTAATACTGCTAAATGATTGAACGTGATATTATATTGTCTTCTAATGAAGCCCCCGTGCTTCTAGCTATGTCTTCAGATTTCAGAAATTCCTACTTTTGTGGAAACCCTAATTTTTAGGGCCAAAATTGAAAGTGATGAGAATTGAATTATGATTGGATAGATAGATTCACCTTGCTCAGGAGAGTCAATCTATCATATTGCTTTTCCAAAATCGGTGGAGAGAAACCTAATAAAGAAGAAACCCTGGTTTCCGTCACTACACAATGTCTTCTTCTCAGGTTAGCTCTGATACCATGTTAAATTTTGAGCATTAATTCAAGATACTCTAGGATCTTTACTGAGAGAATAACATGTACAGTATATCAATGCATATCAATCATAGCAAGCATGTCAATCATCACAGGAAGAAAACATAAGAGGCAATAGACACACAGAGTTTCTGTGGGGAAAACCCTCAGGTAAAAAACCACACAACTTCCTCAGAGATAGATAGAGAAATAGTACAACCAAAGTACACAGAGATAGACTCCTCTTAGCAGCTGATCCTCCTCCTCACATGTGTGCCACTTTCTGGTTGAAGGAAGAGTGAGTTCTGAGTGATCCAAATAGAGATCGGGATATCTCCATTTATACTTGTCCTAACTGCCCAATAAACTTATGGGGCTGAATTTTCTAGCTTAGTACAATAACCAATTATTAACTTAATGAGGTCCGACCCCACACATGGTGGTCTAAGAACCCATCGGCGAGTTACGACACTTGTCAATACAAATGATGACACTTATGTATAGAGGAATAATAACATCTCTATAAGAGTACAATATACATAGATGAAATATATCGGTGAAATACATTCCGAAGATACATATACATCAACACTAGTATCTCACAAATGAGCATGGAATGGATTGACTAGTATAACACATTGTTTACAAATCTATTTTCCTATTAAACAATTTCAACACTGCCATCAATATTCAGAAAGCAATTGGGTTTAATGAGTAGTGAAATTTATGATGCATTTTTTTCATGTGTCTAGAAAACAACTAGGTTAAATCCTCATAAACAAGCTATTGACCATTGTCTTGATGGAATGCATCAAAGTTTACTAATCACTTCAATGGAAACTTTGGGTTTGCATAGTAAAATGCGTGCAATGTTAATTTTTCAAGTTGAGTTCTGGTTGCATTCAAGCTTGTTAACTATACTATTATATGCATTTGTTTTTGCAATTTTCTAAATTTCATATAAATATAGTGCAATAGATGTTGCAATGTTGACATTTTCATTTACAATAAATTATCAAATACCAATTTTTGATTGATTACAAGAGTTTATACACACCATGGTTGATGCGGACCATCCAAGCCATAGCTAGAGTTGGAATACCTAACAATTTTTTAGTAATGCTTGAATTCTAAATGTTATAAGAGTTAATGAAATGCCTACACTTAGGATTTAACTAGTAAATTGTAGGATTAATTAACTAAAGTTTCTAGTGTACATTAGGAGTTATGGATTGATGTAATCTAAATAGAGTAATGTGGTCAAGCACACACAATTATTTGTAGAGATGAAAGTAACTAGCACGATTCTTGTTCCAAGTTAAACTAGTATTGCAAACAAATTAAGGTACAAGTTATACATGTAAATAAAAATATAGAATATATTGGTGTTATGGAAGTTTGGCCATAAAGTAAGCTATGACAACTTTTTTAATATAAAGCATAACTTGTATAAAAATGAAATAAATAGCAGGATGGATTGGAATTGAGATTACCTGACTACTTGGTGAGAGTTATAATTAATATAAGGTATTATTGTAATCGTTCAGATACCTAAATATAAAACTAATTGAAATTCAACTCCCTAGTGAGAATTGAAATATAGGAGATTATATATATATACCTTTTGGGTCACTATTTGAAGAGGTTGTAACCTTTATCATCATTATTCTACTTCCAGAGTAGTTTCCTCCCTCCATGTTTGGTATATTCCACATTTATTTGTTGATTTGGGTAATTTGCATCATAGCAAATAGCATAAAGGTGGATTTATAAAGTACGGTTCTCATTTTCAAGAAAATGTTTTAGTAAGCTTATGGCTTATCCAATTTAGGGGTTGTATCTTTATATTGTCTCATGGGCATATGTGAAATCAAAATGGGGAAGAGGAATATAAAACAATTTACAATTAGTGACACTGTCATCATAAAAAATGTTGTCATTATTCATAGAAGACAAGGTTCAAAGATCTTCGACAAACTATTTTGTAAAGAAGTGAAAGTTTTCATTAACCTTTTCACAAGTATACAGTACATACATGTATTATTTTGGGACCAAAATAATCAAATTACACTTATAAATCAAATATGAAACTAATTTTATCTTCCACTAAACTTTATTTTTTCTTACAATTTCTTTAGCTTTTATGTTTTTCACATATTTAGTAGATGTCGATTTGAATATCCACCAAATGTCTACATCATGCCAATTCCTTCCCAATTGACAAAAGATTTTTCCTACAATTTAGGCCTCTAGACATGAACATTCCTCAAACAACTTTTCCATATGGCGACTCGCCTATTTATATGTGTGTAGCACGGGTTTTATATAGCAATTAACCCCTATGAATTTATTTTCCTCTATGTCCGCGGCGGCTACTTTTAGTTTAAAAAATAAAATTGGGTTGGTTTGGCTCAGGGCTTAATTACAGATTTGAATTTAGTAGGTGTCCATATTTTTCCCATTTATGTTCATGGATTTGGAATTAGTTTGCATCATAGAGAGATTATTGTATCACTTCTAAACTAGCAAGGAGTTTAAGAATTTGAAAGGAACAAGTATGTATCCATTGTTTTAGAATTTATGCTTTTGAGAACTATGAAGTTGTTACCCTTGAAATGGGATATGCATTTTCATGATTGGTATATGAAGTTGCTAGATACTCTTTCCCTCTTGCATATTTGGAACTTCCATTAGTGTTCCAATAGGTAGTTCGTTGGTATACCAGTATAATTCTGCCAATGAGACCAAATTCCCCTAGACAACCATCCATGTGAAGTAGTTCTGCTATTGTCTCCCCTCTTTGGAGACCTGACTCAGTGAATGGTTTTTTAAAATAGGAAATCATCTTTAGTTTTGTAGGCATTGGAGCCATCCACATTATCCTTGTAAGTAGTAAATTGTTAGTAAAAATGTATTAATTTCTTTCTCCTTGTTTTCATTAACCTTTTCTTTGAGAAGATCAGTTTCTTTGTCTCTACAATTGGATGATGTTCCTTGGTTTTCCGAAATAAAATATATGTACACCTTCCTTTTTGTTGAATACTTTACCTTCACCCATATTTTTTCCTTAGTTTTTTCAAGAGGAGCATCTTCTTGAATGTTTTCCATTTCACTCAATCGTTTTTTTTTCCTGCAATAAGGGATGATATCATGGAATTCGAGGATTCCTAAGGAAATTGGAAGTGTGAATTCCATGTTTCTATAATTATGGGTCAATTTTTTTAATAATATGCCACTTTAAAGTGAACTCACATAAATGGTGCAAATTTCTTGAATAGATATAATCTTACTCGTTCCGTAGACTGGCTTAGTTCCTTGTCAATGTTGTTATTATTAACACCAATGTAGTTGATTTTGTGCACTTGTAAGATATAAATTTTTTGAGATTTGTTAATTAACATATGACATTAACATGGGAATGCAAAACATAGAATATGGATCAATGTCGAAGGTTGACAACAAATAAACACCATGCATATACTGAGAGAATATCCAATGAGAAGGGTCTCGATAGATATCTGTGTCCATGTAATAATTGTCTTGGTGGAAAGCTTAAAAATAGAAGTGTGATTTATCGACATATGATAAGAGATAAGGCATAGTGGTATAAGCCCTTGGGATCACAATTATTATGAAGATAAATGATATAATTGCATAATGTGAGAGATGAAGAGACACCAAAAGGAGATGAAGTAGAAACGAACATAGATTAAGAGGCAACAATGTTAGATGAAAGGTTTGAAGTTGATAGAATGTTGAATGAGGATCTAAACGATGAATGGGCCAAGTTGATGCAGGATTCTTCAATACTTGTGTATGCTAATTGCAAGTTGAGTCATTTGACAACAATCCTTCAAATTATTAACTTGCAAGTGGTGCATGGTTGGACAAATGAGAGTGTAAATGAGTTATTAGCATCATTAAGTTAGTTTTTAGCATGTGAATCCACATTTCCAACAAAATGAATTCAATGTAAAAATAAAACCACTAAGTTAATCTTAGGGTATGAAAACATGGGGTGAAACCATTTTGAGATCAAAGTACTAAATGTTAAACATGGCAAGTGTTTTTAAAAAATTATGACTTGCCTCCATGGTTAGCCACTAAACTATTTTTTAAGCTATCATTGATTATACAAGGAAAGAAAGGTGTGACTTACGATACAATGGGTTTTTATTTAGAGCCATTACTTGATTAGCTAATGGAATTGTGGAAATGAATTGAAGCAATTCAATTATTTAGGGATGGTAATTCTGAATCAAATTCACTTTAAGAACTTCCTTATTGTTTACGATTCACAATATTCCAACATATGGCACATTGATTGGTCTCACTATTCATGGATACCATGGATGTCCTACTTGCAAATTTAAGGATTTTGTGGGGGGGGCTCAAGAAGTTTGCATAAGTATATTTATTGTGGACGTCATTCTTACCTTAAAATGGATCATCGATATCATCGACAAAAAAGGTGTTTCAATTTTAAGGAAGTGAATTGTGAAGCACCATTTCCAATAACGAGTGAAAACGTTATTGAGAGTGTAAGGCCCCAATAGGCCTTAAGAACACCATTATTTAGAAAAACAATTATTTTGTACAATAACTTAAGATCAACTCAATACTATGAGAAATTTTTAGATCTAAAACAATCACTAAGATATCATAACAAAAATCAAATGACATAAGGAGAAGACATACCTGAATATGATGAGTAATGGAAAGAATGTACTTCTAGAGCTACTTAAGCAATGAGGGAAAACAATGTGTGGGTGACGACTCTCCACCCAACCAACCCCTCCATGAGACACCAAGATCCTGTCGACCCCTAACCAATAAACCATAGCGATATTTGTTCTATTCCGTTCCATAACCACAATCATACCTACCTTCCTTCAAAGCTAAAAAGAATGAATGCCCTCCTACTCCAATCCTACTCCATTTTATAGGTTTTTCTCATTTACTTTGGAATTTTCTTTTATTTATTTATTATTTAATATTCTTAGTCATAGTTATCCTATTCATGGTGATAATAATTCCTTATTAAATATTTATTTTAATATTTGATTTATTTTTCCTATACTTTTATTTATAATTAATTTAATAGTATTTTTCGGTTGTTACATACTCCCCTACTTCAAGGGACTTGGTCTCGAAGTTACATCTTACTTACATATATTATAGTAATATTGTACAAGTGAGAGTCACTCTTGTGACCACTACGAGAAATTCTTTATATGTACTAATAATAATAATAGTAATTTATATCATTACATGTTCTTAATTCTTCTTATTAATTCATATTTTTATCAATTAATGTTATTAGGTTTCTTTATTATATATATGTATAGTTTACTTCCTCCCTTACACACCCTTGCCCTCAGAATCATACCATTTGATCAACCGTCATAAACCTCCACATGAGACTCGAGATGGTCCCGCTTACCATGGCACGGGCCTCTAGTGCAACATGATCCCACAATACTGCAGCCTTAGCCACCCTCCCCTTCGAGTTTGTCGACCTTAAAAGTCTCATCTCGGTTAGGCCAAGCATCTCACACTGCTCCCCTATACTACTAGGCATCTCGTAAGGCTAGCCCAACTTCCTTCCTATCATATGTTATGGTCATATTTAGTGTTTTAGTTTGGTAATTTTGATCATATTCTACTTGGGAGAAGGATTTAATCATGTTCAAATATTTATAATTAATTGCACAATGCAAATAAGAATGATATTCTTTGCTACTAACCTTGCTAAACCATATTTTTCTATTAATCTTATTAAATCATATATTATTACAAATTATTAATCTAGTCAAAACCAATATTTACATAGTGGTGGTCATTAAGAAAAAGGAGATTTAAAACATTTAAAACCATGGAAATGGAAAATATTATTAAAAACCATTTAGTCAAAACAAAAATTTACATGGTCAAGTTACCAAACCACCATTTGCATGGTCATGGTCATTTAAAAACGGGGAGGTTTAAAACATTTAAAGTTTAAAACATTTAAAGCCATTTCCACCTAAAAATTTATTAAGAAAATATTAAAACCCATTTTCATGGCAAAATTTATGGAAGTGGAATTATTTTATTGTCTATCCAACTTATAAATTGGGTTAAGATGCATGTATAAATTGATGCTTTGGTGATTCATTTTAGCGCTAAGTTTGTTTAAGGCATTCTGAAGCTTTGGCCAAGGGGATTTATGGTATTGTTTATCTCGCTAAGGGTTACCACTGCAATACCTTCTCGATCTGAAGGATGGAAACCTGCGTTGAGATTTATGATGACAAGCGCGAGGACAAGAGCGTGGAAAGTAATCACTGTCATGTTTTTGACAGAGGATTATGCACCAGAAAGAATCAGCATGGTAGCTGCAGCGACCCAAGGATATTTGAGCAAACGGAGGCAGTCCCATCCCAACCGTATCAGACGCAAATTAATAACGCTGTAACGGAACAAATCGATAATGCTATGAAGAAACGGCGCCGTGATGGATCCACCGACTGCCCATTCGATGGACTCACTGTACCCTATGAGACTCAAATCGATAATGCTATCAAGAGATGCCGCTGTGATGGATCCACGGACTGCCCATTCGATCGACTCCCTGATGATATTCTGCATGAAATTCTGTCTCGCCTCTCTATCACCGAGCTCTTAAGGGTTGGGCGAACTTGTGTCTCTTGGCACCGCATTATTTCGTCCTGCAGCATCTTTCATCGAATGTACGACGAAAGAAACGACGAGTCATGGATTGCTCTCACCAGCGATCACTATATCCCCCATGACTTTTGCTTATTGAACAACAACTCTAGCAAGTGGTACTTTTTCCACTCTAAGTATCAGGAGGATCAGACTAGATCTTGGCTTCTTCAGGGAGCTGCCGACGGTCTGTTGCTTTTCGTAGGTAGTGACGGCAAAATGTTGGTTGTTAATGCCTTAACAAGATGTCTACGACAGCTGCCCGATACACAGGTCACCCCGCGTCTTTGTCTGGAGTCGTGCATGAAGAAAAAAGTATGGGCGAGCGACTCAATTAGTACACCTATGACTATGCAGCCATCCCTGTCCATCAACATAGTTGTAGACGACGGTGGTAAAACATTCAGAGTGATCGTTTGGGGAGAACTGAGAACAAATCAGGTGCATGCCCTTGTTTACAGCTCCGCAACAGAAAAATGGAGCGTAAGACTGTGTTCAAATATCAGCTCCAGATTTTCAGGCGGCCGTTCCACGCCAGTGTAGATGGCAACAACATCATCTACAGTTCAATGCAACGGTCTGTGCTCGCTAATTATGACATAGAAACTGGATTGTTCAACGTTAACCGAATAATAATGGTGTTAATATCATAAAATGAAAACCCTAATTTATATATATTGGAATCTTCTGATTAAAACAATGAGTAGAAAATTAATAGCAGAAGCATACCTGAATCCATTGAAGGAGAAACCTTACAGGAAGAGAACCCTTTGAGATGGTCTTCCAATTCTAGCCACTAGATTCTGTGTCAACTTCTCTGTGAGAGGATTTTCAGAAATTGGAATGTGTAATGGTAGAATGGGGACCATAACCCTATTTATAAACCGCTAGGTAGTTTTATCACAATAACCGCTAGGGCAGTTTTAATTTTATCATAATTATATTTCCGCCCCTCATAGAAATAATAATTATCTAATGGTATCTACACAATAATCTCATGACAATTATACCCTTAAGCCAATTAGTCAATTATTAATTAGATCACTATATTTAGGCTTAATTAAATGATAGCACACACATTTTAATTATTTACATGTGTGGCCCAAATTATAGATTAATTACAAAAATTAATCTAACAATCTCCCACTGGGTCACCTGCATATGTAATCAAATAAATGTGCTTAACCTTATGAGCTCAAAATTTGCTATCATGTCCTTAGGGTATATCCGAACAATCTGGTCCATTAACTATACTGACATAGGATCAAGGTGGCCTTTGTTACATCAATCGTTACTAGACCAATCAATGGTCACATATATCTGCACAGCTAAATGACATAGATCAATCATGAGTGCATAGCATGGAAATTACATGCAATGTGATCTATTCATGGCTATTTCCAACTGGTCCTACTTAACTTTATTAAGATCAAATCTTTAGCATAATTTAACAGAGTGCAATAAAATGAATACTTTATTTCTGCAGAACACAATCCAAATGTATAGATAAAGTCTAAACATAACATAGAGCAATATACAATGAATAATATAAACTCCCACTAAATTTGGATATCCTCAAATGAGACAACACCCATATGAGCAGTGTGCTCATGAAAGACCTTGGGTGGTAATCCCTTTGTAAGCGGATCCGCTATCATGGAGTTTGTTCCAATATGCTCTATGGATATCTGTCCACTCTGTACTTTTTCTTTTACAACTAGGAACTTGATATCAATGTATTTTGATTTTGTAGAACTCCTGTTGTTATTGGAATATAAAACTGCTGATTTATTGTCACAAAATATCTTCAGTGGTCTTTCAATACCATCCAGAACACGCAGCCCACTGACAAAATTCCGTAGCCATATTCCTTGATTGGATGCCTCATAACATGCTACAAACTCTGCTTCCATGGTGGATGAAGTTATGAGTGTCTGTTTGGCAGACCTCCATGAAATTGCTCCACCAGCCAACAGATAAATATAGCCTGATGTGGATCTTCTGCTGTCTTGGCATCCAGCAAAGTCGGAGTCGGAATACCCAATGATCTCTAACTGATCCGATCTCCTATATGTAAGCATGTACTCTTTTGTTCTCTGTAAATATCTCATAACCCTCTTGGCTGCTCTCCAATGATCCATTCCAGGGTTACTTAGATATCTGCCTAACATGCCAACAATGTATGCAATATCCGGACGTGTACATACCTGAGCATACATTAGACTCCCCACAGCGGAAGCGTAAGGAATCTTCTGCATTTCTTGACTTTCTAAACTATTTTTAGGGCATTGATTAAGACTGAATTTGTCTCCTTTAGCGACAGGGGTATCACCTGGTTTGCTATTTTGCATGCCATACCTTTGGAGGACTTTATCAATATAGGTCCTTTGTGACAATCCTAAAATACCCCTAGAACGATCTCGGTGTATCTGGATTCCTAAGACAAAGGAGGCATCACCAAGATCTTTCATCTCAAAATGTTTTGATAAAAATCTCTTGGTGTCGTGCAATATGCTAATATCATTTGTGGCTAGCAATATGTCATCGACATATAAAACCAGGAAAATATACTTACTCCCACTGAATTTGTGATACACACATTCATCCATAAGATTTGCCTCAAAACCACATGAGACAATAATTTGATGAAACTTGAAGTACCACTGACGAGAAGCTTGCTTGAGCCCATAAATGGATTTAGTTAATTTACAAACCATATTCTTTGAGTCTTCGGACACAAAACTTTGCTGGTTGTACCATATAAATTGTTTCATCAATGTCACCATTGAGAAACGTTGTTTTAACATCCATTTGATGTAACTCAAGATCATAATGTGCAACTAGTGCCATGATTATCCTGAAAGAGTCCTTCGTAGAAACTGGAGAGAAAGTCTCTTTGAAGTCGATTCCTTCTTTTTGAGTAAAACCTTTAGCTACAAGACGTGCTTTATATCTTTCTACATTACCATTTGAATCCCGCTTGGTTTTAAATATCCATTTACAACCAATGGGCTTCGTACCAACTGGTAATGGGACAAGTTCCCAAACTTTATTGTCTTGCATAGATTTGTACTCTTCATTCATGGCTTCAATCCATTTCTGAGAGTTGGAACTTTTCATGGCTTGCTGGAAGTTGATTGGATCATCTTCCATCATTCCACTTTCTACCTCACATTCCTGGAGATATACGATATAATCGTCCGAAATTGCATTTTTCCTCGCTCTAGTGGATCTCCTTAATGGCATATTTTCTTGAGGTTGTTGAGTTTGTTCTTCAGGTTGAGGTTGTTGAGTTTGTTCTTCAGGAGCAATGTCCTCATTTGCAATTAAGGGTTGAACAATATTGTCTGTTGATTGAGGATCCAAGTTTACTTCTTGATCAATGATAGGTAGTGAAACCTGTACATTATCAAAAGCAATAGTAGATCCCTCTTCCTCCTCAAGGACAATATTCCTAGCCTGATTTCTCCCCCCAAACTCAACATCCTCAAAAAATGTTGCAGTTCCCGTCTCAAAAATTGACCTAATAGTAGGATCATAAAATTTAAAACCCCTTGATCGCTCTGCATAGCCAATAAAGTAGCTGCTAACTGTTTTAGAGACCAGTTTCTTTTCATGAGGATTATAAGGTCTCGCTTCAGCTGGACATCCCCAAATATGAAAATGCTTTAAACTAGGCTTTCGACCCGTCCAAAGCTCATAAGGCGTTTTAGCAGCCGCTTTAGTTGGCACCAGATTTAGGATATAAGCTACCGTTTTGAGTGCTTCACCCCAGAGTTTTTCAGGTAAAGTAGAATGACTAATCATGCTCCTTACCATGTCCTTAAGAGTTCGGTTTCGTCTTTCTACTACACCATTCATGCTAGGTGATCCTGGCATGGTGTATTGAGGGACGATCCCACATTCCTCTAGGTATTTAGCAAATGGTCCTGGACATTGTTCACCTGATCCGTCATATCTACCATAGTATTCACCACCACGGTCAGATCTGATGCTCTTTATTCTTTTGTTGAGTTGTAACTCAACTTCTGCTTTAAATGTTTTGAACACGTCCAATGATTGTGATTTCTCATGTATAAGAAATAGGTAGCCATATCTTGAATAGTCATCTATGAATGTTATAAAGTACTGTTGACCATTCCAAGATGCCGTAGGGTATGGTCCACAGATATCTGTATGAATTAATTCTAAGACGTCTGTAGCTCTATTGGCACCTAATTTCTTTGTTTTGGTCTGTTTTCCTTTAATACACTCAACACAAATATCAAAATCTGAAAAGTCAAGTGATTCCAAAATCCCATCGGACACAAGTCGCTCAACTCTAGATTTAGAGATATGACCTAGGCGTTTGTGCCACAATGAAGCCGAATTATCTTTATTCAATTTACGCTTTGTACCTCGTGATTCCAAATGCAAGGTTTCATTATAGGATGGAACAGTTTCCAACAAATATAGATTATCATAAACATTAAGTAAACCGGTTCCAACAGCATTTGAATTAATAGATAATGTAAATTTATTGTTTCCAAATGAACAACAATAACCTGATTTGTCCAAAACAGAAACTGAAATTAAATTCCGTCTGAAAGACGGTACAACAAAAGTATCTATTAGATCCAAAAAATAACCATATTTCAATAATAATCTAAAGTGCCCTATTGCCTCTACTTCTACCGACTGACCATCTCCGACATAGATGCATCTTTCAGCATCACTTGGTTTTTGGTAACTCAGGCAACCCTGCATAGAAACACAAATGTGAGTAGTAGCACCATAATCTAACCACCATGTGTTTCTAGATACTGAAGCTAAATTAACTTCAGAACAGACCAAAGTAAGAAATATACCTTTCTTAACGCGCCAAGCAGCATACTTGGTACATTCCTTCTTAGTATGTCCAGGCTTATTACAGAAGAAACATGTTACCTCAACTTTCTGTTTCTTTTGTTCTGGACCCTTAGAAGCAGCAACCTTATTATCCTTATTCTTTCGTTCGCCCTTATCCTTGGAAGTGCGAGCCAGATGAGCACTTTCGGTCTTGTCTTGCTTCAATCTCTATTCCTCTTGCACACAAAATGAAATGAGCTCATTAAGAGTCCATTTATCCTTTTGACAGTTATAACTGACCTTGAATTGATTAAATTGTGCAGGAAGAGAGATGAGAACCAAATGCACGAGGAAATCATCAGATAACTCGAGTTTCAAAGCCTTAAGTTTTGAAGCAAGATGAGACATCTCCATGATGTACTCCACATTACCCTTGCTTTTGTACTTCATTGAAATCAAGCTTGCTAAAAGCGTGCTCGTTTCAGCCTTATCGTTTTTGGCAAAACGTTTGTGAATTTCTGCAAGGAAGTCACTGGCATTAGTAACCTCATTGGTTACCGCACCCCTGAAAGCTTCTGGAATGCCGCGCTTCATGATCATAAGACTTAGCCTATTTGAACGTTCCCACTTACCCCAATAAACCTCATCCTCTTGAGTACTATCCTCATTGAGTTCATCGGGTTTGGGCATTCTCAAGGCTAAATCTATATCCATGCAGCCTAAGAGAATCATCATATTCTCTTTCCAGTCCTTAAAATTAGTTCCATTTAACATAGGGACATTATTGATGTTGGCAGATATAGAAGTAGTTGATATAAAAGCTGAATAGAGAACAAAATAAAATGAATCAAATAAACCATCATGTTCACATAAAATAAGCAATTAAACACATAATCTTTAAATTTAAAAACAAATTATGACATTTCAAGATACCTAGCACAACATTAATATCAAGTCTTTGGACAGTAATATCAACTGTAAGTGGTACTCTTGTTGTAGTGATCAAACATTGATAATAAGTTATGTCAAATAATGAATCTATCTTTGGATTGATTTATTATTCACATTAAGTTACCTTTATAATCATCACATATTTATCACCACAGGTATGTATGCAATTTGACCAAATATTAACTTTCCTTTGGGCCAGTCAATACCCGCATGAATCACATTGTAACGTCTCCCAAATTTTGATGTTAGGATAGTGAATTTTAAAAAATTTCTTTCACAGCACATAATAAAGATGAATAAAACAACCCTATGTAACCCTTTATTCTTTATGTAACATCTCCAATGAATAGATTAGTATTTAATGAATGTATGACATCTCCTAAGTGAAAATGTCTATATATAAAAATGAAAAAAACTCATTGCAATATTAGAAACTTTCCTCCTTATAAAAAGATTTCCACGTAATTGATTTCTATACCTCATATTATTTTACCCTTTCATTGAGAATGACTAAACAATGGAAATGCATTACTTCATCGATATACATCCACTATAAACTTTACCTTACCGGGTTTAACTCAACATTGTATGGGTATCACTTGATGACAATGATTATTATTAACTTCCTTGTAATCCCTTGCACTAATCCAATCGACAATTTATTATCCGTAAATGAGGAAATTCACGTGCTTAACTTTTAAACCTTGTGTAGTGTGAACAACATGTAGTCCTCTTACTGAAACGATTACATGAAGGGAAAACATTACCTCTATCTTCGAGGTCTAATCATAATACTTACCCCTAGTCTTGAACAACCCATATATTAACTCATGCCTTTCATAATAAAACTCATAATCATTAATAATAACATTAACATACATGAAGGTAATACTTTGTCTAAATTCTCATTTAGGATTCTTTAATCAAATATCCCATATTTCCAAGGTAACATGAATTCATAATAACAACAAAACACATCAAGGTCAATACAGTTATCCAAAAGAAATCATCCAAAAGAGATACACCACAGAGAGACCATATTTCACGTGGTTCACCCAAAAACTTTGGGCTACGTCCACCAAACCTATCGTGCCTCATTTTATTAATCTCAATAGGAATTGCATCATACAATATTCCTTTCTTTCTCCGCAAGTCTCTCCTATACAGAGTATTTTTCAGACCATTCAGGGTCTTTAGTTAACTCGATAGAGTATCCTACCAATACAACATAGAGAGGGCAAATCTCTATACTATCATTTAAAAGTATGTAGCCTATTACATTGATACTATGACTAAATTCTATACTTCTATACCGAATTCCATAGTGGTAATGAAACAACACATAGCATTCCCTCTTTTCAAACATGAAATAATACCAAACTGTCTTACCAACAGACGATACAAGTGAAGGGATCACTTATCAAAAACAAGGGTTCAATATCCAACAAGAATCAAATTCACCATTTATTGTAGAAGGGAAACTAATCTGCTAGATTCAGAAAACGCAGTATACCATATTCACGCTTTTCTAAAATATCTAACATACTGATAAGTTGAATCTACACGAGACTAAGATTACTTACCTCGACTTCTCGACAGAACTAAAGGCGTTTAGGTATATATACAACATACTGATATGTTGAACCTGGAGGATTGACTGATAAAGCCTGTAGCGATTTTCTCCTAAGGATTTAGAAGAATATGTAAATATAAATTACAAAAAAATAAAGATTTTCCGTGACAGAAAATAACTACAGTGATAAAAATAATAGCACTCACGCTATCGCCAGATCTCAAATCCGAAATAACTACAGTGATAAAAATGCCAATCAATCTCCGAAATAAATACACAGTTGATCCTTTTTATCAAAAAGAATTGAATGATCAGATCTGGGAGAAACGCCAGGCATTTCGAGTAGCATCTCAGTGATCGATGATAATCCAACTTCATTTTATAATTTTAAATCTAAAGGATGCCATTGGATTATACAGAGATTTCTATGACTCATAATGAATCAGAAATCAACTTTGATTTGTGAATTGGATCTGGAAAAACGCCCTCAGTTTTGAACCCAATCACTGAGATCCAAAGTCAACAGCTAAGACATGTAATCGATTACCTTTAAGCACAAAAATAAATCGAAGTTCCAAATCGGGAAGGTCGAGATTGAGGTTAACGCAACCTTTTAAGGAAGCAGAGGTAATTCAATTTCAGGATCTGGAGATGCCGATAAGAATTCAGAATAGGGCAAGAATCACATTGCCTACACAAAACAGAGCTCGAGTCTTCAATCGAAGTCTATCTAACAGAGTAGATTATACAGAGGATTTAGGTAACGCCAAATCTCGACAGGGTCTTAACGCCCAAGGGAGTTGAACACGGTTTAAACAATTCGCAGTGATCTCTGAGATCTAAATCTTAAAACAATTTACATCTTGGAGAATTTGTGCTGATAGGTGAGCAAGACTTGAACATTTAAGCAGTGATCCAGGGGCAACACAGTCTTAAACATGGATCTGGATTCGAGACGCCCTTCAGTATTACAATGAATGTACTGAGATCCAAGATTGGAAAGTAGTAGGGATTGATTCGTCCTTCACGAGAATAAATAACTCTGTCATCTACAGGGTATAGACGGCTCAGCGAATTCGACATTTGATAAGTCTAAACATAGATCGATTGCATCTACTGGATGCAAGGTTTTAACTCTGTCATCGACAGGGTATAGACGGCTCAGCAAATTCGACACTTGATAAGTCATAGATCAATTGCATCTGCTGGATGCAAGGTTTTAACTCTGTCATCTACAGAGTATAGACGGCTCAGCAAATTCGACATTTAATAAATGAACAGGGTTATAAATATAACAAAATATTTGCCAATGTCTCAACAAATTCAGCTCATAAAGAAAGGCGTATAAGAGACATATCTTTTCAGAAATCCAGCTTTCCTAGTCCTTCCTCCCGAGTAGTCCATGCCAAACTGGTGCGACCTCTCAACGAGACTGTTGTCCCTTCCAAATAGTGCCGATGGCAACCCTTCCATTCTGAAACTCTTCCTTCTTTTTCCCGTCCTGAAGGAGCTCTGATCCCTTTCCCCCTCCAACATTCAAAAGGCCAAAACTTTATAATCATTGCAGTGTTTCCAGATACACGCCTCATCATAACAACGACAGTATTTTTTTTTGACAACTGGCGCTTAAATTTTCGGCAGATGGCAATAACCGAGGAGGTTTGGAGTTAAATTTCCCCTCCAATAAGAGTACAACGAGCAAGATCAATTAGCCCTCCACTCTGGCCAGAAATGGATCGAATTTCAATGAATCCCTATATCAATGGGGATGTGTTCCCCTTGCTATCGTGGAGTTTAACCGAACAAGGATCAAACTTAATGAAAGATCGCGGGAAATAAGAAAAATTGTTTACCCTTACCTTCATAGTTTATGATTCGCTTCACAACCAGCGAGCATTGGATTCTAACCATTACTCTTCAAAAAGATTTCTAACTCGACGGTAGACCTGAAATTTCTTGACAAATGGCGTTTAAATCTCTGACAGGCGGCATCTCCTATCCAGCTTGGAGTTCAATAAAAGGACGTGGGAAGGTGGAGTGGTTAAGCTCTGACAACCAGTTTTAGTAGCATTTAACCTCCAATATATTCTCAAATCGAAATTAAACAATGTGTACGCCGAGATGGTTGTCGCGAAATACTAAACTCTTGTTTTAACAAAAGGTATCAAGAATATAGATATAATTCATAACCTGTAGTTATGAACTTAATCAACTATATTTATAACTTTATATAATAGTTTTTTAATGGTTCTCGCCACTAGTTATAAATCTTTTTGCAACAATATCTATATATATAATGATCAAAATAGGTCATAAGGAGGGATATCACATCCTCATCCCCTTTAAAATAACACCGTCCTCGGTGTTTACTCTTCTCTTGGAGTAATCATTTGTATCACAAAATTGGAATTCAAAAGAAACAATGTTTAGTAACAACTTGTCCTCAACTTCATAATCAAACTCAGAAACATAGATCATGAGTTCTTTATTGCACATATCACTTGCAATATATGGAATAAATCTAATGCTCCCTGATTGTATATTGTTGACGAAATCAACAGACAACATTCACTTGATCCAGAAAATTCTTGCCTAACACCTTAGTGCTCACGCAGCAATTCTTTCTCTCATGTTTTGCCTAACACTTTAGTGCTCACGCAGCAAACATTCCTTTCATGTTTTGCCTAACACCTTAGTGCTCACGCAGAAAACATTTCATTCATGTTTTTCCTAACACCTTAGTGCTCACGCAGCAAACATTTCTTTCATGCATACTAAGCAGCGTCCTGCCTCCCACGTATACATTTTCTTATAGCTTGCCCAGGTCTTACAGTCAGCCGATTCTCCGAGAATCCTAGTGGCTGTTCAATCCCTGATTTTAGGGAGTATTTCAAATGCCATTACGACACTTTTTACACAATTCCCCTCAAGCCTTCTCGCTTGAGTCCCGGAATTTATTTCGATAACCAATCATTTATTAATTCTTACAATTTTTGTAAATTACAATATGTCTTGTAATAACGGTAAGTAGTTTCACTTAATTGCTTATCATTCATGATATGTAGCACACATCCATCACCAAATCAGGTTTTGTGCCATACTGTAATCCATGCTATAATAAAAGGTAATCACTTACTCTTGAGCGATTTTGTTCTGCTCAGCTTCACCAATGGACTTATAAGCCACGTTCCTTTTTGTTTATCACATTGGTCGTAATTATGATAACATCCTGAAAATGTTAGTAACTATACATCATCCAATGTTAATCCATGGTTATAAGTGTTTTCGAAATATGACCAGTAACTAAGATGCATTAAGTGAATCCTCACTTACTCTTGAGCGATTACTCAGCTATTTATCCGCATGAATACTCACTTCCATTTTGATTTGTTATATTCATAGCGAAACCCTGCATTGTTAGTTCATAACCACTATACAACATTTATTTATAGGAATTTTAATAGCACTGACACGTCTTTCACTTGTCTATTCCTTATCGACTCCTACTAAGAATAAAATAAAATCATTCGAGTTTTACTCAAAGGCTCATGAGTGATAAGCTAGATATGTATGGACTCAAGTTGTGATTTCTACTTATAGTGTCATCAATGAAATAATATAATTTAACCACCCAACATTTATAACTTGCATCGAGGTCTTGTTGACAAGGCGACATATACTTGCATAATATATTACGCTCTTCCACAAGTTCAACCGAGTTTTTGACCGTCTGTCATAATAACATAACCAAATATTGTAAGGAGGTTTTTCTTCTATGTATAAAAATAAGAAAGTCATCCTTCATACTACAATTCTCCACATGTGGTTATCTAAAATAAACATTATTTCCATACTAAGCATAACCAACTCAATTAATAGGACTACATTCTTCTTTATTATGGGCATTACGATCACTTCACCTCAATCCTTTTCCTTCACTGTATTAAGTACCCATTTTTCTTGCATATGCCAACATCATGTGAGTAACAATAAATCGTCTACATATATACTTGCATATATTTTTCTAAGGATAATCACATACCTTTATGGGGGAGACTGCATATCGCTTTATTGTATGGCCCTCATATGCCAAGGTGTACTTTTAACTTGCATTAATACACATTAGTAATCCCCTCCATATCATAAAGTCTATATATCAAAACGAAACATATTATCAAGGTATCCATGCATATAACATAAAGCTTTGATCACATAAAGGTATACCCTGCTGTCAACCACTCTCAGTATCCTAACATTCCTATTCTTTCAATCTTTTACCTTGAGGATGACCCTTGGTTAATCATGCATAAAAGTTTTACAACTCTTCTAACCCTCTATGGTTTGGATAGTATATATATATATGTATATAATTTAAGTAACATTGCTTACATTAACCTTGAAGATCTATTATATATTTATTAGTTCAACTAATCATTCTTCTCTACCATGTCACATGTCCCATATAACAAATAAGTAAGAACACAAAACTAATATTCTATGTCGAAACCATTGCACGTAACATTCAATATAATGTACAACATCTTCTACACCTTTCTCAATAATATTTAGCCAATAAGGAGAATTTCAGGAGTTACCCCATAGTACCATTTATGCATTTTTCTAATATAATAAGGATTATCTCAATCCTACAATCTTATGTACATAATTAATACAATCGTTTCAGCATAAGTGCGAGAAATCAATAACCAAGTAATTCATGGCAATTTATAGTCCTTCATATAATGACCTAATTGCACCTTACTCACTTCATAATTCACATACTATATCAACTTTTCTAATCATCATAATACACAATTAGAGCAATCAAGTACTTATGATGAATGTCTATGACTGGACTCATATAAGTACTAAAACCTTACTCGTGGCCTCAATCGACCGGGTAGGAGTGTACATCTTTCATAGGGTGAATGCTCCTAATTTTGCTTATACAGCCCTCATAAACTTATGAACATTCAAGGCTCCTTTGTTACTATCGTCATGATCAATATACATGGAAATATTAACAAGATCACTAAGATAAAAATAGGAACATAGTCCAATTAATATAATCATTCTCAAAGAATACTTTATGGTCATTCAATGGAATTGCATTAGGAGATATTCATCCCCTAGTATTTATCAATACAGGATCATTTAGATACGAAATTAAACATACAAACTGCTCACTCATCGACAATGCTTTTCTTTTAGAATGCTTCAACAAGTGGAGTATACTTACTTGCGATTTTAAAGACATCTTGTCGATTACCTCCTGCTAATTCTTTAGAACATAAATCCTTTGTTTGCGTCTTATCGATGGAGTTCCCTTGACCAGCTTATATTATTTCTTCAGCTGGGCCCAACTAAGCCCGAGTGTTTGCAACCTGTGCTTTGGCGGGAGAACCTTGAAGTCGAGCTCGGAGATTCATCTTCCCCTCCTCCGATACAATCCATGCATCCAAAAATGAAACGAAAACCATTGATTAGCAAACTTAAAACCTTCATACTCACTTATTGCATATTGAGCTCATTAGGCCCTGGTGTTGTAACCTAATGCTCTGATACCATATGTAACGTCTCCCAAATTTTGATGTTAGGATAGTGAATTTTAAAAAATTTCTTTCACAGCACATAATAAAGATGAATAAAACAACCCTATGTAACCCTTTATTCTTTATGTAACATCTCCAATGAATAGATTAGTATTTAATGAATGTATGACATCTCCTAAGTGAAAATGTCTATATATAAAAATGAAAAAAACTCATTGCAATATTAGAAACTTTCCTCCTTATAAAAAGATTTCCACGTAATTGATTTCTATACCTCATATTATTTTACCCTTTCATTGAGAATGACTAAACAATGGAAATGCATTACTTCATCGATATACATCCACTATAAACTTTACCTTACCGGGTTTAACTCAACATTGTATGGGTATCACTTGATGACAATGATTATTATTAACTTCCTTGTAATCCCTTGCACTAATCCAATCGACAATTTATTATCCGTAAATGAGGAAATTCACGTGCTTAACTTTTAAACCTTGTGTAGTGTGAACAACATGTAGTCCTCTTACTGAAACGATTACATGAAGGGAAAACATTACCTCTATCTTCGAGGTCTAATCATAATACTTACCCCTAGTCTTGAACAACCCATATATTAACTCATGCCTTTCATAATAAAACTCATAATCATTAATAATAACATTAACATACATGAAGGTAATACTTTGTCTAAATTCTCATTTAGGATTCTTTAATCAAATATCCCATATTTCCAAGGTAACATGAATTCATAATAACAACAAAACACATCAAGGTCAATACAGTTATCCAAAAGAAATCATCCACAAGAGATACACCACAGAGAGACCATATTTCACGTGGTTCACCCAAAAACTTTGGGCTACGTCCACCAAACCTATCGTGCCTCATTTTATTAATCTCAATAGGAATTGCATCATACAATATTCCTTTCTTTCTCCGCAAGTCTCTCCTATACAGAGTATTTTTCAGACCATTCAGGGTCTTTAGTTAACTCGATAGAGTATCCTACCAATACAACATAGAGAGGGCAAATCTCTATACTATCATTTAAAAGTATGTAGCCTATTACATTGATACTATGACTAAATTCTATACTTCTATACCGAATTCCATAGTGGTAATGAAACAACACATAGCATTCCCTCTTTTCAAACATGAAATAATACCAAACTGTCTTACCAACAGACGATACAAGTGAAGGGATCACTTATCAAAAACAAGGGTTCAATATCCAACAAGAATCAAATTCACCATTTATTGTAGAAGGGAAACTAATCTGTTAGATTCAGAAAACGCAGTATACCATATTCACGCTTTTCTAAAATATCTAACATACTGATAAGTTGAATCTACACGAGACTAAGATTACTTACCTCGACTTCTCGACAGAACTAAAGGCGTTTAGGTATATATACAACATACTGATATGTTGAACCTGGAGGATTGACTAATAAAGCCTGTAGCGATTTTCTCCTAAGGATTTAGAAGAATATGTAAATATAAATTACAAAAAAATAAAGATTTTCCGTGACAGAAAATAACTACAGTGATAAAAATAATAGCACTCACGCTATCGCCAGATCTCAAATCCGAAATAACTACAGTGATAAAAATGCCAATCAATCTCCGAAATAAATACACAGTTGATCCTTTTTATCAAAAAGAATTGAATGATCAGATCTGGGAGAAACGCCAGGCATTTCGAGTAGCATCTCAGTGATCGATGATAATCCAACTTCATTTTATAATTTTAAATCTAAAGGATGCCATTGGATTATACAAAGATTTCTATGACTCATAATGAATCGAAAATCAACTTTGATTTGTGAATTGGATCTGGAAAAACGCCCTCAGTTTTGAACCCAATCACTGAGATCCAAAGTCAAGAGCCAAGACATGTAATCGATTACCTTTAAGCACAAAAATAAATCGAAGTTCCAAATCGGGAAGGTCGAGATTGAGGTTAACGCAACCTTTTAAGGAAGCAGAGGTAATTCAATTTCAGGATCTGGAGATGCCGATAAGAATTCAGAATAGGGCAAGAATCACATTGCCTACACAAAACAGAGCTGGAGTCTTCAATCGAAGTCTATCTAACAGAGTAGATTATACAGAGGATTTAGGTAACGCCAAATCTCGACAGGGTCTTAACGCCCAAGGGAGTTGAACACGGTTTAAACAATTCGCAGTGATCTCTGAGATCTAAATCTTAAAACAATTTACATCTTGGAGAATTTGTGCTGATAGGTGAGCAAGACTTGAACATTTAAGCAGTGATCCAGGGGCAACACAGTCTTAAACATGGATCTGGATTCGAGACGCCCTTCAGTATTACAATGAATGTACTGAGATCCAAGATTGGAAAGTAGTAGGGATTGATTCGTCCTTCACGAGAATAAATAACTCTGTCATCTACAGGGTATAGACGGCTCAACGAATTCGACATTTGATAAGTCTAAACATAGATCGATTGCATCTACTGGATGCAAGGTTTTAACTCTGTCATCGACAGGGTATAGACGGCTCAGCAAATTCGACACTTGATAAGCCATAGATCGATTGCATCTGCTGGATGCAAGGTTTTAACTCTGTCATCTACAGAGTATAGACGGCTCAGCAAATTCGACATTTAATAAATGAACAGGGTTATAAATATAACGAAATATTTGCCAACGTCTCAACAAATTCAGCTCATAAAGAAAGGCGTATAAGAGACATATCTTTTCAGAAATCCAGCTTTCCTAGTCCTTCCTCCCGAGTAGTCCATGCCAAACTGGTGCGACCTCTCAACGAGACTGTTGTCCCTTCCAAATAGTGCCGATGGCAACCCTTCCATTCTGAAACTCTTCCTTCTTTTTCCCGTCCTGAAGGAGCTCTGATCCCTTTCCCCCTCCAACATTCAAAAGGCCAAAACTTTATAATCATTGCAGTGTTTCCAGATACACGCCTCATCATAACAACGACAGTATTTTTTTTTGACAACTGGCGCTTAAATTTTCGGCAGATGGCAATAACCGAGGAGGTTTGGAGTTAAATTTCCCCTCCAATAAGAGTACAACGAGCAAGATCAATTAGCCCTCCACTCTGGCCAGAAATGGATCGAATTTCAATGAATCCCTATATCAATGGGGATGTGTTCCCCTTGCTATCGTGGAGTTTAACCGAACAAGGATCAAACTTAATGAAAGATCGCGGGAAATAAGAAAAATTGTTTACCCTTACCTTCATAGTTTATGATTCGCTTCACAACCAGCGAGCATTGGATTCTAACCATTACTCTTCAAAAAGATTTCTAACTCGACGGTAGACCTGAAATTTCTTGACAAATGGCATTTAAATCTCTGACAGGCGGCATCTCCTATCCAGCTTGGAGTTCAATAAAAGGACGTGGGAAGGTGGAGTGGTTAAGCTCTGACAACCAGTTTTAGTAGCATTTAACCTCCAATATATTCTCAAATCGAAATTAAACAATGTGTACGCCGAGATGGTTGTCGCGAAATACTAAACTCTTGTTTTAACAAAAGGTATCAAGAATATAGATATAATTCATAACCTGTAGTTATGAACTTAATCAACTATATTTATAACTTTATATAATAGTTTTTTAATGGTTCTCGCCACTAGTTATAAATCTTTTTGCAACAATATCTATATATATAATGATCAAAATAGGTCATAAGGAGGGATATCACACACATACACACAAATATCTAACACCCCGAACAGACTAATCTACACGAAAGATGTCACTTTGGTGATTTTCCGCTTTAATTAGCCTATTTAAAATGCTAGATCAATAACTTAAATATTAATATCATAAAATGCTTTTAAATAATAATAATAATAGTAATAAAAAAATCAAATTCAAATTCAAATTCACAGTTTTGATCAATAATTATATACTAAATACAATAACTATGCCAAACCAAGAAAAAATTTATTTAATACAAAAATTAAATTAAAACTTAATATATTATTATAAGAACATGATAAATATTGCAGCAGCAAGGGATAAAGGCGTTTTATACTCATATACATATATATATATATATGAAACTTTAACAGAATCATCACCTACTATTCCCAGAAAAAATTTCTAAGATAAATCAATTGGAAAGGTAATACTTTTGACTTCAAATACAATTTTTTCTGCACCTCTCTTCTTAACCAATGAATGTATCTATGTATACTCTTATAGAAAAAATAGCTAAAAGCACAGAAAGTAGGAAAATTTCCAAATGTATTTATGTATATTTTATATTAATACAATCGATTTCTATTGACTTTATCAAAATGATCCACTGAATCCATTGAAATATATATATATATTAAATTAATAACTCAAATAATTAATCAAGAAGTAGGCTCTGATACCACTTGTTAATATCATAAAATGAAAACCCTAATTTATATATACTGGAATCTTCTGATTAAAACAATGAGTAGAAAATTAATAGCGGAAGCATACCTGAATCCATTGAAGGAGAAACCTTACAGGAAGAGAACCCTTTGAGATGGTCTTCCAATTCTAGCCACTAGATTCTGTGTCAAATTCTCTGTGAGAGGATTTTCAGAAATTGGAATGTGTAATGGTAGAATGGGGACCATAACCCTATTTATAAACCGCTAGGCAGTTTTATCACAATAACCGCTAGGGCAGTTTTAATTTTATCATAATTATATTTCTGCCCCTCATAGAAATAATAATTATCTAATGGTATCTACACAATAATCTCATGACAATTATACCCTTAAGCCAATTAATCAATTATTAATTAGATCACTATATTTAGGCTTAATTAAATGATAGCACACACATTTTAATTATTTACATGTGTGGCCCAAATTATAGATTAATTACAAAAATTAATCTAACAAATGGAACTGCGCCCGTTGGTATTAGGCATGATAGTGGACCGCATCCAATACATTAAGATGTTGGTTTACAAGGGTCGAACATTTCTGTTAAGTGTCTTCGTCGGCCGTGATATTAATCCCTTTATAGAGCAGTCCCGCGGTTTAACGGGCTTATGGCTGGCGAATCCCACCAAGGGCCAATGGGAGCTTTTGACTAGACACGAGTTACAAATTCCATCAGATGAGGTAGCAGCTGCCTATGACGGAAAGGACAGCGTCACAATTATTTCAAAGATGCAGGGATCTAAGATGTTATCCCTGAATTTGGATACCAAAGAGTGGAGGGTTTTGGCTGCAGATACCCAAGCCTCGAAGTTGCCTGATGAAAATGCTGAAAATGTAGCACAACAACAGATAGCCTTTTTAGTAGCAGGTTTGAGGGCTTTTCATTTTAAATTAAAATTTTGCACAGCCTAATGATGTAATTGAGCCAGGCTCAGATTGCATGGTTTTTCTCTGAATGCTAAGTTTTAAGGTTAAGCTGGGCTAAGCCCTAAGCTTGATGATATTATGAAATCTTTCTCAGAAATAAGTCTCTCATTGTTGGGTTTGTTGTTTTGTGTCTTAGCTTTGCTTTTTCATTTATTGTAATCTAATCTTCATTGTACGTAACTTGTTCTCCAAAATTGCGAATTTATTGGTTATTTGTTTTTAAATGTTGTCTTCAAAGATGCAAATTTGTTATCAAGCATGGCATATAGTTCAGTTTGAAGTTTAGGATTTCCTTCTTCACTAAGTTTTTTTATAGACTTGATATAATCATAAAAAATCTGTATGATAGCTGTGCTAGCTCTCCTTTTGGCAGTCTTTGGTAAATGGGTGACCTATCTATACTTCTAGGATAAAAACTAATTTTAAATAAAAAAAATAAAATGATAAAAGATGTAGTAATGAAAAAGCCCATCTTAAAAAGATGGTGTGAAAATGCTCCATTAAAATGCCTAAGTAAAAATGCCCTAGTTTCTCAAGATACATCACTAATCCTTCTTGCTTTACTATCTTTTTCTCCATATGAAAATTAAGATATTCATTGTTCAATTTCCTAACACATGCTACCCTTAAGATGCTACTTTTATTTCTTGTACCGTGTCCTCATCTACCCCTTGATCCTTAACTAATATGATTAACAATGGGGGGTGGAGAAATTAGTAACTTTGGTCCCCTTGCAAATCCTAATATTATATTAAGTGCCTATCAAAGATCATTTGCCATTTTCTCAACTTTTCTGCCTAGTTTCTCAAGACACATCACCAATCCTTCTTGCTTTACTATCTTTTTCTCCATATGAAAATTAAGATATTCATTGTTCAATTTCCTAATACATGCCCTCCAACTAGTTGGATAGATTCCTTGAAATTTTCCTTATATCACTTAGTATATCAGTAGAGTTGCCTCCAAAACCATAATTGTTGGCCATTATAACATGAGAATTCAATATCTCTAGTTTCCTCGACCTCTCTTTCGATCCAGCTAAGATGTGACTCAACAAAAACTTATAGAAGGAGGATTGTCTATTTGTTTCTCATAAATACTCAACGTAAAGTTCTCATTAAAAAAAGAGGATTAGAGCGGATTACTCAAAATAGAGAGGATTAGATTAAAAATATATTAATAGGATAAGGTTACTTAAGTGATTGATCAACAATGATAAAAAAAATATTTGAAAAAAAAGTCTAAAAACACTATTATTTTGGTTTCCCATTTTGGTTGGAATTCAATGATATTTGTTTTTAACAAATCTGAAACCCGACGGCACCCATATTCTGTGAATTCTGTGCGAGAAACCCTCAAAATCATGCGAGAAAAATACACCTAGAAGAATTGAAATATTTGGAAAATATAATTAAAGAATAAAAATAAAAATATGCACATAATACACTAATATAATTGACAAATTTGCATATAATACATTAATATAATTAATAATGATGTCAATGGGGTTTATAAGTGGTTGTAGGATAGTGGTTGTAGGATGGAATATTATCCTGCACGTCTCAGTAAGTAAAATGTTCTCACGGATTTTTCTCTTGAAACTAATAATAATACAAATTATATAAAAAAACTTAGTGACAATAAAGTTGATGAACATATTTTCCAATAATGTGTGTAGAATAATGATGAACATGAGTTAGGAATTTGATATGATCAACAATTCACAATGGAGATCTAAAAAAACAACTATCCTCCCTTTTTAGGTGTCTTAGTCACTCTTTAATACAATGGCTTTCTTTCTCACCAAGTTGATTGTAAAATGGATCACACTAATGGAACACGGGCATAGATCCATCTTAACTCTCGCTCTATCAAGGGCTGATATGGATCAAATCTCTTTAGGAATTCTAGGACTCTAAAAGGGGGTTTGCACCTCAAGGGATTTGTTCCCTAGACTCAGTGCTTGATAGAGTGTTAAGATGGATCTATGTTGGTTTATTAAAGTTTGTTTCTTATATTTTGTTCTCCTTTGTATGCCCATATGTACTCTACCCTTTTTAATAAACCCTCACTCTTTACTTTACTTCTATTTCTCCATCTGTTTATTCCAATATTCTCACATTTTTCTCGATTAAGTTTTATATAATAATAATAATAATAATAATAATCTATTTTCATGGCTATAATGACTTTCATATAATTTTCAATGTGGTTCATGGCTCTAGAAATCGCTATTTCCACACATAAAAGCCAAGGGGGCCCACCCGAAGGGAATCCATCTCTATTGGCACTACCCTGATGCCTAGCCTCGGAGGACCCACACAATTGAGCCCTCGACCTCGACATTGTACCACCTTGGTCCCAAAAGATCCAACCAAGTGAGATACCCTTGAGGGCTTCTGATGATATATATATATGACTCAAATTTGCCTCAATATATCCTTATTACAAACTATAAGACGTTTTGTCTTAAAACATTTAAAATGTATACTGCTTGAATAAAAGTACTAGATAAAAAAATACAACTAAGAATAGGAAACCATGTTATTCTTGGGCCAGAAAATTCCCATTGTTAGCCTCTTCCATAAAATGTCCTCCATCCTAGGTCCATGGTCATGTGGGGTTCTTTGCTTCCCTTATGATGGTACTCCTATTTCTTGTAAAGTGTCCTCATCTACCCCTTGATCCTTAACTAATCCAATTGACAATGGGGGGTGGAGCAACTAGTAACTTTGATGTCCTTGCAAATCCTAATATTATATTAAGTGCATATCAAAGATCATTTTTCAGTTTCTCAACTTTTTTGCCTAGTTTCTCAAGATGCATCACCAATCCTTCTTGCTTTACTATCTTTTTCTCTATATGAAAATTAAGATATTCATTGCTCAATTTCCTAACACATGATACCCTTATGATGCTAGTTTTATTTCTTGTACCCTCTCCTCATCTACCCCTTGAGCCTTAACTAATATGATTCACAATGGGGGGTGGAGAAACTAGTAACTTTGATCTCCTTGCAAATCTTCGGACTAAACTCTTATCTTAACAAGCCCTGATTACACCAAGGAAGTTTATGATTTTTATTTTTTCTTCTGAGAATAACATAGCTATAGTATTAATACAATGGAAGAATGAGGGTCATAATAAACCTATTGTCTTTTTAAGAAAATCCCTCAAGGATGCAGGGTTTAAGTGTACAGTATCCTGGAAAAATAGGCCTATGCTTTGATTAAGGAAAGGTCTTTCATTTTTTTAGAGAATGAATGTTGTAGACACAAAGAATTTCCTATGTGCACCATATTTAAGTTAAGAATAGGAGATCACTTCTTGTATGTCACTAGAGCCAATGCACATAGTACAGCCTTTAGATTGCATGTTGTAGTTCCCCAATCACTGACTAAGCCTATTGTGGGCTAGGTATCTAAGTCCCCAGGTCTTGTAACAAGCTCTAGGAGGCTGAATAAACCTCTCAAGGCCTGTAATAGGCACGAGTGGTTGGGTATTCATGTGATATCCCTCCTTTATGACCTATTTTAATCTTTATTTTTATTTTTAAATAAATGTAATTGTAGTATGTAAATGACCCTGGTGGGGAGCTCAAGGCCAAGGCCCCACCAATGGACCTTGAGCTAGTTTTATGATTATAAGTCTTAATTTAAAGACTAGAAGATGGTAATGCGGCTAAAAATAACAAAACTCACCTATAAGAAAAGATACTGACTAGGAAAGCCAAGTGATTACATAGGGTACGGATATAAGTTCGTCCTAGATTATTATTCATCTTGAGTATCTAACTAAGATACTGAGGCTCAGGTTATTCTAATCCTATTATGATTAAGCCATAAAGATGGATTATATATATAGTGGTGGATATCATATACATATTTATAGATAGTTGAGGTCATTATTAAATGAATATGTTATATATTCATACGTACATGTGGCATATGTATATAAAAGAGTAACCGTGGTAATAACTATTAGATGGAATGGTTATATTATGTATATGTTAAATACATATATATGAAAAGTTAATAAAAAGTGTGATAATTATTTGATTATTATACATGTCTTAAGCGTACTATATAGAAGGTATTAATGGGAGCTTTATAAAAATAAAAAAAGGGGGTTACCCTACTTTTGTTTATATATATTTAAAAAGCCATCAATTGGGGGGATAAAGATAAAACATTAAAATTAAACTTATGAACATTTAAAAGGAGAAACATTATCCTTTAAATTTTGAGTTGTAAGTATGCAAGATAATTATGTAATTTCAAATCGTATTGGAACACATCTTACAAGAGATTTCGCCTAAAGCTAGATTCGTTTTGTGATACCTCATCTAGGGTGCACGATTGGCAAATATAATGAATAATAAATGTGATCGATTTTGTGGAGGAAATCGTGGAGCGATCACTACGCTTTGTCTCCCAATTAGGGGCACCAGACTCCAATAGAATGCCATTTGTCCTATCGATTGGAGAGTCAGTGTTAGATCCACCTGTGTAACTCCTGAGAGGGAAAATTCCATCAGCGAAAAATAAGAAGGGAGAATTGTGTTGGGTTATGGAGCAATAAATTATAACCGTATTGTCATTATACTGGTGGAGCACTCCGAGCTCACTACCGCCACCTGTTATCACTAATGAACCCACGTTCACACTCATTGCGAGATTTCAGAAAGAATTCGCCTTCTTAAAAAGGCAATGACGGAGTTTAATTAGGAACGGGGGGGGGAATAGATAAAGGTTATGGGAAAAGATTGCTGAGCGAGGATAAGATCTAGGAAGACATCGAATCAGATCTTTTGGATCACGAGAGGGAGAATAGATACTGCTGGGTATTGAAGTTCTGGGGATGGAAGCAAAGGAAAAACCTGGGCATTGAGGGGGATCGAGAGTAGTACTTTACAGTCACAGGCTTGAGGAAAAAGGGAATTGGCTGCCAGTTGTGAGCCGTGTGCCCCCTGCTCAGTGTGTGAAGAATCGAGTTGGGCGATGGAAGGAACGTTATGAAATGGGACAACATTTCTGTATCAAAGAAAATCAAATGCGTAATAGATGTAAGTACTTGCAACATACATGGTTATTTTTTTTATGTAAATTCTGCATGCATGCCCTTGAATAATTTGGGTGATCTCCGACTCGATCCCGAGTTGTATCTTAAGGATTTACCGTTCTCAGTAAACTTCTTGTTGTATCTACCAAGCTGGAACTCGGTTAGAAATCCCGTAGCTTGATTAAATGCCTGTTTAGTGAGACCTCGACGTTGTAGGTTGATTCCAGTGCTAGATAAGAGGGATCGCATGATCCATTTTGCTGGTCTTACGCGATCGAAGGCGCTATGTTATTTAGACCTCGTTGACCACTGCGCATTTAGATTTCACCACATTATTTATTATTTTATTAATCTCTGTTATCGTTGCACTTCCGTTTTTTGAAAACTAGGTTTAGTACTCTTTTTCATTATAAACCGGTACCGTAGTGTAGGATTTTGGAAACCTGTCAAATGCACTGTTTTATGGTTTCTGCCACCGTTTGAATGATAGATCTTATCCTGGCAGTACTATGACCTTTGACTGTGTTTCTCCGCCCTTATGCTTGTATTTTTAGAGAAAACGCAAACTATGAGTAGATCTCTTACAAATGGTATCATGACACTTAAACCTGATCGAAACCTTTCAAAATTTCTGTGTATTATGGTGTGTAAGTTTATATTTTGGCTACGTAGTAGAGTAGCTTGGGCGATACCTCCAGGGTGAGGTTCGAACCCCTTCAAAACCTTAAATTTCGGTATATTTTTCTCTGAAAAGAATGATCTATGAAAGAGTTTGTGTTGTCGTTAGGTTGCACGTATTTATAAAAAGGAAAAAAAAAACTATCGGTACACGTTTATCTTGACACCGCCGATACTTCCTGTCATTATACATTTGGTAATATTTCGGTGTAGGAATATATAATGAACTGAGATAGAATTTAATCTTTGAATTTACCTCTAGATGAGATCTATGGCCAAAGCATTTTGGATATGCTTTCCGAGTTTTAATTATTCCTTCTTTTCTATAACCTTTTGAAAGAGGTGGGCTTAAAATATCTTTTAACACACATAAAACTTAAGTATATATGTTAAAAGATATCAACATATTAAAATAGATCTCATTAATTACATGTTAAGGTTGAGATATGAATATATATGTTAAAAGATATCAACATATTAAAATAGATCTCATTAATTACATGTTAAGGTTGAGATATGAATATATATGTTAAAAGATATCAACATATTAAAATAGATCTCATTATTTACATGTTAAGGTTGAGATATGAATATATATGTTAAAAGATATCAACATATTAAAATAGATCTCATTATTTACATGTTAAGGTTGAGATATGAATATATATGTTAAAAAGATATCAACATATTAAAATAGATCTCATTATTTACATGTTAAGGTTGAGATATGAATATATATGTTAAAAAGATATCAACATATTAAAATAGATCTCATTATTTACATGTTAAGGTTGAGATATGAATATATATGTTAAAAAGATATCAACATATTAAAATAGATCTCATTATTTACATGTTAAGGTTGAGATATGAATATATATGTTAAAAGATATCAACATATTAAAATAGATCTCATTATTTACATGTTAAAGTTGAGATATGAAGCTTTATATTTGTATGTACTATTTGAAAAATGGTAAGAGGAACACATAGGGATATCCTTACATTATGCTAGGATGAAATTTTATAATATATAGGGGTTCATGTATATTATAGGTTTATGCTAGGTTGCATATAACTTTCCTATTTTTCTCTTTGTTGGAATAAGGTCTACTCCTAGCCTTATACATGGTCTCGGCTATATCCGCCATCATGAAGTTAATCTGGACCCAATTTAGGAGCACTTATTGATATAGCTTTTATACATGAAAAAGCTTTATGTGTTAGAGGCTTGATAGAAGGAGAAGAAATCTGGTGGCAACAACCAAATTACTCATTCATTTGAGAAGCTTGGAAAAAAGCTGGAAGATGATTAAAGCAACCATTGGGTTGTAGTTGTAAATTATCTTTTGATGAATAATAAAAGCTACACACACACTTTTGTGGACTAGCCCGAGTTCGGGTGAACCACGTTATATTTTGTCTCCTATGTTTTCTATGGTGTTTCTCAATGTGTCTCATATATGAGTACTTGTTTCTGTCTTTAAAAATGTTTATGATTATTTGATGTATACAATTCATATACAAGGTTGATTGTTGATATAATGCTTCGCTTATGATTATGATTGTGTTGTTACCATTTAGATGATTTTATTGAAAGAAGTATATGTTTCTTAAAAGATATATATTATGACTTAATAAAGTTTGTGTTTCCCGCAAGGTTTAAGAAAGTAAACCCACATTTTATGTTCCGCATATATTTTAGTGGCATTTTAGACACTTAGAAAAGTTTTTAATTTTTACGAAAATTTGGGTACGTGACATATGGTATCAGAGCATTAGGTTACAACACTAGGGCCTAATGAGCTCAACATGCGATAAGTAAGTATGAAGGTTGTTAAGTTGACTAATCAATTATTTGTGTTTCATTTTGGATGCATGGATTTTACTCGAGGAGGGGAAAATGAATCTCCAAACTCGACTTCATGTTTCTTCCGCCAGAGCAAAGGTTGCAAACACTTGGGCTTATTGAGCTCAATTAGAGAAGAACAAATACAAGTTGGTCGGACTAGAAAGGAGCTGCATTCTATAAGTCAAGAATAAAATGTTCACTTTCAAAGAATCGTCAAGAGGTAAGCGACAAAAACTTCTTGAAATTACAAGTAAGTACGTATGAGTTTACTGAAAAGTTATAATTAGAATATCTATTTGTGAGCATTACATAAGTTCATTTGAATGATCTCCTATGGATGACACTAGACGATGAATATCTCCTCACCCTTTACAATTAGTTTCATTGAATGACAAGAAAGTACTCTTTTAATTAGTTAGACTATTGGGGTTAAGTCCTTATGAAATGGGTAATTGTAAGTAGAGTAAAAGCATGTTTTGGAAATTATCATAGCTATTTCACAGTGAAGTTTATAGGCTAAGGAAGTCTCCTAATTTGGTTGAACTTAGATAACTAAGTAAACTTGATTGATCAATAGTCTAGATTTTCAAATATGAAATTTAAATGGGGAGTGTAAGCAACTTAGATCTGTTAAAAGATCCAATAAGTTCAGATCAAAAGTAAGTCTTTATGTTAAAAGGTCCGTTCAAGATTTGATAGTTTGGGTCAGTCTCGGGTTTTGAACTATGTAAGAAACGATCAATTTCCGTTTACATATGAGTTACCTTAAATCAGAAAGTTTATAAATTTATAATGAGGTTGACCCTAGTAGTAAAAATCTGTAAAGGTGTATGCTGCAGGAGGAGTCATTGCAAATTTAATAATTCTGGTTATGAGGGAAGCATAATTTTGTGATTTTAAGTGGTTTTTTTTATTCCATAAGAAGTATAGTTTGGCTAGACCAGGGTGTCTCGTTTCTTTTAAACAAAGATATTAACTTTAATTGGTGTGAAGTTTTCTATGACTAAGAAATTGTGAGATTACAAAGGAGAAAAATGGTTAATAGTCTCCTTGCTAATCAATTTCATTCTAGTATGTAATTGTATAGGATAAGTAATTATGATACGATTTTTGTGACATTGAAGCATGTTCGTACCTTTACATATAAGTGCAACAAAAGGAAAATGGTTATAAGTACATATACATGTAAATATTAAGCAGTTAATATGAGAATGCATGAGCACCTTTTATATATACCTCTTATTTCAGTAATTTCTACTAAGATAGACGTGGGAAAACAATGAGTAATAGTGATACTTTTATTTTGCTTAATATTTATGACGACTTGCTATCCATGTACAACTATATGTTTTTTCTCAAATTGATTATTTTGTTAAGGGATAGATTATTGGAAACCTAGAACCAACATACAGGCTACTAGGATACTGTAATCTTCTGACGTCCTTATGTTGCCACAAAGAATGATTGTTTCTTTTTATTTTTATTTTTTTTATGTGTTAAGGAAAAACATTGATGACATGGAATTTGCAGGGTAGATCGGAAGTAATCTTTGAGACAGTACTCGAGGTATAAGCTTTTATGAAACAAGTAAAAATGATGTTTGAACATATGTTATATATACGATTGTTCTTATGATTTATACGACTAACACTTTGAATGATGTGGTCGAGCAAATGATATTTTCCCACACATCATTGCCTGACACCATCAATGGGTAAATGTGGGATATATATATATATATCGATTCATGTATGATACTAACACGTAATGATACAAGTAAACTGGAACCTCGGCAGACGAAGGTGAGCTATGCGATCGCCTTTACAAAGACACATGGTTATCTATATAAGGTATGTAAGTTTGTTTTTGACAATTGATGTTAGGGTATACAAAAAGGCTTGTATAACTAAGATAGGAACTGTGTTGAAATGGTGAAAGCTAACATTCGCGGTTAAATGATCATAATGTCCATAGAAAGAATGTTATATCATGTTCAAAACATTATGTAATCTTATAAACTAGTTATGTGTAGTAGGAAATGACATCTTAGATGATTATATATGGATATTTTGTAAGAAAGATGATTTTCTGTTTAAGGAAGGGATCTTCTTACAATATTTGATTTTGTATATAAAGTGATACTAACAAGGGAAATTTGGCACATGATGAAATTTCTGTGAACCTTGTGAAAATGCAAGAGCATAAATATTATGCATGGTAAAATAAGGGGGTGAGGATTTAAGATCCACATCGCGACTGTTACAGATTCTTTTAAATTTTGATATATTTCTAATCAGGAAACTCGACCCAGATTGGTCAAAGTAATCGCATGGGTACAGAATGTAATGTGACAAAATAAATTGATTAAAGAGATTTTTCTAGACTCAAGCAAGGCGGCTTGGGGAAAATAAATTACGGGACTCAAGCGAGGAGGCTTGAGGGGAATTGTGTAAAGAGTGTTGTAATGGCATTGAAATACTCCCTAAAATCAGGGATTGAATAGCCACTAGGATTCTCGGAGAATCGGCTGGCTGTAAGACCTAGGCAAGCTATAAGAAATGTATATGTGGGAGGCAGGACGCTGCTTAGTATACATGAAAGAAATGTTTGCTGCGTGAGCACTAAGGTGTTAGGCAAGACATGAAAGAAATGTTTGCTGCGTGAGCACTAAGGTGTTAGGCAAGACATGAAAGAAATGTTTGCTGCGTGAGCACTAAGGTGTTAGGCAAGACATGAAAGAAATGTTGCTGCGTGAGCACTAAGGTGTTAGGCAAGGCATGAGAGGAAGGATTGCTGCGTGAGCACTAAGGTGTTAGGCAAGAATTTCCTGGATCAAGTGAATGCTATTTGTTGATTTCGTCAACGGTATACAATCATGGAACACTAGATTTATTCTGTATATATTACAAGTGATATGTGCAGTAAAGAACTCATGATTTATGTTTTTGAGATTGATTATGAAGTTGATGACAAGTTGTTACTAAATATTGTTTCTTTTGAATTCCAGTTCTACGGTACAAATGATTACTCCAAGAGAAGAGTGAACACCGAGGACGGTGTTATTTTAAAGGGGATGAGGATGTGATATCCCTCCTTTATGACCTATTTTAATCTTTATTTTTATTTTTAAATAAATGTAATTGTAGTATGTAAATGACCCTGGTGGGGAGCTCAAGGCCAAGGCCCCACCAATGGACCTTGAGCTAGTTTTATGATTATAAGTCTTAATTTAAAGACTAGAAGATGGTAATGCGGCTAAAAATAACAAAACTCACCTATAAGAAAAGATACTGACTAGGAAAGCCAAGTGATTACATAGGGTACGGATATAAGTTCGTCCTAGATTATTATTCATCTTGAGTATCTAACTAAGATACTGAGGCTCAGGTTATTCTAATCCTATTATGATTAAGCCATAAAGATGGATTATATATATAGTGGTGGATATCATATACATATTTATAGATAGTTGAGGTCATTATTAAATGAATATGTTATATATTCATACGTACATGTGGCGTATGTATATAAAAGAGTAACCGTGGTAATAACTATTAGATGGAATGGTTATATTATGTATATGTTAAATACATATATATGAAAAGTTAATAAAAAGTGTGATAATTATTCGATTATTATACATGTCTTAAGCGTACTATATAGAAGGTATTAATGGGAGCTTTATAAAAATAAAAAAAGGGGGTTACCCTACTTTTGTTTATATATATCTAAAAAGCCATCAATTGGGGGGATAAAGATAAAACATTAAAATTAAACTTATGAACATTTAAAAGGAGAAACATTATCCTTTAAATTTTGAGTTGTAAGTATGCAAGATAATTATGTAATTTCAAATCGTATTGGAACACATCTTACAAGAGATTTCGCCTAAAGCTAGATTCGTTTTGTGATACCTCATCTAGGGTGCACGATTGGCAAATATAATGAATAATAAATGTGATCGATTTTGTGGAGGAAATCGTGGAGCGATCACTACGCTTTGTCTCCCAATTAGGGGCACCAGACTCCAATAGAATGCCATTTGTCCTATCGATTGGAGAGTCAGTGTTAGATCCACCTGTGTAACTCCTGAGAGGGAAAATTCCATCAGCGAAAAATAAGAAGGGAGAATTGTGTTGGGTTATGGAGCAATAAATTATAACCGTATTGTCATTATACTGGTGGAGCACTCCGAGCTCACTACCACCACCTGTTATCACTAATGAACCCACGTTCACACTCATTGCGAGATTTCAGAAAGAATTCGCCTTCTTAAAAAGGCAATGACGGAGTTTAATTAGGAACGGGGGGGGGAATAGATAAAGGTTATGGGAAAAGATTGCTGAGCGAGGATAAGATCTAGGAAGACTTCGAATCGGATCTTTTGGATCACGAGAGGGAGAATAGATACTGCTGGGTATTGAAGTTCTGGGGATGGAAGCAAAGGAAAAACCTGGGCATTGAGGGGGATCGAGAGTAGTACTTTACAGTCACAGGCTTGAGGAAAAAGGGAATTGGCTGCCAGTTGTGAGCCGTGTGCCCCCTGCTCAGTGTGTGAAGAATCGAGTTGGGCGATGGAAGGAATGTTATGAAATGGGACAACATTTCTGTATCAAAGAAAATCAAATGCGTAATAGATGTAAGTACTTGCAACATACATGGTTATTTTTTTTATGTAAATTCTGCATGCATGCCCTTGAATAATTTGGGTGATCTCCGACTCGATCCCGAGTTGTATCTTAAGGATTTACCATTCTCAGTAAACTTCTTGTTGTATCTACCAAGCTGGAACTCGGTTAGAAATCCCGTAGCTTGATTAAATGCCTGTTTAGTGAGACCTCGACGTTGTAGGTTGATTCCAGTGCTAGATAAGAGGGATCGCATGATCCATTTTGCTGGTCTTACGCGATCGAAGGCGCTATGTTATTTAGACCTCGTTGACCACTGCGCATTTAGATTTCACCACATTATTTATTATTTTATTAATCTCTGTTATCGTTGCACTTCCGTTTTTTGAAAACTAGGTTTAGTACTCTTTTTCATTATAAACCGGTACCGTAGTGTAGGATTTTGGAAACCTGTCAAATGCACTGTTTTATGGTTTCTGCCACCGTTTGAATGATAGATCTTATCCTGGTAGTACTATGACCTTTGACTGTGTTTCTCCGCCCTTATGCTTGTATTTTTAGAGAAAACGCAAACTATGAGTAGATCTCTTACAAATGGTATCATGACACTTAAACCTGATCGAAACCTTTCAAAATTTCTGTGTATTATGGTGTGTAAGTTTATATTTTGGCTACGTAGTAGAGTAGCTTGGGCGATACCTCCAGGGTGAGGTTCGAACCCCTTCAAAACCTTAAATTTCGGTATATTTTTCTCTGAAAAGAATGATCTATGAAAGAGTTTGTGTTGTAGTTAGGTTGCACGTATTTATAAAAAGGAAAAAAAAAACTATCGGTACACGTTTATCTTGACACCGCCGATACTTCCTGTCATTATACATTTGGTAATATTTTGGTGTAGGAATATATAATGAACTGAGATAGAATTTAATCTTTGAATTTACCTCTAGATGAGATCTATGGCCAAAGCATTTTGGATATGCTTTCCGAGTTTTAATTATTCCTTCTTTTCTATAACCTTTCGAAAGAGGTGGGCTTAAAATATCTTTTAACACACATAAAACTTAAGTATATATGTTAAAAGATATCAACATATTAAAATAGATCTCATTAATTACATGTTAAGGTTGAGATATGAATATATATGTTAAAAGATATCAACATATTAAAATAGATCTCATTATTTACATGTTAAGGTTGAGATATGAATATATATGTTAAAAGATATCAACATATTAAAATAGATCTCATTATTTACATGTTAAGGTTGAGATATGAATATATATGTTAAAAAGATATCAACATATTAAAATAGATCTCATTATTTACATGTTAAGGTTGAGATATGAATATATATGTTAAAAAGATATCAACATATTAAAATAGATCTCATTATTTACATGTTAAGGTTGAGATATGAATATATATGTTAAAAAGATATCAACATATTAAAATAGATCTCATTATTTACATGTTAAGGTTGAGATATGAATATATATGTTAAAAAGATATCAACATATTAAAATAGATCTCATTATTTACATGTTAAGGTTGAGATATGAATATATATGTTAAAAGATATCAACATATTAAAATAGATCTCATTATTTACATGTTAAAGTTGAGATATGAAGCTTTATATTTGTATGTACTATTTGAAAAATGGTAAGAGGAACACATAGGGATATCCTTACATTATGCTAGGATGAAATTTTATAATATATAGGGGTTCATGTATATTATAGGTTTATGCTAGGTTGCATATAACTTTCCTATTTTTCTCTTTGTTGGAATAAGGTCTACTCCTAGCCTTATACATGGTCTCGGCTATATCCGCCATCATGAAGTTAATCTGGACCCAATTTAGGAGCACTTATTGATATAGCTTTTATACATGAAAAAGCTCTATGTGTTAGAGGCTTGATAGAAGGAGAAGAAATCTGGTGGCAACAACCAAATTACTCATTCATTTGAGAAGCTTGGAAAAAAGCTGGAAGATGATTAAAGCAACCATTGGGTTGTAGTTGTAAATTATCTTTTGATGAATAATAAAAGCTGCACACACACTTTTGTGGACTAGCCCGAGTTCGGGTGAACCACGTTATATTTTGTCTCCTATGTTTTCTATGGTGTTTCTCAATGTGTCTCATATATGAGTACTTGTTTCTGTCTTTAAAAATGTTTATGATTATTTGATGTATACAATTCATATACAAGGTTGATTGTTGATATAATGCTTCGCTTATGATTATGATTGTGTTGTTACCATTTAGATGATTTTATTGAAAGAAGTATATGTTTCTTAAAAGATATATATTATGACTTAATAAAGTTTGTGTTTCCCGCAAGGTTTAAGAAAGTAAACCCACATTTTATGTTCCACATATATTTTAGTGGCATTTTAGACACTTAGAAAAGTTTTTAATTTTTACGAAAATTTGGGTACGTGACAATTCAAGCCCCCAAGGCCTATCGAGGGCCTATAATAGGCCCTGGAGGCTTAGAGCCTCCCAAGGCTATTGATAACAACTGGCTGAGTGATATTGGTAACAATTGGTTGTCAATGACCACTATCTCTCGACTATGATTGACTGGAAACCCACTTCACCACGAAACCCCTAGCCTCAAGCATGCCTCAAGACGCGATTTCCCTGCGCACTGGTAAGCCCAAGCCTTGCCTCAACCCAATTTCTCATCCGGCCGTGATCCCTCCATCTCCATTTGGCATATATTTTTCAGCCCGCCCATATAAAAAATACCCCAAAGTATTTTTGTATTGTTACATTAAATAAAAAAACCTTTTTCCCCTTAATATATAAGCAATATAATTTTTAGGTTTTCATGAATATTTAATACTGCTAAATGATTGAACGTGATATTATATTGTCTTCTAATGAAGCCCCCGTGCTTCTAGCTATGTCTTCAGATTTCAGAAATTCCTACTTTTGTGGAAACCCTAATTTTTAGGGCCAAAATTGAAAGTGATCAGAATTGAATTATGATTGGATAGATAGATTCACCTTACTCAGGAGAGTCAATCTATCATATTGCTTTTCCAAAATCGGTGGAGAGAAACCCAATAAAGAAGAAACCCTGGTTTCCGTCACTACACAATGTCTTCTTCTCAGGTTAGCTCTGATACCATGTTAAATTTTGAGCATTAATTCAAGATACTCTAGGATCTTTACTGAGAGAATAACATGTACAGTATATCAATGCATATCAATCATAGCAAGCATGTCAATCATCACAGGAAGAAAACATAAGAGGCAATAGACACATAGAGTTTCTGTGGGGAAAACCCTCAGGTAAAAAACCACACAACTTCCTCAGAGATAGATAGAGAAATAGTACAACCAAAGTACACAGAGATAGACTCCTCTTAGCAGCTGATCCTCCTCCTCACATGTGTGCCACTTTCTGGTTGAAGGAAGAGTGAGTTCTGAGTGATCCAAATAGAGATCGGGATATCTCCATTTATACTTGTCCTAACTGCCCAATAAACTTATGGGGCCGAATTTTCTAGCTTAGTACAATAACCAATTATTAACTTAATGTTAAATTTTCAGTATTAAATCACAATACTATAGGATCTTTGCTGAGAGAATAACATCTATAGTATATCAATGCATGACAATCATAATATGACAAGCATCACAAGCATCACAAGAATCAAAAGCATAGAGACAAGAGACACAGAGTTTCCGTGGGGAAAACCCTAAGGTGAAAAACCCCACAAACTTCCTCAGAGATAGAGAGAGCAATGGCTCAACCAAAATACAACCAAATAATACAGAGATAGTCTCCTAGCAGATGATCCTCCTCCTCCTCACTAGTGCGCCACTTTCCAGAGAGAGAGATAGATACTTTTCCGAGTGAGTAAAATAGAGATCTCCTATCTCTATTTATACTCACCTTTTTGCCCAGTGACCTACTGGGGCCGACTTGTCTACTTTAGTACATCCACATTATATTATATATTAATTAGGGCCGACCCCATAAGGTGGTCTAATAACCCATCGGCAAGTACACACGCTTGCGACACTTGTCAATCCACATGACGACACTTCCTTATAGAGGAATAACACATCTCTTATAAGGGTACAATAAATATACATATAATATACTGATGAAATACATTCCGAAGTTACATATACATCAACACTCCCTCTTAACAAGGAAGGTATTTCTCGACACAGATTTGCTAGACAAGTCTTCTTCTCTGGATCATCGTCATCGATGCATCGTCATCGTCATCGTCACTGCTGCTGCTATCTCGTCCAATCTCTGTCTCTACTCGTCATAGGAAGTTCTACAGAGCCAGTCTTTTTTCATACTGGATGTAGGCCCACCACCTGCAGGTCTTCATCATCACTGGCCATACTGTGGAATCCTCAGGACTTTTACGTGCGTCACAAAACCTCGCAAGAGCATCCCAGGCTGTTACGAGCATACTGCTCTACCTATAGGATCTCCCAGGGCAACGAATTACATGTGACCTCACCACAAAACCTCGCAAGAGCATCCCAGGCTGTTACGAGCATACTGCTCTACCTATAGGATCTCCCAGGGCAACGAATTACATGTGGTCATGGCAAAACCTCGCAAGAGCATCCCAGGCTGTTACGAGCATACTGCTCTACCTATAGGATCTCCCAGGGAAACGGATTACATGCCATAGGACAAAACCTCGCAAGAGCATCTGCCAGATATCCCAGGGCAACGAATTACATGCCATAGGCAAAACCTCGCAAGACTATCTGCAGATCTCCCAGGGCAACGAATTACATGTCCTCCCAGAGCAAAACCTCGAAAGAGCATTTGACAGATGTCCCAGGGCAACGAATTACATGCCATAGGCAAAACCTCGCAAGACCATTTGCAAATCTCCCAGGGCAACGAATTACATGCTCATCTGCACAACCTGATCCACGGCCACAGAGTATCAACCTGATACTCACCATACATCATCCTGATGTATCCATGATCATCCTGATCATCATCACTGCAACGTCCTGCTGCATGTCATCTGGAGCAACATCCTGAAGCTCATCATCTATGATCATCCTGATCATCACTGCAACATCCTGCTGCATGTCATCTGGAGCAACATCCTGAAGCTCGTCATCTATGATCATCCTGATCATCACTGCAACATCCTGCTGCATGTCATCTGGAGCAACATACTGAAGCTCGTCATCTATGATCATCCTGATCATCACTGCAACATCCTGCTGCATACCAAGTATCTACCTGATACATATCATCATACATGATCCTCCTGATCATCAATGCAACATCCTGCTGCATACCAAGTATCTACCTGATACATATCATCATATATGATCCTCCTGATCATCAATGTATCCACCTGATACAAAACACATGATATATATATCACCATACATGATCCACCTGATCATACAATGTATCCACCTGATACATAGACAGATACATGGTCCAAGCATCCAACATGATGCATATATAAAATACATACACATGATCCAACTGATCATATCCAGCATCCAACATGATGCGTACATACATACATAAAATGATCCAACTGATCATATCCAGCATCCAACATGATGCGTACATACATACATAAAATGATCCAACTGATCATATCCAGCATCCAACATGATGCGTACATACATACATAAAATGATCCAACTGATCATATCCAGCAGAAACTAGAACATCATCCTGATGCTCATCATCCAGCGCTTACATCCACAGCCATGTGAAGAATCCTCCTTCCAACATGCTTGGAATGGCTTCAGCAAATGTGTCCATCAATTCTTCCTTGAAGTGTCCTCGATCTGAAGAACGCCAAGCCTCTCTCTGAAGTACTCGAACTTCACCCTGGCTAGTGGCTTCGTCAGCACATCTGCAATCTGCTCGTCCGTTGCAACATACAGGAGCTTCACAGCTCCTCTCTGCACCATATCCCTGATATAGTGGTATTTGATCTCTATGTGTTTTGACCTGTCATGAAACACTGGGTTCTCGGACAGCTTCACACAACTCTGGTTATCACAGAAGATACCAGTAGCTTCCAACGGAAGATCAAATAACTCAGACAGTAGCTTCCGTAGCCATACTGCCTCACAACTAGCTGAACAGGCTGCAACATACTCTGCCTCAGCTGTACTCAGTGCTACGCAGGACTGCTTCCTGCTAAACCAAGAGATCACACCTGATCCCATACTGAAGCAACACCCAGATGTGCTCTTCCTATCTGCAGCACTGCCAGCCCAATCTGAATCAACATAACCCTGCAGGTTAAACTTTTGATTCGCCTCATATCTGAGCCCATAATCCACTGTACCCTTCAGGTACCTCAGAACATGCTTTACAGCAACAAGGTGAACACTCCTCGGATCCGTCAGGAACTGGCTCAATGTGTTCACAGCAAAGCAAATGTCTGGTCTCGTGTTCGTCAGATACATCAAGGACCCAATCATCTGACGATACATAGAAACATCAACTGGCTCAGATGAATTCATCACAAAGAAGCTTCAGATTCGATGCCATAGGTGTGGCCATGGCCTTGCAATCCATCATCCCAAATCTCTTCAGGATATCTACTGTGTACTTCCCTTGACCAAGGAAAATCCCACCTGCATTCTGCCACACCTCCATACCTAGGAAATAGTGCATCATTCCCAAATCTTTCATATCGAATTCAGCTGCAAGCTTCCTCTTGGTATCTGCAATCATTCTGTCATCTCCTATCACAAATAGGTCATCCACATATAGAAGTAGAATCACAGGATTCCCTTTCTCAACTTTGTAGTAAAGGTTGGAATCTGCTTTACTCTTGGTAAATCCCAAACTAGATAGGAAACTGTCCATCCTACCATACCAGGTTCTGGGAGCTTGCTTCAAGCCATACAAGGCTTTCTTTAATCTGCATACATAAGATTCCCTGTCATGTATTTCAAAGCCGAGTGGCTGTTCCACATATACTTCCTCTTCTACTACACCGTTCAGGAAAGCAGTCTTGACATCCATCTGGTGTATCTTCCATTTCATTGCTGCAGCCAGGGCAAGTACTGTTCTGATGGAAGTATATCTGGCTACAGGTGCAAAGGTTTCTTCATAGTCTATTCCTTCCTTCTGAGAGAAACCGCGAGCTACGAATCTTGCTTTATATTTTTCCACACTGCCATCTGCAGCATGCTTGATTTTGTAGATCCACTTGGAAGTCACAACAGACTTCCCTTTAGGTCTTGGGACAACATCCCAAACATCATTCTTCATAATTGATTGGTATTCCTCAACCATAGCATCCTTCCATTCTTTCTTTTCTGCTGCCTCTTCATAACTGGAAGGCTCTTTGTTCATGATGTCACAGAGTAAAGCAACATAACTGGTGTGTGATCTGGTTCTCTTCTTTGCTCTGTGTTCTTCTTCTGGAATGCCAAATCTTTCTGCATCATGAATGAGCTCTCTAGCCCATACAGGTTTCCTCTTGTGAGAGTTATCCTCACGGGGTGGATCTACAGGTTCTTGTGGATCTTCAAACTCACGAGCAGTTTCTGGAACTGCATCAGTCATCGTAGTGTCCTGAAATCTTGTTTCCTTAGGTTCTTCATACACTTCGATAGGTGCCTTTCTTGATTTGATGAATGCTGAATTCTCATCAAATGTTACATCCCTGCTGACATCAATCTTCTTGAACCCTGGAAAATATATTCTGTAAGCCTTCGAGCTTTCACTATAACCCACAAAGATGCCCTTCTTTCCTGAAGGATCTAGTTTAGTCCTCTTCTCCTTTGGGACATGAGTGTATACTGGACAACCAAAAATTCTGAGATGGCTGACTTCAGGTTTCTTACCAGAAAAGACTTCTTCTGGTGTCTTGTTGTCCAATATCTTGTGGGGTGTTCTATTCTGTACATATACAGCTGTTCTAGCTGCTTCTGCCCAAAGATGCATAGGAAGATCCTGGTCATGCAACATTGCCCTTGCTGCTTCCATGATAGTTCTGTTCTTCCTTTCTGCAACTCCATTCTGTTGAGGATTATATGGAGCAGTCAACTCCCTCTTAATCCCTGAGTCACTGCAAAGCTTCTTGAAGTCATTTGAGGTGAATTCTCCACCATTGTCAGATCTGAATGTTTTGATTTTCTTGTCAGTTTGATTCTCCATCAAGTTTTTGAATTCCTTGAATTTATCAAACACCTCATCTTTGCCCTTCAAGAAGTATACCCAAGTCTTCCTAGAGAAGTCATCAATAAATGATACATAGTAAACATACCCACTCAGGGAGCTGGATGACATAGGGCCACATACATCTGAGTGGATGATTTCTAGAATATCTTTTGCCTTGCTTTCACTGCTTGGGAAAGCCTTCTTAATGTTCTTACCTTTTGCACATCCTTTGCAAACACCTTCATGTTTGGTCTTGATTTCAGGAAGACCCTCTACAGCCTTGCTTGCAATTGGAAGTGCTCTATAGTGCATGTGAGCAAGTCTTCTATGCCAAAGTTCACTTGGCTCCATGGATTCATGTACCATGGCATGTTCGGGTTGACCCTTTAATTTGTACAAGCCTCCCTCTTGCTCTCCAATCACTACTGCATCATCAATAGTCTTTCCCTTTGGCCACATTAGTACTTGGCCATCAACAAATGCAACCCTCATACCTTTTGCATCTAAAGCAGAGATGGAGAGTAAGTTCTTCTTGAGTCCAGGTACATAGAGGACTTCCTTCATCTTCAGAGATTTTCCAGAATCTAGGTTGTAAGAGGCTTCACCACTTCCTTTGATTGGGTATTGATAATCATCCCCAAGTTTCACCTTATGGGGTGATTCATGTTCAGAAAGGTTCACAAAAGATTCCTTCAAACCTGTCATATGTTTGGAAGCCCCACTATCGATCAACCAATCATTACAACCATGGGAGATGGTACCAGTGAGTGCAAAGATCAGAACATACTCTTCTTCACTTGATGAATCATCATCACTACTACTTTCTGCCTTAGCTTTCTTCTTTGGAGGTTCATCATCTTCAGCAGCATGAGCATGAAACCTTCTTTTGCTGCCCTTCTTCTTCTTACTAGAGTTGTTGTTATTATCCCTTTTGTTCTTAGGACAATCTGAAGCAAAGTGACCCTTCTCATTGCATGTGAAGCATCTTAGGTCTTTCCTGTTCTTCTTTTGATAGGACCTATTGAGTCGAGAGGGATCCTTCTTGATTTTGCTTCTTTTGGTGTGAGATGCAAGAGCTTGATCTTATCCTCCCATCTTTTCCTCACGAGCTATAAGTCTAGCTTCTTCTTGAGAGCATTCTTCTCGAAGTCTACTGAAGGAGATCAACTTCTTCCTTGCACAAATTCCTTGAATAAAGGAATCCCATGACCTGGGTAGGCCATTTAGAGTGGTCGTCACCACTTCACCATTCTCCACCATTTCATCTACTGCTTCTAATTGTTCCTTGATCTGAGAGACCCTTGAAAAGTAGGATTGAATGGTTTCTCCATTCTGAAACTTCACTGCTTTCAATTGGTTCTGCAGGGTCATCTTCCGATTTATGTTCTTTCCTTCAAATAGCTTGGTCAAAGATTCAAACATCTCTTTGGGTGTCTTGAGAGAGGACACATGGGGTATGAGATGGTCTTTGATAGAATCAACAATGATTCTCTTTGCCTTGACCAAGTTCTTCTTGTGCAATACCTTGGCCTCTTCATCCTCTGGGATAGGGATGTCTTCTTTCACATATGAGTCCAACTCATTCTCTTCCAGGATTAGCCCAATCCTATACTTCCAGGCTCGGAAGTTATCAGCCCCTTCAAGCTTATCCTCAAGCTTGGTGTGAAGAGACATCTTTAAGAGTACTTCAAATGGAAATAGAAAAGATTTAGAACTTACCACTTGAAGTGCTGAAAACTGGATCTGGTCCCGGATTAGGGTTTGTCAGAGAAACCCTAAAAATTCAAAATGTGAATTTCAGAATTTCGAAAGGATAGAAAGATGCGCCTTGGAGAGCTGATCAGCCTAGTACATTCAGAATTTGAGATCAGCAAAGTCTTGTCCTTCAAAATTTCCTTTTTGTCCTCCCGGGTTCACTAGGGAGAGCCTTGAATTAGGGTTTGAGTTTCCCGGAGATCTACCCAGCCAAAAATCTCGATCCAAAGCTCAAACCTTCGATTTTTGCAAGGAGCTTCCAGCTGTACCTTCAGTTTCCAAAAATTCCTATTTTTGTGGAAACCCTAATTTTTAGGGCCAAAACTGAAAATGCTCGGAACTGAAATCTGATTGGACAGAAAGATGCACCTTGATGAGTAGATCCAATCTATTATACTGAAATTCAAAAATCTGTGGAGAGAAACCCAATAAACAAGCAATACAAGCTTCCGTCACTGCGAAATGTCTTCTTCTCAGTTAAGCTCTGATACCATGTTAAATTTTCAGTATTAAATCACAATACTATAGGATCTTTGCTGAGAGAATAACATCTACAGTATATCAATGCATGACAATCATAATATGACAAGCATCACAAGCATCACAAGAATCAAAAGCATAGAGACAAGAGACACAGAGTTTCCGTGGGGAAAACCCTAAGGTGAAAAACCCCACAAACTTCCTCAGAGATAGAGAGAGCAATGGCTCAACCAAAATACAACCAAATAATACAGAGATAGTCTCCTAGCAGATGATCCTCCTCCTCCTCACTAGTGCGCCACTTTCCAGAGAGAGAGATAGATACTTTTCCGAGTGAGTAAAATAGAGATCTCCTATCTCTATTTATACTCACCTTTTTGCCCAGTGACCTACTGGGGCCGACTTGTCTACTTTAGTACATCCACATTATATTATATATTAATTAGGGCCGACCCCATAAGGTGGTCTAATAACCCATCGGCAAGTACACACACTTGCGACACTTGTCAATCCACATGACGACACTTCCTTATAGAGGAATAACACATCTCTTATAAGGGTACAATAAATATACATATAATATACTGATGAAATACATTCCGAAGTTACATATACATCAACACTATTGTGCTCAAAACATAAAGCACACTGGATATGGACATGATGTCCAATTCTACAATATAGTTTTTTACATTATAAGTTTCTAAAAAGCACTTTGATACATTGTGTTAATACTGATACCCTATTTCATAATAACGATAAATGCATTGTCAATTGATGCAATACTATGTCTTTTGCCTCATTCTGCATAACAATGTTGAACTCTACGTTTAATTATAAAATACTTTTTTATTAACAAATTCATAAACATAATTAGTGCATTTAATGAAACATTGATGTCATGGTGTGCCCAAACTACAAAAGCATCATTATTGGTGCATTCCCCACATGTACATGCACTATAAAAGGTTTAAACATTTTTTTTTAATTATAAAATATAGATTTTTATTTTACAAAATGGATCACTTGAGACCATACTAGCCTCATGAAGGTGAGGTAGTAGCTATAAAATCTAGTCTTTGCAATCTTCAATAGCTCCAACCTAGAGTGATTGCAAAAAATGTGGTGGGACATGCTACGATTGGTAATAAATTTGATCAGTTTCTTACCTCTCTTGCATCATGCACCAAAAGGTTCAATGTGTGAACCAAACACCCTGACCAAAATATGTTGGGATACTTATCCTCAATGATTGCTCTTGCTTCCTTACAATTAGCATCCCCTTCCTCCATCTTGTATTTTTTTCTCTCTTTAGTTGGAACTTTGTCACAGGTTTCGAATCCAATAGCCTTACCTTGATCACATGGCATAATCCCAGAAAAATGCTTTCTCCCCTGATTATATGAACCAGTGTAAGTATTAATGTGATGGGAGGATATAAAATTTGTGGTTCCACCCCCTCTCCCTCCCGCAAGCCTTGTCACATACTTCCACAAAGGTGTTGTGTATTTTTGGTTTTTCCCATCATCACCCTCAAGCTCATCATTATCATCACCATATTCCCCTTCCTCCTCTTCTCCACAGTATGTGTCACTCTCTACCTCTTCCCCCTCATCACTACCACCACCATATCTACTTCCCAACAACATCATAATGAGAAGAAGTGGAACCAAAATCCAAAACCACATACACATCATGTTTCTTGACTCAAGATGAGAATCACTTGTTTCCTACAATAGAATGATGGAGAAGAAGAAATTGGAAAGAGTAGGAGAAGAGCACATTGAAAGGTTTAAATTTTTTACGATAATGAAATATTTTTTCAAAAAGAAGCAAAAAGTGGGTTTCAGATCTTACCTCTTTAGCTCTCCAACGGTGGTTGAATGTCTCTATGGAAGCCTTAAATATCCCTTCCAAGCTCTCAAAAATAGTATCCTTCAATACCCCCTTTAATCTCCCTTCCAAGCTCCCACAAATTTTCTCTCAAACAACTAGCAAACCCACTCAAGAACCTTAGCAAAGAGAAGTGAAATGCATGAAATGAGAAATAGAATAAGAGGAAATGAGTGAAAGAACTTTTATATCCCGATGACTCAAGGGGTTCATTTCTGATCCGACTACTCTCGGGCGTGAATGGCCATCATGAACACCTCCACACTGACCATATGCACGTATGGAAGCTGACAGGACCACATTCCGCTCACCGGTTTGGGTTTCGTGCCCCTGAAGCAAATCCTGAAAGTGTCCCTGAATGACCACAGGGTTCTTGGAAAAAATGCCCATAGCACCAAAATCATGATTCTCATCGTGAATCCATTAATTCCAATGGATTCAGGACATCAGAATTCAAATGGAGGCCCCCTCTCACCCTTCCTCAAACGCCTAGAAACAGTGCGATTTACAATCTGAATATATATGTATAAATTCAACATGTATAGCATGGAAGTATGCAAACTTAGATTACATGTGACTTCACCAATGCATTTTTTTTGCTTTCCTTCACACTATCTATTTGATATGTTATGTACTTGAAGTTATTCCTTTCTACTGACATCCTCCCAAATTTGTGATCCTCGCTTTCATGGATGTAGCGGCTCAATAATGAAAATCCACTGCACCTGGAACATGTCCCATATAAATATGATCTTTTATAATATTTTTGTCCTTCAAGTCTTGGACACATTATGCTATGTATAAAATCTCTGGATGCATTCGGTGTTTGTAACGATGGGAAGTCCTGCACAATGTTAGTATTCAAATCACAAAGTATATGTCTATATATGTATCATAATAGTACTCAAATTCTACAAGGTATCTACAATAACATGTGTTGTGATCAGTGCAAATTCTAACAAACAATGGTTTGCATTTTTCAAAGGACCTTTGGCCAAAGTTCAATTGTGTGTGCTCATTCTTGAACCTCTCATAGAGTTTTGTTTGTGTTGTGTCGAGGAAGTGATTAACATGGGTTTCACATCCCTGAACACCTTTTCTAAACTTTAACACATCTCTTTGATTCGGTGATGGACTAGTGTTATCATGCCAAAAATTGTGTACTAGTTCTTTGAGAGCATCAATAAGATTCATGTTTGAATGAGGTAACCTACCAACAAAGGCACAACAATCTTTTTGTCCTAGGTCTCAAGTTTTTCTCTAATAAGATTTTGAAGAGTCTTTATATCTACTTTAAATATTTTACATGTGTGTTATAACAGGCGACATTTCCTTTTGGATTTGTCTACAATCAATTATGACACCACACGATGAGACACATTAAGATCTTTTGTACAAGAAGTTTTTCCAATCAAATTAAATGCAGACTGTAGATTTCTAACAACACGATTGTTGGCCTCTGAACTTCTAACTACCTTTATGCCTAAAATTCTCTTAAAATGAGCTAGACAATGTGATTTTAACAAAGCGAGAAACAATTGATATTTTGCTGCATTGGTTTTGGATTCAAAAAATTGTTTGATGATCCTGTTAGAATGGAAATCAATAGTGCATTTGGGAAACTTACCTTCAAGTCCTGAAAAGGAACTTTCATCCACATTAATATATCTGGGAGTTCTTTATCATCTTCTTGATAGTTGAGGCAAGGGAGTCAGAAAGGAAGTACGGGTCTCGTCGTTGATTTGTTGTGGACCTTCGTTCACAATTTGGCCATGCAAGGGAGTGTCTTCAACATGTGTGTGCTCTTCTTGGGGAGGTTTCCAATTAACAACTTGTTCAACATCCATCCCTGCATACTCATCATCAACCAAGATTTGATTGACTTCAGCCACTTCATAATTCCTTGTTGATGGATCTAAGTCACTAAAATTTTGATATCTACTATTTTCCATGTACAACCTGGCCTTTTCTCTTATCTCATGGGCATTTTCAAGGTGCATCTCCTTCCTTCTAGACTTTATTTTATTATTAATTCTATTGACCGTATTCAATACATTTTTTAACAAAACAAAAGTATCACCCCTGCAAGAATAAATAACAAATAAGATATTATTTTTTCAGTTATGAAATGGGGAAACTCGATGTGCATGATTATTAAAAATCAATGTATCAATTGATTGGGTACTATGCAAACCTATGCGTGTTATCTTTGTAATTGTACATTCTAAACTGTGGTCACAGAAGTATGCTTTTTTTTCTTGACATTGGACATATAAATCAATCTAATATGGTAGCAAAGATCTTTTTTTCTCTCAATGTCCCATTAGTGTGTACATGCATAGAGCTTGTGTTATTGGTATCGATCGTACACTTATTCAATCAAATATTGATGTGGGATTTAATAATGTTTCAGCAATTCAAAACCCAACCTAGGTTGGTATCAAGGTCATCCTATCCATCTTAGTTACATAGGCTTTTAGTGTGGTGAATTCCCTCATTTTGAATGAAACTCACTTTTGTTTGCATGTGTGGTTGCAGTTTCCCATTTTATCTCTAATACCATGGTAGAGTCCTCATTTCACATTTGTCCTTAATTGCTTTTCATCTTGAAACAATGTACAACAACATCTAGTGTAAATTGTTTCTTATAATCTTAACAACTATTGAGAATGCCCTAGATATAACAACAACATCACCTCTAGGACCTCAATTTGAGATGTTTTTGTGTCATCTTGAAACAATGTACAATGAGCCTCTTTATGGTAGCTTGGTACTTGGCACATGGATTTTTGACAATAGTTTTTGTTAGTAGATGGTATTGGATGGTGGTATGGGATTTTAGTAGGAGCACATTTCCTACAAAAGGAGAAGCTCCCACTAACTTCATTTTCATGTTTTGGATGAGGGAAAATCGCCCCTAAATATTAACAATTTGATTCTTTTGGTATTTTTGTTAGTTTTTGTAGTAAAATCGTGAGGAATTCAACAAATGTTTGTGTATTGGATGGATTTACGTGATTATGAAAGGTTATTAGTGGTGATGCAAGTAAGTTTTTTTTATTATATTTATGCAAGGTTGAAAGCATTTATTGCTGCATGTTGTAGTTTGTTTGTGGTAATATGTTTTTATTGTCTATGTTGAAGATTAAGAAGACTAAAATACATTTACCATACAATTCATGAGGAAAAACTGAAATAGATAAAATTCAAACAAAGTGAATGAAGACTAAAATACAATTCATAAGGAGAAATTGTCACCATACCTCAAGGATTTCTCTTTGCTTGAAATGTAAAATGGCCTTTTGATGCATCCAGTCCATGTAAGAAGAGTTCAAGTGTGTCCAAGCAGCATGATAACTCAATCTAAAGAGACAAATCGAGTCCAACTATTGTGTATTCAATCAAAAGATCCAAATAGAGTCCAACTGGTGTGTGTTCAATCCAAAGAGTCAAATAGAGTCCAATTGATGTGTATTCAATCCAAATTGTCAAAGAAACACAAAAAGGTGTGTGAATTCAATCCAAAATGAAAGTGATTTTTGAGATGTTAGTGAGAAGAGCAAAAAATATGTGATATGAGAGAAAAAATGTGGGGGAAGAGCACAGGTTGTTTGCAAAATTTTATTATCAACAGAGGCCCACACTCAATAGAAGTGCACATGCGCTTGCAGCATGTGCATGCTCCTAGATCATGCATGCCTCTGTTGAACATTTCTTTGTTCGGTGGGTAACGTTTAGTTCATTTATTACCCAATAAATCTCTATTTTCCGGTTTATTCCTAGAGCCCCTCCCCCATAAAGGCCTTTATACCCTCTTCTAAACCATAATCTCCAAGTGCACAAGTTCTTCTAGGTGTTTAGGGGTTAGGGTTATAAGTATTGTAGCTTAAGATTTGTTAAATTTATGGGGTTAAAGGTTAAATATTTTAGTGTTCAATATTGATAGTATTTAAGGGTTGTAGGGGTAATGAGTGCTCCCTATAATCCCATAACTCCCAATCTCTCTCTCTCACCATTTAAACTCCTAACCTCCAAGTTTTATCCATCTCATATTAAACATCTAACCCCAATCTCTCTATCTCCCTCTCTCTCTAAACCCCCGAGCCCTAGTATCTCTCTCTCTCTGAACCCCTTACCACCAATTTCTTTCTCACCCATATGCTCTAATATCTCTCTCATCCCCTTACCTCAAATCTCTCTCTCTCTCTCTCTCTCTCTAAACTTTTAACACCTAATCTCTCTCTTTCTATATGTCCCTCTAAACCCCTAAATTCCAATCCACCCCACTCTCTCTCTCTCTCTCTCTCCTGACATAGAACCACCAATCTCTCACTTTATCAAACCCTAAACCCATAACGTGCCCTCTCTCTAACCCATTATCCCCCAATATCTATCTATCTAGACCATTAAACCACAATCTCTCTCTCTCTCTCTCTCTCTTTATATACCACTCACCACCAATATGTATCTCTCTCTAAACCCTAAACCCCAATCTCTCTCTCTCTCTATAATCCCCTAGCCCACAATATCTCTCAGTCTAATCCCCTAGCCCCCAATCTCTCTCTCTCTCTATTTGATCCACTAATACCCAATAATGTTTTATCTCTAAAAACCTAAACACCAATCTCTCTCTCCCTCTCTCTCTCCCTTTTTAATCCCCTAACCTCCAATCTCTCTCTCTCTCTAAACCCATAACACCTGATCTCTCTCTTTCTATATCTCTCTCTAAACCCCTAACTTTCTCTCTCTCTCTCTCTCCCTCTCTCTCTCTACATCTAACCCCCAATATCTCTCTATACCTATTGTAAACTATTCTATAGGTTAGTTTTGAGAACTTTGTCAAATGTTTTTCTAATGTCCACAAAGAAACATAAAAGACTAGTTTTATTATTACAACACTCCTAGGGTGGTCATGTGTGTTTCTTTAAGGTATCATTTATGGCCTTGAATGCCTCGAATATTCCTTTAGGGAGTAATGCATAGGATTCCTTTCTTGATCATGCATAGAGCCTCAAAACCCATAATTACTAGCCTAAAGAGACATCTCCTCTGATAGGCTAAAGAGAATCAACATCTCTAGTCATAGCTTAAAGAGCATCATTGATAAGCCATGTGTTTTTTTATTCACCCTTCTTGGCCATGGATGATTACAAGCATTGTTTAGGGAATAAGATCTAAGTTTCCTCTCTCTACCATTTTTAGGGACACAAGACCCATAGTTAGTGCTCAAATACCTCTAATGTTCCCATAGTATCACTAAAATACCAAAGAAACCCTCAAAAAGTAATGTTTGGTGGTTGGATGCATCATGCATGGACCCTTATTCCTATAATATGCCTTTAAGTCCCAATTCCTTAGCTTCCTCCATTGACCATGTTTAATACCTCAACTTCGAAACGTCATGCTCAAATACTCCTAATGGTGCTCATATATCCACTTGGAGGCAAGGGATACCCTCAAGAGATCCTATGTGATGGTTCAAGGTGAATTTTTTAGCCCTAGATGCCCATATAATTACCCATAGGAAAATTATACTCTGAGGGGATCGAAGTTTATGACCAAAATTAGGTTAGGAAATAATAAAACTAACTATAATCAAAACAAATAAATAAAATAGTAAAATTAATCAAGATTAATATCACACTCTAAGTCAAATTGTTTAGTTCACTAGTAGAATTTGGAAAATAAATGACTACGCGACCAAAAAAGTCAGTAATGATAGTGTTTTTAAGCTAAATAAAACTAAATTTGAGCAACACAACTACAAATGACTAAATTAAATTACTAATTTAGACATAAGATAAAAAATACAACTAAATAATAAGTCGCACCAATTAAAATGACTAAAACAATGACCTATAGACTAGCATTTGGTAATTTGGACATATATATTATAAGTTCTTATTATATACCTCATGGTCTCTAAGACCATTTGGTAATCTACTCTTCACATAAACAAGGGGACTACATATAATGCTAGACTAGTGAAATCTACAAACAATATAGAGATAATATACATATTGCACCATTGCATTATATTGTAATTGGTAAAGTGTGTCATTTAGTCTGGTAAATATTATAATATTGATAAAAATATATTCATGTGATATTACATTCACCAATATTGCAAAGACATTGTGCAGAGGGATAGATAATTTAGGTTAGGAGTGGGACATCATTTGAGGGAGTGGGACATAATTCGGCAGAGGGAAATATCATTTGGGATGGGAGTGTGACATTGCGTAGAGGGAGAGATAATTTGGGTTGGAGTGGGACACAGTTTGGGGGAGTGGGACAACTAATTTCAGGGAGTGGCACAGAAGCACCATTTATAGAGTTAGAATTACTAATTAAGGATGTGCTCCTTCTTACCCTTCTGGTGCAAATATTTTTAAATGATGAGAGTTGGTGTCCATGAGTTGTAGTTGGATTGAGCATTAGATTCGAAGCCCACCATAGGGGTTTTAGTTAATTGGTGTAATACCCCTAATTTTTGGACTAACTATTTTTGTTGTTATATTGGGCCCTGGCCCCAACACCTATGTTTTATTTGGAGTATTTGGCATGAGCCCCAGCACCTATGATTATTCTTTTATATTAATTGACATATCGGTCATGGACCCTAACTGACTTCTTTATTTGAGTGTATACTGGGAAAAAAGGCCCCGATGTTGTAATGATGTTCTTCATATTTGATATGGGTACAAACCTTAATATACTGAGATGATCTTTTGTTACTTACTGTGCAGAGATATGATTTTACATGATTAGACTTATGAGTGTGTTAAGGATGGACTCAGAAACACACATATAACCTATGTATTGGGCATAAGCCCCGATGTACCTAGAAGAATTTTTATGTACTGGGAGTAAGCCTTGAGGTACATTGAGAGTTGGGCCTAAGCCCTGGAGCACTCCACGCTTGATAAACTAATACCAGATCCTAGGCAACTTAAAGATTCTAGATGTGCCTCACGACCACATTCTAGCACTAGTGTTGAGCAGAGGCTCTGTAATTGCACCATCCTAATGCTCATGTGAGAGTGTTGAGTTAAAATGCTCTGAAGAGCACTCGGGGTTACATCTCAAAAGTGTTGAGTCGAAAGGACTCTGAATAGCACTTTTACTTTCAACACACTTATTTTATTTGATTAAATGATTCATCTTTTATCTATCATCAAGTACTGCAGGAACTACTGTGTTAAACGAGGGAATCCTACATGCAAAGAGAGAGACTAGAGGTACCTAACCAAGCTTACCGAGACCATCCAAAGGATTGGACCTTGTCCTTAAAAGTTAAAAGAAGTATCATGTGAAGTTACATAATTTGATCAAAGAAAATAACCAGTAGTCTTTTATGACTAACATGCATAAATGCCTCAAGGCTAATGTTATTATTGAAAGCTTTAATAATAATGTGTCATTTTTTAATTAGGAAATATATTTATTATAGATGGATTATGCATTATTTAAATCTTATTAATGAGGTGTTAGTAGTTAAAGTAAAATATTATTATTATAATTATTGTTAATATAATTATTATTGAGAGCTGAAATCAAAATCACTTATAGTTAAACAGTTGGAAAACTCCTAGTTCAAAAGGACTAGATATTTAATTAAATAATATATTTTAATTATTAATTATTTAATTTAAAGAAACTAATTATTTCAACAGTCCTAATTAAAAGACTCCCCTACTTAAAGAGGGCAGATCCCAAGTTTGAGGATCATCTATCTTTTCATTATCATTCTCTGATGATAACTAAAGGAAAAACTTCTACTCCCAGAAACTGAATCAGTAGTAACCCTAGGTCCTCTATCTCTTTTACATGTTGGAATCCAGCTTGCGGGAATCCATACAGAACCAGGAATGGTTGTAGGATCATGGTTGGGAGGAACACGATAGCCCCAAAGTTATCCAGCTAAAGGAAATCATTGTAATAGGTTAGCTAAATACAACAAGCTCTGCATTAACTATTGTTGAGTGTGTAGGTTTCTACAGGAAGGAATTAAGTGCCAAGCAGCTAGGCTTCCACCGGAAAGGATCGAGTACTCAAGCAGCCATGTATGGAGTATTCATTGTTTCAAATTTCTAGTTATAATAAATTTAGGCTTTTAAAATTAGAATAGATACTACAGCATTGTTCTCATTACCAATATTATCAACTTCGAGGTTCTTCCCAAAACCCAATGGAGGGTCTAGCAGGTCTAGCAAAGCTAGCCTTTGCTAGACAACACCCAATCATAAAAAGTTTAGGAACTCTACTCTGGGTTTTCTTTTGGCAGATCCCTAATACTACGTATTTCTCACCAAATTATATTGTGTAGCTAGGGTTTTCACCCTTTTGGAGGCTTTTTTAATGGTTTTGTGGCCTTTTGGAGGCTTTTTAGTGGGATTTTAAGGTTTTGGAGGAAAATATGGTAGGAAATATGGACAAATGAGTCATGCAATGGGGTAGATGAGGTAGTGAGCACTTTTTGGGTGTTAACAGATTGCCCCCTAATGTGTGAGGGAAGGAGCTCATCGTATGGCCGATAGACATCATAAGTCATGTATGGTTTTCCTGGGATGTGGAGAAGAGAAGAAACAAACTAGAGCCCAGAACAACAGTCCTGAACAAACTGCAAAAACTGAGAGTACATGACCTCAATAATGAATGAGGAATAATCTGAACATATGGACGAGGCGGGCATTCCCATGCTCGTATCAAGATCTAGAAGAATAATAACAATGGGGTCCAAAAGATGGGGACCTGAAATATACATGGCCTAAAATAATGAATGAGGAAGAATCTCAATATATGGACGAGGCGGGCATACCCATGCTCGTATCAAGATACATAAAAAATAACAGTGAGGCCTGGAAAGGGGGACCTGTAGGATACATAGAGAACCACTGTGTACATCATAAGGGTCCATAAGGGACACAAATCTGGGACATACTGCTGGGATGACCATGTTTGAGTTGAAGAACTGATATACTGGAATAACAACAGTGCTGCTGAGTGTGGGACTAGAGGAACTGATGAGCTACTGGAGCATAGTGATGGGGAGTCATGTCCTCAATGGTACACTGAACTGGAACGGAACTGGGTACTCAAGGAATCATATAACTGGATGGCTTCCGAATACAATCACCAACACAACCCGAACATCCACGAGAACATATAACTGGGTGTTCCGAAGTGACTCACCAATGTGCTAGAGTCGGGGGAAATCCGGGGTCTTCGACCAATAACAAAAGGGATATAAAACCTGCGCGATTCTCAACGATGCGATCAAGGTGTTGAAGTCGAGCATGTGAGAAACAACCAATCGAAGTGGCAATGATGACTCCTCTCAAAATGGTTCGTAGGCACTCACCACAGATGGTGATGGGTCCAAGGCGCAAGGACCTCTGGGTCTATCCTCTAGAATAGAGGGGCTGTCGTCGACAGAGGGAGACCTGCAACTAGCAAGGCAATGATGATTCCTTGATAGGAGAGTGAGGTGGAGAATCGAAGTGTGAGAGCAATAATGGTAGGACTGACAGACTTTAGGGGATAACTGGGTAAGTAGAGTAGGTGGGCTCAAACTTCCTTTGTTCAGAGTATGATGGCGGGGAAAATCGGGCAGCATATGAAACTGACTGGTGGGAAATGGATCATAGATGTACTGGATCAAGGATAGTGACTGGGATGAGTGATACTCAAGCTGGTGTAAAATGGCAGGAGACTGCAGACTACTCTGAACAAAGGCGACCTGATTGGGGGTGCTGCCGAGATGATCGATCATAGTGCCAAGAGGCATGGGGGGACTTCTTCATGGGTTAAGGAACTAGAAGAAGTGTGTGTAAAATGGTACTTTTGTGTGGATTTGTACGAGCCCAGGACAGTTCATGCTCGTGATTGCTTTCAATTTTAAGGAGTCTGAAAGTGATAAGAAGACTCTGAAATAATGGAATGGTACCGTCGTGTGGATTTGTACGAGCCCAGGACAGTGCATGCTCGTGGTTGCTTTCAATTTTAGAGAGTCTGAAAGCAAATAAGAAGACTCCAGGGGGGTGCTTTTTCGTGTGTTAGTCTCCGAGGCCCGAAGAAGCATAAAAGGATGCAATGAAGAAATATTCTAGCCGGTGTGACTGGAGTATTCCTTTTTCGTAATTAGTCTACCAGGTCCGGAAAAGGGTTAAACTTATACCAGAAAAATGCCCTTTCAGGTACTTTAACGAGCATGAAAGGAAGCAAGATTGCTTGGCGATATTTTCATTGTTTTAGGAGTCAGAAAAGAGATTAACAGAAACTCCCTAAGTGCCTTTTCCGTAAAGGACTTGTCTGGCCCGAAAAAGGCATAAAATTATACTAAACAAAAGGAATGGCCAGGCAAGGAGGAAGTGCTCAATCAAGGAACATTGATGATGACCAAGAATGAGGGAGGGGGGTAACACTGGTGGGCCTCCTTGCGAGATAATGAATGGTGGAAAAATAAAAAAATAATTACAGTATGACAGAAGTGAAGGGCTCATGTAAAAATGTGGAACAATCCGATGGTGGCCGATGTGGTGCGCAAACCGAGGCAGCAAGGTGTCAGGACACAATGGTGAAATTGTACCTGGTGAGAGCGAGAAATGATCTCAAGCATTATCACGAGCTCGAAAAAATGAATCCGACGATATAAAAAGTGTCAAAAATGGATAATGGCTGATGTGGCATGCAAACCGAGGCGACGGGGGGTGTTTTGGAAAAAATACCCAAAAAAATATGGGGGTGAGAGCGAGAAATGATCTCAAGCATCATCACGGGCTCGGAAAAATGAATCCGATGATATAAGGTATATCAAAAATGGGCTACGACTGATGTGGCACACAAACCGAGGCGACAAAGTGTCAAGACACAATGTTGATATTGGTCCTGGTGAGAGTGAGAAATGATCTCAAGCATCATCACGGGCATGGAAATATGAATCCGGTGGTGCAAATGGTGCGAAACATGGAGGTCATAAGGACTCCAGAATGGTTAAAGGAAATAACTAGGTTAAAAAATGGTTGCAAATAAAGGTGATCCCACCAAGCCAAGGATGCAGTGGTGGGGAGAAATGATGACCCGCGAGGGAAAAATACTAGGTGTATCGAATCAAATCATATATACAAGTGACATGTGACCTCAAAAATCGTTGAGATCATGCATGTGAAAAAGTGAGCAGGGTTAATGACTTGCCCTCATGCTATGTGCATGGGGTTGATGATTGTGGATCACATATGTGTTGGTTTGAACAAGGGGGTCATGGACGTGCTGAGATAGATGTGATGGGGAAGGTTCAAAATGGTTGATCATTCCCCCTATCCCAAGGTCGAGGTAATCTATTATGCCCCCTAACTCAGAGGTGTCAATGTGGTGTTCTATGATAGCGAGGTCAAGACCAGGTATCTCGGTGTAGGACCAGGAAAAGACATCGCAGAACTCTTGGAAAAGTTTGTTGTACTCTCCGATATCATACCCACTGCAGGAGGATCCTAATGTAATGATTTCAAGAGCACCAGGTGGGTCAGAGATATCAATGTGGATTATAGGTGAGATGTTGGCCATGTTTCCTTCCTCGAAGGCGTCGAGAGCGGGAATGGGATCCTTAAACTAGTCGACTTTGGCGGGAAGGAAATCTTTGGACTCAACCACAAATTGGGTAGCTATGGTGGAGGAGGACTCTTCTGGGAGGAAAGAGGAACAATGGTGCATGTCTTCCCAGGGATAATCCAGGGCAGTGAGAGCCTCTAGAATCTCCTCATCATTGCGGAAACTTTGAGTTGTCAAATCGATTGACGAGGGAGTGGTACTTGAAGAGATCATATAAATGGTGTTAATCTCTCCGGGTGAGGGTGATATGGGGGGGGTGGATCTCCTAAATTGTGGGGGGTGCCATCTCAAGGTCCAAATTATTCATCTCATAGAGAGCTGCTTTGTAATCTGGGAGATTAGGACAGTGATGTGAGTAATGGCCGTAAATACCGCATATTGCACAATGGTGGTTGGTACGCAGTGATTTGTCACGAGGCTGAGGGGTTGTATCGAGTTCGACAACCGGGATGTTGGGGTCGTTGTCAAGCATTTGCATGTGTTCTTGTAATGTAGGTAATTGTGGACATTGATGAGTCGGATGGCCTAACTCATCACACAATGAGCATTCAGGAGGAGCACGAAACACGGGAGGGGGTACAGCAGTGTATGGGTGTGGGCCTCTGCCCCCAGTGTGCTTGATAAGAGGGGGGGGATTCATAGATGATGAAGGGGTAGTGACACCAGGAGGTGGTTGACTAGCAGTGGAAATGGGTTGCACCGGTTGTAGGACGACATTTGGTGTCGGCGGGGGAACGGGAGGCGAAATATACCACATGGGTAATCCCAAGGTTAACCCGGGGAGGCTAAGAGTAGCCATAACCAGGGTGCTTACTACTCCCGAGGGAGGAAATAGGAAGGGGATTGTGTGGATGGGTGTAACACCAATGTGACTAGGTACCAATGGTGGTTTGCGTAACAAGGGCGATTGATTGTTGGGTGTTTGTGTATTGTGGGAAAGGGTACATAGGTTAGATACTTCGGTTGCGGGTGACGAGGGTAGAATGGATTGAAATGTTGAGGTCATCGGCGTATCTGAGTAAACTCTGGGTCATACAGAGGAAACAAACGAGGTAGTGGCACCACAAACAGGTTGTTCATGTTAGATTTTAAGAATTTACTTCAATATGATCTAGGATCTTAACTGAGAGAACAACATGTACAGCATATCTACAGCATATCAATCATGGAGACAATAATGCAAGCACACAAGAGACACAAAGATTTACTTGGGGAAAACCATAAAGGTGAAAAACCCCAATAACTTCCTCAGAGATAGATAGAGCAATGATACAACCAACCAAGAGAGATAGCCATAACCTAGCAGCAGATCCTCCTCCTCCATAAGTGTGCCACTCCTCCTTGAGTGCATGTGTGAGAAGTGAGTGAGCAAATAGAGTGCCTCCCGCACTCTATTTATACTTGACTTGACTTGCCTTTTTACCTAACTCATGTAGGCTCGAACTTAACCACATAACATAATGCTGAGTGGGCCGACCCCCAATAGGGTGGTCTAATAACCCTTTGACCCACATGGCCGACCCCCAATAGGGTGGTCTAATAACCCTTTGACCCACATGACTTATACAGGGCCGACCCCAAACAAGGTGGTCTAATAACCCATCAAGTATAAGTTACGAAATTTACAATATAAATAACGACACTTCCTTATAGAGGAATAATACCATCTCTATAGGAATACAATATACATATATGTGAAATACATTCCAAAGTTACATATACATCAACAGTTCAACCATGGGGAGAACATTTTCAAGTGCAGCGGGGGCATTGGGATCATAATAGTTGAGTTGGTCGACCTTGATCACGCGTCTGTCATGGGGGAACATCATGGTACAAAAAACAGATGAGGAAACCGCCCACATGGAATACATGTAGCTGTAGCCAAGTAAGAGGTTATAATCAAGTTGAGCATTGATGACCTCTATGTCAATGAGCATGGTTTTACCAGCCAACTGGACGGGGACATTAGCTAGGAGACCTTGGGGTTGAGCCGAACGGCTGTCATAGGCTCACAATGCAGTGGTGGACTGCTGGAGTGTAGGGGATCCATTTTTAGAGGGTTTTTGCTATTTTGGAGGAATTTTGGATTATTTTGGGGGAAAAAGGGGTTTTGTTGGCCTTTTGGAGGCTTTTTTAATGGTTTTGTGGCCTTTTGGAGGCTTTTTAGTGGGATTTTAAGGTTTTGGAGGCAAATATGGTAGAAAATATGGACAAATGAGTCATGCAATGGGATATATGAGGTAGTGAGCACTTTTTGGGTGTTAACATATTGTCCTTTAGGTAAAGGTTATTATGTTTTCTTGTTTATAGGTATATGTTTTCTGTTTGAATTGTATTTCCTTATTCGTAGTGCAGGGTTTTATCTATGCCTGTTAGTTCTTTTAATTATTATCCTATCTATGCTGGAAAAACACCAAGTAGAAATAAACGAAGATTTCAAGCCAGACATCGAAACTTTCAGCTACACTACACAGTTCAATTATCAAACACCTCTACGATTTCAATCATTAGTCAAGCTTTACATCTAAACGCATCAAATATTGCAAAGAGATTCATATTCAAAGCATAGACTCAGATTTAACACAATAGTATTCTGCATTATTAATATGGGTTCCAATCCAAAGACCCTCACGGGCTTGCCTCTTGTTTCATGGATTGAACCCCATCCCCAATCAAAGTGCTCATCATATCAAACCAAATTATTGAACACACAACAACCATAAACTTATTCTACGTTAGCTAAACATTCATCCTTGCAAAGAGTAAAGCTAAAATCTGTAGGAAGAAATAGGGTTCCCATTATTTAAAAGCTGCCAGAAGTCAAAACGCTATTCGATACATCAGGCAGGCTACAACAAACCATGATTTCCTCCTTAAAAATCATAACCAAATACGCAACAGTCAAACCAAGGCCACTACTTCATATATACATAAAATGTAGACCTTTTTAGTACCCTGATGGACACGACTCCCAGATCTAAGATCGATTCTCTTAAGCTAACAGTAGGATGTCCATTTCATTATAAATTTAAATCAACACAGGTTTGAGTATCAAACCCTTGGAGTAACTCACATTGCCCAAAAACTTTCTCTATAAACTAGTCAACTGATAGAAGTACCACCAGCATCAGCGAATACAGATTTTCTATTTAGAAATACAAATCAACTAGCTACAGGATAGAAACAAAACCACTTATACATCTTGATAAATTCTCTTATGCCATAGGAAAGAAAAATGCAGGACAGAGCAAAGTTAAGACACATATAGCTAGCATGGACTCCATTAATTAAGACAACGATTTTCCATAAAAAATCATAAACTAACAGAGCAGTATTAGAAAGAAAATACAATGGCCATAGTTTCTTCACACGACCATTTAAAATTCATAGAAAAGAAAACGCAGAATTCCTTTCCCCATTTGCAAACTGTTAATTTTTTAGAATTTACTTCAATCTGATCTAGGATCTTAACTGAGAGAACAACATGTACAACATATCTACAACATATCAATCATGGACACAATAATGCAAGCACACAAGAGACACATAGTTTACTTGGGGAAAACCATAAAGGTGAAAAACCCCAATAACTTCCTCAGAGATAGATAGAGCAATGATACAACCCAAGCATAAGAGATAGACACCTCCTAGCAGTAGCTTCTCCTCCTCCATAAGTGCGCCACTCTCCCGAGAGTGTGAGAGAGAATAGAATGATTAAATAGAGTTCCTCCTGTACTCTATTTATACTTGACTTGACTTGCCTAATAACCTTTACTAGGTCAGCCTTAACTTAACCACATAACATAATGCTGACTGGACCGACCCCCTATAGGGTGGTCTAACAACCCTTTGACCCACATGACTTATATAAGGCCAACCCCAACAAGGTGGTCTAATAACCCATCAAGTATAATTTATGACACTTACAATATAAATGACGACACTTCTGTATAGAGGAATAATAACATCTCTATAGGAATACAAACACTTCCGTAGAGAGGAATAATAACATCTCTATAGGAATACAATATACATATATGTGAAATACATTCCAAAGTTACATATACATCAACACTCCCTCTTAACTAGGAAGGTATTTCTCGACACAGGTCTTCTAGCAGAAGTCTTCTTCTGTAGATCATCGTCATCGAATCATTGTCATCATCACTGTTGTTGCTATCTCAATCAATCTCTGAATCTAATCGTCATAAGAAGTTCTACAAAGCCAGTCCTTTTTCATACTGGGTGTAGGCCCACCACCTACAGGTCTTCATCATCACTGGCCATACTGTGGAATCCTCAAGACTTATCACCTGCGTCACAAAACCTCGCAAGATCATCCAGGATGTTACGAGCACACGACTCTACCTATCGGATCTCCTAGGGCGCTATTATATGTGACCCCACCACAAAACCTCGAAAGAGAATCCCAGGACTGATTACGAGCACATGGATCAACCTATCAGATCTTCCAAGGTACAAATTACATGTGGTCACCACAAAACCTCGAAAGAGCATCCCAGGATTGATTACGAGCACACGGATCAACTTATCGGATCTCCCAGGGCACAAATTACATGTGGCCATGGAAAAACCTCGAAAGAGCATCCCAGGACTGATTACGAGCACACGGCTCAACCTATCGGATCTCCCAGGGCATAAATTACATGCCATAGGACAAAACCTTGAAAGACCATTTGCGAGATATCCTAGGGCACAAATTACATGCCATAGGCAAAACCTCGAAAGAGTATCTGCAAATCTCCCAGAGCACAAATTATATGTCCTCCCAAGCAAAACATCGAAAGAGCATTTCCCAGATATCCCAGGGCACAAATTACATGCCATAGGAAAAACCTCGAAAGAGTATCTGCAAATCTCCGAGGGCACAAATTATATGCTTATCTGCACAACCTATTCCACGGCCACAGAGTATCAACCTGATACTCACCATACATCATCCTGATGTACACATGATCATCCTGATCATCAACACTGCATCGTCCTGCTGCATGTCATCTGGAGCAACATCCTGAATTTCGTCATCCATGATCATCCTGATCATACAATGCATCCACTTGATGCATACACAGTATCTTCCTGATACATATCATCATACATGATCTACCTGATCATACAATGTATCCACCTGATACATATACAAATACATGATCCACCTGATCATACCTGATACATATCAACATACATGATCTACCTAATAATACAATGTATCCACCTGATACATATACAGATACATACACATGATCCAACTGATCATATCCAGCATCCAACATGATGCGTATATACATATACATATAAATGATTCAACTGATCATATCCAACATCCAACATGATGCGTACATACATACATATAAATGATCCAGCTGATCATATCCAACATCCAACATGATGCATACATACATACATATAAATGATCCAACTGATCATATCCAGCATCCAACATGATGCATACATACATAGCAGTAACTGGAGCATCGTCTTGATGCTCATCATCCATCGCTTATATCCACAGACATGGAAGGATCCTCCTCTCATCATGCTTGGAATGGCTCTAGAAAATGTGTTCATCACTTCTTCCTCTCTGAAGTACTTAAACTTCACTCTAGCTAGTGGTTTTGTCAGCACATCTGCAACTTGCTCATCCGTCGCAACATACAGGAGCTTCACTGCTCCTCTCTGCACCATAACCCTGATATAGTGATATTTGATCTCAATGTGTTTCGACCTGTCATGGAACACTGGGTTCTTAGACAGCTTCACACCACTCTAGTTAACACAAAAGATACCAGTAGCCTCCAGTGGAAGATCAAATAACTCAGACAATAGCTTCCAGAGCCATACTGCCTCACAACTAGCCAAACAAGCTACAACATACTCTGCGTCGGCTGTACTAAGTGCTACACAGGACTGCTTCCTGCTAAACCAAGAGGTCACACCTGATCCCATACTGAAGCAGCATCTAGAAGTGCTCTTCCTATCTGCAGCACTGCCTGCCCAGTCCGAATCAACATAACCTTCCAAGTTAAACTTTTGATTCGCATCATACTTGAGCCCATAATCAACTGTACCCTTCATGTACCTCAGAATATGCTTTATAGCAACCAAGTGAACTCCTCTGGGATACGTCAGGAACTGGCTCAATGTGTTCACCGCAAAGCAAATATATGGTCTTGTGTTTGTCAGGTACATCAAGGACCCAATCATTTGACGAAACACTGTGACATCAACCGGATTAGATGAAGCATCACATAGAAGCTTTAGGTTCGATGCCATAGGTGTGCACATGGCCTTGCATTCCATCATCCCAAACCTATTCAGGATCTCTACTGCATACTTCCCTTGTCTAAGGAAGATTCCATCTGCACTTTGCCACACCTCCATGCCTAGAAAGTAGTGCATCATCTCCAAGTTCTTCATCTCGGACTTGGCATCAAGCTTCTGCTATGTGTCGACAATCAATCTATCTTCACCTGTAATAAACAGGTCATCCATATACAAAAGTAGTATCACTAGATTTCCTTCCTTAACCTTGTAGTAAAGGTTGGAATCCGCTTTACTCTTGGTAAAGCCCAAACTGGATAGAAAGATGTCTATCCTACCATACCAAGTTGTGCACATATATGACTCCCTATCATGTGTCTCAGAACCAAGTGGCTGCTCCACATACACTTCTTCTTCAACTATACCATTCAAGAAAGATGTCTTGAAATCCATCTGGTGTATCTTCCATTTCATCACTGCAACCAGAGCAAGTACGGATCTAATGGAAGTGTATCTGGCTACAGGAGCAAAAGTCTCTATGCTACCACCTGCAGCATGCTTGATCTAGTTGTAGATCCTCTTGGAAGTCACTACAGACTCCCCTTCAGGTCTTGGGACTGCATCCCAAATATCTTCATGATCGACTGGTACTCCTCAATCATGGCATTCTTCCCAGATCCTGGGAACTTCAATATCTTCAATATTTTCAATAGATAACTTTGTTGCTGAACAAATGTGGTAGTCCTTCTTTTGTAGGTGATGGTATACAATCTTTCCTACACAACAAGTTAAATTGCATGATTAGAAAACATCTCATAGTTTTTAGAACAAATTCTTACACATAAATAAATATGTCATACAGTCATGCAATTATCTTAGCCAATGCTTCAATACAACATTTATCCATATCCTGTAACTTTCTAGATGCCTTCCAATCTCTACCAGAACATTGTTAAGAGTGTGCGCAACTCCCAACATGTCAGCAAAGAGGTTTCATTCTAGATAAGTAGCAATGGAATGCTGTACAATGCCATAGGCCACTTACCCATGTATATTAGTAGTATACTGTTCATCAATGCGACTATTCTAATATGCATAATACACAACCTAATTCTAGGAACATGAGTATATTATTGAATAGTATTATTTAAACAATAAAATATGCAAGGAATGATAATTCAAATACTTATCTTTTTTTGTTTGTTGGGTTGAATCCCTCTTAGTCTTTGCTTCTTTTCTGCAACTCCATTCTGATGTGGATTGTGAGAAGTGGTCAACTCCCTCTGAATATCTGCATCCTTGCAAAAACTACTAAAGTGTGCTCCTTCTTGATCTTTTCTTCCTTGCAGGAAACAACTGGAGTGTGCTCCTTCTTGATCTTTGCTTCCTTGTAGGAACAACTGGAGTATGCTCCCTCTTGATCCTTGATTCCTTGTAGGAACAACTGGAGTATGCTCCCTCTTGATATTTGCTTCCTTGCAGGAACAACTGGAGTGTGCTCCCTCTTGATCTTTGCTTCCTGAATTACCTGTCCTTGAACTGGATTGGTATGTTAGCTAGTTATGTCTAACATACACACATGATGTCTTCTTGTTCTCTTTAATGACTTGTGCTAGTAACCTTCATATCTCATAGGTTAACCATTATAGAACCAAGTTATACATACCTCGCAACTAGATCTTCTAAGTGATTCATGACAATGGATGAATCTTTTTCCTCATGTCATCATGATCATATGTTCTTGAACTAGAACATGATTTGTCTTTCTTGGTGTACCTTTCACGTTAGCGGACAACATAAACCTCATACAACACCATAATGCATTAGTACAATCATAAGTGGCAATACCCTAATCAATGAATATCTTCTATCATGCATTCATAATTTTACTAAGGTGATACCACAAGTCTAAATTTAGTCAAGATTGTACTAACCGTAATAACATGAAGACAAACATACCATAAACTTAATCATGAACAAATCTCGAAACATACCTGGATGAGTTATACCTGTCAAGATTGCTTGTAATCTTCTTATGTAAGCCCTTAGCCTCATCTCCCTCTAAAAAAAGGAACTTCTTCACTTATGTAGGTGACCAACCCATTCTCTTCTAGGATTAACCCAATCCACTTGATTTGCAGAAACTGGATCTGGAGCTGGATTAGGGTTTGTTAGAGAAACCCTAAAAATTCAAACTTTGAATTTCAAACTTCCGAAAAGATAGAAATATGTGCCTTGATGAGCTGATCAAGCTGGTATACTCATAATTTTAAAACTCCAAAGTTTCACCCCTCAAATTTGCCATTGAAATTTTTGGATTCACTAGACATGACCTCGAACTAGGGTTTGATAAAGCCCACCCTTCCACCCAATCAAAAGGTTCGATCCAAAGCTCTAAGCTTCTATTTTTCTGAGGAGCTTCCAGCCATGGTCACAGATTTCAAAAATTTCCATTTTTGTAGAAGCCCTAATTTTCCACTTTTTCAATCAAAGTCCCAAACTAGGGTCTGATCATGCCTGGCCTTCTGCCCAACCAAAAATTCTGATCTTGGTCTCTAAATTCTGATTTTGATCAGTAGCATTCAGCCGTAGTCTCTGATTAGAAAAATTCCAACTTTCTCAAAACCCTAAATTCCAGAAGCATGAATGAAGGTGCTAAAAAATAATTATGTTTTGACAGAAATATGTACTTGATTGTTTCTGGTGTAACTCCAAACTTTGCGATCCACAGTGTCTAAAAACTTTTCCCGTGATATCCCGAGCTGTCATATTTCCAACCCCATAGGTATGACCTCAAACGGATTCTCTGAGAGAGAGTTATTCCAAGTGTCGCAACGTGACCTTTTTATGGGATAAAACAGGAGAGCTAACGTGTACGGCATGCCACATGTAACTGGTTCCATTTCGGCCTCTAAAAAAGGTACCTGAGAAATTATAGTCCATGTACTACCTATCACTTTTACAAAATTTCATTTGGAGCTTCCTAGCCCAAGTTATTACCTTTGTTTCCAAGGTCACCTGTTTATGACTGAGATCTAGAAGAGGCAGAAACCCTATATTGTACAGATCATAAATCACAAAGTACAATGAATTAGAGGTTTTCCTTTCGACACAAGGTACATGGGGATCTTAGCTTCTCCCTATATAATTTGTAGACCCTGAAACGTTTCCAAAATTTATTTATAGTGAAAGTGCTACAATGACTGGTTTTTTCTATATCAAGCCCTAGCATCGCAAGTGCAACAAGTGTCATACATGCCATACCATGCCTTCTTTCAGGCTAGCTCTGATACCATGTTAATTTTTCAGAATTTAATTCAATCTGATCTAGGATCTTAACTGAGAGAACAAAATGTACAACATATCTATAGCATATGAATCATGGACAAAATAATGCAAGCACACAAGAGACACAGAGTTTACTTGGGGAAAACCATAAAGGTGAAAAACCACAATAACTTCCTCAGAGATAGATAGAGCAATGATACAACCCAAGAATAAGAGATAGACATCTCCTAGCAGTAGCTTCTCTTCCTCCACAAGTGCGCCACTCTCCCGAGAGTGTGAGAGAAAATAGAATGATCAAATAGAGTGCCTCCCGCACTCTATTTACACTTGACTTGACTTGCTTAATAACCTTTACTAGGTCGACCTTAACTTAACCAAATGACATAATGCTGACTGGGTCGACCCCCAATAGGGTGGTCTAATAACCCTTTGACCCACATGGCCAACCCTCAATAGGGTGGCCTAACAACACTTTGACCCACATGACTTTCACAAGGCCGACCCCAACAAGGTGGTCTAATAACCCATCAAGTATAAGTTACGAGACTTACAATATAAATGATGACACTTCCATATAGAGGAATAATAACATCTCTATAGGAATACAAACACTTCCGTATAGAGGAATAATAACATCTCTATAGGAATACAATATACATATATGTGAAATACATTCTGAAGTTACATATACATCAACACAAACCTCAAAGACGAGCTCCATGAATACATACAGGGGAGAACACTCTTTCAAAACCAACATTTACATAAGCATGAATACATGGAAAGCATGGAAACCCTCAGTAGATTCACCCTTCGAACTATTATTAAAACATTATACAAAACATCGGGTCAAGCCGAAGACAACCTCCCTGGAGATTCCAAGTCCGAGTGAGCCAAAGGCATCACAAATCTCCCCAAATACAAACTTATCAAACCCTTCTCCAAACCACCGAGACAGATAGGGTGAAGGGCTGAAAGAACCCAGGACTTACTAGTCCAAATGCATTGTATAGTTCGTATTGCTTCCCCTTCTGGTCCATGCAGACATTCACTATACCTGTAAGTGAATGAAAGCGAAAACGTTAGGGCCTGGGCAGTTCTTAAAAGTACAATTAAAAAAATGAGGAGTCTCAGCATTTAAAACATGGACATGATTTTACCTATCGGATCATTTCGTCATCGCCTTCGTGTCTTCCAAACCTTACCTTGGCCATGAGCATAGCTCAGGCCAGGCACAACCACATTACAAGCAGAGCTAAAACCCTCGTAGCCAAAATACCAAGTGAAATCATGACTTGGAAAACTTTGGTGTAACCCTCGCTAAAGGCCTTAGTCCAGCTGGCCAAATCCATGTGACCACCATGTGTCATTTTAATGCTTTCAACTACCATCATGGGACTCCAATATGATTTATCAAACTATATAGTATAGTCGTGTGGGAGCAATACCCTTAGTTCATTAATACAAAAACAAGGTTCTCAACCCCTTCCTGTTAGCATAATGGTGGTTCCACTTTTAGAGTTTATATATAGGGTAGTTTCCAACCTTATGGCCACCAAGGGACACCTACATGGAAGACGAAAATTCAATATGCGTTAGCATAATTGCTAAGTAAGTCCATAGGTTTCCCCTATTCACACCTTACCTCTCGGCGACTCCACCATAAGTGTTTAGATCAACCCCAAAGATTCAGGGTGTTTCAACTTCCCTCATCAGGTTCATCATGCCTCGGAATTGACATTTTAAACATACATTTAGTTCATGTAAGAGGAATAGAGACTGTTAGTATTATTGCATGGCAGAACCTTACACACACATATTCATCCTAACTAATTCCACACTAGAATATGACCGATAAAAGTTACCTTTTTAGAATTTTTCCTAAAAACACTGAAATGGCAAATGCAAGTACGAATACTTTTCACATGACTATAGGAAAATCTCATAATTACATAATCTTTGTTAGGTAAACTAGCAAGAAGAAGAAATTTTTTTATTTTACTATTTAACGTACATTACAAGTGTTATCAGAGCCCAACTACAAAACTAAGTGACCTATTGGGCTCATTACAAACAAAACATCTGTTGTAGATACACAGTAAACAGAAACATACCTTCAGAAATTTTATTTTATTTATGGTTAAATGAACTAACAAATTTTAGGTTCTTGATGCTTATATAACACTCCAGGTACAATCACTGTCCGAAAAATGAATGCAGAAGGGGGCAGCAACATACATGGAAATATGAACTCCCCACCACGAGAGAAAGAAACTGTGGTTGAACTCAACTCGGATTTAATGAAATCCATGCAAAATCTACAAGCCGAATTCAAAAGTTTCAGAGATGACCACATGCAAGAAAGATGAGAAAATCAAGCTATAAATGAAGCTCTGATTCAAACTTTAACAGGGGCAAAACCCCATGTACAACCCACACTCTCAGTCAATACTTTTAAATAGGGAAACAATCACCCAAAGAAAACTACCAGTCCTAAGGGAGAAGAATAGGGTGAAAACATACCTGAATCAATGGAAGAGGACTGTAAGAGCTCTTCCAACGATAAAGGTTCACCACCTCCTTGCAAGAAAAGGAGGAAAAGTGACGGTAGTCTGTAAGGAGAATTCAGAAAGATAAAGGCCCCAACCTATGACGGAGAGATTAACTTTGGGGAAAAGGATGAGGAATGGCTACAAGGGATGAATAAATACTTCAAAGTTCATAATTGCTCCAGTGAAATGCAAGATCGACTAGCCATCTACAACCTGAATGGTAAAGCTGCCAGATGGTGGCGGGACTTGAAACACGCCAAAGGACAAGAACTGAGAGACATAACCTGGGCTATTTTCAACAGAATATTCCAGGACAAATATATGTCTGAAATATTCTTTGACATGAAAATCAAGGAATTTCATGAGTTAAAAATGGGCTCTCTAACCATGGAGGCATTCATAAACAGATTCTTAGACCTACTACACTATGTGCCATACATTAAATATGATAAGGTCAAAATACAATAGTTCTTGGGAGGGCTTCCACCAAACTTTAAGAAAAGATAGAGTGTGACATGCCCAAAACCTTGGACGTAACCTTACATAAAGCAAGACTGTGTTAAGAACACAGACAACCAAGGAATGACAACCTCAACAGAAGCAGAGATAGGTTCAGAACATTCATGGACAACCGCAGACCGGGCTTTAGACCTCCACCCTATCGGAAACATAACAATAATTTTCTGCCCTATAGAGCCTTCAACCGACCTCAAGTACGACCAAGTGCACCCCCACCACCTGTCCACAGGCCAGCTTTCAACAAAGGGACAAAATCTGTCCTACCAACTATTTCTTGTTGGAAATGCCAAGGGCCACACTACTGCAGAGACTGCCCCAGCAAAATGGATGGAGTTTTACACAAAGTCCAAGCAGAACCTGCCGTAGGAGACATGGCAAAGACACCAAGGATTTATGCCGCTCTCGATGGCTGACAGGAAGATCACCAAGCCACCATGGTGGAAATAGAGGGTAAAATCTCTAACACTGCTGGTTCAGTTCTAATAGATCCCAATGCTTGCCGAAGTTATATCTCCCCTAAATTACTGGACACTTGTAAGTTGAACCGAGAACCTCACGAGAAATCGTGGTTGGTACAACTAGCCACCGGTACCGAATGAAAGGTCTCTGAGTTAGTTAAGACTTGTGAGATAGACTTAAACAGGTTCCAAACTAGGTTAGAATGAAACATTCTACCCCTAGGGTCATACTATGTACTCATCAGCATGGATTGGTTAGAAGAACACCATGTCCTACTAGTCTGCTTAAACAAATCCTTACTCTAGAGGGATGACCAAGTGAATCAGAAGACGATTCAGGGTATCCCTAAGAAAGTGTTGGTAAGACAGATCTCCGCCTTACAAGAAAAGAAATGTATCAGAAAAGGTTGCAAACTCTTTGCCGTCAATATCCAAAACATAGAAACTGATAGGGAATAGAAGATCGAAGACTTCCCAGTCCTCGTAGAGTTCAATGATGTATTTCCCGAGTAAATACAGGGATTACCACCCAAACGAGACTTGACTTTTCCATCGAACTAACACTTGGGTCCGTACCAGCTTCTAAAGCCCTGTACCGCATGAGCACACAAGAATTGGTGGAGCTCAAGCTTCAGTTACAAGAACTAACTGACAAAGAGTACATTCGACAAAGTGTGGCCCCTTGGGGCACACCGATACTCTTCGTCAAGAAGAAAGAAGGAACGATGCGGATGTGCATCGATTACCTCCAACTCAACAAAATGACCATTAATAACCGCTACCCACTCCCTAGGATCAACAACTTGTTTGACCAAGTCGGAGGAGTGAAGATATTCTCAAAGATCAACTTGTGATCCAGATACCATCAGGTGAGGATCCGTGATGAGGATATCAACAAAACCGCATTTCGAACCCGTTACGGCCACTGCGAGTTCATAGTGATGCCCTTTGGATTAATGAACGCACCAGCCAACTTTATGTGCATGATGAATAGTGTTAGTGCCACAATTTGTTCCTAGACTACTAAGGGACAAGCCAACACAATCTTCACAATTTCAAGATAAGTATGCAATAGTTTTTTCTGTGGTTTTAGGTTTAATGATTTGAAAACTTCAATATAAAGAAAGAAAGGAAAAATCAACTTCAATTAAACCATTTAGCATAAAGAACTAAAACCAAGATCTTAATAAGGCATAATCCATCACATTCCAAAGTCACACATCCAAGTTTCTATCTACAATACATAAGCATTCATTGAATCAAAAACATCAAAACAAGAATGAAATTATGCACTGTATGACCACACTGATCAGGAATAAAAACACAATCAAGTAATACAAAGATGGCTTATAACATATATATATATATATATATATATATATATATGATCTCAGTATTCAAACTTACATGATAAAACTTGCAAGCATATTCAACAACACTATATAGTAGCTTCAAACAAATAACACCAAACCCATGTTCATTCACATTTACTTCCTTTTAAACATCTTTCAAAGAAGTAGTTTGTAACTACTTTTAGGTCTTTAGGTCTCAAAACAGTTACCTAATTGATCTTTTTAAACTAGTGTCTTTAATTAAAACCTTAACTACTAGTTATTACATACTTGATACAAAAATGAAAAAGAAACTAGGCATTAGGTAGCCTTCCCTGTAGCTTTGACCAACATTGCAATCCCTTCCAAAGCATGAGCTTTTTTTTTTCTGTGATGTGGTTGCTTGGCTTCCAGGTCTTTGATCTTGTCTGATAAAAGTTTGTTTTTCTCTTTCTACATTTGCACCTGTCTATTTAAAACATCAACTTTAGTCTCTGCTTCTCTTTTTCTCTTCAGAGAATTCCTAGCAACACCAATTAGCTCTTGATAATGATCATTAGCTTCTCCTAAGGCCTCCCTTAAACATTTATTAGACTTTGTAAGCTTATCATTTGTCTCATTAAGGAAAACTATTTCTGCTTGATGTTGCTTTTGGACTTTCCTGAGTCTTTCAATATCTGAACATATGTTTATTTCTCCATGCAAGGTTGAATCCTAGGATGTAGAAGGTGGAATATCCAGCTTTTTGAATATCAACTCTTCTTCATCTTTATCTTTTTTTAACCTTTGTGCAATTTCAAATTCATCTTGCTCCATTCTAAGAATCATTTCTTCTTCTTCGAATTAATTTACTTCTTCCCTTGCTTCTTCTAACTTGATGTAGTCCTGTTGTGGGGTAGTTTGATAAGAATATGACCCAGTCTCTATCTCTTTACCTTCATCATCTGAATCTGCAAAGCTTAGAATTATATTTATCTCTTATGTGTTCTGATTTGAACTTGACCCTCTTTTCAAATTTCCTTTCATTGCTGATCTCGTTCTAAATTTCCAGCTTGATTCCTTTAAATGTATAAGAAGATTTGCGTCTCCCTCAAAATATTTATCTTGTGGAGTTTTAACTTTTGAATTTTTTGCAGAAACTTGTGCAACTAGAATTTCAACCCTATCTTGTTCTGATATAGCTTTGTCTTGAAATTGTTCAATAATAGGCTTACTGGTCTGTTTGATTTCTTGAATTTCTTGACCCTGTTCTGGTTCTCCTTCAACTACATTAACCTTATCACTTCTTGGGAGTTTTGGTTTGTTAATTTGAGATACATCTATTTGCTCGTCATGTTCTGAGCCTTCAAATTTATCCTTTGACAGGGGCTTCTCTGTAACTTCCTGTAACAATACTCTTGAGGCCCTATTCTTCTTGTTTTCCTTTTTAGGCTTTCTTTTACCCACATGCTCATCCCTCTCAATGTTGAAACCAGACTAGTAGATAAAATGTTCCCAGGTCTTCTGCTCTTTCTTTAAGACTGTTTGAATAATAAGTTTTATCAGTCCATGGTGAAATACAGACTGCCTTGAAATGTTGGAATGCGTCTTTACCTTGTTTGACATTTTTTGGATACTCTTATACAGGTAGAATGGCACATTCATCTTATAATTCATCTTAAGATGCATGAAAAACCGAATATGATATTTAAATACCATAGAGAACCTACCTTCGCAAGTGATATAAGTTTGTATAATGCTTAGAACCTGCCTCCATTCGAGTGAAAAATTTGAAATATGAATTCCATTACCCCAATTCATAGTTTCTTTACCTGGCAATAGGAAAGCATTTGGGTCAAAGTCAAAAGGCAGTTTCTTGAACCATAACTCTCCTTCCATGGAGATACCTGTAACCTCAAAAATTAGGACTTTCGTGAGCTGAAATCTCAGGGTTTTAAATTTAATAACATCTTCATTCAAATTCTTTGCTAGAAAAATTGAAACCTCTTCATTAAACCCTGTGATTTTTTCAAAAAAGTTAAACCATCCAGCGGACCTAAACATGTCTGCACATAATGGAAATTTCTCTGCCCACTGCATATCCATCGGTTCCAACCTGTTGGTATTACCACTCCTTTTTCCCATTTTAATAATTGCAGCTCACAAATTATACCTCTCATTTTAAGCAAAATGACAAATGTTTAAGCTTTAAGAGATAACCGCATCCAACGAACAAGTGGCTTCAAATCCGCGATACCCAATTTAACTTGTCGGCTCCAACTCTGATTTTCCCGATGATGAAACGTTACAAAACCCACCGCCATCAGAAATCCTTGACATGTGTGTTAGCACGTCGAATAATCAGAGAAAAACTTTTGCGGGGTATCATAAATTTAGCAAGCCATTACCCAGCATAATTGATCACATATTTGCATGATAGTGGTTTCTTGTATTGCATCAGGGTCCATTTTTCAATTTGCGCTACCAGAATCTTCAAAATAGCATATTTGATAAATACCCTTATCATAAAACTAGAAACTTAGTCATAAACTTTATAATAACGATTGAACAAGCATATCATGAAGGTTAGAGATTAATTCTATGTTGATAAGCCATTTGAAAAATTCTAATTAAAGTAAAATTAAATCAAAATAAATTGAAAGAAAAATAACAAACTAAACATAGGAGAAAAATCATAAAAACAAAAGGGAACAATTTAAGCATTAACAAACATCATCTTTAGTAAATACCTCGATAAGTTCGTGCTAGTCTTTACTGACGACATCTTGATCTACTCCAAGAACAAAGTAGAACATGAGGAGCACCTATGAATTCCTTTACAGATACTAAGGGAACACCAGCTTTACACCAAGTTTAGTAAGTATGATTTCTACAAACCCCAAATTCAATACTTAGGATCTATCATTTCCGAGAAGGGAATAGCGGTCAACCCCGAAAAGGTCAAAGCTATCGAAGAATGGCCCATGCGGCCTACATCCGTATTTGATATAATATTGTTCTTAGGATTAGCCAGCTACTACCGAAAGTTCATTTAGAATTTTTCACGGATTGCATGTCCCATGACCGCCTTGCAAAAAAATGCAAACAAGTTTATCTAGATGGATAAGTGCGAAGAGTTTTCAAAAGCTGAAGCAACTACTGATTAGTGCACCGATTCTGCGTATTGCAGATCCCAATGGGGAATTCGTCGTTTGCACGGATGCAAGCAAGGAGGGACTTGGGGGAGTCCTTATGCAAGACAAATTTTCCATATGCTAGGAATCGAGGAAACTAAAAGAGCATGAGTAGAACTACGCTACGCATGACCTCGAACTAGCCGCCATCATCCACGCTTTGAAGATGTGGCGACATTATCTCACGGGAAAGAAATTCCTATTGATAACAAACAACATGAGTTTGAAATACCTTTTCAACCAACCCGACCTAAATGCCAGGCATGCCAGATGGTTATCCTTCCTTAGTGAATACCACTTCAAACTAAAGCATATAAAAGGCAAGGAAAACAAGATTGTGGATGCCTTGAGCCATCGAGCCCATATGCTTTACGAAGTCATGGTAATTCAAACCGACTCAGATTTACACCACAAGATTCGAATGGATTGTAAGAGTGACGGTTAATACATAGAAATCCTTGCAAAGATTCAGGAAGATAGATTATTCCAACAACAAAAGGAATACAAGATAGACGAGTCAGGACTGCTGTGGTTGAAAGAAAAACTCTATGTCCTGGAGAGTACGGACATTAGTTAAAACATTCTCACCGAGTTTCACCAGAAACCCTATTCAGGGCATCCCGGACATCAAAAGATGATATTGGCAGTCAAGAAGCATTACTTTTGGCCTAAGTTGAAAGATGACATCGCCATGTTCATTGCGAAATGTTAGGAGTGCCAACTAGTCAAATCCGAACACACCCACCCCTCTGGATTACTTCAACCTTTACCCATTCTGGAATGGAAATAGGAGATAATAAGTATGGACTTCATTACAGGATTACCCAAGAGTAAGAAACTAAACGACTCCATCTTTGTAGTGGTAGACAAGCTGTCTAAAGCATCCCACTTCATACCGGTGAAATCTACCTACAAAGCAGTTCACATTGCGGAAATATTCTTAAAAGAGATCTTTTGATTGCACGGGATACCCAAGGCAATCATTTCCGATCAATACACGAAGTTCACTAGCAACTTCTGGAGAGCATTGTTCTCCGGTTTGGAAACGCAGTTACAATTCAATACCGCGTACCATCCCCAAACCAACGGATAAACTGAACGAGTAAACCAAATGCTCGATGACATGTTGAGGATGTATGTCATGAAAAACCCCACCAAGTGGGAAGACTATTTGCACCTCGTGGAGTTTGCATACAACAACGATTATCAAACCTCGAATAAAATGAGCCCTTTTGAGGTACTCTACGACAAGAAATGTTGAACACCCGTGACTTGGGACAGTCCAGTAAACAGACTTATGTTAGGACCCGACCTACTAAAGGACTTGGAATAGCTAGTCTCCAAGGTACAACTGAACTTAAAAGAAGCACAAGACCTGCAAAAGAGTTATGCGGATAAGAAAAGAAAAGACAAAGACTACCAGGTCGGTGAACATGTTTTTCTAAAAATAAAGGCAAAACGAAGCTCGTTGAGATTAGGACGCTGAGAGAAACTAGCCCCAAGATTTTGTGGACCTTTTGAAATACTGGCCAAGAAGGGCCCAGTAGCTTATGAGTTAGCCTTACCAGCTCATATAAAAGTTCATAATGTTTTTCATACTTCACTATTAAAGAAATATGTATACGATACTAAACATGCTATTGATTGGTCCTTATTATAGGTGGAGCCCAGAAGGGAGTTCACGCCAGAAGCACTCCACATTCTCGACAAGAGAGAGGTGCAACTTAGGAGGAGGACCATTACTCAACTAAAAGTGAAATGGAGGCACTTCGGGCCAGGTGAGGCTACTTGGGAGATTGAGGCCACCATGAAAGAAGCATACCCCTCCTTATTTCATGACTTCAATCCTAGTCCCTAGAAACAATAGGACGATGTTATTTCTAAGCGGGGAGGGATGTAATACCCAAAATTTTTGGACTAACTATTTTTGTTGTTATATTGGGCGACGGACCCAACACCTATGTTTTATTTGGAATATTTGGCATGAGACCGAGCACCTATGATTAATCTTTTATATATACTGACATATTGGGAAGGGACCCTCACTGACTTCTTTATTTGAGTGTATACTGGGCTAAAAGGCCATGATGTTGTAATGATGTTCTTCAGCTTTGATATGGATACAAACCCTAATATATTGGGATGATCTTTTGTTACTTACTGTGCAGAGCTATGATTTTACATGATTAGACTTATGAGTGTGTTGAGCGTGGACTCAGAAACACACATATAACCTACGTACTGGGCATAAGCCCTGATGTACCTAGAAGAATGTTTAGGTACTGAGAGTAATCCCAGAGGTACATTGAGTGTTGGGCCTAAGCCCTGGAGCATTCCAAGCTTGATAAATGAATACCAAATCTGAGGCAACTTAAATATTCTAGATGTGCCTCATAACCAGATTCTAGCACTAGTGTTGAGCAGAGGCTCTGGAATTGCACTAGCGTAACGCCCATGTGAGAGTGTTGAGTAAAAAGGCTCTGAAGAGCACTTGGGGTTACTGGATCTCAAAAGTGTTGGGTCGGAAGGACTCTGAATAGAACTTTTACTTTCATCACACTTATTTTATTTGATTAAATGATTCATCTTTTATCTATCATCAAGTACTGTGGGAACTACCGTGTTAAACGAGGGAATCCGACATGCAAAGAGAGAAACTAGAGGTACCTAACCAAGCTTACCAAGACCATCCAAAGAATTGGAATTTGTCCAAGTAAAATTTAAAAGTAGTATAATGTGAAGTTACATAATTTAATAAAAGAAAATTACAAGTAGTCTTTTATGACTAACATGCATAAACCCTCAAAGCTAATGCTATTATTGAAAGTTTTAATAATAATGTGTCATTTTTTAATTAGGAAATATATTTATTATAGATGGCTTATGCATTATTTAAATATTATTAATGAGGTGTTAATAGTTGAAGTAAAATATTATTATTATAATATTGTTAATATAATTATTATTGAGAGCTGAAATCAAAATCACTTATAGTTAAATAGTTGAAAAACTCCTAGTTCAAAAGGACTAGATATTTAATTAAATAATATCTTTTAATTATTAATTATTTAATTTAAGGAAACTAATTATTCCAACTGTCCTATTTAAAAGACTCCCCCACTTAAAGAGGGCAGATCCCAAGTTTGAGGATCATCTATCTTTTCATTATCATTCTCTGATGGTAACTAAAGGAAAAACTTCTGCTCCAAGAAAATGAATCAACAGTAACCCTAGGTGCTATATCTCTTTTGCATGTTGGAATCCAACTCGGGGGGATCCTTACGGAACCAGGAACGGTACAACAGGGTTTGCATTATATATTGTTGAGTGTGCAGGTTTCTATCGGAAGGAATTAAGTGCCAAGCAACTAGGCTTCCACTGGAAAGGATCGAGTGCTCAAGTAGCCAGGTATGGAATATTCATTGTTTCAAATTTCTAGTTATAATAAATTTAGGCTTTTAAAATTAGAATAGATACTGTAGCATTGTTCTCATTACCAATATTATCAACTTTGAGGTTCTTCCCAGAACCCAGTGGAGGGTCTAGCAGGTCTAGCCAAGCTAGCCTTTGCTAGACAACACCCCATCATAAAACGTTTAGGAACTCTACTCTGGGTTTTCTTTTGGTAGATCCCTAATACTGCGTATTTCTCATGAAATTTCCTTATATTTTCTTCTAGGTTAGGGTTATTATGTTTTCTTATTTATAGGTATATGTTTTCTATTTGAATCATATTTCCTTATTTGTAGTGCAGGGTTTTATCTATGCCTGTTAGTTCTTTTAATTATTATCCTGTCTATGCTGGAAAAACACCAAGTAGAGATAAATGAAGATTTCAAGCCAGACATTGAAACTTTTAGCTGCACTACACAGTTCAATTATCAAACACCTCTACAATTTCAATCATTAGTGAAACTTTACATCTAAATGCATCAAATATTGCAAAGAGATTCGTATTCAAAACATAGACTCAAATTTAACACAATAGTGTTATGCATTATTAATATGGGTTCCAATCTAAAGACCCTCATGGGCTTGCCTCTTGTTTCATGGATCGAACCCCATCCCCAATCAAAATGCTCATCATATCAAACCAAATTATTGAATACATAATGTAAGGACCCCCCCTTTTGGACTTGCTTACTTAAAAATTATTAGAAATTAAAACACAATATAACCTTTCTGATGCATAATTATTAATAAAACTTATCAAATTTGAGAACTAACAAAAACACAATACTTGAATCTGTTGCTGCAGGACTAGTCAACATCGTCAATCCGATCCCACTTGCCCTCAATGTCCACTTCGCTCATTGTACCCCTCCAGCAGAAGCTCGTTTAACCATTGGCAAAGCAACCGTTTGCTTCGCCACCCAGCCATAGGCTCATGCTTTAAGTCGCCTAGCCTCCCCTGAGCTTCGGGTCATGGAGCTCACACACTCACTTGGGAAACTCATCTTGGGATTCCCCCCCACCAAAGTTTCAAGCCAAACCCTCAATCGCAACAAGTCATGAGGAAACTCAAAATTACGATAGTCATCCAGGGTCTGGGTCCCCTAGCCATTCCGAAAGCCTTCCTTTTAAAGGAAAATTCCATGCGACACATGTCACTTCATGCAAAGATACATATTTTATTAAATTTTTAATTTAATAATACTCACCCATCCATGTGTCAGTTTTTCTAGGAGTTGCACCAACATTCCTAAGTTTTTTCATGTTTGTCCCCTAGATATTTTACTTAACTCCTAGTTTTGAGGTGTAGGTGGAGTTGACTAGGTTTCCATGTTTAGGATTCTACTTTGCTCCTAAATAAAGACTTATATTACTTTAAATGCTCAAAATATTCTTTTATGTGCAAATGCCTAAATAACACTTAATATTATTTAAATGCCAAAGTAATCATTTATGTGCGAATGCCTCAAGTACTCAAAGGTATTTCTAAGTAATGTTCTAGGTGTATACCTATATGTTTTTATGCATTTAAGTTTAACAATCATTTTCACTAGGATCCTGGTGCCGCGCCGTTGGGCTTCCCCATTCCTTAATTTCATTTCCTCGACATGGCACTACTCCGTCGGGTCCAATCATCCGTAGTTTCCATTCCTCAGCAAGGTACCACATCGTTGGGTCCTTGCGTCCACTCTTTCTATTCTCGATAGGGTACCACATCATCGGGCCCTGATGTCGTCATCCTTTCGTTTTGACTTGCAGGAACTTCATATAGCGATTTCGGGAGCTGTTACCTTCCATCCTCCGTCTACACGATATTAGGGACTAATGGCACTGAGGAGTGAGTCCGTTCTCACTGCGCGCCCCCCCAACTCATACATGGCCAACTCTGTCGTGGCCCGCCTCATATGCCCTCACACATTCCTCTTGAGCAAGTGGATCAGTGTTTATCTGCTCATGCGTGGTATTCCATCAGAAGTCGACATCGTCGTCGCTCTCCCTGTGTGTGATTTATCCGTACTCTATGACCCTTTATATTCCTTTGTGTGTCCATTGGTGAGCTGTTTCACCTATCGCTACACACATTTCTCACAAACATATATTAGTAGTACTATCCTCAATAATCATAATTTGATTCATCAATATGCTACTTCATTAAGCATTTATGTTTTACTCATAACATTACTCATTCATCTACTCAGAATTGCAGCTTGTCAATATCTACTTTCTTCATTCTCATCTCATAGTCAATCATAAAGCTAGTAGTTAAGCATCATTCACATTTATAGTTTTCATACCAAAGTTAATCGTTAAACAACATGAAATCGTTCATTCACAATAACTACCCAAATGCACATATATCATTATTTCATTGATTTACAATCAATCGTAATCATAAATATACTCTAAATAAAATCAAAGGGTTATTTTATTAATGTCTCAAACAGTCAGGTCGCTGAACAGGTGTCCTCAAGGTCTACAGTAGTCTAGGGGCACTAAACACAACAACCATAAACTTATTCTACGTTAGCTAAACATTCATCCTTGCAAACAGTAAAGCTAGAATCTATAGGAAGAACTGGGGTTCCCATTATTTAAAAGCTGCCAGAAGTCAAAACACTATTCGATACATCAGGAAGGATGTAGCAAACCAGGATTTCCTCCTTAAAAATCATAACAAAATACACAACAGTCAAACGAAGTCCACTACTTCATATAAACATAAAACGCAGACCTTTTTAGTACCCTGATGGGCACAACTCCTAGATCTAAGATCGACTCTCTTAACCTAATAGTAGGATGTCCATTTCATTATAAATTTAAATCAAAACAGGTCTGAGTATCAAACCCTTGGACTAACTCACATTGCCCAAAAAATTTCTCTATAAACTAGTCAACTGATAGAAGTACCACAAGCATCAGCGAATACAGATTTTCTATTTAGAAATAAAAATTGACTAGCTACATGATAGAAACAAAACCACTTATACATCTTGATAAATTCTCTTACGCCATAAGAAAGAAAAACGCAGGATAGAGCAAAGTTAAGACGCATATAGTTAGCATGGAATCCATTAATTAAGACAACGACTTTCCATAAAAAATCATAGACTAATAGAGCACTATTAAAAAGAAAATACAGTGGCCATAGTTTCTCCACACGACCATTTAAACTTCATAGAAAAGAAAATGCAGAAGTCCTTTCCCCATTTCCAAACCTCAAAGACAAGCTCCATGAATACATACAGGGGAGAATATTCTTTCAAAACCAACATTTACATAAGCACGAATACATCGAAAGCATGGAAACCCTAAGTAGATTCACCCTTCGAAATATTATTACAACATTATACCAAAAACCGGATCAAGCCAAAGGAAACCTCCCTAGAGATTCCAAGTCCGAGTGAGCCAAAGGCATCATGAATCTCCCCAAATGCATACTTATCAAACCCTTCTCCAAACCACCGAGACAGATACGGCAAAGGGATGAAAGAACCCAAGACTTACCAGTCCAAATGCATTGTACAGTTCATATTGCTTCCTTCCCCTTTTGGTCCACGCAGAGATTCACTATACCTATAAGTGAATGAAAGCAAAAAAGTTAGGGCCTGGGCAGTTCTTAAAACTATAATTAAAAAAATGAGGAGTCTCAGCATTTAAAACATGGACATGATTTTACCTGTAGGATCACTTCTTCATTTCCTTTGTTTCTTCCAAACCTTACCCTGGCCATGAGCGTAGCTCAGGCCAGGTGCAACATTACAAACAGAGCTAAAACCCTCGCAGCCAAAATACCAAGTGAAATAATGACTTGGCAAACTTTGGTGTAACCCTTGCTAAAGGCCTTAGTCCAGTTGGCCAAACCCATGTGACCACCATGTGTGATTTTAATGCTTTCAACTACCACGATGGGACTCCAATATGATTTATCAAACTATATAGTATATTCATGTGGGAGCAATACCCTTAGTTCATTAATGCAGAACAAGGTTCTCAACCCCTTCATGTTAGCATAAGGGTGGTTCCACTTTTAGAGTTTATACATTGGGTAGTTTCCAACCGTATGGCCACCAAGGGACACCTGCATGGAAGATGACAGTTAAATATGCATTAGCATAAGTGTTTACGACGACTCCTCACACCTTACTTCTCGACGACTCCTCCATAAGTGTTTATATCAACCCCAAAGATTCAGGGTGTTTCAACTTGCCTCATCAGGTTCATCATGCCTCAGAATTAACATTTTAAACATACGTTTAGATCATGTAAGAGGAATAGAGACTACTAGTATTATTGCATGGCAGAACCTTACACACACATATTCATCCTAACTACTTCCACCCTAGGATATGACCGATAAAAGTTACCTTGTTAGAAGTTTTCCTAAAAACACTAACATGATTGTAGGAAAATCTCATAATTACATAATCTTTGTTAGGTATACTAGCAAGAAGAAGAAATTTTTTTATTTTACTATTTAAGGGACATTACAAGTGGTATTAGAGCCCAGCTACAAAACTAAGTGATCTATTGGGCTCATTACAAATAGAACATCTGCTGTAGATACACAGTAAACATAAACATACCTTCAGAAATTTTATTTTATTTATGTGAAAATGAACTAATAGATTTTCTGTTCTTGACGCTTATATAACACTGCAGGTACAATCATCGTCTGAAAAATGAATGCAGAAAGGGGCAGCAGCATACATGGAAATATGAACTCCCCACCACAAGAGCAAGAAATTGTGGTGGAACTCAACTCGGATGTAATGAAATCCATGCAAAATCTACATGCCGAATTCAAAATTTTTAGAGATGACCACATGCAAGAAAGATGAGAAAAGCAAGCTATAAATGAAGCTCTACTTCAGACTTTAATAGGGGAAAAACCCCACATATATCCCACACTCTCATTCAATACTTTTAAAGAGGGAAACAGTCACCCAAAAAAAACTGCGAGTCCTAAAGGAGAGGAATAGGGTGAAAAAATACCTGAAACAATGGAAGAGGACTGTATGATCTCTTCCAACGATAAAGGTTCACCACCTCCTTGCAAGAAAAGGAGGAAAAGTGACGACAGTCTGCAAGGGGAATTCAGAAAGATAAAGGCCCCAACCTATGAGGGAGAGATTAACTCTGGGGAAAAGGCTGAGGAGTGGCTACTAGGGATGAATAAATATTTCAAAGTTCATAATTACTCCAGTGAAATACAAGCCTGACTAGCCATATACAACCTGAATGGTAAACCTGCCAGATGGTGGCGAGACTTGAAACACACCAAAGGACAAGAACTGAGAGACATAACCTAGGATATTTTCAGCAGAATATTCCAGGACAAATATATGTCTGAAAGATTCTTTGACAAGAAAATTAAGGAATTTCATGAGTTAAAAATGGGTTCTCTAACCATGGAGGCATTCATAAACAGATTCTTAGACCTACTACACTATGTGCCATACATTAAAGATGACAATGTCCAAATACAACAGTTCTTGGGAGGGCTGCCACCAAACTTTAGAGAAAAGATAGAGTTTGACATGGACGTAACCTTACATAAAGCAAGACTTTGTTATGAACACGGATAGCCAAGTAATGACAACCTCAATAGAAGCAGAGATAGGTTTAGAACATTCACGGACAACCGTAGACAGGGCTTTAGACCTCCACCCTATCGAAAACATAACAACAGTTTTCCACCCAATAGAGGCTTCAAATGACCTCAAGCACATCCAAGTGCACCCCCACCACCTATCCACAGGCCAGCTTTAAACAAAGGGAAAAATTCTATCCTACCAGCTGTTTCTTGTTGGAAACTCCAAGGGCCACACTACTATAGAGACTACCCTAGCAAAACGGATGGAGTTTTACACAACATCCAAGCAGAACCTATCATAGGAGACATGGAAAAGACACCTAGGATTTATGCTGCTCTCGATGGCCGACAGGCAGATCACCAAGCCACCATGGTGGAAATAGAGGGTAAGATCTCTAACACTTCCGTTTTAGTTCTAATAGATCCCTACGCTTGCCGAAGTTATATCTCCCCTAAATTAGTGGACACTTGTAAGTTGAACCGAGAACCTCATGAGAAACCGTGGTTGGTACAACTAGCCACCGGTACCAAACGAAAGGTCTCCGAGTTAGTTAAGACTTGTGAGATAGACTTAAATGGGTTCCAAACTAGGTTAAAATTAAACATTCTACCCCTAGGGTCGCACGATGTACTCATAGGCATGGATTGGTTAGAGGAACACCATGTCCTACTAGACTTCTTAAACAAATCCTTACTCTGTGGGGATGACCAAGGGAATCAGAAGAGGATTCACGGTATCCCTAAGAAAGTGTCGGTAAGACAGATCTCCGCCTTACAAGCAAAGAAATGTATCAGAAAAGGTTGCAAACTCTCTGCCGTCAATATCCAAAACATAGAAACTGATAGGGAAAAGAAGATCGAAGAATTCCCAGTCCTCGTAGAGTTCAAAGATGTATTTCCCGAAGAAATACCGGGAATACCACCCAAACGAGGCTTAGACTTATCCATCAAAATAACACCCAGGTCAATACCAGCTTCTAAAGCCCTATACCACATGAGCACACCAGAATTGGTGGAGCTCAAGCTTCAGTTACAAGAACTAATTGACAAGGAGTACATTCGACAAAGTGTGTCCCCTTGGGGTGCACCAATACTCTTCGACAAGAAGAAAGATGGAATGATGCGGGTGTGCATTGATTACTACCAAATCAACAAAACAACCATTAAGAACCGCTACCCACTCCCTAGGATCGACAACTTGTTTGACCAAGTCGGAGGAGCGAAGATCTTATCAAAGATCGACTTATGATCCGGATACCATCAAGTGAGGATTCGTGATGAGGATATCAACAAAACCGGATTACGAACCCGTTACGGCCACTACAAGTTCCTAGTGATGCCCTTTGGATTGACGAATGCACCGGCCAAATTTATGGGCATGATGAACAGTGTTAGTGCCACAATTTGTTCATAGACTACTAAGGGACAAGCCAGCACAATCTTCACAATCTCAAGATAAATATGCAATAGTTTTTTTTGTGGTTTAGGTTTAATGATTTGAAAACTTCAATATAAAGAAATGTAACATCCCGAAATTTCACTAAAATTTAAAATTTTTTGAAGTAGCAATTAATTGCTAAGAATGCTAATTGCGGAAATAAATGTTTGTTAACTACTTAACTAATAGGAGTTTAACACAACTAACAACTTGTAATTCTTAAACCTAATAAGAAAACAGTTCATTTGAAATGGAATATAATTCTTTAAACAATACTCAATTTCTCATGAGATACAGTTCTGGTGATAAATACTGACAGCTATGTTTGAATGCTGATGAAGGGGTTCCTACGGGGTGCCCTGAGGTTTACTTAGCCTGATACCTAAAGCATTGTACCTGTTTCTTCGCAGATTCACAAGTAAGGTATTAATTCAATTCAAGATCTTCAAGCAATTTAATATTTGTCTCTATTAGCCGTCAATGCAATAATATAGCGAAAGTATTTTATGTACAAGAAAGATGTTAAAGGTATGGATCTTCAATTTGTTCTTTCAATTTAACAAGTGTTATTCTAGCTAGTTATACACTTTTGCGGAAGTCACTATTATCACTATATGTTAAAAAATAAATGGCGTTCAAACTTCTGTATTGATTTGCGTCATAGAAACATTGGTTACTTTATATTCCGATGCCTGCAAGGGTTAGATAATTTTTATATTCCAAGGTACAAGCATATGGTGATTTTACTACCATCATAACAGAGTTCGTCATGATGTATCCATTGAAATCTAAAGTTATAAATGTAGAAATTATAGCAACTAGAATTTATCCTTTGATTTACCTTCATATCATTTATGGTTTTCATGTAACAATGTAATAAGGTAATAATGTAATCACATAACATTTTCTTATGTGCAAAAGTATTGATCTTTAACCCATGTATCGAGACTCATGCTATATAATAGTGACCTATTGTCAATAGAATAATATGCATCCCATATATATTGACTATATATATTGACCATGCATTTATGAATTATATGTTTCTATATTTACTATCTCTACTTGTCATTTTATAATAATATTTTGATATAGTGCGGGTTTAGAATTATCAAAATAATGCGATGCTCAATGTATTGGGTTCTATCTCTAATGCACTTACCATATTTATATATGCAACAATATATTTTTCGAATAATATGAATACCATACGTTACTTACCATGTAAATCTCATATGTTATATGGAAAATGTGACTCATGCAATATAGGAATTAATTATATGATTGCAAACATTACAATGGATGTATATCTATTTTTAAAACATTGAGATCATACTCTATCCTAGCTACAATACGATATAATATATGTGGGAACATTGATATTATGTGATATTAATTACGGTGATACTCGCTCCAATGCAGTGTTAAATGGTGAATGACTGGTCTTAACTACTTTGGAGTCCTTCGATGGTTGATATTAATGCATGTGAGCTGCGATTTTAATGCTCCTGTCCATCCCTTCAGTGGAATACTTCATTGGCTATCCCGGTGATTGATGCCACGTGAATTGTTGTACAAAATGTTGATGATGCTCCGAGCTATAAGATAGAAATTGGTTGGCATTCCTTCGAGCTGGACTAAGTGTTGTTCAAGTTATAAATGAAGGTTGTAAGTACTGTTCTTTGAGCTTCATGATCCCTAGCTAGCTTGATCTGCTCCGTTGATTTGGTTATGTCCTTGGGTTTGGGTTTTTGACCTAGCTACTCATGCTAATTCTCCTTTGGTATCACTCCTTCGCATTCATTTGGAGAGGGCGATAGGCCCCGTAGTAATAGGGTTTGATACTAGGTTTCCTGCGAAGTTTCTTCCTCGGGTTCGATGGTGGTATCTTTGGTTAAAAGGTTGATAGTGTAGGTTGATAATGGAGTTCAAGCATTGCTTACTCTGTAGATTTCATTGTACACTTTGATAGATAGTTCTCCAGGTTTTCTGTTGTGTTTAGGGTTTTTAAATATAACCCATGGTCTTTTAATGAGATCGATGGTGACAATTCGTAACGTATGAAAGTTTCCTTGTGGTTGTTAGGTGGATTTGAATTCTGGTGCTATCCGCATTCCATCTTCTTGCTCCTGCAAACAGAGGTAATGTTTTGACTTCATGGTTATTGTTTGCAATAATTATTGTTTGAAACCGTGTAACTTCTTGTTTTAGATTTGTATTTAACCTCGTAGTGATTTCCATGGTAGATATTGCCTTCGTCTTGGAGGTTATAGTGTTGAAATCTCAATGGGAGTTGATGGCTCTCTTCACTCGGTGAGCCCCGATGGCATAATCCTTCGTAGGTTCTCCTGGCAGAATGGCCATTGTTGATGTTTTTAAGCCATACTTGTGGTTTTGGAGATGAGTCCAATGCGGTGCTGTGTTGTGCTAAGTGTTTGTAGGATGGTGTGTCTTTCGGCTTACATAGTTAATATGTAACACATTTTTAGCTATTGTTCCAAAAGTTGACAATGTAATCTCTTTCGACGAGAGTTGTTTCCTCAGTCGAGTTTCAAGAAAATGTTTTGATATCTTTAGACTTATGAATTTTCTCATTTTGGTCTTTTGGGGTTTTGACCATGGAACATAATTGTAACATAAATGTTTAAAGTGTAGAAATAAAACTTGTGTTAGAAAAGCTCTGCGTCAATGTTTGATGTAAATGGTTTACGATCATGAGCTAAGGCTTGATGCTTCATTTGTTTTCATTTTCTTCACAGAACTACGAACTATAAGTTTTACCCTAAAAATCGATGTATAGAACTGTAAAATATATGAATAAGAAATAGCCCTCGGCTTGACAGTTATTTGATATTATGTTTGAGTTTTCAAATAAATAGTTCCATTTCTAAGAGAAAGGAATAATGTCGGTATCTATTTCTTTGAATACTCGTGAAGATATTTCGACGAGAGGGTATTGACCCTTGGTCATTTGACTAGAAAACGAATGTGATTCCAATCTTTGATATTGTTTAAAGAAATATTTGCTAGCTCTGTCAAAAACGAAAGTTTGTGAAATGAATGTTAAAGGTTTAGGGCTTCTATCGAGTCTTTAAAAATTTTGACGAATTGTTATAGACTATGTTCCGAATGTTAGTAATTATATTTAAAAATGAAATAATTATTGTACAGGAATAGAGTAGAAACTATTTTAAGATTTGAGAAGAAAACATGGAAACATATAACCCTAGTGTAATCTATGACTGTCAGAATAGAAATATACAGTACTATTCTAAATGGAAACTTATTGGTACTATTTAATTTTGCAACTGTTATAAATTCTTGAATATTGTGTAACATAAATAAATTCAATAATTGGATATGAATACTGTTTATTTTCATGATAAATATACTTGCTATCAATAAGAGATAATATTACTGTATACTTAAGAAGTAAATGTTTTTGTAGTTGTTAAATTCAAAACATCCTGATGAAAGGAATACAATGAACCTGAAACATTTAACTAATGAAAAGAATGATAAGAGAAAGACATAGGATTATGTTATTTGATACATAATATTAATGGTAGGAAAACTAACGAAATATAACAGGGTTGACCTTCTCATTCACCTAGCAATCTGCCTATCAATCTATTTACATTAATTTATTCTATGTACTAGAGTACGATGCAGATCCATTGCATGGGGAAAAATGCAGAGAACATTTTATTCAATTCATCATTCAAAATCAGTACTATACAGAATCCTAATTTACTCAGAAACTAAAATAAATGCATTTGTTCAATAATATCTTTGAAAACAGTAAATCAATTATAGCAGATAGAAATTTTAAATTACATAAAATTAGAAAAGACAAGTAGAACCTGTAAATGAAGATAGGGCCGAAAAACACCCAAGGAGGCCTGTTCCTCCCAACCTTCTCTAGAAGAAGCCGCCAAACTGCTGGCTTCCTATGGACCCCCGAGCCTGCTTACTGAACCACTAAGTAGATGGAATCTGTGTAGAAGCAAGGAACTAAGTAAAACTTCTGCACTCTGTAGTATAAATTCTGCACTCAAAATATGCCTTCTTCACTCAGCAATGTAATTTCTGCACTCAGCAGTAATAGGCACACTGAAAACATGATAAAAAACTTAGCATATCCCCTCATCAAATATCTTGGGTGCAAGCACAGCAAAACCCCAAGGTAAATTTCCTCGTCAGGAAAAGTGATGAACCTCAGTTCATAATTTGATGGCTATTATATAGACTGCCTAGGTCTTTAGTGGTCATTTTTTGAATAAATGAGCCTCAAGCTCTAGTTCCACCTTCTAAGGCACTATGACCACATTTCAAGGGAGTTGTCCCATACCAACAACTAATTAGTTGCATCATGATGTTGCCACTTGTCCATTGCCTTCTAACCCATATTCCATTCTACCTAGTGGGTCAGTAACCACTATTTCAACAGTGCACTTAGGTGTTTGTCTCCTATTTTATTTATTAAATAATAAAATATTGTGCAAATTACAGTCATCCTTGGACACTTGTCCAACATAAAAAATTTACAATAAAAGTTAGCATAATGTTTCCAACATAAAATGTTCTTCAACAAAAATGGCATGTTACAAACACCCCCACTTAAGCTCAACATCATCCTCGATGTTGCTTATTCTTCCTAAGATTCCTCATGGAACAGAACTGGATATGTTGCTTGCATATTACCTTCTAGTTCCCAAGTAGCTTCATCAGGGCTAAGGTGCTTCCATTGCACCTTTACCTGCCCTATGTTGCGATTTCGAAGCATAATTTCCCTTCAGTCGAGAATACAGTCCGGTTCCACCTGAAAATCTCCTTTGGTGTCCACCTGTATGTCATTCCAATTCAGCACATGAGTAGCATCGTGCACATACTTCTTTAAAACAGAAATGTGAAAAACATTGTGGATTTTTAAATTATATGGCAATGCCAATTGATATGCAACAGCTCCAATCCTTGATAGGATTTTGAATGGTCCAAAATACCTTGGTGCTAGTTTAGCACAACTCCCAAGCTTCAAAGAACTTTTCTTGGGTTTTACCTTTATAAAAACATGGTCTCCCACCTGAAATTCTCTTTCAGTGCATTTCAAATCTGCATAACTTTTCTACCGATCTTGGGAAACCTTTAAGTTACCTTAAACCTGTTTTATGGTTAGCTCCATCTCTTTCAATAAATCTGGTCCTAGCATTAATCTATCTACAGGGTTATCCCAAGAAATAGGAGTACAACATTTTCTTCCATACAAAATCTCTAATGGACTTAACTTAGCAAATCCTTGATAATGATTATTGTAGGCAAATTCTGCTAAATGTAAGTAATCTTCCCACTTAGATGGCTGATCTTTAACATACAGTCTTAGCATGTTTTCTAAAATCTGATTTACCTTTTCTGTTTGACCATCAGTTTGTGGGTGGAAAGAAGTACTGAAATTTAGTTTAGTATTTAAACCTTTAAACAGTGTTGTCCAAAAATTTTCGGTGAACTTAAGAGTCCCGGTCATAAATAATTATCCTTGGTATTCTGTGTAAGTGAAAAATTTGCTTCATGAATACATCTGCAATGTTAGAAGCTTTAAAAGTGGTTTTAACAAGAATAAAATGAGCAGCCTTACTTAACTTGCCACCATTATGGAGTCATTTTGTTTCTGGTTTTTAGGCAAACCTGTAATAAAATCAATACTTATAATCTCCCATTTCCATTCTGGAATTCGCAATGGCTGCAATAATCCAGCTGGGTGTTGGTGTTCATCCATTATGGTCTGACATTCGAAACACCTAGCTATGTAATTAGCCACTTCGTTCTTCATATTGAGCCAAAAATAATCTTTTCTTAACATAGTTATCATTTTCTGATAACCAGGATGTCCCAAATAAAGACTCTTATGAACTTCATCCAAAATCAGTAGCTTAACTTTCAACATATTAGGTACATAAATTCTGTTTTTATAAATCAAGAAGCCTTTTTCATTAATGTTGTAATCTGTTATTAAATTTTCAGATAAATTTTCAGCCACTTTAGCATGTAATTTTCAGTAATTTTCATCTTGCTTACTTTCCTTCTTCAATCTAATTTTCTAGATCTATCTTAAACATGCTGATTGCTACCACAAAGTTTAATTTGGCATTTCTGCTCAAGGCATCAACAACTTTGTTTTCTTTCCCCTTAATGTGTTGAATCTCAAAATCATACTCGCTAAGGAAAGCTATCCATCTAGCTTGCCTCGCGTTAAGATTTGTTTGATCCAACAAGTACTTTAGGCCTTTATTATCTGCCATTAGTGTAAATTTTCTTCCAATCAAGTGATGGAACCACATTTTTAGTGCATGTATCACAGCTGCCAACTCGAGATCATAAGTTGCATAATTCTTTTCATGAATTTTTAACTTCCTTGACTCAAAATAAATGGCATGAAATTCTTGACTTAAGACCCCTCCAAGTCCATCGTTGCATGCATCAGTGCATACGACGAAATCTTATTGGGATCAACAATTTTTAAGATTGGTGCCTTAGTTAATAATTCTTTTAACTTATTAAAGATTTCTTGACACTTTTGATCCCATACAAATTTATTTCCTTTCTTCTGCAAAGAAGTGATGGGGTTAGCAATTCTAGAGAACCCTTCTATAAACTTTCAGAACCCTTCTATAAACTTTCTGTAATAACCTGTTATCCCCATGAATGACCGTACATTAGTTATGACTTTAAGGATAGGCCATTCATTAATTGTTTTTATCTTATCAGGGTCGACAAAAATTTCGTCTTTAGAAATTATGCGACCTAAGTACTATATTTTATCTTTATAAAAATCACATTTACTGAACTTAGCGTAAAGCTGATGTTCTCTTAAAACTTGCAGAATTATTCTTAAATGTTCATCATGCTCTTCTTTAGTTTTTGAGTAAATCAGAATATCATCAATGAATACAACTACAATCTTATCCAAATATTTATGTAAAATGTTGTTCATTAAACACATGAACACTGTCGGTGCGTTGGTTAGCCCAAATGTCATGTCCAAAATTTGGCATTGGGTCACAATGGCCTAATCACATTGGCCCTATTCATTAGAGTTTGTCAAATTGATGCTAAAGGTCAAATAATTGCCAAGGAGGAAAATTACTAGTTTCCTAGGTTTGGGGTGGAAGCTTTGGGATTTGGAATAATGGGGATAATAAATGATGTTTGAACATTAGAATGGCATAAATATTTAATAAAGGAGCTAAATAAATATATACAAGTGAAAATCAAAGTGGCATTTGATCATGAAGACACATGGACGAAGTGGGACCCACATATGGCTAGATTTCCCCACTACACTTGGCATCATTCTCTCACCAATTCGAATTCAAGGTGAATGGTAACATACTTGGGGGATTCCAAAAGGTATTATTCATTGCATGACTCATCCAAGGTTGAAATATAGAGGAAGAGTAACTCCCATGGAAGAGGAAGAGGCAATTTGGAGCTAGTGAGACACTTCGGCTAGATTCCCTAGCTCTATGACAACAATGATGAAGATGCTATGACACCTATGACACAAATCAGACCTGAAGGCTGACATATGACATATATGACATGTCAGGGCTAAAAATAGACTCCAAGAGGGCGCTCAAGGGTGTTAGGGCAGCTAAGATGCTTCCACATGTGATTTGGTGGAAGTGGGAGACTAGGAATTGTTGTACAAGTGATGTTGTTTGGAATCTCTTCCCAACTTGAGTTGGCATGAGTCTCTTGGAAGGAATTCGACCCATGGAGGACATTAAAAGTTTATAAATGTAAATAACAAAGAATGAAACCAGCTTTTGATCATTTGTAGAATTTGCAATTGCATTTGTGAAGAGGGAGAGCTAGTGGATGACTAGTTTCTTGCCTTAGCCAATTTCGAAGGTGAAAGATTCCCATCCAAGTTGGCAATTGGAAAGGCCATTCAGACCTTTCATTTGGAGCTTTAATGGAGTCTTTATTGGCAGGTGTAAGCTATAGGGCATCTCATGGTTTATTCTATTGCAGCTCGCTCCTTCAACCATTTCCAGTTTTGATGGCATATTCTTGATCCTTGAGGGAGGGCGTTTTTGGTGAGATATTGTACCTTTTGGGGGAGCTTCTAATGCCCCATTTCTTTTGTAATATGAATTAAATACTCTGTTCTTCATCTCCAAAAAGTTTCAGGTCGAAATTCCAAGTAGAAATGTATAAATCTCATTTTTAATGGAAGAACAATGCCATTTCCCCACTACCTTGTTGTGAGCCAATGTATTGATGATGATTTCGAATGAATGGATGATTCTATGATATATTTGTGATAAATATACTGCCATGGATGTCTTATACAAGTTTCATGTCCTGTACTTGAGAATTTGAAGCATTTTTACTCAGTTTAATTGCATTGGGAGAAGAAATAGTGCCATTTCCCCAAGGGTCGAATTGGTGATTTTTGCAGTTGAATGGGAGAGGGTGAGAACAGTTGTAATAAACCATTAATGGTGCATATGAGACCTTAATAACATACTTAACACATTACATACCTCTGTTCATAAATTTGAGTGGGTTTGGAGGCATTTGGGAAGCTATTTTCAGTACTTACCTTAGGGGGATTTGAACCCCAAATTACTAGTAAAATTGCATACTTGGTACAGAATCTTAAGAGAGTTTGCAGAGGTCTTTTGGTGGCCATATGTTATCCCTGAACATAATATTCAATTCATAATATCATTCATAAACATTCCTTGAAGATTTGAAGACATTTGGAGTCAATTTGAGACCTAGAGACCAATACTAGTCAAAGGGAAATCACTAATAAAGTTACCTACATTGACCAGAATTGAAAGAGTATTTGCAGAAGTGTTTTAAAGGTACAAAGGCATCGATGAAACACATATTTATGTTCTAATATCATTCATATACCTTCTCAGAATATTTGGGATCATTTGGGGCAAATTTGGGACCTAGATATCGAAACTAGTCAAAGGTCGAACCAAGGAAAAAAGTGGAAAATTGCAATTTTAATAAAATTCCTAATAGGGGACATTACAGTGGTATCAGAGCATGGTCCTTGCACCTGTGGATTAGGTACATACATTCAATAATAATAGGCATCCATGTCTTACTATTATGATGAATCTTATGAGGAATATGCAGATGCTTATGAGTAATATGAAGCAGAATGTGAATGGTACGAGGAAGAGATGCCATCATGCAACACTTCTTATAATTTCAAGAGAAATGAAGATTATTCTTATGACTTTAAATCTGATGAATATGAGTGTGTCACACCAACCAAGGATAATTCTATGAGTGAGTTCCAAAGATGGAGAGCAAAATATAAAACCTTGCCCCAACAATATCAAAAATATCAAGAATATCTTGCTTTTAGCAAAAATACACAAAATGCCATGTCTTTTGAGTACTTTGCTGAACATATTTTTGAAAATAGGCCCAAACATGAAGATGTGGAGTTAGTAAAGAAAGGTTTATGCCCTTCTTGTAAAGAACCTTGGAGTGAGTATCATACATGTGTGCATGAAATTATGTCCCACTTGAGGAGAGCTTTTGAGAATTCTTCAAAAAGAGATTCCAAAGATATTGATTATAAGGAAAACAAGGGGCAAAATGCATCATCTTGCTTGAAGGATAAAAATGAAGAGACATCACAATATCATGAATAAGATTCTATTAAAAATATGGAAGATCAGTTCGAGACACCTTCTAGCTTAGACATGAACCAAAGAGCATCTACTGATGGATGCTTAAACTATGAAGGAGTACCTACTGATGGGTGCTCACAACTCTATGTTGGTGACATAGAGATCACTTTTGAAAGTGTTGCTGCAAGCCCAAGTTCCATTAAGCATGATAATGAAGACCTTGTAGCAGTTGAAGAAGTACCAAGATTAACTTCCCCAACACCACTTGAGCTTCATGAAGTTGGTCCAAGCAAAATTGAAGAAGATGAGAAGGTTCATTTGCAAGAGCCTCATTTTCTTGAAGGGTCCTTAAAGATGAATGAAAAGAAGATCCAAGAGTCCCTCAATAGTTTCCATGGAACTCAAGCATTGGTGTCAAATTCTTGTTGGAGAGCTACTTCATTGGAGGAAACATCCTTCCTTGAAGACATGGAGAAGATTCAAAGAGCAATGTGCCACATCAAAGGTAATTTCATGTCTTTGCTTTTTGATAGAAACCATTTGTTTGAGCTTAATGAATTGTTACATGATGCATACTTGAAGAATAATGAGGATAATCATAAGCTCATAATTCAAAATGAGCAACTTTTTGAAAAGTTGCAAGATACTTGTTTCTCCTCCTATGTTTCAAATCGTCAAATGGTAGATTGCTTGGAGGATTCTCATGACATGGTGGATCATGAGAAATATGAAAATTTGAATGTTCTTGATGTGTTTGAATATGAACTTGAAGAGATCCAAACACTTGATGTGGTGGATGAGGAATTTGAATTGTCTCTTGATGAAAGTTATGCAATTTTTAAAGAAGAGCATGATTCTTCTACATTGGAACCAAACTATGAAAAAGAGTTCACACTTTTGAAGGAGCCGCATGATACTACCCATATGGATCCTTCCCATGATGAAACTTCTGTACTTTTTGATCATTTGGGTGATTTGGTTCATTCTCCTACATCCTACAATTCCATGTTTTGCAACATTAGTCTCAATGAAGTATGGGTGAAAGGGTTCTTTTTGATGGTGCCACATGAGGAGTATGGAACTCCTAGATTTAAATTTTATGATGACATGGTTGGAGCACATTCTTATTCACATTTGCAGCAGCATCCTTTGTTACTTTATGATGATGCACATCTACACGAATGCACCTATGATATGCATTTGAGTCACTTGAAGACTCATGGTTTTTCTTGCTCAACACTTGATTCATTTGATGTTGGAGGAACTTCATACAACACTTGGGTGAATAGATTTATGATTGGAGAACATTTTTGTTGCAAGACACATACTTTGTTATATCTTTATGACTCTCACATTCAGGGATGTATGGGTGAGACTTCTTTGAGTCATTTGAAGTCTACTTATTTTTTCTGCTCATTATTTGGTTCAGATATTAGTGGAGATTCTTCATTCACTTCTTGGATGAAAGAATACATGATTGAATATTTTGATGCATATAACATCCTTTTGAGCATCATTATAGGACATGGGATGCTCACCTATGTCATTGGAGCAGATTTGATTGGTCACTTGAAGCTTGTATGCACTTGGAAAGTGCTGGTCTACTTGCTTAGAGGTATAAGCACTTTCATGACTCTTTGATGAAGCATATCCTTGATGTATATTTTCATTATGTTGTTATGTACTTTGATGATATATATTTGGTACTCATGATGTTTGGAAGGATGCATACAAGAAAATGGGATCCAGGAATCCTCTTAACTAATGGTGTGGGTTGGAGAGCACTCTTAATTATTGGGGTGCAATACAAGCAATGGGACCCTGGAAGAATTTGTATTTCATTGGTTTCAAATTTTTGGGGAAACAAGCAGTATGGGAGATGGATTTTCCCACTTAATAAAGTGATTTTTATCAGAGTAGTGCAGCAGCAAGCATGGTGGTTCCTGTCTAAAATCTTCATGGAAACTCAAAGACTCAAGGTTGGGCAATTCAATGGCAACTTCAAAGAATTATACATAAAGTAGGTTCTTCAACACCCATGTTTAAAATTGCTTGAGGACAAGCAATATTGGGAAGGGAGGATTTGTCATGTCCAAAATTTGGCATTGGGTCACAATGGCCTAATCACATTGGCCCTATTCATTAGAGTTTGTCAAATTGATGCTAAAGGTCAAATAATTGCCAAGGAGGAAAATTACTAGTTTCCTAGGTTTGGGGTGGAAGCTTTGGGATTTGGAATAATGGGGATAATAAATGATGTTTGAACATTAGAATGGCATAAATATTTAATAAAGGAGCTAAATAAATATATACAAGTGAAAATCAAAGTGGCATTTGATCATGAAGACACATGGAGGAAGTGGGACCCACATATGGCTAGATTTCCCCACTACACTTGGCATCATTCTCTCACCAATTCGAATTCAAGGTGAATGGTAACATACTTGGGGGAGTCCAAAAGGTATTATTCATTGCATGAATCATCCAAGGTCGAAATATAGAGGAAGAGTAACTCCCATGGAAAAGGAAGAGGCAATTTGGAGCTAGTGAGACACTTGGGATAGATTCCCTAGCTTTATGACAACAGTGATGAAGATGCTATGACACCTATGACACAAATCAGACCTGAAGGCTGACATATGACATATATGACATGTCAGGGCTAAAAATAGACTTCAAGAGGGCGCTCAAGGGTGTTAGGGCAGCTAAGATGCTTCCACATGTGATTTGGTGGAACTAGGAGACTAGGAATTGTTGTGCAAGTGGTGCTCTTTGGAATCTCTTCCCAACTTGAGTTGGCATGAGTCTCTTGGAAGGAATTCGACCCATGGAGGACATTAAAAGTTTATAAATGTAAATAACAAAGAATGAAACCAGCCTTTGATCATTTGTAGAATTTGCAATTGCATTTGTGAAGAGGGAGAGCTAGTGGATGACTAGTTTCTTGCCTTAGCCAATTTCGAGGGTGAAAGATTCCCATCCAAGTTGGAAATTGGAAAGGCCATTCAGACCTTTCACTTGGAGATTTAATGGAGTCTTTATTTGCAGGTGTAAGATACAGGGAATCTCATGGTTTCTTCTATTGCAGCTCGCTCCTTCAACCATTTCCAGTTTTGATGGCATATTCTTGATCCTTGAGGGAGGGCGTTTTTGGTGAGCTATTGTAATTTTTGGGGGAGATTCTAATACCCTATTTTTTTTGTAATATGAATTAAACACTCTGTTATTCATCTCCAAAAATTTTCAGGTCGAAATTCCAAGTAGAAATGTATAAATCTCATTTTTAATGGAAGAACAATGCCATTTCCCCACTACCTTGTTGTGAGCCAATGTATTGATGATGATTTCGAATGAATGGATGATTCTCTGATATATTTGTGATAAATATACTACCATGGATGTCTTATACAAGTTTCATGTCCTGTACTTGAGCATTTGAAGCATTTTTACTCAGTTTAATTGCATTGGGAGAAGAAATAGTGCCATTTCCCCAAGGGTCGAATTGGTGATTTTTGCAGTTGAATGGGAGAGGGTGAAAACAATTGTAATAAACCATTAATGGTGCATATGAGACCTTAATAACATAATTAACACATTACATACCTCTATTCATAAATTTGAGTGGGCTTGGAGGCATTTGGGAAGCGATTTTCAGTACTTACCTTAGGGGGATTTGAACCCCAAATTACTAGTAAAATTGCATACTTGGTCCAGAATATTAAGAGAGTTTGCAGAGGTATTTTGGTGGCCATATGTTATCCCTGAATATAATATTCAATTCCTAATATCATTCATAAACATTCCTTGAAGATTTGAAGGCATTTGGAGTCAATTTGAGACCTAGAGACCAATACTAGTCAAAGGGAAATCACTAGTAAAGTTACCTACATTGACCAGAATTGAAAGAGTATTTGCAGAAGTGTTTTAAAGGTACAAAGGCATCCCTGAAACACATATTTATGTTCTAATATCATTCATATACCATCTCAGAATATTTAGGATCATTTGGGGCAAATTTGGGACCTAGAGATCGAAACTAGTCAAAGGTCGAACCAAGGAAAAAAGTGGAAAATTGCAATTTTAATAAAATTCCTAATAAGGGACATTACAGTGGTATCAGAGCATGGTCCTTGCACCTGTGGATTAGGTACATACATTCAAGAATAATATGCAACCATGTCTTACTATTATGATGAATCTTATGAGTACAATTCTTATGAGGAATATGCAGATGCTTATGAGCAATATGAAGCAGAATGTGAATGGTACGAGGAAGAGATGCCATCATGAAACGCTTCTTATAATTTCAAGAGAAATGAAGATTATTCTTATGACTTTAAATCTGATGAATATGAGTGTCTCACACCAAGCAAGGATAATTCTATGAGTGAGTTCCAAAGATGGAGAGAAAAATATAAAACCTTGCCCCAACAATATCAAAAATATCAAGAATATCTTGCTTTTAGCAAAAATACACAAAATGCCATGTCTTTTGAGTACTTTGCTGAACATGTTTTTGAAAATAGGCCTAAACATGAAGATGTGGAGTTAGTAAAGAAAGGTTTATGCCCTTCTTGTAAAGAACCTTGGAGTGAGTATCATACATGTGTGTATGAAATTATGTCCCACTTGAGGAGAGCTTTTGAGAATTCTTCAAAAAGAGATTCCAAAGATATTGATTATAAGGAAAACAAGGGGCAAAATGCATCATCTTGCTTGAAGGATAAAAATGAAGAGACATCACAAGAGCATGAAGAAGATTCTATTAAAAATATGGAAGATCATTTCGAGACACCTTCTAGCTTAGACATGAACCAAAGAGCATCTACTGATGGATGCTTAAACTATGAAGGAGTACCTACTGATGGGTGCTCACACCTCTATGTTGGTGACATAGAGATCACTTTTGAAAGTGTTGCCACAAGCCCAAGTTCCATTAAGCATGATAATGAAGACCTTGTAGCAGTTGAAGAAGAACCGAGATCAACTTCCCCATCACCACTTGAGCTTCATTAAGTTGGTCCAAGCAAAATTGAAGAAGATGAGGAGGTTCATTTGCAAAAGCCTCATTTTCTTGAAGGGTCCTTAAAGATGAATGAAAAGAAGATCCAAGAGTCCCTCAGTATTTTCCATGGCACTCAAGCATTGGTGTCAAATTCTTGTTGGAGAGCTACTTCATTGGAGGAAACATCCTTCCTTGAAGACATGGAGAAGATTCAAAGAGCAATGTGCCACATCAAAGGTAATTTCATGTCTTTGCCTTTTGATAGAAACCATTTGTTTGAGCTTAATGAATTGTTACATGATGCATACTTGAAGAATAATGAGGATAATCATAAGCTCACAATTCAAAATGAGCAACTTTTTGAAAAGTTGCAAGATACTTGTTTCTCCTCCTATGTTTCAGATTGTCAAATGGTAGATTGCTTGGAGGATTCTCATGACATGGTGGATCATGAGAAATGTGAAAATTTGAATGTTCTTGATGTGTTTGAAGATGAATGTGAAGAGATCCAAACACTTGATGTGGTGGAAGAGGAATTTGAATTGTCTCTTGATGAAGGTTATGCAATTTTTAAAGAAGAGCATGATTCCTCTACATTGGAACCAAACTATGACAAAGAGTTCACACTTTTGAAGGAGCTGCATGATACTACCCATATGGATCCTTCCCATGATGAAACTTCTGTACTTTTTGATCATTTGGGTGATTTGGTTCATTCTCCTACATCCTACAATTCCATGTTTTGCAACTTTAGTCTCAATGAAGTATGGGTGAAAGGGTTCTTTTTGATGGTGCCACATGAGGAGTATGGAACTCCTAGATTTAAATTTTATGATGACATGGTTGGAGCACATTCTTATTCACATTTGCAGTAGCATCCTTTGTTACTTTATGATGATGCACATCTACACGAATGCACCTATGATATGCATTTGAGTCACTTGAAGACTCATGGTTTTTCTTGCTCAACACTTGATTCATTTGATGTTGGAGGAATTTCATCCAACACTTGGGTGAATAGATTTATGATTGGAGAACATTTTTGTTGCAAGACACATACTTTGTTATATCTTTATGACTCTCACATTCAGGGATGTATGGGTAAGACTTCTTTGAGTCATTTGAAGTCTCCTTGTTTTTTCTGCTCATTATTTGGTTCAGATTTTAGTGGAGATTCTACATTCACTTCTTGGATGAAAGAATACATGATTGAATATTTTGATGCATATCACATCCTTTTGGAGCAGCACTATAGGACATGGGATGCTCACCTATGTCATTGGAGCAGATTTGATTGGTCAGTTGAAGCTTGTATGCACTTGGAAAATGGTGGTCTACTTGCTTGGAGGTATAAGCACTTTCATGACTCTTTGATGAAGCATATCCTTGATGTACATTTTCATTATGTTGTTATGTACTTTGATGATATATATTTGGTACTCATGATGTTTGGAAGGATGCATACAAGAAAATGGGATCCAGGAATCCTCTTAACTAATGGTGTGCGTTGGAGAGCACTCTTAATTATTGGGGTGCAATACAAGCAATGGGACCCTGGAATAATTTTTATCTCATTGGTTTCAAATTTTTGGGGAAACAAGCAGCGTGGGAGATGGATTTCCCCACTTAATAAAGTGATTTTTATCAGAGTAGTGCAGCAGCAAGCATGGTGGTTCCTCTCTAAAATCTTCATGGAAACTCAAAGACTCAAGGTTGGGCAATTCAATGGCAACTTCAAAGAATTATACAGAAAGCAGGTTCTTCAACACCCATGTTTAAAATTGCTTGAGGACAAGCAATATTGGGAAGGGAGGATTTGTCATGTCCAAAATTTGGCATTGGGTCACAATGGCCTAATCACATTGGCCCTATTCATTAGAGTTTGTCAAATTGATGCTAAAGGTCAAATAATTGCCAAGGAGGAAACTTACTAGTTTCCTAGGTTTGGGGTGGAAGCTTTGGGATTTGGAATAATGGGGATAATAAATGATGTTTGAACATTAGAATGGCATAAATATTTAATAAAGGAGCTAAATAAATATATACAATTGAAAATCAAAGTGGCATTTGATCATGAAGACACATGGAGGAAGTGGGACCCACATATGGCTAGATTTCGCCACTACACTTGGCATCATTCTCTCACCAATTCGAATTCAAGGTGAATGGTAACATACTTGGGGGAGTCAAAAAGGTATTATTCACTGCATGAATCATCCAAGGTCGAAATATAGAGGAAGAGTAACTCCCATGGAAGAGGAAGAGGCTATTTGGAGCTAGTGAGACACTTGGGCTAGATTCCCTAGCTCTATGACAACAATGATGAAGATGCTATCACACTTATGACACAAATCAGACCTGAAGGATGAAATATGACATATATGACATGTCAGGGCTAAAAATAGACTCCAAGAGGGCGCTCAAGGGTGTTAGGGAAGCTAAGATGCTTCCACATGTGATTTGGTGGAAGTGGGAGACTAGGAATTGTTGTACAAGTGGTGTTCTTTGGAATCTCTTCCCAACTTGAGTTGGCATGAGTCTCTTGGAAGGAATCCGACCCATGGAGGACATTAAAAGTTTATAAATGTCAATAACAAAGAATAAAACCAACTTTTGATCATTTGTAGAATTTGCAATTGCATTTGTGAAGAGGGAGAACTAGTGGATGACTAGTTTCTTGCCTTAGCCAATTTCGAGGGTGAAAGATTCCCATCCAAGTTGGCAATTGGAAAGGCCATTCAGAACTTTCATTCAGAGCTTTAATGGAGTCTTTATTTGCAGGTGTAAGCTACAGGGCATCTCATGGTTTCTTCTATTGCATCTCGCTCCTTCAACCATTTCCAGTTTTGATGGCATATTGTTGATCCTTGAGGGAGGAAATTTTTGGTGAGCTATTTTACTTTTTGGGGGAGCTTCTAATGCCCCATTTTTTTTGTAATATGAATTAAATACTCTGTTCTTCATCTCCAAAAACTTTCAGGTCGAAATTCCAAGTAGAAATGTATAAATCTCATTTTTAACGGAAGAACAATGCCATTTCCCCACTACCTTGTTGTGAGCCAATGTATTGATGATGATTTCGAATGAATGGATGATTCTATGATATATTTGTGATAAATATACTTCCATGGATGTCTTATACAAGTTTCATGTCCTGTACTTGAGCATTTGAAGCATTTTTACTCAGTTTAATTGCATTGGGAGAAGAAATAGTGCCATTTCCCCAAGGGTCGAATTGGTGATTTTTGCAGTTGAATGGGAGAGGGTGAGAACAGTTGTAATAAACCATTAATGGTGCATATGAGACCTTAATAACATACTTAACACATTACATACCTCTGTTCATAAATTTGAGTGGGTTTGGAGGCATTTGGGAAGCGATTTTCAGTACTTACCTTAGGGGGATTTGAACCACAAATTACTAGTAAAATTGCATACTTGGTCCAGAATCTTAAGACAGTTTGCAGAGGTCTTTTGGTGGCCATATTTTATCCCTAAACATAATATTCAATTCCTAATATCATTCATAAACATTCCTTGAATATTTGAAGGCATTTGGAGTCAATTTGAGACCTAGAGACCAATACTAGTCAAAGGGAAATCACTAGTAAAGTTACCTACATTGACCAGAATTGAAAGAGTATTTGCAGAAGTGTTTTAAAGGTACAAAGGCATCCCTGAAACACATATTTATGTTCTAATATCATTCATATACCTTCTCAGAATATTTGGGATCATTTGGGGCAAATTTGGGACGTAGAGATCGAAACTAGTCAAAGGTCGAACCAAGGAAAAAAGTGGAAAATTGCAATTTTAATAAAATTCCTAATAAGGGACATTACAGTGGTATCAGAGCATGGTCCTTGCACCTGTGGATTAGGTACATACATTCAAGAATAATAGGCAGCCATGTCTTACTATTATGATGAATCTTATGAGTACAATTCTTATGAGGAATATGCAGATGCTTATGAGCAATATGAAGCAGAATGTGAATGGTACGAGGAAGAGATGCCATCATGCAACACTTCTTATAATTTCAAGAGAAATGAAGATTATTCTTATGACTTTAAATCTGATGAATATGAGTGTGTCACACCAACCAAGGACAATTCTATGAGTGAGTTCCAAAGATGGAGAACAAAATATAAAACCTTGCCCCAACAATATCAAAAATATCAAGAATATCTTGCTTTTAGCAAAAATACACAAAATGCCATGTCTTTTGAGTACTTTGCTGAACATGTTTTTGAAAATAGGCCCAAACATGATGATGTGGAGTTAGTAAAGAAAGGTTTATGCCCTTCTTGTAAAGAACCTTGGAGTGAGTATCATACATGTGTGCATGAAATTATGTCCCACTTGAGGAGAGCTTTTGAGAATTCTTCAAAAAGAGATTCCAAAGATATTGATTATAAGGAAAACAAGGGGCAAAATGCATCATCTTGCTTGAAGGATAAAAATGAAGAGACATCACAAGAGCATGAAGAAGATTCTATTAAAAATATGGAAGATCATTTCGAGACACCTTCTAGCTTAGACATGAACCAAAGAGCATCTATTGATGGATGCTTAAACTATGAAGGAGTACCTACTGATGGGTGCTCACACCTCTATGTTGGTGACATAGAGATCACTTTTGAAAGTGTTGCCGCAAGCCCAAGTTCCATTAAGCATGATAATGAAGACCTTGTAGCAGTTGAAGAAGAACCAAGATCAACTTCCCCATCACCACTTGAGCTTCATGAAGTTGGTCCAAGCAAAATTGAAGAAGATGAGGAGGTTCATTTGCAAGAGCCTCATTTTCTTGAAGGGTCCTTAAAGATGAATGAAAAGAAGATCCAAGAGTCCCTCAGCATTTTCCATGGCACTCAAGCATTGGTGTCAAATTCTTGTTGGAGAGCTACTTCATTGGAGGAAACATCCTTCCTTGAATACATGGAGAAGATTCAAAGAGCAATGTGCCACATCAAAGGTAATTTCATGTCTTTGCTTTTTGATAGAAACCATTTGTTTGAGCTTAATGAATTGTTACATGATGCATACTTGAAGAATAATGAGGATAATCATAAGCTCACAATTCAAAATGAGCAACTTTTTGAAAAGTTGCAAGATACTTGTTTCTCCTCCTATGTTTCAGATTGTCAAATGGTAGATTGCTTGGAGGATTCTCATGACATGGTGGATCATGAGAAATGTGAAAATTTGAATGTTCTTGATGTGTTTTAAGATGAACTTGAAGAGATCCAAACACTTGATGTGGTGGAAGAGGAATTTGAATTGTCTCTTGATGAAGTTTATGCAATTTTTAAAGAAGAGCATGATTCCTCTACATTGGAACCAAACTATGACAAAGAGTTCACACTTTTGAAGGAGCTGCATGATCCTACCCATATGGATCCTTCCCATGATGAAACTTCTGTACTTTTTGATCATTTGGGTGATTTGGTTCATTCTCCTACATCCTACAATTCCATGTTTTGCAACATTAGTCTCAATGAAGTATGGGTGAAAGGGTTCTTTTTGATGGTGCCACATGAGGAGTATGGAACTCCTAGATTTAAATTTTATGATGACATGGTTGGAGCACATTCTTATTTACATTTGCAGCAGCATCCTTTGTTACTTTATGATGACACACATCTACACGAATGCACCTATGATATGCATTTGAGTCACTTGAAGACTCATGGTTTTTCTTGCTCAACACTTGATTCATTTGATGTTGGAGGAACTTCATCCAACACTTGGGTGAATAGATTTATGATTGGAGAACATTTTTGTTGCAAGACACATACTTTGTTATATCTTTATGACTCTCACATTCAGGGATGTATGGGTGAGACTTCTTTGAGTCATTTGAAGTCTCATTGTTTTTTCTGCTTATTATTTGGTTCAGATTTTAGTGGATATTCTTCATTCACTTCTTGGATGAAAGAATACATGATTGAATATTTTGATGAATATCACATCCTTTTGGAGCAGCATTATAGGATATGGGATGCTCACCTATGTCATTGGAGCAAATTTGATTGGTCACTTGAAGCTTGTATGCACTTGGAAAATGGTGGTCTACTTGCTTGGAGGTATAAGCACTTTCATGACTCTTTGATGAAGCATATCCTTGATGTACATTTTCATTATGTTGTTATGTACTTTGATGATATATATTTGGTACTCATGATGTTTGGAAGGATGCATACAAGAAAATGGGATCCAGGAATCCTCTTAACTAATGGTGTGGGTTGGAGAGCACTCTTAATTATTGGGGTGCAATACAAGCAATGGGACCCTGGAATAATTTTTATCTCATTCGTTTCAAATTTTTGGGGAAACAAGCAGTATGGGAGATGGATTTCCCCACTTAATAAAGTGATTTTTATCAGAGTAGTGCAGCAGCAAGCATGGTGGTTCCTCTCTAAAATCTTCATGGAAACTCAAAGACTCAAGGTTGGGCAATTCAATGGCAACTTCAAAGAATTATACAGAAAGTAGGTTCTTCAACACCCATGTTTAAAATTGCTTGAGGACAAGCAATATTGGGAAGGAAGGATTTGTCATGTCCAAAATTTGGCATTGGGTCACAATGGCCTAATCACATTGGTTCTATTCATTAGAGTTTGTCAAATTGATGCTAAAGGTCAAATAATTGCCAAGGAGGAAACTTACTAGTTTCCTAGGTTTGGGGTGGAAGCTTTGGGATTTAGAATAATGGGGATAATAAATGATGTTTGAACATTAGAATGGCATAAATATTTAATAAAGGAGCTAAATAAATATATACAATTGAAAATCAAAGTGGCATTTGATCATGAAGACAGATGGAGGAAGTGGGACCCAGATATGGCTAGATTTCCCCACTACACTTGGCATCGTTCTCTCACCAATTCGAATTGAATGTGAATGGTAACATACTTGGGGGAGTCCAAAAGGTATTATTCATTGCATGAATCATCCAAGGTCGAAATATAGAGGAAGAGTAACTCCCATGGAAGAGGAAGAGGCAATTTGGAGCTAGTGAGACACTTGGGCTAGATTCCCTAGCTCCATGACAACAATGATGAAGATGCTATGACACCTATGACACAAATCAGACCTGAAGGCTGACATATGACATATATGACATGTCAAGGCTAAAAATAGACTCCAAGAGGGTGCTCAAGGGTGTTAGGGCAGCTAAGATGCTTCCACATGTGATTTGGTGGAAGTGGGAGACTAGGAATTGTTGTACAAGTGGTGTTCTTTGGAATCTCTTCCCAACTTGAGTTGGCATGAGTCTCTTGGAAGGAATTCAACCCATGGAGGACATTAAAAGTCTATAAATGTCAATAACAAATAATGAAACCAGCTTTTGATCATTTGTAGAATTTGCAATTGCATTTGTGAAGAGGGAGAGCTAGTGGATGACTAGTTTCTTGCCTTAGCCAATTTCGAGGGTGAAAGATTCCCATCCAAGTTGGCAATTGGAAAGGCCATTCAGACCTTTCATTTGGAGATTTAATGAAGTTTTTATTGGTAGGTGTAAGCTACAGGGCATCTCATGGTTTCTTCTATTGCAGCTCGCTCCTTCAACCATTTCCAGTTTTGATGGCATATTCTTGATCCTTGAGGGAGGGCGTTTTTGGTGAGCTATTGTACTTTTGGGGGGAGATTCTAATGCCCCATTTATTTTGTAATATGAAGTAGATACTCTGTTCTTCATCTCCAAAAATTTTCAGGTCGAAATTCCAAGTAGAAATGTATAAATCTCATTTTTAATGGAAGAACAATGCCATTTCCCCACTACCTTGTTGTGAGCCAATGTATTGATGATGATTTCGAATGAATGGATGATTCTATGATATATTTGTGATAAATATACTTCCATGGATGTCTTATACAAGTTTCATGTCCTGTACTTGAGCATTTGAAGCATTTTTACTCAGTTTAATTGCATTGGGAGAAGAAATAGTGCCATTTCCCCAAGGGTCGAATTGGTGATTTTTGTAGTTGAATGGGAGAGGGTGAGAACAGTTTTAATAAACCATTAATGGTGCATATGAGACCTTAATAACATACTTAACACATTACATATCTCTGTTCATAAATTTGAGTGGGTTTGGAGGCATTTGGGAAGCCATTTTCAGTACTTACCTTAGGGGGATTTGAACCCCAAATTACTAGTAAAATTGCATACTTGGTCCAGAATCTTAAGAGAGTTTGCAGAGGTATTTTGGTGTCCATATGTTATTTATAAACATAATATTCAATTCCTAATATCATTCATAAACATTCCTTGAAGATTTGAAGGCATTTGGAGTCAATTTGAGACCTAGAGACCAATACTGGTCAAAGGGAAATCACTAGTAAAGTTACCTACATTGACCAGAATTGAAAGAGTATTTGCAGAAGTGTTTTAAAGGTACAAAGGCATCCATGAAACACATATTTATGTTTTAATATCATTCATATACCTTCTCAGAATATTTGGGATCATTTGGGGCAAATTTGGGACCTAGAGATCGAAACTAGTCAAAGGTCGAACCAAGGAAAAAAGTGGAAAATTACAATTTTAATAAAATTCCTAATAAGGGACATTACACCAGAAGGCATAACTACGAACTCGTAGTGTCCATATCGCATTCTTAATGTAGCTTTGAATATGTCTTCGTCTTTTATTCCAACCTAATGATACCCAGACCTTAAATCAATTTGAGTGAATATCTCTACTCCGCATACTAGATGAAATAGATCATCTATGCAGGGTAAGGGATATCATTTCTTAATTTTCGTTTTATTAATATCACGGTAATCGATGCACAATCGCATGGTACCATCGTTCTTCTTAACGAAAATTACTGGTGCTCCCCAAGGAGACACGCTTGCCCTTATGTAGTTTTTATCTATTAATTCTTTCAGTTGAGATTTTAACTCATTTAACTCCAGAATATTCCTCCTGTAGGGAGCCTTTGAGTTTGGTACCGCACCTAGTACTAACTCAATGGTGAAATCAAGTTCCCTAAGGATGGGAATATCCTCCAATTTTAACTTGTCTTCTTTAGATGAACACTCATCATTAATAACATTAGTAGCAAACATTTTACAACCCTTTCTGGAAACTCTTTTTACTTGTAAAGAAGAAATCTGTCTTACTGAAATCTTCCTATGAATTTCTTTTACTGTTTCAATATTACCTTCATTATTCAAGCAGGTAAAATATTTCTCATAACAATTAAGTATTACTCTATGATGTTCAAGCCAGTCCCTGCCAATCAACAAGTCATATGAACCTAATGGTAAAACATTCAGATTAACTTGCATTTTCAGCTGACTTATAAACACTTCACAATCTTTGACAAAATCTGTAACCTTTCTTTTAGTGCCAGTTGCAAGATGAACTAAACATGCATTATCAAATTTCTCTACTTTTAACTTGCAACTGTTCACTAAAGTAGGTGAAATATAACTCAGATTTGCACTTGGATCTATCAAGAATGGAAATAGATTTGTTTTGTATCATACCTTCAATTTCGACCATAGATGTTTGATAGTCATCTTGACGATTTTCCAGCGTTGCATTTATTCTGGGCATTTCTCTTGCGATATCTCCAACTGTAGGTTCTACTTGCATAGTGTGAATATTGTTGACTGTCTTTTTGTTGCGTGGGAAATCAGCCTTCTTATGTGGTCCACCGCAATCGAAACACTTCAAAGTTCCTTTCTGTTCAGCATACCTATTGTTGTTATTATTATTAGGTACATTTCTTGCAGCATTAAAATTATATGGTGCATTACCCCTGTAATTATTATTACTTGGAAAATTTCTGTTATTAAAATTTTTCTTAAAACTTCTATAATTTTGATTAAAACTCTTCTTTTTGTGATCAAAATGATTATACTTATTACTCTTTCATCCAGTTGTTCCTTATCTTTTTCTGTTTTGATCAAAACAGAAATTAGCTTTCCTCATGGCCTATTCCAAGGTGGAAGGGTTATCATACCTGATCCAATATTTTATATTGAAAGGTAAACAATTGAGAAACCTTTGCACTTTAGGCTTCTCTTCGACCATATAAGGTACATACATCAGCAAGCTAAGAAACTTGCTGCACAACTCTTTCATGTTCATTGTACCCAACTTCAAATCATACAACTCTTTTGACTTATCTTCAAAATACTGTTCCAACAAATTTTTTTTCTTAAATAGTTGTTTAAACATATTCCAGGTCACTTCTCTTTCTTTTATACTCTTAATTCTTTTAATTTCCTGCCAACGAATATTTACCTTCCCAGTCATATTGTAAATAGCCATCTTGGATTTTAATTGAGATGAGTAGTTGTAAATATTAAAGTACTTCTTCATTCTAGACAGCCATGCTTCAGTTGTCTCACCCTTCTCACTTTCGCCATTAAAGGTGGGTGTCTTAATCTTTTTAAATTATCCTATAATCTATTCATGATGTTTATGTTTTCTCTTTTTAGAGTGGTAATCATTGTTATTTCTATCATGATCAGAGTCATTATTACTTTGATCAGATTCAGATGATGAGTAACTATTCCTTTTATCACTTCTTGCATTCTTATGTTTATGTTTGTGGGACAATGTTTCAGAATCAAACTTCATTTCTGATTTTCTGCCTCTTTTGTCATTATGACAGTTCTCCCTCAAATTATGTTTTAAATCCTCCTGTACCTTTAGGATCCGTTCATTCTCTTCTTTAACAGCTCTTAACTTAGATTTTAAATCCTGTACAGTACGTAAAAATTCAGAAGACTGGTTATTTAATTCAACATAAATTCCTTCAGGATTATTATTATTAATACGTTCATTACGAGGTGATCTGTCCTCTGCTGATTCTTCTGGTATTTCCATACTTACGATTTAAAGGTCAAATTGTTCTGTACAAAAATAAAAGTTAGTAACCATTTTTTTTTTTTTTTTTTTCTATTTGCGTGCGTGAGCCTATTTCAGGCCTAGAGTTTGAACTCACGCTCTGATACCACATGTAACATCCCGAAATTTCACTAAAATTTAAAATTTTTTGAAGTAGCATTTTATTACTAAGAATGCTAATTGCAGAAATAAATGTTTGTTAACTACTAGCAGTTTAACACAACTGACAAATTGTAATTCTTAAACCTAATAAGGCAACAGTTCATTTGAAATAGAATATAATTCTTTAAACAATACTCAATTTCTCATGAGATACAGTTCTGGTGATAAATACTGACAACTATGTTTGAATGTTGATGAAGGGGTTCCTACAGGGTGCCTTTAGGTTTACTTAGCTTGATAGCTAAAGCATTGTACCTGTTTCTTTGCAGATTTGCAAGTCAGATTAAGTCAATTCAAGATCTTCAAGTAATTTAATATTTGTTTCTATTAGTCGTCAATGCAATAAGATAGCGAAAGTATTTTATGTACAAGAAAGATGTTAAAGGTATGGATCTTCAGTTTGTTCTTTCAATTTAACAAGTGTTATTCTAGCTAGTTATAATGTTTTGTGGAAGTCACTGTTATCACTATCTGTTAAAAAATAAATGGTGTTCAAACTTCTGTATTGATTTGCATCATAGAAACATTGGTTACTTTCTATTCCGATACCTGCAAGGGTTAGATAATTTTTATATTCCAAGGTACAAATATATGGTGATTTTACTACTATCATAACACAGTTCGTCATGATGTATCCATTGAAATGTGAAGTTATAAATGCGGAAATTATAGCAACTAGAATTTATCCTTTGATTTACCTTCATATCATTTACGGTTTTCGTGTAACAATGTAATAAGGTAATAATGTAATCACATAACATTTTCTTATGTGCAAAAGTATTGATCTTTAACCCATGTATTGAGACTCATGCTATATAATAGTGACCCATTGTCAATAGAATCATATGCATTCCATATATATTGACTATATATATTGACCATGCATTTATGAATGATATGTTTCTATATTTACTATCTCTACTTGTCATTTTATAATAATATTTTGATATAGTGGGGGTTTAGAATTATCAAAATAATGCGATGCTCAATGTATTGGGTTCTATCTCTAATGCACTTACCATATTTATATATGCAACAAGATATTTTTCGAATAATATGAATACCATACGTTACTTAACATGTAAATCTCATATGTTATATGCAAAATGCTACTCATGCAATATAGGAATTAATTATATGATTGCAAACATTACAATGGATGTATATCTATTTTTAAAACCTTGAGATCATACTATATCCTAACTACAACACGATATAATATATGCGGGAACATTGATATTATGTGATATTAATTACGGTGATACTCGCTCCAATGCAGTGTTAAATGGTGAATGACTGGTCTTAACTACTCTACAGACCTTCGATGGTTGATATTAACGCCTCTGAGATGAGCTTTTAATGGTCCCATCCATCCCTTCAGTGGACTGCTTCGTTGGCTATCCTGGTGACTAATCCCACGTGAATTCTTATACAAAATGTTGATGATGCTCCGAGCTGTAAGATAGAAATTGGTTGGCATTCCTCCAAGCTGGACTAAGTGTTGGTCGAGTTATAAATGAACGTTGTAAGTATCGTTCTTTGAGCTTTGTGATCCCCAGCTGGCTTGATCTGCTCCATTGATTTGGTTATGTCCTTAGGTTTGGGTTTTTGACCTAGCTACTGGTGCTAATTCTCCTTTGGTATCACTCCTTCGCATTCATTTGGAGAGGTTAGACTTCGGGAGAGGCCGACAGGCTGCGTAGTAATAGGGTTTGATACTAGGTTGCCTGCAAAATTTCTTGCTCGGCTTCGATGGTGGGATCTATGGCTAAAAGGTTGATCATTCAGGTTGATAATGGAGTTCGAGCGTTGCTTACTCTGTAGCTTTCACTGTACACTTTGATAGAGAGTTATCCAAGTTTTCTGTTGTGTTTAGGGTTTTTAAATAGAACCTGTGGTATTTTAATGAGATCGATGGTGACAATTCGTAACGTCTGAAACTTTCCTTGCGGCCGTTAGGTGGATTTGAATCCTGTTTCTATCGACGTTCCAGCTTCTTGCTCCTGCAAATAGAGGTAATGTTTTGACTTCGTGGTTATTGTTTGCAATAATTATTGTTTGAAATCGTGTAACTTCTTGTTTTAGATTTGTATTTAACCTCGTAGTGATTTCCATGGAAGGTATTGCCTTTGTCTTGGAGGTTATAGTTTTGAAAGCTCAATGGGAGTTGATGGCTCACTTCACTTGGTAATCCCCGGTGGCATAACCCTTCGTAGGTTCTCCTGGAAGAATGGCCATCGTTGATGTTTTTAAGCCATACTTGTGGTTTTAAAGATGAGTCCAATGCGGTGCTCTATTGTGCTAAGTGTCTGTAGGATGGTGTGCCTTTCGGCTTACCTGGTTAATATGTAACACAGTTTTAGCTATTGTTCCAAAAGTTGACAATGTAATCTCTTTCAACGAGAGTTGTTTCCTCAGTCGAGTTTCAAGAAAATGTTTTGATATCTTTAGACTTATGAATTTTCTCGTTTAGGTATTTTGGGGTTTCGACCTTGGAACGTAACTGTAACTTAAATGTTTAAAGTGTAGAAATAAAACTTGTGTTAGAAAAGCTTTGCGTCTATGTTTGATGGAAATGGTTTACGGTTGTGAGCTAAGGCTTGATGCTTCATTTGTTTTCATTTTCTTCACAGAACTACGAACTATAAGTTTTACCCTAAAAATCGATGTATAGAATGGTAAAATGTATGAATAAGAAATAGCCCTTGGCTTGACAGTTATTTGATGTCATGTTTGAGTTTTTAAATAAATAGTTCCAGTTCTAAGAGAAAGGAATAATGTCTGCATCTATTTCTTTGAATACTCATGAAGAGATTTCGATGAGAGGGTATTATCCCTTGGTCATTTGACCAGAAAACGAATGTGATTCCAATCTTTGATATTGTTTAAAGAAATATTTGCTAGCTCTGTCAAAAATGAATGTTAAAGGTTTAGGACTTCCGTCGAGTCTTTAAAACTTTTTGTGAAGTGTTACAAACTATGTTCCGAATGTTAGTAATTATAATTAAAAATGAAATAATTATTGTATAGGAATAGAGTAGAAACTATTTTAAGATTTGAGAAGAAAACATGGAAACATATAACCCTAGTATAATCTATGACTGTGAGAATAGAAATATACAATATTGTTATAAATGGAAACTTATTGATACTATTTAATTTTGCAGCTGTTATAAATTCTTGAATATTGTGTAACAAAAATAAATTAAATAATTGGATATGAATACTGTTTATTTTCATGATAAATATACTTACTGTCAATAAGGGATAATAGTATTGTATACTTAGGAAGTAAATGTTTTTTCAGTTGTTAAATTCAAAACATCCTGATGAAAGGAATATAATGAACCTGAAAAATTTAACTAATGAAAAGAATGATAAGAGAAAGACATAGGGTTATGTTATTTGATACATAATATTAATGGTGGGAAAACTAATGAAATATAACAGGGTTGATCTTCTCATTCACCTGGCAATATTCCTAACAATCTATCTACATTAATTTATTCTCTGTACTAGAGTACGATGTAGATCCATTGCAAGGGGAAAAATGCAGAGAACATCTTATTCAGTTCATCATTCAAAATCAGTACTATACAGAATCCTAATTGACTCAAAAACTAAAATAAATGCATCTGTTCAATAATATCTTTGAAAACAGTAAATCAACTATAGCAGATAGAAATTTTAAACTACATAAAATTAGAAAAGACAAGTAGAACCTGTAAATGAAGATAGATCCGACAAACAACCAAGGAGGCCTGTTCCTCCCAACCTTGCCCAGAAGAAGAAACCAAACTGCTGGCTTCCTATGGAACCCCAAGCCTGCTTACTGAACCACTATGTAGATGGAATATGTGTAGAAGCAAGGCACTAAGTAAAACTTCTGCACTCTGTAGTATAACTTTTGTACTCAAAATATGCTTTCTGCACTCAGCAATGTAATTTCTGCACTCATCAGTAATAGGCAGACTCACAACATGATCAAAAACTTAGCATATGCCCTCATCAAATCTCTTGGGTGCAAGCACAGCAAAATCCCAAGGTAAATTTCCTAGTCAGGAAAAGTGATGAACCTTAGTTCATAATTTGATGGCTATCATATAGACTGCCTAGGTCTTTAGTGGTCAGTTTTTTAATAAATGAGCCTCAAGATCCAGTCCCACCTTGCAGGGCACTATGACCACATTTCAAGGGAGTTGTTCCATACCAACAGCTACTTAGTTGCATCATGATGCTACCACTTGTCCATTGCCTTCTACGCCAGATTCCATTCCACTTAGTGGGTCAGTAACCACTCTTTCAACAGTCCCCTTAGGTGCTTATCTCCTATTTGATTTATTAATTAATAAAATATTGTGCAAATTACAGTCATCCTTGGACACTTGTCCAACATAAAAAATTTACAATAAAAGTTAACATAATGTTTCCAACATAAAATGTTCTTCAGGAAAAAGGGCAGGTTACAAGAAAGAAAGGAAAAATCAACTTCAATTAAACCATGTAGCATAAAGAACTAAAACCTTGATCTTAATAAGGCATAATCCATCACATTCCAAAGTCACACATTCAGGTTTCTATCTACAGTACATAAGCATTCATTGAATCAAAAACATCAAAACAAGAATGAAATTATGCACTGTATGACCACACTTATCAGGAATAAAAACACAGTCAAGTAATATAAAGATGGCTTATAACATATATATATATATGATCTCAGTCTTCAAACTTACATGATAAAACTTGCAAGCATATTCAACAGTGCCAGGGTGATTCCACGAAGGTGTTTCACCATTTTTGGCGGATGGAAGCTAAAAAAATTGTTTTTCGAACCCTCGATCAAGGTATTTTCAATCCCTCGATCGAGGTTTTAAAAGCTCGATCGAGGGTTTTAAATGCTCAATCAAGGGCTTTAAAATACCTCGATCGAGGGTTGAAACAAGAGCTCGATCTAGCTTTTAAAACCCTCGATCGATCTTTTGAAAAGCTCGCAAAAGCTTGATCGAGCTTTTGAAAAGCTTGATCTAGCTTTTTAAAAACATAAAAAGGCTCATTTTAGGCCCTCCATCGAGGGTTTTAAAATACCTCGATTGAGGTGTTGTTAAACCCACGATTGAGGTATTTAGCTCGATCGAGGGCTTAAAAAACAGGCCGAGAGCCCTTTTCTTTGCAGAATGAAAGTTTTGTCTTCCTTCCATAGAGTTAAACCATGTCATTAAATTTTGATTAATGAGTGGACTTGATACCACTGGATTCGTCAACGAATCCTCTATCCAGATATATAAAATTTACGAATTTTTATCTTCATATGTCTTTTGTTTTTAAATTTCTACTAAAACTTGCCATAAAACACCCTATTGACAACTTCAATTGAGCTCAAAGATAAAGCCAAAAAATTCAAAATACACATTCAAAAAATTTGAAAAAATACACAAGCCCTAGATAAATGCGTCCTCTTTAAAATGGTATTTTTAGTTTTGCAAATTATGTAAAAAATAAAATTATTTCATGCACTCACACACATGTGTGCAAAATGCGATTTAAATATTCATTGGTCATTTTCAAAAAATAATAATAAATATATTTTTTCTAGAAAAATTAAAAGAAAAATATGCAAGACCTAGTGCATTCTGTCTAGATCATGTTCACATATTTCATTTTTTAAAATTATTACTTTAACATTAAATTATTGGGCGCGCACACAAACTACTTGTTAATTGCTCTTCAAATTTTTAAATACACACATTTCATTAAATGAAAATTTGACATGATATATGACATTGGTATATTTCAAAAAAAATATCATTGGAAAGCCAACATAATTCTCTACATTTCGTTTTCCAACTGCATGTCAAAATTCATGTGGCAAGTATGAGTTTCGAGGGATTCAATTTAATACATGGGTAAAATTCATGTTTTTCACCATCATATTTGGCCAAAAAGAGTTACACATCTTCATGGAATCAATAAGCACTGTATACTCTTCTTCATCTTTATCTTTTTTAATGTTTGTGCAATTTCAAATTCATCTTGCTCCATTCTAAGAATCATTTCTTCTTCTTCGACTTCATTTAATTCTTCCCTTGCTTCTTCTAACTTGATGTAGTCCTGCTGTGGGGTAGTTTGATAAGAATCTGACCTAGTCTCTATCTCTTTACCTTCATCATCTGAATCGGCAGAGCTTAGAATTATATTTATCTCTTTTGTGTTCTAATTTGAGCTTGACCCTCTTTTCAAATTTCCTTTCATTGCTGATCTCGTTCTGAATTTCCAGCTTGATTGCTTTAAATGTATAAGAAGATTTGTGTCTGCCACAAAATCTTTATCTTGTGGAGTTTTACCTTTTGAATTTTCTGCAGAAACTTGTGCAACTGGAATTTCAACCCTATCTTGTTCGATATAACTTTGTCTTGAAATTGTTCAATAAGAGGGTTACTGGTCTATTTGATTTCTTGAATTTCTTGGCCCTGTTCTGGTTCTCCTTCAACTACATTAACATTATCACTTCTTGTGCTTTTTGGTTTGTTAATTTCAGATACATCTATATGCTCATCGTTTTCTGAGCCTTCAAATTTATCCTTTGACAGGGGCTTCTCTATAACTTCCTGTAACAATACTCCTGACACCTATTTCTTCTTGTTTTCCTTTTTATGCTTTCTTTTACACACATGCTCATCCCTCTCAGTGATGAAACCAGACCAGTAGATAAAATGTTCCTAGGTCTTCTGCTCTTTCTTTAATACTGTTTGAATAATAAGTTTTATCAGTCCATGGTGAAATACTGCCTGCCTTGAAACCTTGGACCGCGTCTTTACCTTGTTTGACATTTTCTGGATACTCTTATATAGGTAGAATGGCACATTCATCTTAAGATGCATTAAAAACCGAATATGATATTTAAAGACCAGAGAGAACCTGCCTTTGCTAGTGATATAAGTTTGTATAATGCTTAGCACCTACCTCCATTCGGGTTGAAAATTTAAAATATGAATTCCATTACCCCAATTCAGAGTTTCTTTACCTGGCAGTAGGAAAGGATTTGGGTCAAAGTTGAAAGGCAGTTTATTGAACCATAACTCTCCTTCCATGGCGATACCTGTCGCCTCGGAAATTAGGGCTTCCGTGAGTTGAAATCTCAGGGTTTTAAATTTAATAACATCTTCATTCAAGTTCTTTGCTAGGAAAATTGAAACCTCTTCATTAAACCTTGTGATTTTTTCAAAAAAGTTAAACCATCCAGCGCACCTAAACATGTCTGCACATAACAAAAATTTATCTTCCCACTGCATATCCATCGGTTCCATCCTGTTGGTATTACCACTCCTTTTTCCCATTTTAATAACTGCAGCTCACAAATTATACCTTTGATTTTAAGGAAAATGACAAATGTTTAAGGTTTAAGAGATAACTGCATCCAACAAACAAGTGGCTTCAAATCTACGATCCCCAATTTAACTTGTCGGCTCCAAATCTGATTTTCCCGATGATGAAATGTTACAAAACCCACCACCATCAGAAATCCTTGACATGTGTGTTAGCACGTCAAATAATCATAGCAAAACTTTCACCGGTCATCATAAATTTAGCAAGCCATTACCCGGCATAATTGATCACATTTTTCCATGATAGCGGTTTCTTGTAGCGCATCAGGGTCTATTTTTCAATTTTCGCTACCAGAATCTTCAAAATAGCATCTTTGATGAATACCCTTATCATAAAACTAGAAACTTAGTCATAGACTTTATAATAAAGCTTGAACAAGCATATCATGAAGGTTAGAGATTAATACAGTCTTGATAAGCCATTTGAAAAATTCTAATTAAAGTAAAATAAAATCAAAATAAATTGAAAGCAAAATAACAAACTAAACATAAAGAAAAATTATAAAAACAAAAGGGAACAATTTAAGCATTAACATCTGGCTCTAGCTGCGGGATGAAAGCCTCCATGTGAGGTTTCAAGAACTCGTAGACCAATGCCTTACTATCACCTAAAACTGCTCCTTATAATGCAAACTTCCATTGGGCATGGAGTCTTATTTCACACCGGTATATACAATGAGCATGACACTATTTACCTTCAATAACTGTAAAAGTGTTTGAGGAACCAAAGATTATCAAACTTACCATGCTGAACTTTCTGATCTCTCCTTACATCCCATCTGAGAACCCTATCACCAAGAGAAAAAAGTATTTTCCTTTACCTTTTTGTCAAACCCAGCTTTAACCTTTCTTCTATATGCATCGGCTCTTTCTGCTATAGTTTCAGGTTCTTGCTGCAATTCAATTAATGAGAAAATCCTCCTTTGGAGATCATTAGGTTCTTCTTGACAATCTTGAAAAAAATTCATTACTGGAGAACCTAACTGAATAGGGAAGACTGCATCTATACCATGCACTAATTGGAAAGGGGACAGACCTATTTCTTTCTTAGTAGTTATTCTATCTTCCCACAATGCATATTTAAGCATTGAATCCCATGACCTCTTATTTTGATTTAACAATTTTTTAATACTCTGAATAATGTTCTTATTTCATGACTCTGCTAAACCATTTCCCTCGGGATAATATGGAGTAGACTGCCTCAAATCAATTCCATTATGCTCACAGAAACTCACCATAGCTTTTGACTTGAAAGCAGGTGTATTATCAGTCAATAACCTATGTGGACAACCAAACCGACTCAAAATATTTTCCTGTATAAAACTCATGATAACTCCTTCAGTTGCTTTACGTGTTGGAATTGCCTCCACCCATTTAGTGAAAAATATGTAGCTGTAAGTATCCACCTATGTTGTCCACTTGATGCAGGATTAATTTCTCCTATAAAATCTAATCCCCACTGTTGAAAAGGTGCATTAACTACAATAGGCTTTAATGGTAAAGAAATGATCTTTTGTTTTCCAGCAAACTTTTGACACTGAACACATCCTTGCACCTATTGATATTCATCTGAAAATAAAGAGGGCCAATAAAAACCAGATCTAAGAATTTTTTATGCTATAGATTTCCAAAACTTGTGACCCCCACAAGCACCCTCATGCATTTTTGAAATCTCCTCATTCTCCTGTAATTTATCTAGAGATATGAGTAAAATTCCACCTGGATCCTTCCAAAACAACTGCTGATTAACCAAGCAGTATTTTGTAGCCTTCAATTTCAATGATCTAGATGTCTTTTTGTCAAAATTATCTGGACATTTTAAATGCAATAAAAAATAAACAATATCATAATACCATTTTGACCCTGCATATTTATCGAAAATCTGCTCTTCAATATCCTTCATCTACAATTCTTCCTGAGTTGGTTGATTTGCCACTAAATGGATATCCAAAGCCTCACAATTTGACTCAGCTAACAGTTTTGCTAAACCCTGACCTTTCACTAACTTTGTAGGTCTGATTTCAACCTCATATTCCATGATTTTTGCAATCCACTTACCCCTTTTACCTTCACTATCTGGTTGAGTTAAAATCTCCTTAATAGCAACATTAGGTACATAGGATATTATCTTTGAATGCAAAATGTAAATTCTGAAAAACTTTAAAGCTTTTACAAGTGCATAAGCTTGGTTCTCAAGTGTACTATACTTCAATTCTGAATCCCTGAGAGTTTTATTAAATAAAGCTATTGGCTGCTCTAAATCATCTGCATTCTTTTGTAAAAGAACAACTGCTATTGTGTCTTGGGATGCAAAAGAAAAAGTAAGGAAATATTTTGAAAAATCAGGACTTACCAAAAATAGAGCTTCTGTCAAAGCTTGTTTAATCTTCTTGAATGAAGCCTTAGCTTCTGCTATCCATTTCACTTCTTGATCCTTCCTCAACATGGATGTAATGTGTTTAATAATTTCAGCAAAGTTCGGGATGAACCACCTCAAAAATTTAATTTTCCAAATAAATGATTGGACATCGTTTTTACTCCTTGGGATAGTAATCTTCAGAATTGCTTTGATTCTTTCTGGGTCTATTTTAATACCATCAGCTGAAACAAGATGCCCCAGAAGCTTACCTTCTTGTACAACAAAATGTGACTTCTTGGGATTAAAATACAACCCAAATTTCCTACACTTCAGAAATGTTTGCTCTAGATGCTTCAATTGCTCATCATCAGACTGAGAAAACACTATAATATCGTCCAAATAGATCACAACAAACTTCTCTTTTTCTCCTACAAAGGCTATATCCATAGCTCTTTAAAATGTTGCACCGGCATTCATCAATCTGAATGGCATCTTATCATACATGAATGTACCCCATGGAGTAGTGACGGTTGTTTTCTCCCTAACATCCATATGTACAACTATTTGATTGTACAATGAGAATCCATCAATCATGGATATTCTCTGAGCACCCACCACTTTTTGCAGAATCTGATCAATCTTTGGTAAGGGGTAATTGTCCTTTAATGAAGTTCTATTAAGGTTATCGAAATCCGCACATAATCTAATCTCTCCATTCTTCTTTCAAACTAGAACTAAGTTAGCAACCCATGATTAATATCTCAATGGAACAATTATCTTTACATCTAGTAACTTTTTTACCTCTTCCTCTATAACTGGCAACAGGGTTAGGTTAATTATCCTCAATTTTTGTTAGAATGGTTTCACATCTGATTTTAAAGGCACTCTATATTGAATAATATTTGTGTCATAGGTTCTTAAATATTCATAGTGCTAAGCAAAAATATCAACAAACCTCTTCAACAATGCAATATACCTATTTATTTGTTCAACTAGAAGAGATTTAGAAATCTTGACCATTCTTGGTTGTTCCTCTATACCAATATCGGATCTCATGATGTTTTCTTCTGAAGATTGCATTGATGGTTTCAGCAAAGTATCATCTTTGTAAAAGATTCTTTCAAGGGGGACCAATCCCTTAGGGATAAAATTACCTTTCAATTCAATGATTTTTTGATCAGCAATTACATTTTCTGTGTATGCAGCAGTGTCATTTAGCTCTTCATCTTGATCTTGATCGATCAAAGAATTAGAAAACTCTCCATCTAATTCCAAGAATGTTTTAATCTCTACATCATCCTCAGAAACTCTCCATTGTTTTATATTATCTGGTACTGAGGGTCGATATTTAACTTCAATTGGATATTTCAGCTGAGTATGCTTTGGAATTCTGAAATGAGTGGCTGCCAAAGCCAATGAATCTGTAGTTTGATTTTGATCTATGGTTATGAATGTAATATTAAATGCTATAAAAAAAATAGGCAATCATATCCCAAAACTCATTTCTGTAGACCTTCAACAAGTCTTGCTTCACTTGATATTTTACCTTCACCTATTGGACAACCAATTTGGAGTCGCCATAAACAGAAAGCTGTTGAATTCCCAAATCCTTCGTAGCCCTTAATCCAAGTATCAATGCCTCATACTCTGCTGTATTTTTGGTAGTGACAAATTCCAGTTTATACATCAAGCTAATTACTTCTCCACCAGGGGAAATCAAAACAATGCCAGCTCCTGCTCCCTCTTTACATGAAGAACCATCAAAATATATTTGCCACAGCTCATCTTTTTGTTCAACAATAGGTTTTATTAATACTTCCTTTTCTATTTGCAATACTCCATTTGTACTCTCATCACTAAAATGAAGCATACAAGAGCCTTGTTGGTAGTACGACTGCCATTACACCAAAACCCGTAGGTGATTGGTAAAGTCACCACTTCCAGATTTCAAGGATCCATGAGAGGTGATTAGTCCCTTATCACGATACCAGGGGGAGCACTGACTACTTGCAATTTCGTGCAACAATATCCCCCCAGCGCGAATCGAGTGTGTATCGAGCTCGTGACCTCTTGATCTGATACCAATTGTTGGTAGTATGCCTGTCGTTACACCAAAACCCGCAGGTGATTGGTAAACTAACCACTGCCAGAATTCAAGGATCCATGAGAGGCGATTAGTCCCTTGTCACGATACAAGGGGGAGTGCTGACTACTTGCAATTTCGTGCAAAAAGCCTAACTCTTCATCTACTGTATATAGGGGATGATTAGTTGGATTCTTATCATCAGTGACTATAAATGCATACTGTAACTCTCTATATAATCTTTTGTTCTCTCCACTAAACAATGGAATAGTTGCATAAGCCAAGTCCATCTGTAATCTACCACCTATTTTCTTTGCCCAAGACCTTGAGAGAAGCATGCCAAACTTAGGAGATATGTCAGCAACTACTACATCCATTATAACACTCTTCATTGGTAGTTGAGAAAGATTAAACACCATATCCTTTATTACTCCTAAACATTTCACAGCTCTAGAGTCAAAAGCAAATAAATCATGATATGGTTTAGTGACACTCAAACCAAGAGCCTCCATTACTTCCTTAGGCATCAAATTATGTGAAGCTCCAGAATCTAGAAGACAGTTGTGAATCATTTGGTCATGGACAGTCAAAGTTATATAAAAAGGTGGAGGAAAAGTTGAAACACTCTCGAGCTTTTCGGATGAAGCTGATCCAAGAATTATTTTTGGTTGTTCTTCTTGTAAATTCACTATATCTGAAGAAGAAGAATTGACTGGAACATTCAATAATTTAGATGCAAAATCTCTAAAACAAGGAGTTTTCATTAACTCAGTCAATGGTACTGGGACTTTGATTTTACACAATTCATTCTCGAAATTAAAAGTCTGTGAACTTCTGTTGTTTTCTTCAACTTCTGCTGCTTTGGTTTAATTACTATGATCTTTTTTATTTCCCTGAATTTTATTAGGCAACTGACTGGCAGGTGGAACTATTTTCTTTTTTGGAATCTGAACAACCTGTTTAGGGCTTGATCTTAAGTTATAAGACTTTTTTTTATCAGTTTGACATATACTAGCTGAAACCTAAGGACGATGATCACTTCCTTCTTGACACTGATATGAATCATAATATTCAGAATTTTGATAGCCACATTCAGTTATAAAACTTTCAGATGATAACTCCCTGAAATAATTTAAATTTTGATTTAAATCATTCTCATACTACACATCTTCCACCTGTTCAATTTCTTCTACAAAATTATTTTGAAAAGGGGGTTGGGACTCTTTGATCTTCATTTTCTCTCCTTTCCCTCTGAATATCATTGTTTCTCCTTGTTTTTCGGGAAATTCACCCTATAGCAAGGAAAGAGACACTATCAACTTCTGGGGTGACAGGTAAACACATTGATCATATTACATAAGCATCTATAAAGGGAAAGAGATCAAGGATCTTGAATACATACCTTATTATCGGCGTTTGATCCTAGCTTTGCTTGATCTTACGCTCAATAGACCTGCAACACAAAGATACCTTCCTCAGCGTATCTTGACTGATATAACAATGATGAAATTGAAATACAATTTAAACATAAAAAACAATCAAGCATTTAACCAAACAAACATGCAATCCATTAGGCATTTGATTGGGACAGGAAGGATGTTTCAACGTTTATTGTCAAAAGAAAATAATCAGTACAAATTATACCTGATCATGCAGCATGCTTGTGCAACCGGACTCTGGGCTCCTGCTCTTCTCTAACTTTGGAATTCTTCTAGCATAACAACCATTAATGCAAGTTTCTCCTCTTGTGAATGAGAGTCTCCATATGTCTAACCCCTCTCCTCAATCCTCCTTGTATTTATTGGACAAGGTAGGTAGTTTAGATCGAGAGATGGTTGAATGGGAAGTTGGGGAAGTTGCAGAACCAACTACAACTAATCCCAATTCGTCAAATTAATATATTTTTGATCATATTTTAAGATGTGCGCGAGTTTTTCACAGTGGAGTAGTGCACAATATGCAACTTCAATGTTTAATAACCAGCATTTGCAATTTTCAGAGGGTGTGCGCATACTAAAGTGGAGTAGCGCATACTAGGACATGTGCGCTACTATTGAGCCTATGGAGTAGGGAATGAGAGCTAGTATACTAAAGTAGAGCAGCGCACAAGTTAAAACATGATATTTTTCAGGGTTTTTCCAGCTTGCAAAAGGGTAAGTCAGGTCAAAGTATCATCTAAGGTCATCATGCTCTTCAATCCATGTTGTCCTTTTGTGTGGTCAACAACTAAGGGTGACCACGGATGAAGAAGTGCAACTTTGACCTATAACACTCCTTTCCCGAGGTATGAATCTTGGTACAAATGGTCTTCTAAACTAGTTTGGATTTTGATTAGTATTTGTTTCTCCATCTTGAAAAGGTTTATTAGAACTCTTCTCCAACTCCAATCTATTTACTTTTTCAGTCAAGATTTTTATAATCTTATTCATCTCCTCCATAAAACTTTCTTCCTTCTTTGATGTATGAGCTACAGGTGTTACTACATTTTTACCTTTTCGATCATGAACTTGATGGTCTTCCTGCTCTTTAGGTCCATTTGAAGCCAGAATATTGGACTCCACCTCTATCGTAGCTTCCTCAATATTCAATAATGTTACAGGTCTCCTCTCTCTCAAGTGTAAGGAAAAATCATGGTCAAATGCATTTGGATATGTCAGTTTAGCCAAAGTCTCTGAAGGTTTAATTTCCAATGGAATTTTCCCATACATTTTGTTGAAGCGCTTTGAAAAATCAACTATGGTTTCTTCATGTTTTCTCTTTAGAGCTGCAAATTCAGTAATATAATATGTGTGATCCTTTGTGTCTCCCCATTGCCTCATGAAAAATTCTTGTAAATCTTCTATCAAGGTTATTGAGTTTTGTGGTAGCTCCATGAACCATTTTCTGACATCATCATCCAAACTTTGCACAAACATATGCAGCCAGACATCTTTTGCTTCTATATTTTGGTTGTCAGCATAGCTAAGGAATGCAGTCTAGTGTTCCTCTGCAGTTGTTTCTCCCAGCCCATTAAACTTGGGTAGATATTTTTGGTAATCCCCTGCTGGAAGAGCATTTAAAGGTTGTGGAACCACTAAGGGTGCATACCTAGCTGCAATCATTCTTTCCATCATATCCAACTGTTGTCCAGCCATCTTGGAAGTAATATGACTGGTTGTACACAAAGGTTTATTGGTTTTGACTGAACTAAGTTGAAAGATAGGTGTATTAGCTTTAGACTGAAATAATGGAAAAAAATATGTTTTGAGTTTCTTGGGAGACAATGGACTTGTAAAAGTCTGAATATCAACCTTTTGCAATTTTGGTTCAGAATAAAAAAATGGAGACAAAGAATGTAATTGAGTCAATGAAAACAAGGCTTGGGAAGACTGAGATCTTCCAAAAGAATAGGTATGTGTATCTCGTTTTGATTTCTTTAAAATCTTTTCTGGATCGGACACACCTAGAAGCCACTATGAAATACTACTATTGGTGAATTGTAGTATGAAATGAAAACTTCTTGATTCTGTCCACCTCAAAACAAGAACAATAAAGATATCCTAGGGAAGATGAAACTTCACTTCTGTCGCCGACAATGGCGCCAAAAGATATTAGTGCCAGAATTTCTTCCTATACTACTAAGGGACAAGCCAGCACAATCTTCACAATCTCAAGATAAATATGTAATAGTTTTTTCTATGATTTTAGGTTTAATGATTTGAAAGCTTCAATATAAAGAAAGAAAGGAAAAATCAACTTCAATTAAACCATGTAGCATAAAGAACTGAAACAAAGATCTTAATAAGGCATAATCCATCACATTCCAAAGTCACACATCCACGTTTCTATCTACAATACATAAGCCTTCATTGAATCAAAAACATCAAAACAAGAATGAAATTATGCAGCATATGACCACACTGATCAGGAATAAAAACACAGTCAAGTAATATAAAGATGGCGTACAACATATATATATATATGATCTTAGTCTTCAAACTTACATGATAAAACCTGCAAGCATATTCAACAACACTATATAGTAGCTTCAAACAAAAAACATCAAACCCTTGTTCATTCACATTTACTTCCTTTTAAACATCTTTCAAAGAAGTAGTTTGTAACTACTTTTAGGTCTTTAGGTCTCAAAATAGTTACCTAATCGAGCTTTTTAAACTAGTGCCTTTAATTAAAACCTTAACTACTAGTTATTACATACTTGATACAAAAATGAAAAAGAAACTAGGCATTAGGTAGCCTTCCTTGTATCTTCGACCAACATTGCAATCCCTTCCAAAGCATGCGTTCTTTTGCTGTGATGTGGCTGCTCGGCTTCCAAGTCTTTGATCTTGTCTGATAAAAGTTTGTTTTTCTCTTTCTACTTTTGCACCTGTCTATTTAAATCATCAACTTTAGTCCCTGCTTCTCCTTTTCTCTTCAGAGCCTTCCTAGCAACACCAACTAACTCTTCATAACGATCATTAGCTTCTCCTAAGTCCTCCCTTAAACATTTATTAGACTTTGTAAGCTTATCATTTGTCTCATTAAGGAAAACTATTTCTACTTGCTGTTGCTTTTGGACTTTCCTGAGTCTTTCAATCTCTGAAATATGAAATATGAAATATGAATTCCATTACCCCAATTCAGAGTTTCTTTACCTGGCAATAGGAAATGATTTGGGTCAAAGTCAAAAGGTAGTTTCTTGAACCATAACTCTCCTTCCATGGCAATACTTGTAGCCTCGAAAATTAGGGCTTCCATGAGCTGAAATCTCAGAGTTTTAAATTTAATAACATCTTCATTCAAATTCTTTGCTAGGAAAATTGAAACCTCTTCATTAAACCTGTGATTTTTTCAACAAAGTTAAACCATCCAGCTGACCTAAACATGTCTGCACATAACGGAAATTTCTCTGCCCACTGCATATCCATCAGTTCCAACTTGTTGGTATTACCACTCCTTTTTCCCATTTTAATAACTGCAGCTCACAAATTATACCTCTGATTTTAAGGAAAATGACAAATGTTTAAGGTTTAAGAGATAACCGCATCCAACGAATAGGTGCTTCAAATATGCGATCCCCAATTTAACTTGTCAGCTCCAACTCTGATTTTCTTGATGATGAAACATTACAAATCCCACCGCCATCAGAAATCCTTGACATGTGTGTTAGCACGTCGAATAATCATAGGAAAACTTTCATCGGTCATCATAAATTTAGCAAGCCATTACCCGGCATAATTGATCACATTTTTCCATGATAGCGGTTTCTTGTAGCACATCAGGGTCTATTTTTCAATTTGCGCTACCAGAATCTTCAAAATAGCATCTTTGATAAACACCCTTATCATAAAATTAGAAACTTAGTCATAGACTTTATAATAAAGCTTGAACAAGCATATCATGAAGGTTAGAGATTAATACTATGTTGATAAGCCATTTGAAAAATTCTAATTAAAGTAAAATTAAATCAATCAAAATTAAATCAAAATAAATTGAAAGCAAAATAACAAACTAAACATAAGAGAAAAATCATAAAAACAAAAGGGAACAATTTAAGCATTAACAAACAACATATTTAGTAAATACCTCGATAAGTTTGTGCTAGTCTTTACTGATGACATCTTGATCTACTCCAAGAAAAAAATAGAACATGAGGAGCACCTCCGAATTGTTCTACGGATACTAAGGGAACACCAGCTTTATGCTAAGTTTAGTAAGTGCGATTTCTACAAACCCAAAATTCAATACTTAGGATCTATCATTTCTGAGAAGGGAATAGTCGTTGACCCCAAAAAGGTCAAATCGATCGAAGAATGGCCCATGCCTACATGCGTATTTGATATAAGATCATTCTTAGGATTAGCCGGCTACTACCGAATGTTCATTGAGAACTTTTCATGGATTGCATGTCCCATGACTGCCTTGCAGAAAAAGGAAAACAAGTTTATCTGGACGGATAAGTGCGAAGAAAGTTCTCAAAAGCTTAAGCAACTACTAATTAGTGCACCGATTCTGCATATTGCGGATCCCCATGGGGACTTCGTTGTTTGCACGGATGCAAGAAAGGAGGGACTTGGGGCAGTCCTTATGCAAGACAATTTTTCCATATGCTATGACTTGAAGAAACTAAAAGAACATGAGCAAAACTACCCTATGCATGACCTCGAACTATCCACCATCATCCATTTTCTGAAGATGTGGCGACATTATCTCATGGGAAAGAAATTCCTATTGATGACAGACAACATGAGTTCGAAATACCTTTTCTACCAACCTGACCTAAATGCCAGGCACACCAAATGGTTATCCTTCCTTAGTGAATACCACTTCGAACTAAAGCATATAAAAGGCAAGGAAAACAAGATTGCGGATGCCTTGAGCCATCGAGCCCATATGCTTTACGAAGCCATGGTAAGTCAAACCGACTCAAATTTACACCACAAGAATCGAATGGCTTGTAAGAGTGACCATTAATACACAGAAATCCTTGCAAAGATTCAGGAAGACAGATTATTCCAACAATAGAAGGAATACAAGATAGACGATTTAGGACTACTGTGGTCGAAAGAAAGACTCTACATCCTGGAGAGTGGGGACATTAGATCAAACATTCTCACTGAGTTTCACCAGAAACCCTATTCAGGGCATCCTGGATATCAAAAGAGATATTGGCAATCAAGAAGCATTACTTTTGGCCTAAGTTGAAAGCTAACATCGCCATGTTCATCGTGAAATGTCAGGATTGCCAACTAGTCAAAGCCGAACACCAACACCCCTCTGGATTACTTCAACCTTTACCCATTCCAGAACGGAAATGGGAGGTAATAAGTATGGACTTCATTGCAGGCTTACCCAAGAGTAAGAAACTAAACAACTCCATCTTTGTAGTGGTAAACAATCTGTCTAAAGCATCCCACTTCATATCGGTGAAATCTACCTACAATGCAGTTCACATCGTGGAAATATTCTTAAAAGAGATCGTTCGATTGCACGGGATACCCAAGGCAATCATTTCCGATCGAGACACGAAGTTCACTAGCAACTTCTGGAGAGCATTGTTCTCCAGTTTGGAAACCCAGTTACAATTCAATACCATGTACCATCCCCAGACCGATGGATAAATTGAATGAGTAAACCAAATCCTCGAGGACATGTTGAGGATGTATGTCATGAACAACCCCACCAAGTGGTAAGATTATTTGCACCTCGCGGACTTTTCATACAACAACGATTATCAAACCTCAGACAAAATGAGTTCTTTCGAGGTACTCTATGACAGGAAATGTCAGACACCCATGACATGGGACAGTCCAGTAGACAGACTTATGTTAGGACCCGACCTACTAAAGGACTTGGAATAGCTAGTCTCCAAGGTACAATTGAACTTAAAATAAGCACAAGACCGCCAAAATACTTATGCGGATAAGAAAAGAAAAGACAAAGGCTACTAGGTCGGTGAACATGTGTTTCCAAAAATAAAGGAAAAACGAAGCTCGTTAGGCTTGGGACGTTGCGGGAAACTAGCCCCAAGATTTTGTGGACCTTTTGAAATACTGGCCAAGAAGGGCCTAGTAGCTTATGAGTTAGCCTTACCAACTCATATAAAAGTTCATAATGGTTTTCAAGCTTCACTATTAAAGAAATATGTATACGATCCTAAACATGTTATTGATTGGTCCTTATTATAGGTGTAGCCCGAAGGGAAGTTCACGCCAGAACCACTCCACATTCTGGACAAGAGAGAGGTGCAGCTTAGGTGGAGGACCATTACTCAGCTGGAAGTGCAATGGAGGCACTTCGGGCTAGATGAGGCTACTTGGGAGAATAAGGCCACCATAAAAGAGGCATACCCGCCTTATTTCATGACTTCATTCCTAGTCCCTAGAAACACCGAGATGGTGTTATTTCTAAGCGGGGAGGGATGTAATACCCCAAATTTTTGGACTAACAATTTTTGTTGTTATATTGGGCCATGGACCCAGCACCTATGTTTTATTTGGAATATTTGGCATGAGCCCGAGCACCTATGATAATTCTTTTATATATATTGGCATATCGGGCATGGACCCTGACTGACTTCTTTATTTGAGTGTATACTGGGTTAAAAGGCCCCGTTGTTGTAATGATGTTCTTCAGCTTTGATATGGGTACAAACCCTAATATACTAAGATGATATTTTGTTACTTACTGTGTAGAGCTATGATTTAACATGATTAGACTTATAAGTGTGTTGAGCATGGACTTAGAAATGCACATATAACCTACGTACTGGGCATAAGCCCCGATGTACCTAGAAGAATGTTTAGGTACTGGGAGTAAGCCCTGAGGTACATTGAGTGTTGGGCCTGAGCCTTGGAGCACTCCAAGCTTGATAAACGAATACCGGATCCGAGGCAACTTAAATATTCTAGATGTGTCTCACAACCACATTCTAGCACTAGTCTGAGCAGAGGATCTAGAATTGCACTAGCGTAACGCCCATGTGAGAGTGTTGAGTTAAAAGGATCTGAAGAGAACTTGCGGTTACTAGATCTCAAAAGTGTTGGGTCGGAAGGACTCTGAATAGCACTTTTACTTTCATCACACTTATTTTATTTGATTAAATGATTCATCTTTTGTCTATCATCAAGTATTGCGGGAACTACAGTGTTAAACGAGGGAATCTGACATGCAAAGAGAGAGACTAGACGTACCTAACCAAGCTTACCAAGACCATCCAAATAATTGGACCTTGTCCTTAAAAATTAAAAGAAGTATCATGTGAAGTTACATATTTTAATAAATGAAAATTACCAATAGTCTTTTATGACTAACATGCATAAAACCCTCAAGGCTAATGTTATTATTGAAAGCTTTAATAATAATGTGTCATTTTTTAATTAGGAAATATATTTATTATAGATGGATTATGCATTATTTAAATATTATTAATAAGGTGTTAATAGTTAAAGTAAAATATTATTATTATAATTATTATTGAGCTTAAATCAAAATCACTTATAGTTAAATAGTTGAAAAAGTCATAGTTCAAAAGGACTAGATATTTAATTAAATAATATCTTTTAATTATTAATTATTTAATTTAAAGAAACTAATTATTTCAACAGTCCTAATTAAAAGACTCCCCTACTTAAAGAGGGCAGATCCCATGTTTGAGGATCATCTATCTTTTGATTATCATTCTCTGATGGTAACTAAAGGAAAAACTTTTGCTCCAAGAAACTGAATCAGCAGTAACCCTAGGTCCTCTATCTCTTTTGCACGTTGGAATCCAGCTCGGGGGGATCCATACAGAACCAGGAACGGTTGTAGGATCATGGTTGGGAGGAACACGGTAGCCCCAAAGCTATCCAGCTAAAGGAAATCATCCTAACAGATTAGCTAAATACAACAGGCTCTGCATAAACTATTGTTGAGTGTGCAGGTTTCTACCAGAAGGAATTAAGTGCCAAGCAGCTAGGATTCCACTGGAAAGGATTGAGTACTCAAGTAGCCATGTATGGAGTATTCATTGTTTCAAATGTCCAGTTATAATAAATTTAGGCTTTTAAAATTAGGATAGATACTGCAGCATTGTTCTCATTACCAATATTATCAACTTCAAGGTTCTACCCAAAACCTAGTGGAGGGTCTAGTAGGTCTAGCCAAGCTATCCTTTGCTAGACAACACTCCATCATAAAAAATTCAGGAAATCTACTCTAGGTTTTCTTCTGGCAGATCCCTAATACTGCATATTTCTCACGAAATTTCCTTATATTGTCTTCTAGGTTAGGGTTATTACGTTTTCTTGTTTATAGGTATATGTTTTCTATTTGAATCGTATTTCCTTATTCATAGTGCAGGGTTTTATCTATGCTTGTTAGTTCTTTTAATTATTATCCTGTCTATGTTGGAAAAACACCAAGTAGAGATAAACGAATATTTCAAGCGAGACATCGAAACTTTCAGCTGCACTACATAGTTCAATTATCAAACACTCTACGATTTCAATCAATAGTCAAACTTTACATCTAAACACATCAAATATTGCAAAGAGATTTGTATTCAAAACATAGACTCAGATTTAACACAATAGTATTCTGCATTATTAATATGGTTTCCAATCCAATGACCCTCACGGGCTTGCCTCTTGTTTCATGGATCGAACCCCATCCCCAATAAAAGTGCTCATCATATCAAACCAAATTATTGAACACACAATGTAGGGACCCCCCCTTTTGGACTTGCTTAATTAAAAATTATTAGAAACTTAAAACACAATATAACCTTTATGATGCATAATTATTAATAAAACTTATCAAATTCAAGAACTAACAAAAATACAATACCTAAATCTATTGTTGGAGGAGTGGTCATCATCATCAGTCTAATCCCGCTTTTGCTTGACATCCGCTTCGCTCATTGTGCCCCTCCAACAAAAGCTCGTTTAATCATTGGCGAAGCAATCGTTTGATTCGCCACCCAACCATAGGCTCATGCTTTCAGTCGCATGGCCTCCCCTGAGCTTAAGGTCGTAGAGCTCACACACTCACTTGGGAAACTTAGCTTGGGATTCCCTCCCACCAAAGTTTCCAGCCAAACCCTCAATAGCAACAAGTCATGAGGCAACTCAAAATTATGATAGTCATCCAAGGTCTAGGTCCCCTACCCATTCCGAAAGCCTTCCTTTTAAAAGAAAATTCCATGCGACACATATCGCTTCATGCATAAATACATATTTTATTAAATTTATAATTTAATAATACTCACCCATCCATGTGTTAGTTTTTCTAGGAGTTGTACCAACATTCCTAAGGTTGCTCATGTTTGTCCCCTAGATATTTTACTTAACTCCTAGTTTTGAGGTGTAGGTGGAGTTGACTAGGTGTCCATGCTTAGGATTCTACTTTTCTCCTAAACAAAGATTTATATTATTTTAAATGCTCAAAATATTCTTTTATGTGCAAATGCCTAAGTAACACTTAATATTATTTAAATGCCAAAGTAATCATTTATGTGCAAATGCCTCAAGTACTCAAATGTATTTCTAAGTAATGTTCTAGGTGTAGACCTATATGTTTTTATGCAGTTAAGTTCAATAATCATTTTCACTAGGATCTTAGTGCCGCACCGTTGGGCTTCCCTATTCCTTAATGTCATTTCCTCAACATGGCACCACTCCATCGGGTCCAATCATCCATAGTTTCCATTCCTCGGCAAGGTACCACATCATTGGGTTCTTGCGTTCACTCTTTCCATTCTTGATAGGGTACCACACCATTGGGCCCTTATGTCATCATCCTTTCGTTTTGACTTGTGGAAACTTCATGTGGAGATTTCAGGAGTCGTTACCTTCCATCCTCCATCTACACGCTATTAGGGACTAATGGCGCTAAGGAGTGAGTCCATTCTCACTGCATGCCCCCCAAGTCGTACGACCTCACGCTTTCCTCTTGAGCAAGCGAATCGGGGCTTATCTGCTAATGCATGGTATTCCATTGGAAGTTGACATCGTCGTCGCTCTCCCTGTGTGTGATTTATCCATACTCTACGACCCTTCATATTCCTTTGTGTGTCCTTCAGTGAATCGTTTCACTTGTTGCTACACACATTTCTCACAAACATATATTAGTAGTACTATCTTCAATAATCATAATTTGATTCACCAATATGCTACTTCGTTAAGCATTTATGTTTTACTCATAACATTACTCATTCATCTACTCAGAATTGCATCTTGTCAATATCATTCTCATCTCATAGTCAATCATAAAGCTAGTCGTTAAGCATCATTCACATTTACAGTTTTCATACCAAAGTTAATCGTTAAACAACATGAAATCGTTCATTCACAATAACTACCCAAATGCACATATATCATTATTTCATTGATTTATAATCAATCGTAATCATAAATATACTCTAAATAAAATCAAAGGGTAATTTTATTAATGTCTCAAATAGTCAGGTTGCTGAACAGGTGTCCTCAAGGTCTACAATAGTCTAGGGGCACTACACACAACAACCATAAACTTATTCTACGTTAGCTAAACATTCATCCTTGCAAACAGTAAAGCTAGAATCTGTAGGAAGAACTGGGGTTCCCATTATTTAAAAGTTTCCAGAAGTCAAAATGCTATTCGATACATCAGGCAAGCTGCAGCAAACCACGATTTCCTCCTTAAAAATCATAACCAAATACACAACAGTCAAACGAATGCCACTAGTTCATATAAACATAAAATGCAAACCTTTTTAGTACCCTGATGGGCACGACTCCCAGATCTAAGATCTACTCTCTTAACCTAATAGTAGGACGTCCATTTCATTATAAATTTAAATCAACACAGGTTTGAGTATCAAACACTTGGAGTAACTCACATTTCCCAGAAACTTTCTCTATAAACTAGTCAACTGATAGAAGTACCACAAGCATCAATGAATATAGATTTTCTATTTAGAAATACAAATCGACTAGCTACATGATAGAAACAAAACCACTTATAAATCTTGATAAATTCTCTTACGCCATAGGAAAAAAAAACGAAGGACAAAGCAAAGTTAAGATGCATATAGATAGCATGGACTCAATTAATTAAGACAACGACTTTCCATAAAAATCATAGACTAACAGAGCACTATTAAAAAGAAAATATAGTGGCCATAGTTTCTTCACACGACCACTTAAATGTCATAGAAAAGAAAACGTATAAGTCCTTTCCCCATTTCCAAACCTCAAAGACGAGCTCCATGAATACATACAGGGGAGGATATTCTTTCAAAACCAACATTTACATAAGCGCGATACATGGAAAGCATGGAAACCCTCAAGAGATTCACCCTTTGAAATATTATTACAACATTATACCAAACACCGGGACAATCCAAAGGTCACCTCCCTGGAGATTCCAAGTCCGAGTGAGCCAAAGGAATCACAAATCCCCAAATAAAAACTTATCAAACCCTTCTCCAAACCACTGAGACAGATAGGGTGAAGCGCTGAAAGAACGCAGGACTTACAAGTCCAAATGTGTTGTACAGTTAGGAATTGCTTCCCCTTCTGGTCCACACAGAGATTCACTATACCTGTAAGTGAATGAAAGCAAAAACGTTAGGGCCTGGGCATTTCTTAAAACCACAATTAAAAAAATGAGTCTCAGCATTTAAAACATGGACATGATTTTACCTGTACGATCACTTCTTCATCGCTTTCATGTCTTCCAAACCTTACCTTGGCCATGAGTGTAGCTCAGGCCAGGCGCAGCCACATTACAAACAGAGCTAAAACCCTCACAACCAAAATACCAAGTGAAATCACAACTTGGAAAACTTTGGTGTAACCCTCGCTAAAGGCCTTAGTCCAGCTGGCCAAAACCATGTGAACACCATGTGTGATTTGAATGCTTTCAAGTACCATGTGGGACTCCAAAATGATTTATCAAACTATATAGTATAGTCAAGTGGGAGCAATACCCTTAGTTCATTAATACAAAAACAAGGTTCTCAACCCCTTCTTGTTAGCATAAGGGTGGTTCCACTTTTAGAGTTTATACATAGGGTAGTTTCCAACCATATGGCCACCAAGGGACACCTGCATGGAAGACGACAGTTAAACATGCGTTAGTATAATTGTTAAGTAAGTCCATAGGTTTCCCCTATTCACACCTTACCTCTCGACGACTCCACCATAAGTGTTTAGATCAACCCCAAAGATTCAAGGTGTTTCAACTTCCCTCATAAGGTTCATCATGCCTTAGAATTGACATTTTAAACATACATTTAGATCATCTAAGAGGAATAGAGACTGCTAGTATTATTGCATGGCAGAACCTTACACACACATATTCATCATAACTACTTCCACCCTAGAATATGACCGATAAAAGTTACCTTGTTAGAAGTTTTCCTAAAAACACTGAAATGGCAAATGCAAGTACCAATACTTTTCACATGACTGTAGGAAAATCTCATAATTACATAACCTTTGTTAGGTAAACTAACAAGAAGAAGAATTTTTTATTTTACTATTTAAGGGACATTACAAGTGGTATCAGAGCCCAGCTACAAAACTAAGTGACCTATTGGGCTCATTACAAACAGAACATCTGCTGCAGATACACAGTAAACAGAAACATACCTTCACAAATTTTATTTTATTTATGTGAAAATGAACTAACAGATTTTCTATTCTTGATGCTTATATAACACTACAGGTACAATCATTGTCTGAAAAATGAATGCAGAAGAGGGCAGTAGCATACTTGGAAATCTGATCTCCCCACCATGAGAGCAAGAAATTGTGGTGGAACTCAACTCCAATTTAATGAAATCCATGGAAAATCAACAGGTTGAGTTCCAAAGTTTCAGAGATGACCATATGCAAGAAAGATGAGCAAAGCAAGCTATAAATGAAGCTCTGCTTCAGACTTTAATAGGGGCAAAACCCCACGTACAACCCACACTCTCAGTCAATACTTCTAAAGAGGGAAACAGTCACCCAATGAAAACTGCCAGTCCTAAGGGAGAAGAACAGGGTTAAAACATACCTGAATCAATGGAAGAGGACTATAAGAGCTCTTCCAATGATAAAGGTTCACCACCTCCTTGCAAGAAAAGGAGGAAAAGTGACAACAGTCTGCAAGGGGAATTCAGAAAGATAAAGGCGCCAACCTATGACTCATAGATTAACTCTGGGGAAAAGGCTGAGGAGTGGCTGCTAGGGATGAATAAATACTTCAAAGTTCATAATTACTCCAGTGAAATGCAAGCCCGGCTAGCCATATACAACCTAAATGGTAAAGCTGCCAGATGGTGGTGGGACTTGAAACACGCCAAAGGACAAGAATTGAGAGACATGACCTGGGATATTTTCAGCAGAATATTCCACGACAAATATATGTCTAAAATATTATTTGACAATAAAATTAAGGAATTTCATGAGTTAAAAATGGGCTCTCTAACCATGGAGGAATTCATAAATAGATTCTTAGACCTACTGCACTATGTGCCATACATTAAAGATGATAAGGTCAAAATACAATAGTTCTTTGGAGGGCTGCCACCAAACTTTAGAGAAAAGATAGAGTTTGGCATGCCCAAAACCCTAGACGTAACCTTGCATAAATCAAGACTGTGTTATGAACATGGACAACCAAGGAAAGACAAACTCAACAAAAGTAGAGATAGGTTCAGAACATTCATGGAAAAACGCAGACCAAGCTTTAGACCTCCACCCTATCGGAAACATAACAACATTTTTCCACCCAATAGAGGCTTCAACCGACCTCAAGCACAACCAAGTGCACCCCCACCACCTATCCACAGGCCAGATTTCAACAAAGGGAAAAAATCTGTCCTACCAACTATTTCTTGTTGGAAATTCCAAGGGCCACACTACTATAGCGACTTCCCCAGCAAAACGGATGGAGTTTTACACAATGTCCAAGCAGAACCTACCGTAGGACACATGGCAAAGACACCAAGGATTTATGCTGCTCTCGATGGCCGACAGGCAGATAACCAAGCCACCATGGTGGAAATAGAGGGTAAGATCTCTAACACTATCGTTTTAGTTCTAATAGATCCCGAGGCTTGCCAAAGTTATATCTCCCCTAAATTAGTGGACACTTGTAAGTTGAACCGAGAACCTCACGAGAAATCGTGGTTGGTGCAAATAGCCACCGGTACCAAACGAAAGGTCTCTGAGTTAGTTAAGACTTGTGAGATAGACTTAAACAGGTTCCAAACTAGGTTAGAATTAAACATTCTACCCTTAGGGTCGTACGATGTACTCATCAGCATGGATTGGTTAGAAGAACACCATGTCCTACTAGACTACTTAAACAAATCCTTACTCTACAGAAATGACCAAGGGAATCAGAAGACGATTCAGGGTATCCCTAAGAAAGTGTCGGTAAGAAAGATCTCCACCTTACAAGTAAAGAAATGTATCATAAAAGGTTGTAAACTCTTTGTCGTCGATATCCAAAACATAGAAACTGATACGGAATAGAAGATCGAAGACTTCCCAGTCCTTGTAGAGTTCAAAGATGTATTTCCCAAAGAAATACAGGAATTACCACCCTAACAATATTTAGACTTTTCCATCGAACTAACACTCGGGTTAGTACCAGCTTCTAAAGCCCCGTACTGGATGAGCACATTAGAATTGGTGGAGCTCAAGCTTCAGTTACAAGAACTAATTGACAAAGAGTACATTCGACAAAGTGTGTCCCCTTGGGGCGCACCGATACTCTTCGTCAAGAAGAAAGACAGAACGATGCGGATGTGCATCGATTACCGCGAAATCAACAAAATGACCATTAAGAACCGCTACCCAGTCCCTAGGATCAACAACTTGTTTGACCAAGTCAGAGGAGCGAAGATCTTCTCAAAGATCGACTTGCGATCCGGATACCATCAAGTGAGGATCCATGATGAGGATATCAACAAAACCGCATTCCAAACCTGTTAAGACCACTACGAGTTCGTAGTGATGCCCTTTGGATTGACAAACATACCAACCAAATTTATGTGCATGATGAATAGTGTTAGTGCAACAATTTGTTCCTATACCACTAAGGGACAAGCCAGCACAATCTTCACAATCTCAAGATAAATATGCAATAGTTTTTTCTGTGGTTTTAGGTTTAATGATTTGAAAACTTCAATATAAAGAAAGAAAGGAAAAATCAACTTCAATTAAACCATGTAGCATAAAGAACTGAAACAAAGATCTTAATAAGGCATAATCCATCACATTCCAAAGTCACACATTTAGGTTTCTATCTACAATACATAAGAATTCATTGAATCAAAAACATCAAAACAAGAATGAAATTATGCAGTATATGACCACACTGATCAGGAATAAAAACACAGTCAAGTAATATAAAGATGGCTTATAACATATATATATGATCTCATTCTTCAAACTTACATGATAAAACTTGCAAGCATATTCAATAGCACTGTATAGTAGCTTCAAACCAAAAACATCGAACCCTTGTTCATTCACATTTACTTCCTTTTAAACATCTTTCAAAGAAGTAGTTTCTAACTACTTTTAGGTCTTTAGGTCTAAAAAAAGTTACGGAATCGAACTTTTTAAACTAGTGTCTTTAATTAAAACCTTAAATACTAGTTATTACATACTTGATACAAAAATGAAAAAGACATTAGGCATTAGGTAGCCTTCCTTGTATCTTTGACCAACATTGCAATCCCTTCCAAAGCATGAGTTCTTTTGTTGTGATGTGGTTGCTCGGCTTCCAAGTCATTGATCTTGTCTGGTAAAAGTTTGTTTTTCCCTTTTTGCTTTTGCACCTGTCTATTTAAATCATCAACTTTAGTCTCTTCTTCTCTTTTTCTCTTCAGAGACTTCCTAGAAACACCAATTAGCTCTTGATAACGATCATTAGGTTCTCCTAAGTCCTCCCTTAAACATTTATTAGACTTTGTAAGATTATCATTTGTCTCATTAAGGAAAACTATTTCTGCTTGCTGTTGCTTTTGGACTTTCCCGAGTCTTTCAATCTCTAAACATATGTTTATTTCTCCATGCAAGGTTGAATTCTGGGATGTAGAAGATGGAATATATATCTTTTTGAAGATCAACTCTTCTTCATCTTTATCTTTTTTTAACCTTTGTGCAATTTCAAATTCATCTTGCTCCATTCTAAGAATCATTTCTTCTTCTTCGACTTCATTTACTTCTTCCATGGCTTCTTCTAACTTGATGTAGTCCTACTGTGGGGTAGTTTGATAAGAATCTGACCTAGTCTCTATCTCTTTACGTTCATCATCTTAATCTATAGAGATTAGAATTATATTTATCTCTTATGTGTTCTGATTTGAACTTGACCCTCTTTTCAAATTTCCTTTCATTGTTGATCTCGTTCTAAATTTCCATCTTGATTCCTTTAAATGTATAAGAAGATTTGCGTCTACCACAAAATCTTTATCTTGTGGAGTTTTACCTTTTGAATTTCTGCAGAAACTTGTGCAACTGGAATTTCAACCCTATCTTGTTATGATATAACTTTGTCTTGAAATTGTTCAATAATAGGGTTACTGGTCTGTTTGATTTCTTGAATTTCTTGAGCCTGGTTTAGTTCTCCTTCAACTACATTAACCTTATCACTTCCTAGGATTTTTGGTTTGTTAATTTCATATACATCTATCTGCTCGTCGTTTTCTCAGCCTTCAAATTTATCCTTTGACAGGAGCTTCTCTGTAACTTCCTGTACCAATACTCCTGATTCCTTACTCTTCTTGTTTTCCTTTTTAGGCTTTCATTTACCCACATGCTCATCCCTCTTAGTGATGAAACTAGACCAGTAGATAAAATGTTCCCAGGTCTTATGCTCTTTCTTTAAGACTGTTTGAATAATAAGTTTTATCAGTCCATGGTGAAATATTGACTACCTTGAAACGTTGGACTACATCTTTACCTTGTTTGACATTTTCTGGATACTCTTATACAGGTAGAATGGCACATTTATCTTATAATTCATCTTAAGATGCATTAAAAACCGAGTATGATATTTAAAGACCATAGAGAACCTGCCTTTGCAAGTGATATAAGTTTGTATAATGCTTAGCAACTGCCTCCATTCAAGTCGAAAATTTGAAATATGAATTCCATTACCCCAATTAAGAGTTTCTTTACCTGGCAGTAGGAAAGGATTTGGGTCAAAGTTGAAAGGCAGTTTCTTGAACCATAACTCTCCTTCCATGGCGATACTTGTAACCTCGGAAATTAGGGCTTCTGTGAGCTGAAATATCAGGGTTTTAAATTTAATAACATCTTCATTCAAATTCTTTGCCAAGAAAATTGAAACCTCATAATTAAGCCCTGTGATTTTTTCAAAAAAGTTAAACCATCCAGTGGACCTAAACATGTCTGCACATAACGAAAATTTCTCTGCCCACTGCATATCCATTGGTTCCAACCTGTTGGTATTACCACTCCTTTTTCCAATTTTAATAACTGCAGCTCACAAATTATACGTCTGATTATAACGAAAATGACATTTGTTTAAGGTTTAAGAGATAACTGCATCCAACGAACAGGTGGCTTCAAATCTACAATCTCCAATTTTACTTGTCGGCTCCAAATCTTATTTTCCCGATGATGAAACATTACAAAACCCACCACCATCAGAAATCCTTGAAATGTGTGTTAGCACGTCGAATAATCATAGAAAAACTTTCATCGGTCATCATAAATTTAGCAAGCCAATACCCGGCATAATTGATCACGTTTTTCCATGATAGCGGTTTCTTGTAGCGCATCAGGGTCTATTTTTCAATTTGTGCTACCAGAATCTTTAAAATAGCATCTTTGATAAATACCCTTATCATAAAACTAGAAACTTAGTCATAGACTTTATAATAAAGCTTGAACAAGCATATCATGAAGGTTAGAGATTAATACTATCATGAAGGTTAGAGATTAATACTATGTTGATAAGCCATTTGAAAAATTCTAATTAAAGTAAAATAAAATCAATCAAAATAAATTGAAAGCAAAATAACAAACTAAACATAAGAGAAAAATCATAAAAACAAAAGGGAACAATTTAAGCATTAACATCTGGCTCTAGCTGTGGGGTGAAAGCCTCCTTGTGAGGTTTCAAGAATTCATAGACCAATGCCTTACTGTCACCTAAAACTGCTCCTTATTCTGCAAAATTCCATTGGGCATGGAGTCTTATTTCACACCGGTATATACAATGAGCATGACACTATTTACCTTCAATAACTGTAAAATGTTTTGAGGAACCGTCCATTAACTGTAGTGAACAGCTTCTCACCTTCCAAAGTTTGTAGTATGAAAGTTTTATTTTCTAAAATTTTTGAAATCATGAATGGAACCAACCAAAGATTATCAAAATTACCATGCTGACCTTTCTGATCTCTCCTTGCATCCCATCTAAGAACCATATCACCAAGAGAAAAAGTATTTTCCTTTACCGTTTTGTCAAACCTAGCTTTAACCTTTCTTCTATATGCATCGGCTCTTTCTGCTATAGCTTCACGTTCTTGTTGCAATTCAATTAATGAGAAAATCCTCCTTTGGAGATCATTAGGTTCTTCTGGACAATCTTGAAAAAAATTAATTACTGGAGCACCTAACTGAATAGGGAAGACTGCATCTGTACCATACACTAATTTGAAAGGGGACAGGCCTATTTCTTTCTTAGTAGTTATTCTATCTTCCCACAATGCATACTTAAGCATTGAATCCCATGAACTCTTATTTTGATTTAACAATTTTTTAATACTCTGAATAATGTTCTTATTTCATGACTCTGCCAAACCATTTCCGTGGGAATAATATGGAGTAGACTGCCTCAAATCAATTCCATTCTACTCATAGAAACTCACCATAGCTTTTGACCTTAAAGCAGGTGCATTATCAGTCAATAACCTATGTGGACATCCAAACCGAATCAAAAATTTTCCTATATAAAACTCATGATAACTCCTTCAGTTGCTTTACGGGTTGGAATTGCCTCCACCCATTTAGTGAAAAGTATGTAGCTGTAAGTATCCACCTATGTTGTCCACTTGATGCAGGATTAATTTCGCCTATAAAATATAATCACCACTGTTGAAAAGGGGCATTAACTACAATAGGGTTTAATGGTAAAGAAATGAGATTTTGTTTTCCAACAAACTTTTGACACTGAACACATCCTTGCACCTGCTAGTATACATCTGAAAATAAAGAGGGCCAGTAAAAACCAGATCTAAGAATTTTTTATGCTGTAGATTTCCAAAACTTGTGACCCCCACAAGCACCCTCATGCATTTCTGAAATCACCTCATTCTCCTGTAATTTCTCTAGACATATGAGTAAAATTCCACCTGGATCCTTCCAAAACAACTATTGATTAACCAAGCAGTATTTTGTAGCCTTCAATTTCAATGATCTAGATGTCTTTTGGTCAAAATTATTTGGACATTTTAGATGCAATAAAAAATAAACAATATCAGAATACCATAATGATCCTGCATATTTATCTAAAATATGCTCTTCATTATCCTTCATCTGCAATTCTTCCTGAGTTGGCCGATTTGCCACTAAATGGATATCAAAAGCCTCACAATTTGAATCAGCTAACATTTTTGCTAAACCCTGACCTTTCACTAACTTTGTAGGTCTGATTTCAACCTCATAGTCCATGCTTTTTGCAATCCACTTACCCCTTTTACCTTCACTGTCTGGCTGAGTTAAAATCTCCTTAATAGCAGCATTAGGTACATAGGAAATTATCTTTGAATGCAAAATGTAAATTCTAAAAAACTTTAAAGCTTTTACAAGTGCATAAGCTTGCTTCTCAATTGTACTATACTTCAATTCTGAATCCCTGAGAATTTTACTAAAGAAAGCTATTGGCTACTCTAAATCATCTGCATTCTTTTGTAAAAGAACAACTGCTATTTTGTCTTGGGATGCAAAAGAAAAAGTAAGGAAATCTTTCGAAAAATCAGGACTTACCAAAACTGGAGCTTTTGTCAAAGCTTGTTTAATCTTCTTGAATGAAGCCTTAGTTTCTACAGTCCATTTCACTTCTTGATCCTTCCTCAACATGGACGTAATGTGTTTAATAATTTTAGCAAAGTTCAGGATGAACCACCTCAGAAAATTAATTTTCCCAATAAATGATTGGACATCTTTTTTACTCCTCGGGATAGTAATCTTCAGAATTGCTTTAATTCTTTTTGGGTTTATTTTAATACCATCAGCTGAAACAAGATGCCCCAAAAGCTTACCTTTTTGTACAGCAAAATGTGACTTCTTGAGATTCAAAGACAACCAAAATTTGCTGCACTTCAAAAATGTTTTCTCTAGATGCTTCAAGTGCTCATCATCAGACTGGGAAAACACTATAATATCGTCCAAATAGATCACAACAAACTTCTCTTTTTCTCCTACAAAGGCTATATCCATAGCTCTTTGCAATGTTGCACTAGAATTCATCAATCCGAATGGCATCTTATCATACATGAATGTTCCCCATGGAGTAGTGAAGGTTGTTTCCTCCCTATCATCCGGATGTACAGCTATTTGATTGTACCCTGAGAATCCATCAACCATGGATATTCTCTGAGCACCCACCACTTTTTGCAGAATCTGCTCAATCTTTGGTAAGGGGTAATTGTCCTTTCATGAAGCTCTATTAAGGTTCCGGAAATCCACACATACTCTAATCTATCCATTCTTCTTTCGAACTGGAACTAAGTTAGCAACCCATGATGAATATCTCAATGGAACAATTATCTTTGTATCTAGTATATTTTTTACCTCTTTCTCTATAACTAGTAATAGGGCTGGGTTAATTCTCCTCAATTTTTGTCTAAATGGTTTCACATCTAATTTTAAAGGCACTCTATGCTGAACAATACTTGTGTCATAAGTTCTTAAATCTTCATAGCTCCAAGAAAAAATATCAACAAACCTATTCAACAATGCAATATACCTATTTCTTTGTTCAATTGGAAGAGATTTAGAAATCTTGACCATTCTTGGTCGTTCCTCTATACCAATATTGCAGCTCATGATGTTTTCTTCTGAAGATTGCATTGATGGTTTCAACAAAGTATCATCTTTGGAAAAGATTCTTTCAAGGGGGACCAATACCTTAGGGATAAAATTACCTTTCAATTCAATGATTTTTTTTATCAGCAATTACATTTTTTGTCTATGCAGCAGTGTCATTTAGATCTTCATCTTGATCCTGATCGATTAAATTATTAGAAAACTCTCCAACTAATTCCAAGAATATTTTAATCTCTACATCATCCTTAGAAACTCTCCACTGTTTTATATTATCTGGTACTGAGGGTCGATATTTAAATTCAAATGGATATTTCAGTTAAGTATGCTTTGGAATTCTGAAATGAGTGGCTGCCAAAGCCAATGAATCTGCAGTCTGATTTTGATCTCTGGGTATGAAAGTAATATTAAATGCTATAAAAAAATTGTCAATCATATCCCAAACCTCATTTATGTACACCTTCAAAAATTCTTGCTTCACTTGATATTTTCCCTTCACCTGTTGGACAACCAATTTGGAGTCACCATAAACAGAAAGTTGTTGAATTCCAAAATCCTTCGCATCCCTTAAGCCAAGTATCAATGCCTCATACTCTGTTGTATTGTTGGTAGTGACAAATTCCAGTTTAATCAACAAGCTAATTACTTCTCCACTAGGGGAAATCAAAACAATGCCATCTCCTGCTCCTTCTTTACATGAAGAACCATCAACATACATCTACCACAGCTCATATTTTTGTTCAATAGTAGGTTTTATTAATACTTCTTTTTCTATCTCCAGTACTCCATTTGTACTCTCATCACTAAAATTAAGCATACAAGAGCATAAGTCTTCATCTACTGTATATAAGGGATGATTAGTCGGATTCTTATCATCAGTGACTATAAATGCATACTGTAACTCTCTGTATAATATTATGTTCTCTCCACCAAACACTGGAATAGTTGCATAAGCCAAGTCCATCTGTAATGTACCACCTATTTTCTTTGCCCAAGACCTTGAGAGCAGCATGCCAAACTTAGGATATATGTCAGCAACTACTACGTCCATTATAACACTCTTCATTGGTAGTTGAGAAAGATTAACCACCAAATCCTTTATTACTCCTAAACATTTCACAGCTCTAGAGTCAAAAGAAAATAAATCATGATATGGTTTAGTGACACTCAAACCAAGAGCCTCCATTATTGCCTTAGGCATCAAATTATGTGAAGCTCTAGAATCTAGAAGACAGTTGTGAATCATTTGGTCATGGACAATCAAAGTTATATAAAAAGGTGGAGGAAAAGTTGAAACACTCTCAGGCTTTTCGGATGAAGCTGATCCAAGAATTATTTTTGGTTGATCTTCTTTTAAATTCACTATATCTGAAGAAGAAGAAGAATTGACTGAAACATTCAATAATTTAGATGCAAAATCTCTTAAACAAGGAGTTTTCATTAACTCAGTCAATGGTACTGGGACTTTGATTTTACACAATTCATTCTCGAAATTAAAAGTCTGTGAATTTCTGTTCTTTTCTTCAATTTATGCTACTTTGGTATGATTACTATGATCTTATTCCTTTCCCTAAATTTTATTAGGCAATTGACTGGGAGGTGGAACTATTTTCTTTTTGTAATTTGAACAACCTGTTTAGGGCCTCATCTTAAGTTATAAGACTTTTTTGGATCAGTTTGATATATACTAGCTGAAACTTGAAGACGATGATCACTTCCTTCCTAACACTAATATGAATCATAATATTCAGAATTTTAATAGCCACATTCAGTTGTAAAACGTTCAGATGATAACTCCTCGGAATAATTTAAAATTTGATTTAAATCATTCTCATACTGCACATGTTCCACCTATTCAATTTCTTCTACAAAATTATTTTGAAAAGGGGATGGGACTCTTTGATCTTTATTTTCTCTCCTTTCCCTCTAAATATCATTGTTTCTCCTTTCCCGAGTTATGAATCTTGGTACAAATGGTCTTCTAAACTGGTTTGGATTTTGATTAGGATTTCTTTCTCCATCTTGAAAAGGTTTATTAGAACTCTTCTCCAACTCCAATCTATTTACTTTTGCAGTCAAGATTTTTATAATCTTATTCATCTCCTTCACCTGAATTTCTTCCTTCTTTGATGTATGAGCTACAGGTGTTACTACATTTTTACCTTTTCGATCATGAACTTGATGGTATGCCTGCTCTTTAAGTCTATTTGAAGCCAGAATATTGGACTCCACCTCTAGAGCAGCTTCCTACATATTCAATAATGTTACAGGTCTCCTCTCTCTCAAGTGTATGGAAAAATCATGGTCAAATGCATTTGCATATGTTAGTTTAGCCAAAGTCTTTGAAGGTTTAATTTCCAATGGAATTCTGCCATACATTTTGTTGAAGAGCTTTGAAAAATCAGCTATGGTTTCATCATGTTTTCTCTTTAGAGTTGCAAATTCAGTAATATAATATGTTTGATCCTTTGTGTCTCCCCATTTCCTCATGAAAACTTCTTGTAAATCTTCTATCAAGGTTATTGCGTTTTGTGGTAGCTGCCTGAACCATTTTCTGACATCACCATCCAAACTTTGCACAAACATACTCATCGAGACATCTTTTGCTTCTATATTTTGGTTGTCAGCATAGCTAAGGAATGCAGTCCATTGTTCCTCTGTAGTTGTTTCTCCCAGCCCATTAAACCTGTGTAGATATTTTTGGTAATCCCCTGCTAGAAGAGCATTTAAAGGTTGTGGAAGCTCTAAGGGTGCATACCTAGCTGCAATCATTCTATCCATCATATCAAACTGTTTTCCATCCATCTTGTAAGTAATCTGACTGGTTGTAGACAAAGGTTTATTGGTTTTGACTGAACTAAGATGAAAAATAGGTGTTTTAGCTTTAGATTGAAATAATGGAAAAAATTATGTTCTGAGTTTCTTGGGAGACAATGGACTTGTAAAAGTATGAATATCAACCTCTTGTAATTTTGGTTCAGAATACAAAAATGGAGACAAAGAATGTAATTGAGTCAGTGAAAACAAGGCTCGGGAAGACTGAGATCTTCCAAAAGAAGAGGTATGTGTATCTCGTTTTGATTTCTTTAAAATATTTTCTGGATCGGACACACCTGGGTGTAATGGTGAAGTAGGCTTCCCCCTAGTCCCATACTTCCTGGAAGCCACTATGAAATACTACTTTTGGTGAACTGTATCCTGAAATGAAAACTTCTTGATTCTGTCCACCTCAAAACAAGAACAATAAAGATATCCCAGGGAAGATGAAACTTCACTTCCATTCCCGGCAATGGCGCCAAAAGATGTTAGTGCCAGAATTTGTTCCTAGACTACTAAGGGACAAGCCAGCACAATCTTCACAATCTCAAGATAAATATGCAATAGTTTTTTCTGTGGTTTTAGGTTTAATGATTTGAAAACTTCAATATAAAGAAATAAAGGAAAAATCAACTTCAATTAAACCATGTAGCATAAAGAACTGAAACCAAGATCTTAATAAGGCATAATCCACCACATTCCAAAGTCACACATTCAGGTTTCTATCTACAATACATAAGCATTCATTGAATCAAAAACATCAAAAAAAGAATGAAATTATGCATTGTATGACCACACTGATCAGGAATAAAAACACAGTCAAGTAATATAAAGATGGCTTATAACATATATATATATGATCTCAGTCTTTAAACTTACATCATAAAACTTGCAAGCATATTCAACAGCAGTGTATAGTAGCTTCAAACCAAAAACATCAAACCCTTGTTCATTCACATTTAATTCCTTCTAAACATCTTTCAAAGAAGTAGTTTGTAACTACTTTTAGATCTTTAGGTCTCAAAACAGTTACCTAATCGATCTTTTTAAACTAGTCTCTTTAATTAAAACCTTAACTACTAGTTATTACATACTTGATACAAAAATGAAAAAGAAACTAGGCATTAGGTAGCCTTCCTTGTAGCTTCGACCAACATTGCAATCCCTTCAAAAGCATGAGTTTTTTTGCTGTGATGTGGCTGCTCGGCTTCCAAGTCTTTGATCTTGTTTGATAAAAGTTTGTTTTTCTCTTTCTGCTTTTGCACCTGTCCATTTAAATCATCAACTTTAGTCTTTGATTCTCTTTTTCTCTTCAGAGCCTTCCTAGCAACACCAATTATCTCTTGATAATGATCATTAGCTTCTCCGAAGTCCTCCCTTAAACATTTATTAGACTTTGTAAGCTTATCATTTGTCTCATTAAGGAAAACTATTTATGCTTGCTCTTGCTTTTGGACTTTCCTGAGTCTTTCAATCTCTGAACATATGTTTGTTTCTCCATGCAAGGTTGTATCCTGGGATGTAGAAGGTTGAATATCCAGCTTTTTGAAGATCAACTCTTCTTCATCTTTATCTTTTTTTAACCTTTGTGCAATTTCAAATTCATCTTGCTCCACTCTAAGAATCATTTCTTCTTCTTCGACTTCATTTATGTCTTCCCTTGCTTATTCTAACTTGATGTAGTCATGCTGTGGGGTAGTTTGATAAGAATCTAACCCAGTCTCTATCTCTTTACCTTCATCATCTGAATCTGCAGAGCTTAGAATTATATTTATCTCTTCTGTGTTATGATTTGAAATTAACCCTCTTTTCAAATTTCCTTTCATTGTTGATCTCATTCTAAATTTCCAACTTGATTCCTTTAAATGTATAAGAAGATTTGCATTTGCCTCAAAATATTTATATTGTGGAGTTTTACCTTTTGAATTTTCTACAGAAACTTGTGCAACTGGAATTTCAACCCTATCTTGTTCTGATATAACTTTGTCTTGAAATTGTTCAATAATAGGGTTACTGGTCTGTTTGATTTCCTGAATTTCTTGACCCTTTTCTGGTTCTCCTTCAACTACATTAACCTTATCACTTCCTGGGATTTTTGGTTTGTTAATTTCAAATACATCTATCTGCTCGTCGTGTTCCAAGCCTTCAAATTTATCCTTTGATAGGGGCTTCTATGTAACTTCTTGTAACAATACTCCTGACGCCTTATTCTTCTTGTTTTCCTTTTTAGGCTTTCTTTTACCCACATGCACATCCCTCTGAGTGATGAAATCAGAACAGTAGCTAAAATGTTCCCAGGTCTTCTGCTCTTTCTTTAGAACTGTTTGAATAATAAGTTTTATCAATCCATGGTGAAATACTGACTGCCTTGAAACCTTGGACTGCGTCTTTACCTTGTTTGACATTTTCTGGATACTCTTATACAGGTAGAATGGCACATTCATCTTATAATTCATCTTAAGATGCATTAAAACCGAATATGATATTTAAAGACCATAGAGAACCTACCTTCACAAGTGATATAAGTTTGTATAATTCTTAGCACCTATCTCCATTCAGGTCGAAAATTTGAAATATGAATTCCATTACCCCAATTCAAAGTTTCTTTACCTGGTAGTAGGAAAGGATTTGGGTCAAAGTCGAAAGGCAGTTTCTTGAACCATAACTCTCCTTCCATGGCAATACTTGTAGCCTCGGTGTTGATGTATATCTAAATTCGGAATGTATTTCATATATGTATATTGCACTCCTATAGAGATGGTATTATTCCTCTATATGGAAGTGTTTGTATTCCTATAGAGATGTTATTATTCTTCTATACGGAAGTGTCGTCATTTATATTGTAAGTGTCGTAACTTATAGTTGATGGGTTATTAGACCACCTTGTTCGGGTCGGCCCTGTATAAGTCATGTGGGTCAAAGGGTTATTAGACCACCCTATTGGGTGTTGGCCCAGTCAGCATTGTGTTATGTGGTTAAATTGAGGCCGACCTAGTAAAGGTTATTAGGCAAGTCAAGTCAAGTATAAATAGAGTGCGGGAGGCACTCTATTTGATCATTCTATTCTCTCTCACACTCTTTGGAGAGTGGCGCACTTGTGGAGGAGGAGAAGCTGCTACTAGGAGATGTCTATCTATTATGCTTGGGTTATATCATCGCTCTATCTATCTCTGAGGAAGTTATTGGGGTTTTTCACCTTTATGGTTTTCTCCAAGTAAACTCTGTGTCTCTTGTGTGCTTGCATTATTGTGTCCATGATTAATATGTTGTAGATATGATGTACATGTTGTTCTCTCAGTTAAGATCCTAGATCAGATTGAAGTAAATTCTGAAAAACTAACATGGTATCAGAGCTAGCCTGAAAGAAGGCATGGTATGGCATGTATGACACTTGTTGCACTTGCGATGCTTGGGATTGATATAGCAAAAACCATTCATCGTAGAACTTTCGCTATAAATCCATTTTGGAGCAGTTTTCAGATCTAAAACTTCTACAGGTCAAATATCAAATCTCCGTGTACCTTTTGTCCAAAGGACAACTTCTAATTCGTTGTACTTTGTGTTTTATTATCTGTACAATCTAGGGTTTCCGCCTCTTCCAAATATGAGTCATAAACAGGTGACCTAGGAAAAAAGGTCATAAATTGGGCTAGGAAGATCCAAATGAAATTTAGTAAAAAGTGATAGGTAGTGCATGGACTGTAATTTCTTAGGTAACTTTTTCAGAGTCTGAAACTGAACCAGTGACACATGGCACACTGTACAAGTTCACTCTCCTGTTTTATCCCATAAACAAGTCACGTTGCAACACTTGGCATAACTCTCTCTCAGAGAATCCAATTGAGGTCAGACCTATGGGGTTGGAAATACGACAAGTCGGGCTACCATAGGTAGAAGTTTTAGACCCTGTGGATCAGAAAGTTCGAAGTTACACCAGAATCATTCAGGTACATATTTCTGTCAAAACAAAATTATTTTTTAGCACCTTCATTCATGGCTTCGGGAATTTAGGGTTTCAGAGAAAGATGGAATTTTTGCAATCGGAGACCATGGCTGAATGCTACTCATCAACATTGAAATTTAGACACCAAGATCAGAATTTTTGGTTGGGAAGAAGGCCAGGCTTGATCAGACCCTAGTTCGGGACTTTGATCAGAAAAGTGAAAAATTAGGGCTTCTGCAAAAATGGGAATTCTTGAAATCTGTGACCATGGCTAGAAGCTCCTCAGAAAAATAAAAGCTTAGAGCTTTGGATAAAACCTTTTGATTGGGCAGAAGGGTGGGATTTATCAAACCCTAGTTTGGGGTCATGTCCAATGAATCCAGAAGTTTCAAAGGCAAGTTTGAGGGGTGAAACTTTGCAGTTTTCAAATTCTGAGTATACTAGGTTGATCAGCTCATCAAGGTGCATCTTTCTATCCTTTGAGAAGTTTGAAATTCAAAGTTTGAATTTTTAGGGTTTCCTTGACAAACCCTAATCCAGCTCCAAATCTAGTTCCCACAAATCAAGTGGATTGGGTTAATCCTAGAAGAGAATGGATTGGTCACCTGCATAAGTGAAGAAGTTCTTGTTTCAGAGGGAGATGAGGCTAAGGACTTACATAAGAATATTACAATCAATCTCGACAGGTATGACTTATCCAAGTATGTTTTGAGATTTGTTCATGATTAAGTTTATGGTATATTTGTCTTCATATTATTACGGTTAGTACAATCTTGATTAAATTTAGACTTGTCGTATCGCCTTAATAAAATTATGAATGCATGATAGAAGATATTCATTGATTAGGGTGTTGACACTTATGATTATACAAATGCATTATGGTGTTGTATGGGGTTTATGTTGTCCGCTAACATGAAAGGTACACCAAGAAAGAAAAATCATGTTCTAGTTAAAGAACATATGATCATGATGACATGAAGACAAAGATTCATCCATTGTCATGGATCACATAGAAGATCTATTTACGAGGTATGTATAAATTGGTTCTATAATGGTTAACTTACGAGATATGCAGGTTACTAGCACAAGTCATTGAAGAGAACAAGAAGACATCATGTGGGTATGTTAGACATAACTAGCTAACATACTTTTCCAGGTATGTTTTTCCTATATCAAGTTAGAATCCTACCTTGTGATAGGATCTCTTATATAATTATACATGGCATGATTGATAATGATTATTCATAGGTTTCTTACCTTAATTGATGATATGACTAACCAGAAGAGTCATGAAAGTGTAGGTTTGAGTAATCATGGGTTTAGGCATATTATGTTTCTTACTTTAATTTATGATATGACTAACCATAAGAGTCCTTGAATACTAATGCTTATTATTTCTGTTTGAAATGATCATGACTATACATGCTTAAGATTATTGTGTTTTGATAGTATTGAGAATATACTAATAAATGTATGATTATGTATGAGATCTCAAGGATATCATAATGATGATACTTGTAAGCATGCATAGTGATCGAGGATGGATATAAGTTCAAGGATAGGTAATCCAAGAAGCAGAGATCAAGAGGGAGCACACTCCAATAGTTTCTACAAGGATGCAGATATTTAGAGGGAGTCGACCACTTCTCACAATCCACATCAGAATGGAATTGCATAAAGGTTGCAAAGATTCAGAGGGAGTCCACCCAACAACCAAACAAAGATAAGTATTTGTATTATCATTTCTTTCATAGTTGATTGTTTAAATAATACTATTAAATGATGTATATACTGATGTTCCTAGAATTAGGCTGTGTATTTTAGGCATATTAGAATAATTGCATTAATGAACAACATATTATTAATATGCATATAATGGGTAAGTGACCTATGGCACTGTACAACATTCCATTGCTACTTATCTAGAATGAAACCTCTTTGCTGACATGTTGGGAGTTGTGCACACTCTTAACAATGTTCTGGTAGAGATTGGAAAGCATCTAGAAAGTCACGGGATATGGATAAATGATGTATTGAAGCATTGGCTAAATTAATTGCATGACTGTATGACATATTTCTTTATGAGTAAGAACTTGTTCTGAAAACCATGAGATGTTTCTAATCATGCAATTTAACTTGTTTTGTAGAAAAGATCGTATACCATCATCTACAAAAGAAGGACTACAACATTTGTTCCAGCAACAAAGTTATCTATTGAAGATATTGAAGATGTTGAAGTTCCCAGGATTCAGGAAGAATGCCATGATCGAAGAGTACCATTCGATCATGAAGAATGATATTTGGGATGCGGTCCCAAGACCTGAAGGGAAGTCTGTTGTGACTTCCAAATGGATCTATAAGATCAAGCATGTTGCAAGTGGCAGCATACAGACTTTTGCTTCTGTAGCCAAATCCACTTCCATCAGATCAATACTTGCTCTGGCTGCAGTGATGAAATGGAAGATACACCAGATGGTTGTCAAGACAGCTTTCTTGAATGGTGTAGTCGAAGAGGAAGTGTATGTGGAACAGCCACTCGGGTTTGAGACACATGACTGAGAGTCACATGTGTGCAAACTGAGGAAATCCCTGTATGGTTTGAAATAGGCAACTAGGACCTAGTATGGCAGGATAGATGGATTTCTATCAATTTTGGGCTTTACCAAGAGTAAAGCGGATTCCAACCTTTACTACGAGGTTGAGGAAGGAAATCCAGTGATACTACTTTTGTATGTGGATGACCTGTTTGTTACAGGTGAGGATAGATTGATTGCCGACACGCAGCGGAAGCTTGATGCCGAGTTCGAGATGAAGAACTTGGAGATGATGCACTACTTTCTAGGCATGGAGGTAAGGCAAAGTGCAGATGGAATCTTCCTTGGATAAGGGAAGTATGCAGTAGAGATCTTGAAGAGGTTTGGGATGATGGACTGGAAGGCCATGGCCACACCTATGGCATCGAACCTGAAGCTTTTATGTGATGCTTCATCTGATCCGGTTGATGTCACTGTGTATTGTCAGATGATTGGGTCCTTGATGTACCTGACGAACACGAGACCATATATCTTCTTTGCAGTGAACACATTGAGCCAATTCCTGACAGATCCCAGAGGTGTTCACCTGGCTGCTGTAAAGCATATTCTGAGGTACCTAAAGGGTACGGTTGACTATGGGCTCAAGTATGATGCAAATCAAAAGTTTAACCTGCAGGGTTATGTTGATTCAGATTGGGAAAGCAGTGCTGCAGATAGGAAGAGCACTTCTAGGTGCTGCTTCAGTATGGGATCAGGTGTGATCTCTTGGTTTAGCAGGAAGCAATCCTGCGTAGCACTGAGTACAACTGAAGCAGAGTATGTTGCAGCTTGTTCAGCTAGTGGTGAGGCAGTATGGCTTCGGAAGCTACTGTCTGAGTTTTTTGATCTCCCGCTGGAGGCTATTGGTATCTTTTATGACAACCAAAGTTGTGTGAAGCTGTCTGAGAATCTGGTGTTCCACGACAAGTCGAGACACATTGAGATCAAATATCACTATATCAAGGATATGGTGTACAGAGAATTAGTAAAGATCATGTATGTTGCGACGGATGAGCAGGTTGCAAATGTGCTGAAAAAACCACTAGCCAGAGTGAAGTTCGAGTACTTCAGAGAGAGGCTTGGTGTTCTTCAGATTGAAGACACTTCGAGGAAGAAGTGATGGATACATTTGCTGAAGCCATTCCAAGCATGATGGAAGGAGGATCCTTCACATGGCTGTGGATGTAAGCACTGGATGATGAGCATCAGGATGATGTTCTAGTTTCTGCTCGATATGATCAGTTGGATCATGTATATGTATATGCATCATGTTGGATGTTGGATATGATCAGTTGGATCATGGATATGTATATGCATCATGTTGAATGCTTGATATGATCAGGTAGATCATATATATTGCTATGTATCAGGTGGATACATTGTATGATCAGGTAGATCATGTATGATGATGTGTATCAGGTGGATACATGGTATGCATCAGGTGGATGCAATGATGATCAGGATGATCATGCTATGATGACATGCATCAGGTAGATGTCTTGACATGATCAGGTGGATCATGAATGATGAGTCTGAAGACACAGATGCACAGTGCCTTTCTGACATGGTGGTAGATGTGTTCTCCCATGTTCGCTGATGTAAGTGCAGATCATTTCCGACATGGTGGTAGATGTGTTCTCCCATGTGCGTTGATGTAAGTGCAGAGCCTTTCCGACATGGTGGTAGATGTGTTCTCCCATGTGCGTTGATGTAAGTGCAGAGCCTTTCCGACATGGTGGCAGATGTGTTCGCCCATGTGCATTGATGTGAGTGCTAACCCTTTCCCGAATGGTCAGAGGAAAGTCCTTCCATGCCGGTGAGTGTAAGTGTTATGTTGTGTGCATCTGGACTATGCTTCATGGATGATGATCAGTATGATTATGAGTATCAGGATGATACTCCGTGGTCGTGGATAGGTTGTGCAGTTACATGTAAAAGATCCTGGGAGATCCGATAGGTTGAGTTGTGTGCTTGTAATCAGTCCTGGGATGCTCTTTCGAGGTTTTGTTGACTCACATAATAAGTCCTAAGGATTCCACAGTATGGCCAGTGATGATGAAGACTTGCAAGTGGTGGGCCTACATCCAATATGAAAAGGAACTGGCTCTGTAGAACTTCTTATGACGAGTAGATTCAAAGATTGATTGAAATAGAAGCAGTAGTGATGATGATGATGATTCAAGGATGATGATTCGATGACGATGATCCAAAGAAGAAGACTTATGCTAGAAGACCTGTATCGAGAAATACCTTCCTAGTTAAGAGGGAGTGTTGATGTATATGTAACTTCAGAATGTATTTCATATATGTATATTGCACTCCTATAGAGATGGTATTATTCCTCTATGCATAAGTTTTTGTATTCCTATAGAGATGTTATTATTCCTCTATACGGAAGTATCATTATTTATATTGTAAGTGTCGTAACTTATACTTGATGGGTTATTAGACCACCTTGTTGGGGTCGGCCCTGTATAAGTCATGTGGGTCAAAGGGTTATTAGACCACCCTATTGGGGGTCGGCCATGTGGGTCAAAGGGTTATTAGACCACCCTATTGGGTGTCGGCCCAGTCAACATTGTGTTATGTGGTTAAGTTGAGGCCAACCTAGTAAACGTTATTAGGAAAGTCAAGTCAAGTATAAATAGAGTGCGGGAGGCACTCTATTTGATCATTCTATTCTCTCACACACTCTTTGGAGAGTGGCACACTTGTGGAGGAGGAGAAGATGCTACTAGGAGATGTCTATCTCTTATGTTGGGTTGTATCATTGCTCTATCTATCTCTAAGAAAGTTATTGGGTTTTTTCACCTTTATGGTTTTCCCCAAGTAAACTCTGTGTCTCTTGTGTGCTTGCATTATTGTGTCCATGATTAATTTGTTGTAGATATGATGTACATGTTGTTCTCTCAGTTAAGATCCTAGATCAGATTGAAGTAAATTCTGAAAAACTAACACTCGGAAATTAGGGCTTCCATGAGATGAAATCTTAGGGTTTTAAATTTAATAACATCTTCATTCAAATTCTTTGATAGGAAAATTGAAACCTCTTCATTAAACCCTATGATTTTTTCAAAAAATTTAAACCATCCAACAAACTTAAACATGTCTGCATATAACGAAAATTTCTCTGCCCACTGCATATCCATCGGTTCCAAACTGTTGGTATTACCTCTCCTTTTTCCCATTTTAATAACTGCAGCTCACAAATTATACCTCTGATTTTAAGGAAAATGACAAATGTTTAAGGATTAAGAGATAACCACATCCAACGAACAGGTGGCTTCAAATCTGCGATCCCCATCTTAACTTGTTGGCTCCAACTCTAATTTTCCCGATGATGAAATGTTACAAAACCCACCATCATCAGAAAATCCTTGACATGTGTGTTAGCATGTCGAATAATCATAGCAAAAGTTTCACCAGTCATCATAAATTTAGCAAGCCATTACCCTGCATAATTGATCACGTTTTTCCATGATAGCGGTTTCTTGTAGTGCATCAGGGTCTATTTTTCAATTTGCGCTAGTAGAATCTTCAAAATAGCATCTTTGATAAATACCCTTATCATAAATCTAGAAACTTAGTCATAGACTTTATAATAAAGCTTGAACAAGCATATCATGAAGGTTAGAGATTAATACTATGTTGATAAGCCATTTGAAAAATTCTAATTAAAGTAAAATTAAATCAATCAAAATTAAATCAAAATAAATTGAAAGCAAAATAACAAACTAAACATAAGAGAAAAATCATAAAAACAAAAGGGAACAATTTAAGCATTAACAAACAACATCTTTAGTAAATACCTCGATAAGTTCGTGCTAGTCTTTACTGACGACATCTTGATCTACTCCAAGAACAAAGTAGAACATGAGGAGCACCTCCGAATTGTTTTATGGATACTAAGGGAACACCAGCTTTACGCCAAGTTTAGTAACTGCGATTTCTACAAACCCTAGATTCAATACTTAGGATCTATCATTTCCGAGAAGGGGATAGCCATTGACCCCGAAAAGGTCAAAGATATCGAAGAATGGCCCATGCCTACATGCATATTTGATATAAGATCATTCTTAGGATTAGCCGGATACGACCGAAATTTCATTTAGAACTTTTCACGGATTGCATGTCCCATGACCACCTTGTAGAAAAAGGAAAACAAGTTTATCTGGACGGATAAGTGCGAAGAAAGTTTTCAAAAGCTGAAGCAACTATTGATTAGTCCACCGATTCTACATATTGTGGATCCCAATGGGGACTTTGTTGGTTGCATAGATGCAAGCAAGGAGGGACTTGTGGGATTCGTTATGCAAGACAATTTTTCCATATGCTATGAATCGAGGAAACTAAAAGAACATAAGCAGAACTACCCTACGCATGACCTTGAACTAGCCGCCATCATCCATGCTTTGAAGATGTGGCGAAATTATCTCATGGGGAAGAAATTCCTATTGATGACATACAACATGAGTTTGAAATACCTTTTCGACCAACCCGGCCTAAATGCCAGGAACGCCAGATGGTTAGCCTTCCTTAGTGAATACCACTTCGAACTAAAGCATATAAAAGGCAAGGAAAACAAGATTACGGATGCCTTGAGCCGTCGAGCCCATATGCTTTATGAAGTCTTGGTAAGTCAAACTGACTCAGATTTACAGCACAAGATTCGAATGGCTTGTAAGAGTGACCGTTAATGCACAAAAATCCTTGCAAAGATTCAGGAAGATAGATTATTCCAACAACAGAAGGAATACAAGATAGACGAGTTAGGACTGCTGTGGTCGAAAGAAAGACTCTACGTCCCAGAGAGTGGTGACATTAGATAAAACATTCTCATCGAGTTTCACCAAAAACCCTATTCAGGGCATCCCGGATATCAAAAGATGATATTGGCAGTCAAGAAGCATTACTTTTGGCCTAAGTTGAAAGATAACATCACCATGTTCATCGCAAAATGTTAGCAGTGCCAACTAGTCAAAGACGAACACCAACACCGCTCCAGATTACTTCAACCTTTACCCATTCCAGAATGGAAATGGGAGGTAATAAGTATGGACTTCATTACAGGCTTACCCAAGAGTAAGAAATTGAACGACTCCATCTTTGTAGTGGTAGACAAGCTATCTAAAGCATCCCACTTCATACCGGTGAAATCTACCTACAAAGCAGTTCACATCATGGAAATATTCTTAAAAGAGATCTTTCGATTGCACGGGATACCCAAGGCAATCATTTTCGATCGAGACACGAAGTTCACTAGCAACTTCTGGAGAGCATTGTTCTCCAGTTTGGAAACCCAGTTACAATTCAATACCATGTACCATCCCCAGACTGATGGGTAAACTAAACGAGTAAACCAAATCCTCGAGGACATGTTGAGGATGTATGTCATGAACAACCCCACCAGGTGGGAAGATTATTTGCACCTCACGGAGTTTGCATACAACAACGATTATCAAACCTCGGACAAAATGAGTCTTTTCGAGGTACTCTACGATAGGAAATGTTGGACACACGTGAATTGGGACAGTCCAATAGACAAAGTTATGTTAGGACCCGACCTACTAAAAGACTTGGAATAGCTAGTCTCCAAGGTACAACTGAACTTAAAATAAGCACAAGACCGCCAAAAGAGTTATGCGGACAAGAAAAGCAAATACAAAGACTACCAGGTAGGTGAACATGTGTTTCTAAAAATAAAGGAAAAACGAAGCTCGTTGAGCTTGTGACGTTGTGGGAAACTAGCCCCAAGATTTTGTGGACCTTTTGAAATAATGGCCAAGAAGGGCCCAGTAGCTTATGAGTTAGCCTTACCAGCTCATATAAAAGTTCATAATGTTTTTCATGCTTCACTATTAAAGAAATATGTATACGATACTAAACATGTTATTGATTGGTCCTTATTACAGGTGGAGCCCGAAGGGGAGTTCACACCAGAACCACTCCACAATCTGGAAAAGAGAGAGGTGCAACTTAGGAGGAGGACCATTACTCAGCTGAAAGTGCAATGGAGGCACTTCAGGCCAGATGAAGCTACTTGGGAGAATGTGGCCAGCATGAAAGAGGCATACCCTGCCTTATTTCATGACTTCATTCCTAGTCCCTAGAAACACTGGGATGGTGTTATTTCTAAGCAGGGAGGGATGTAATACCCCAAATTTTTAGACTAACAATTTTTGTTGTTATATTGGGCCATGGACCCAACACCTATGTTTTATTTGGAGTATTTGGCATGAGCCCGAGCACCTATGATTATTCTTTTATATATATTGAGATACCGGGCATGGACCCTGACTAACTTCTTTATTTGAGTGTATACTGGGATAAAAGGCCCCAATGTTGTAATGATGTTCTTCAACTTTGATATGGGTACAAACCCTAATATACTGAGATGATATTTTGTTACTTACTGTGCAGAGCTATGATTTTACATGATTAGACTTATGAGTGTGTTGAGCATGGACTCAGAAACACACATATAACCTACGTACTGGGCATAAGCCCCGATGTACATAGAAGAATGTTTAGGTACTGGATGTAAGCCCTGAGGTACATTGATTGTTGGGCCTAAGCCTTGGAGCACTCCAAGCTTGATAAATGAATACCGGATCTAAGACAACTTAAAGATTCTAGATGTGCCTCACAACCACATTCTAGCACTAGTGTTGAGCATAGGCTCTGGAATTGCACTAGCATAACGCCCATGTGAGAGTGTTGAGTTAAAAGGCTCTGAATACTTGGGGTTACTAGATCTCAAAAGTGTTGGGTCAGAAGGAATCTGAATAACACTTTTACTTTCATCACACTTATTTTATTTGATTAAATGATTCATCTTTTATCTATCATAAAGTACTGCGGGAACTACCGTGTTAAACGAGGGAATCTGACATGCAAAGAGAGAGACTAGAGGTACCTAACAAAGCTTACCAAGACCATCCAAAGAATTGGACCTTGTCCTTAAAAGTTAAAAGAAGTATCATGTGAAGTTACATAATTTAATAAAAGAAAATTACTAGTAGTCTTTCATGACTAACATGCATAAAACCCTCAAGGCTAATGTTATTATTGAAATCTTTAATAATAATGTGTCATTTTTTAATTAGGAAATATATTTATTATAGATGGCTTATGCATTATTTAAATATTATTAATGAGGTGTTAATAGTTAAAGTAAAATATTATTATTATAATTATTGTTAATATAATTATTATTTAGAGCTGAAATCAAAATCACTTATAGTTAAACAGTTGGAAAAGTCCTACTTCAAAAGGACTAGATATTTAATTAAATAATATCTTTTAATTATTAATTATTTAATTTAAAGAAACTAATTATTTCAACAGTCCTAATTAAAAGACTCCCCTACTTAAAGAGTGCAGATCCCAAGTTTGCGGATCATCTATCTTTTCATTATCATTCTCTAATGGTAACTAAAGGAAAAACTTCTGCTCCAAGAAACTGAATCAGCAGTAACCCTAGGTCCTCTATCTCTTTTACATGTTGGAATCCATCTCGGGGGGATCCATACAGAATCAAGAACGGTCGTAGGATCATGGTTGGGAGTAACACGGTAGCCCCAAAGTTATCCAGCTAAAGGAAATCATCCTAATAGGTTAGCTAAATACAACAGGCTTCGAGGTTCTGCCCACAACCCAGTGGAGGGTCTATCAGGTCTAGCCAAGCTAGCCTTTGCTAGACAACACCCCATCATAAAAAGTTTAGGAACTCTTCTTTGGGTTTTCTTTTGGCAGATCCCTAATATTGCGTATTTCTCACGAAATTTCCTTATATTGTCTTCTAGGTTAGGGTTATTATATTTTCTTGTTTATAGGTATATGTTTTCTGTTTGAATCGTATTTCCTTATTCATAGTGTAGGGTTTTATCTATGCCTGTTAATTCTTTTAATTATTATCCTGTCTATACTGAGAAAACACTAATGCACATAACAAAAACCAATGCACATAACAAAAACCACACATGTGTGCTTCATGCGTTAAGCATAATGTGAAAATGACACACCATTTTATTCTAAATTATACTTTTTTATATTAAATAATTCAAAAAACTTAATGATACATTTAACTAAATGTTCGTTCCCTAATGCACCTACGTATAAAATGAACCATCATATTGTGTGCTAACTATTTAAATATCCACTTATATACTTGAAATACCAATCATGTTGGTTATAGACTTGAATTTCATTGTAAAATATATATTTTATTTTAAAAAATCAAATAAAATTAATGGTGCATTTACATAAATTGTGATTCCCCAGTGTGCCATCACATAGAATGCATCACATAGAATGCCCTATTGTGCTCAAAACATAAAGCACACTGGATATGGACATGATGTCCAATTTTACAATATAGTTTTTTACATTATAAGTTTCTAAAAATCACTTTGATACATTGTGTTAATACTGATACCCTATTTCATAATAACAATAAAGGAATTGTCAATTGATGCAATACTATGTCTTTTGCCTCATTCTGCATAACAATGTTGAGCTCTACGTTTAATTATAAAATATTTTTTTATTAACAAATTCGTAAACATAATTAGTGCATTTAATGAAACATTGATGTCATGGTGTGCCCAAACTACAAAAGCATCATTATTGGTGCATTCCCCACATGTACATGCACTATAAAAGGTTTAAACATTTTTTTTTTAATTACAAAATATAGATTTTTATTTTAAAAAATGGATCACTTGAGACCATACTAGCCTCATGAAGGTGAGGTAGTAGCTATCAAATCTAGTCTTCGCAATCTTCAATAGATCCAACCTAAAGAGATTGCGAAAAATGTGGTGGGACATGCTATGATTGGTAATAAAATTGATCAGTTTCTTACCTCTCTTGCATCATGCACCAAAAGGTTTAGTGTGTGTGTTATCCCTAAAGTTGAACCTAGACTACAGGGGTTCAAGCTTAAGGAAATCTTGAATGGTAGGAATGGGCCATCTACACAATAATTCTTAGATATTTTTGGTGGTAAATGAAGGCATGAGTTAGGTTGGGTGATTAAAAACAGAAGACAGGGATAATATAAAAATTTCAATATATAAATAGAAACAAAAAATGACTGTGATCATAAACCTATAAATGTAAGAGCTCAGATATCATTTCATGATTGGGGCATAGTTGTATACTATTCAGAAGAATCACAACATGAAATTTAGACCATGTATAGACAGAATACTGAAAGCATATACTTCATAGATTAAAACAAGACAGGCTCAAAGATTATATTTCATTTCATAAACAATCATTTCTGTAACATATCAATATAAGAAAACATCATACATGCCTGTACAAAAAGCTTCTAAGATCGAACTTCCATCATGCTGTTCAAATTCCAACCCTGCCTTAGCCCTATTAGCTGGAATTCTCTACCCCCGTACATTACAAACTCTAATTTAAATAAACAGAAACCTTAACAACTATAATTTACTTCTCAGAGCTAATCCTATTAACAACCTAGAAACAATATCGAATCAATTGCAAATCTGAGTTTGCTTCTTTGGTAATTCTTTTGACCACCACATGTTTATTGGATACCCTGGAACTGATTTGAAATAGGGGATCTCCCTTTTGCAAGAAATTTGGAACGCTGGCATCAAAGCCTTGAATTATGGAAATGTGCTACCATATGTTGCCAAAACTCGAAATCTTTTCAAACACTTCCTTGAAATGCTTCAATTGCCACCTCATCCTTGGTCATTGATTCTATATCTTAAAATATGCCTGGAGATGTGGATCTTTAAACTACTGTGCCTCCAGGTTTGATCATTTGCCTTCAATTTCAAACCAATTTGGCTATTTGAAAGATTTGATAAAAGATAACTTTAAGTAAACAAAACTGGTTGTACTCGCATAATGGAAAAGATACAACCTTCCATGGCAAGCCAACAAATAAGGGAGAAGGAGACAACTCATATAATGGCTCCACACCATTATCATTGAGCAACAACAGAGTACCCATCATGAAAGTTCCATCCTTCGCATACACATTTTATCATAAGGTGTAGTGAAATATTGCCATGACCAACAAAGTACTCTTTAATAAAGGCCTCTGATATGAATGATCTGCCTGACAGATGCACTTCTTTAGCAAAATTTTCCAATTCTCTTGAGATATCTTCACCACTTGATGCATTACCAATTACAATAATAACCTTTTCATCCAACTGGCTCTGTCTCCGGATGCTCTGTTTCAAAATGGTCTTCATGCCCTTTCAAGAGTTAAACACTACCTTATCATCAATTGTATCGAATTTGGTCAACAAAATACCATCAATCAACCTGACATTAGAAAATAGAAAGGTCGGTCAGTTTCTGATTGAACTTTGTTAGCTGGTCCACGGCATCATTGCCAACAAATGCTTCACCAACAAAGAGTACCAAATCTGGATTGTTGATGTTGATGGATTTAAAGAGAGTTCTCATCAGATGCTCATTATCTTGCATTCGTCCCGCTGTATTGTTTTCTCCAACCTTCAATGATTTTAACATCTACTATTTGAAATTAAGCTGATGATGAAGTATGCAAGATAAGACACTTAGACTCCTTGGTGTCGAGACGTATGATGTTTGTATGTCACCTGAGCTCGACCACTTGGTATTTGTATGAATGTATTAACACTGCGTTGAAGCTTAGCTGTTGGTCTAGGGTATTGTACTTGCATGGAAATTCGATGTAGAAAACTAGTGGCACTTGGACGATTTCTCTTGCTCTTGGTGTGGACGTTTAACATGATCAATTACTTGGATCAATCACTTACATAAGATGACATTTGATACAACGTATCTAATTATGGAATGGGCATATATTTTCAAAGGTGAAATGTTGTTTTTAATCCAAGATGAAACAGTCTGAATACAACTGTTGACATTTTTAGATATTCTATGCAAAGAAATTATGTGTTCAGGAGGAGCTAATACATTCAGGTACGATCCACCCTGTTGATGGTCATTAGAGATTCTAGGATTCGCATTGCCCTTCACCAACCTTATGTATAACATTAGAGGGAACTTTATTGAAGAATTAGAGCATGAAACTTGGCTAATTAGCTTGCCATCTTTGAACAACATAATAGTCTTTCTTTATATAATGCTGTTAGAATCTCAAATTTGCTGGAGCAGACCTAGTGACAACATCTGGCCTCATCTAGGGATGGCATGCTCCCTGTGAGCTGCCAAGAACTTGCAGATCTGTGCCTTATCCATTGGGCTATACGGTCAGCCACCACTTATTCAAACAAAATATTTGATAAACCCACTAAAAATCTAATCACACTGTGATAACTACAAAAAGTAAATGCTCATGGACGAGCTTATTTATCCACATTTCTACTCTAATCTTGGAGATATCAAGCCCATCATGTGTAACTTCATTTCCAATGAAACCAAGTTAAAAACTAAATTAGCAATTGAAACTGATAGGCAATTCATCATGAATCTGAAATCCATATTTGCAGTTGAACAAAATTGAATGCTTTGAATTGATAAAAACCTCGAGATAAGCAGCTACTGGATCATTAAAAACCATGTTTTGATCAGATATCCCTGTTTTTTCTTCAAGATAAACAAGTTGCCTCTGGATAAACTATGACCTCACTATCTCCATAAAACCATCTTTTTCACAATCGTTTGAAAACCACTTTCTACTTTCTAAGATATGCATATTTAATTCTTCATTCAAAGCCATGCACATATCTTCAAAACTGCTTGGAACAACAGCAGTAATACTAACATCTTGAGAAATCTTTTCTGTCTCAAATGCTTTTAAAATCTTCTTCAAAAAATCAATTTTATCTTCTTCACTATACATGTTATCAGAATCTAAAAAAGAAGACAAATCTTTGTCCCATTCATCAACAGAAGACATACTCATCCATTCTCGAAAACCTTGAAGAAAAACATGATCTACCTCAACCCCTATAGTCTTGGTACAAGAAGTAACTCGCTCAGCAACTGGATCTTCCATTTTGAAACCAGTAGAGTCACCAGGTGAATTTTGCAGCCACTATGTCACCAACCTGTGTTGGATTTAAGTCTTCAACCTCAGGAATGCACACAGATAAAACCAATTTGTTTTCTTCTTGGTTGTTCACAAGGTCTGAAGAGGAAGATCCTAGATCTATATCAGTAGTGGAAAGATGAGGGTTACTAGATGATGGAATATTTAACTTCCTTCTAGCCTCCCTGATAATATTTTATGGATCAAAAACTCCTGCATGTAGAGGATATGAAGGATTTCCTCTTGTACCAATTGGATTTGAAGCCACTGTAACTTTCTAACTGTTAGGTGAATGTACTCTGTAAACAAATGTACTGATCTTGTCACCTCTCAAAATCAGCTATAAAGATGTTGAACATCCAGGGAAGATATACTTTCATTTCTCCATCCCCAGCAACAGCGCCAAAAGATGTTATCCCTAAAGTTGAACCTAGACTATAGGGGTTCAAGCTTAAGGAAATCTTGAATGGTAGGAATGGTCCATCTACACAATAATTCTTAGATATTTCTGGTGGTAAATGAAGGTATGAGTTAGGTTGGGTGATTAAAAATAGAAGACAGGGATAATATAAAAATTTCAATATATAAATAGAAACAAAAAATGACTGTGATCATAAACCTATAAATGTAAGAGCTAAGATATCATTTCATGATTGGGGCATAGTTGTATACTATTCAGAAGAATCACAACATGAAATTTAGACCATGTATAGACAGAATACTGAAAGCATATACTTCATAGATTAAAACAAGACAGGATCAAAGATTATATTTCATTTCATAAATAGTCATTTTTGTAACATATCAATATAAGAAAACATCATACATGCCTGTACAAAAAGCTTCTAAGATCGAAATTCCATCATGTTGTTCAAATTCCAACCCTGCCTCAGCTCTCTTGGTTGGAATTCTCTACCCCCGCACATTACAAACTCTAATTTAAATAAACAGAAACCTTAAGAACTATAATTTACTTCTCGGAGCTAATCCTATCAACAACCTAGAAACAATATCGAATCAATTGCAAATCTGAGTTTGCTTCTTTGGTAATTCTTTTGACCACCACATGTTCATTGGATACACTAGAACTAATTTGATTGCTCAATTGGTGGTTTGAATTAGGGGATCTCCCTTTTGCAAGAAATTTGGAACGCTGGCATCAAAGCCTTGAATTCTGGAAATGTGCTGCCATATGTTGCCAAAACTCAAAATCTTTTCAAACACCGCCTTGAAATGCTTCAATTGCCACCTCATCCTTGGTCATTGATTCTATATCTTAAAATATGCCTGGAGATGTGGATCTTTAAACTACTGTGCTGCCAGGTTTGATCATTTGCCTTTAATTTCGAACCAATTTGGTTATTTGAAAGGTTTGATAAAAGATAACTTTAAGTAAACAAATCTAGTTGTACGTGCATAATGGAAAAGATACAACCTTCCATGGCAAGCCAACAAATAAAGGAGAAGGAGCTAACTCATACAATGGCTCCATACCATTATCATTCAGTAACAACAGAGTACCCATCACGAAAGTTCCATCCTTCGCATACACATTTTATCATAGGGTGCAGTGAAATATTGCCATGACCAGCAAGGTACTCTTTAATAAAGGCCTCTGATATGAATGATTTTCCTAACAGATGCACTTCTTTAGCAAGATTTTCCAATTCTCTTGAGATATCTTCACCACTTGATGCATTACCAATTACAATAATAACCTTTTCGTCCAACTGGCTCTGTCTTCGGATGCTCTATTTCAAAATGGTCTTCACGCCCGTTCAAGAGTTAAACACTACCTTATCATCAATTGTATCGAATTTGGTCAACAAAATACCATCAATCAACCTGACATTAGCAAATAGAAAGGTCGGTTAGTTTCTGATTGAACTTTTTTAGCTGGTCCACGGCATCATTGCCAACAAATGCTTCACCAACAAAGAGTACCAAATCTGGACTGTTGATGTTGATGGATTTAAAGAGAGTTCTCATGAGATGCTCATTATCTTGCATTCATCCAGCTGTATCATTTTCTCCAACCTTCAATGATTTTAACATCTACTATTTGAAATTATGTTGATGATGAAGTATGCAAGAAAAGACACTTAGACTCCTCGGTGTCGAGACATATGATGTTTGTATGTCACCTGAGCTCGACCACTTGGCATTTGTATGAATGTATTAACACTGTGTTGAAGCTTAGCTGTTGGTCTAGGGTATTGGACTTGCATGGAAATTCAATGTAGAAAACTGGTGGCACTTGGACGATTTCTCTTTCTCTTGGTGTGGATGTTTAACATGATCAATTACTTGGATCAATCACTTACATAAGATGACATTTGGTACAATGTATTTAATGATGGAATGGGCATATATTTTCAAAGGTGAAATGTTGTTTTTAATCCAAGATGAAACAGTCTGAATACAACTGTTGACATTTTTAGATATTCTATGCAAAGAACTTATGTGTTCAGGAGGAGCTGATACATTCGGGTACGATCCACCCTGTTGATGGTCATTAGAGATTCTAGGATTCGCATTGCCCTTCACCAGCCTTATGTATAACATTAGAGGTAACTTTACTGAAGAATCAGAGCATTAAACCTCTCTAATTAGCTTGCCATCTTTGAACAACATAATAGACTTTCCTTATATAATGCTATCAGAGTCTCAAATTTGCTGGAGCAGACCTAGTGACCAAAATATGTTGGGATACTTATCCTCAATGATTGCTCCTGCTACCTTACAATTAGTAGCCCCTTCCTCCATCTTGTATCTTTTTGTCTCTTTAGTTGGAACTTTGTCACAGGTTTTGAATCCAATAGACTTACCTTGATCACATGGCATAATACCAGACAAATGATTTCTCCCATGATTATATGAACCAGTGTAAATATTAATGCGATGGGAGAATATAAACTTTGTGGTTCCACCCCCTCTCCCTCCCGCAAGCCTTGTCACATACTTCCACAAAGGTGTTGTGTATTTTTGGTTTTTCCCATCATCACCCTCATGCTCATCATTATCATCACCATATTCCCCTTCCTCCTCTTCTCCACGGTGTGTCACTCTACCTATTCCCCCTCATCACTACCACCACCATATCTACTTCCCAACAACATCATAATGAGAAGAAGTGTAACCAAAATCCAAAACCACATACACATCATATTTCTTGACTCAAGATGAGAATCACTTGTTTCCTACAATAGAATGATGGAGAAGAAGAAATTGGATAGAGTAGGAAAGAGCACATTGAAAGGTTTAAATTTTTTAAGATAATGAAATATTTTTTCAAAAACAAACAAAAAGTGGGTTTCCGATCTTACCTCTTTAGCTCTCCAATGGTGGTTGAATGTCTCTATGGAAGCCTTAAATATCCCTTCCAAGATCTCAAAAATAGTATCCTTCAATATCCCCTTTAATCTTCCTTCCAAGCTCCCACAAATTTTCTCTCAAACAACTAGCAAACCCACTCAAGAACCTTAGCAAAGAGAAGTGAAATGCATGAAATGAGAAATAGAATAAGAGGAAATGAGTGAAAGAGATTTTATATCCTGACAAATCAAGGAGGTCATTTATGATCTGACTGTTGTCGGGCATGAATGGCCATCGTGAACACCTCCACACTGGCCATATGCACGTATGGGAGCTGACAAGACCTCATTCCGCTCACTGGTTTGGGTTCTGTGCCCCTAAAGAAAATCCTGAAAGTGTCCCTGAATGGCCATGAGGTTCCTAGAAAAAATGCCTGTAGCACCAAAATCATGACTCTCATCGCGAATCCATCAATTCCAATGGATTTAGGACATCGGGATTCAACTGGAGGCCCCCCACACCGTTCCTCAAATGCCTGGAAACGATGCGATAGTGCCACCTTTGGAGCTAAGGTTTTGCTTAGTGAAGACCATGTCAATTTTTCCTAAGGGGTTCATTTTTGATCCAACAGCTTCCAGGAATGCGTGGCCATTGTGAAAACCTCCACACTGGCCATATGCATGTGTGGGAGCTGATGGAACTCCATTCCGCTTGTCGGTTTGGGTTCTATGCTCCCAGAGCAAATCGTCAACGTGTCCATGAATGGCCATAGGGTCCCTAAAAAAATTCCTCTACTACCAAAATCATAACTCTGATGTCGAATCTGTCGATTCTGATGGATTTGGGGCGCCGGGTTTCAGCTGGAAGACAACCCACACTATGCCTCCAATGCTTGGAAATGGTGCTATTGTGCCATCTATGGAACTAGGGTTTTGATGAGTGAAGGCCATGCCAATTTCGCTCAAGGAGGTCATTTCTAATCTGACAGCTCCTAGGCATGTGTGGTCATCGTGAACACCTCCACACTGGCCATATGCACATGTTGGATCTAACGGAACCCAAATCCACTCGTCGGTTTTAGTTCCGTGCCCTTGGAGCAAATCGTTAAAGTGTCCATGAATAACCATGGGGTTCCTAACCAAAATTCCTGTACCACAAAAAACATGACTCCGATCGCAAAGCCATCAATTCTGATTGATTGGGGACATCGGGTTATAGCTGGGGGAACCCCAATGCTGTGCCTCCAATTCCCTTAAACAGTGTTATTGTGCCATCTCCAGAACTAGGGTTTTTCTCAGTGAAGGCCATTCCAAATTGGCTCAAGGGCGTCATTTCTCATCCGAACGCTCCTGGGCGTGCGTGGAGATTGTGAACACTTCCACACTGGCCATATGTACATGTCCAATTTGACAGAACCCAAGTTCGCTTGCTGGTTTCGGTTTTGTGCCCCCATAGCAAATCATCAAAGTGTCCCTGAATGGCCCAAGGGTGCCTGAGAAAAATGCCCATAGCACAAAAAACATGACTTCGATCATGAAGAAGTCGATTATGATGTATTCGGGATGCTAGTTTCTAGATTCCCCCCCCACACCATGCCTCCAACTCCTGGAAATGGTGCTATTGTGCCATCTTTGGAACTACATTTTTGCTCAGTGAAGGCGATTCCAATTTTTCTCAAGGGGGTCATTTATCATCTGAACGCTCCAGGGCATGTGTTCCCATTGTGAACATCTACAAACTGGCCATATGCACCTGTGGGAGCTGACGTTACCCAATTCCACCCGCCGGTTTGGGTTTCGTGCCCCTCAAGCAAATCCTCAAAGTGTCTGTGAATGTCCACGAGGTGCCTGACCAAAATGCCCATAGCAAAAAAAATATGACTCCGATCTCGAAGCTATCGATTTCGATAGATTTAGGATGATGGATTCTAACTAGGGAACCCCGCCACCCTTCTTCCAATGCCCATAAATGGTGTTATTATGCCATCTTTGGAACTAGGGTTTTTTTGAGTAAAGGCCATTCCAATTTCACTCAAGGGGGCGATTTATTATCCGAACGCTCTCAAGGGTGCATGGCCATTGTGAACACCTCCACACTAGTCATATGCACATGTGGGAGCTGATAGAACCCAACTCTACTCACCATTTTGGGTTCTGTGGCCCCGAAGCAAATCCTCAAATTGTCCCTGAATGAAAACGGGGTGCTTGACCAAAATTCCTATAGCACCAACACCATGACTCTAATCGCGAAGCCGTCGATTATGATGGATTCAAAACATGGGGTTCTAGCTGGGGGACCCCCCATACCATGCCACCAATGCTTGGAAACGGTGCTATTGTTTCATCAGTGGAATTAGTGTTTTGCTCAGTGAAGGCCATTCCAATTTTTCTCAAGGGGGTCATTTCTCATTCTAACACTCCCAGGTGTGTGTGTTAAATTTTGAGCATTAATTCACAATACTCTAGGATCTTTACTGAGAGAATAACATATACAATATATCAATGCATAACAATCATAATAAGCATCACAAGCATCACAAGAATCAAAAGCATGAGAGACAAGAGACACAGAGTTTCCGTGGGGAAAACCCTAAGGTGAAAAACCCCACAACTTCCTCAGAGATAGAGAGAGCAATGGCTCAACCAAAGTACAACCAAAATACACTGAAATAGTCTCCTAGTAGTAGATGATTCTCCTCCTCACTAGTGCACCATTTTCTGAGTGAGAGAAGTGTGAGTTTCTAAGTGATCAAAATAGAGATCTCCCAATAGCTATTTATACTAGTCTGTTTGCCCAATTACACTATGGGGCTGACTTGTCTAGCTAGGTACATCCACAATATAATATATATTTCAGGGCCAACCCCACACATGGTGGTCTAATAACCCATCTCCAAGTACACACACTTGCGACACTTTTCAATACACATGACGACACTTCCTTATAGAGGAATAACACATCTCTTATAAGGGTACAATAAATATATATGAAATACATAGATGAAATACATTCCGAAGTTACATATACATCAACAGTGTGTGGAAATCGTGAACACCTTGACAATGTCCATATTCATGTGTGGGAGATGACGAAACCCAATTCTGCTTGCTGGTTTAGGTTCCATGCCCCCAAAGCAAATCCTCAAAGTGTCCCTGAATGGCCACGGGGTGCCTAACCAAAATTCCCATAGCACCAAAACCATGACTCTAATAGAGAAGCCGTCAATTCCAATGGATTAGGGATACCATTTTATAGCTTCCCCCCCCACACCATTCCTCCAATTCCTAAAAATGGTGCTATTGTGCCATCTCTGGAACTACGGTTTTGCTCAGTGAAGGCCATTCCAATTTTGATCAAGGTGGCATTTCTCATTTGAACACTCCCGGGTGTGCATGGCCATCGTGAACATGTCCACAATGGTCATATTCATGTGTGGGAGCTTACGGAACCCAATTTTCCTCATTGGTTTGGGTTTCGTTCCCTTCGGAGCAAATCTTCAAAGTGTCCCTGAATGGCCACACAGTGCTTGGCCAAAATTCCCATAGCACCAAAACCGTGACTCCAATTGTGAAGCTGTCGATTGTGATGGATTCGAGACACCAATTCGTAGGGACCCCCACACACCGTGTATCCAGTGCCCAGAAAAGATGCTATTGTGCCATCTCTGGAACTAGGGTTTTTCTCACTGAAGGCCATTACAATTTTGCAAAAGGGGGTCAATTATCATCTGAACGATCCCGGGTGTGCATGGATATCGTTAACACATACACAATGGCCATATGCACGTGTGGGAGCTAACAGAACTCAAGTCCTTTTTCTGGTTTGGATTCCGTTCCCCTGGAGCAAATCCTTAAAGTGTCCCTCAATGGCCACGGGGTGCCAGGTGTCTCTATATTTGTTTTTGTCTGGTTTCTAGGGCTAGATCAAGGTCTATAAGATAGATTAGGTTCTATATTGATATATTAGGTCTATGGGGCTACATTACGTCTCTAGGGCTAGATAATTATTCTATATTAGGTATCGAGGGTTGTAGGTCCACATTAGGCTTTCCAAGGCTAGTTTTTTTTTGTCTAGTTCTAGGGCTAGATTAGGGTCTATAAGCTAGATTAGGTTCTATAGGGATAGAATAGGTCTCTGGGGATAGTTTACGTCTCTAGGGATACATAAGTATTCTAGATTAGGTCTCCAGGATTGTAGGTCCACATTAGTCTTCCCAGGGCTACATTTGTTTTTGTGTGGTTTCTAGGGCTAGATCAGGGTCTATAATCTAGATTAGGTTCTATAGGGATAGATTAGGTCTATGTGGCTATGTTACATCTCTAGGGATAGATAAGTATTCTAGATTAGGTCTCTAGGGTTGTAGGTCCACATTAGGCTTTCGAGGGATACATTTGTTTTTGTCTTGTTTCTAGGGCTAGATCATGGTCTATAAACTAGATTAGGTTCTATTTCTTAGAAGGAACATGTAGATCTAGCTTCCAACCCATATAGTTTGATTATGAGATGTTTTAGTTTGATAGTATTTCCTCTTGTGATTAGGGTGAATGTCAACATTATTGATCTAGTGTCTTAGGAGCATGTAGGGGTGATTGTACCGCCAAACATATTTATATAGAGGAGGAGAGGTTTGATGATGAGATTGACTTCATCCATGCACGTATCCGAAATTTGGTGTCTGAAATGGTGTGAGTATTGTTTCTGATGGATGGATAGATCCAGCACACCATCCACTCATCAATTTCATTGTATATTCCGAAAATGGACTGGTGTTCTTGAAAGCGGGGGATTCTCTTGGGAAATACAAGGATGCACAATATATGGGTGAGTTATTAATCAAAACCTTTGAAGAAGTAGGTGTTGATTCTTGTGTACAAATCATCACAGACAATGCACCTATTTGCAAGGTGGTTGGCATGATTGTGGAAGCTAAATATCCACATTTATGTTCATTTTGGACACCTTTCATTTCTAATTTGATCATTGTTAGAATTTATCACAATATTCATGATTCATCTAGGTGTCTTTGAATCATTTGAGTTGTTAGTGTTCTAGATTCATTTATACATGATTTTATTGCTCTTACAAGTTTTGTGGACACCTTGCATTGTCCATTATTTGAATTTAGCACTGAAATACATTGCTTCAGATGTGGCAAGGATTGGAAACCTTATTGAGGATGCACACCATATTCGTAACTCTGTACAAAAACACACAAATTCCCTCACCATATACAAAGAGTACGCACAAATTTCATTTTTGAAGATTGGAGATACTCGATTTGCTTCCTCATTCATCATGCTCAAGAGGTTGAGGGAGGTCAAAACCGGTCTTGGGTCCATGGTGATTTCATATTTTTGGTCTTTTGGGAGAAAGACATCTCATATTGCTTAAAAAAAGGTGAAGGACACGGTGTTAGATGATGTTTGGTGGAGAGGTTAGATCTTATCATTAAGATCATGGAGCCAATCATTTCTTTGTTGCAGTTTGCAGACATGGACCATCCCATCTTAGCAGATGTTTATGAGGGGTTGGATTCAATGATTGAGTCCATGAGGTCCATTTTCATGGAGAATGAGTGTCCTGAGTATGGTACATCGACAAAGAACTTATGGTCCATCATTCAGGATATTCTTATCTCCAGGTGGGATAACAATTGCACACCTTTTCATTGCTTGGCTCACTCCTTGAACCCCAAGTTCTACAGTCAGGATTGGCTCAATGGTGCATCGGGGCCCTCACACAGAGTCCCTCCTCACATGGATGGAGAGATTGCACATGGGAAGAAGATATCACTTAGACGGCTATTTCAGGATAGAGACTTATTTGATGAGGTGGAGGATGGCTTTGTAGATTTTTCCACTTCCATTGGGATATTTGGAGGCTATGATGTGCTAAGAGATTGGGGGATTAAGAAACCCTATGTTTGGTGGGAGACTCATGGGGTAACATGCCGCTATTCTTTATAATTTATCCTTGAGGGTCATCTTGATCCACCCCTTTTTGTATTTACTATTAGTCTATTTGGAATTTTCCAGTGTCAAGTGGCATTCTGACATCTATGTAATACATTCTAATTTTGATAACTTAATGAGAAATATGGTTCCGAAATCTTGAGCTATTTCCCAATGCCTATCAAATTTCAATGCATCTATGTGTCTCATTTTGATTTGTAAATGACAAATGTGTAATCATTAATGTCTACTGATATTAATTTCTATTGAATATTTGTAAATGTTCTAGTTTCTAAAAAAAAATTGGATCTATATGTCTATATTTTTAAATTTTAATATATTTTTAAAAAATATATAGATGTATATAAAATGTTTCCTTCGTGTCCTGATTCTGGGGGTCACAGTGTCTGTGTCAGACACCTGTATTTTCATGTCCTCATGTTAGGTGACTTAGGTTCTACTTATTCATTAGAGAGTTGTGATTCCTTAATGTAAGACATTGTTGAGGGTGAGTCAAGATTCGTAGATAATGTGAGTATTACAAAGTATAGAGCCATGGATTATCCATTGAATGGTTTGAGATGGATTGTATCACAAGAGATGGTATGTGATTGATATGAACACTTGTAATAACTTTCTCAATGGATGTCAGATGTCATATTGTCATTAGCTTAGTGTTATTCCCTTGAGCAATTAAGATCTCCAACCTCAATCGCAGACACCTTGCATGGTGGCCACATGGAGTATTCACTTGGTGGGAGAACACCCTACAAGACACATGGAGAAATGTGTATTGCAGAGGAGGGACACAATCCCTAGATAGCATATGGTACCATGGTTTCCTTTTTGGAGGATTGGAGATGGATTGATGGTCTTTCCTTACATATGTACATATGTACTCTACAAGTAGATCACTTCTCTAGTGCATGGATCACTTATGTTTCTTCCCTGGAGTGCTATCATCCATTATATATATGATTTATAAGATGATTTTTCAATCTTGTTTATGCATGTGATGTTTTCCTAAAGGGATGGAAACTTGAATTGGAGTTATTGGTGTAAAACATATAATGGTGTAAAACATCAATGTATTGTAATAGTAATGCAAACATAAGTTAAACATCAAATATACAATATAAGATAACATGATATACAAGAAATAAACTATATAACATGAATAACATTAGACATGCTTGAATAAATAATCACATGAATATACTATGTACCTCAATCAATTGGGCATTCTCGATCCTCTTTGTTCATTATTGTCTCAAAAAACTTCTCGTGCTCTGCATGAGGTAGTAAATAGCGTACCTTTTTTTATGACTTCATTGACATTGTTGGTAGTTGCATGTTTGGACCAACGATCAAGTGCGTAGAGTGATACACCCCTGAACCTGGTATATAATCCATGTATGTGTAGCCATTTCTCTTTGTTCCTGTTCCATTTATTGTTATATATTCTCCCTAAAAAACGATCGAACTAGTCGGAAAGGTAATTCCTTCACTACCGGTTAATGATGCGAGGATGGTTTTCTTCCCCTAGATGCATCATGCCAACAAATCATTTGTGCCAATTTCACTATCTATCGCGGCAACAACTTCCTAGATGTATCCTGCAAAAATTCATTTTACGGTCATAGTCCAACAAGTACTGGTTTCATAACATGGTTAATTAAAAAAACAAGAAAGGAAAAGTGATATGATGGCATAAATGTTTACTTGGCTGTACAAGATCAGATATATGATCATATTCATTCGAAATAGAAGGCTGGCATTCCTCTAACTGGATTGTTTCAACAATTGCACATGGCTCTACTACAAGTGATACATGATCCCATTCATCAACCCAATCCATTGATTCAAACTCATCCCTCTCACCACTTCTACAAGGACCACAAAATCAAGCAAGTTTTCACATCCATATTTCAAATAAGGGGTTGTTTGAGCTTCAAACCGAATGAAATCCATGAGTTCTTTAAACAGTACTACAAATATAAGAATGCGATCAATCTATATCAACCACATGCCATAAATTTCTGACAACATGTCCTCTACCTGTTGGTCTATGCTGCTTCGTGGTTCGATCTGACATTCTTGTTCTTTACACCAGTTGCAGCCCGATCCACCGTTTATGTATTTTATGTTAAAGATGATATGCAAGTGCCCTAAGCTAAATGTAGGTAATTAACCTAAATTAATATAAGACTATATAAGAAAATTTAATCTATCCTTGCAAGGAGCAAACTGTAAAGATGAGTAATACACTGAAAGAAACATCTAAAGATCATACAGATATCCATTTAATCATAAAGATGCAATTCCAGTCGAATACAAAAGATATTAAAGATAGCTTTAATTCAATCAATACATTTCATTACTCATTTGAGAAAAAACAACTTTGCACAGGAAAATATAAGAACATTCATCACATAGAAGCAATTCATGATAGCAAGGAATGATCTCAAGCAATATGCAGATGATATAGGAATAATCCAGCACACCTTTTACACATTCTCCAGGAAAAAACACCTTCTCCCAGGCTTTCATTAGGAAAAATCGATTTCTTGGAGCATGTAGTAAAATAGTTCATGTACAAGGAAGAAAATTCTTGCACTTGCAAAACGTCCTTGATCTTTCTTTTACCCTTCTATAGATAGCTTTACAAATTGCTCCTTGAGTTGCCAAGTGTGCCCTAATTTTTGGAACCTTCTAATTTGTCAATTAGAGTATAACTACAAAATTGAATGATTCGTGACGAATTTTCACAAAACACAAAATAAAGGACAACTGTCTCTTAATGTGTTTATAATCAAACAACTAAGTCCTAGATGGGTCAACTATTTCATCTAGACGTTCTTGTTCTATTGTTTTGTCTTGTTCAACGAGCTCATTTGCTTTTGCTACTTTGTCCTGTTCCTCAATGTAACTAGTCCACTGACTGATTTCTCTTACGACAGTCTTTCCTCTTGACGAGATGGTTACATTCCGCACTGTCTTGTTCTTGCACAAATCTGATCTGATTCCCTCAGCTCCTGCTGCAGCCTTCTATGCAGTACTTTCCAAAAAAAAAGATGTGAACAGCAGGCTGCTCAATAAATTGGTGAATGTCTTCTTGGGTTATTGCCTCCATCTTTTTTAGATAATCTAACTCTGCATCCAGATTCTTTTTCAATTCCGCCATGCGCGGTTCTCTTTCAGGGAATTCATAAATACCTTGGGGTAGAGGCATGTGACACTTCTCCTGGGTTTGCTTGACCTTTGAGTAGGCAACGTGGCATTTTTTGATAGTCTTTCAAATTTCAACACTTAATCTATCACCACAGTCTCGACAAAACTCGAGAATTCCAATGTCTATATCAAATTCCTCCTCTGTTGTAGCTCGTAGTTTTAAGGGAAAACCAGAGTTTCCTATTCTCCATTCAAATTGTTTCTTGATTTCCAACACATGCTATGCATATTTGTCTTTTATTCTGAGAGACTCAACTTCAAAAGATGTCATATTTGTTATCATTTCTTTCAAGCCATAGACTTCTTCTGAGATCAACACTAGCAGTTGATGAGTTTTCTTCTGTAGACCACAAGCTCGGCTATAGAATGTGGCCAGGTCCTCTTTCTTCTCAATAGCTTCCTTGAGTTGTTCTAACAACCCAACCTTTTCTTTTTTCAATCTTTCCAACTCCTATAAGCAAACCTTCAAGTTCTTTTGCTCATCTTCTGAAATTGAAAGTTGCATTTCTAATGAATTCTTCTCATTCTCAAGCTGCAAGGATTTCGAAGTTATTTCCAACTTCTCTTCCGCCAGCTCGTTATACGTTTTTTTTAACTCATTGCTCTCCAACACTTCTTTCTTTCTGTCATCTTTTATCTTAAAGCACAGCTCTCTATAATTCTTCTTATCTTCAAGCAAACGATCAACATTGGCTTTAGTTGCTTGTGATGCAGCTACAGAGCAATCTGCTGTGAATGCGGGGTCAGCATTGGTTCCTTGGACAAGTGTAGTCTTCGATACTCTGAGTTCATATAAGTCCTGCCCAATCTCTATTTTCCTTAATGTTCTGCCAATGATAGCCTTCTTCCGTTCGTGAAAATACATAGAATCCAGGTTGGCCACCTGGCGCTGCTTTCTAGGATTGTATGGGGTCAATGCTAATTCTTCATTACAAATAATCCCTTCATGAGATATCCCTGGTTTGTATAACTGTAGCATATCCAAGTCCATGTTCTGTGGGCTCGGCGGGTCTCGTTCTAGAGTTTTCTCAGCTTCTTCCTTTTCTTTCCTTTCTGCTAGCTCTGCTTGCAACCTATTTGCTTCATCCACCAAGAGCTTTTCTTCTTGCAATTTAGTAGCTTGTTCCTAGAGGATCCTATCTTCCTCTTTTCTCAGGGCTTCTACTTCTTGCTCCTTTTGGATTTTGTCAGCTTCCTCTCTCTCTCGCCTTTCAGCCAGCACTGCTTTTATCCTAATTTCTTCCTCCAACATGGTTCTTTCTTCTTCTTCTCTTAAGGATTTTACCTCTTGCTCCTTTTGGGTTCTGGCAATTTCTTCTTGTTGTTGCAAATTAATAGCCTACTCTTGTTGAATCCTTGCTGCCTCTTCTTGTTGTAATCTGGCAGCTTGCTCATTTTGAAGCCTTGCTACTTCTTCATCTTGGTGTTGCTTGATAACCTTCTCCTGTGGGATTATGTCTCTTCCTTTCGGTTCTATATCTTTTGGACCTCCTGCTTGGGATGTTGCTGCCTCTTGTTCCAGTTGTATCAGACCAACAGGCTTAGGGGCAGAACTCTTTCCACCTTTCTTCTTGTAGTGCTTCCCTAATTTTGTTAAGTTCCTAGCACTACGAAAGAATTCTTCATTCAAGTCGATAAGATGTGTGTACTCAAAGGTATTTTTGACATCAATAATATCTCTAGCAACTCTGCCACAAGGGTCATGCCTTCTGAAAAACTTTGTACCAAAATGAAATATTTCCAAGTCCTGAACATAGTTTTCTCCCTCTTTTTCCCTTGGGAGGCTGTATGCGCCAATAGTGAAAGGGTATTTTTGACATCAATAATATGTCTAGCAACTCTGCCACAAGGGTCATGCCTTCTGAAAAACTTTGTACCAAAATTAAATATTTCCAAGTCCTGAACATAGTTTTCTCCCTCTTTTTCCCTCGGGAGGCTGTATGCGCCAATAGTGAAAGGCATTGGTGGATATACCCATTCCTCCTTTCGGTGAGAATTCTACTGATTCCACCGACGCTAAAGAGTTTCTTGAAGGCTTCCCTGTGTATCACAAAATCTGTAGCATGTTTGGGAAGCAGAAAGGGACATACGGATCCTCCACTCATGCAGATGTAGGTTCCTTCTTGTGTGTGGTAATAATCACCAAATGCTTCAATAATGGGCATTGCGTTCTCTGACATGCAATTTGGTTCCCCTACAAAAATAAGCTGATATAAGGGCTTTATGAATTTCTTGCAAACTTGCTTGTAGTAGTTTGCATACTTGCTTTCCCATGTGGGTTGATAGGCTATGAAGAGAGGTGTCTCCTTTCTATTCCATGAACAACCCAAGTCTGGGAAGGTGTGCTTGCTCAACAAGCAGTCTATCAGATAAGAAGACATAAAGAAGTCTGTTTTCTTGTGAGTCATTCCTCCTTAGGTGGTGGTTAACTGTGATTCCAGGCTTTCTGAAATTATATCAACCCAATTGAAAATGGTACTGGACATGGCTACATGGAATATTACTGGTACCCAGCCAAGCTTGAAGATATTACCATTAGGCATGCCGAAGATCCGGCTCAGCATCAAAACAATGAGTCTATAGGGGGTTTTTAGAAGGTTGCTTTCATATTCATTGGCCTTCCTTTGTCTTATTTTTCTGTCAGCTATCCTCATTTTCCTAATAGAGACCAAAGGGTCCATTGGGTGTTCTGCTATCCAGTTATTGTCCAACCAAGCTCTTGTCGGGGGCAATCTGTAAGTGGCTGTGATATTTTTAGGTGTGAACGATGCAAGATTCATTCCATTCTTGTCATTTATGAACCTGGTGTCAATTTTGACATGAGGGATCAACCAACTAAGGACCTCGGAACATGGAAATAACTCAGGTTTGGTTGATGCCTTATGGATACAGGACTTCATGATGCTCGCGTATACCAAAGTATCTTCTCGGGGGCGTTTGGGTATTCCTGATCCTTGATGAGTCTATATAAGTCACCCCACTCAAACTATGGGGAAGAGCTTCCTGGGGGCACATTAGTGGTGTCTTGCGTATCACTGAACATGGTTTCAAGTGAGGTATCTAGCAGGATCTCCACGTCTGAATCTGACTCTACCTTTTGCGTGGCCTTCTTCCTTGCAGATCTTCTATGCATGTCAAACCTATGTCGATGAGGTAGCACAAATGAGGAGTTTGACATATTCATAAGCAGTCAACCCCATAGATACTACCCATAATACAAAGTAACTAATCAATGAATAAAGAACAACAAATGGCTCTTTTCAATCTCAAACATTCTTTTAGAATAATGGAAGCAAGACTTAAAACAAAAAACCATTCATGTAATAACTCCGAACTAAGTGCTTTCAAAACCAAAAAATGGAAGTTGCCGACGTCTCATTCATACATATTTTCGAGTTGAACCAAGAACCTTCTCCTATTAAAGGTAAGAACACTATAGCATTTGGGTTTTTACCTCTTATTCGAGTAAGAAGCAGGCAATTTGGGCAGTAAACAAGTTTTGTTTTGTTTGCCTACTTGTTCAAACTGAAGGAGGCTACTTTTACGTGATTACTCAACAGATAATACTGTACAGTGCGCGCATCATATTGATCAATGAGTAAGACAATATTACAGGATTGTGATAGTTTGAAGTGTCATATAGGCGCTAGTTTGCAACCATGTGGTGGGTTGCTATTCTTGTATGAGACAGAAACCACTGCATGTTATTGGCTTTAGTGCCAAGGTTATTTTGTTAGAGGCTCAACTTAACGCCTACGCACCGGACGAATGCAGTGCTATAGCCATGGGAGACTTTTCATTGGTAATGTGTGATATAGAACCAGGAGGATATGGTGCTATCAAATTGGTTCTTGAAGGCATTCATGATGAAGATGACTCGGATTGTAACGTTTTGAAGGATACGACTAGAGGGAGCCTTTTCCAATAGTAAATGCGGAAGTAGCGAAGAATGGATGGAATTGCACACATAAAGGGAGGCTTTCATGAGTTTGCATTGAAGCATGCAGGGTGAATTAGTGTCCTAAGGTCCTATGGGGAAAACTAATGTAGGGTGTATGGCCGAGGAGAAACAGAAAAACCATGGGTGACTCAAACAACTGTAAATGAAACAAATTTTACCTTTTAAACTATCAAAATACAAGCCTCAAATGAAGTTATTCCTCGGAACAAGCAAACGAAGGAGAGAGTACCTACCTGGTGTCTTCAAAGTGGTCACTCTTGGTTGATGTGTTTACCTAGGAAAATAAGGAACTTGAAAAAATGTCGAACATCTTACACCGAAAGCTAAGTCAGCTTTGGGGACAATGAACAGTCAAAAGTCCATTGTTTGTTTATATGGTAGGAGCATTAATTTCCCATGCGTGAATTAATTGGTGTTTGGTGGGCACAGGGCTTGGTGCAACATTGCATTAAAACCACACAATCCATATTAAATGGCTTCACCAACCAAATATTTCCATAAACTTTCGGGTGCACAGCGGTGACGATTTGAACAACATCTTCCCGCGTTGAACAACATTTTATGCTCAATACCTGCGATGGCGTGGGATTGATATAGCGACACTATTAAGTGAAGAGCTTGCGACTATGGCAGGGAAGCTATCGTTAATCTTTTCACCAGAGAGATGCGATGAAGGCAAGATTAAATGGAAATCAAGGATAGCGGCGACCTTAGGATTAGGATTTGCGCAATGAGCGGGGAACAAAGGTTATTTTTTGCGCCCAAAATATGCCCCAATGGGAAGGAAAAAGGGTGTGAAAGTCAGGCGGTGACTTTAGGTTTAAAACTGCATGCAATGGCGAAGATTTTAGGATTAAATCTTGCGACGAGATGATGCGCCAATATGGCATAGATTTTATGTCTAAAAAACTGCGTGGAAGGTGGCAATTTAAGGAACTTGTTGGCGCAATGACAGTAAGGTTAATACCAACACTGGTGCCTCTCGTCGCAAAGTTAAACTTGCGATTTGTGCTTTTAGTGCACATTGAAAAACTCAAATTGCGCTTTGTATTAAAGATAGGAAAAATGCTTTAGCCGAAAAGATAGAAATTTTTTGGAAAAGATCAACACTTAGAAAAAAGTTGAAAGGAAAAAATGGCTGAGTTTGAACAATAAGCTTCAAAACAAAATTAGAAGGAGGGGCCCCAAACATTTACAAGAATGTTTTTGGGGGGATGTTGTAGCAACAACACACTGTCATAACTAACTTCTATGTTGATCCTCTTAACACAGAATCAATGAGACCGTGGGTGTGTTGGGTCATTCGGCGCTGCTTGCATAACTTGGAACAGATAGCCAACTGCGAATGTGGCCAATTAACCCATCATCCTTGGTCCCTCTGGTGAAAATACCCCATCTGTTTCAGATGGGTTACTTAATACTCTTGGTTCGCTAGTTTTCTCACGCTGCAACACGACCTTTGGCCAACCTTATTGTTGCATGCAACTTAGTTTAGATATTGAAGGCTTTCCCAACCTGTAGGTGAATGTAATATTACTTGGAACTTGTATGGTGAACAATGCTTCATTAAACGTGAACCTGGGCGTGTTGGCCACACTGGGCATCGCTGGTTAAGCACTATCTCACTTTGGTCAACCCGTGAAGGGAATTTTGTGTGTAAAGAATAGAGATAGCTCTCTGGACTATATTATTTAGTTTGTAAATAATGAATGCATTTGAAATCAAATCATTCGAGTAGTAGATTGTTTTACACAGCAATGAAATGGTTATTTTTTCTCTCGGCTTCTGTCCCTCTTTTGATATATGAATAGAATCATTATTATATGAAAATGTTTTACATTTATTTACAAACAGTAAGCTTAAATTACAAGGATGCAATCCCACGTGAATATAGACTTATTGTGATCCCATTTCAACTTGAAAAAGCGATTAATAACATTTAGCTTGCAAACAGTAATTTAGGATAATGCTTACGTGAAAATGAATACTGTATTTTAAAATGGTGTAGCAATGCTACACGTCGAGGTCGATACTATGACCATCGCGCTAGGGTATCCATGCATGGGTTTTAGGAGCACCCAAAAAGGCTTAAGCATGGACTACCCAGTAGTGTCGTGATGAAACTAAGATGCCATACAAATGGGTCTCCCATCTCTATAATCGACTTGACCATTAAAATGTTGAGCATGGCATTTAATCGGGTTACAGAACTTATTAACAAATATTAACGGTCAAACTGCAAACAAAGGCCCCTGACCCTATACTTATATATATATACATAGTTCATTACACATGCTCTCTGCCTGAGATCAGATTCGGGTTAATGTATTAAGACTCGACATTAATAACCAAAGGACTTAGTGTAAAATTCCATCATGGAACCCTCGCCCGCATGGAGGCATACCAAGCCAACCTATGCCAATCTCATTCGGCATTGATGTTGGTTTGTAAACAGAGAGATCATGAAGTGTTTCACGACCTAGTTTGTAGATTGCTCATGGAGATCGCTTTCTCATACCGGGAGTTAAAGCATGTACAAAAATTATCAACCCAAAACTAACCAGAATGCATCTCGAAATTAGTTCAAAGGATAATGTTTACAATGTGTTGTGAAACCACACGAATCCAATCTGGATATGAAACATTATTTATATAAATGTAGTCAATTACAATGTAACTCTCTCAAATGAACTTAAATCCATTCACTGTAGATTTAATTCATAAACATGCTTATTTTTCTATCCAAATAAATAGAAACAAATCTGGTTACAATAATCTTAATGCATGTCTATAAAATAGAATAAAAGCTTATAACAATAAAGTGGCTTGACATGTAAACCCTAGGGTTTACATGTTTACCTGGTTTCAGTCATAACATGAGAAACATACATTCTTCCATTAAAAAGGATCTACTAAGAAAATGATCTGTAATATATTTAAATACCTGCAAAATTTTCTCAGGATTAGTATAAATTATGATCATTCAGATCTTCCCCTATCAGGCTTGTACCTCAATAATCATAACACAACTCAGTCTGTTTACTATATAAATAATATGTCATTCTTTTTCAAACAACATTATGAAAACTGAAAGTATATCATTAAATCATAAATCTTCCCAAAATGACAAGGACATAAAAGTCTGTTCATGACTCATATACAACATTCAGTTTACTAAGCCATTCATGCTTAGATCTGGTAAACAAATAGTAAATCAGATTTATGCATAATGAACTCTCATAAATGTCCATAAAACTTATGCAAATAAAGTAGAGACACTTATCTGAATTTCTGCAGACCAGTGGAACCAAGAGCAAACCTCCCAGCCTTTGACAAGCAAGATCACCTTGCTTTCAGGTCACCCTTGAGCTGATTTTACAGTCCCCCAGGTTTAGAGTATATGTTTTAAATTACCCTTAACTTGTTCTCCAAGTTATTTAATATATTTCAGTGGCAGCAGGCAACCCAACATCCAACTCAGTACTCCTGAGCTCCAAGATGCTCCAGGACCTTTTAAGCCTCAACCATTAAAAGAATCAATTAAACACAACCTATTCAAAGTAAATGAAGTGCTCCTGCAAGCTTGGGGTAGTTCTTCTACCTACACACAATTAAGTGGCCAATCCAATACCTAGCTATATGATTCCTCTTAATCTGGACCAGTTTGGTACTCCAAAATATGTCCTTATTCACTTGTCTCTTGTCATTGTTTTCCTATTTCTCATTTCTCTTATGTGTTCAGGATCATGAGAATGTGAATAATTGTTAAGAATGTGTGAAGTGTTTAATTGAGTTTCACTTTTTATTCTCTTGGTGTGAAATTCTCTCATTTTGTTATTTCATTTAATTCATTAGTCTCTCAAATCTTTTCTTTTGGGTTTTCCATTTTCTCCAATAATAATTTCTCATTATTATTATAATTGATATTTACCCTCCAACACATAGGAGACTGTGACTCCCATCTCATTAATGTGCTGGTCCACATGGTCATTAGCAATCAATTTATCAGATTTCTAAAGTCACCTAAGTAAACTGAAATAATACTTAGCAAAATATAATAGGGGTTCAAAGTCCCCTATTATATTTCACCATCCTTAGTGTTAACTAGTTTTGCAGAACAACAAATAGCATTATAAGAAAATTCAGTTTGTGTCGAATACTTCTTTAAACAGGAAAGGGTATGTTGCTCGCATTTCCATTTCCATTTCCCAGGTAGCCTCTTTAGGCGTATAGTGCTCCCATTTCACTTTTACCTAGATGATGGTTCGATTCCGAAGTACCACCTCTTTCGGATCCAGTATGTATATAGGATATGTCTAGAAGTCTCCTTCTGATTCCACTTGAATCACATGCCAATTTACAATATGCTTAGGATCATATACTGTTAGGATATTTATACACTTAGGAGTTAGTTAAGATCAACTTGTGTAATATATCCGTTAGGGATAGTGTGTTTCTTTAGTATGCATTAGTATGCATTTGTAAATACTTAATCCGACGGTCACGATATGTTCCTGACATAGAGTGATCCGATGGCTCAACTTCTCTTAGATCAAACCTAACCTTAATCCGTGGCTTAACACCCGATTGGTCCATGATCTCTATTTAGAGAGCATGGAGGGTCATTATTTAGTTGATCGATTATGAGAAGCTCATTCGTAACTTTCTTTCTTTGCATAATAAATTGTCCAGTAGAAGCTATTTGGCCGGGGCCATGGAGTGTTTCCCTCAAGAGGGTTTAAACCACGTCAAAACATCGGTGTGTTGATCTGTGATCTGTTTGTGTGAAGTGGTTGCTCTTGGTGTTCGGTCTTTTGGTAGTACCCTGTGTACCCGAACATGGCATCAGAGCTTTTATGAAGTGTTGCTTCCAGTTATGATCTAGATCTTGAACTGTTGTTGCCGAAACTTGAAAGGGTTTCTAGTTCTGGTATTGCTGTGAATTTATGGGTTGTGGGAGGTGTTCCATTGCGTCTGGAGCGTCATTTCCATTGGGAAATAGTTTTCGTTTGATCGAAAACGGTTCCCGGTTGCTCCAGAAACACATATTTCATCAGATCTGAAGGTATAATGTTCCAGTGATGCATTTTTTTTATTTTTTGTTTTAAAAGAAAAAAAATTCTCATATTTTAACATTTTTTACTGTTAGATTTTTTTGGGTTCGGATTGTTGCTTTCCCGTCTGCGTATGCTCTTTTCCGTGTAGCTTGAGCGATCTCGGCAAATTAGAAACAGAAAGGGAAAGGGTTTTTCTCGGCTGCGTATGCTCTTTGCCGTGCACCTTGCGCGATCTCAACAAATCAGAAACAGAGAGAAAATGTAGACTTTTCGGGCAAGCTAACAATATCTAACTCCACAAGTGTGGAAAAGTTTTTTTTTTTCGATTTGTGGTGTATTTTGCAGGAAAAAGGGCAAGCATGCAAACCGAGCAAGAAGAGGAAAAAGAAAAGCCCCCTTCCTCATTCCCATATTTTACATACATTTTAATCTAGCTCACTTGGTTCAAAGTTGTTTTATTCCTTAATAGGTCTTGAGTTCAAGTCTTAGGAAGTTACTTTTAAAAGAAAAAGTGCATGCAATTTCTATTTTCAAGTTACTTTATTGTAAAAGTGCATCTCACTTAAATAATAAAAAATAAAAATACAAGTGAGTCACTTAAGTTTTTTTATTGTTGCACTATTTAAAAGTAATATCATTGTAAAAGTGAAATCACTTATTTTACAAAAGTGGTTCACTTAAAGCCACTTTCTTGTAAAGTGATTGTCAAAAGGTTCATCTTGGGAAGAGGGGGGTTCTTTTTTTTTGCTGAACATTCTCTAGCTGCCACGTCACTATTGGGGACATCTTCAACAGTTTCTTTGTTCAAGCATAACTTCATCATACAGAGTCAGTTTTCAGTGCCGTTTTTTTTGAAACTGCCTATTTTTTCGAGCTCTTCACATCCAAACTATTGGTTTCTACTTTTACAGCCATTAATTTACAAATATGGCCGCCCCTTGTGATATTCTACTTAACAGTTCCAACTATTTCTCATGGAAATCTCGTATGGAGGATGTTCTACGAAGTAGGGGACTTTTCAGAATTACAACAGTGAAAGAAAAAGAACCCACTGATGATGATAAGAAAATAAAATGGGCAAATAGATGTGATGAAGCTCGTGGATTGATTGGGATGTTAATCTCTACTGATTTGCGATTCCACATATCTGGAATTGATGAACCTAATGCTGCTTGGGACAAGTTGGAATCTGTGTTTTGTAAACACAATGAAATTCGAGGTCGTCAACTCGAAAATGAGTTGATTTCTTTAAATCCAAGTAACTTTTCATGCATTCAAGATTATTTATCTAAGTACAAAACTCTTAAACTCTTATGTGCAGAATGTAAGATTGAGAGGGAAGACAAACAATGCATTTATCATATTCTTTCCAAACTTGGACCTGCATATTCTGTTTTTATATCTACATTTTACTCCATGAAAGCATCCTTGAATGTAGCTAGCTATCAAGAGCCTAGTCTTGAATCCTTTTGCGATTCCTTGATTAGGGAACAAGATAAACTCATTCATCTTGGAATAATCAACAATGCAGATACATCTGGGAAAGCCTTATTGTCCCAACAGAAAGAAAAGTCCAAGCCTCCCAAGAAACAAAATTTTCACAATAATAAGTCAAACAAGGGTCCAAAACCCTCTCAGTCAGCTCCTTCTTTAAAAAATGACAAAGGATCCAATCCAAAAGGAAAGAAGACTGAGCGTCATTGCAACTATTGCGGGAAAGATAATCATGATGAATCTAAGTGTTTCAAGAAGATGGCAGCCTTGGAAGCAGCAATGAAGAAGTACCACATCAGCCTAGATTCGCCTTCAGAATCTGCCTCTCATGGAAATGCACTTTGTGCTTCTGGTTATTCTTATAATGCATCTTCTTCTTCTACTTCAAATGAATGGCTCATTGATTCTAGAGCATCTTATCATATGGCTAAGGATCAAGCCATCTTTTCTACTATGCATGAATGTAACACCAAACAAACATTTGTTGGTGATGATAGATCTCTAAGTGTTGTAGGAGCTGGAACAGTTCCAGTAGATAATGGTCATTTTAGTGATGTACTATGTGTTCCAAGAATTTCCTACAATTTGTTATCAGTCTATCAGATAACTCATTCTGGTGAAGGTAAAACTGTGACCTTTACACCTCACCAAGTTGTAATCAAGGATTTCAAAGATCCTCAACAAGTCCTAGCTACCAAAATTGTTGATGATATTACCAGGTTGTATAAGTTTAACAACTTTGGGTCATCACCTTTCCCTTCAGTTTTTGTTGCTCATAGTGATAACTTGAGCAAACTTTGGCATGAGTGATTTGGTCACTTAAATTATCGCTCATTGCAACAACTATGTAAAGAAAATATGGTGACAGGTATTCCGATGGTATCTTGCAGGGATGGTGTTTGCTCCGGTTGTGTACTCGGAAAATATCATCGGGACAGTTTTGACAAACGTGCCTCTTGGCACGCCTCGGTTCCCTTGGAGCTTGTGCATAGTGACTTGTGTGGTCCTCTTCCATCTGCTTCATTTTTTGGTTTCAAATATTTCTTAACTTTCATTCATAATTACACCAGATGCACTTAGGTTTATTTCCTAAAACTTTAGAGCGAAGTATTTAACATGTTCTTGGCCTACAAGGCCCTTGTTGAAAAACAATCTAGTCATCAAATTATTCAATTAAGATCTGACAATGGAGGAGAATATGTTAACAAACAATTCACTACTTTCTGCACTGAACAAGGCATCCAACAACAACACACTGTTCCATATACACCAGAACAAAATGGTGTGGCTGAGCGGAAGAACCGCACTTTAAAAGAAATGGCTAATTGTATGATCCAATCTAAGGGATTAAGTCTTCAATTTTGGGCTGAAGCCATAAATTGTGCAAATTACATAGTTAATCGCACCCCCACAAAAGCATTACAAGGTATAAAACCGGAAGAAGCATGGAGTAAAACTAAACCTGATGTAATTCACTTTTGTGTGTTTGGTAGTGAAGCATGGGCTCACATTCTGGATGAAAAACGGAAAGCATTGCAGCCTAAAAGTGAAAAGTGCATATTTGTTGGATATTCTGAAGATGTAAAAGGTTATAGACTTCTTCAACCACATTCTCATGATATAATCATTAGAAGAGATGTTAAATTTGATGAAAATCTCTTGGCCTGCGAGCCTAACTCGGCGATTGTGCGATCTTTTGCCTGCGAGCCTGATTCGGAGTTTGTGCCTTCTTCTTCTTCTTCCAACTTCCTTGACAGGTTTCCAACTCCAGTTTCTGATGATGACAGTGAGGATGAAAATCCACCTCCGCCTGGTCATGTTCCTCCAGTTGCACCAGCACAAGTGCTTCCTCAATGGGTCCGTTCAACATGTGAAGTAGCTGGTGATCTTGCCAGTGATCCTAGAGATCAACGTCAAACACGTTCTCAGTTTCAGCGAGCCTCTTCTCTTTTGGTTCAAGTTTCCGAGAATCATGATCCAGAAAATTTTGTAGAAGCTTCAAGGAATCCAGATTGAGATGCAGCTATGGATGAAGAATATCGTTCCTTAATGGTGAACGATGCTTGGGATCTTGTACCTCTTCCAAAAGGAAGAAAACTTGTCAGATGTAAATGGGTCTACAGAACTAAGTATGCATCAGATGGAAGTGTTGAAAGACTTAAGGCAAGGTTAGTTGCCAAAGGTTTTTCCCAAGTTGAAGGGATTGACTACAATGAAACCTTTGCTCCCGTCACAAAAATGAACTCCATCCGCCTTGTTCTTTCCCTTGCAGCCTTACATAACTGGGAAGTCCATCAAATGGATGTCAAGTCTGCCTTCTTACATGGTGATTTACAGGAGGAAATTTACATGGAACAACCTCCTGGATATGTTCAAGATAACTCTAACCTTGTCTGCTGCCTTAAGAAATCCTTATATGGCCTTAAGCAAGCTCCTAGAACTTGGTATGCCAAAATGGATAACTTTCTCCTTGACACTGGTTTTTCTAGATGCCATTCTGACCCCAATGTCTATACCAAGAAAGTAAAAAACCATCTCATCATACTTGTTCTATATGTTGATGACCTTATTCTTACTAGTAGTGACCCTAAGCTTATAACCCATGTGAAATCTAGTCTTAAACAAAATTTTGAAATGTCAGACTTAGGACATTTGCATTATTTTCTTGGTCTCCAAGTCCTGCAAACCAAAGAAGGAATCTTTCTTTCTCAGTCTAAGTATGCTTGTGACCTTCTTCGTCGCTTTCATATGGAAGATTGTACACCAGCCCCTTCTCCCTTCCAGTCTGGAGTCAAACTTTCTGCCACTTGTACTTCACCTGAAGTTGATGCCACCTTGTATCGTCAACTTGTTGGTAGTCTCTTATACTTGACTCATTCCCGTCCTGACCTTTTCTTTGTCGTTGGTCGTGTTGCCCGTTATATGCAGACACCTCATGAAAGTCACTGTAAAGCAGCTAAAAGAATACTCCGATATATTCGAGGTATAGTTCACTTTGGGATTCATTTAATACAGGGGGGAAACCTTTGTTGGTTGGTTTCACTGATTCAGATTGGGCCGGCGATCCTGATGATCGAAAGTATACTGCAGGTTATGTTTTCAGTCTGGGATCTGGACCTATTACTTGGGCTTGTAAGAAACAACAAGCTCTTGCTCTTTCTTCAGCAGAGGTAGAATATCGAGCAACAGTTAATGCCAGTCAGGAATCTTTATGGCTTCGATAGATCCTTTCAGTGTTTGGATTCGAGCAGCAGCAGCCTACTCCACTTTGGTGCGACAATCAAAGTGCCATCAAGCTTGCCAAAGATCCAGTTCTACATCAACGTAGCAAACACATTGAGGTACATATGCACTTCATCAGAAATCTTGTTCATGATCGTGTTCTTGAAGTGCTCTTTTGCCCTACAAATGATCAAGTTGCAGACATCTTCACCAAGTCTCTTATAGAAGTGAAGTTTTCTAAACTTTGATCTATGTTAGGAGTTCAGGAACTTGTCATTAAGGGGGGATAGGCTCTAATGCCTCCTTCCTTCTCTTAATAGTGTCACTTTTGTAAATCCTTCAATCCTATCCCAAGTTGTTCTTAAGGGGGGATGTTAGGATATTTAGACACTTAGGAGTTAATTAAGATCAACTTGTGTAATATATCCGTTAGGGATAGTGTGTTTCTTTAGTATGCATTTGTAAATACTTAATCCGACGGTCACGATATGTTCCCGACATAGAGTGATCCGACAGCTCAACTTCTCTTAGATCAAACCTAACCTTGATCCGTGGCTTAACACCCGATTGGTCCATGATCTCTATTTAAAGAGCATGGAGGGTCATTGTTTAGTTGATCGATTATGAGAAGCTCATTTGTAACTTTCTTTCTTTGCATAATAAATTGTCCCGTAGAAGCTATTTGGCCGGGCCCGTGGAGTGTTTCCCTCAAGAGGGTTTAAACCACGTCAAAACATCGATGTGTTGATATGTGATCTATTTGTGTGAAGTGGTTTCTCTTGGTGTTCGGTCCTTTGGTAGTACCCTGTGTACCCGAACATATACATATTTCTTCAGCAATGAAACATGAAACACACCATGCACTTTAAAATTTGTTGGTAAAGGTAACTGATAAGCAACAAGTCCTACTCTAGCAAGTATTTGGAAAGGACCACAAAATCTCGGTGCAAGTTTGGAAACCTTGCCCAAGATCAAAGAAATTTTCTTTTCTTTCACCCTTAGGAATACATGATCCCCAACTTCAAATTCTTTATGTTCTCTATGCAGATCAGTATATCTTGTTTTCCCGTCTTGAGTAGTTTTTAAGTTTGTTTTTTACTTTTTGCACAATGTTTTCTAGTTCAGCTAACATTTCGGGACCCATCACAATCCAATTACCGGATCATCCCATGTCATAGCAGTTTTGCATTTTATGCCATACAAAACTTTGAAGGGACTCATTCTTACAGAAGTTTCGTACCCATTATTGTAGGAAAATTCAGCCAAGTGTAGGAAATTTTCCCACTGCTTCGGATTGTCCATGACATACAATCATCTCCTCTAAGACTTGGTTCACCCTATCATTATGTCCATCTGTTTGAGTATGGTATGCAGTACTAAAACTCAGTTTAGTCCCCAAACCTGTAAATAAATCCTTCCAGAAATGTAAAGTGAATTTGTATCCCTATCGGATATAATCACTTTGGGGATTCCATGGAGTAAGAAGACTTCTTTCATGAAAACCTTTGCAATGTTTATTGCTTTGAATGTGGATTTGACTGGTATGAAGTGAGTTTCCTTGGTCAACTTATCCATTATGACCATTATGGCATCATGTTTCTTGTTATTTTTAGGAAACCCGATGATAAAGTCCATAGAAATGGTCTCTCATTTCCATTCTGCTACTGGAAAATGCTGTAACAAACCAGCCGGGTGTTGATGTTCCACTTTCACCCACTGACAGTCCATGCACTTTTCTATATACTCAGCAATTTCATATTTCAATCTAGGCCAATAGTGTTGTTTTTTAACAGCTGCTATCATTTTCTGATAACCTAGTTGACCAGAATATGGCCTTTTGTGAAACTCATCCAGAATTAATTGTTTTAATTCTGCATGATCCGGTATGTAAAATATTTTTTTAAACAGCAACAACCCATCCTTGGATATGCTGTAATTTGTTTCTTGCTGATCTGAATTTCCTGCAAGATGTTGATTAGGTTGTCATTGATGCCAACATTGTCTGGTCATTGAGGCCAACAGTTAAGTCTTGGTGCCCCTTGTGGAGCCCTTGAGGGTTAGTATGTGTTTAGTGATTGTTTGTGTCAGAGGAGACCTTTTGACTTTGTCCAAGCCCAAGCTTGAAGCCCTTGGAGGCCTTGGAACATTGCCAAAAGCCCTGGCTACCCATTAGCTTGGTTGAGTGACCCCTAAGGTGTTTCTATGCCCTAATACCCTAGAATGTGTCCTTGGCGCGTTGCAATAGGCCAAATGACCCATTATGTGGTCATTTGTGTTTCCAATAAGTTTTTTTGGAACCCTTGAAGATGGATCCAGTACATGAGAAAGTGTTTGGCACCCACATATGTTGTGGTATGATGTCTCTTGGACCCTCTTACATATGGCATATAGCTCTTTTATGATGGTGCTCATAAAGCCCGTGTCTTAACATGTTGATATGGTGAGCTCTTGGACCTTGGTATGATGATACCCTCGCTTGTGGAAGCCCTAATATTTCACACACATTTTTATGCACAATTAAAAAAAAAACCATTCAACCAACGAAAGGTTTAAAAGAGGTTTAAACAAAATTAAAAATTAATTTAATTATTAAAAATAATAAACAACGATCCAGTCACTTAATAAAAAAAGGGGGTTTAAACAAAATTAAAAATTAATTTAATTATTAAAAATAATAAACAATATATATATATAATTCATTTATTAATCGAGCCAATTTATTATGACAATCTCAATCTCAGAAAACAACTAGAAGAAAGTATGAATGAAGGTGAGAAACTAATGGGGGAAATAGTGACTCTAAGAACTCAACTACAAAAGAAAAATGTGAGTCAAGGCTATGACAACAGTTCCAAGATACTTGATCAGATCATCAATAATCAAAAGCCATATCTCGACAGAACAGGCCTTGGTTATAAGAAGCACAATGATGAAGGTTCAAGCTCCAAGACAGCAGAGGATAAACCAGAAGCTATCAAAGACTCCGTCATCCAGGAAGTATATCAGCCAAAACAACAACCAGAACAGGCTCCAAGTGAAAATCAACAGGTTAACACGACAATACCTCTAAGAAAACCATTTCAACCTAGACAATCAACCTCATAATGGACTCCAGTTGAAAATCGAAGTTTCAGATGGTCAACACCTCCAAGAAGACCATTTGTTCCCAGGTATGAATATGCATTTTATGGTTATTGTTTTTCTTGCAGAATATTTGGGCATAAAGCAATGTATTGTACAAAAGGAAGATATGCAGAAAACAGAAACAGGTATGAAAATTCTAGATGGCAACAAAACAACAACAACAGTTTTTCTCCCTTGTATTCTGAAGTCGAATGTCAGAAATGCAACAACTTTGGGCACACAGCCAAAAATTGCAGAATGACAATCCCTCCTACAGGCATTAAACAAGTATCAACCAATCAAACAGGTGACCAACAAAAGGTATGGATCAGACAGAAGAATAACCTGAATGTTCATGAATGTGGGATAGCTCTTCAAGCTCAAGCCCAAACTAGTAGCAACAAATGGTATGTTGACAGTGGTTGTTCTAGGCATATGACTGGTAACAAAGATGCTGTTGGTTGTGGAGCCAGATCTTCTAGTCTCATAGATGATATTGTATTAGCCGTGTTTGTACCCCAGTTCTATATGATGTGTAGGTGGACTGTACACTCACCCCAGCGGGGGGGTGTGGGGGGGTGTTTTCGCCAGCTGTTTTGCGGGCCCATGGTTTTGGGTATCCCGTGGTATTTTTCCCATTGTATTTCCCTTGTAAAAGAAAGACATTGTAATACGGATAGGGTTGATGTATTAGGTTTTATGCATTGTAAAGATCTTTGAGATCTGGAGAGAGACTGTAAAACAGAGAAGAGGAAGTGCAGCGGTTGTGCTGCAGGTTGTATCCCTTCGACTTGATGGACGGTAATAATAATAAGAACTGGCAAATTCAGTGTGGACGTAGCCCAAGTTGGGTGAACCACGATATATCTGTGTCTCTCTTGTAATGTGTATGTGTGATTATATTTGCATTTCTGTTTATTGTTATTGCTCTGCGATCCTGTTTTTCTAACAGATGCTTTCATGTTTCTAGAAAAAGATAAAGGATCTGTCTCTTTTGGGAACAATAAATCAGCAAAAGTTGTTGGAAAAGGTACAGTAAATCTTGGCGGCAAAGATACAGTAGCAGAAAATGTGTTGTTTGTCGACAATATGAAGCATAATCTGTTGAGTGTCAGCCAGATGTGTGATCAAGGACATGAACTTACATTCAACTCGAAGTCTTGCAAAATAAGAAAGGAAGGATCAGGAAAGTTAGTTGCCACTGCTACCAGGACTCCAAACAACATATATGTTCTGGACGAAATCACGGAAGAGAAATGTCACCTAGCAAAAGAAGATGAAAATTGGTTATGGCATAGAAGAATGGGACACGTACATTTTGATAATCTGGTCAAGATTAGCAAGAAGCTAGCCGTAAGGAACATGCCACAAATTACCAAGCCTACTAATACTATCTGCAAGCACTGTCAGCATGGGAAACTTACGAAAGCAAATTTCAAGACAAAAGAATACTCTTCTACAAAACCCTTAGAGCTTGTTCACACTGATCTATGTGGGCCAACCAAGAATAAAGGATTGGATGGTGAAGAATACTTCATGCTGCTCATTGATGACTACTCCAGGATGACATGGGTCTGCCTTCTTAATAGGAAATCAGAAGCCTTTGAATGCTTCAAGATCTTTAAAGAACAGGTTGAAAATGAAACAGGTAAACGAATCAAATGTCTCAGGTCTGATAATGGCGGAGAATTCACATCAAATGAATTCTATCAGTATTGTGAAGAAAATGGTATAAAAAGACAATTTTCAGTTGCCAGAACACCTCAGCAGAATGGAGTAGCAGAAAGGAAGAACAGATCAGTGTTAGAAATGGCCAGAACTATGTTGAATGAAGCAAAACTAAGCGAAAAATTTTGGGCTCAAGCAGTACATACAGCAGTCCACATTATGAACAGAGGATTGCTCAGAAGCAACACTGATAAAACTCCTTATGAGTTATGGACGGGAAGAACAACTAATGTTCAACACTTTAGAGTGTTCGGAAGCAGGTGCTACATCAGAAGAGATGACAAGAAGATTAGAAAATTCGAATCTCGTGCAGACGAAGGAATATTTGTTGGGTACTCCTCCACAAGAAAGGCCTACAAGTGTTACAACCTGAGATTAGGTAAGATAGTGGAAAGCATCAATGTAAAGATTGATGAATCGAGCTTGCCAAAATGTCAGGAAGACTCAAAAGACCATGAAGAAGAAGATGATGATGATGAAGTAGAAGAAGAAGAAGAAGAAGAAGAACAGAGAAAAATTCAGCCAACAATTACATAGGATCAACAAGTACATGATCAACAACAAGAACAACAAACATCTCCTAAGAATTGGTATCAAAAGAATCATCCACAGGAATTGATTATTGGTGACAAAAATGCCGGCATAGAAACCAGAAAAGATCGAAGACAAGTTCGAAGACCAGAACAAGTACATTTCTCACTACTATCTACAGTTGAGCCGAGTAACTTTGCGGAAGCCAGTACAGATGAACATTGGGTCAAAGCCATGGGAGAAGAACTTGATCAAATCGAGAAAAATGAAACTTGGGAACTAGTTCCCAGACCCAAGGACAAAAATGTGATTGGCACAAAATGGATTTTCAGAAATAAGCTGAATGAAGATGGACAGGTAATCAGAAACAAGGCAAGATTGGTTTGCAAAGGATACGCTCAGATCGAAGGGATAGACTTTGAAGAAACATTTGCTCCAGTAGCTAGAATGGAAGCTACAAGAATGATATTGGCCCATGCTTGTGCTAAAAACATCAAAGTATATCAAATGGATGTCAAATCAGCCTTTTTGAATGGCAAACTAGAAGAAGAAGTCTACATTGAACAGCCAGAAGGGTTCCAACTATCAGCAAACAAGGACTATGTGTGTAGATTAAAAAGAGCCCTATATGGGTTAAAGCAAGCTCCTAGAGCTTGGTACTCCAGATTGGACAGTTACTTGCAAAAACAAGGTTTCAAAAGGGGAACTGTAGACAGTAATATGTACATCAAGACTGATCATGACAACATAATTATTGTGGAAGTATATGTTGATGATATTATCTTTGGTAGTGATGATGATACTCTGAGCCAACAATTTGCCAAGGTTATGCAAAACGAATTTGAGATGTCACTACTTGGTGAACTGACCTTCTTCTTGGGACTTCAGATATCACAATGTGAAGAAGGCATCTTCATCTCTCAGACCAAGTACGTTAAATAAATGTTGAAGAGATTCAAGATGGAAGATTGTAAGCCTGTGAGCACTCCTATGACTACTAGCTGCAAGTTAAGCAAAAACGATGAATCAAATGCAGTGGATCAAAAATATTACAGGTCAATGATTGGTAGCCTACTGTATGTGACAGCTTCAAGACCAGATGTGATGCAAGCTGTTGGATAGGTTGCAAGATTTCAAGCAGATCCGAAGGAAACTCATGTTATTGCAGTCAAAAGAATCTTCAGATATCTTAAAGGAACTATGGACTTTGGATTATGGTATTCAAAAGGAAATGAGTTGGAATTATTAGCTTACTCAGACGCGGATTGGGCAGGATGTGTGGATGATAGAAGAAGCACAAGTGGTGCAGCATTTTTCTTAGGAAACTGTCTGGTATCATGGTCGAGCAAAAAGCAATCCTCAGTATCCTTGTCAACAGCAGAAGCAGAATATATAGCAGTAGCAACATTTTGTACTCAAATCCTTTGGATGAAACAGAACCTGCAAGACCTACAAGTAACATATGATGAGCCGATTCCAATTCTATGTGACAACACAAGTGCCATCAGCATCTCCAAGAATCCGGTCATGCACTCCAAGACAAAGCACATCCCTATCAAATATCACTTTCTTCGTGAACAGGTCGCAGAAAAGCACATCAAGCTGGAATATATTGAGACAAAGGAACAGATAGTAGATATTTTCACCAAGCCACTTCCTAAAGGGACATTTGAGTACCTCCGAGAAAAATTGGGGGTCATTCCTTCTTCCCACTAAATTGATTCTTCACACAGAAGTGCCTGGTGGTTGGGAGAGCATGTTCTAAGGGGGAGTGTTACGTCAAGGTAGTATCCTTTGCCATTGATGCCAAAGGGGGAGAGAAGCTGTGGAGCTGTGGATAGGGGGAGCCTATTCTCAGGGGGAGACTGAGTGTTGTCATCAATGACAAAGGGGGAGATTGTTGATTAGGTTGTCATTGATGCCAACATTGTCTGGTCATTGAGGCCAACAGTTAAGTCTTGGTGCCCCTTGTGGAGCCCCTGAGGGTTAGTATGTGTTTAGTGATTGTCTGTGTCAGAGGAGACCTTTTGACTTTGTCCAAGCCCAAGCTTGAAGCCCTTAGAGGCCTTGGAACACTGCCAAAAGCCCTGGCTACCCATTAGCTTGGTTGAGTGACCCCTAAGGTGTTTCTATGCCCTAATACCCTAGAATGTGTCCTTGGCGCGTTGCAATAGGCCAAATGACCCATTCTGTGGTCATTTGTGTTTGCAATAAGTTTTTTTGGAACCCTTGAAGATGGATCCAGTACATGAGAAAGTGTTTGGCACCCACATATGTTGTGGTATGATGTCTCTTGGACCCTCTTACATATGGCATATAGCTCTTTTATGATGGTGCTCATAAAGCCCGTGTCTTAACATGTTGATACGGTGAGCTCTTGGACCTTGGTATGATGATACCCTCGCTTGTGGAAGCCCTAATACTTCACACACAATGTTATGCATAATTAAAAAAAAAAACCATTCAACCAACGAAAGGTTTAAAAGAGGTTTAAAAAAAATTAAAAATTAATTTAATTATTAAAAATAATAAACAACGATCCAGTCACTTAATAAAAAAAGGGGGTTTAAACAAAATTAAAAATTAATTTAATTATTAAAAATAATAAACAATATATATATATATAATTCATTTATTAATCGAGCCAATTTATTATGATGTTCCAAATAAGGCGGGCAATTTTTTTTAAAAACAAAAATATTTAATTGAGACAAAGACGGCCCATAATTTAAATTAAAAATTCAAATTAAAAATTGTATTTTGTAATGTCGGCTTCATATTTTTTATGAAAAACAACTATATATAACCGGGCATGAAGTTGAAACTGCAAGGTGCGAAAGAGATGAATGGATTAAAATTGTGAAGCCACCGAGGACGATTCGAACTGCTGTCAAAACAAAATTCATTCGCCCAGATTTCTAATCCACCCACTGAAGCTCTTATTTGCAGAAATCGAAAGGGTTTTCGTTCATCTGAATAAGTGAATACGCAGTTAAAGACTTGTAAGGAAAGGAGGACGCATCTTCAGAATGCAAGACTGAATATCGCGGGGAGTTAATCTTTGAAAAAGGAAATTCGCGTGAGTATCCACCAGGAACAATTCGTGGCTTCTATCGCAGTCTCCAAATTTTTTTGGTGGAGAATCTCGTATTGGTGTTTTCGCTGGAGACAGAACTCGGTGTTGATTGAAGGCACAGCTGTTTGAAGAGCTTGGATTTTTTTTGTAAAGGCACAGTATCTTAGCCACGGTGAGTATGGCAATTTGCTAAAGAAGCCGAGACGTGGCTGAGTTTCAGTCTGAGTGAATGCGTCATTGCAGAGAAGTGAAGAATCGGCCAACCAATTTACTTGGAAATACTGTCGATGTGTTTTTTCTTTTTGGTTATCTCAGCCATTACTACAGGAAGTCTGAATCGTGAGCTTGATTGATTGGGTTCCAATCTCTAGCGTTGACAGCTTGATTGATTATCTTCTTTCAATTGACGAATGTAGAAAGGAGTGAGGGTTATCTGCTCCCCGCGAGAGGTTTCAGGCTGGCCGGTGGTCCTTTCTGCCCATTCAATTTCGAGAAGGAAGTGTTTATGCTCGCGAAGGAGAGAAGCTATCGTCTGGTTTTTGCTCTTACGATTTGATTGGCAGATATGAAGAATTTCGTGGTTTCAAGCGCAGACTTGGTTGATAATTGAAGGCAGATCTCAGTCCCTACAACGCAAAAGGTTTTTGAGGAACAGGGTTTCCAATCTTCTCCCCTTTCTGTGTTCTCTGCATACATCTGAATTGAAAGAAGAACTCACTGAGGAAACGTAAATACAGCTGGGGAAGACTTTGTCACTGTCAACACTTCGAAAATAGGTATTTGCCGGGACACACCACAGTTGTTTTACATTGCATGGCAGAAGGTTAGTTTGGATGGATTTCAGGTCTCAAATGAAAGAACAATTGCAGATGTTTTAGATTGAACGGATTTCTTTGTCTTCAAGGGTTCCTCGGATGAAAAACATTGTAAAAGTTATTTGTATAGTTTACAGCTTCAAAAATATAGTACAGAAACCATGATGTGTTTATGCGCAGACAAGTATGAACATAGATGCAACCCTAGAAGTTGACATGCAAGTGATGATGACAGCCCTAGTCTATGAGGAGTGAGATCAGTCCAAGGCTGAGTTATCCTAATAACTTGACAGTGTTGAAAGCACTTGTGTTGATAAACAGTCTAGCAGCAGTATTGTGGGACAGGTTGATGACTATGAGTAGCAATTAAAGTTGAGGACATCTGCTGAATGAGCAGACTGTGGGAATGTGCAGAAACAGGGAATGAGCAGAAGTATTTCAGTGATTAATATGTGATGGTTATGGCAGAGAGAAAACTTGGATATACAGGGACGCTTTGGCAGTGAATGGTGTGCACAAGCAGATACAGAGATTGGTATGTGACAGATTTACAGGTTGTGTAATTTGGTACAAGGTGTGTTAGTGTGAAGTTTGACGTGGAAATAAACAGTGAACAAAGGTTATAAGTAGCAGAGAGGTCAGGGTTTATTGGTTAACAGGTCCGCAGGTTGAGCAATCATATTTTTCTACAGGGTGGTAGGGTGGTGCTAGGGCTCACAACCTTGTGAGCTGAGCTGTTGCAGCAGCTTGTCAGTTGTGGCTGACGAAGCCTAGGGGTTGTAGCCCCTTCCAATTGTACCTGGAGAAGTTGTATTAAATTTGTAACCCGAGTTGTTGCTGGGTCAAATTTTATTATAAAAGGCTTCCGTGGTTTTACCCCCAGGACTTGGGTTTCCACGTAAAAAATCTTGCGTACAGTGCATCTTGTTTTATTGCTGATGATTTACTGCTATGATTGGTGATTAGCAACTTGCTTTCAGTTAAAAATTTTCATTGGTAATTAGCAAATACTGATTCACCCCCCTCTCAGTATTTCAACAATTGGTATCAGAGCGGGTTCCTTCAAGAACAGTCTAATCACTGGAAGGAAATTATGGGCAAGTTTTCCAGGCACAGTAAAAATGGAATACCCATGTTTGATGGGACTGGCTATACCTTTTGGAGTATACGAATGAAATCCTTTCTGCTAGCACAAGGAGTACAGGTATGGCAAATAGTTGAAAATGGATATAAAGTACCAACACCCCCACCAACAGATCCAGATGACTTAGTTCGTTATGATACAAATTCAAAAGCCACGAATCATATTTCAAGTGCATTGGATGAATCAGTCTTCATCAAAGTCATGCATTGTACATATGCTAAGGAAATGTGGGACAAACTCAAGACCATCTATGAAAGGGACAAAAAGGTCAAAGAAGCCAAACTCCAAACCTACAGAGGACAATTCGAACATCTAAAGATGAAGGATGACGAGAATATTGCAACCTACTTTCTTCGAATTGATGAACTTGTAAATACTATCAGAGGCCTGGGTGAAACGGTTGAAGAATCAGTTGTTGTTCAAAAGATACTAAGAACGCTACCCAACAGATTCAATCCTAAAATCTCAGCCTTGGAAGAAAGGACGGATTTGGATACTATGACAGTAGACTAGCTACATGGGACACTTGTGGCTTATGAAATGAGATTAGAAGATGAAGACTCACCTAGAAAAGAAGCAGCCTTTAAAGTTTCCTCCAAGCAAGCAATGAAAGACAAACAAGCCAAGAAGGACAATTCAGAAATAAAATCCAAATCCAAGACAGCATACCACTTCAACTGCAGTGACGATTCAGATGATGAGGAGATAGCAAACTTCGTAAGAAAGCTCAAAAGAGGCACAGGTAAGTACAAAGGTAAGTTACCTCTTAAGTGTTTTTCATGTGGTAAAATAGGTCACTTTGCTTCAAAATGTCCCTATGCGAAAGACTCTGATAGTGATGGCAGTTTCAAGAAACACAAGAAATACAGGAACTTCAAAGGAAAGAAAAATGGAAGGTTTGCAGAGAAGAAAAGTTTCTACTCTAAAAGAAACTCCAGCTCATCAGATGAAGATTCTGACAATGACTCAGATAGTGAGAGTTATTCAGACAGTGACAGCGACAACGAATCAAAAAGGGTACTCTTCATGGCTGTCGATTCAAAAGACTCAGATAAGATCACCAAAAACAAAGAAGAATCCGATTCAGAAGGTGAAGTAGACCTGGAGGAAGAATTGATAAGTGCTTTGAAAGAACTAAGAAGAGAAAGGAAAAAGAACAAAATATTTAAAGAGGAGATACAGATGTTACGGGAAAGACCTCAGATATCTGAAGAAGCATATCAACTCATTCAAAGTCTAACTATTCAACTAAAAGAAGCCAAAATAATTCAAGACAATCTCAGAAAACAACTAGAAGAAAGTATGAATGAAGGTGAGAAACTAATGGGGGAAATAGTGACTCTAAGAACTCAACTACAAAAGAAAAATGTGAGTCAAGGCTATGACAACAGTTCCAAGATACTTGATCAGATCATCAATAATCAAAAGCCATATCTCGACAGAACAGGCCTTGGTTATAAGAAGCACAATGATGAAGGTTCAAGCTCCAAGACAGCAGAGGATAAACCAGAAGCTATCAAAGACTCCGTCATCCAGGAAGTATATCAGCCAAAAAAACAACCAGAACAGGCTCCAAGTGAAAATGAACAGGTTAACACGACAATACCTCTAAGAAAACCATTTCAACCTAGACAATCAACCTCAGAATGGACTCCAGTTGAAAATCGAAGTTTCAGATGGGCAGCACCTCCAAGAAGACCATTTGTTCCCAGGTATGAATATGCATTTTATGGTTATTGTTTTTCTTGCGGAATATTTGGGCATAAAGCAATGTATTGTACAAAAGGAAGATATGCAGAAAACAGAAACAGGTATGAAAATTCTAGATGGCAACAAAACAACAACAACAGTTTTTCTCCCTTGTATTCTGAAGTCGAATGTCAGAAATGCAACAACTTTGGGCACACAGCCAAAAATTGCAGAATGACAATCCCTCCTACAGGCATTAAACAAGTATCAACCAATCAAACAGGTGACCAACAAAAGGTATGGATCAGACAGAAGAATAACCTGAATGTTCATGAATGTGGGATAGCTCTTCAAGCTCAAGCCCAAACTAGTAGCAACAAATGGTATGTTGACAGTGGTTGTTCTAGGCATATGACTGGTAACAAAGATGCTTTCATGTTTCTAGAAAAAGATAAAGGATCTGTCTCTTTTGGGAACAATAAATCAGCAAAAGTTGTTGGAAAAGGTACAGTAAATCTTGGCGGCAAAGATACAGTAGCAGAAAATGTGTTGTTTGTCGACAGTATGAAGCATAATCTGTTGAGTGTCAGCCAGATGTGTGATCAAGGACATGAACTTACATTCAACTCGAAGTCTTGCAAAATAAGAAAGGAAGGATCAGGAAAGTTAGTTGCCACTGCTACCAGGACTCCAAACAACATATATGTTCTGGACGAAATCACGGAAGAGAAATGTCACCTAGCAAAAGAAGATGAAAATTGGTTATGGCATAGAAGAATGGGACACGTACATTTTGATAATCTGATCAAGATCAGCAAGAAGCTAGCCGTAAGGAACATGCCACAAATTACCAAGCCTACTAATACTATCTGCAAGCACTGTCAGCATGGGAAACTTACGAAAGCAAATTTCAAGACAAAAGAATACTCTTCTACAAAACCCTTAGAGCTTGTTCACACTGATCTATGTGGGCCAACCAAGAATAAAGGATTGGATGGTGAAGAATACTTCATGCTGCTCATTGATGACTACTCCAGGATGACATGGGTCTGCCTTCTTAACAGGAAATCAGAAGCCTTTGAATGCTTCAAGATCTTTAAAGAACAGGTTGAAAATGAAACAGGTAAACGAATCAAATGTCTCAGGTCTGATAATGGCGGAGAATTCACATCAAATGAATTCTATCAGTATTGTGAAGAAAATGGTATAAAAAGGCAATTTTCAGTTGCCAGAACACCTCAGCAGAATGGAGTAGCAGAAAGGAAGAACAGATCAGTGTTAGAAATGGCCAGAACTATGTTGAATGAAGCTAAACTAAGCGAAAAATTTTGGGCTCAAGCAGTACATACAGCAGTCCACATTATGAACAGAGGATTGCTCAGAAGCAACACTGATAAAACTCCTTATGAGTTATGGACGGGAAGAACAGCTAATGTTCAACACTTTAGAGTGTTCGGAAGCAGGTGCTACATCAGAAGAGATGACAAGAAGATTAGAAAATTCGAATCTCGTGCAGACGAAGGAATATTTGTTGGGTACTCCTCCACAAGAAAGGCCTACAAGTGTTACAACCTGAGATTATGTAAGATAGTGGAAAGCATCAATGTAAAGATTGATGAATCGAGCTTGCCAAAATGTCAGGAAGACTCAAAAGACCATGAAGAAGAAGATGATGATGATGAAGTAGAAGAAGAAGAAGAAGAAGAAGAACAGAGAAAAATTCAGCCAACAATTACAGAGGATCAACAAGTACATGATCAACAACAAGAACAACAAACATCTCCTAAGAATTTGTATCAAAAGAATCATCCACAGGAATTGATTATTGGTGACAAAAATGCCGGCATAGAAACCAGAAAAGATCGAAGACAAGTTCGAAGACCAGAACAAGTACATTTCTCACTACTATCTACAGTTGAGCCGAGTAACTTTGCGGAAGCCAGTACAGATGAACATTGGGTCAAAGCCATGGGAGAAGAACTTGATCAAATCGAGAAAAATGAAACTTGGGAACTAGTTCCCAGACCCAAGGACAAAAATGTGATTGGCACAAAATGGATTTTCAGAAATAAGCTGAATGAAGATGGACAGGTAATCAGAAACAAGGCAAGATTGGTTTGCAAAGGATACGCTCAAATCGAAGGGATAGACTTTGAAGAAACATTTGCTCCAGTAGCTAGAATGGAAGCTATAAGAATGATATTGGCCCATGCTTGTGCTAAAAACATCAAAGTATATCAAATGGATGTCAAATCAGCCTTTTTGAATGGCAAACTAGAAGAAGAAGTCTACATTGAACAGCCAGAAGGGTTCCAACTATCAGCAAACAAGGACTATGTGTGTAGATTAAAAAGAGCCCTATATGGGTTAAAGAAAGCTCCTAGAGCTTGGTACTCTAGATTGGACAGTTACTTGCAAAAACAAGGTTTCAAAAGGGGAATTGTAGACAGTAATATGTACATCAAGACTGATCATGACAGCATAATTATTGTGGAAGTATATGTTGATGATATTATCTTTGGTAGTGATGATGATACTCTGAGCCAACAATTTGCCAAGGTTATGCAAAACGAATTTGAGATGTCACTACTTGGTGAACTGACGTTCTTCTTGGGACTTCAGATATCACAATGTGAAGAAGGCATCTTCATCTCTCAGACCAAGTACGTTAAAGAAATGTTGAAGAGATTCAAGATGGAAGATTGTAAGCCTGTGAGCACTCCTATGACTACTAGCTGCAATTTAAGCAAAAACGATGAATCAAATGCAGTGGATCAAAAATATTACAGGTCAATGATTGGTAGCCTACTGTATGTAACAGCTTCAAGACCAGATGTGATGCAAGCTGTTGGACAGGTTGCAAGATTTCAAGTAGATCCGAAGGAAACTCATGTTATTGCAGTCAAAAGAATCTTCAGATATCTTAAAGGAACTATGGACTTTGGATTATGGTATTCAAAAGGAAATGAGTTGGACTTATTAGCTTACTCAGACACGGATTGGGCAGGATGTGTGGATGACAGAAGAAGCACAAGTGGTGCAGCATTTTTCTTAGGAAACTGTCTGGTATCATGGTCGAGCAAAAAGCAATCCTCAATATCCTTGTCAACAGCAGAAGCAGAATATATAGCAGCAGCAACATGTTGTACTCAAATCCTTTGGATGAAACAGAACCTGCAAGACCTACAAGTAACATATGATGAGCCGATTCCAATTCTATGTGACAACACAAGTGCCATCAGCATCTCCAAGAATCCGGTCATGCACTCCAAGACAAAGCACATCCCTATCAAATATCACTTTCTTCGTGAACAGGTCGCAGAAAAGCACATCAAGCTGGAATATATTGAGACAAAGGAACAGATAGCAGATATTTTCACCAAGCCACTTCCTAAAGGGACATTTGAGTACCTCCGAGAAAAATTGGGGGTCATTCCTTCTTCCCACTAAATTGATTCTTCACACAGAAGTGCCTGGTGGTTGGGAGAGCATGTTCTAAGGGGGAGTGTTACGTCAAGGTAGTATCCTTTGCCATTGATGCCAAAGGGGGAGAGAAGCTGTGGAGCTTTGGATAGGGGGAGCCTATTCTCAGGGGGAGACTGAGTGTTGTCATCAATGACAAAGGGGGAGATTGTTGATTAGGTTTTCATTGATGCCAACATTGTCTGGTCATTGAGGCCAACAGTTAAGTCCTGGTGCCCCTTGTGGAGCCCCTGAGGGTTAGTATGTATTTAGTGATTGTCTGTGTCAGAGGAGACCTTTTGACTTTGTCCAAGCCCAAGCTTGAAGCCCTTGGAGGCCTTGGAACACTGCCAAAAGCCCTGGCTACCTATTAGCTTGGTTGAGTGACCCCTAAGTTGTTTCTATGCCCTAATACCCTATAATGTGTCCTTGGCGCGTTGCAATAGGCCAAATGACCCATTCTGTGGTCATTTGTGTTTGCAATAAGTTTTTTTGGAACCCTTGAAGATGGATCCAGTACATGAGAAAGTGTTTGGCACCCACATATGTTGTGGTATGATGTCTCTTGGACCCTCTTACATATGGCATATAGCTCTTTTATGATGGTGCTCATAAAGCCCGTGTCTTAACATGTTGATATGGTGAGCTCTTGGACCTTGGTATGATGATACCCTCGCTTGTGGAAGCCCTAATATTTCACACACATTGTTATGCACAATTAAAAAAAAAAACCATTCAACCAATGAAAGGTTTAAAAGAGGTTTAAACAAAAGAGGTTTAAACAAAATTAAAAATTAATTTAATTATTAAAAATAATAAACAACGATCCAGTCACTTAATAAAAAAAGGGGGTTTAAACAAAATTAAAAATTAATTTAATTATTAAAAATAATAAACAATATATATATATATAATTCATTTATTAATCGAGCCAATTTATTATGATGTTCCAAATAAGGCGGGCAATTTTTTTTAAAAACAAAAATATTTAATTGAGACAAAGACGGCCCATAATTTAAATTAAAAATTCAAATTAAAAATTGTATTTTGTAATGTTGGCTTCATATTTTTTATGAAAAACAACTATATATAACCGGGCATGAAGTTGAAATTGCAAGGTGCGAAAGAGATGAATGGATTAACATTGTGAAGCCACCGAGGATGATTCGAACTGCTGTCAAAACAAAATTCATTCGCCCAGATTTCTAATCCACCCACTGAAGCTCTTATTTGCAGAAATCGAAAGGGTTTTCGTTCATCTGAATAAGTGAATACGCAGTTAAAGACTTGTAAGGAAAGGAGGACGCATCTTCAGAATGCAAGACTGAATATCGCGGGGAGTTAATCTTTGAAAAAGGAAATTCGCGTGAGTATCCACCAGGAACAATTCGTGGCTTCTATCGCAATCTGCAAATTTTTTTGGTGGAGAATCTCGTATTGGTGTTTTCGCTGGAGACAGAACTCGGTGTTGATTGAAGGCACAGCTGTTTGAAGAGCTTGGATTTTTTTTGTAAAGGCACAGTATCTTAGCCACGGTGAGTATGGCAATTTGCTAAAGAAGCCGAGACGTGGCTGAGTTTCAGTCTGAGTGAATGCGTCATTGCATAGAAGTGAAGAATCGGCCAACCAATTTACTTGGAAATACTGTCGATGTGTTTTTTTTTTTTGGTTATCTCAGCCATTACTACAGGAAGTCTGAATCGTGAGCTTGATTGATTGGGTTGCAGTCTCTAGCGTTGACAGCTTGATTGATTATCTTCTTTCAATTGACGAATGTAGAAAGGAGTGAGGGTTATCTGCTCCCTGCGAGATGTTTCAGGATGGACGGTGGTCCTTTCTGCCCATTCAATTTCGAGAAGGAAGTGTTTATGCTCGCGAAGGAGAGAAGCTATCGTCTGGTTTTTGCTCTTACGATTTGATTGGCAGATATGAAGAATTTCGTGGTTTCAAGAACAGACTTGGTTGATAATTGAAGGCAGATCTCAGTCCCTTCAACGCAAAAGGTTTTTGAGGAACAGGGTTTCCAATCTTCTCCCCTTTCTGTGTTCTCTGCATACATCTGAATTGAAAGAAGAACTCACTGAGGAAACGTAAATACAGCTGGGGAAGACTTTGTCACTGTCAACACTTCGAAAATAGGTATTTGCCGGGACACACCACAGTTGTTTTACATTGCATGGCAGAAGGTTAGTTTGGATGGATTTCAGGTCTCAAATGAAAGAACAATTGCAGATGTTTTAGATTGAACGGATTTCTTTGTCTTCAAGGGTTCCTCGGATGAAAAACATTGTAAAAGTTATTTGTATAGTTTACAGCTTCAAAAATACAGTACAGAAACCATGATGTGTTTATGAGCAAACAAGTATGAACATAGATGCAACCCTAGAAGTTGACATGCAAGTGATGATGACAGCCCTAGTCTATGAGGAGTGAGATCAGTCCAAGGCTGAGTTATCCTAATAACTTGACAGTGTTGAAAGCACTTGTGTTGATAAACAGTCTAGTAGCAGTATTGTGGGACAGGTTGATGACTATGAGTAGCAATTAAAGTTGAGGACATCTGCTGAATGAGCAGACTGTGGGAATGTGCAGAAACAGGGAATGAGCAGAAGTATTTCAGTGATTAATATGTGATGGTTATGGCAGAGAGAAAACTTGGATATACAGGGATGCTTTGGCAGTGAATGGTGTGCACAAGCAGATACATAGATTGGTATGTGACAGATTTACAGGTTGTGTAATTTGGTACAAGGTGTGTCAGTGTGAAGTTTGACGTGGAAATAAACAGTGAACAAAGGTTATAAGCAGCAGAGAGGTCAGGGTTTATTGGTTAACAGGTCCGCAGGTTCAGCAATCATATTTTTCTACAGGGTGGTAGGGTGGTGCTAGGGCTCACAACCTTGTGAGCTGAGCTGTTGCAGCAGCGTGTCAGTTGTGGCTGACGAAGCCTAGGGGTTGTAGCCCCTTCCAGTTGTAGCTGGAGAAGTTGTATTAAATTTGTAACCCCAGTTGTTGCTGGGTCAAATTTTATTATAAAAGGCTTCCGTGGTTTTACCCCCAGGACTTGGGTTTCCACGTAAAAAATCTTGCGTACAGTGCATCTTGTTTTATTGCTGATGATTTACTGCTATGATTGGTGATTAGCAACTTGCTTTCAGTTAAAAATTTTCATTGGTAATTAGCAAATACTGATTCACCCCCCTCTCAGTATTTCAACAATTGGTATCAGAGCGGGTTCCTTCAAGAACAGTCTAATCACTGGAAGGAAATTATGGGCAAGTTTGCCAGGCACAGTAAAAATGGAATACCCATGTTTGATGGGACTGGCTATACCTTTTGGAGTATACGAATGAAATCCTTTCTGCTAGCACAAGGAGTACAGGTATGGCAAATAGTTGAAAATGGATATAAAGTACCAACACCCCCACCAACAGATCCAGATGACTTAGTTCGTTATGATACAAATTCAAAAGCCACGAATCATATTTCAAGTGCATTGGATGAATCAGTCTTCATCAAAGTCATGCATTGTACATCTGCTAAGGAAATGTGGGACAAACTCAAGACCATCTATGAAGGGGACAAAAAGGTCAAAGAAGCCAAACTCCAAACCTACAGAGGACAATTCGAACATCTAAAGATGAAGGATGACGAGAATATTGCAACCTACTTTCTTCGAATTGATGAAATTGTAAATACTATCAGAGGCCTGGGTGAAACGGTTGAAGAATCAGTTGTTGTTCAAAAGATACTAAGAACGCTACCCAACAGATTCAATCCTAAAATCTCAGCCTTGGAAGAAAGGACGGATTTGGATACTATGACAGTTGATCAGCTTTATGGGACACTTGTGGCTTATGAAATGAGATTAGAAGATGAAGACTCACCTAGAAAAGAAGCAGCCTTTAAAGTTTCCTCCAAGCAAGCAATGAAAGACAAACAAGCCAAGAAGGACAATTCAGAAATAAAATCCAAATCCAAGACAGCATATCACTTCAACTGCAGTGACGATTCAGATGATGAGGAGATAGCAAACTTCGTAAGAAAGCTCAAAAGAGGCACAGGTAAGTACAAAGGTAAGTTACCTCTTAAGTGTTTTTCATGTGGTAAAATAGGTCACTTTGCTTCAAAATGTCCCGATGCGAAAGACTCTGATAGTGATGGCAGTTTCAAGAAACACAAGAAATACAGGAACTTCAAAGGAAAGAAAAATGGAAGGTTTGCAAAGAAGAAAAGTTTCTACTCTAAAAGAAACTCCAGCTCATCAGATGAAGATTCTGACAATGACTCAGATAGTGAGATTGATTCAGACAGTGACAGTGACAACGAATCAAAAAGGGTACTCTTCATGGCTATCGATTCAAAAGACTCAGATAAGATCACCAAAAACAAAGAAGAATCCGATTCAGAAGGTGAAGTAGACCTGGAGGAAGAATTGATAAGTGCTTTGAAAGAACTAAGAAGAGAAAGGAAAAAGAACAAAATATTTAAAGAGGAGATACATATGTTACGGGAAAGACCTCAGATATCTGAAGAAGCAGATCAACTCATTCAAAGTCTAACTATTCAACTAGAAGAAGCCAAAATAATTCAAGACAATCTCAGAAAACAACTAGAAGAAAGTATGAATGAAGGTGAGAAACTAATGGGGGAAATAGTGACTCTAAGAACTCAACTACAAAAGAAAAATGTGAGTCAAGGCTATGACAACAGTTCCAAGATACTTGATCAGATCATCAATAATCAAAAGCCATATCTCGACAGAACAGGCCTTGGTTATAAGAAGCACAATGATGAAGGTTCAAGCTCCAAGACAGCAGAGGATAAACCAGGAGCTATCAAAGACTCCGTCATCCAGGAAGTATATCAGCCAAAACAACAACCAGAACAGGCTCCAAGTGAAAATCAACAGGTTAACACGACAATACCTCTAAGAAAACCATTTCAACCTAGACAATCAACCTCAGAATGGACTCCAGTTGAAAATCGAAGTTTTAGATGGGAAGAACCTCCAAGAAGACCATTTGTTCCCAGGTATGAATATGCATTTTATGGTTATTGTTTTTCTTGCGGAATATTTGGGCATAAAGCAATGTATTGTACAAAAGGAAGATATGCAGAAAACAGAAACAGGTATGAAAATTCTAGATGGCAACAAAACAACAACAACAGTTTTTCTCCCTTGTATTCTGAAGTCGAATGTTAGAAATGCAACAACTTTGGGCACACAGCCAAAAATTGCAGAATGACAATCCCTCCTACAGGCACTAAACAAGTATCAACCAATCAAACAGGTGACCAACAAAAGGTATGGATCAGACAGAAGAATAACCTGAATGTTCATGAATGTGGGATAGCTCTTCAAGCTCAAGCCCAAACTAGTAGCAACAAATGGTATGTTGACAGTGGTTGTTCTAGGCATATGACTGGTAACAAAGATGCTTTCATGTTTCTAGAAAAAGATAAAGGATCTGTCTCTTTTGGGAACAATAAATCAGCAAAAGTTGTTGGAAAAGGTATAGTAAATCTTGGCGGCAAAGATACAGTAGCAGAAAATGTGTTGTTTGTCGACAGTATGAAGCATAATCTATTGAGTGTCAGCCAGATGTGTGATCAAGGACATGAACTTACATTCAACTCGAAGTCTTGCAAAATAAGAAAGGAAGGATCAGGAAAGTTAGTTGCCACTGCTACCAGGACTCCAAACAACATATATGTTCTGGACGAAATCACGGAAGAGAAATGTCACCTAGCAAAAGAAGATGAAAATTGGTTATGGCATAGAAGAATGGGACACGTACATTTTGATAATCTGGTCAAGATCAGCAAGAAGCTAGCCGTAAGGAACATGCCACAAATTACCAAGCCTACTAATACTATCTGCAAGCACTGTCAGCATGGGAAACTTACGAAAGCAAATTTCAAGACAAAAGAATACTCTTCTACAAAACCCTTAGATCTTGTTCACACTGATCTATGTGGGCCAACCAAGAATAAAGGATTGGATGGTGAAGAATACTTCATGCTGCTCATTGATGACTACTCCAGGATGACATGGGTCTGCCTTCTTAACAGGAAATCAGAAGCCTTTGAATGCTTCAAGATCTTTAAAGAACAGGTTGAAAATGAAACAGGTAAACGAATCAAGTGTCTCAGGTCTGATAATGGCGGAGAATTCACATCAAATGAATTCTATCAATATTGTGAAGAAAATGGTATAAAAAGACAATTTTCAGTTGCCATAACACCTCAGCAGAATGGAGTAGCAGAAAGGAAGAACAGATCAGTGTTAGAAATGGCCAGAACTATGTTGAATGAAGCTAAACTAAGCAAAAAATTTTGGGCTCAAGCAGTACATATAGCAGTCCACATTATGAAGAGAGGATTGCTCAGAAGCAACACTGATAAAACTCCTTATGAGTTATGGACGGGAAGAACAGCTAATGTTCAACACTTTAGAGTGTTCGGAAGCAGGTGCTACATCAGAAGAGATGACAAGAAGATTAGAAAATTCGAATCTCGTGCAGACGAAGGAATATTTGTTGGGTACTCCTCCACAAGAAAGGCCTACAAGTGTTACAACCTGAGATTAGGTAAGATAGTGGAAAGCATCAATGTAAAGATTGATGAATCGAGCTTGCCAAAATGTCAGGAAGACTCAAAAGACCATGAAGAAGAAGATGATGATGATGAAGTAGAAGAAGAAGAAGAAGAAGAAGAACAGAGAAAAATTCAGCCAACAATTACAGAGGATCAACAAGTACATGATCAACAACAAGAAAAACAAACATCTCCTAAGAATTGGTATCAAAAGAATCATCCACAGGAATTGATTATTCGTGACAAAAATGCCGTCATAGAAACCAGAAAAGATCGAAGACAAGTCCGAAGACCAGAACAAGTACATTTCTCACTACTATCTATAGTTGAGCTGAGTAACTTTGCGGAAGCCAGTACAGATGAACATTGGGTCAAAGCCATGGGAGAAGAACTTGATCAAATCGAGAAAAATGAAACTTGGGAACTAGTTCCCAGACCCAAGGACAAAAATGTGATTGGCACAAAATGGATTTTCAGAAATAAGCTGAATGAAGATGGACAGGTAATCAGAAACAAGGCAAGATTGGTTTGCAAAGGATACGCTCAAATCGAAGGGATAGACTTTGAAGAAACATTTGCTCCAGTAGCTAGAATGGAAGCTATAAGAATGATATTGGCCCATGCTTGTGCTAAAAACATCAAAGTATATCAAATGGATGTCAAATCAGCCTTTTTGAATGGCAAACTAGAAGAAGAAGTCTACATTGAACAGCCAGAAGGGTTCCAACTATCAGCAAACAAGGACTATGTGTGTAGATTAAAAAGAGCCCTATATGGGTTAAAGCAAGCTCCTAGAGCTTGGTACTCCAGATTGGACAGTTACTTGCAAAAACAAGGTTTCAAAAGGGGAACTGTAGACAGTAATATGTACATCAAGACTGATCATGACAGCATAATTATTGTGGAAGTATATGTTGATGATATTATCTTTGGTAGTGATGATGATACTCTGAGCCAACAATTTGCCAAGGTTATGCAAAACGAATTTGAGATGTCACTACTTGGTGAACTGACCTTCTTCTTGGGACTTCAGATATCACAATGTGAAGAAGGCATCTTCATCTCTCAGACCAAGTACGTTAAAGAAATGTTGAAGAGATTCAAGATGGAAGATTGTAAGCCTGTGAGCACTCCTATGACTACTAGCTGCAAGTTAAGCAAAAACGATGAATCAAATGCAGTGGATCAAAAATATTACAGGTCAATGATTGGTAGCCTACTGTATGTGACAGCTTCAAGACCAGATGTGATGCAAGCTGTTGGACAGGTTGCAAGATTTCAAGCAGATCCGAAGGAAACTCATGTTATTGCAGTCAAAAGAATCTTCAGATATCTTAAAGGAACTATGGACTTTGGATTATGGTATTCAAAAGGAAATGAGTTGGACTTATTAGCTTACTCAGACGTGGATTGGGCAGGATGTGTGGATGACAGAAGAAGCACAAGTGGTGCAGCATTTTTCTTAGGAAACTGTCTGGTATCATGGTCGAGCAAAAAGCAATCCTCAGTATCCTTGTCAACAGCAGAAGCAGAATATATAGCAGCAGCAACATGTTGTACTCAAATCCTTTGGATGAAACAGAACCTGCAAGACCTACAAGTAACATATGATGAGCCGATTCCAATTCTATGTGACAACACAAGTGCCATCAACATATCCAAGAATCCGGTCATGCACTCCAAGACAAAGCACATCCCTATCAAATATCACTTTCTTCGTGAACAGGTCGCAGAAAAGCACATCAAGCTGGAATATATTGAGACAAAGGAACAGATAGCAGATATTTTCACCAAGCCACTTCCGAAAGGGACATTTGAGTACCTCCGAGAAAAATTGGGGGTCATTCCTTCTTCCCACTAAATTGATTCTTCACATAGAAGTGCCTGGTGGTTGGGAGAGCATGTTCTAAGGGGGAGTGTTACGTCAAGGTAGTATCCTTTGCCATTGATGCCAAAGGGGGAGAGAAGCTGTGGAGCTGTGGATAGGGGGAGCCTATTCTCAGGGGGAGACTGAGTGTTGTCATCAATGACAAAGGGGGAGATTGTTGATTAGGTTGTCATTGATGCCAACATTGTCTGGTCATTGAGGCCAACAGTTAAGTCTTGGTGCCCCTTGTGGAGCCCCTGAGGGTTAGTATGTGTTTAGTGATTGTCTGTGTCAGAGGAGACCTTTTGACTTTGTCCAAGCCCAAGCTTGAAGCCCTTGGAGGCCTTGGAATACTGCCAAAATCCCTGGCTACCCATTAGCTTGGTTGAGTGACCCCTAAGGTGTTTCTATGCCCTAATACCCTAGAATGTGTCCTTGGCGCGTTGCAATAGGCCAAATGACCCATTCTGTGGTCATTTGTGTTTGCAATAAGTTTTTTTGGAACCCTTGAAGATGGATCCAGTACATGAGAAAGTGTTTGGCACCCACATATGTTGTGGTATGATGTCTCTTGGACCCTCTTACATATGGCATATAGCTCTTTTATGATGGTGCTCATAAAGCCCGTGTCTTAACATGTTGATATGGTGAGCTCTTGGACCTTGGTATGATGATACCCTCGCTTGTGGAAGCCCTAATATTTCACACACATTGTTATGCACAATTAAAAAAGAAAACCATTCAACCAACGAAAGGTTTAAAAGAGGTTTAAACAAAAGAGGTTTAAACAAAATTAAAAATTAATTTAATTATTAAAAATAATAAACAACGATCCAGTCACTTAATAAAAAAAGGGGGTTTAAACAAAATTAAAAATTAATTTAATTATTAAAAATAATAAACAATATATATATATAATTCATTTATTAATCGAGCCAATTTATTATGATGTTCCAAATAAGGCGGGCATTTTTTTTTAAAAACAAAAATATTTAATTGAGACAAAGACGGCCCATAATTTAAATTAAAAATTGTATTTTGTAATGTCGGCTTCATATTTTTTATGAAAAACAACTATATATAACCAGGCATGAAGTTGAAATTGCAAGGTGCGAAAGAGATGAATGGATTAAAATTGTGAAGCCACCGAGGACGATTCGAACTGCTGTCAAAACAAAATTCATTCGCCCAGATTTCTAATCCACCCACTGAAGCTCTTATTTGTAGAAATCGAAAGGGTTTTCGTTCATCTGAATAAGTGAATACGCAGTTAAAGACTTGTAAGGAAAGGAGGACGCATCTTCAGAATGCAAGACTGAATATCGTGGGGAGTTAATATTTGAAAAAGGAAATTCACGTGAGTATCCACCAGGAACAATTCGTGGCTTCTATCGCAGTCTGCAAATTTTTTTGGAGGAGAATCTCGTATTGGTGTTTTCGCTGGAGACAGAACTCGGTGTTGATTGAAGGCACAGCTGTTTGAAGAGCTTGGATTTTTTTTGTAAAGGCACAGTATCTTAGCCACGGTGAGTATGGCAATTTGCTAAAGAAGCCGAGACGTGGCTGAGTTTCAGTCTGAGTGAATGCGTCATTGCAGAGAAGTGAAGAATCGGCCAACCAATTTACTTGGAAATACTGTCGATGTGTTTTTTTTTTTTGGTTATCTCAGCCATTACTACAGGAAGTCTGAATCGTGAGCTTGATTGATTGGGTTCCAGTCTCTAGCGTTGACAGCTTGATTGATTATCTTCTTTCAATTGACGAATGTAGAAAGGAGTGAGGGTTATCTGCTCCCCGCGAGAGGTTTCAGGCTGGCCGGTGGTCCTTTCTGCCCATTCAATTTTGAGAAGGAAGTGTTTATGCTCGCGAAGGAGAGAAGCTATCGTCTGGTTTTTGCTCTTACGATTTGATTGACAGATATGAAGAATTTCGTGGTTTCAAGCACAGAATTGGTTGATAATTGAAGGCAGATCTCAGTCCCTACAACGCAAAAGGTTTTTGAGGAACAGGGTTTCCAATCTTCTCCCCTTTCTGTGTTCTCTGCATACATCTGAATTGAAAGAAGAACTCACTGAGGAAACGTAAATACAGCTGGGGAAGACTTTGTCACTGTCAACACTTCGAAAATAGGTATTTGCCGGGACACACCACAGTTGTTTTACATTGCATGGCAGAAGGTTAGTTTGGATGGATTTCAGGTCTCAAATGAAAGAACAATTGCAGATGTTTTAGATTGAACGGATTTCTTTGTCTTCAAGGGTTCCTCGGATGAAAAACATTGTAAAAGTTATTTGTATAGTTTACAGCTTCAAAAATACAGTACAGAAACCATGATGTGTTTATGAGCAGACAAGTATGAACATAGATGCAACCCTAGAAGTTGACATGCAAGTGATGATGACAGCCCTAGTCTATGAGGAGTGAGATCAGTCCAAGGCTGAGTTATCCTAATAACTTGACAGTGTTGAAAGCACTTGTGTTGATAAACAGTCTAGCAGCAGTATTGTGGGACAGGTTGATGACTATGAGTAGCAATTAAAGTTGAGGACATCTGCTGAATGAGCAGACTGTGGGAATGTGCAGAAACAGGGAATGAGCGGAAGTATTTCAGTGATTAATATGTGATGGTTATGGCAGAGAGAAAACTTGGATATACAGGGATGCTTTGGCAGTGAATGGTGTGCACAAGCAGATACAGAGATTGGTATGTGACAGATTTACAGGTTGTGTAATTTGGTACAAGGTGTGTCAGTGTGAAGTTTGACGTGGAAATAAACATTGAAAAAAGGTTATAAGCAGCAGAGAGGTCAGGGTTTATTGGTTAACAGGTCCGCAGGTTCAGCAATCATATTTTTCTATAGGGTGGTAGGGTGGTGCTAGGGCTCACAACCTTGTGAGCTGAGCTGTTGCAGCAGCTTGTCAGTTGTGGCTGACGAAGCCTAGGGGTTGTAGCCCCTTCCAGTTGTAGCTGAAGAAGGTGTATTAAATTTGTAACCCCAGTTTTTGCTGGGTCAAATTTTATTATAAAAGGCTTCCGTGGTTTTACCCCCAGGACTTGGGTTTCCACGTAAAAAATCTTGCGTACAGTGCATCTTGTTTTATTGCTGATGATTTACTGCTATGATTGGTGATTAGCAACTTGCTTTCAGTTAAAAATTTTCATTGGTAATTAGCAAATACTGATTCACCCCCCTCTCAGTATTTCAACACAAGACACATTTGTCTGAAATTCAAATACTTTTTGGTCTTTTTCAGCTGCTGTCCGGATCTACGACAATAAATCAGATTGAAAACTATTAACTCAATCCACAGTGAGTATGTGCATGCGTCTACTAAGTGCGTCAGGTATTTTATTTTCTTTTCCTTTGATATCCTGAATTTCAAAGTCAAACTCGCTTAAGAAAGCAAGCCACCTTGCTTGCCATCCATTCAGATTTGGTTGTTCAAAAATGTATTTCAGCCCAATGTGGTCAGTTTTAAGAACAAACCTTTCTCCAAGAAGGTAATGTCGCCACATTCTTAAAGCATAAATTAGGTCAACACGCCTCTTTTCGTGTTGACCTTGATTGTTCGGTCATTACCTTGATCCGTGGCTTTAAATTTCTAGATTCATAACTGATGACCGAACAATCTTTCGTTAACACGCCTCCCAATCCTTCCTTGCATGCATCCGTGCATACCACAAAGTCTCCATAGGGATCAACCACTTTAAGAATAGGGGTGTTTCAGCTTCGCAAAACTTGCTTCAAATTTGGTTGTCCATAGAAACTTGACTTCCCTCCTATGAAGGGATGTGATAGGATGAGCCACTTTGGAAAATCCCTCAATGAATTTCGATAGTAACCGGCTAATCCCATAAAAGCACAAACATCGCTTACATTTTGTAGAGTATGCCAGCTCATTATGGCCTTGATTTTGTCGGGATCCAGCGCAATACCTTGGGCTGATATAATGTGACACAAGTATTGTATTTGGTCCTTATAAAAGTCACATTTTGATAACTTTGCATAAAGATGGTTTTCTCTTAGAACTTGCAGCACCAACCTTAGGTGTTCCTCATTCTCACTTTAATTTTTCGAATAGATGAGTATGTCATCAATAAACACTACAACAAATTTACTTAGGTACTTGCTGAAAAAATTATTCATTAGCCACATAAACGTGGTTGGTGCATTCGTCAAACTGAATGGCATCACCACAAATTCATAATGTCCATACCGAGTACGGAAAGCTGTCTTATGCACGTCTTCTTCTTTAATTTTGATTTGATGGTAGCCCGACCTCAGATCAATCTTTGAGAAGACTGTAACACCACCAACCTAATGGAACAGATCATCAATCTGTGGCGAGGGATACCAATTTTTTATAGTTACCTTATTCAACTATCTATAATCTATGCACAATCGGAATGTGCCATCTGTATTCCATACAAAGATCACCGGTGCTCCCCATGGGGACACACTCGGACGGATATAACCTTTTTCCAACTTGCAATTGTGCTTTCAACTCTATCAATTCAGGAGTACTCATCCGATAAGTGCCTTTGAATTTGGTATTGTTCCCATTGGTAGGTCTATGGTAAAGTCTAGTTCTCTCTTAGGTGGTAACTCAGGAATCTCCTCGGGAAACACATCCTCAAATTAATCCAAAACAAGATGTTTTGTGAAATCTGAAATTTCACTTTTCCAATTTTCTGTCATGTGGATAGCATAAAGTTTACACGCTTTTCATGCATTTATTTTTAGTTCAAGAGTAGAACTTCCATTAATTTCACTGCTCTTACTATTCCTTGAATCTTTTCAAGCTTTCCAACATCATTCATAAAGGTGACAGACTTTTTATAGCAGTCTATAACAACCCTATGTTTTTCCAGCTAATCCATACCGATAAGCAAATCGTATGATCCCAATGGAAAAACATTTAAATCTGCACTAGTGTAAGATTCATTTAACGTCGAAGGACACTGATTCACCACTTCATAAACTTTTCTTTTTGCTCATGTGGCCATTTGAACCAACCAAGGTTGTATGTATTTGTTTTTACTAATTTTGCATGGCTCATAAATTTTTGGGTCTACATAAATTTTGCATGCACCAGAATCAATCAAGATAGAAACAGGTGTCCCGAAAATCATACCTTCAACCTCGATTATAGAAGCTTTCTATTCTTCTTGATGGTTGTTCAATGCAGCATAGATTTTCGGAACCCTTTATCTTGGATGGTATAAGCCTCTTGAAGATTATGCACTGATCTGTTTTTATCCTTCTTGTGAGGACAGTCATACCACCTATGATTTCTCCACATCCCCAGCATTGGAGTGGCATCTTAGATGGTGTGGTTTCCAGTTTTTTGGTGCCTTCAGTGTAAACTTCTTAATTGGTGGGAAAAAATTTGAGTGTGGCTTGTTGCCATCAAATATGTTATTGAAAGCTGCCCACGTAACTTGGTTTCTGAAATAGTTGGGCTTATGACCCTTATGCCTACTTTCAGATTTTGTTTTCTTCTTTTCATTCCACCGCTTGGATACTTCAGCCTTGTTCTTACCTTGTTCAAAACACAACCTAGCCTTTCAGAATGCATCTTCCAAAGACTTCAGATCATCAAATTCAATCCTGTCCTTGAAACCAAATGGAAAACAATTCAGGAAACGCTGAATTCTGACTTTTTCATCCAGAAATTTGCTAATTAATTCTTCCATGGTTTGTTGTCCCAGCTTTAGGTCACAGAAGTCTTTTACTTTCTGTTGAAGTATCTTTCAGATAGGTACTTATGTTTGAAGAACGTCGCAAAGGACTTCCACTTTACCTATTTCTCATTCATTGCTCATGTCAATTTGAGGTCATCCCACCATGCTGGAGCTTTTCCTTGCAGGTTGAAAAGAAATATCCTTGCCTTTATGAGGCTAGAATAATCGAACATGCATAAATATTTTTCCATGTCCCTCAGCCACAGTTCTGCTTCTTCTCTGGTTTTAATTTCTCCATTAAAAGTAAAAGGCTTGATTTTTCTCAATTCTGAGTGTAGTTGATTTGATTTTCCAGTTTTATTTTTCTTCTTAGGAACGTATTCTTCATAATATTCACCATGTGACTCTTCATCACTGGAATCCATATTATAGCTTGCATAATTTCTTGGAGGTGTAGTCTTAAATTTGAATTTCCTTTTGTGACTAATTTTTCTACATGTTGTTCATATGGTGTTGGGAGGTGGTTGTTTCCCTTTTCAGTCAACTTTTCCAGCAGAATGACATTTATTTCTCGTTGTTCTTCAAATTTTTTAATGTTGTCTTCTTTAATGTTGATCAGTTCAACCTTCAGACTTTTGACTGTTTCCATCATCTCGTTGGATGTTGTCACTCCTTGTGGAGATTTCGGATGTCTCTCCTTCCTAATGGCCATTTCTCCTCGTTGAATGGATGTTTCTACAGCCAACCGTCCTTCTTGTTCCACAGAATTCACTTTTGCCACTTATCGTTTCAACCACTATCATGTCTAAGTGTGGTCAACAACTGTTTGTTAGAAGTAAAAAAAAAAAGTACTAAATCATAAAAATTTATAAATTAGCATGCTACATAAAAAAAAATTATTTATCTCTATAAAACACAACATTCGCACAAATGAGCCTAAGGTCCTAGTGTAGTGACCATGCTCTAATACCAATTTGTCATGTCTCTTCTACGCAATTTTTTTTTTTAAAGATCCTCGCCAATCAAACAAATGCGGAAATATACATACTAGCCGTCGTCACAGCCTATTTAGTAATATTCTGAATGTGTGTGCATTTAAACATCATTATTCTTCTATCTCTTTTCAAACAAGTTCCAACCATGGCAATGTGCTTATGCATCACTACGTTAGTCACCAATTCAAGTATCCACCAAAAGTATAATGACTATATTCTACACACTTGCGACAATAACAAAAATTACATACGCAACATTAATACTTCAATTAATAACTATATTAATGTCATTAATATGTTATTAATTATTAACTATCACTAGTACAGTATTAATGTGAATATAAATTTACCTACATAGTTATATGTTATACCTTAAGTACTAACATACACCCTATGCATTACTATTATACTAAGCCCTAGCACTAACTTTGTAAAGGGTAGGCTATAGTATTAACCTACCATAGTCCCTTAAATTAAAACCATGCATAAAAACATAATTGATAATAATAAAAACAAATGCAATGTAAACTATATATATATATATTACAACCTAATATATATATATATATATTTATAACTTGAGGTATTGTAAACTATATACATAGGTTACAACTTAATACAGTGTAAAGTATATATATATATATATATATATTATAACCTAATATATATATGTAATTTAAATGATTATAGTTTGACCCAAGGTCTAACCCAATGCTTATGAAATCAACTGAGCGCTCATACCGTATACTTAAGCACTTGCATAAACTTCATATGCTAACCTAGCATATGGGCATGCCATTAAAATGGACTTAGAGCAATGTAAATGATACATTATAACATAACTTAATGCAATGCATTGTAATAATACGACTAAGGGTTAAGCACATGGCTAGGTCAACACCACGTTGGACCTTGTCTTATGCGAACCCTGTCACCATGCCACGTTGGGAAACCAACCAGCCCAACCTTGGCCTTCGTATGAAAATTATGCCAATGCATCAAGAATCGAATGTAAAGGTTTGAAGCATATGCACTAAGGCTTAAACAATGCATAATGAATAACATGTGGTGACTGTGTCTTACTTGTACTCTTTCGATGCAGACTACGTAATGCTTGTACCAAAGTTTTAAACCCTGCGGTGCCTTCTTGGCAAGTGGCTCCACATGGCAATGATGTGGTTCAATACTCAACACAATGAATACATAAGCTAGTATTCTAGCAAGCCATGCTGGCTTTCGCACGAGACTTCCAACTCCCAAAGCTCGCTGCATTAATGGTTGGCTATGGGTTGAATTGAATGTGGAGTGACCCATGTCCGTCGATCAAGATCCGGGTCGTCCAGTTTGGGAAAGGTGAATGCATGGATGTCCTTGATTTGGTTTGTGGCTGTTGGCGCCAACTCTACAAGGTACTTGATCAATAAATGGAAGTATGATCGGGTTCAAAGGTCACCACTCCTCCCACCGGTATCACCTCGTTACACATAACCCTATCTTGCATTCATTGTTCATTTGGAAATTCAACGAGCTCCTTCGAGCTCTCCTACTTTGATCATGGTGTTCTCTCCCAAACCAGGGAGGAGGTGCTCCCAAAACGCTCCATCACTTTATATGAGGTAGCTACTGGTAGTTTGGCTTGGGTTGTACATCTTAAAGGTAATAAGGTTCAACTTTTACAAAATTACCAGTTTTTACTTCGGTGTTTCGTTGTATGAATAATATGTTGTCACCACTTAACTTAATGCATTCCAATTGCAGGTATGTTATCACTCAACCTTGGGATTCACCTTGGTTGACCCAATGATAAGTGGTTACACCCCCACTACCTTCGCTATCGATATTACTCTTTTTACTCAGGAAATTGACCCCTGTCATAACTAACTGCTACGCTAATCCTCTTAATGCAGGAGCAATGAGACTGTGGGCATGTTGGGTCATTCGGTGCTACTTCCATAACTTGGAATAGATAACCAACTATGAACATGGCCAAGTAACCCATCATCCTTGGTCCCTCAGGTGAAACTACCCCGTCAGTTTTAGATGGGTTACTCAATACTCTTGGTTTGCTAGTTTTCTCACGCTGCAACACGGCCTTCAGCCAACCTTTCTGTTGCATGTGAATTGGTTTAGATATTGAAGGATTTCCCAGCCTATAGGTGAATGTAATATTACTTGGAACTTGTATGGTGAACAATGTTGATATATATGTAACTTCGGAATGTATTTCATCTATGTATTTATTATACTCCTATAGAGATGTATTATTCCTCTATACGGATGTGTCGTCATTTGTATTGACAAGTGTCGCAATTGTTGTAACTTGTTAATGGTTTATTAAACCATCTAGTAAGGGTTCGGCCCGGATTAATGTAACCATAGGTTATTAGGCTAAGTTAGACAAGTCAGCCCCACTGGTTTATAGGGCAGGATAGGACAAGTATAAATAAAGATAAAGAGATATCTATTTGATCATCTCATTACTCACTCTTCCATCATTCGGAAAGTGGCGCACATGTGAGGAGGAGGATCAGCATCTTGGAGAAGACTATCTCTTGTACTTTGGTTGTACCTTGGTTGTATCATTGCTCTTTCTATCTCTGAGGAAGTTGTGGGGTTTTTCACCTTTATGGTTTTCCTCAGTGAAACTGTGTGTGTCTATTGTCTCATGTGATTGCTTGGTGTGATTGATATGCATTATTATACTTGATATGTTGTACATGTTATTCTCTCAGTAAATATCCTAGAGTATTGTCACATCCCCTTGCATCAATTCAATGCAAAGGAGGGAACATGACTGTAACATGGGGTGTCTAAATCTTCCCCAAAGCCATAATGGTAAAAATTTTGTCATTTAAATAAAATGCACGATTAAATTACACAGCGGAATTAAAATACATAATTGCACACACACAAAAGACATACATCAGTATATTTATCTCAAGCAAATGATGCATCAACAGGAAAAGAATCCATCCCATTCTCATGCTATGCACAGATTCATATCCATTCCATTAACATGAATAATTACCATTCCGAATTAACACATTACAGAACTCAAAATGCATATAATTTACAACACGGAGAACACTTATCTTTGAGATGAAGTTGTCCAACAACTGGCTATGTGAGAGCAATGTTCCACCCAACCATAGATCTTTATTCAGCTTGTATTCTTTCAGCTGAGAGATCACCCCCGAGCTGGGTTGTGTATCCACTAAGGAGGAACTAGCTGGGCTCACTCACAGCCATGGTTTCACTCAACAACTATGCTAATCCAACACACAGTTGGGTTTGTCAAGCATATGAAAGAAAAAGGGTGGAAATGCTAATCCAGTGAGCTCAACCACAGAGCTACAAGCATCTCAAATGAATTCAACAGTCAAGGCACCCACATTACCTACCACACCCAACACAAGGAAGGTCCCCTTCTCTGCTGCACAGTCCCTCAGGCATCCCTTCCCTCTAGTGCTCTCCAGGGTGGGCATAGAAAGGTCCAACTACTAATACTTGAGATTCTAGCCTTCACTAGGTTAATCAAACAAATCCAACCACTGCTCAGTCATACACAATTGGATTTCTCACAATTATGTTCATCAAACAAGTCAATCCCGTCACTGGTTTTCTGGGCTAGAAAAGTTGGGTTTTCCAATGGATTTCGGGGTATCTAATACTCTCAAATTCACCCCAAGGTTCATATCTATGAATCCCCCATGGGATTTCACTGTCAAATACCAAATCTGGGTGTTTTTGGCTCTTCAAAACGTGGGTTCTTGCAAAGTTGCGATTTCTTGCTTTCTTCACTGCTGGTAATTCGTCTTGGATCAAAATTGATGCTGGATTCTTCCACACTGGAATGGGAATGAGGAAGAAGCAACTCCCATGAGGTAGAGCGACTTGTGGCACAAGAAAACAAAGCCCATACTCTGCCATACAAATTTCTGGGCTGCCCATGCTCCATTAAAGCCATGGACTTAAATCTTCAACAACTTCCTTACAGCATAAATAAATGTCACCAAGGAAGTAAAATGGGTTCTCACAATGACATTTGGCAGCATATGGTTCATCACCATAGCCCCCTCACCACTCCCTAGTGGATACACATGCCCCCCTTCTCATTGGTTGCTTCTATAGCCAGTTTTGGTATTTTATTGAAATATTAACATTTACATCAATTTACAATATCCCATGGCTTAATAGCACATGGGTATCAAAATATCAAATACTTGTTTGTTTTAAATAATACCCAAACATACACTAGCGTGGCCTTGGCCTTGAGCTCCACGCTAGGGAAACATACAACGCATGTATACAATATTTACATTAGAAGCCAATATTTCATAAGGGTCAAAATTGGGGTATTGCAAGTATATTGAATTAATGCTCAAAAATTAACATGGTATTAGAGCTTCCCTGAGAAGAAGACATTATGCAGTGGCAGAAACTAGGGTTTCTTATTTACTGGGTTTCGCTCCAAAGTTTTTGAAAAAACAGTAAGGTAGATTGACTCTACTCATCAAGGATAATCTATTTGTCCAATCATAATTCAATTCTGAGCACTTTCAATTTTGGCCCTAAAAATTAGGGTTTCCACAAAAATAGGAATTTCTGAAATCTAAAGACATAGCTGGAAGATCCTTGGAACAATAGAAGTTTATAGCTTTGGATCAAGATTTTTGGTTGGGTGAATCTCCGGGAAACTCAAACCCTAATTCAAGGTCTTCCCTAGTGAATCTGGGAAGACTAAAAGGCATTTCTAAAGGGTGAAACTTTGCAGATCTCAAAATCTGAATATACCAGGATGATCAACTCATCAAGGTGCATCTTTCTATCCTTTCAGAAGTTTGAATTTTTAAGGTTTCTCTAACAAACCCTAATCCGGGACCAGATCCAATTTTCAGCAAATCAAGTGGTAAGACTTAAATCTTTTTTCATTTGAAGTACTTTTTAAGATGTCTCACCACACCAATCTTGAAGATAAGCTTGAAGGGGTTGATAACATCTGAGCATGGAAGTATAGGATTGGGTTAATCTTGAAAGAAAATGAGTTGGACACTTATATAAGTGAAGAGATTCTTGTCCTAGAGGGAGAAGAGGTTAAAGCTCTTCACAAGAAGAACTTGGTCAAGGAAAAGAGGATCATTGTTGATTATGTCAAGGATCATCTCATCCCACATGTGTCATCTCTGAAGAGACCCAAGGAGATGTTTGATTCCCTGACCAAGCTATTTGAAGGGAAGAACATAAATCGGAAGATGACCCTATGAAACCAATTGAAATGGGTAAAGCTTCAAAATGGAGAGACCATTCAATTTTATTTTTCTAAGGTCTCTCAAATCAAGGAACAACTTGAAGCTATGGATGAAATTGTGGACAATGGTGAAGTTGTCATGACCACACGAAATGGCCTACCTAGATCATGGGATTCCTTTATCCAAGGAATTTGTGCAAGAAAGAAGTTGGTCTCCTTCAGTAGATTGTGGAAGGAATGTTCACAAGAAGAAGCAAGGATTGTGGCTCAAGAAGAAAAGGTGGGGAATGAAGATCAAGCTCTCACAACTCACACCAAAAGAAACAAGTCAAAGAAGGAGCACTCTCATCACAAAAAACCTTTTCACAATCATCAAAAGGGTAAGAAGGATATGAGATGCTTCACATGTAATGAGAAGGGACACTTTGCTGCAAATTGTCCCAAGAACAAAAAGGGATTCAACAACAACAACAAGAAGGGAAACAAGAAGAGGTATCATGCTCATGCTTCTGAGGATGATGAACCTCCCAAGAAGAAGGCTAGATCAGAAAGTGATGACTCATCAAGTGAAGATGAATATGTTATAATCTCAGCCCTCACAGGTACTATTTCTCATGGTTGTAATGATTGGTTGATTGACAGTGGGGCTTATAAACACATGACTGGGTTTAAAGAATCTTTTGTAAATCTATCTGAACATGAATCACCCCATAAGGTGAAACTTGGGGATGATTATCAATATCCTATCAAAGGAAGTGGAGCAGCCTCCTACAACCTAGACTCTGGAAAGTCTTTAAAGATGAAAGATGTGCTATTTGTACCTGGGCTCAAGAAGAATGTACTCTCCATCTCTGCATTGGATGCAAAAGGCATGAGAGTTCCATTTGTAGATGGCCAAGTCCTAATGTGGACAAAGGGTAAAACAATTGATGATGCAGTAGTGATTGGAGAGAAAGAGGGAGAATTGTACAAATTGAAGGGATAACCTGAACATGCTATGATACATGAATCCATGGAGCCAAGTGAACTTTGGCATAGAAGGCTTGCACATGTGCACTACAAATTACAAGCAAAGCTGTAGAAGGTCTTCATGAAATCAAGTCAAAGCATAAAGGTGTTTGCAAAGGATGTGCAAAAGAAAATAACACAAAGAAGGCATTTCCAAGCAGTAAAAACAAGGCATAAGGAATTTTGGAAATTATCCACTCCGATGTATGCATTCCGGTGTCATCCAGTTATCTGAGTGGGTATGTGCACTATGGTTCTTTCATTGATGATTTCTCTAGGAAGACTTGGACTTATTTCTTGAAGAACAAAGATGAAGTGTTTGACAAGTTCAAGGAATTCAAAGCCTTGATAGAAAATCAAATTGACAAGAAGATCAAGATCTTCATATCCGACAATGGTGGAGAATTCACTTCAGGTGACTACAAGAAGCTATGTAGTGATTCGGGGATTAAGAGGGAGTTGAATACTCATTACAATCCACAACATAAAGGAGTAGAAGAAGCTACTTCAGATTCGGACTCCAGCAGATCCTGCAAGGAAGCAAAGATTCAGAGGGAGTCCACCCAACAAAGAAACAAAGATAAGTATTTGAAATGTCATTTATTATATATATGATGTTGTTCAGTTATGTACATACTTATGTTCCTAAAGTTAGGATGTGTATTATGCATATTAGGATATTTGCATTAATGAACAAGATACTACTAATATAGTGATGGGTAAGTGGCCTATGTAAGTGTACAACATTCCATTGCTACTTATCTAGAATGAAACCTCTTTGCTGACATGTTGGAGTAGTGCAAACTCTTAACAATGTTCTGGTAGAGATGGAAGCCATCTAGAAAGTTACGGAATATGGATAAATGTTGTATTTAAGCATTGGCTAAGATAATTGCATGACTGTATGATATATGTCTTTATGAGTAAGAATTTGTTCTGAAATATATAAGATGTTTCTAATCATGCAATTGAACTTGTCTTGTAGGAAAGACCGTGTGCCATCACATACAAAAGGACTACAACATTTGTTCAAAGAAAAGCTATCTATTGAAGATATTGAAGTTCCCATGATCCGGGATGAAGTAATGGAAGAATGCCATGATTCGTCGATCATGAAGAATGATGTTTGGGATATAGTCCCAAGACCTGAAGGGAAGTCAGTTGTGACTTCCAAGTGGATCTACAAGATCAAGCATGTTGCAGGTGGCAGCATAGAGAAATACAAAGCAAGATTTGTAGCTCGTGGCTTCTCCCAAAAAGAGGGGATAAACTATGAAGAAAATTTTGCTCCTATAGCCAGGTACACTTCCATCATAATAGTACTTTCTCTGGTTGTAGTGATGAAATGGAAGATACACCATATGGATGTCAAGATAGCTTTCTTGAATGGCATAGTCGAAGAGGAAGTGTATGTGGACTAGCCACTTGGTTTTGAGACACATGACAGAGAGTCATATGTGTGCAGGTTGAAGAAAGCCTTGTATGGCTTGAAACAAGCTCCTAGGACTTGGTATGGTAGGATGGACAGCTTTCTATACAGTTTGGGCTTTACCAAGAGTAATGCAGATTCCAACCTTTACTACAAGGTTGAGGAAGGCAATCCAGTGATACTAATTCTATATGTGGATGACTTGTTTGTTACGGGAGAAGATAGTTTGATTGCTGATACCAAGAGTAAATTTGATACCAAGTTCGAGATGAAGGACTTGGGGATGATGCACTATTTTCTAGGCATGGAGGTGTGGCAGATTGAAGATGGTATCTTCCTTGGACAAGGGAAGTATGCAGTAGAGATCCTGAAGAGGTTCGGGATGATGGACTGCAAGGCCATGGCCACACCTATGGCATCGAACCTGAAGCTTCTGTGTAATGCTTCATCTGATCCAGTTGATGTCACGATGTATCGTCAGATCATTGGGTCCTTAATGTACCTGACGAACACGAGACCAGATATTTTCTTTGCGGTGAACACATTGAGCTAGTTTCTAACAGATCCGAGGAGTGTTCAATTGGTTGCTGTAAAGCATATTCTAAGGTACCTGAAGGGTACAGTTTATTATGGGCTCAAGTATGATGTGAATCAAAAGTTTAACCTGCATGGTTAAGTTGATTCAGATTGGCCAGGAAGTGCTGTAAATAGGAAGAGCACATCCAGGTGCTGCTTTAGTATGGGATCAAGTGTAGTCTCTTGGTTTAGCAAGAAGCAGTCCTACGTAGCACTGAGTACAAGCAAAGTAGAGTATGTTGCAGCTTGTTCGGCTAGTTGTGAGGCAGTATGTCTTCGGAAGCTACTGTCTGAGTTATTTGATCTCCCATTGGATGCTACTGGTATCTTCTGTGACAACCAAAGTTGTATAAAGCTGTCTCAGAACCTAGTGTTCCACAACAGGTCGAAACACATTGAGATCAAATATCACTATATCAGGGATATGGTGCAAAGAGGAGCAGTGAAGCTCCTGTATGTTGCGACGGATGAGCAGGTTGCAAATGTATTGACAAAGCCATTATCCTGAGTGAAGTTCGATTACTTCAGAGAGGGGCTTGGTGTTCTTCAGTTCAATGACACTTCAAGGAAAAAGTGATGGACACATTTGTTAGAAAAACAGGATCGCAGAGCAATAACAATAAACAGAAATGCAAATATAATCACACACACATTACAAGAGAGACACAAATATATCTCGGTTCACCCCAGCTTAGGCTACATCCACACTAAATTTTCTACTCCTTATTATTATTACCGTTTAGCAAGGTGGAGGGATACAACCTGCAGCACAGTTGCTGCACTTCCTCTTCACTGTCTCACAGTCTCTCTCCTGATCTTAGAGATCTTTACAATGCATAAAACCTAATACATCAACTCTAGCCATATTACAATGTCTTTCTTTTATAGGTAAAATACAATGGGAAAAATACCACGGGATACTCAAAACCATGGGCCCGTAAAATAGCTGGCGAAAATAGCCCCAAATTTTTTTATCGGGGGCGCTGCCCCCAAACCCCCGTTCGCAAGGGCTCTGCCCCCGAACCCCTAAAAATGCAAAATGGGTGTACAGTCCTCCGGGGTGCACAATTAAGACAATATCATCTATGAGACTGGAAGATCTAGATCCACAACCAACAATCTCCCACTTGGAGACTGATCACAGCAAATCCACCACCGCTGCACTTGCTGAACTTGGACTTGGAAAATTTCTCCTCTTCACTTTCATGCTAGAAGGCCAACTGAAACCGAGCAAGAACTCAGTTTCTCTCTGGTCACTACCTTTGTGAACATGTCTGCAGGATTCTGGCTAGTATGTATCTTTTCCAGCTTCAACAGTTCATCTTCCAGAACAGAGCATTTGAAATGGTACTTGAGCTGTATATGTTTAGTCCTGGAATGGAATGCTGAGTTCTTTACAAGATGAATGGCACTCTGGCTGTCACTATACAACCTGCTATCCTTCTGCTTCTTACCCACTTCCTCCATAAACCTCTGCAACCAAATCATCTCTTTAATAGCCTCTATAATGGCAACACACTCTGCGTCTGTTGTTGAAAGTGCAACAACCTTCTGCAGTTTCAAAATCCAGCTTACTGTTGTTCCACCTACAGTAAACACATACCCTGTGGTGCTCCTCCTTCTATCCTTGTCACCTACCATATCTGCATCAACATATCCCTGTAGAACAGTGTCTGAACCTCCAAAACATAATGCCTCAGTGGTAGTACCTCTCAAATACCTAAGAATCCACTGTACTTCCCTCCAATGTTCTTTACTTGGATTATTCATATATCTGCTCACAACTCCCACTGCATGTGCAATATCTGGTCTTTTGCACACCATGGCATACATCAAGCTGCCAACTACTGATTGATAGGGAATCTTGGACATGTAATCTGTCTCTTCCTGTGTCTTGGGACACATTTCCTTACTTAGACTAAAATGGCTGGCCAAAGGTGTACTAACTGGTTTTGCATTCTGCATTCTGAACCTCTCCAACACCTTTTGTATGTACTCACCCTGAAACAATGTCAATTTGCGATTTTTCCTGTCTTTTGTTATTCTCATACCAAGGATTTGCTTTGCAGCACCCAAATCCTTCATCGCAAATGAATTAGCTAGCTTCCTTTTGAGTACATTTATATCCTGCATGTTAGACCCTGCAACAAGCATGTCATCCACATACAATAACAACATAATATAGCTTTCATTGTTTAGCTTCTTGAAATAAACACAGTGGTCAAAATGACATCTACTATAACCTTGTTCTATCATAAACCTGTCAAATTTTAGATACCACTGCCTTGGAACTTGCTTCAAGCCATACAAACTCTTTTTCAACCTGCATACCATGTTCCCCTTACCTTTGACCTCATACCCTTGTGGCTTCTACATAAATATCTTTTCCTCCAAATCCCCATGGAGAAAGGTTGTTTTTACATCTAACTGTTCAAGATGCAAAGCTTCTACTGCCACTAGACTTAAGATAGTCCTAATTGAAGTCATCTTAACAACAGGAGAAAATATTTTATCAAAATCTATACATTTCTTTTGTGCAAACTCCTTTACAACAAGTCTCACCTTGTACCGCTGCTTGCCTCCTTTTTCTTCCTTCAACCTGTAAATCCATTTGTTCTGCAATGTTCTTTTACCAGTAGGCAACTAAACCAAATCCCAAGTCTGATTTCCTACCAATGAGTCCATCTCCTCATTAATGCCTTGCTCCCACTTCTTTCTAGTTTCCACCTGCATTGCTTCTTCATAACATTCTGGTTCACCAGCATCAGTCATCAACAAATAATACATTGAAGGAGAGTATCGTTCCGGGAGTCTACTTAACCTGGTAGATCTTCTTGTAGTTGCAGGAGTTTCAGGTACTTGCTATTGTTCTTGATTTTCTGGCACCTTTGGAACTTCATTTTCTTTAATTTCATCAAGTACTGTTTACTCTGTGGTTTCCTTTTCCTGTTTCTTTCCCTGCAACTGATCTTTATACATGACCTTTTCATTGAATATCACATCTTTACTCCTGATGATTTTGTTATTTTCATAATCCCATAAGCGATAACCAAATTCATCAACCCCATATCCAATAAAGGTACATTTCTTGGATTTAGCTTCAAGCTTTATTCTATTTTCTTTATCAATATGGACAAATTATTCACAACCAAACATTCTCAGAAATGAGTAGTTTACCTTTTTATCTGTCCATTCCTCCTCTGGAAGACCACCATCCAAAGCACTTGAAGGTCCTCTGTTTATTAAATAAACAAAATTATTTACAGCATCCGCCCAAAACTGTAATGGAAACCCTGCATGTAGTCTCATACACCTTGCACGCTCCATGATCGTTCTGTTCATCCTTTCTGACACACCATTTTCTTTTAGTGTTCATGGGACTGTTTTCTCTCTACGAATCCCATGGTATGAACAGTAACTATCAAACTCATTGCCGCAGTACTCATCTCCATTATCATATCTGAGACACTTCAACATTTTCCCTCTCTCATTCTCAACCAAAGCTTTCCACTTCTTAAAAGTAGCAAACACATCATATTTCTGTCTAATGCAATAAACCCAAGTTTTCCTAGTTGCATCATCAATAAATGTAACATAATAATGAGAGCCACCAAGAGATTATACCTGAGTCGGTCACCATACATCTGTATGCACTGGCTCTAACTTTTCATTCTTCTTCTATTTCCCAACCCTGCTTCAAATCTGGCATCAAGTTCCTTGAGTGGAGAATCTACATCCCCTTCTCACTCATGTGGCCAAGCCTATGATGCCACAATGTTGTATATGTTCCTGCGGAAGCTAAAGAGATAGAATGGTCAGTATTATGAGGACATAAATACAACATACCTATCATGTCTCATTTTTCTATCACCGTTGATCCTTTAGTGATCCTCCGCCACTTTTCTCCAAATGTAGATAGACAGCCACCATCTCCCAACTTCCCTGTTGAGATTAGATTTCTTTTCATAGCAGAAATATGCCTAACATATTTTAACAACCAGTCAGTTTCATTCTTAACTTTTATCCATACCTTACCCATTCCAACAATTTTACATGGTTCATCATCACCCAATAAAACATGTCCAAAATCGCCAAGAACATACTCATGAAAGTATTTCCTATGGGGTGTAGCATAACATGAAGCTCCTGAATTTACTACCCAATAATCACTAGTATTATCTAATGCAAGAATCAAAGCATCTTGTAACACATCACCTGCTACATTTGCTTCTTGGGTAGTTTCCTTCTGTGCATCTCCTTTCTTCTTTAGAGATCTGCAGTCTTTCTTTAGATGTCCTTTCTTTTCACAGTTCCAGCACTCCATTTTTCCCAGTCTGGACTTGGATCTGCCCATTTTAGACTTGCCACGATTACCTTGGCTCTTTCCTCTCTCCTTTTGTCTTCCCATGCTCTCCATGGTCAATGCATTACCTGATGTCTCATATGTGCCTTTTCTTCGCATTTCCTCGCTAAGAATAACACTAATAACATCATCAAATTTCAAGGTATTTGAACCAGAGACAGAGTTACTTACAGCCATGACCAAGCTATTCCAGCTTTCTGGCAATGAACACAAGATTAGAAGAGCCCTAACCTCATCATCAAAGTTCACACTTATAGAACTTAGCTGATTTGTAACCGTATTAAACTCATTTAAATAATTAGTAACAGATCCACCTTCAGACATCTTCATATTAAATAAATGCTTCATTAGAAATACCTTGTTAGAAGCCGAGGTTTTTTCATACGGCTTACCCAGTGCGCTCATCAAACCCTTCGTTCTCATTTATTTGTAGATATTGAAAGCCACTTATGAAGCCAAGCTTAGACGTATTGTTCCCAGAGCCTTTCTATCAATAACCTCCCATTCTTTGTCCTTCATGGCCGCCGGCTGCTTTGCTCTTCCTCCCAACGGTAGGAATAGATCCTTCTGGTACAAATAGTCCTCCATTTGCATCTTCCATAATTAGAAGTTTTGGCCATTAAACTTCTCAACCTTAAACTTTCCTTCTTCTGCCACTACTCCCACTCGAACTAGTAACCCTAGCTTCATGCAGGTTTATCTGCCAAATAAACCTTTGGCTCTGATACCAATTGTTAGAAAAATAGGATCGCAGAGCAATAACAATAAACAAAAATGCAAATACAATCACACACACATTACAAGAGAGACATAGATATATTGTGGTTCACCCCAACTTGGGCTACGTCCACATTGAATTTTCCAGTCCTTATTATTATTACCGTCCAGCAAGGTGAAGGGATACAACCTGCAGCACAACCGCTGCACTTCCTCTTCACTGTTTCACAGTCTCTCTCCTAATCTTAGAGATCTTTACAATGCACAAAACTTAATACATCAACCCTATCCATATTACAATGTCTTTCATTTATAGGGAAAATACAATGGCAAAAATACCATGGGATACCCAAAACCATGGGCCCGCAAAATAGCTGACGAAAACAGCCCCAAAAAATTTTCTCAGGGGCGTTTCCCCCAAACCCCTAAAACTGCAAAATGGGTGTACAGTCCTCCGAAGTGCACGGCTAAGACAATATAATCTATGAGACTGGAATATCTGGCTCCACAACCAACAACATTTCCAGGAGCCATTCCGAGCATGATGAGAGGAGGATCCTTCCATGGCTGTGGATGTAAGCACTGGAGGATGAGCATCAAGATGATGCTCTAGTTACTGCTCTGTATATGCATCATATTGGATGCTTGTTATGATCAATTGGATCATTTATATGTATATGCATCATGTTGGATGCTTGTTATGATCAGTTGGATCATGTATATGTATATGCATCATGTTGGATGTTTGTGATGATCAGTTGGGTCATGTATTGATCTGGATTTTATGAGCAGAACCAAATGAATACAGATTATTATCAGAGACTTAATACAAAGTAAGAGAGATACAGTAAAACTGGTTTTCTATTCAATAAGGAAATAAGCTAGAACTGTAAAATGCAGCGGAAAACAAGCTTGCTGGAATGGTGGTGGCTTATCTCTGAGAAGAGATGTGACAGCTGCGCTCATTTCACAAGAAGATGGTTACAATGAGGCTCTCAAGGCCTTTTACAATAAACAGGAATGTAAAAAACCCTAGACATCCAAAAACCTAGCCCTAGGAGATGAAGCGCCAAAAGTCATGTGGGCCCCGTTTGGGTAAGTTAGTACATCAACTTCCCGGGGTCGTAACTTTTGCATACGATCTCCGTTTGGGGCACTCGATAGCCCGTTGGAAAGGTCTATCCGAGATTTACAACTTTTGACTGGGGAAAAACGGTGTTGAAGGAAATCATTTGGCCCCCCGAATTGCCAAAAAAGGTCATTTAGGGCCTCAAAACGGCCCCGGAAGTTTAGGACCCGAAAAACTGCTAAAAATAGTACAATACCAAAATTGTCATAAAACTGTTTTGAGCCAGTTAGAAAGGTGGGTGGCCACCAATATCCACCTGGATCAATCCTCCCTCCTTAGGAAGCAATGGTCTCCATTGCGTTGAGTTCCCCCATCAGATGAGGAAATTTCTGCTGAATTTGGCCTCGGGTGAGCCACTTGCCTTGGTGCAGGAGCTGCCCTGCTTTGACAACTCGATAAAGCTGGATCCTTTGATGTCGAGTGCCCTTGATCTGTGTGTCTGCAATATGATCACTGGATGCTTGTTGTAGGCAGTCAGGGTTGAGCTCTGTTGGTGTCAACTTCTCTGCTATCTCTGAGGTGTCTAATAGTGGTGGGAAATATGGCCGAAGGAGATCCACGTTGAAGACTGGATGCAGACCAAGGAAGGGGGGAATGTTGAGCTCAAAAGCGTTGTCACCCACTGCCTTGGTGATGGTGTATGGCCCATAATGGAGTGGGCGAAGCTTTCGATGGGGCCCTGTAAGGCGCTCTTTCTGCAAATGCAACCAAACTTTGTCGCCCACCTGAAACTTATGTGGCACCCGATGTTGATAATGGCACTGCTTGTACTTGGCATTAGACTTCTGTAGAATCTCCTGAACCTGTTGGCGGATATGCTGGATCCATTCAATGAACCGGGCGGCTTTGTCAGCTTCTGGGGACGAGTCGGCCGAGGTGGTCGCAAGGGGAAGTGCAACATCCATGGGGCCCAATGGTTGGAATCCCAACCCCACCTGAAAGGGGCTATGGCCAGTTGAGCTATGCAGGGCTTGGTTGTAGCTATGTTGGACATAGGGGAGACTCTCATCCCATGTGCGGGGGTGTGTTGAATTGTACATGCGCAGGATATGTACGACCATCCGGTTGACGACCTCCGTTTGTCCATCGATCTAGGGGTGGAAGGCAGTGGATTTGGTGATCTTGGTATCCAGCAGTGACCAGAGGATTGACCAGAATGAGCTGAGGAACTGACTGTCACAATCTGAGATAATGGTCTGTGGGATCCCAAAATGTACCCATACTCGTTCAAAGAAGAGCTTGGCAGTGGCTTCTGCTGTGATGTTCTTCTTGCAAGCGGCTAGAATCGCCATCTTGGAAAGCGATCAACAACCACGAAAACACAGTCATTTCCCCTCTTGGTGGACGGGAGGCCCAACATGTAGTCCATTGAGATGGATTCCCACGGCCTGTCAGGAGTAGGCAGAGGGGTGTATAGGCCCTGTTTCTTAGTGGTCAGTTTGGCAATGGCGCAAGCGGTGCAGGACCTGATATACTTGCCGACATCCTGTCGAAGTTTCGGCCAGTAGAAATGTTTCTGCAACACTGCCACTGTCTTTTCGACGCCAAAGTGTCCTGCCACCCGACTGTAGTGAGCTTCCCAAATCAGCTTCGCGCGCTCACTTGATGGAACGCAGAGATGGCCCAGATGACACAACAACCCTTCCTGAAGATGGAAATTAGCAACCATTGAGTTGGTGCCCAACATTTGATAGGTGGCGGAGAAGTCAGGGTCTGTCTCGTAGAGGTGGGGCCATCCGGAGGTCTGATGGCCACAAGAGTCTAGCACCGTGGTAAGTGCCGCGACTGGAGGTCGACTGAGGCAGTCAGCAACTCAGTTGGTACTCCCTGTTTTATATTTGATGTTGAGGTGGAACTGCTGTAAATATGTTGACCACTTCTGATGGCGGTCATTCTGCAACTTTCCTTGGGTCTACATGAACTGTAGTGGCTTGTGATCAGTGTGGATGACTGTCTCCTTCCCAAGAATGTAATGTCTCCACTGGCGGCAGGCTTGTACAATGGAGTACATTTCTTTGTCGTAGGTAGGGTACTTGCGAACAGCATCTGAGAGTGTCTCACTATGATATGCCACGGGGTGGACGTGTTGAGTGAGAACGGCGCCCAGAGCATAATCTGAAGCATCTGTCTCGATCTCAAAGGGATGTTGCAGGTTCGGTAATGAGAGTACCGGCGATGAGCACAAACGCTTCTTCAAGTCATCGAAGGCTTGTTGTTGGGACAGGCCCCAATCAAATTTTTCCTTACCACCACCCCTGGTCACTTGGCTGAGGGCCCATGCGATATGAGAGAATCCCAGCACGAATCGACGATAGAAATTGGTGAGGCCCAAGAAGCTTCGAAGTTCAGTGAGTGTGGTTGGGGCTGGCCAGTCACGGATGACCTGGATCTTGGCTGGATCCACATGCACACCATGTCGATCAACGATGTAGCCTAAGTAATGGACCCTATCCATGCCGAAGGAGCATTTTTCCAAGTTTGCATATAGTTTGTGCTTCCGCAGGGTGTGCAGAACCTGCTGAATATGTTGCAAGTGTTCCTCCCAAGTCTTGCTGTAGATGAGGATGTCATCCAGATACACCACTACAAAATTGTTGGTGAAAGGTCGTAGGATATCGTCCATCATCCTCATAAAAGTTGCTGGAGCATTTGTCAAACCAAAAGGCATGACCAGCCATTCAAAAAGACCTTCTTTTGACTTGAAGGCAGTCTTCCATACATCTGTCTGTTCTATTGGGACCTGGTGGTAGCCAGACTTCAGATCAATCTTACTGAAGTATTTGGCCCTCGTGAGCTGATCAAGGAGGTCGTCGATTCGGGGAATCGGGTACCGGTTGCGGACTGTGATTTTATTCAGGGCCCGGTAATCAATGCAGAGTCGCCAGGTCCCATCTTTCTTCTGCACCAGCACGATTGGGCTCCCACAAGGTGATGAACTAGGACGGATGTGCCCTTTGTGGAGCAATTCTTGGATCTGCCTCTTGATCTCCTCATTTTTCAACAGAGAGCGGCGATAGACTGGCCCATTGGGTAGCGGTGCGTCTGGGGTCAGATCGATGGGATGCTTGACCTGGCAGTGCAGAGGTACCCCGGTCGGAGAGGAGAAGATATCTGAGTATCCTTCCACCACCTTATCCACTTGCTTCTGTTGCGTGGACAGATCGGTCATGGAGGCCTGGGATGTGGCTGCGATCTTTCTTTCACTCTGAGAGCGAATCACCAAGAAGACAAATTTCCCAGTCTGAGAGATGACCTTCCTGCATTGCTTGGCAGAGATCAAGGAAATAGCACTAGGAGGGGCTACCTCGGGTATCCTGTACAATTTCCTGTTCAAAGAAATAATAACACTACGAGGCCTAGACTCATATACATCATGGCATTTCCATAAATAAGGTTGGCCCAAAAGAACATCTGAAACTTCGAGAGGAGCAACATCACACAATACCTCATCCTTGAAGGGCTTGATGCCGTATGGCAGTCGGCACTGTTGGCTGACGCGGAGATCGCTTCCCTTGCGGAGCCATCCAATGGTGTAGGGTTGTGGGTGCGGTGTTGTCGGCAGGGCCAGGCGCTTGACTACCTCTGCTGAGATGAGATTCTTCTGGCTACCGCTATCAACGATAAAGTGCAGCGGGGTGCCTTTTACCCACATCTGTGAATGGAAGAGGCGTTCTCCTTCTTCTGGCTCGTCTGGTTCATCGGGCTGGAGCTTGGTGGTAGCAATGGTGGCACTGGGTTCCGCGTCAATGATCCGTCTTCCCCTTTCTGGTTCGGACTCAGAGTCAGAACCCACATCTGATTCAGATGCTTTCACTTCGGCCACCAGCGACTGCTTTGAGCGGCAATCAGCAGTGTTATGCCAAGGGCTCTTATGGAAGTCGCACCACTTCCCAGTATCTTTCTTTGTTTTTTTGGTGTCCTTCTTTGCTTGCAGCTTGGACTGGTTGTCCTGATACTGTCCATCTTTGCTCTGTCCTTTATTCTGTGGGTTGGGGCCGCCCTTTCCTGTCTTTTGCTGTGAAGGGTTCCCAGGCCCCAATTGCCGCATCTTTAGTTTGAGCTTCTGTTCGATTTTGACGGCATATCGGTAGGCCGCGCCCAAGGAAGAGATGTCTAGAAATTCCATTTCGGTCTGGATGTATCTATGCAAACCACCGCGATACTTGAGCACCAGATGTCGCTCTGAATCTTTGATACCCAGCTTGGTGCGCAAGGTATGGAAGATATTTGTGAACTCTGGCACTGCTTGGTCTCTTTCTTGTCGCAGTGTGGTCCATTTGGTATACAAGTCGTCATAACTTCCAACAGGGTAGTAGTGTTCCTTAATAGCATCCCTGAAGGATTCCCAGGTGGCCGTGACTGAAAATAATGAGTCTTCTTCTGTGTCCTTCTTCTCGCAGAATGTTTCCCACCAATCTTTGACATGGGGAACGGCTTTGAGGAGCGCAAAAGTAATCTTTTCTTTATTCGAAAAGTTATGGACAGAAAAATACCCTTCTAGTAGATTCAGCCAGTTATCTACAGCATCTGCATCTATCTGTCCTTCAAATATAGGGATATCGAAGTTGATTTGTACCTTGAAGGGGGCGGCGCCTCCGCTCGAGGAAGATGCGTCGCTTGTTGGTAGTCGCCGAAGGATTTGCGCGAAATTATTCATCATCTCGTTCCTCTGCTGCGTGAGGGCTTCCTCAAGCAACATTTTGATAGGATCTCCTGTCCCGTCACCTTTCTTTTCTCCTGCCATGAGAGGTCGCTTGGGCGTGTGAGAGATTTTGTCCTCAAGAGAAACAAGCTCGAGATCCAATTCTTTGTACCCTGACCTCGTTGGGGACATGCATTAAGACGACAAGGAGCAGACCGCTCTGATACCACTGATCTAGATTTTATGAGCAGAACGAAATGAATACAGATTATTATCAGAGGCTTAACACAAAGTAACAGAGATACAGTAAAACTGGTTTTCTATTCAATAAGGAAATAAGCTAGAACTGTAAAATGCAGCGGAAAACAAGCTTGCTGGAATGGTGGCGGCTTATCTCTGAGAAGAGATGTGACGGCTGCGCTCATTTCGCAAGAAGATGGTTACAATGAGGCTCTCAAGGCCTTTTACAATAAACAGGAATGTCAAAAACCCTAGACATCCAAAAACCTATCCCTAGGAGATGAAGCGCCAAAAGTCATGTGGGCCTCGTTTGGGTAAGTTAGTACATCAACTTCCCGGGGTCGTAACTTTTGTATACGATCTTCGTTTGGGGCGCTCGGTAGCCCGTTGGAAAGGTCTATCCGAGATTTACAACTTTCGACTGGGGCCAAATGAATGCCAGAGGCAACCATTTGGCCCCCTAAATTGCCAAAAAAGGTCGTTTAGGGCCTCAAAACGGCCCCGGAAGTTCAGGACCCGAAAAACTGCTAAAAATAGTACAATACCAAAATTGCCATAAAACTATTTTGAGCCAGTTGGAAAGGTGGGTGGCCACCAATATCCACCTGGATCATGTATTTGTATATGTATTAGGTGGATACATTATATGATCAGGTAGATCCTAGATGATGATATGTATCAGGTATGCATCAGGTGGATGCATTGTATGATCAGGATGATCATGGTTGATGAGCTTCAGGATGTCTCTTCAGATGATATGTATCAGATATGCATCAGGTGGATGCATTGTATGATCACGATGATCATGGATGACGAGCTTCAGGATGTTGCTTCAAATGATATGGATTAGATATGCATTAGGTGGATGCATTGTATGATCAGGATGATCATGAATGACGATCTTCAGGATGTTTCTCCAGATGATATGCATCAGGATGATGCTATGATGATGATCAGGTTGATCATGTGATGATGTATATCAGGATGATGTATGGTGAGTATCAAGTTTATACTTCATGGCCATGGATAGGTTGTGAAAGGGTAGCATGTAATAAGTCCTGGAGATCTCGACAGGTTGTGCTATTCACGTAAAAAGCCTCATATGATATTTAGATATCTTGATTGGAAAGACACTTTTTTAAGGTTTTGCTAGACCACATGTAATACATCCTGGAGATCTGGACAAGTTGTGCTAGTCACATAAAAGGCCTCAGATGCTCTTTAGAGATCTTGCTTGGCAAGACACTCTTTTAAGGTTTTGTGGGGACACATGTAATAAGTCCTAGAGATCTGGACAGGCTGTGCTAGTCATGTAAAAGGCCTCAGATGCTCTTTAGAGATCTTGCTTGGCAGGACACTCTTTTAAGGTTTTGTAGTAGGGGTCACATGTAATAAGTCCTGGAGATCCGGACAAGTTGTGCTAGACACATAAAAGGCCTTGGATGCTCTTTAGAGATCTTGCTGGGCAAGACACTCTTTTAAGGTTTTGTGACAGTCACATGTAAAGGATCCTAGGAGATCCGATAGGTTGAGTTGTGTGCTTGTAAAATGCCTGGTATGCTCTTTCGAGGTTTGGTCGACACACGTAATCTGTCCTAAGGATTCCACAGTATGGACAGTGTTGAAGACCTGCAGGTGGTGGGCCTACATCCAGTATGAAAAAGGACTAGCTCTGTAGAATTTCCTATGACAAGTAGATCGAAGATTGATTGAGATAGTATCAGCAGTGATGATGACGATGATTCGATGACGATGATCCAGTGATGATGATCCAGAGAAGAAGACTTGTGTTAGCAGATCTGTGTCGCGAAATACCTTCCTAGTTAAGAGGGAGTGTTGATGTATATGTAACTTTGGAATGTATTTCATCTATGTATTTATTATACTCATATAGAGATGTATTATTCTTGTATATGGATGTGTCATCATTAGTATTAACAAGTGTCACAAGTGTTGTAACTTGCTGATGGGTTATTAGACCACCTAGTAAGGGGTCGGCCCGGATCAATGTAACCATGGGTTATTAGGATAAGTTAGACAAGTCGACCCCACTGGTTTATTAGGTAGGACAGGATAAGTATAAATAGAGATCAGGAGATATCTATTTGATCATCTCATTACTCACTCTTCCATCATTCAGAAAGTGGTGCACATGTGAGGAGGAGGATCAGCATCTTGGAGAAGACTATCTCTTGTACTTTGGTTGTACCTTGGTTGTATCATTGCTCTTTCTATCTCTGAGGAAGTTGTGGGGTTTTTCACCTTTACGGTTTTCCCCAGTGAAACTCTGTGTGTCTATTATCTCATGTGATTGCTTAGTGTGATTGATATGCATTGTTAAACTTGATATGTTGTACATGTTATTCTCTCAGTAAAGATCCTAGAGTATATTGAATTAATGCTCAAAAATTAACAAACAATGCTTCATTAAATGTGAACTTGGGTGTGTTGGCCACATAAGCATCGTCGGTTAAGCACTGTCTCGCTTTGGTTGACCCATGAAGGGATTTTTGTGTGTAAAGAAGAGCGATAGCTCTCTGGACTGTATTATTTAGTTTGTAAATAATGAATGCATTTGAAATGAAATCATTCGAGAAGTAGCTTGTTTTACACAGCAATGAAATGGTTATTTGGTCTCTTGGCTTCTATCCCTCTTTTGATATATGAACAAAATCATTATTATATGAAAATTTTTTGCATTTCTTTACAAACAGTAAGCTTAAATTATAGGGATGCAATCCCGCATGAATATAAACTGACTGTGATCCCATTTTAACTTGCAAAAGCGATTAAATAACATTTATCTTCCAAACAATAATTTAAGATAACGCTTACCTGAAAATTAATACTGTATTTTAAAATGGTGTAGCAATGCTACGCGCCGAGGTCAACACTGCGACCGTCGCGCTAGGGTATCCATTATTGGGTTTTAGGCACACCCAAAAGGGTTAACCACGGACTACATAGTAGTGTCGTGATGAAACTGAGATGCCATACAAATGGGTCTCCCATCTGTATAATTGACTTGACCATTAAAATGTTGAGTAGGGCATTTAACCCGATTACAGAACTTATTAACAAATATTAATGGTCAAACTGTAAGCAAAGGCCCCCGAAACTACTTATAGATATATATACATAGTTCATTCTGCATGCTCTCTGCCTTAGATAATATTCGCGTTAATGTATTAAGACTCAACATTAATAACCAAAGGACTTAGAATGCCAATTTCATTAAATTTGGACTTATTCTAGTCCAAGTCACTTTGAACACAGGTCAAAAATAACCTTTCTAAACCCCAAAATCAAGAAAAATCCGGTTCCAAAAGTGCCAAATCCGAGTTCTAAAAGTGCCAAAACCGGTTCCAAAAGTGCCAAATCCGGTTCTGAAAGTGCCAAAACCGGTTACGAAAGTGCCAAATCAAGGTTCCAAAAGTGCCAAAACCGGTTCCGAAAGTGCCAAATTAAGGTTCCAAAAGTGCCAAAACCGCTTCCAAAAGTGCCAAAACCGATTCCAAAATTGCCAAAACCGATTCCGAAAGTGCCAAATCAAGGTTCCAAAAATGACAAAATCGGTTCCTAAAGAGCCAAATCCATTTCCAAAAGTGCCAAATACAGGTTCCAAAACCATACTTTTTCTTTTGATATTGCCACTATTTAAATTGGTTTTTGGTGTGTTCCGATATGATAATTATGACGACAATTTGAAGTTGTAAAAAATATACAAATTATCAAATGAATCGGTGTCTATATAATATGACAGTCATTACAAGTTGAATTTCATTAACCAACACCCCATTTTGAATGAGGCTTGAGATAAATGAATGAAGGGTCGACCGATCCTTCTTCTGCCTACTAGTATTTTCATAATAGTTTTAGACTGCAAAAAGGGTTGGTCAATCCTTCGTGTGTTCACCATTCTGGATACAGGTGAATTGTCGGATATTGGTGTTCTTAATTATCTACTAAAAGAAGGGGCCGTCGATCCTTCTTGTCGGCAGTAGGAAGTTTGGAGAAATATTGTTTAGATGTTATAACTTAGGCAATGTCCTGATCCCTACCATATACTACGGAAGTTAGTAGTGAGGAATTGTCATCCCAACCCTCGTAGATTAAATATTTTTTCATTTCTCTTTTAAATGAAGGGTCGGTTGACCCTTCTTGTGGTTAGTATTTTTGCAGTCTTCACCATTCAGGATATACATGAATTGACAGCTTATACTTCATAGGTTGAATATTTGCACAATTCCCTCATAAATGAAGGAGTGGTCGACCCTTCTTTTGCCCAATATTATTTTCATACTAGTTCTAGACTGCAAGAAGGGTCATCCGATATTTCTTGTGTTCACTAGTCTGAATACAAGTGAACTGCTGGATATTCGTGTTCAAAATTATCTACTAAATGGAGGGTCGGCCGACCCTTCTTTTGATTTGTATTTTTCCAGTCTTGACCATTTTGGTTATACATGAATTGATCTCTATTTCGGCAAGCCAAACTCTCACACGTGTGAGCCTCGAAGAGAGAACTGACAACATAGGAATTGATGACATGGAATGTGTGATGAGGTTGGAAAGACACATGATGGTATTCTGTTGCTATCATTAAGTTAGTGTCTCAATCTAACATCATTCTAGAAAAGTATGACAAGTTTTTTAAACTTTGGAAATTGACCAAGTATGGAAAAAGTAGAAAAAACTGCTCTGAGAGAATTCCCTCCATAATTCATGGTTTGAGAAAAATGCATGCACCATCATATCATGCTATAGCTTGTTGAAGTGGCTATCTAGTCATGGTCTCAGTTTTCCTTAATCATTTATGAGGAGAAAGTTATAAGTCTACCAAAATAGGGTTTCAGGATCAACCTTGGAGAAAATCTTGGAAATGACCAAGTGTTGGAAAACTAGTTTAGGTGGCCTTGGGAAAATTCCTGTCGTACCTCACGAGACAATGATAAAAGGGAAGTTATATCAACGGCTATTCGATAAAGGGTGATTAGATCGACAACCTAGAATCTTTCCGCGCCGCCAACATACCCGACGTAATGGAGGTCTGAGCGGTTGCGAAATACCATATGGCTGTACGTGTGTCATCTCCAGATCATTCTGCAATCAGAGAAAGCAGTAAGGAAAACCACCATTACACTTTGTGAAACCACCTTTAGTGGTGTATAAAAGAGAAGGGCACGTCAAAAATTGACTTTTGTGTTGCGAACGGCGGAGGATTGGAACATATCTGTGCCGCTGGAAAGTGATAGAGCATAGTTTATTCAACCTGTCCATGCCAGGTAGGTCCTCTTAACTTATGAAAGTAACTAGAATTGTTTACATAATGGAAGTAAGTACTAAAACCGTCTGTCAGAACATTGAAACTATGAGGATAGGAGAAACCCTAGTGGATAGAGATAGTGACATTCGTTACCCCATAATGGTTAAATTCTTAGTTTCAGAAATCAAAAGCAAGTTGGAGGGTTTATATAAATAAAATTTGGATGTGCAGAATGTTTATAAGTCCCGTTTTATCCATTTCTATCCCGAACAACCTTCAGGGTTTCCGGAATTTGTTTCGTGGTGTGCAGTAAATTATTGTCAGAGTCAAAGAGTCATTATGAATTCATCACGAAATAAAATTCTTTGCCGTGTAAATGCATCCACCATTAGGAAATCTCTACCAGTACCCCTGTTTTCCTCCCACCACCACGAAGATTTTTTCGAAGAATCCCTAGTTAGCTAGTACAGAGAGTCATCCCCTGAGACCAAACAAACCTTCATGACCAGTTGTCTGAAACTTGGCCTTGCCATTGATAGCACTCCCTATCCACTTGACATTAATTTCTTTGATGAAAACTCACAGTTAGTTTTGTCACTCATTTCACATTTTTCAATGTTTGATGATGATTCCATGGTCACAAAGGTCCAATTAAGTTTCCTTTTTATATTAAGTGTTGGTAGACCAGAAATGGATTACAGTCAAGTACCCTGCCTTAAATTTGATGGATTCTTGGCTTGGAACATCCACTCTTAGTTAGTGAATTTCCACACTTCGAGACATTTCAGATTCAAGACACACCTGATGAAAATGCTCCTGTTTAGAAGTCGAAAAGATTTACATTTTCCACGGTCTGTGTTGTCAGAAATAGTGGAAGACAATATGTTTAATTTTATGAATTTTATTTTATCAGAAGTATACAGATTGATGTTTGGAGAAAATGATCCTAGAGTATTATCAGAGATGAAGACCCTGATGCAATTAAGCCCCAAAAAAGTAATTGGAGACTGGTTTTTAGGGAAGCAAGATACAGTAATCAAACTTTATGGATTTGTTAAGGAGCCCTATATTCTACCATCCTTTTTTACTCTGAGATTTTTTGCTTTGGAGTTTATCAGACAAAAATTGACAGTAGAAAATGGCCATTTTCTATATTTCAAGAAAGCTACAGATATAAAGTTCCCTTTAAAAATTGGTCCTTTTATCATCAAGAACAAGAATGCTCTCCCTTTTGTACAAAAACATTTAAAAGCACTGATTTTTAGGAAAGCGATAGCTATTAATTATGATCCTTGTCATGTTATTTCTGACAGAAGGAAAGAGAACAAAAATAAAGCCTTTGATCACCAAGAGGTTGAAGGATTGGCGAAGATGGCAAATTTACAACAATATGAATCATACACAGAAGTTTCGGGAAGTTCACATGCTAATCCTTCTAACTTGGATAAATTTTCAGCTGACTTGGTACCTAAGATGGTACCTACCCTAGGAAAGGTTGAAGAAACAAGTAAAAGAAGTTTTTATGAAAGTACTGATATGGAGGTGGAGGAAGAAAGAGAAGCCAAAAGATTAAAATCAAGCCAGCAAGATGAAGTAGTTGTATCTGACAAAGAAAAGGGAATGAAGAAAGAAAAATACCAAGGGCCAAGAATTCAAGTACAGGAATACGAATTTGACGAGGCAAGAGCTACAGCTGATTCTAGCAAATTTCATTCAAGAGATGAAATATGTGTAAAATATGGCAAAGACAGAAAAACAGCAGCAGAAGCAATGCATAAGTTGTTTCCAAAAGTCAGGAATGTTGTTGATTCAAAAAATTACTCTGATGACTAGCAGAGATCCAGACAAAAATACTTTGAATTTGGCCATATCGTCTGATGACAAGGTCACAGAAATGAAATTGAATTTACAAAAGATAACAGTCCCTGATAAAATTCACCTACACAGACAGACTGGAGAGGTGATTTATGCTGATATGATGAAAGCTACTTTAATACTGGAAAAACTATAGAAAACAGTGAACATGCTGCAAATCCAGCTAAGGCAAGAGAAAACGGAGAACAAAGCTCATTAGCTACAAATAAAAAGATTACAAAATGACCCGGTGAAGAGCAATGATGAACCAAATAGAAGGGAGGCAATTAAAAAGCTTTTAGCTGAGAAAGAAAAGAATATTGAATTACTTCAGCAAAATGTTAGAATTCTAGCAACTCAGATAATTCAAGCCTCTGAAATAACTATGCTAGAACAAGAAAAAAAAACTTTATCTCATGGACTAGATGACTATCTTGCTAAATTGCTCAATTTTGAGGAAAAAGAGTAAAGTTGGGAGAAAGATAGCTTGAGTCTTAAGACTAAAATTGAAGATCGAAAGGCCAAATCGGAAAATACATCACAAGAGAAGCAAGGAATAGATCAGGGAAACAAAGAAGCAAGCACATATGATATAGTTCAAACTATGTCACAAGTTAGCTTGAAAGAGGTGGAGATCATAGAACTAAAAGAGGAAAAACAAAGACTAGAAGAGGAAAATTAGAAAAAAGAAAATGAAATAAATGAGTTGACAAAAAACAATAAAGATTTGGTAGGCAGAAATCAAAGGATCATAGGCCAAGTGGCAGGACAACTAGCATTACAAGGTGCAAAGCATTTGATTTGGGGTTCAATCATCGATGAGGCTACAAAATTAAGGCCTTATTTAGATTTTATGAAGACAAACGAAGCCATAGCAAATGATAGCTTATAAAGATGTAAAGCAATTAGAGAAGTTATAGATAAGATACCAAAAGATACAGCCCATGGTACCATAAGTTTCTTAAATAATCTAACAGAAGGTGATCTGAAAGAAATGGCTATCGAAAACAGGGTGATAGTCATAACTTGAGCTAGGAGAGTCCTTGGCAAACATTCTCGCATTGAGAATGTTCAGGCTATTGCAGAACTGTAATGTCCCTTGTTAGAAATTTTATTAAAATGACAATTTTTCACTTTTTTCCCTAGTTAGACCTTTGACTAGTTTTGATCTCTAGGTCCCAAATTTGCCCCAAATGATCCCAAATATTATGAGAAGGTATATGAATGATATTAGAACATAAATATGTGTTTCATGGATGCCTTTGGACCTTTAAAATACTTCTGCAAATCCTCTATCAATTCTGAACATTGTAGGTAACTTTACTAGTGATTTTCCTTTGACTAGTATTGATCTCTAGGTCTCAAATTGACTCCAAATGCCTTCAAATATTCAAGGAAGGTGTATGAATGATATTAGAAATTGAATATGATGTTTATGTATGACATATGTCCACCAAAAAACCTCTGCAAACTCTCTTAATATTATGGAACAATTATGCAATTTTACTAGTAATTTGGGGATCAAATCCCCCTGGGGTAAGTACTGAAAATAGCTTCCCAAATGCCTCCAAACCCACTCAAATTTATGAACAGAGGTATGTAATGTGTTAGGTATTTTATTAAAGTATAATATGCACCATTAATGGATTATTACAACTGTTCTCACCCTCTCCCATTCAACTGCAAAAATCCCCAATTCGACCCTTGGGGAAATGACACTATTTCACCTCCCAATACAACTAAACTGAGTAAAAATGCTTCAAATGCTCAAGTACAGTACATGAAACTTGTAGAAGACATCCATGGAAGTATATTGATCACAAATATAGCATAGAATCATCCATTCATTCGAAATAATCATCAATACATTGGCTCACAACAAGGTAGTGGGAAAATGGCATTGTTCTTCCATTAAAAATGAGATTTATACATTTCTGCTTGGAATTTCGAACTGAAACTTTTTGGAGATGAATAAAAGAGTATTTAATTCATATTAAAAAATAAATGGGGCATTAAAAGCTTCCCCAAAGAGTACAATAGCTCACCAAAAACTCCCTCCCTCAAGGATCAAGAATATGCCATCAAAACTGGAAATGGTTGAAGGAGTGAGATGCAATAAAATAAACCATGAGCTGCCCTGTCGCTTACACCTGCAAATAAAGACTCCATTAAATCTCCAAATGAAAGGTGTGAATGGCCTTTCCAATTACCAACTTGGATGGGAATCTTTCACCCTCGAAATTGGCTAAGGCAAGAAATTAGTCATCCACTAGCTCTCCCTCTTCACAAATACAATTGCAAATTCTACAAATGATCAAAAGCCATTCTCATACTTCATTTCTACATTTTATAACCAACATTATCCTTCTAAGGGTCGAAATCCTCTCAAAAGATTCAATAGATTTCCATTTAGGAAATATTCCACATTTGCCACTTGTCTCCTAGTTCCAACCTTCCATCTTCTCCCAAATTCGATTTTGAGTCTCTATGGCTTCTCCAACTCCCAAATTCACCTTCTTTGAGCCTATTTTTGGGGCTGACATGTCATAGTGGTCAGATGTCAGAGGTCAGGTCTGCAATTTTTCATAGTTGTCATAGATGCTCCATCATTGGTGTCATAGGGGCTAGGGAATCTAGCTCAAGTGTCCACAAACTTCCACTTTGACTCTTTATCTTCCATGGAGGTTACCAATCCTTCCCAATTCTACCTAAGATGCTCAATGACATGTTTTATGACATACCAACTCACCCAATAGTTTTCACAATCCCATTAGTTCAAATTTGCAAAAGAGAGATACCATGTATTATGAAAAATCAAGCTAGTGTGGATCCCACATCCTCCATATGTCTCCAAAACCATTTGTCACCTAGGATTTCTCTTGAATTTCTTTATTCAATCTATTTATTAAATACTTGAACCCTTCTAATGTCTAAACATCATTTATTATCCCCCTTATTCCAAATTCCAAAGCTTCCACCCCAAACCTAGGAAACTAGTAATTTTCCTCCTTGGCAATTATTTGACCCTTAACATCAATTTTACAAACTCTAATGAATATGGATAATGTGATTAGGCCATTGTGACCCAATTCCAAATTTGGGACATGAAAAATCCTCTCTTCCCAATATTGCTTGTCCTCAAGCAATTTCAAACATGGGTGTTGAAAAACTTGCTTTCTGTATAATTCTTTAAAGTTGCCATTGAATTGCCAAACCTTGAGTCTTTGAGTTTCCATGAAGATTTTAGAGAGGAACCACCATGCTTGCTGCTGCACTACTCTGATAAAAATCACTTTATTAAGTGGGAAATCCATCTCCCATACTTCTTGTCTCCCCCAAAAAATTGAAACCAATGAGATAAAAATTATTCCAGGGTCCCATTGCTTGTATTGCACCCCAACAATGAAGAGTGCTCTCCAACCCATAACATCAGATAAGATCATTCCTAGATCCCATTTTCTTGTATGCATTCTTCCAAACATCATGAGTACAAAATATATATCATCAAAGTACATAACTACATAATGAAAATGTATATCAAGGAGGTGCTTCATCAAAGAATCATGAAAGTGCTTGTACCTCCAAGCAAGTAGACCATGATTTTCCAAGTGCATAAAAGCTTCAAGTGACCAATCAAATCTACTCCAATGACATAGGTGAGGATCTCATGTCCTATAATGCTGCTCCAAAAGGATGTGATATGCATCAAAATATTCAACCATGTATTCTTTCATCCAAGAAGTGAATGAAGAATCTCCACTAAAATCTGAACCAAATAATGAGTAGAAAAAACAAGGAGACTTCAAATGACTCAAAGAAGTCTCACCCATACATCCATGAATGTGAGAATCATAAAGATGTAACAAAGTATGTGTATTCCAACAAAAATGTTCTCCCATCATAAATTTATTCACCCAAGTGTTGGATGAAGTTCCTCTAACATCAAATGAACCCAGTGTTGAGCAAGAAAAACCATGAGTCTTCAAGTGACTCAAATCCATATCATAGATGCATCCATGTGGATGTGAATCATCATAAAGTGACAAATTATGCTGCTGCAAATGTGAATAAGAATGTGCTCCATCCATGTCATCATAAAAGTTAAATCTAGGAGTTCCATACTCCTCATGTGGCACCATCAAAAAGAACCCTTTCACCCATACTTCATTGAGACTAATGTTGCAAAACATGGAATTGTAGGATGTAGGAGAATGAACTAAATCACCCAAATGATAAAAAAGTGCAGAAGTTTCATCATGGGAATGATCCATATGGGTAGTATCATGCAGCTTCTTCAAAAGTGTGAAACCTTTCTCATAGATTGGTTCCAATGTACAGGAATCATGCTCTTCTTTAAAAATTGCATAACCTTCATCAAGAGACAATTCAAGTTCCTCTTCCACCACATCAAGTGTTTGGATATCTTCAAGTTCATCTTCAAACACATTAAACACATTCAAATTTCCACATTTCTCATGATCCACCATGTCATGAAAATCCTCCAAACAATCTACCATTTGACAATCTGAAACATAGCAGGAAAAACAAGTATCTTGCAACTTTTCAAGAAGTTGTTCATTTTGAATTGTGAGCTTATGATTATCCTCGTTATTCTTCAAGCATGCATCATGTAACAATTCATTAAGCTCAAACAAATAGTTTCTATCAAAAAGCAAAGACATGAAATTACCTTTGATGTGGCACATTGCTCTTTGAATCTTCTCCATGTCTTCAAGGAAGGATGTTTCCTCCAATGAAGTAGCTCTCCAACAAGAATTTGAAACCAATGCTTGAGTGTCATGGAGAATGCTAAGGGACTCTTGGATCTTATTTTCATTCATCTTTAAGGACCCTTCAAGAAAATGAGGCTCTTGCAAATGAACCTCCTCATCTTCTTCATTTTTTCTTGGACCAACTTCATGAAGCTCAAGTGGTGATGGAGAAGTTGATCTTGGTTCTTCTTCAACTGCTACAAGGTCTTCACTATCATTCTTAATGGAACTTGGGCTTGAAGCAACACTTTCAAAAGTGATCTCTATGTCACCAACATAGAGGTGTGAGCACCCATCAGCAGGTACTCCTCCATAGTTTAAGCATCCATCAGAAGATGCTCTTTGGTTCATGTCTAAGCTAGAAGGTGTCTCAAAATGATATTCCATATTTTCAATAGAATCTTCTTCATGCTCTTGTGATGTCTCTTCATTTTTCTCCCTCAAGCAAGCTGATGCATTTTTCCCCTTGTTTTCCTTAGGATCAATATATTTGGAATCTCTTCTTGAATAAATCTCAAAAGCTCTCCTCAAGGAGAACATCATTTCACGCACACATATATGATACTCGCTCCAAGGGTTTTTACAAGAAGGGATAAACATTTCTTCACTAACTCCACATTTTCATTTTCCTTAGGATCAGTATATTTGGAATCTCTTCTTGAATAAATCTCAAAATCTCTCCTCAAAGAGGACATCATTTCATGCACACATATATGATACTCGCTCCAAGGGTTTTTACAAGAAGGGCATAAACCTTTCTTCACTAACTCCACATCTTCATTTTTGGGCCTATTTTCAAAAACATGTTCAGCATAGTACTCAAAAGACATGGCATTTTGTGTATTTTTGCTCGAAGCAAGATATTCTTGATATTTTTGGTATTGTTGGGGCAAGGTTTTATATTTTTCTCTCCATCTTTGGAACTCACTCATAGAATTATCCTTGGTTGGTGTGACACACTCATATTCATCAGATCTAAAGTCATAAGAATAATCTTCATTTCTCTTGAAATTGTATGAAGTGTTGCATGATGGCACCTCTTCCTCGTACCATTCACATTCTGCTTCATATTGCTCATAAGCATATGCATATTCCTCATAAGAATTGTACTCATAGGATTCATCATAATAGTAAAACATGGCTGCCAATTATTCTTAAATGTATGTACCTAATCCACAAGTGCAAGGACCATGCTCTGATACCACTGTAATGTCCCTTGTTAGGAATTTTATTAAAATGACAATTTTTCACTTTTTTCCCTAGTTAGGCCTTTGACTAGTTTTGATCTCTAGGTCCCAAATTTGCCCCAAATGATCCCAAATATTCTGAGAAGGTATATGAATGATATTAAAACATAAATATGTGTTTCAGGGATGTCTTTGGACCTTTAAAATACTTCTGCAAATCCTCTTTCAATTCTGATCAATGTAGGTAACTTTACTAGTGATTTTCCTTTGACTAGTATTGGTCTCTAGGTCTCAAATTGACTCCAAATGAATTCAAATCTTCAAGGAAGGTGTATGAATGATATTACAACTTGAATATCATGTTTATGTATGAAATATTTCCACCAAAATACCTCTGCAAACTCTCTTAAGATTCTGGACCAATTATGCAATTTTACTAGTAATTTGGGGTTCAAATCCCCCTGGGGTAAGTACTAAAAATGGCTTCCCAAATGCCTCCAAACCCACTCAAATTTATGAACAGAAGTATGTAATGTGTTAAGTATTTTATTAAAGTATAATATGCACCATTAATAGATTATTACAACTGCTCTCACCCTCTCCCATTCAACTGCAAAAATTCTCAATTCGACCCTTGGGGAAATGGCACTATTTCACCTCCCAATACAACTAAACTGAGTAAAAATGCTTCAAATGCTCAAGTATAGGACATGAAACTTTTAGAAGACATACATTCCATTATATTGATCACAAATATATAATAGAATCATCCATTCATTCGAAATCATCATCAATGCATTGGCTCACAACAAGGTAGTGGAGAAATGGCATTGTTCTTCCATTAAAAATGAGATTTATACATTGCTGCTTGGAATTTCGACCTGAAAATTTTTGGAGATGAAGAACAGAGTATTTAATTCATATTAGAAAAGAAATAGGGCATTAAAATCTTCCCCAGAGAGTACAATAGCTCACCAAAAACGCCCTCCCTCAAGGATCAAGAATATGCCATCAAAACTAGAAATGGTTGAAGGAGTGAGCTGCAATAGAAGAAACCATGAGCTGCCCTGTAGCTTACACCTGCAAATAAAGACTCCATTAAAGATCCAAATGAAAGGTCTGAATGGCCTTTCCAATTACCAACTTGGATGGGAATCTTTCACCCTCGAAATTGGCTAAGGCAAGAAACTAGTCATCCACTAGCTCTTCCTCTTTACAAATGCAATTGCAAATTCTACAAATAATCAAAATACATTCTCATACTTAATTTATACATTTTATAACCAACATTATCCTTCTAAGGGTCGAAATCCTCTCAAAAGATTCAATAGATTTCCATTTAGGAAATATTCCACATTTGCCACTTGTCTCCTAGTTCCAACCTTCCATCTTCTCCCAAATTCAATTTTGAGTCTCTTTGGCTTCTCCAACTCCCAAATTCACCTTCTTTGAGCCTATTTTTGGGGCTGACATGTCATAGTGGTCAGATGTCAGAGTTCAGGTCTTCAATTTGTCATAGTTGTCATATATGCTCCATCATTGGTGTCATAGGGGCGAGGGAATCTAGCCCAAGTGTCCACAAACTTCCACTTTGACTCTTTATCTTCCATGGAGGTTACCAATCCTTCCCAATTCGACCTAAGATGCTCAATGACATGTGTTATGACATACCAACTCACCCAAGAGTGTTCACATTCCCTTTAATTCGAATTTTCAAAAGAGAGATACCATGTATTATGAAAAATCAAGCTAGTGTGAGTCCCACATCCTCCATATGTCTCCAAAACCATTTGTCACCTAGGATTTCTCTTGAATTTCTTTATTCACTCTATTTATTAAATACTTGAACCCTTCTAATATCTAAACATCATTTATTATCTCCCTTATTCCAAATCCCAAAGCTTTCACCCCAAACCTAGCAAACTAGTAATTTTCCTCCTTGGCAATTATTTGACCATTAACATCAATTTTACAAACTCTAATGAATATGGCTAATGTGATTAGGCCATTGTGACCCAATTCCAAATTTGGGACATGACAAGAACAGGTGAAGGAACAGGTTGAAGCGTTCAAAAAGGGATTTGAAAAGGTAATACAAAAGAGACTGCCTTCTTTTTGGGATGAAAATAATGAATTAATTTCCCAGGACAATTATAAGGATTTACCATATAACATCAGGAGGAACCATGAGCAATTTCAAGGTCTGACTCATGTTCTAACAGGGAAAATTCTACTAAAGTAACTCTCCCTTGAATTTGAAATTATAAACCAGCTGGCCATGATAGCTGAAACGATTCATCCAACTTCCATTGCAGAGAAGATAGAGATGAAAGTTCTAGTCGAGGAGATGACTAGTTATGGGGTACCTTCTACAAATCAATGGAAGATAGTGGAGAGATATGGGAAAATGAAGTACACCTTGCACACTTGAAGACTACTATTCAAGAAAGAAGCCCTATCAGCAACTACAACCAATAGAAAGACATCAAATGTTATATTCTAAGAAATTTTGGAAATTGTATAAATTTTGACCGAAATGGAATGTAATAGTTAGTTTATAATTTTCTATTTTTAGTTATGAAGCAGTTGGGGTTTTACCCCGAGAGGTTTTAGAATGTATAAAAGACAATTTTTGGCAATGTCGTAAGTGTTGGAACCTGTGAAGAGATATTCGTTTTGTATTGAGCCCTTCAATTTTGATTAAAGATGGCCGAGCAGAGTTGATGGATATTTTCAAGACTAAAGATTCCGGTGTTATTTTATTCAAATGATTAGATGTTTTCTTTGGCAATGTAGTAAGGGTTGGAAATAGTGAACATATACTCATGTTGTATTGAGCCCTTCAATTCTGAAATAATATTCCTGAACAGAGTTGATGCATATTTTCAAGAGTAAAGATTCCTGTTTTATTTTAGTCAAAGGATAAAAAAGATTGTGACTGTCCTGTCAATGATGAGCTAATTAACAAATTAAATTATGACAATAATGACTGTGCTGTGATTGTAGAATGTGAAACAATATGAATCAAGGGAAGAAATAGACTAGTGCATAACCTGCAAATAAATCATATGAATGATAAATTATCAAGCACACAGATTTATATGTTTAATGATTTAACAATACAAAACAGAGTCAGTAGATGTATGTATGAAAAAACAAAATGAATCAAGGAAATTTGATTCATATAACAAAAGAAAGTAAAATAGAAACTAACTGAAATTCCTTAAAGATTGTAAAACATTACAAGTCTCCAAGTATAGAGTGTCTCCAGCTCTCTCCTTCGATGGTCCCCCCAATTCATACAATTTGCCCCGTATTATTTCCATTATAGTTCTAGACTACAGGAAGGGTCGTCTGATCCTTCTTATGGTCACCATTTTGGATACAGGTAAATTGTTGGATATCGGTGTTCTCAATTATCTACTAAACGAAGGGTCAACTGACCCTTCCTGTGCTTAGGAGGTTTCCATTATTGACCATTCTGGTTATACATGAAATGACGGCCTAGCCTTGGTATTTTTCCATGATTGACCATTCTAGTTTTCGGTTGTAAATGTTTTCCAATAATCTAGGATTTGATGCCTGCAACCCGCAATTGCGGATTGTGGGAAGAGTATTGTAAATGTTTGTGTTCTTCCTTTCCACAACACGCAATGCGTATTGCAAGAACTATTTGAATAATGGATTTGTGACATGCGTTTCCGCAACCCTCAATGTGGATTGCGGAAGCGGATTGTGGGAAGAGTATTGTAATTTTTTGCATTCTTCCTTTCCACAACACGCAATGCGTATTGCGAGAACTATTTGAATAATGGATTTGTGACATGTGTTTCTGCAACCCTCAATGCGGATTGCGGAAACTTTGGTTTTTTTCATTTGAAGTTGAATGTCATTAACCAACACCCCATTTTTTAATGAGGCTCTAGATAAATGAATGAAGGGGTGTCCAACCCTTCTTCTACCCAATATTATTTTTAGAATAGTTCTAGACTGTAGGAAGGGTGGTTCAATCCTTCTTGTGTTCACCATTATGAATACAGGTGAATTGTCATTTATTGGTGTTCACAATTATCTACTAAGAGAAGGGGCGGCCGATCCATCTTGTCAGCAGTCGGAAGTAGGGATAAATATTGTTTACATGTTATAACATAGACAATGTCCCGATCCCTACCATATTCTACGGAAGTTGGTAGTGGAAAATTGTTGTCCCAACCTTCGTAGGTTAAAAACAATTTCATTTATCTTTTAAATGAAGGTTCGACCGACCCTTCTTGTGCTTAGTAGTTTTGCAGTCTTCACCATTCATTATATACATGAATTGATAGCCTATACTTCCTAGGTTGAATATTTGCACAATTCTGTTAGTTTTTCAGAATTTAATACATTCTAATCTAGGATCTTAACTGAAAGAACAACATGTACAGCATATCAAGCATAAGAGACAAGAGACAAGAGACACAAAACATTTCACCGGGGAAAACCAACAAGGTGAAAAACCCCGCAACTTCCTCAGAGATAGAATAAGCATCAATACAATGACCACCATGATCAAACCCAAGAGATAGATATCTACAGCAGCATGATCCTCCTCCACTTGTGCACATCCTCCTCTTCTCTCACTAATGCAAAGTGAGCGAACAATAGAATGTGTAAAATGAGAGAGACACACTCTCTATTTATAAACTACATCAGTTGACCTTTACTCTCTTAGGTCGACCCTAGCTTAACCACATAACATTATGTTGATTGGGCAGACCCCCAATAGGGTGGTATAATAACCCTTTGACCCACATGACTCATACAGGACCGACCCCAACAAGGTGGTCTAATAACCCATCAAGTATAAGTTATGACACTTACAATATAACTTGTGACACTTGCAAGTACACATGACAACACTTCCAATTGGAGGAACAATACATCTCCTTTGGGGATACAATAAAGTACAAATGTAATATATACAATATACAAGTGAATATCTTCCGAAGTTACAAATATATCAACAAATTCCCTCATAAATGAAGGGGCGTCTGACCCTTCTTCTGCCCAATATTATTTTCATACTTGTTCTAGACTACCATAAGGGTCGTCCAATCCTTCTTATGTTCACCAGTATGGATACAGGTGAATTGTTGTATATTAATGTTCACAATTATCTACTAAACGAAGGGTCGGCCGACCCTTCTTGTGATTTATATTTTTTCAGTCTTTACCATTCTGGTTATACATAAATTGATCTCTATTTTGGCAGGACAACATCTCACACGATAAGAAGTGATGATATTGCATGTATGATGACATGGCATCTATGATGATAGGGAATGTGTGATGCAGCCAGAAAGATACATGATGGTGTTCTAGTGCTATCTAACATCATTCTGGAAAAGTATGAGAAGTTTGTGATGTTAATTTTTCAGAATTTACTTCAATATGATATAGGATCTTAACTGAGAGAATAACATGTACAACATATATACCGCATATCAATCATGGACACAATAATGCAAGCACACAAGAGACACAGAGTTTCACCGGGGAAAACCAAGAAGGTGAAAAACCCCACAACTTTCTCAGAGATAGAAAGAGCAATGATACAACCAAAGTACAAGAGATAGTATTGTCCTTATAAATGATCCTCCTCCTCACAAGCGCGCCACTTTCTGAGAGATATAGAAGTGAGTAATGAGTGATAAAATAGAGATATCCTAATCTCTATTTATACATGTCATGTCCTGCCCAATAAACAAGTGGGGCCGACTTGTCTAGCTTAGCCTAATAACCCATGGTTATATTAATCCAGGCCGACCCCACACTTGGTGGTCTAATAACCCATTTATCCACATGACTCATATAGGGCCGACCCCATCAAGGTGTTCTAATAACCCATCAAGTATAATTTATGACACTTACAATATAAATGACGACACTTCCGTATAGAGGAATAATAACATCTCTATAGGAATACAAACACTTCCATATAGAGGAATAATAACATCTCTATAGGAATACAATATACATGGGTAAAATACATTCCGACATTACATATACATCAACACTCCCTCTTAACTAGGAAGGTATTTCTTGACACAGATCTGCTAGCACAAGTCTTCTTCTCTGGATCATCATTAGCAAATCATTGTCCTCGAATCATCGTCATCGTCACTGCTGCTTCTATCTCAATCAATTTCCGATCTACTCGTCATAGGAAGTTCTACAGAGCCAGTCCTTTTTCATACTGGATGTAGGCCCACCACCTACAGGTCTTCATCATCACTGGCCATACTATGGAATCCTCAGGACTTATTACGTGAGTCAATAAAACCTTGAAAGAGCATCCCAGGACTGATTACAAGCACACAGCTCAACCTATAGGATCTCCCAGGACCTTTTACATGCTACTGCACAACCTTTCCACCGCCACAGAGTATCACGAAGCATAGCCCATATGCATATCATACAACACTTACATCTATGCCATGGGAGAACACATCTACAACCATGCGAGAATGGCACAACACTTATATTGCAGCCATGGGAGAACACATCTACAACCATGCTCGAATGGCCCCAACACTTATATCGCATCCATGGGAGAACACATCTACAACCATGCTCGAATGGCCCCAACACTTATATCACATCCATGGGAGAACACATCTACAACCATGCTCGAATGGACCCAGCACTTATATCGCAGCCATGGGAGAACACATCTACAACCATGCTCAAATGGCCCTGGCAATTACATCACGACCATGGGAGAACACATCTACCACCATGTCGAAAAATCCCAGCAGTTACAATGTGACCATGGGAGAACACATCTACAACCATGTCTGAAAAGCTCATGTACATTTGTGTCTTCAGAAATCATCACACATAATCCAATTGATTATGTAATGTATCCACCTGATACATGTCATCACATATGATCATCCTCATCATCATCACTGCATCGTCCTGATGCATGTCATCTGGAGCAACATCCTGAAGCTTATCATCCATGATCATCCTGATCATACAATGCAACCACCTGATGCATACACAATATCTTCCTGATACATATCATCATACATGATCTACCTGATCATACAATGTATCCACCTGATACATCTACAGATACATACACATGATCCAACTGATCATATCCAGCATCCAACATGATGCATATACATATAAATGATCCAACTGATCATATCCGGCATCCAACATGATGCATATACATATAAATGATCCAACTGATCATATACAGCATCCAACATGATGCATATACATATAAATGATCCAACTAATCATATCGAGCAAAAACTAGAACATCATCCCGATGCTCATCATCCAGCGCTTACATCCATAGCCATGTGAAGGATCCTCCTTCCATCATGCTTGGAATGGCTTCAGCAAATGTCTCCATCACTTCTTCCTCGAAGTGTCGTCAATCTGAAAAACACCAAGCCTCTCTCTGAAGTACTCAAACTTCGCTCTGGCTAGTGGTTTCGTCAGCACATCTACAACCTGCTCATCCATCACAACATACAGGAGCTTTACTGCTCCTCTCTACACCATATCCCTGATATAGTGATATTTGATCTCAATGTGTCTCAACCTATCGTGGAACACCATATTCTCAGACAGCTTCACACAACTCTGGTTGTCACAGAAGATACCAGTAGCCTCCAACGGGAGATCAAATAACTCGGGTAGTAGCTTCTGAATCCATACTGCCTCACAACTAGCTAAACAAGCTGCAACAGACTCTACTTCAGCTGTACTCAGTGCTACGCAGGATTGCTTCCTGCTAAACAAAGAGATCACACTTGATCCCATACTGAAGCAGCACCCAGAAGTGCTCTTATTTCCTGCCCAATCTGAATCAACATAACCTTGTAGGTTAAACTTTTGATTCGCATCATACTTGAGCCCATAATCAATTGTACCCTTTAGGTACCTCAGAATATTCTTTACAACAACTAGGTGAACACCTCTAGGATCTGCTAGGAACTGGCTCAATATGTTCACCGCAAAGAAAATATATGGTCTCATGTTTGTCAGGTACATCAAGGACCCAATCATCTGACGATACACAGTGACATCAACCGGATCAGATGAAGCATCGCACAAAAGCTTCAAGTTCGATGCCATAGGTGTAGCCATGTCCTTGCAGTCCATCATCTTGAACCTCTTTAGGATCTCTACTACAAACTTCCCTTGTCCAAGGAATATTCCATCTGCACTCTGCCACACCTCCATACCTAGAAAGTAGTGCATCATCCACAAGTTCTTCAACTCGAACTCAGCAAAAAGCTTCTGCTGCGTGTCGGCAATCAATCTATCCTCACCTGTAACAAATAGGTTATCCGCATACAAAAGTAGTATCACTGGATTTCCTTCCTCAACCTTGTAGTAAAGGTTGGAATCTGCTTTACTCTTGGTAAATCTCAAACTGGATAGAAAGATGTCTATCCTACCATACCAAGTTCTGCACATATATGACTTCCCGTCATATGTCTCAAAACCAATTGGTTGCTCCACATACACTTCCTCTTCGACTACACCATTCAAGAAAGCTATATTGACATCCATCTGGTGTATCTTCCATTTCATCACTGTAACCAGAGCAAGTACTGATCTGATGGAAGTGTGCCTAGCTATAGGTGTAGAAGTCTCTTCATACTCAATTCCCTTTTTTTTGGGGGGGGGGAGGAAGCCACGAGCTACAAAACTTGTTTTGTATTTATCCATGCTACCATCTTCATCATGCTTGATCTTATAGATCCATTTGGAAGTCACAGCAGACTTCCCTTCAGGTCTTGGGATTGCATCCCAAACATCATTCTTCATGATCGACTGATCATGGAATTCTTCCATTACTTCATCCCACATCCTGAGAACTTCAATATCTTTAATATCTTCAATAGATATCTTTGTTGCTGGAACAAATGTTGTAGTCTTTCTTTTGTAGGTGAAGGTATATGATCTTTTCTACAAAACAAGTTAAATTTCATGATTAGAAACATCTCATAGTTTCCAGTACAAGTTCTTACACATAAAGAAATATGTCATACAGTCATGCAATTATTTTAGCCAATGCTTCAATACAACATTCATCCATATCCTGTAACTTTCTAGATACCTTCCAATCTCTACCAGAACATTGTTAAGAGTTTGCACTACTCCCAACATGTCAGCAAAGAGGTTTCATTCTAGATAAGTAGCAATCGAATGTTGTACAATGCCATAGGCCACTTATCCATCACATGCATATTAGTAGTATATTGTTCATTAATGCAATTATTCTAATATGCATAATACAAAACCTAAGCCTAGGAACATAAGCATATACATCATTGAACAACATTATTTAAACAAACAAATATGTAAGAAATGACAATTCAAATACTTATCTTTGTTTGGTTGTTGGGTGGACTCCCTCAGAATCTTTGCAACTCCATTCTGATGTGGATTGTGAGAAGTGATCGACTCCCTCTGAATATATGCATCCTTGCAGAAACTACTGGAGTGTGCTCCCTCTTGATCTTTGCTTCCTGGATTACCTGTCTTTGAACTTATATCCATCCTTGATCACTATGCATGCTTACAAGTATCATTATTGTGATATCCTCGAGATCTCATACATAATCATATATTCATTAGTATAATCTCAATACTACAATAATCTTAAACATGTATAGTCATGGTCATTTCAAACACAGATAATAAGCATTATCATTCAATGTTTTAAGGAAGACTTCTCTTACTCATGCATATTCATATTTGACCAAAAGAATTTTCTGGTTAGTCATATCATCAATCAATGTAAGAGACATAATATGCATAAACCCTAGATTACTTAAATTTCTAACTTCATAAATAATCATTATCAATCATGCCATGTATACTTATATAAGATATCCTAACACAAGGTAGGATTCTAACTTGAAATAGGAAAAACATGCGTGGATTAGCATGCTAGCTAGTTATGTCTAACATACCCGCATAATGTCTTATTGTTTTCTTCAATGACTTGTGTTAGTTATCTGCATATCTCATAGGTTAACCATTATAGAACCAAGTTATACATACCTCTTAAGTAGATATTCTATGTGATCCATGGCAATGGATGAACTTTTGTCTTCATGTCATCATGGTCATATGTTCTTGAACTAGAACATGATTTGTGTTTCTTGATGTACCTTTCATGTTAGTGGACAACATCAACCTCATACAACATCACAATGCATTAGTACAATCATAAGTGTCAAAACCACAATCAATGAATATCTTCTATCATGCATTCATAATTTTATTTAAGGTGATACAACAAGTCTAAAATTAACCAAGATTGTACTAACCGTAATAATATGAAGGAAAACATATCATAAACTTAATTATGAACAGAATTCGAAACATACATGTATGAGTCATACCTATCGAGATTGCTTGTAATCTTCTTATGTAAGGCCTCAGCCTCATCTCCCTCTGAAACATGAACTTCTTCACTTATGCAGGTGATCAATCCATTCTCTTCTAGGATTAACCCAATCCACTTGTATTTGTAGAAACTGGATCTAGAACTAGATTAGGGTTTGTTAGGGAAACCCTAGAAATTCAAACTTTGAATTTCAAACTTCTGAAAGGATATAAAGATGCGCCTTGATGAGCTGATCAAGCTGGTATACTCAGAATTTGAAAACTGCAAAGTTTCACCCCTCAAAATTGCCTTTGAAACTTCTGGATCTTCTGGACATGATCCCGAACTAAGGTTAGATAAATCCCACCCTTCTTCCCAACCAAAAGGTTCTATCCAAAGCTCTAAACTTCGATTTTTCTAAGGAGCTTCCAGCCGTGGTCACACACTTCAGAAATTCCAACTTTTTCAGAAGCCCTAATTTTCCACCTTTCCGATCAAAGACCCGAACTAGGGTTTGATCAAGCCTGACCTTCTGCCCAACCAAAAAAATTGATCTTGGTCTCTAAATTTCTATTTTGATGAGTAGCATTCAGCTGTGGTCTCCGATTACAAAAATTCCAACTTTTTCCGAAATCCTATTTCCCGGAGCCATGAATGAAGGTGCTCAAGATCCAATTCTGTTTTGACATAAATATGCACCTTATTGTTTCTTGTGTAACTCTGAAATAACGAATCCACAGGGTCTGAAACTTCTACCTGTGGTAGCCCGACCTGTAATATTTCCAACCCCATAGGTCTGACCTCAATTGGATTCTCTAAGAGAGAGTTATGCCAACTGTCACAACATGACGTGTTTATGGGATAAAATAGGAAAACGAACTTGTACGGAGTTCCACATGTCACTGGTTCACTTTCAACCTCTAAACCTTCGGCCTGTGAACTTACAGCCTGTTCCCTACCTATCACATTTTACGAAATTTCATTTGGAGCTTCCTAGCCCAATTTATGACCTTTTTTCCTAGGTCACCTGTTTATGACTGAGATCTGGAAGAGGCATAAACCCTAGATTGTACAGGTCGTAAAACACACAGTACAACGAATTAGAAGTTTTTATTTGGACACAAGGTACATGGGGATCTTATATTTGACTTATAAGAGTTTCAGATCCTGAAACCTTTCCAAAATGGATTTATAGTGAAAGTTCTAGGATGACTGGTTTTTGTTCTATCAAGCCCTAGCTTCTCAAGTGCAACAAGTGTCATACATGCCATACCATGCCTTCTTTCAGGCTAGCTCTGATAACATGTCAGTTTTTCATAATTTACTTCAATCTGATATAGGATCTTAACTGAGAGAATAACATGTACAGCATATCTACAACATATCAATCAAGGACACAATAATGCAAGCACATAAGAGACACAGAGTTTCACCGGGGAAAACCAAGAAGGTGAAAAACCCCGCAAATTCCTCAAAGATAGAAAGAGTAATGATACAACCAAAGTACAAGAGATAGTCTTGTCCTTGCAGATAATCCTCCTCCTCACAAGTGCACCACTTTCTGAGAGAGATAGAAGTGAGTAATGAGTGATCAAATAGAGATATCCTGATCTCTATTTATACTTGTCCTGTCCTGCCCAATAAACCAGTGGGGCCGACTTGTCTAGCTTAGCCTAATAAACCATGGTTACATTAATCCAGGACGACCCCACACTTGGTGGTCTAATAACCCATTTACCCACATGACTCATACAGGGCCGACCCCATCAAGGTGGTCTAATAACCCATCAAGTATAAGTTATGACACTTACAATATAAATGACGACACTTCCGTATAAAGGAATAATAACATCTCTATAGGAATACAAACACTTCCATATAGAGGAATAATAACATATCTATAGGAATACAATATACATGGGTAAAATACATTCCGAAGTTACATATACATCAACATGTGAAACTTTGGAAATTAACAAAGTATGGAAAAAGTAGTCAAAACTGCTCTGAGAGAATGCCCACCACAATGCATGGTTTGAGAAAATTGCATGCACCATCATATCATGCTATAGCTTGTGGGAAGTGTTTGAATAATGGATTTGAGACATGCGTTTCTGCAACCCACAACCCGCAATGCGGATTGCAGATTGCAGAAACTCAGGTTTGTTTTTATTTTGAATTGTAGTCCCGCAACCTGCAATTGCGTATTGCAAATTACGGGAACATTGTATATATTTCCAAAAATAAACCCATGCAACACATCTTCCGCATTCCATAGATTAGATCTCAGCCATTGATTTGTCTTAATTTTACAACCCAGATTTAACCGGACGAAATTAATAAATATGTTGATTTTTTTCTGTTTCCTTTTATTATTTTTCATCTTCCAAAATTACCTAATGTGTGGATTTTACTACGAGTTTTTACCAGGGGTCATTTTTGCCATTGTTTACAACTTAAATTAAGGGTCGACCGACCCTTCTTGTCCTTAGTATTTTTCCAGTCTTCACCATTCTAGATATATATGAATTGACATCCTATCCTTTGTATGTTGAATAGTTGCACAATTTCCTCATAAATGAAGGGGAGGCCGACCCTTTTTCTGCCCAATATGATTTTCATACTTGTTCTAGGCTGCCAGAAGGATCGTCCGATCCTTCTTGTGTTCACCAGTCGGGATATAGGTGAATTGTTGGATATTGGTGTTCACAATTATCTACTAAACGAAGGATCGGATGACCCTTCTTGTGATTTATATTTTTCCAGTCTTGACCATTCTAGTTATACATGAATTGATATTTGTTTTGGCAGGCCAAAATCTTACACATGTGAGCCTCAAAGAGAGAACTGACACCATAGGAGTGATGACTTGGAATGTGTGAGTGTTGCAATCTGACATCATTCTGGAAAAGTATCAAAAGTTTGTGAAACTTTGGAAATTGAAAAAGTATGAAAAAAGTTGTCAAAATTGCTATGAGATAATGCCTTCCATAATTCATGGTTTGAGAAAAATGCATGTCCCATCATATCATGCTATAGCTTGTTGAAGTGGCTATCTAGTTATAAATGATTGTGGATGCAGGAACTGTTTGAATAATGGATTTGCGGCATGCGTTTCCACAACCCACAACCCGCAATTCAGATTGCAGATTGCGGAAACTTAAGTTTGGTTTTATTTTGAGCTATAGTCCCACAACTCGCAATTGCGGATTGCGGGGAACGTTGTATATATTTCCAAAAAAATAAACCCCTGCAACTCGTCTTCTGCATTCCACAGATTATATCTCAATCGTCGATTTGTCTTAATTTTACGGCCCAGATTTTGCCCGACTGCTAGAATCTTGACAGAGATCGACGGTTACAGAAGCTTGATGGAGATCAATGGCCACAAGCATTGTTCACTAAAGTAAAATAGGACAGTTTAAGCATGGACGGAGTGTTGCTAGCCCGCGAGCAAGTTGGAAATTAGATCAACAGGCGGAAGGACAGATCTACGGACGACAGGTACTTCGGTAATTTGAGATGTGCGGGGAAATGGACTTTTTAGATTCGCAAAGTTTTGGTAGGGACCGCATGTTTCGACAGTGTAAATCTGGCAGGGAAAGGCATCAGCGGCAGAGGTTTAGTTCGCAGATTGAACATGCACGAAGTATCGGCACGTTCCAAATTCGTGAACCTCGGTAAAGGCCGCACCTTTGGACGGTAGGGATGCAGACAGGTGCCAGATCGACAGTTGATAATAACTACGTAGATCTAAGGTGCGAGGAAGGCGGCGTTTGAGAGATTGAAGACTGTGGAAGGCCATGGGGCTAAGCATGGAAGAAGATCAACGGTACCAGATCGATCATGCAATATGGATAGCTTAGAGAAATTTCTTTATCGCTAGAGCTGCAAGAATGATAGGAAATGATAGATAATAGAAAAAATGGAATGCACGGGGATCTGAGTACTGTATGATTCGATGCCCCCTTGCCCCCTTGGTTGAGGTCAAGGGGGGTAGGTTAATTTAGATAAACTCAAATAGACTCTAGCACCTTGTTGACTACACATTCTATCTGGGACCAAGTCCAACAAAACTAATGCAATAACTTAACAACTAGCTCAAAGAATCAAGTAAGAGAGCTACAATGCAAAGTCACGTGACACATATCAAACAAAGTTATAATCATTTTGAATCTTTGATATATAAGCTAATCTAGGGCTTTAAGCTTGCTCCAATACATGCAAGAACAATTCCCACTTCCAAAGGTATATTCTTCCTCCATGAGATCAAATGAGCTAAGACTTAAAATTGGACAAAAGTATATGTAGGCCACCTGATAATTTGATAATATTTCTGGTATTAAAAATAGAATTTACATGCATTGAATAGATGGAAACGTTGATTTACCTGCTGTGTTGATTTTACTGCGATTTTTTTTACCAAGGGTCATTTTCGCCATTTTTTTTTCAGATTAAATGAAGGGTTAGCCGACCCTTCTTGTGATTATTATTTTTGCAATCTTTGTTGATGTATATGTAACTTCGGAATGTATTTCATTTATATATATTTATTGTACTCCTATAGATATGTATTATTCCTCTATATGGAAGTGTCGTCATTTGTATTGACAAGTGTCGCAAGTGTGTTAACTTGTCGATGGGTTATTAGATCACCTTGTAAGGGGTCGACTCGGATTAATGTAACATGAGGTGATTGTGCTAAGCTAGACAAGTCGGCCCCATAAGTTTATTGGGCAGTCAGGAAAAGTATAAATAGAGATCTCCCGATCTCTATTTGGATCACTTCAGAACTCACACTTCCATCACTCGAAAAGTGGCACACATGTGAGGATGAGGATCAGCTGCTAGGAGGAGTCTATCTCTATGTACTTGGGTTGTACTTTGGTCGTATCATTGCTGTATCTATCTCTGAGGAAGTTGTGGGGTTTTTTACCTTAGGGTTTTCCCCACGGAAACTCTGTGTGTCTATTGTCTCTTATGTTTGCATCTTGTGATGATTGATATGCTTGATATGCTTGATATGCATTGATATACTGTACATGTTATTCTCTCAGTAAAGATCCTAGAGTATATTGAATTAATGCTAAAAAATTAACATGGTATCAGAGCTAACCTGAGAAGAAGACATTGTGGAGTGACGGAAACCAAGGTTTATTGTTTATTGGGTTGCTCTCCACAGATTTTGGAAAAGTAATATGATAGATTGACTCTCCTCAACAAGATGAATCTATCTGTCCAATCAGAATTCAGTTCTAAGCACTTTCAATTTTGTCCGTAAAACATTAGGGTTTCCTCAAAAATAGGAATTTTCTAAAATCTAAAGACACGGCTAAAAGCTCCTTGGAAAAATCGAAGTTTAGAGCTTTGGATCGAGATTTTCGTTGGGTAAATCTCTGGGAAACTCAAGCCCTAATTCAAGGTCCTCCTTAGTGAATCCGCAAAGACTAAAAGGAATTTCTGAAGGGAGAAACTTTGCAAGACTTAAATCGTGAGTATACCAGGCTGATCAGCTCATCAAGGTGCGTCTTTCTATCCTTTCAGAAAGTTGAAACTCACATTTTGAATTTTTAGGGTTTCTCTGACAAACCCTAATCGAGGACCAGATCGAGTTTTCAACAAATCAAGTGGTAAGACCTAAATCTTTTCTATTTCCATTTGAAGTACTCTTTAAGATGTCTCACCACACCAAGCTTGAGGATAAGCTTGAAGGGGTTGATAACTTTCGATCCTGGAAGTATAGGATTGGGTTAATCCTGGAAGAGAATGAGTTGGACTCATATATAAAAGAAGAGATCCCTATCCTAGAGGATGAAGAGGCTAAGAAATTGCATAAGAAGAACTTGGTCAAGGAAAAGAGAATCATTGTCGATTCTATCAAAGACCATCTCATACAACATGTGTCATCTCTGAAGACACTCAAGGAGATGTTTGACTCTTTGACCAAGCTATTTGAAGGGAAGAACATAAACCGGAAGATGACTCTGCGGAATCAATTGAAAGGGGTCAAGCTGTTGAATGGAGAGACCATTCAATCTTATTTCTCCAAGGTCTCTCAGATCAAGGAACAACGTGAAGCTGTCGATGAAGTAGTAGATAAAGGTGAAGTGGTTATGACTACTCTAAATGGCCTACCTAGGTCATGGGATTCTTTTATTCAAGGAATCTATGCAAGAAAGAAATTGATCTCCTTCAGTAGACTGTGGGAGGAATACTCTCAAGAAGAAGCAAGGCTTGTATCACGAGAAGAAAATATGGGAAGTGAAGACCAAGCTCTCGTATCTCACACTAAAAAGACAAAGCCTAATAGAGAGCCATCTTATACCAAGAAATATTCACACCACCATCAACATAAAGAGAAGAAAGATTTCAGGTGCTTCACATGCAATGAGAATGGACATTTTGCTGCAGATTGTCCCAAGAAGGAAAACAACAACTTCAACAAGAAAAAGAAGAACAACAAAAAGAGATATCATGCTCATGCTACTGAGGATGATGAACCTCCAAAGAAGAAGGCTAGAGTAGAAATTGATGATGATGACTCATCAAGCAAAGAAGAGTATGTTCTAATCTCTACTCTCACAGGTACTATTTCTCATGGATGTAATGATTGGCTTATTGATAGTGGGGCTTCCAAACACATGACTGGGTTTAAAGAATCTTTTGTAAATCCATCTGAACATGAATCACCCCATAAAGTGAAACTTGGGAATGACTATCAATACCCTATCAAAGGAAGTGGTGAAGCCTCCTACAACCTAGATTCTGGAAAATATTTGAAGATAAAAGAAGTTCTTTATGTACCTGGTCTCAAGCAAAACCTACTCTCCATATCTGCATTGGATGCAAAAGGTATGAGGGTTGCATTTGTGGATGGCCAAGTTTTAATATGGCCAAAGGGAAAGACCATAGATGATGCAATGGTGATTGGAGAGCAAGAGGGAGGATTGTAAAAATTGAAGGGACAACCTAAACATGCCATGGTGCATGATTCCATGGATCCACGTCAACTTTGGCATAGAAGACTTGCACATATGCACTACAAAGCATTACCAATTGCAAGTAAAGTTGTAGAAGGTCTTCCTGAAATCAAGACCAAGCATAAAGGTGTTTGCAAAGGGTGTGCAAAAGGAAAGAACATAAAGAAGGAATTTCCAAGCAATGGAAGCAAGGCAAAAAGTATCTTGGAAATTATCCACTCCGAAGTATGTGGTCCGATGTCATCCAGTTCTGTGAGTGGGTATGTTTACTATGTCTCTTTCATTGATGACTTCTCCAGGAAGACTTGGGTTCACTTCTTGAAGAACAAAGATGAAGTGTTTGATAAGTTCAAGGAATTCAAAACCTTGATGGAGAACCAAACTGATAAGAAGATTAAAATATTCAGATCCGAAAATGGTGGAGAATTCACTTCAGGTGACTTCAAGAAGTTATGCAATGATTCAGGGAGTTGACTGCTCCTTACAATCCACAATAGAATGGAGTTGCAGAAAGAAAGAATCAAACAATCATGGAAGCAGCAAGGACAATGTTGCATGACGAGGATCTACCTGTGCATCTATGGGAAGAAGCAACTAGGACAATTGTATATGTGCAAAACAGAACACCCCACAAGATATTGGACAACAAGACACTAGAAGAGGTCTTTTCTGGTAAGAAACCTGAAGTTAGCCATCTCAGAATTTTTGGTTGTCCAGTATACACTCAAGTCCCAAAGGAAAAGAGGACCAAGCTAGATCCTTCAGGAAAGAAGGGTATCTTTGTGGGTTATGGTGAAAGCTCGAAAGCTTACAAAATATACTTTCCAGGGTTCAAGAAGATTGATGTCAGCAGGGATGTGACATTTGATGAAAACTCAGCATTCATAAAATCAAGGGAGACACCTGTTGAAGATTATGAAGAACCTAAGGAAACTAGATTTCAAGACACTACTATGACTCAAGCAATTCCAGATGCAGATCGTGAAATTGAAGATCCGCAAGAACCTGTAGATCCACCCTGTGAAAATAACTCTCACAAGAGGAAACCTACATGGGCTAGAGAGCTCATTCAAGATGCAGAAAGATATGGCTTTCCAGAAGAAGAAAACAGAGCAAAGAAGAGAACTAGATCTCATACCATCTATGTTGCTTTACTATGTGATATCATGAACAAAGAACCTTCCAATTATGAAGAAGCATCGGACAAGAAAGAATGGAAGGATGCCATGGTCAAAGAATACCAATCAATAATGAAGAATGATGTTTGGGATGTTGTCCCAAGACCTGAAGGGAAGTTTGTTGTGACTTCCAAATGGATATACAAGATGAAGCATGCTGCAGATGGCAGCATAGAGAAATACAAGCAAGATTCATAGCTCGTGGCTTCTCTCAAAAAGAGTGAATATATTATCAAGAAACTTTTGCTCCTGTAGCCAGGTACACTTCCATCAGAACAGTACTTGCTTTGGCCGTAGTGATGAAATGGAAGATACACCAGATGGATGTCAAGACTGCTTTCTTGAATGGTGTAGTTGAAGATGAAGTGTGTGTGGAACAGCCACTTGATTTTGAAACACATGACAGGAAGTCACATGTGTGCAGATTGAAGAAATCCTTGTATGGCTTCAAGTGTCACGTACCCACCCATCCATCCAGGGCAAGGGAGGGAACATGATGCCAAATTCAGGGCTTTCACATGATCTCAGCCCATTCGTTAGATTCATATAATTAAAATATGAATGTGCAGATGTAAAACAAATCATTTATGCACAGCAAAATTAAAACAACATCCACACACACAATTCATGCCCATCCAGCATATCAAAACAGTCATCAAATTACTGCATTGCAGAAGTAAATACATAGACAGAAAACACTTATCTTCATTGTGCAATTGTCCCAAGCAACTAGCTATGTCGCTGCAATGTTCCACCCAACCATAGGCTCTTCGACAGCTTATACTGAGTTCGTCCGAAGGCCACCCCCGAGCTGGGCCTGATTCTCACAAGGAAAAGGAACATTCCAGCTCACACACAGCCCATTAACCATTTCATCTCAGCCAAGCCAGTCCAACTAGGTTTATCAGGCTACACTTGAACCCTGGAGGCTTACACTGAAGCTCAATCCAAAGCCATGGATACCCCCATACCCAACATACTCTTCTCTCACACAACAAGCACAGACATAAGGCAGGGATACACATTTTAAACAATGGGATTTACAATTAATATGGCCATGGGTTTTCCCCAAATCGTGGGCACCCCAAAAATGGATTGGGAGAAGGAAATTCAACCATGGGGGAGAAAACGATTTCTCCCACAGATATAACAGCATTCAGTGAGCCAAAGAGCCTCTATACACCCCCAAATTGATTTCCTCTTTCTTCCCAACTAGTATATAACACAAAAACGCCCTTCTCTTAGATGAGAAAGAAGTAAACACAGAAAACCATGGAGGAAAATGCCCAGGTGGTTCCAAACTTATGAGGGAGGAAGACTAGTTGATGGATATTGGCTTGGGGAGCAATTCATGGCTCTTTTCTTACCCAAGAAGCAAAACATGATTTCCCATGCAGGGTGGCTTTCCCATACCCGAATTTGGACAGCCATACCTCCCATTCCCCAAGGCATTAACTACCCCAACCAACTCTTGGGAGAAATCAATGATTGGGTACAAAAGTCAACATGGGTAGTTGAGGGTTTGATGGGTTCTCTCGTTGACACTTGGCTTGACTTGGTTGGATCAAGGGTTTGAATATTCCCTCCCCCCAATTCCTTGTAAAATCATGCTCCCATCTCTTTGTTGCATTGCATAGCTAGTTGTGGGTATTTTTATTAAAATGCATCTTACATGATATTGAAATTCCAATGTGCCTGGCTAGAACACAAGCAATATGCATCACTAAATTGATGGCGGGGCCTTGGTCTTGAGCTCCTCACCATGATTTAATAACAATATTACATCATTACATTTGAATGTAATGGGGTCAATAATGGGGACGTGACATTCCCCTCCCCTTGGAATAACACCGTCCTCGGTGTTCCAACACTTAGAAATAAATACCCACTTTACATATGCCTCAAAATTCACAACTGGGGGCAGGTCTGTCCTGCGTTTCATCTCTTTACTTTGAACTTTCAGGATCAAGTCCTTTGGCTTCCTCAAGTTGCTCTTGCTAGCTTTGGTCTTCCACCTCTGCAGGTGGGCATTGCTCCAGAGCAATCCCTTCCCTTTATTCACCTTCCATCTGATCTACAAGTCTAGAATTTCATGGATGCCATCTTTCTTGTTGTCCCGGCAACTATCTGAGGAAGACTTCCAGCCAAAACAAATAGCTTTTGGCCTGCTGCCATGATCAATGTGCACAACTAGCTCTCGCTTTTCTCACTAGTAATCACTTGGCTAGTAACAGTTGCAACAATGGCTTTCAATGTCTCTCCTGTGAGACTTATCATGGCAATTCCTGTTAGGACAAGCATATCACAATATTAAAATTAGTCAATTATTTGCCCAATTGACATGGAACGTCCATGTTTTACTCATGAGACTTCCACACATTTCATGCTTTCCCAATATACACATGAACTCATTCATGTTCATCCTTTCACCAAAAAATAACCATTTCAGCATATTTCAAGCAATTAAACACAATTGGTTTTCATTTATGACATGCACTCAACAGACTTTTGTTTCTGAGATGCATAAGTCAAAAGGAAAGAGAAGAGTAATAGTTTCCCCCTCTTAGTCTTGTTCCAATTCGGAGCCACACCATCACTTGTGGTTATATGCTCCTTAGCCTCTTTCACTTCAATGTGAATGCTTGGCATGCCATTTCTTGGCTATGACATTTTAGTGTCTAAGGTCTGTCTAATGCTTTTCAACTAGGGAACCCTTCCCTGTTGATGCTTACAGAACCTTTGGCTACTAGGACCCACACAATTCCACTAGCACCATCTTTCATTACTGCTCATACTGAGCTCTTTAGGACAGTCATATGTCCACACGCATCCTCCATATGCTTTCATAGTCCCTTGCTTCCAGCAATACCTACACTCAAACATTGAATTAATTCACATGTTTAATGTATTTTCATAGGGTTTATCTCTAGACAAGAGTTTGAGAAAATCATAATCAAATCATATACACATGTATATTCATAAGCAAGAAGTTGTAAGATAACCAAATACTTATCTGTATCGGATTTCTTCACTTTATTCCACGGGATCCTTCTTTGCTTTCCAAGCATTGGATTTCCCGTGGATACAATAATGAATGTTGGGACAGCACGCAGGCTACTCCTCAACCATTCAAATAGGCAATGCCAGGCTAGTACGTCGACTGGTTTTTATCAATTAATTAAGGAATGTATGGCCAGCATGCCGGCTGTTCCACAACATCAAGTGGTTAATGTTCCTACCAACTATTCTCTGAATTTACCAAGAATTTTATAGCACCCAACTAGTTACTCTCTGGCTTTACCAAGAATTTTTATAGCACCCAACCAGTTACTCTCTGGCTTTAACAAGCATTTATAGCTCCAACCAGTTACTCTCTGGGTTTACCAAGAATTTATAGTTCTTTCAGGGTCCTTGCTTCCTATAATGGCCAAGGTTTCCAACAAAGAAACAACAGTGTATTAGCTTGGTTGTTATAAGACTTATACCTGAAGTCTTCATTATTCCAAACAAGAAATAAATGAAAATGAATACTTATCTATATTGTGCATTTCCTCGCTACTCCACAGGTTTCCTTCTCTGCTTTACAAGCCTTGGATCACCTGTGGGGTGGATGCTTGGCTAGCACACCTGCTACTCCACAACATCATTCGAATAGGCAATGCCAAGCCAGTGCGTCGACTAGGTTTATCAAGCATCCCAAAAATCAGTATGCTAAGCCAGTACGCTGACTGGGTTTATCAAGCATTTTAAAAAAATCAGTATGCTAAGCCAGTACGCCGACTGGGTTTATCAAGCATTTCAAAAATCAGTATGCTAAGCCAGTACGCCGACTAGGTTTATCAAGCATTTCAAAAATCAGTATGCTAAGCCAGTACGTCGACTGGGTTTATCAAGCATTTTAAAAATCAGTATGCTAAGCCAGTACGCCGACTGGGTTTATCAAGCATACGACAATCATTTCCAAACCAGTTCTCCGACTGGGTTTGTCAGGAAATAACACTCAAATAACCAATACCTCCACAACATGCAAATAAGCAATGCCAAGCCAGTACGCCGACTGGGTTTGTCAGGCATCAATCTAACAACATGCCAAGCCAATACACCGACTGGGTTTATTAGGCATCCAACAACCATTGCCAAGACAGTACCTCGACTAGGTTTATCAGGCAATATGAACAACATAACATGATTACGTAGCTCCTTCTCTTATGCAACCGGTGGTTCCTTCCAGGAACTCCATAGGTGACTCACTTGACTGCAGGCTATCATGGCCCCACAATACCCACTCACAATACACAATGATGATACCCCCTTTTCTGCAATATAGCTCCTCGGTCCTATCCATCTCTTCTAGTGTCCTTTAGTGTGAGTGTAGAAAGGTTACCACTGCCCATATAGTCCTCTTGAGCACCCTTTCTTCATTTTTCCTCTTACGTGCAACACCAAATTGCATCTGTGTAAGCTGATAGCACAAGAAGGGTAAGCAGACTCATCAGTATTGCTGCTCTAAAATTGTAACCATATTTCATAACATTCGCTATCGAGTATTGAAACACCAAGAATGCGTCCATTCCCTTAGAGTGTAGTCAATATTGAAACCCTGACATAATCCATCACCCGAAAGGTATGCATCCCTTTCCGATGTAAGCCATGTAGGCCTTAGTCATACTCAAGCAGTCTGGAACAATAATGAAATAATAAAACATGCTTTGCATATTAAATCTAAAAACCAGACATGTATATCCTTAGTTAAGGTTACCGAATACTCATTCGTTTCACATATGTATCTTTCTTTAATGGCGAAGAATGGGGCTCCCTTCTCTGAGTCAACAGTCCTTCGGTTTGCCACCCCAATCCTTTTCACATGCCATAATTCACACATGCCTTCTTGGCATAATTTACTGTCTCACTCACATGCTTTACCAACTTGCAGTTCGGCTGAGACATTATCAACATTTAAAATGGCGTTTCACCCGAAACCCATTTCCAAAGCATGAGATCCTTCCCATCTAGTTTGGCTTCTATATTCCATCACACATGGTCTTCCTGCAATGTGTCATCCTGGCACACTTTATCAAATAGCCAAATAGTCAGCAACATTTAGCAATAAACTTCAAATATGATTGTTCCATAACCAATCAATAGCATTAATAATTAAATTCAATATGCATTTACAATTCTGTCTCCTACAGAAATTGATTGGCTTAGCAATGAGGCTATCCTCATATTGTTTGGATCTCGTAAGTGGTATCACTCTATCCATTATGGCTTCACCCTTTCTACCATACCTGAACATCCACCTACAACATGTCCTCCTGACACAATTCTATATAAGCCAAACAATCATTAGCAATTATAAGCAAATTCTCAAATCTGAAATCTGTAAATCTGTTTTCCTACAGAAATTAGATTTTCAACTATGAGACTATTCTCATAAACTTAAACCAGACAATTTTCAAATTTGTTTCATGCATAAATTTACAACCATGAGAACCTTCTCATAACCTTTGGCTTCTGCACATGGTAGATCTCGGTCTTTACTATGGACTTATCATCATTGCCATACGCAAGACTTTTCTACCTAAAAATTGAAACTTCAATCAACCAAACACGTTGTGAGTATCTATGCACATAATCATTCATTGCCATAACAGTCACTGAAGTGATCTCAGAACTATAATACTCAATAATTCAAACACCTTCAGTTGTTTGACATTTGAAATGCAATGAAATATATATGCATTTCTATATATGCATCATTATCACAATAAAATTGCAAGACATAGTCACACTATCCATGCAATTTAAATAACTGTAAATACTCATTAATTCATATTCCATGTAGCTCTATCCTTCCAACTGAGTGCTCTGGTAGCCCATCACATGTCTACCTTCTTCATGCAGTCCTTCTCCTGCATTCATAGCAGCTTATGGAATGGTCTCAGGGTTAGCAATAGTCCACCATTTCATCTATTATCTAACTGCATTGAAACATATATATGTCACACCCATGCATTCACACAATGCATTTCAACATGTGCACCTACACATGCATGCATATTTACAACATTTACCGAATATTTCAATGCACATCTCTTCAATGCCATCTTGCATGATTTCATGAATACTATGAATTCAAACATACTATGGCCTAACCATGATTACTACATATAGCATGCACTGCCATGACAAGTCCATAAGTCCTCAGTTGATTTGGTTGTTAAACTCACAACCAATATTCGCAAATGGCATGATATGAATTCATATGAATGCATTGAGGTTTCTAGAAACTATAGGGTGTAAGGCTCCCTGCCTTCACCTACCCACACCTCACCATACTTGGTGGGTTGGCATTCACAGTCAGACACTCAATGCAAACCAAATCACCTTAGTTTAAGCTTAGTTGAAGAGACTCACCACATCCTCTTTAAACATTCATGCAATTAAGCACCGTTAACCCTTACCTGCATGGCTGTTATTGATATCGCTTGATGTTACCTGATCAATCGGCCTCTTACCAAGGCTACTCAGTAATTTTTCCAACATCATGATCATGGATTTGTTGCACCATCCTCTCTTCATGAGGTTGTATGCAACAATCATCATCCACATCCTTTAGCCATGCTTCGGTTGTCTCTGGTCCTACAACCAATGCGAACACAACTTAATTATTAGCAACCACCATCATTTGATCTTAAGTGGCTCATTGCATATGTAAATCCTCACTTTTTTACCAATATGCAATATCATATACATGCAAAAACATTTTCACATGCACTTGTGCAATATACCATCTATCTATCCCTTTTGCATTTTCAGCATTCCTATGCCATGACTTGTAAAATACAAAAACAATAGCAGCAGTGGAGTTAAGGAATTATCCCTTTCTAAGCATGACATGGAGTCCCTTCTCCACGTCATAGCTTATCCTTTTCTTGGTTTCCCTACCAAGTATGCAAGGAATCATTAGCTATGATCTTCTCACGAATTAGCAATTTAGTATATACATATGTATATAACATTCATTATGCCATTCTTATGCTATAAACAAAGATAGTTTAAGGTTAGGAATTTCCCCTTTCATCCTCCATAAGGGATATTAGAACCCATTACTCTTACTAAGGATTCTGCAACCTTCTATGAAATTCTTGCTCTTCATCCCAAGAATGCATTTCACACTTTCAACGACTGTCTTTTGGGGAACGATGGAGGTCAAGGGGGCTTTCCCCCTTGTGGCTTTCCCGAATCTTTCCATTTCGCACAATCTGGCGCATAAGTTCCAAGGCAATTTTTCCATTTTCGGCACCTGAAAATCTACTTGAAAAATGGCTGAAATTCCTTGTTTCAGAGCAACTTGTGGAGTTCTTCCGCAATTTCAGAAGAGATTCGAAAATTCCTTCTGCAGTTTCGGAAGAGATTCGAAAATTCCTTCCGCGGTTTCAGAAGAGATTCGGAAATTCCTTCCGCAGTTTCGGAAGAGATTCGGAAATTCCTTCCACCCATCCATCCAGGGCAAGGGAGGGAACATGATTCCAAATTCAAGGCTTTCACATGATCTCAGCCCATTCGTTATATTCATATAATTAAAATATAAATGTGCAGATGTAAAACAAATCATTTATGCACAGCAGAATTAAAACAACATCCACACACACAATTCATGCCCATCCAGCATATCAAAACAGTCATCAACTTACTGCATTGCAGAAGTAAATACATAGACAGAAAACACTTATCTTCATTGTGCAATTGTCCCAAGCAACTAGCTATGTCGCTGCAACATTCGACCCAACCATAGGCTCTTCGACAGCTTATACTGAGTCCGTCCGAAGGCCACCCTCGAGCTAGGCATGATTCTCACAAGGAAAGGAAATATTCCAGCTCACAAACAGCCCATTAACCATTTCATCTTAGCCAAGCCAGTCCAACTGGGTTTATCAGGCTACACTCGAACCCTGGAGGCTTACACTCAAGCTCAAGCCAAAGCCATGGATACCCATAACCCATACCTAACATACTCTTCTCTCACACAGCAAGCACAGACATGGGGCAGGGATACACATTTTAACCAATGGGATTTACAACTAATATGGCCATGGGTTTTCCCCAAATCGTGGGCACCCCAAAAATGGATTGGGAGAAGGAAATTAAACCATAGGGGAGAAAACGATTTCTCCCACAGATATAACAGCATTCAATGTGCCAAAGAGCCTCTATACGCCCCCAAATCGATTTCCTCTTTCTTCCCAACTGGTATATAACACAAAAACTCCCTTCTCTCAGCTGAGAAAGAAGTAAACATAGAAAAACCATGGAGGAAAACACCCAGGTGGTTCCAAACTCGTGAGGGAGGAAGACTAGTTGATGGATAATGGCTTGGGGAGCAATTCATGGCTCTTTTCTTTCCCAAGAAGCAAAACACAATTTCCCATGCAGGGTGGCTTGCCCATATCCGAATTTGAACAGCCATACCTCCCATTCCCCAAGGCATTAACTACCCCAACCAACTCTTGGGAGAAATCAATGATTGGGGACAAAAGTCAACATGGGTAGTTGAGGGTTTGATGGGATCTCTCACTGACACTTGGCTTGACTTGGTTGGCTCAAGGGTTTGAATGTTTTCCCCCCTCAATTCCTTGTAAAATCATTCCCCCATCTCTTTGTTGCATTGCATAGCTAGTTGTGGGTATTTTTATTAAAATGCATCTTACATGATATTGAAATTCCAATGTTCCTGGCTAGCACATAAGCAATATGCATCACTAAATCGATGGCGAGGCCTTGGTCTTGAGCTCCTCACCATGATTTCATAACAATATTACATCATTACATTTGAATGTAATGGGGTCAATAATGGGGACGTGACATGAAGCAAGCTCCCAAAACTTGGTATGGTAGGATGGACAGTTTCCTATCTAGTTTGGGCTTTACCAAGAGTAAGGCGGATTCCAACCTTTACTACAATGTTGAGGAAGGCAATCCTATGTTACTACTCTTATACGTATAAGACCTATTTGTAACAGGTGAAGATAGATTGATTGCCGATACAAAGAGGAAGCTTGATGCCTAGTTCGAGATGAAGGACTTGGGGATGATGCACTATTTTCTAGGTATGGAGGTGTGGCAAAGTGTAGATGGAATATTCCTTGGACAAGGGAAGTATGCAGCAGAGATCCTAAAGAGGTTCGGGATGATGGACTGCAAAGCCATGGCCACACCTATGGCATCAAACTTGAAGCTTCGGTGTGATGCTTCATCTAAGCCAGTTGATGTCACTATGTATCGTCAGATGATTGGGTCCTTGATGTACCTGATGAACACATTGAGCCAGTTCCTGACAGATCCAAAGAGTGTTCACCTAGTTGTTGTAAAGCATATTCTGAGGTACCTGAAGGGTACAGTTGATTATGGGCTCAAGTATGATGTGAATAAAAAGTTTAACCTATAGGGTTATGTTGATTCAGATTGAACAGGCATTGTTGCAGATAGGAAGAGCACTTCAAGGTGATGTTTCAGTATGGGATCAGGTGTGATCTCTTGGTTTAGCAGGAAGCAGTCCTACGTAGCACTGAGTACAGCTGAAGCAGAGTATGTTGCAGCTTGTTCAGCTAGTTGTGAGGCAGTATAGCTGAGGAAGCTACTGTCTGAGTTATTTGATATACCGTTGGAGGCTACTGGTATCTTCTGTGACAACCAGAGTTGTGTGAAGTTGTCTGAGAACCCGGTATTCCATGACAAGTCGAAACACATTGAGATCAAATATCACTATATCAAGGATATGGTGAAGAGAGGAGTAGTGAAGCTCATGTATGTTGCGACGAATGAGCAGATTGCAGATGTGCTAACGAAGCCACTAGCCATAGTGAAGTTCGAGTACTTCAGAGAGAGGCTTAGTGTTCTTCTGATCGATGACACTTCGAGGAAGAAGTGATGGAGACATTTTGTTAAATCCATTCCGAGCATGGTGGAAGGAGGATCCTTCACATGGATATGGATGTAAGCGTTGGATGATGAGCATCAGGATGATGTTCTAGTTTTTGCTCTGTATGATCAGTTGGATCATTTATGTATGTATGCATCATGTTGGATGCTGGATATGATCAGTTGGATCATTTATGTATGTATGCATCATGTTGGATGTTGGATATGATCAGCTGGATCATTTGTATGTATTTGTATATGCATCATGTTGGATGCTTGGACCATGTATTTGTATATGTATCAGGTGGATATGTTGTATGATCAGGTAAATCATGTATCTTGATATGTATCGGGTAGATACATTGTGTGATCAGGTGGATCATGTATCTATGTATGTATCAGATGGATACATTGTATGATTAGGTGAATCATGTATGATGATATGTATCAGGTAGATGCATTGTATGATCAGGATGATCATAGATGACGAGCTTCAGGATGTTGCTCCAGATGACATGCATCAGGACGATGTAGTGTTAATGATCAGGATGATCATGTGTACATTAGGATGTTGTATGGTGAGTATTAGGTTGATACTCTGTGGTCGTGGATAGGTTGTGCAGATGAGCATGTAATTAGACCTGCTCGTGTTAGGATATTCCTATACTCCATCCTAGTCCTACCAGCATTTTCATTATTTGCATTTTTAGTCATGCATACAGTTTTAAGGTTTGCATGCATCCTAGTCATCAATCCAGCACCTAGCCCTCAGTTATCCAACCCTCGAGAGCTTCTCTTAGATCAGGTTTAGCCCTCCTAGTACTTACTGCACCCCTTCATGCAATTGCATGCATCTCATGCACCCTCTCTCACCTACCACTCAGTTGCACTTCAGTTAATTGAGTTATCATCTGTTCTTTCCTTGATTTAAGGTTAGACTGACTCTCAACTGACTGTATCACTCTGATGGATCTCCAATGAGACTAGATTTCCCATTCTGACTCTAGCTAGCTCCTCATGCGCCCTCCACTGAGCCTCCTTCATTCAGTTACACTCAGTTAGACTCAGTCTGACTGATGGCTGACAGTTACTTGAGTATTGATGACTCCACTGATGATGAGATAGACTACTAGTTGTGCTATGATGACACTCCAATGATCCTTTGATCACTCCATGAAGGCTAATTCGAATTGCCACCTTAGGCATTCGAATCCTCATGCATTTTACTATTTATTTGTCCATATTGTGATTAATTAATTAGTGTGTGTGAAGTATTTTTGCTTCTATCCGAATTCTACTGTATTATTATTTTGTTGCTCATTATACTGCATTGACTGTTATAGGTCAAACTTGCACCTCTCCGTCCGTGATCACCCTGAGCTGCTGATCACACAAAAGGACAACTTGGATGGAGGAGCATGTTGACCTTGGATGTTATGACAACTCATCCCATTTCCTGAAAATACTGGAAAACATACAAAAATATCATTTTGAGGTATGAGCGCTACTCTACTTAAATAGACTAGCACCCATACGCGACTCCAGTGAATAATAGTAGCGCCCATATCAATATATACGCTACTCCTTCTTATCAAAGTAGCGCTCGGAATTTAAAACTAAATGAGCGCTATTTATCAAACAATAGAGTAGCGCTCTATACGCTATCCCACTGTGTAATAGTCGCGTATATCTTAAAAATGATTAAAAAATATATTAATCCATCGAAGAGGATTAGTTGAAGTCAGTTTCTTAACTTCCCCAACCTCCTCATCGACTTCAACTGCTTCCTTAAACCTATAAATTCCTAGAAGGCTAAAGGAGCAGGGTTAGAAGAAATTATGAATGCAAATGATTACTAAAGAATGAGAGGATGAGTTAATGGAGAAACTTTAAGACATTGGAGAAACTGTTACAGAAGACATCTAGACTAGAGCAGAGCCAGAGCCCAGGATCTAGTTGCAGGAGCCTGCTTCATTATCAGGTATATTTGTACTGCATACTATTTTGACAAATAAAGGTTGAAGTGTTTCCTTGTTCCAATCTGAAGGTGTTATGAAATGGCATTTTGAGTTGGATTTATTTTGGTCAATACTGGATATTAAACATAATCTTTGTTTATTTTATGATTTATATGTTGCCCAAAGTGTTTGAGGAAGGTATTGTTGTTGCAGGTTTGCTGGAAGAAAGTAGATTTGAGAGCTGGACACAAGACTGGGTCAAGGCTAGGATCAGACTCCAGTAAAAGGTATGTTCTCTAAATCTGTAATCTATTTCTTTTGTAAACACCTCTGTAATGACATAAATGCACTTACCTATCACCCCAACCAAGTTGATAGTTTAGTTTCCTGACTATAGGGTAGAAATATCCGCCAACAGACTGGCGACTCCGCTGGGGATATAGAGTTTTTGGCTTTAGGAAACCATTGTTTTTGGATGTCTTCTCGGTTTATTTTGATTTCTTCGGTGTGTTAAAAACCTTTTTAGGTATTCTTTGTTTTTGGCTTGCCTGCTTTCATCAGTTTTCATACCCTCCAAGGTCAGTTTCCTAGCCTTTGAAATATGAGCGCTACTTTTACATATGCACAGTAGCGCCCATACGCTACTGTTCTGTATATACAGTAGCGCCCGTTTTGGCATGGGCGCGAGTTGCTCTACTGCACAGTAGAGTATATTTCCTGAAGCAGTCATTTTTGATTTTTCTTGCTTTTTAGCCCTATGGTGACTTACTGACTTTGCTGTAGGATTCTTGGGATGATTGCATAAGGTTTTTAATTGTTGATTCAAGTCATAGAACCACTTCTTAAAGTTTTTTCATCTTTTAAACCATTTGTTGACCTTTGGATCTTTTTGAGACCTTTTTTGACTTATTTGGAAGACTTAGTGGTGTTTGGTGACGAACATTTTCACTTTTCTTTTCAGACCCTGACTGCTTTTGCCCATTTACAAACCTGTACACTCCTGTGTCTGTTGTTTGTGGTGAAGTTGCCTGCTCTCTCCTATCCTTGTCCTTTGTTTAGGGTTTGGTTTTTGGTAGAGCTTCTAGGGTGTCTTCTTTTTGTCAAAGTTTCATTTTCTTCCGGGACCTTTTTGTCTTTTGATGGTCACAAGTGCTTTTTAAACAGCTGTAGGCTAGTTTCACCTCTCAGTTTCCTTCGTGTTAGTAGGGCATCCTGCTTGTCTACTTGTACTTGGCTTTGTGGTTTTGTTAGGGTTAAACACTTTAGGTCAGTCCTTGGGTGTTCTCTCCTTGGTTTTCTCCCACTTGGTGTCCAAGTTTATAGGCTTTTTCTGAGTAAAAAACCTGTAGACCAAGCCTTTCTCGAGTTAGGTTTCGATAGCTATAGGCCCAAGAACATTTGCCATACTTCCATTTTTTTGCATAAGAAGTTTTTATTTGGCTTTCCATTTTTACATAGTTCTTTTTCGGTCATTGAAAAAGCAAAAAAATTTGGTACTTTAAGTTAAATAGAACTTGTTTTTGTCAATGCAAAATAGCTTAGAATATTTTGTTTAATTTAAAAAGAAAACAAAAAATTAGTAGGAAAGTTTGCTTAGATTTTCATTTTTGAAAAAGGTAGATAAAAAAATAAAAAATAAAAGAGTTTTGTTGTAAGAAAATTTGAATATATTTGCATTTAGTTTTCTTGTTATAACCACGTTCACACACTCACTATCCCTTTTGCGTAATAAAAGCCCTTAAAATTTATTAATAAAATGAACTAGAAACCTTTTCTTTTTTAGGGTACACTACACCAACTAGTTTTGGTTAGGGTCTTGGGTTTAAATCACCTTAAACCACCCAAGATCACACATTGCGCAATAATCGTAGTGAGATTATCATTTAGGGAAATCCACCACACTCAAAATTTGCCTGGGAGCATATGCAGTAGGTCAATGTGAGATCAGTTTGTGGGAATACCTCTCCTACTTTCTGTTCGAGCATACGCCAGGATCGGATAGCGTATTGGGGACTCTTTCGAGTTTCGGGCTTAGCTACCCTGCCCACGCTTTCTGATTCGACCGGTGACTGTTCCCCCAGGATTTTTCGGTGTTGTGGTATCCTTAGTATCAGACTTCTAGGTTCTTACATAGGTGACAGCAGAGGGTATATCTGTTGTACCTAGGACAGACGTGGGAGGAAATCCCTTGCAGGTCTTTGGGAGGGCGGTTGGGTGATTCCAGCGCTTGCACCCTTAGTCATTGTATTGTGGACCCCGGGTAACTGTTCTTCATCCTTCGTTGATCTGTTCTGGGCCCTCATCATCCCAGACTCTTCTCCGGAAGGCACCTTTGTTTGACTGGTTTGTATACTTAGGAATTTTTAGTTGGTGTGCTGTTTGCCCCCTAGTCATAGTGGCCACTAGGTTCTAGGCTGTTTATTGGATATCTATAACCACGGAGAATCAACAACTCCGTAGATCGAGAAGGATTCAAAACCTTCCACCTGTTAGAACAGAACCTATACAACCGGCTAGAAGACAGCGGGTAAACCCCGGTATTTCTTCAGAAATTACCTCTGAAATAGAATTGCTTGAAGAAATACTTATAACAGAAAACCTTGAAACTGAGGTTCCTGAGGAACCATCACCAGGTATCACAGATCAACAACATTTTAGTACTGTTGAGGTGGAAGATCTTACTTCCGCGGAGTATAGCACTCCTTTCAATCCTCCCTTAACTAACACTAGAATTCCGTTGCTGTCACCTGTTGGTTTCCAACAGCCTCTTTTCAGTGCAGATCTTTTGCTTCCCGATTATCTGATGACTAATACAGGAGGTGAACCAGGGGGTCCCCAAACTCCCACTTTAGGTATGAATACCAGCACAGTTAACCCTTCTTTTACGGCTACATCTAGTCAGGCACAAACTACGTCGGTGCCTACTCCATCTTTCAGTTTTAACACTAGTACTTTAGGAATGCCTAGTTTCACAACAATGGCATCTATTCCCACGTCTACTGTTAGACCTAGCAGTATGGCCAACTGTGCAACACCTTCTACTTCACAACCTTTATATCAGATCCCCAGTACTTGGGTTTCCACACCTGTGGTAGGACCAAGTGTTTCAGCAAACATGCCAGTCATGGGTACCATGACTGCACCGTCCACATCAGCTTCGGCTGGTTTCAACAACTTTGTAGGCCCTAACTTGAATCAGGGTAGCATGCCTGCAAATAATGTTCCTTTTTCCTTATTCTCAGGGGGAGGGGGCAACTTTTTCAACCAGCAATATGGCGGGGCTAACACCCAGCCACAATGGACGAACCAACAAAGCACTAATCCGCTCTCGTACGGGTGGGGAAATTTTAATCATTCTTTCTCACAACAACAACAACTGGCAGGGGGCAACCCCTACCAACAAATACCTGGGGGTAACCCCTACCAACAGTTAACTGGGGGTAACCCCTATCAACAGTTGGGAGGTGGAAACTCCTACCAACATATGGCCGGGGGAAACCCTAATCACCAAATGGCAGGGGGCAACCCCTACCAACAATTCATGGGACAAACAATGGGTGCTTTCCCTTATCAAGCTTCATCTTACCGGCCTCGTCTACCTTTTCTGGCAACTTTGAATTTTCCAGACCTTTCGAAATTGACAAATGATCCTGTGTGTCATAACTCAGCATGGCCATCAGTTCCCACCAAATTACCTTCGAATATTCCCAAATTCAAAGGCAAAGCTGGTGAAGATCCTGGTGACCATGTCACTACCTTTCATTTGTGGTGTTCTTCAAATTCATTGAACGAAGATTCCATCAAATTGAGATTGTTTCAAAGGACCTTAACTGGTCCCGCGGCCAAATGGTACATTGAGTTACCTGCGGCTACTTTCTCTAGTTTTGGGGATCTGGCCACCGTCTTTTTGAACCATTTCCAACTTCCTGTTCAGTATGATGCCGGAACAGAACTTTTGTCTACTTTTAGACAAAACAAAGCCACTCACCTATCTGATCACATTCAGGAGTGGCGAAGACGGAAGAGGCTCATAAAGGCCAATATCCCTCCAGAGTTCCTGCTCGAGTGGTACTTGAAATCACTCCTTCCTTATATTTCTAAGGAAGTAGCGACATCTGGAGTCTCCAATGAAGAAGAAGCCATCTTAAGGACTCAACAGTTAGACCTTGTATACGCACAATCTGGTTTACTGTACAAGATTATACCGGACGCACCGAGATCAAACACTGATCTAAGTAGACCCAAACCTGGACCACATGCTGACGGCATAGTGGGTTCGGTTAACTCTGCAGCTTTCGAAGCACTGACCAAACAGGTCCAAGCCCTAACTGTCAAACATTCGACTGCAGACATTGCTTCCGTCACAACCTCTCCTTCTACTTCTGAATCTGTTAATCAGGTTCAGAACAATCAAAAGGGCCCTCGGCAGCCCAACAACAAAAAGAAGGGCAAGAAAGGAGAGGGGAACCAACAAAAGCCCAAAAAAAGATAATGCCGAAGAGGGTAATAAAGAAGAAAAGAAGGTTAGGTTCCCTTGTAAACTTTGCAAACAAAACCACCTTACTCACCAATGCCCTCTACTAGAAGAAGCCCAGAAGCTCTTGAAAGAGAAGAAGCCTGCCGTTTTGAAAGATCCATTTCCCAAAGGGCAAGGCTCCACTTCTGGCACCTCCAAAACTGGGGGCACTTCACACGCTTCGGTTGATCAAACATTCATAAATATGGTCAACTCAGATGCACTTTTGCAAACCAAAGCTAAGAACTATACCCCGGAAACGCAGAGAAAGGATAAGGAGATTGCTGAATCCTCCACTCCACTCCACATACCTGTGGAACCAATGCCTAAGATTCCGAAAGGTGTCTTAAAGAGGGCATCGCACAATCCCAACACGCGGGCTGCTTCCAATTACAATGTAGTTGAAGATCTAGCCCAAACTCCTTGTGCCATGTCTACCTTAGAAGTCTTGCAGAGTTGTCCTTTGCAACGAAATGCACTTCTGGAAGCTATTGGGAGTATGGAGTCCTCCAACATGTCTGCGCGATTTGATATGACTGATGTCAAATACCGGTTGCCATATCACGTTGCCCTCCAGATTGAAGTCGTTCATGGTCCAATGACCATAAGACGAGCTGTAGTAGATGAGGGAGCGTCGACTTGCGTAATGTCTATTTCCTGCTGGAAAGCTCTAGGTTCTCCTGAGTTAGTCCCTTCCAACACAATGCTTACTGCATTTGATGGCAGAACTTTCCGTCCACATGGAGTTTTGCCATCATTTAATGTCACTTTGGCCGGTAAGACAGTTGCTGTTGAGATTGAGGTTCTGGACGCTCCGCTCGATTACAATATGTTATTGGGCAGGAGTTGGACTTATGCCATGCAAGCTATAGCATCGGCAGTCTTTCGAGTGGTCATGTTCCCATTTGAAGAGAAGATCGTTACAGTCGATCAGCTTTCTTTCACTCAAGGAAAACACCAGACTTCTACGGAAACCACGATTCCTTTGATTGATCAAACCACCCCAGTTAGCGAGAGTTTTGGAGCAGGACTTTTTGGATCACTGATTGGCACTTTTGACCTACCCGCTCCTACTTTATTTGTTGGTACTGAAGGATGTTCATCGTCTGAAACTCCTATGATTAGTTCAACAACTGATTCCGAGTTTCTCTCAGCTAATACAAACCCCTCCGTGCCTACCCCTGTTGTAGAAGTTACCCATTTGGAGTCTCATCAAACTACAACAGGACATATGTCGACTCAACTGGTGTCTGTCGAGTCAAATATAGATTGTGCCACTACTCAGACACCTAACCCAATTCATTCTCTCAACAGTTCAGGAATTACTTTACCTTCTGATGAGGAAATGTTAGAAGCTTTGAATGACCCAGAACATCCTCGTGAACATATAAATCGCGTGTCCTTCTTGTTTCCTTTTCTTCACTTATTAGAGAGAGGGGAATTTTGTTCACCACCCGATGAGAATACTGGTCTCACCCTTTCACAAGTTGCCATTGTTGAAGCAAATAGAGTACATACCTCGGTGGTGAACATTTTTACTGGAGTTAACGGAAACATTTTCTTTGAAACGGGATGTTATCTCGATGAAATAATCCCGTATGCTAACCTTTTCCGTGAGTTCCATAACACCTTTGCCCGGCCTCCTGAGGAAGATCCAGGCATTGACCCTACCTGAAGAAGTACTACGCCTAGGTGGAAGTACTTTTTCTTGTAACATAGCGATATATTTTTTGTATAGTTAGTTTTGTTATGTTCGTTAGGTGATCTGATGTGTGCTTCTCGTTTCATGTACCAGATGTCAACCGCACATTTCTTAGGATTTGCTGATGGCGCCAGTCGCCACACCTGTCAGTTGGCTGCAGCAGCTTGGGTCATTTATTCACCCGCTGACCAACTTGTCTCTTCGGGGGGGGTTTGTTTGGGACCTACCACGAACAATGTGGCTGAATACAGTGCAGTTATAGAACTTCTCCGAGATGCCCTCAGTCATGGCATTTCATATCTGGAGGTAAGGCTTGACTCACAACTAATTGTATTTCAGTTAACAGGTGTCTATCGGATTAGAGATCCAGGATTGCTACGACAGTTTCTACGAGTTAGATTATTGGAAAGACATTTTCATTCTATCAGATATGAACACATTCCAAGAAATTTAAACATTTTAGCTGATTCGTTAGCAAACTATGTGTTAGACTGGCATTTGCATCATACATTGTAAACAACATTCCACACATAAAATTTAAAACACTTTCCATGTAAATAACCGATACTGTATATATAACTGATACCGTATCAAAAAATATGAGTTCCGAGTCATGAGTCTCCTAAGTCAAGTCATAAAAGTACAAAAGTTGGGCATGGCAGCCTCAAAAATATATACATATAATGTTTTTCTTCTCCTATGGAGAAGGAGGAACCTCCTCATCATCTACCGCATTACGGTAGCATATCACTAGTCTAGCAACTCTCCGCAGTAATCTAAGCCATGCTGGGGGCACCCCAACAACATCTTCCTGCATGTCAACAGGTATCTGGTCCATGCGGCATGCAGGAATCTCATGAGTCAGCCGACTCATTTTCCTCTCCAGGGTTCCCAGCATAGCTTCTGCTGCGGTGATATCAGCTGGCCTCACATAGATAGTAGGATGGCCCTCGGGACGAACAGGCCCAACATTCGCATTGGACACTTGATTAGGAACTCCAAAACTCATTTCTTAAAAATCAAATATTTGAAAAGTTTGAAAAAATTAAATAAATTCTCAAAAAGTAAACATACCAATATCTCCCCAGGCTCCACCTGGCGGAAGCACCAGCTCTGGGTCATGACGAAAATCCAGTCCAGCATAGGGAAACTGCTCAAAAGCGGGAACTTGCCTCTCCCACCACCCCCAGAAGTCATCTGTATGGTAACAATAGTGACTCTCCCCACCACCCTGGCGGAGAAAAATGTCACCCCAATGGCCTAGTCTGGGCTCACGGGGGTTAACTTGTGCTAATGGCATTCCCAAACTAATAGCAGGCATTCTCTCGAAGAAGAAAGTACACAAGATACTCCCGTACCCGAAATTCTTCATTGTACCAGATTTGCAACTCGTTAATTGATACTTCATATTCGCCAACAAGCTAGTACTCCAATCATAAACATGCCCATGCAAGCACTGTACACCGACATGCATTGAGTGCCTAGAAGCCAAGTGTTGTGATGCACTACCGGATACCCGGTTGATCATGCTCACTATCACTTTCAGCGGGAGACCGTCAATAGTGGAAATCAGGATTTGGCTTCCCGATTTTTCTGCTCCGGCAACACAGTAAGTGTTCACATATTCTTGCACTGATCGTGCACCCAAGCGAGATGTCCCTTTTAGATTGATTACGTCTCCTCTCCTTGAGAGACCGGTTATAAAGTATATATCCTCAACGGTAAGCTCAAGAGTTTGCCCCCGGATGATGAAGGTATTAGTATCGACATCCCAATACTGAATCAATCTCCGAAACAGCTTGTTTAGTGCCCGCATGTTTACGGTTCGATACTAAAATCCACGAGCAGATATATGGAGTTATTGTTTAAGTTTTTTAGACTCCTTAAAATTGAAAACACCGGCGAGCAAGAACAGATCTCGGCTCGATACTAAAATCCAGAGATCAGTACATATAGAGTAATCTTCTATCTCTTCTTCGAACTCTTTAAATTATGAAGAAGGTACTGAGTCTTCCTCCCATGGGCTCATTAAACTATTTACATGGTTGGACCTATTGAGTTTTCATTCTTTCTTGGACTCATTAAATCCACAAGAAGGGTATTCTTTTATCTAAAAAGAATAAGGAACGGGAAAACACATTATATCTTCATTGTTAAAGGCAGTATCAGTCAAATCCTATCCTTGAACACAGCACCTACTTGAGTCTATCTTGTTGGTTGGGTTTAGTTTTTGGCCTTAGGGTGAACCTTTCCTCCGAGTTATTTACTCCCCCGGTTGGTTATTCTTCCAACCATATGGAGAGTCTGCTAATGTCTCTTACATTTCAGACTTATTTACCCCATTATGTCAGACACTGCCTGAGTCACTTTATGTCGTGCTCAATGTTCAAGGATATACCCTGTGTCGGCCATTCTGCAGTTTACCTTGACCTCATGTGTCGGCCTTCCTAGTGTCAGTCTTGTTACATATCATTTCATATCAGCTCTTACCAGTTGAGTGTTCCTCGAGTTGGATGATGGAGGATGCCTTAAGGCCTCCCTTCCAACGGACTTCTTCCCATCGACATCAAATCATTATTCTGGGATTGAAGTTTAGAGTTTCGGTTAGTACCTTGGAGATTGCAGTCACCAGTGGCAATTTTCCTCGCTGTTGAATGATGAGAATACATCAATGTCTCTTCTTCGACAGGATTCCCAAGTGTTCGACTCCAAGTCCAACTATTCACATTTGGCGAATCGTACTTGGTACCTTGGACCCCATCATCATTATCGATTGAAATCCTCGCGTTTGTTAACGGTATACATCAATGACCGGTAATCAGACGATGCCCTCCATGTTTGACTGTCAACTCATCTATTCACATGGCTAGGGTTTGTACCTAGGGTCGTTATGGGATGAAGACCTTGGGATTTGGATGACATAACCCCATTTTGTTATCACCCAAGTTGCGCAAGACTGAGCCTCACTTCTATACGGCTCCCCATGAGACATAGATCCAGTGTGCTGTTATGGCTATGATCTCTTAGTTTGACATGGATCCACGCTTGTATTTCAAGTGGCCATGCTTTTATATACATCTCCTTGTTATGTATCGGAGATCATGTTGTATCACCTTACACATCTATAAGATGTCAACAATGTAATTGCTCGCTGACCTTGATCTTTGTTGCAGGTTTCTTGTGACTTTTTCCTGCGGTTCTGTGCTCTCTCTCTGGTTTTGGATTATAATGTATTTCGGCCATCGTTTCCCTCTGATCTCACACATTAGGGGGCATCTGTTATAGGTCAAACTTGCACCTCTCCGTCCGTGATCACCCTGAGCTGCTGATCACACAAAAGGACAACTTGGATGGAGGAGCATGTTGACCTTGGATGTTATGACAACTCATCCCATTTCCTGAAAATACTGGAAAACATACAAAAATATCATTTTGAGGTATGAGCGCTACTCTACTTAAATAGACTAGCGCCCATACGCGACTCCAGTGAATAATAGTAGCGCCCATATCAATATATACGCTACTCCTTCTTATCAAAGTAGCGCTCGGAATTTAAAACTAAATGAGCGCTATTTATCAAACAATAGAGTAAAGCTCTATACGCTACTCCACTGTGTAATAGTCGTGTATATCTTAAAAATGATTAAAAAATATATTAATCCATCGAAGAGGATTAGTTGAAGTCAGTTTCTTAACTTCCCCAACCTCCTCATCGACTTCAACTGCTTCCTTAAACCTATAAATTCCTAGAAGGCTAAAGGAGCAGGGTTAGAAGAAATTATGAATGCAAATGATTACTAAAGAATGAGAGGATGAGTTAATGGAGAAACTTTAAGACATTGGAGAAACTGTTACAGAAGACATCCAGACCAGAGCAGAGCCAGAGCCCAGGATCTAGTTGCAGGAGCCTGCTTCATTATCAGGTATATTTGTACTACATACTATTTTGACAAATAAAGGTTGAAGTGTTTCCTTGTTCCAATCTGAAGGTGTTATGAAATGGCATTTTGAGTTGGATTTATTTTGGTCAATACTGGATATTAAACATAATCTTTGTTTATTTTATGATTTATATGTTGCCCAAAGTGTTTGAGGAAGGTATTGTTGTTGCAGGTTTGCTGGAAGAAAGTAGATTTGAGAGCTGGACACAAGGCTGGGTCAAGGCTAGGATCAGACTCCAGTAAAAGGTATGTTCTCTAAATCTGTAATCTATTTCTTTTGTAAACACCTCTGTAATGACATAAATGCACTTACCTATCACCCCAACCAAGTTGATAGTTTAGTTTCCTGACTATAGGGTAGAAATATCCGCCAACATTGACCACTCTTCTTCTATTTTCCTGCTTAATCATAATTATTATCTTGTGAGGTATACATCATCTCTTAGATCTGTTGTGAGGATTTTCATAGGGAGATCTGGACAGGATGAAAAAGGCCTCAGATGCTCTTTCGAGGCATTGCTCTGGGATGGCATGTAACTAGACCTGGGAGATCTGGATAGGATGAAAAATACCTCAGATGCTCTTTCGAAGCATTGCCATGACCACATGTAATAAGTACTGGAGATCTGGACAGGATGAAAAAGGCCTCAAATGCTCTTTAAGGTTCTTGGTTGGCAAGACACTCTTTTAAGGTTTTGTGGTGACCACATGTAATAAGTCCTGGAGATCTGAATAGGATGAAAAAGACCCCAGATACTATTTAGGGTTCTTGCTTGGTAAAACACTCTTTTAAGTTTTTGTGGTGGGGGGGTCACATGTAATAAGTCTTGGAGATCTGGACAGGATGAAAAAGGCCTCAGATGCTCTTTAGAGTTCTTGATAGTCAAGAGACTCTTTTAAGGTTTTGTGAGAGTGACATGTAATAAGTCCTGGAGATCTGGATAGGATGAAAAAGGCCTCAGATGCTCTTTAGGGTTCTTGTTAGACAAGAGACTCTTTTAAGATTTTGTGACGCACGTAATAAGTCCTGAGGATTCCACAGTATGGCCAGTGATGATGAATACCTACAGGTTGTGGGCCTACATCCAGTATGAAAAAGGATTGGCTCTGTAAAACTTCCTATGACGAGTAGATTCAGAGATTGATTGAGATAGCAGTAGCAGTGATGATGACGATGATTCGAGGACGATGCATCGATGATGATGATCCAGAGAAGAAGACTTGTGCTAGATAATCTGTGTCGAGAAATACCTTCCTAGTTAAGAGGGAGTATTGATGTATATGTAACTTCGGAATGTATTTCATATATATATTTATTGTACTCCTATAGAGATGTATTATTCCTCTATACGGAAGTGTCGTCATTTGTATTGACAAGTGTCACAAGTGTGTTAACTTGTCTATGGGTTATTAGACCACCTTGTAAGCGGTCGGCCCAGATTAATGTAACATGAGGTTATTGTGATAAGCTAGACAAGTTGGCCCCATAAGTTTATTGGGCAGTGAGGACAAGTATAAATAGAGATCTCCCGATCTCTTTAGAACTCACACTTCCATCACTCGGAAAGTGGCGCACATGTGAGGAGGAGGATCAGCTGCTAGGAGGAGTCTATCTCTGTGTACTTTGGTTGTACTTTGGTTGTATCATTGTTCTATCTATATCTGAGGAAGTTTTGGGGTTTTTCACCTTAGGGTTTTCCCCACGGAAACTCCGTGTGTCTATTGCCTCTTATGTTTGCATCTTGTGATGATTGATATGCTTGATATGAGTGATATGCATTGATTTACTGTACATGTTATTCTCTCAGTAAAGATCCTAGAGTATATTGAATTAATGCTAAAAAATTAACAGTCTTCACCATTCAAGATATACATGAGTTGACAGCATATACTTCGTAGGTTGAATATTTGCACAATTCCATTATGAATGAAGGGGCGGCTAACCCTTCTTCTGCCCATTATTATTTTTATACTAGTTCTAGACTACCAGAAGGATCGTTTGATGCTTCTTTTGTTCACCAATCTAGATACAGGTGAATTGTTGGATATTGTTGTTCACAATTATCTACTAAACGAAGGATCGACCGACCCTTTTTGTTATTTATATTTTTCCGGTCTTGACCATTCTGGTTATACATGAAATGATATCTATTTTGTAAGGCCAAAATCTCACACATGTGAGCCTCAAAGAGATAATTGAAATCATAGGAAGTGATGACCCTTTGTTTTGTTTTTATTCGGAGTTGTGGTCCCGAAACTCGCAATTGCGGATTGCGGAAACGTTGTATATATTTCCAAAAAATTAAACCCCCGCAACTTGTCTTCCGCATTCCCCAAATTAGATCTCAACCGTGGATTTATCTTAATATTATGGCCTAGATGTAACCCTACGGAATTAATAAATATGTTGATTTTGTTTCTGTTTTCTTTTATCATTTTTCATTTTCGAAAATTGCCTACTATGTGGATTTTACTGCTAGTTTTTACCAGGGGTCGTTTTCTCCATTTGTACAGATTTTACTGCAAGTTTTAACCAGGGGTCGTTTTCGCGAGTTTTTACTAGGGGTCATTTCCGCGACTTTGTACCAAGGGTCGTTTTCACGACTTTTTACCAAGGGTTGTTTTCGTCATTTTTCCAGCTTGCACAGGTTGGCTTCGTGTCACTTTCTTATTCAATTGTTCAAGGTTTTTTTACTATTTTGAGTTTTTTTTCTTATTGGTGTTTATTTATTCATCATATTTCTCCAATTTTCAAACATGTCTCACAACACTCACTGCAAAAATCCTCAGAAAGGTATTTTGAACAAAGACCCAAACTTCGGCATCCTTACCGACACGAGCGATAAGGTTTCTGAGAAATACCAAAAGGATTGGTCCAAAATTTACTCCATCTTTGACAATGACGACCTAACCAATATTTACAGTGACCGCCCCACCTATGAAAATATTAGGGATTCACAACTCCATGCTATAACTGCCAGACATACTATCCTTCCCTACATTGATGCAGTTAAGTGGATTATAGACCATGCTAACCCTAAAGACCGCTCTTTCAATGATAGCACATGGTCTCAATTGGCTACTTTCTGCACTGAGGTTTTTACTAGAGCTTATGCCCTAAAACCAATTGTTCAACCCCTCAATGTTGCATTCCTTGAGACTAGGTACAATTTCAATTAAATGTTGAAGTGTTGGATGCACAAACCTGCCAATTTCATGCCCAGGATTGATGATTTATACCCAATTTCCCGGTTCAAAGAGCCTTATTCTCTTCTGGTAGCCATGCTTTGCAGACTTTATGGTCTCCCTAATTGTTCAGTATTCAAAGTCGAATGGGCTCCTATTGACCATCATGTCCTAACAACGGGGCAGTCATTTCCTTGGGATTCAATTTTATCAGTAGAGTTAAAGACAGGCATTGAGAAATATCAGAAAACAACAGCTACAAGGAAGCCATACTTCTTTTTCTCTGCATTTGTAATTGATGTTTTCTGTATAGAGTTTTAGTATCCCACCATGGGGTGGAGTTGGACTAAGTCCTCACCCCTTGTTCATATTTATTGTTCTGACTTATGGGAAAGCAATTTTGTTCCCTTTCTCTATGACATCTGCGACCACTTCTTTGGTGCAATTTACCAGTAGATTTTCAGGGAAGATGCCCTTGTCTTTTCTCCTGATGTCAGAACTCTCATCCATACATTGGGTGACTAGTATGTGGAAGAAGCCTTTGCTTACATTAGAGTCTGGAGAAGCAGCTTACATTAGAGTCTAGAGAAGCAGTACTATACATTTGCTACCAAGAGTTGTCCCTGACAGACTGTTACTTGAGGAGATATCTTATCAAATTGTTACAGATGGTGTATACCTTAAGCTCACTGGTCCTAAAAGGAAGGGATGGCCTGAGTTCCCTTTAAACCTTTGGCCTTAGGTTATCCCAACTTCAACTTGGGCTGCAACACTGGGAGACAATATTGTTTCTTTGAAATTGGGATTTGCTCCCAAATGAACTCATGACCCCAGAGGATTTATGGAGGATCATTTCAAATAGGCACATATGAGGATTGGTTATACACATCAACACATCCCTGATGACTCTATTTATTAGGGAGTTAATATTTTCTCTGAATTCCTGCTAAGGGAAAAGAGCAAAGAGGAATAGAGCCATATCTTTTAGTATCAATGGGAGCTTAAAACCAAGGTTTTGAGCTATAGAAGCATGGAACTCAATCTTGATGAGAAAACAAGAAAAGATATGGAAGGAAAGGAAGCTCACAAATCTAGTGCTCCATTGATGCTGACCTACCCAGATGGAGACAAATGCAAAGGCCTTATGGAGGATACTCTGAAGTTGAAGATTGTTGCAGAATTAAAGATGTGGATGCATACATCTCAGTAGTTGAAGCAGAAATTAGCACATGTGAGTTCGGTGTTGGATACCCAAGTGGTTGTGGTACCCAAACCCACTACTGATATTCAAGTCACTGCTACAGCCAACCTGATTAGTGATGTTCAAGTGATTGTTATAAGTAAACCAGCTAAAAGACAGAAAATTCAAACTTCTGCCTCTGAGATTCCTACTCTTACTATTGAGGACAGTGATGTGGAAGATGAAACGCTTCCTTTTGTGACTGTAGTGCAAGAAGAAACTAAAAGTTCTCAGGAAATCGCAGATGTGTTGGATGCCATAGTCATGGATGATCTTGTCCCAGATCAACAGTCTCTTGAAACAACTATTGCTATTGATACCACAACTTCAGCACTCTTACTTTCATCCATTCAAGCTCTTTCCACTTTATCTTCTGGGGGTAACACAACCATCCACCATATCCTAGTTATTTCATGCAATAACTTCCATTATTGTTCCATCTCCAACCCTATCAGTTCCACTTTCCATTCCACCATCAATAGTTGCAGAGATCCAATCTTCAACTGTCTCTCTTCAACCACCATCATTTATTTCATCACCACCAGCCAATGATGTCCCAATCCCAGTTGTTAATTGAATCCCTACGCAAACCTATTTACCCTCAGTCCCTGAAGCTATCCCTTCTCCACTAACCACCTCTCAGATTACTATGACAATACATAATACCACTGTTACTCAGACAACCCCAATAATTGCAACAGGAGATGTGGCTACATCTTCCACTGAATTGGTAGCTACTTATGAGGAAGATATTATAAACTCCCTTGGAGATTATTTCTATAGCAAAAAGGTTAAGGTAGTGGTGAAGAAGGGTAAAAAATGAGGCAGAGATCAGGATGTGTTGCAGGGCCCCTTTCCTAATCAAATCATTTGGGCCAAGCAATCAGATGACATACAACAAGAAGCACTGGATACTGCTGCTGCAATGGGTGCTTTTGCAGGTGCCAATTTTTGATTCAATAATCACACTGAATAAAGAAATTAATGTCAAGAAGGAGGAGCTCAAGAAACTTCAAGAGCAACTAGTTAAGGCCAATGAAGAACATGAAGCTAACATTCGTGAACTGACAAAAGCATTTGAAAATAAGATTGAAGACCTTCAAGAATAGAATACTTCGCTTCAAGTCCAATTGCAAGATGTTGAAGCTTTGGACACTACCAATGCTGAAAAAATAGCTATTCTTGAACAACAACTAAAGGATACAACTGCAAGTGCAGCCTCCTATGCGTTTTCTAGGTTTTTACAGCAAGAGTTCAAGTACCTATCAAATCAAGTCAACCTGGAGCATCATCAGCTTCTAGCTAAGAGATTTACTCCCTTGGGTGAAATCCATGAGACTTACATTGTCTTTGACAAGGATGGCACCTTGGGCCAGCAAGTAGAGGAACCAAAATAGGCTTCTAAAGCTGTAGAAGACATCATGGATTGGCAAAAGTATATTGAAGATAAGCCACCTGATATCCATCAGTTCGAAAACCTCAAATTCAGAAGGATCTGAACTATTGTGCGAGCTTGGGAGAATGTTATTGACATGGTATAAGATACTATCAACCAAGCTCAAGCCCTTTGCAGAAGAAGATGGTATGCCTCAAACAATCTCATGGAGATACTGGAATTCCCTGCAATGGGGCTCATCGAGGGGGTTTGAAAATGACAAACCCGTGCTCTATTTTTTTATTATAAAAAAACCAGGGATGCACACACGTCATTAACTTGTGTGCGCCATTTTGTGCATACGCGTTAATAACACATGTGCACACCATTTGTCCACGTCGGCTCAACCAAGTGGACATTCGACATTGCCGAAGCCGAGACGCGTGCGTGTATTTCGAAGCGCCTGCACGCCACTTTTTTTTTCCACTCACGCGCTCCTATTGCGGCCTTTTTGGGTACTAGCTTCATGCGGGTACCCAAATTCCCTCCTACTCCAATCCTCCTCCATTTTATAGGTTTTTCTCATTTACTTTGGAATTTTCTTTTATCTATTTATTTATTTATTATTTAATATTCTTAGTCATAGTTATCTTATTCATGGTGATAATAATTCCTTATTAAATATTTATTTTAATATTTGATTTAGTTTTCCTATACTTTTATTTATAATTCATTTAATAGTATTTCCGGTTGTTACATACTCCCCTACTTCAAGGAACTTCATCTCAAAGTTACATCTTACTTACATATATTATAGTAATATTACACAAGTGAGAGTCACTATTGTGACCACTACAAGAATTTTTTTATATGTACTAATAATAATTATAGTAATTTATATTATTACATGTTCTTAATTATTCTTATTAATTCATATTTTTATTAGATAATGTTATTAGGTTTATTTATTATATTTATATATAGTTTACTTCCTCCCTTACACACCCTTTCTATGAGAATCATACCATTTGATCAACCTTCATAAACCTCCACATGAGACTCGAGATGGAACCGCTTGCCATAGCATGGGCATTTAGTGCAACATGATCCCACAATAGGCATCAGAAGTTACTAATAAATTACCATAGCCTTAGCCACCCTCCCTTTCTAGTTTGTCGACCTTAAAGGTCTCATCTCGGTTAGGCCAAGCATCTCAAAGTACTCCCATGTACTACTAGGCATCTCGAAAGCCTAGCCCAACTTCCTTCCTATCCTATGTTATGGTCATATTTAGTGTTTTAGTTTGGTAATTTTGATCATATTCTCCTTGAGAGAAGGACATAATCATGTTCAAATATTTATAATTAATTGCACGGTGCAAATAAGAATGATATCCTTTGCTACTAACCTTGCTAAACCTGTAATATCCCGAATTTTGACTCATTATGTTTACGTTATATATTGGGTGTAAGCCCCGATGCATATGATCTATTTATTTATGATGTACTTATATTTGGGCATGGACCCTGATTGATGCGGATTTATTGTTATGTACCGGGAATGAAATCCCCGATGAACTTGATTTATGTTTATCATGAGATATAAACCCTAATATACTGAGTTGTTCTTTGATTATATTGAGCAATCTTATTATGCATGACTAACTCTTATGATGTGTTGAGCATAAACTCTATAATGCATGGATGACCTATGTGCTAGGTGTATGCCCCGATGTACATAGAGGACTTTTATTATGTATTGGGCGTATGCCCTGATGTACATAGAGTGTTGGGCATAAGCCCTGGAGAACTCCAAGCTTGATAATAAGTATCGGATCCGAGGCCATTTGTATTTCTAGATGTACTTCACAAACACATTCTGGTACTAGTGTTGACCAGGATGCTCTCGAATTGCTCTAGTGTAACGTCCATATGAGAGTGTTGAGCCAAAAACTCTGAAGAGCACTCGAGGTTACCTGATCTTGAAAGTGTTGAGTCGAGAAGACTCTGAATAGCACTACTACTCATCACAATTATTTAATTGGTTAAGTAAATCACTTTCTCATCAAGAATTGCGGGAACTACCATGTTAAACGAGGAAATCCAACATGCAAGAGGAACCTAGAGTCACCTAAGCCTAGTAGACCTTCTGAACCTACTTATAGCCATGTCATTTAAAGATGACCCTTTTCTTTAAAGAAAAAATCAAGTTATAATACCCTATACCATTTGATTTAATCAAATATAAACTAAGTATAAATAACCCACTCACGTGCAAGTGGTGTACATAAGAGAATAGGTATGTTTATAATAGATACCTAGTATAAATAAAGAGGCCAATTATAAATGAATACATTTATAAAGTAAAGGGACAATTATAATTAGTATTATTTATTTTTAAATCAAAAGATTTAATTATGAATAAATATTATTGATAAAATAAATATATATAGTAAGAAATAAAGTTCTTTATAAAAGAAAGACTTAATAATAAAATAAAGTTAGATTAGATAAACTATTCAAATTATATAAAATATTAATTCAGAAATGAAATATTAACTTAAGTTAAAATATTACTTCAGAACTCAAGAATTAGCTTAAGTTAAATTATTAAGGAATTTAATATTGTTTCCAACTGCCATTTTGGAAAGTTCACCTGTTTAAAGAAGGACATTTCCCAAGAGAAGGATTATCCCTTTTCTTCTATCATTACCTTATGGTAAGAACTCTGAGTCTGATATTAGTAATTTTGAAGCTCTGTACTTTTGTAATAGAGTCTGCGAACTCTGTACTTTGATCCGATGTCTCGATGTCTTTCAGACTTTATTGTTGGTCAGTTATCAGCTGATTTTTTTGGAACAGTATTGATTCATTATGATATGAATCAGGATCATTTCTTTGTACTTTTTGATTCACCATGAATATCAAAAGTAGTTTTTTTTCCTGGAAAAAAAAAAAGAGAAGAGTACTACACACAGAATCAAGAATGTCGGTTAAGGGGGTTGCAAGGTTAAGACACTCTTAGTGGGCATCCGCGTGAATTTCAAGAGGTCATCGGGCTGATCAAGATTTTAATAAGATGGTTGATGTTGAAGAAAACATTTATAAAAAAAGGGCATGATGCAAGGTATGCAGAGCTATCCCTTAAGTATGGGAAATCGTGGAGAAGATAATTTGTATTGGTTATACATCATAAACCTGAATTACAAACCAGAGGTTTCGTATCGTTGACCTGAAAAACCATAAAGATGTACAATAAGAGAATTAGAATCATTCTTCGAGGAACTACTACAGCCCAAGCTTGGCATGGTGAATAAGAAAACAAGAATGCTCGTATGGGCTTATCACCTCTCAACCAATGGGAAAAATCCTTGGCTATCATGAGGAGGTAGTGAAATAGGTTCACCATCTTCGCAGGGGAACAAAGACAATTATGCTTGCGCAGGTTGAGTGATTCAACAAAGATACCTCTATTGGGGAGACCATTATGGATATCAGCTTGTTAAGGAAGGATATCTTTGTATATGACGATTTCTAGCTTTATTTTCCAAGGGCGTAAAAGAGAAAGGGCAAGCAGAGGCTGTTTTTTTAGACGAAATAAATTTGGAATACGGAGTCTCTACATGTTGAAATGAACTACAATGGCATTATACAAACCCCATAGGGTCTACAAACAATTAAAAACCCTTTTTAATGTTAAAAACTGAAATAAATTTAATTATAAAAATAAAGGGGAAAGAACAATAGCATCCTCGCTTGACAGGATTGGAACCAAGACCAAACTTAACCAACGAAAGAGAAGACGATACGTTTCCCTTCATACAAGAACCAACACAGCAATCATTCAAAGAGGGACACAGAGGTAGCAAATGAGATAATAACACTTTCATCAATCTTGATATGAACGTTTACCCATTTAGTTATCAAAATTGTTTAAATACAGAGGACAAGGTTATTCGACCATACAGTATGGTATTACGGTTATCCTTTAAAGAAAACGTCAACCCTAAACTTCAGAAAATTATTTCCCACATACTTACATCTCCACAACCAAACCAGAGGTTTGAAAATAATATTTTTACATTAAGGAAGAAAGCTCGTAAAACCCCTTATGGCTCCCCAACGAGACCTCTAAATATTGCACCAGTTTCACCCACATTTCTATTACACCATAGAGAACAGAGGTACATAGAGCCCAGGTCTTACCAGGACCATGGCGCCCAGTTTCCAAGATAGAGTACTCCCAGCATAAGCGAAACCCCACCATCAAATCACCGGAAGGGCCTTCCTTCCAAGCAAACACGAAACAAAGTTTAGAAATTATGTTTCTGGAATAAAATAGCATAATTGAAACGGCAGTGCAAAAATCCTTGGAAAACACACGACTTACCTTTGTCACTAACCATTGCTGCAAGGGCCATGTGCTCGCTCAGGTGCAGCACTTCTTACACGCTGAAAATGGCCGAGGGCTTGGCCCTCTTTCCCCCAAAACGATCCGTGAAGAAATAGAACCCCATTTGATACTAGCGATAGGAATAAACTTCCTTTCAGCATGACTTCCAAGCACATGGAATTCACGTGGCCTCATTTATTTTCGACCTAACTCCACTTAGAGATAAAATCTTATCCTCTTGCCTATAGTGGAGAGCTCACCTTGGTACAAAATGTTTTGGGGTAGAAGCTTATAGTTACATTGGGTACACCCCTCTTCCGTAAAGGAGAAAACATTAGTTTGTTTTACCATTAGGGTGTTAACTTGGATCTTCCATGAAAATACCTGCAACCACAAATTTATACATGTCTTAGCTCACATGGAGCTAAGTAAAACCCAAGGACCTGTAACCCTAGCATATTTAAGGAGGACAAGCAGAGGTCATGACAATTTATATAGAAGCATCACTTACACAAACATAAAGTCAATCATACATTTCTAAATATGCATCCCAGCTAGCATTAAAGTATAAGGTAAGTATTTATCTTATGGCTCAAAACAGTATGCTAGGTAGTAACATACTAGTTCGTGATGGGGTAACATTTCCATTTGGCAGTAACCTAATTATAGAGTCCATACTAACTAAAATATGCTAATACAACCATCAAACTTCAAAAGCATTAAAATCATAGAATAGATATGAGTATGATGAGTAATAAACAGAATGGTAAACCCATGACAAGAGTGAATCTCTATCATGCTAAACCAACATTGTATGACTCAAATACCATTCCTAGAATACATACTACTTCTAAGTAAAGCAATGCAATATTAAAGGTATTATCTCATCAAGTACTAAGTCCTATCTTATTAATAGACCCATATAGAAAGATTTTAAATTTTTAGGTTTTTAGGAACATTACAAGTGGTATCAGAGCCGAGTTTCGAACACTCAGAGACCTTTGGGCTCTCTACACAAAGAGACATCAGCTGCAAAAACTTACACATGATTTTGTAGGACTAACAGAATATTGTTGCTACAGACTAATTGAAATTTTTTGTTTCCGATATAAGAATAATCATAATGATGAACACAAAGGAGGACACTAGCGAACACGTTGGACTTGGATTCACCTACCCAAGAAGCGGAGCTAGGGATGGAGTTAAAAAAAGTTCAGCATGAGGACAACCAAGACATTAGGATTAAAAAAAACAAACAGAACCAACTATAACACTGTGGCCTGAGGACTCACAAAAGAAGGGCTAGTGCGAAGTACGCTTTGTATAAAAATTGAGTACAATTAGTCTACAAAAGTAAATTTCCTTATCATAAATCTTTTATCTTACTAACCTGCATCAGCTAAACTAGTATATCATTAAAATGTTGTTGTTTTTTTCTATAAACAAACAAGTAGGAGGGATTTCATAGGAAGGAAAAGAGGTTGTCATATAACGGAACTCAGTTTTATTTAAAAATAGCAAGGTTTGAGCCTTAGTAAAACAAACCTAAACCTGCTAATAGACATTTTCACCCCCTATACGAGCATGAAGTCATGTATTATGAGTAAATAAACATGACATTTAGCTTCTATATAGGAGTTTAGAAACGAACCTCAAGGAACCATAAACATGAGTACCGCCTAATTATAGAATACATCTGCAGAAATAAAATGACAGAAGTGACTATACTTAGGGGAGCATAACATAATCCAATTACAAGGAATGTTCTAAGACTAGAACAAAAGTCGTGATTATTTAATGGCATGGAGAGGGTTCTTAGAAATTTAACAAGACTAGTTAAATGAAACATAGGTACTTTGGTCGTTAAATATATATAAAACAAATGCACAAGACTTGTATCACTTATGGTGCATCATAAAACATAAGTACTAAAGAAGCATAAAATGAACTTCTAAGACTCTATTCTTTGATAAAGTATGTTGTCGGAATTATCCGTTTAGACAAAGTATGTAGTATTTGGGTAAAATTAGATATACATTATAGGATGTGAGAGTATTAAAATTATCTAGTGTTATAAATGGCTATAAAGACTGTAAACATTTAAATAACGATTGATTCCATGAAAGGAAATGTGAGAAAGAAGGAACAAGAATACTAGGAACAAACATGACTACACTAGAAAGATTACAAACCTTGAACATATATGATTCATAATATTTACAACTGGTAAACTTATTCTATAAGGATAAACATACAGTAAACTACTTGAAAAGGTATTAGTGAAAATATTTGTGTTTAAAGGGCATAAGAGCCAGTAGTAGTACTACAAAGGTGTCATATGCATTATGGACAGAAGGTAGTAATAGGTAGGTGTGACATGATTTTGACTCACCATTAGACTAATGACAGTCAACTGCATTATTAATTTAGCCTATGTTAAGGGGTTGAAAAATGAAATATGGATGATCCCAATACGAAAAATGTTAGGTGAAATTAATGACATTTGTATAACAATCAAACTTGAAAAGTTATGAATTGTGTTTTATTTGCCACCTATTTGTTACAAGATACTAAGAGTACCATGTTTTGCTTAAAATATGTGCAGCATGTATACAATAAACGTAGAGTATGACCAAGACTTGAATGGCTTAAAACGAGCTAACATGGGGTCGAGAGGAAAACGTCGAGAGGAAAACGGCCTTGGAGTGCACCATAGTATAGGACCACAATCCCGATAAAAGGTATTCTTTATGAAAGTCGAAGGGGCCCGAGATAAGTTACCACGGACATACCTTATGCTCACGGGCTAAATTAGCTATTTATCTATATTTTAGTACCATTACAATATAAGTTGCGAGTCTCTAAATTGATTCATGATTAGGTCTACAACACATGTCCATTTTATGTTACAAAAACTACAAGAAGGGTACATAGACATACCTTATAACCACCCTACAATTGTAGGTCATTCACATATATGCACGCTAGAATTGATAATTTGTTTATACATATCATCATCATATTTACATTTTTCAAATTTAAATAAATCTTAAATTATACATCTAAAAAATAATCATAATTTTTAAATATAATACAAATTTACATCACATTCTAAACATAATTTATCCTTTATATAAAAATTGTTTTTCTTTTATGTAAAAATAAGAATAAATTTGTACTTATACCAAATAACATAATATACCTTCCTATAACTCAAAATAGATGAGAGTAAAAACATAATTTATTCTTTATATAAAAAAATTTTTTCCTTTATGTAAAAATAAGAATAAATCTTTACTTATACCAAATAACATAATATACCTTCCTATATATCAAAATAGATGAGAGTAAAAATTTTCTTTCAACGAAGATGGTTATGAAAACGATGATGGGATAGATCGACCCTTCTCCAGCCACGTGCACATTTGTTTTTGTGATTTTTGGTGTTAAAAAATAGATGATTTTCTCTACACAAACTTTTATGGGAGATGTTCCAAAAATTGCCTGTCAAAAATACATACATTTTAAGTTGGTAAGTCACAGGCTTAAAATTTACAGAACACAGGTGTACTTTTTTTTTTGTGGTTTTTGTTGTTAAAAAATATATGATTTTCTCTGCACAAACTTTTATGTGAGATGTTCGCAAAATTGTTTGTAAAAAATATATACATTTTAAGTTGGTAAGGCACAGGCTTAAAATTTACAGTACGTGCACATTTTTTTTTGTTGTTTTTGCTGTTAAAAAAGAGATGATTTTATCTGCACAAACTTTTATGCCAGAGATGTTCACAAAATTTCCCGTAAAAAATACATACTTTTAAGTTGGTAAGGCACAGGATTAAAATTTATAGCCATGTGCACATTTTTTTTTTTGGTTTTTGCTCTTAAAAAATTGTTCACAAAATCGCCCATAAAAAATACATACATTTTAAATAATATCCTATTTGCACATAATCATGTATTTAAAATAACTATACATAAGTATTAAAGAAATTTTTTTAATTAATATACTATACTGTGAAACGAAGTGCATTATAAGTTTTTAAAAGTTTTGTTTAAAGTACACGTGAATTTTTTGTCGAGGTGAATAGAAACTAACCGTTTCCGACATGTCTTTAAATTCCTTCAACGGTAGCAGCAATACTTCTCCCTGGTCTTTTCCATCTTGGCTATGACATCATAGTGACAATTCGTAATGTCAAGAATATCAATGACTTCACTATTTTTCACGACTAGCAAGTGTTTAAACTTCCCGGTTCACAAAAATATCCTACCATCAAGACCATATATCAAGAATCCACAAAATTTTAATCAAAACCTCCTAAATGAACATAGAATAAAGCATCGACCCTAAATCATCTTCACGAGGGCTTTCATGGCCAAAGACTCTGCCATGAAAAACATGGGATTTCATTGTCATGACCTTTGAAATGGGTGACTCACGAGGTTTCAAATCCTCAGCTATAACCCTAGTTGCCACATCCTGCAAATCAAAAACAATATTATAAATAGTTGTAGAAGGAAAGGAAGAATCACAGAAGAATATAGCTACTCCTAGAAATAAAATATAGTTTTAGAATAAAACTAAATACTAAGAAATTAATTTGCATCATAATTTTCAGTCCACAATTTAGCTACTCCAAAAGGATATGAGATAATAGCTACGACGATATGAGGATGAGAGACTTCATCAAGCCAAACCCTGATAAACCCGATACAGACCAGAGCTTAGATATAGGCACAAGACTAAGGGAAGGGTATGTAGGTGGATCCGTTGTTCATCATGGAGGTGGACTTCATGCATTCAAATGTCATGTAGACATAAATGCATGCACACATAAATCAATGTGGAGAGCATTTCCATGTGGAGAGAAAGTGGGGATGACCTCAATACAAGGCCCCTCATTAATACCAAGCTGCAATGCGCAGAAATAGCAGCTGATTACTTGCCATGCAAGGTAAATTGGGGAGTGAAATTGTATGGTGCTAAAGTTTCAAAAGAAGATTTTATTTTTTATTTATTTATTTATTTATTTTAATACTCTGCAATGATAAAAAATTGTCAATTCAAGGTGATTGTGCAATTATAAAATAGTAATTTCTTTTTTCTAACTAATTTGAATTACAAATTGATATACGTCGATCGACATATATAAGCCATATTAATTATTAATATGGCTTGCTACTTGACAGTCGATTCGCTCATTAGCTTTAGTGAATTATTAATTATTATAATTAGTATTATAATTAATAATTAATATTATTATGATTAGTATTATAAATGTTAATTATTATTATTATAATTAATAATTACTATTATAATTAATAATTATTATAATTAGTATTATAAATGTTAATATTATAATTATAATAATAATAATAATAATTTATTATTTAAAAATTATTTGTTACTTATTTAATAATAATAATAATAATTAGCAATAATAAATAATCAATATTATAATTATTATTATTATTATTATTATTATTATTATTATATTAATAATTATTATTATAATTATAATTATAATTATAATTATAATTATAATTATTATTATTATAATAACTCTTATTATAACAAGAGCTACATGCAGCTTAGTCCCTGTCTTGTTATATAAAAACAAACATCAATATTAAATATCAACCAATAGCTATATATTTAAAAATAAAAAAGACAACGTTATTGTTAACAAAATGATAGGCTAATGATAACAAATTAGTGCAATTTTTAACAAACAATCCTATTTTATAAGAAACTTCAACTACAAAGGAACAAAGCCCTAAACCAGAAATGTTGTTGCTTAAATCTAATTTGAAGTCACTGTATATTTGAAATGTTAATAGTCCAGGAATCAACGTACTATGTCCTTCCTTCTTCATAATAGAAAACATTTGCAATAAAAACCAAATTTGTTACATGTAAAATTGATTTTGGGTCATGATGCTATTGAAATTTATCTTAATGCAATTGTCATTAAAAAGCCAAAGGGAAGGCAGGGACCATGGCTCCTAGTGTTTGATATCGATGTTTGATCTTTGACCTATCATGTCAATTCTAGTTGAGGGAGTTGGCCCTCTAAGTTACAAAGATGTTTGCAAAATTTATTTGATTTTATTCATGAATTTGAGTACCAATCAAACAAATAAACATGAGTCCTAATGAAAATATGGAGGATTTACTTCTCGGTAAAAAGTGTCATAAGTTCTAGCTTTAGCTCTCTAGGCGTCACTCCAAATGTTACCCTCAATTTCACTGATTCTTCCCTTGTTGGAAATTTCTCTGGTCCCTTTTCAGCCCAACCATGTCATATTCTTGGATCTTGAAAAACATAGATCTCATTGGGTCTATTTGCTCAAAAAGAGAATAGAGACTAAATCTTCAAAGAGGAACATTGGTTTCGACATGGCTGCAAAAGATATACTTCATAGACTATTCTTTCTGAACGTTTTATTGGAACATTTTTCCACAAGATTCAAGACAAATTCAAAAAGAAAATAAGGAAATCAAACATTGCTCAAAATATCTATTGGAATCATATGAAATTTTAAAGAAGGGAAAATTTTTAGGCCAACCCTTTCCTTGTTTACAAAGACAAATAGATCAAATTCTAAACTACCTAATTAAGCATTAGTTAATTTTTTGGTTAGACTTAATAATTTGACATCGAATTAAGCATTAATTAATTATGTGACCAGACTTAATAATTTGGCATCATGAGAATTCTGAATAGGGAAGAGAGATAAGATCTAAATGAAAAGGTAGAGATTCTTCAGATGTATTACATGTTGATTTTAAGACAAAATACACAAAAGCGTGAATCAAGTAATTGACTTATATCTTCCTTCTATCAACTCATATCAAGGCACACTAACATCGGTTTTCCAGAAAATGAGGTTAGTAATCTATTAAGGCAAGCTAACAACATGAAATTTCTAATAGCTCATCTTCCATCCCCTCGAAAGTTATCTAGTGTGAAACCCAAGGTGAATGCCTTAACATGGCTATTATCTCGCGTAAAACCATTAAAATTTGAAATCCTTAGAAAGAAGGCAATCCAGGGGGCTTCAAGATGCCCACTTTCTTTGCATGTAGAAGAGAATTTAGATCACTTGTTTTTACAATGCACGGAATCTCAAGGTCTATGGACTCTCCTTCTTAATTGTTTCAATTTGCACCAATAGGAAGGGCCTTCAAATTGGGAGAAGGTAATAATTCACTGGATAAAAAAACATGGGCCCTTCAAATTGGGAGAAGGTACTAAGTCACTAGATAAAAAAACATGTTTCCATGTTTTAAAGGTAAATCGACACTAAATAATTCTTAAATGAGAACAAAATTAGGTTTGATCAATTTGAAGGTTCATATTTACTCATGCCATTGTGTAATAAACATTCCTTTATTTGTTCAACATTGCATTGCACTATCAATTACCGCGTTCACCATTGCATTGCATTGTCAAATGTCATGGTATTGTTAACAACGATGCCATCATTCAATACTGTCATTTCCAATTTCAATATATGTGAAGGGGAGAATAAGTGAAGGTGATTTCGATCCGTGTCTTTATAATGATTTATTAACACAGTCAAACATTTATCAAACATTAAAACAACGATATCATCATCAAACTTATTATGTTATTACATGATTTCTAATTCAACGCTCAACCAAATCTCATTTTGAAAGCATATACATATTATGAGATGATAATTAAAAAGAAAAACAATAACTTGATTTAATTTCAAACATTTTTATTTTGCTTCCATAATTAAAGTTGTACAATTTTGAACGGTCAACAATGCAATCCAAAATCCAAGTTTACATGTGAAATACAACAAAAAATTTGTAACAAATATGAAATACAATGAAATCTTTGTCAACACATAGTTCAATGAAGATACGTTGAATGTATTCATGTTTCATTTTAACACAACAACATATGATCATACAAGGTCAACATACTCACAAGAATGAGTAGTGTGATGAAGATATTTGAAAGTTTGAGTATTGTGATAGAATTCTAATTTGACCTCACCAAAACAATTATAGATAAATTTAATTATGGTTAACATTTTATAGAAGGATTTTTTTTTGTAAAATAACTTTTTAATTAAAAATCATGGTTTGGAAATTTCCTATTTTGGGGGGAGAACTTCACAATGCAAATTAGATAGTTCGGTTCATATTACATAGTTTCACAATGTAAATTTGAATTTGATTTATGGTTAAAGAATTCGGTTCCTTAGTTTCAAGTTGATTTTATACTATAGTTATAAGAATTAGCTGCTAGAGTTTCATTATATTAAAATTTGAATATTTATAAGTATATTACATGTATACTTGACAATATAATCGAAGCACACATAAATATATCATCATATACTTCTTATTTTATTCCATAACTAAATATAAATATAAAACATAAAAATATTTTTATTGACCCTTATTTTATTCCATAACTAAATGTACATACAAGAACATAAAAATATTTTTATAGGTTTATGGTAAATACAAAAACATAGAAATATTTTTATTGCTTCTTATTTTATTGGGGAACTAAATTACATACACAAACATAAAAATATTTTTATAAGTTTATTATAAATACAAGAACATAAAGATAATTTTACTGTCTCTTATTTTAAATTATTTTAAATTATTTTAAATGTACAAACAATAACATAAACATATTATTATAGGTTTATTGTGTTAAGGATTTTTCTTATTTATTTTTGTTTATTGTATTAGGGATTTTTATTTTAAATATACATACAAGAACATATAAATATTTTTATAGATTTATTGTGTTAAGGATTTTTCTTATTTATTATATTAGGATTTTTTTATTTACTTTCGTTTATTGTGTGAGGGATTTTTCTTCTTTATTTTTGTTAATGAATTTCAAATATATTATAGATTTCCTTTTATATCAAATATTTTATATACATTAACAATTCAGATTCTTATTAATTATAAAGAATATATAGTGTAATTTTTTTTAATTAAGTATTCAAAATTCCCTGGAAAAAAAATTAAGTATTCAAAATTGTTATAATTTAAACATATATTGTAAGAAACGTATTTCGTAGTTTTTTTAATTAAATATTTAAAATTGTTATAATTTAAATATATATTGTAGTTTCTTTAATTGAATATTAAAATTGTTATGATTTAAATGCGTATTGTTTTGTTTATATCCAAAGCAAAATCTTTGTAATTAACTACTTTACCCTTTTACCTTTATTAAATTGTAACATTTTCTATTAATTTAATGAATATAACACTATATATAACCCAATAAATATAACAATATAACAAAGTATACAAAATAATATAAATATAATTTGACCCCATAAATATAATAATATAAAAAAGTATACAAAACAATATAAATAGAATTTAACCCCGTAAATATAATAATATAATAAAGTATACAAAACAATATAAATAAAATTTTACTCCGTAAATATATTTATATAATAAAGTATAAAAAAAATATAAATAGAATTAAGTGAATGTTTGATAATCTAATGAGTGAAACCTCCCTCCCTCAACGTGCATGTTTGTAAATATCAGGAAGGAACTGTGCACAAGCATTTCTTACATAATTTGTATTGATGTATTAAGTTCATGCAATATTTATTTGCAATTTTTTTTATTTGTAAAAATACTGATTCATAGAACATTTAAATTAGAGCGTTCATATCAAATTTATTCCTATATCATATTTATAATGATACATTAAGGAAGGGAAAAGGACTTTCATTGATTTAAAATTGTGCAGCTAATCTCTCTGAGTTACTAAGAAAATCTCAATTTATTATAGGTCATTCAAATATATGCACATTAAAATTGATAATTTATTTATATATATCATCATCATATTCACATTTTTCAAATTTAAATAAATCTTAAATTATACATCTAAAAAGTAATCATAATTTTTAAATACAATACGAAATTACATCACATTCTAAACATAATTTATTCTTTATATAAAAATTATTTTTCTTTTATATAAAAATAAGAATAAATCTGTACTTTTACCAAATAACATAATATACCTTCCTATAACTGAAAATAGATGAGAGTAAAAACATAATTTATTCTTTATATAAAAATTGTTTTTCCTTTATATAAAAATAAGAATAAATCTTTACTTATACCAAATAACATAATATACCTTCCTATATATGAAAATAGATGAGAGTAAAAATTTGCTTTCAACAAAGATGGTTATGAAAACGAAGATCGGATAGATCGACCCTTCTCCAGCCACGTGCAGATTTCTTTTGTGGTTTTTGGTGTTAAAAAATAGATGATTTTCTCTACACAAACTTTTATGTGAGATGTTCCCAAAATTACCCGTCAAAAATACATACATTTTAAGTTGGTAAGGAATAGGATGTTTTTGCTATTAAAAAATATATGATTTTCTCTGCACAAACTTTTATGTGAGATGTTCGCAAAATTGTTCGTAAAAAATACATACATTTTAAGTTGGTAAGGAACAGGCTTAAAATTTACAGTATGTGCACATTTTATTGTGGTTTTTGCTGTTAAAAAATAGATGATTTTCTCTGCACAAACTTTTATGCCAGAGATGTTCACACAATTTCCCATAAAATATACATACTTTTAAGTTAATAAGGCACAGGCTTAAAATTTACAGCCACGTGCGCATTTGTTTTGTGGTTTCTGCTCTTAAAAAATTGTTCACAAAATATCCCGTAAAAAATACATACATTTTAAGTAATATCCTATTTACACATAATCATGTATTTAAAATAACTATACATAAGTATTAAAGAAATACTTTTAATTAATATACTATACTAAGAAACAGAGTGCATTATAAGTTTTTAAAAGTTTTGTTTAAAGCACATGTGAATTTTGCGCTGAGGTGAATAGAAACTAACCGGTCTTTCAATTCCTTCAACGGTTGCTACCTCCGTGGTCTTTTCCATCTTGTCTATGACATCATAGTGACAGTTCGTAGTGTCAGGAAGAGCAATGACCTCACTATTTTTTAGAACTAGCAAGTGTTTAAACTTCCCAGTTCACAAAAATATCCCACCATCAAGACCATAAATCAAGAATCCACAAAATTTTAATAAAATCTCCTAAATGAACATAGAATAAAGCACCGACCTTGAATCATCTTCACGAAGGCTTTCATGGCCAAAGACTCTGCCATGAAAAACATGGGATTTCATTGTCATGACCTTTGAAATGGGTGACTCACAATGTTTCAAATCCTTACCTATAACCCTAGTTGCCAAATCCTGCAAATCAAAGACAATATTACAAATAGTTGTAGAAAGAAAGGAAGAATCATGGACGAATATGGCTACTCCTAGAAGTAAAATATAGTTTTAGAATAAAACTAAATACTAAGAAATTAATTTGCATCATAATTTCCAGTCCACAATTTAGCTACTCCAAAAGGATATGAGATAATAGCTCGGGCGATTTGAGGATGAGGGACTTCACAAGGCCAAACCCTGGTAAGCCCGATACGGACGAGAGCTTAGATATAGGCACAAAACTAAGGGAAGGGTATGTAGGTGGATCCGTTGTTCATCCTATAGGTGGACTACATGCATTCAAATGTCATGTAGACATAAATCCATGCACACATAAATCAATGTGGAGAGCATTTCCAAGTGAAAAGAAAGTGGGGATGACCTCGATACAAGGCCCCTCATTAATACGAAGCTGCACTCTACAGAAATAGCATGTGATTACTTGCCATGCAAGGTAAACTGGGGAGTGAAGTTGTATGGTGCAAAAGTTTCAAAAGAAGATTTTATTTTTTATTTATTTTAATATTCTACAGTGATAAAAAAAAATAGTCAATTCAAGGTGATTATCCAATTAAAAAATAGTAATTTTTTTTTTCTGACTAATTTAAATTACAAATTGGTATACGTCGATCGGCATATATAAGCCATATTAATTATTAATATGGCTTGCTAGTTGACGGTCGATTCACTCATTAGACTTGGTGAGTTATTAATTATTATAATTAATAATTAATATTATTATAATCAATATTATAAATGTTAATAGGTCGTAGATAACATCCCCAGGTACCTTGTGTCCAAAGGGAACCCTCAGATTCGTTGTACTTTGTGAGTTATGATCAGTACAAGGTTTCTGCCTCTTCCAGATCTCAGTCAAAATCAGGTGACCTAGGAAAAAAGGTCATAACTTGGGCTAGGAAGCTCCAAATGAAATTTCGTAAAAAGTGACAGGTAGTACACAGACTGCACTATCTCAGGAAACTTTTGCAGAGGCCAAAACTGAACCAGTGACACATGGCATGCAGTACAAGTTCACTCTCATGTTTTATCCCATAAATAGGTCACGTTGCGACACTTGGCATAAATCTCTTTCAGAGAGTCCAATTGAGGTCAGACTTGTCATGATGGAAAGATAATAGGGAGAGCTATCTCAAGAAAAGTTTTCAGAGGCCGAAGTTCAAACAGTGACACGTGGCATGCCGTACAAATTCGCTCTCTTGTTTTATCCCATAAATAGGCCACGTTGCGAGATTTGGCATAACTTTCTCTCAGAGAATCCAATTGAGGTCAGACCTGTCAGGATGGAAAGATAACAGGTCAGGCTATCTCAGGAAACTTTTTCAGACCCTATGGATCGAAAAATTTAGAGTTGTAGCAGAAACAATCAGGTACATATTTCTGTCAAAACAGAATTATTTTTTGAGCACATTCATTCATGGCTTCTGGAATTTAGGGTTTCAGAGAAAGTTGGAAATTTTGGAATCGGAGTCCACAGCTGAATTCTACTCAGGAAAATCAAAATTTAGAGACCAAGATCAAATTTTTTGGTTGGGTAGAAGACCGGGCTTGATCAAACCCTAGTTCAAGATTTTGATGAGAAAGATGGAAAATTAGGGCTTCACGAAAAGTTGGAATTTTTGAAGTCTGTAACCACGGCTGGAAGTTCCTCAGAAAAATAAGAGTTTAGAGCCTTGGATCGAACCTTTTGATTGGACAGAAGGGTGGGCTTCATCAAACCCTAGCTCGGGTTCCTGTCCAGAAGATCCAGAAGTTTCGAAGGCAATTTTGAGGGGTCAAATTTTGGAGATTTCAAAATTGAAGTATGCTAGTTTGATGAGCTCAGCAAGACACATCCTTCCATCCATTCAGAAGTCTGAAAGTCAAAAATTGAATTTTTAGGGTTTCTCTAGCAAACCCTAATCAAGCTCCACATCAAGTTTCAGGGAGAGTTAACGCTAAGGCCTTACATAAGAAGACTACAAGAAGTCTTGACAGGTATGACTTAAGGAGGTTCAAGTATGCCTTGAAATCTAATTCTTGATTAAGTTCATAATGTGTTTGTCTTCATGTTATTTATTAGTACAATCTTGATTAATGTTATTAATTGTCTTATCACCCTAGTAACAGTATGAATGCATGTGAATGATCGAAGACATTCATTAATTAGGGCTATATGATTGTACTTATGCATTATGGTGTTGTGTGAGGTTGATGTTGTCTGCTAACAAGATACAGGTACATCACAAAAGACAAATCAAGTTCCATGACCATGACAACATGAAGACAAAGACTCATCCACTTACGAGGTATGTATGACTTTGTTATATTATGTTTAACCTATGAGACATGTAGGTTCTAGCTCAGGATCTCTAAATCATTAAAGAGATTGTTTAGGTATGTTGTACATAACTAAGCAGGTATACTAATCTAGGTATGTTTTCCTATGTCATGTTAGAATCTTACCTTGTGTTAGGATCCCTTATATAAGTATACTTGGTATGATTGGTTATGCTTATTCATAAAGTTAGTAATCAAGGGTTTATGCATATTATGTCTCTTATCTTGGTTGATGATTTAACTAACTAGATCAAACAAGAATATGCATGAGTAAAAGAAGACTTCCTTGAAACCCTGAATACTAATGATCATGACTATACATATTCAAGATTATTTAGAATTAGAATATTTTGATAATATTGAGAATATACTAATGAATGTATGTTTGTGTATGAGATCATGAGGATGACACTAGTGCACACTTGAGCATGCATAGTGGTACAGAATGAATAGAAGTTCAGAAGACATACAGAAGATCAAGCAGGAGTCAACCACACAAACATAAATGATAAGTATTTGAGTTGTTATTAGAAATAGTAAATGATATTGCTTGTATGCATATTTGTATTCCTAGAATATATCATGCTGAGTGTAAACATTCATAAAGCATTGAACAGTATACTACTAATATGCATATGATTGGTAAGTTGGACAAACATTCCATTGTTGCTTGTCTAGAATGAAACCTCTTTGCTGACATGCTGAGAGCTGTGCACACTCTCGATAGTATGTTCTGGTAGAGATGGAAGGCATCTAGATAGCCACTGTATGCATACAAGATATGGGAAAGTGTTGTGACAAAGTATTGGTCAAAATAGTTGCATAACTATGTAAATGATATCTGTATGCATAATAGGTTATCATGTCAATATGATTTGATGATTATGAAGTATTACTAATCATGTACTTAATTTTGATTTGTAGGAAAGATCATGATGAATGATGAACATTGAACAAGCGATGGATGTTCAACAAAAGATTTACAAATCAAACACACTATAGAAGGCTTGTGGCTAGAAGATTCTCTTAGAAAGAAGAAGAGAATCATGATGAGATGTTTAGCTCCAAGTGGCTAGATAAGACCATTCTCTTAATGGTGTGATTAAAGAAGAAGTGTGAATCAGGTTCTGTATGGGTTCCCAGGATCGATAATCAATTGATGAGCTTAATGATCACCATGGGTGATGTGGATCTCAACCTTTGCTACAAGGTTGAATATGGTTTCTATACATAGATGACATGGATACAGGAAGGAACTCACCTCAGAGTTCGAATGATGTTGAGGTTCATATCAGTAGACCCATCTAACGAGAGATGGCACAGATAGATGGCTGCATAAAAGAAAATGAAAGATCTTAGATTAATGTATTACTTCCTAGGTCTGGAAGTATGGAAAGGCTCAGAAGGAATCTTTCTCAACCAGGGAAAGTATGCCGAGAAATATTAAAAGGACTTGATATGTTGCAATGGACACTCTCATGGATTCCAACTTGAAGCTATTGGTGAATGACTCATCAGAGTTAGTGTATATAACTCTGTACAGACAAATTATTGGGTCATTGATGTATCTAATGAATACTAGGTCAGATATATGCTTTGCTGTGAATACCTTGAGTCAGTATCTAGTGGAAACTAGATGTGTTCACCTATTAGTTGCAAAGCATGTGACCAGGTACCTAAAGGATACGATAGACTTTGATCTATGCTATTTTGGAGATAATGACTTCAGATGGCTACACAGATGTTGATTGAGCAAAAAGTGTATTAGACAGGTAGAGCACATCAAGAGGATGTTATTGTCTAGGATCAGCCATGATCTTGTGGTTTAGCAGCAAGCAGTCCAGTATGGCTCTTAGCACAAGTGGAATATATGGTTGCTTGCTCTGCTAGTTGTGAAGCAGTATGGCTACAGGATTGTTTGACTTAGAGATAGACCCAACTGTGATACTATGTGACAAACAGAGTTGTATCAAGATGGCAGAGAATCTAGTGTTCCAAGATATGGTGCAGAAAGGAACTATAAAGTTTGAATTTGTAACAGGATACCGATGTACTAACCAAACCTCTACCTCAAGTGAACAAGTTGCGGATGTACTAACCAAACCTCTACCTTAAGTCAACAAGTTGCCAATGTACTAACCAAACCTCTACCTCAAGTAAAAGTTTGAATATTTCCGAGACAAGCTTGGTGTAGTTTAGAAGGACTCTCCTTGAAAGGGGGAGTGATGTGGTCACTTATGATGAGATTTCCTGCATCGACAGAGAGGTCGATGATGTGGTTACCTATATTGGTGATGCCAATAGAGAGGTTAGTGGATGGTCCTTAGATAGGGTCTAAGTTGACATTGGGATTGCATCATCCTTGAACATATGTTCTAAAAGGATCCGTATACAGATGTCTCCGAGAAAGAAGAGGATTGTATCATCCGTGGACGTTAGTCCTAAAGTGATCCACAGATAGATGTCTCCGAGAGTAAGAGGATTGTATCATCCGTGGACTTTAGTCCTAAATTGAGCCGTAGACAAGATGTCTCCGAGAACAAAATCCTGAATGAACAGGTAAGGGGATTTTATCGTCCTCGGACTTTAGTCCTGTGAATTGAGCCGTAGACAAGATGTCTCCGAGAACAAAATCCTGAATGAACAGGTAAGGGGATTTTATCATCCTCGGACTTTAGTCCTGTGAATTGAGTCGTAGAAAAGATGTCTCCGAGAACAAAATCCTTAATGAACAGGTAAGGGGATTGTATCATCCTCGGACTTTAGTCCTGTGAATTGAGCCGTAGACAAGATGTCTCCGAGAAAAAAATCCTGAATGAACAGGTAAGGGGATTGTATCGTCCTTGGACTTTAGTCCTGTGAATTGAGCCGTAGACAAGATGCATCCGAGAATAAAATCCTGAATGAACAGGTAAGGGGATTGGATCGTCCTCGGACTTTGGTCCTGTGAATTGAGCCGTAGACAAGATGTCTCCGAGAATAAAATCCTGAATGAACAGGTAAGGGGATTGGATCATCCTCGGACTTTGGTCCTGTGAATTGAGCCATAGACAAGATGTCTCCGAGAATAAAATCCTGAATGAACAGGTAAGGGGATTGGATCGTCCTCGGACTTTGGTCCTGTGAATTGAGCCGTAGACATGAGGTCTCCGAGAATTGAATGATAGGACTGGATCGTCCCTGGACTTCGGTTCAAAAGGTACATGATAGGACTGGATCGTCCCTGGACCTCGGTTCAAAACGTACATGATAGTACTGGATCGTCCCTGGACGTCGGTTCAAAAGGTACATGATAGGACTCGATCGTCCCTGGACTTCGATTCAAAAGGTACATGATAGGACTGGATCGTCCCTGGACTTCAGTTCAAAAGGTACATGATAGGACTGGATCATCCCTGGACCTCGGTTCAAAAGGTACATGGTAGGACTGGATCGTCCTTGGACCTCAGTTCAAAAGGTACATGACAGGATTGCATCATCCATGGACCTATGTCCTAAAGAGAGCAGGATTGATCATCCTGTAATATGATCATGTGTGTTGCAGGGTATGCTGCTATTGTGTGGATACTTGTATTGATGATGTGTATACTTGTATTGTGTGAATACTTGTATTGATGATGTGTATACTTGTATTGGTGTGGATACTAATACTATTGATCTAGATGATGATGCTGCTGATCGTATTGATCTAGATGACGATGCTGTTGATCGTATTGATCTAGATGACGATGCTGCTGATCGTATTGATCTAGATGACAATGTTGCTAATCGTGTTGATCTAGATGATTATGCTGATGATTGTATTGATCTAGATGACAATGCTATTGATCGTGTTGATCTAGATGATGATGCTGCTGATTGTGTTGATCTAGATGACGATAATGCCGATCATGTAGATTGAGATGATCCAGATGCTGTAGATTGAGATGATCCAGATGCTGTAGATTGAGATGATCCAGATGCTGTAGATCGAGATGATGTGACGATGCTGATGATCGTGTGATGACGATTTTGATGATCGTGTGATGACGATGCTGATGATCGTGTGATGACGATGTTGATGATTGTGTGATGACGATGCTGATGATTGTGTGATGACGATGCTGATGATCGTGTGATGACGATGCTGATGATCGTGTGATGACGATGCTGATGATCGTGTTATGATGATGCTGAAGATCGTGAGGATTCAGATATTGATGTTGCTGTAGCTGTTTGAGTGCTGCAGACTCAGTACTGCAAATGTTGATGTTCCAGTATTGAAGATGTTCTAGTAACTGGTTGAGTTACTGATGATGTTGAGAAAGCTTCCAATGATTTATAGATGTATCATGTTGATGACTCCTTGCTCATGCAGATGCTGTTATAATATCCTTCTCGTTAAGGGGGAGTGTTGAGATATTGTAACTTCAAAGAATATTATATTTGTACTTTATTATTCCGAAGATGATTCATTCCTCTATGAAGATCTTATTGTATATTCGGAGATGTTTATTCCTCCGTCGAAATGTGGTAACTTGGGTTATTAAACTTCCCTAGAGGGGTCGGCCCTGTATGTGTTATGTGGCTCAAAGGGTTATTAGACCACCCTAGAGGGGTCGGCCTAGTCAGTTGTAATGGGGTATTTAACCCAATGGTTAAATACGAGCCTACATGTCTTGTGTAAAAGAAAAGTCGGAGTAGTGTATAAATAGAGGAGGTGTGTTCCTCATTTGACACACACTCACTCACTTGAGAGTAGCGCACTTGTGGAGGAGAGGTATGCTATGGTGGAGAAGGAGATCATGTCTTTGGTTTGCATCTTTGTATATTGCTGGTCATCTATATTGAGGAAGCTTTGCTGGGTTTTCTACCCCATGAGGGTTTCCCAGGATAAATCTGTGTCTCTTGTGTTTATGCTATGCTTGTTGTTTCTTCAGTGATCCTGTATATGCTATTATTGTGAAATGGAATGTAATGCTGCTATTTTCTGTCTTAGCATATTGAATTTTAACAAATTCTAGTTGAGGGAGCTCGCCCTCTAAGTTACAAATATGTTTGCAAAATTTCTTTGATTTTATTCATGAGGTTGAGTACCAATCAAACAAATAAACATGAGTCCTAATGCAAATATGGAGGATTTACTTATCGGTAAAAGGTGTCATAAGTTCTAGCTTTATCTCTCTGTGCGTCACTCAAAATGTTACCCTCAATTTCACTGATTCTTCCATTATTGGAAATTTCTCTAGTCCCTTTTCAACCCAACCATGCTATATTCTTGGATCTTGAAAAACATAGATCTCATTGGGATACGTTTCTAACTTCTATATCTTCCTATCTTCTGGAAGATAATTTTTTATCTCTATTTGCTCACAAAGAGAATAAAGACTAAATTTTCAAAGGGGAACATTGGTTTCGAATGGCTGCAAAAGATATACCTCATAGATTATTCTTTCTGAATGTTTTATTGGAACATTTTTCCATGAGATTCAATACAAATTCGAAAAGAAAATAAGGAAATCAAATATTGCTCAAAATATTTATTGGAATCATATGAAATTTTAAAGAAGGGAAAAATTCTAGGCCAACCCTTTCCTTGTTTACAAAGACAAATAGATCAAATTCTAAACTAGCTAATGAAGCATCAATTAATTTTTTGGTTAGACTTAATAATTTGACATCTAATTAAGCATTAATTAATTATGTGACCAGACTTAATAATTTGGCATCATGAGAATTCTGAATAGGGAAGAGATATAAGATCTAAATGGAAAGGTAGAGATTCTTCAGATGTATTACATGTTGATTTTAAGACAAAATACACAAAAGCGTGAATAAATTAATTGACTTATATCTTCCTTCTATCTACTCATATCAAGGCACGCTAACATCAGTTTGCTAGAAAAGGAGGTTATTAATCTATTAAAACAAGCTAACAACATGAAATTTGTAATATCTCATCTTCCATCCCCTGGAAAGTTATCTAGTGTGAAACCAAACGTGAATTCCTTAACATGGCTATTAGCTCACGTAAAACCATTGAAATTTGAAATCCTTAGAAAGAAGGCAATCCAGGGGGCTTCAAGATGCCCACTTTCTTTGCATGTAGAAGAGAATTTAGATCACTTGTTTTTACAATGCACGGAATCTCAAGGTCTTTGGACTCTCCTTCTTAATTGTTTCAATTTCCAGCTATAGGAAGGGCCTTCAAATTGGGAGAAGGTAATAATTCACTCGATAAAAAAACATGGGCCCTTCAAATTGGGAGAAGGTACTAAGTCACTAGATAAAAAAACATGTTTCCATGTTTTAAAGGTAAATCGACACTAAATAATTCTTAAATGAGAACAAAATTAGGTTTGATCAATTTGAAGGTTCATATTTACTCATGCCATTGTGTAATCAACATTCCTTTATTTGTTCAACATTGCATTGCACTATCAATTACCGTGTTCACCATTGCATTGCATTGTCAAATGTCGTGGTATTGTTAACAACGATGCCATTGTTCAATACTATCATTTCCAATTTAAATCCATGTGAAGGGGAGAATAAGTGAAGGTGATGTCGATCCGTGTCTTTATAATGATCTATTAACACAGTCATACATTTATCAAACATTAAAAAGACGATGTCATCATCAAACTTATTATCCTATTACATGATTTCTAATTCAACGCTCAACCACATCTCATTTTACATATTATGAGATGACAATTAAAAAGAAAAACAATAACTTGCTCTAATTTCAAACATTTTGATTTTGCTTCCACATTTAAAGTTGTACAATTTTGAACAGTCGACAATGCAATCCAAAATCCAAGTTTACATGTGAAATACAATGAAAAAATTGTAACAAATATGAAATACAATGAACTCTTTGTCAACACATAGTTCAATGAAGAGACGTTGAATGTATTCATGTTTCATTTTAACACAACAACATATTATCATACAAGGTCAACATACGCACAAGAATGAGGAGTGTGATAAAGATATGTGAAAGTTTGAGTATTGTGATAGAATTCTAACTTGACCACACCAAAACAATTATAGATAAATTTAATTCTAATCAACATTTTATAGAAGGATTTTTTTTTGTAAAATAACTTTCTAATTAAAAATCATGGTTTGCAAATTTCCTTTTTGGGGGGGAGAACTTTACAATGCAAATTAGATAGTTAGGTTCATATTACATAGTTTCACAATGTACACTTGAATTTGATTTATGGTTAAAGAATTCAGTTCCTTAGTTTCAAGTTGATTTTATACTATAGTTATAAGAATTAGCTACTAGAGTTTCATTCTATTAAAATTTGAATATTTATAATTATATTACATGTATACTTGACAATATAAGCAAAGCACACATAGATATATCATCATGTGCCTCTTATTTTATTTCAAAACTAAATATAAATATAAAACATAAAAATATTTTTATTGACCCTTATTTTATTCCATAACTAAATGTACATACAAGAACATAAAAATATTTTTATAAGTTTATTATAAATACAAGAACATAAAGATAATTTCAGTGCCTCTTATTTTAAAGCTACATACAATCACATAAACATATTTTTATAGGTTTATTGTGTTAAGGATTTTACTTATTTATTTTTGTTTATTGTGTTAGGGATTTTTATTTTAAATGTACATACAAGAACATACAAATATTTTTAGCGTTTTCTTATTTATTATGTTAGGATTTTTTTAATTTACTTTTGTTTATTGTGTTGGGGATTTTTCTTCTTTATTTTTGTTAATGAATTTCAAATATATTATAGATTTCTTTTTATATCAAATGGTTTATATACATTAACAATTCCAATTCCTATTAGTTATAAAGAATATATAGTGTAATTTTTTTTAACTATATATTCAAAATTGTTATAATTTAAATATTTATTGTAAGAATTGTATATTGTAGTTTTTTTAATTGAATATTTAAAATTGTTATAATTTAAATGCATATTGTTTTGTTCATATCCAAAAAAAATCTTTGTAATTAACTACTTTACCTTTTTATCCTTAACTTATTAAATTGTAACATTTTCTATTAATTTAATGAATATAACATTATATATAACCCAATAAATATAATAATATAATAAATAGAATTTGCCCCGTGAATATAATATAATAAATAAAAATACCCGTAAATATAATAATATATAAAAATATACAAAACAATATAAATAGAATTTGCCCCGTAAATATAATAATATAATAAAATATACAAAACAATACAAATAAAATTTCACCCGTAAAAATAATATTATAACAAAGCATACCAAACAATATAAATAGAATTTAAATATAATATTATAACAAAGCATACCAAACAATATAAATAGAATTTACAGAATGTTTGATAATCTAATGAGTGAAACCTCCCTCCCTCAACCTGCATGTTTGTAAATATTGGGAAGGACATTTCTTACATAATTTTTATTGATGTATTAAGTTCATGCATATTTATTTTTAATTTTTTTTATTTGTAAAAGACTGATTCATAGAACATTTAAATTAGAGCGTTCATATCAAATTTATTCCTATATCATATTTCCAATAATACATTAAGAAAGGGAAAAAGACTTCATTGATTTAAAATTATGCAGCTAATCTCTGAATTACTAAGAAAATCTCAATTTATTGTAGGTCATTACACTAAAATTGATAATTTGTTTATACATATCATCATGATATTCACATTTTTCAAATTTAAATAAATTTTAAATTATACATCTAAAAAATAATCATAATTTTTTAATACAATACGAAATTACATCACATTCTAAACACAATTTATTCTTTATATAAAAATTATTTTTCTTTTATATAAAAATAAGAATAAATATTTACTTATACCAAATAACATAATATACCTTCCTATAACTAAAAATAGATGAGAGTAAAAACATAATTTATTCTTTATATAAAAATTGTTTTTCCTTTATATAAAAATAAGAATAAATCTTTACTTATACCAAATAACATAATATACCTTCCTATATATGAAAATAGATGAGAGTAAAAATTTGCTTTTAACGAAGATGGTTATGAAAACGATCTTCTCCACCCACGTGCACATTTTTATTGTGGTTTTTGGTGATAAAAATAGATTATTTTCTCTGCACAAACTTTTATGTGAGATGTTCCCAAAATTGTTCGTCAAAAATACATAAATTTTAAGTTGGTACGGCACAAGCTTAAAATTTAAAATTTACAGCCACACATGTATTTTTATTTTTTGTTTTTGTTGTTAAAAATATATATGATTTTATTTGCACAAACTTTCAAGTGAGATGTTCGCAAAATTCTCTGTAAAAAATACATACATTTTAAGTTGGTAAGGCATAGGCTTAAAATTTACAGTACGTGCACATTTTTTTGTGGTTTTACTGTTAAAAAATAGATGATTTTCTCTGCACAAACTTTTATGCCAAAGATGTTCGCAAAATTTCCAATTTGCTGTATACTAGACTGTGAAACAAAGTGCATTATAAGTTTTTAAAAGTTTTGTTTAAAGTACATGTGAATTTTGTGTTTTGGTGAATAGAAAGTAACCATCTCCAAAATGTCTTTCAATTCATTCAACCGTAGCATCAATACTTCTCTCTGGTCTTTTCCATATTGGCTATGACATCATAGTGACAATTCGTAATGTCAAGAAGAGCAATGACCTCACTATTTTTCACAACTAGCAAGTGTTTAAACTTTTCAGTTCACAAAAATATCCTACCATCAAGACCATAAATCAAGAATCCACAAAATTTTAATCAAAACCTCCTAAATGAACATAGAATAAAGCACTGACCCTGAATCCTCTTCACGAGGGATTTCATGGCCAAAGACTCGGACATGAAAATCATGGGATTTCATTGTCATGACCTTTGAAATAGGTGACTCACAAGGTTTCAAATCCTCGGCTATAACCCTAGTTGCCACATCCTGCAAATCAAAGACAATATTATAAATAGTTGTAGAAGGAAAGGAAGAATCACGGAAGAATATGGCTACTCCTAGAAATAAAATATAGATTTAGGAATCAAACTAAATACTAAGAAATTAATTTGCATCATAATTTTTAGTACACAATTTAGCTACTCCAAAAGGATATGAGATAATAGCTCGGGCGATTTGAGGATGAGGGACTTCACCAGGCCAAACCCTCGTAAGCCCGATACGAACCAGAACTTAGATATAGGCCCAAGACTAAGGGAAGGTTATGTAGGTGGGTCCGTTGTTCATCCTACAGGTGGACTACATGCATTGAAATGTCATGTAGACATAATCCATGCACACATAAATCAATGTGGAGAGCATTTCCAAGTGGAGAGAAAGTGGGGATGACCCTGATACAAGGCCCATCATTAATATGAAGCTGCGGTGCCCAGAAATAGCAGGTGATTACTTGCCATGCAGGGTAAATCAGGGAGTGAAGTTGTATGGTGCTAAAGTTTCAAAAGAAGATTTTATTTTTTATTTATTTTTTTATTTATCCTAATACTCTAGAATGATAAAAAATAGTCAATTCAAGGTGATTGTCCAATTATAAAATAGTAATTTATTTTTTCTGACTAATTTAAATTACAAATTTTATGTTAACATTAATCTAACTTTAGTAAAAACAATATATTGATTGCAACTCATAAAAACAACCATAACATATAGTCTTTCCATAGGGCAAGGACTAATAATGGTTATAATAATAATTATTATTGTTATTATAATAATAATTATTGTTATTATAATAGTTATTATATAATAATAATTATTATTATTATTATAGTTATAATTATTATTATTATAATTAATTATAATATTAATATTAAAGTGGGAATATAGCTTATAAGAATTGATTATGATATTAATATCAATAATTAATAGTTATTCCATATTAAGTTGTGATAATAATAATATTAATTAAATAATTATTATTATTAATTATTAATTAATCCATATTAATTAATAATTAATACTTAAGCCATATCAAAGAATTATTAAACCATATTAATGGTAATATTAATATTAATTTTAGGCCGTATTAATATTATGAATATTAATTAAACCTTATTAGTTATAATATTAATATTATTAATTATTATAATTATTAATATTAATTCAGCCATATTAATATTAATGTTAATATTAAGCCATATTATTATTAGAATTATAACTATTAGTATTAATATAATTATAATTATTATAACATTGGCTAGCCAATTAACTTTGTGTGACCAAAGTGAACCATGGTTGACTTTGGTTGAATTCTCGTTAATAATTGTTTATGATTATTGATTATGGTTTACTTTTAATTTACTTTGATTAACTATGGTTGACTATGGTTGAACATGGTTAACTATGGTTGACCATGGTTTACAATGTTTGACCACAGTTGACTTTGGTTGACCATTGTTTAACATGGTAGACCATGGTTAACCATGGGAAACTATGGTTGACTATAGTTGAATTTTGTTAACCATGGTTGACTTTGGCTAAACATGGTTTACCATGGCTAGTGGTGGTTGACCAAGGTTGAGTGACTCTAGCTGAACATGGTTTACCATGGCTAATGGCAGTTGACTATGGTTGGCCTAAGTAGACCATGGTTGACTCTAGTTGACCATGGTTGACTTTGGTTAACCACGGTTGAATATGGTTGACAATGGTTGACGATGCTTGACCATGGTTGATTATGGTTGACCCTCACTGACTATAATTGCCCATGGTTTACTATGGTTAATTATGGTTGACCATGGTTGATTATGGTTGACCATGGTTGACTATAGTTTTCCATGGTTGATGATGGTTGACTTCGATTGATTTTAATATCATATGGTTGACTATGGTTGACTTTGGTTGATTTTAATATCATATGGTTTACTTATTCGCTTCATCTTGGGTGACATTGAGGGTTGACTTTAAAATCATATGTTTGATTATAATTCCACTATTGTATGACAAATGTTGAATTTGATTGAATATGGTTGACTATTGTTGACTTTGTGTAACAATGGTTGACTTTAGTTTGAGCACAGTTGACCATGGTTGACTTTGGTTGAGCATGTATGACCATTTTTTACTATGACTAAACATGGTTGAATTTGGTTGACCATAGTTGAATTGGTTGACTTTGGTTGTCCCTAGTCGACTTTGGTTTACTATGGCTCACTTTGGTTGACCATGGTTGAATTTTTTATTAACTTTTGCTTAAAAATGGTTGACATTAGCTAGCCATGGTTGACATTGGTTGGATTTTGGTTGACCATGGTTGAATTTGGTTTACTTTGGTTTATGTTTGGTTGACAATGGTTGACCAAGCTTGATCAAGCTTGACTTTGTTTGACCATGGTTGACTTTTGGTTGACCATGGTTGACTTCGGTTGTCCATGGCTAACCATGGATAACGATGGTTGACTTTGGTTGATTTTTGTTGACTATGGTCATGGATGACCATGGTTGACTTATTTGATTTTGTTTTCACATGGTTTCCTTTGGGTTGACCGTGGTTGACTATGGTTGACCATGCTTAACCATGGTTGATTATGATTAACTATGGTTCACCACACTTGACCATGGTTGAATTTCACTTGAGTTTTAGTTGAACATCATTTGCTTTTTGTTTTAGTTTACCATCGTTGACTTTTGGTTGACCATAGTTGACTTTGGATAAACATGGTTTACCATGGCTAATGGTGGTTGACCAAGGTTGAGTGAGTCTAGCTGAACATGGTTTACCATGGATAATGGTGAATGACCATGGTTTACCATGGATAATAGAGGTTGACTATGGTTGACCTAAGTAGACCATGGTTGACTCTGGTTGACCATGGTTGACTTTGGTTAACCATGGTTAGCCATGGTTGAATGTGGTTAACAATGGTCGACGATGCTTGACCATGGTTGACTATGGTTGACCATCACTAACTATAGTTTCCCATGGCTTACTATGGTTGACTATGGTAGATCATGGTTGATTATGGTTGACCATGGTTAACTATTATTGCCCATGGTTGGTGATGGTTGACTTCGATTGATTTAATATCATATGGTTGACTTTGGTTGATTTTAATATCATATGGTTAACTATGGTTAACTTATTCGCTTCATCATGGGTGACACTAAGGGTTGACTTTAAAATCATATGTTTGACTATAATTCCACCATTGTATGACAGTTTTTGAATTTGATTGAATATGGTTGACTATCGTTGACTTTGTTTAACAATGGTTTACTTTAGTTGAACATTAGTTGACCATCATTGACTTTGGTTGACCATGTTTGACTATGACTAAACATGGTTGAATTTGGTTGACCATAGTTGACATTGGTTGACTTTGGTTGACCGTGGTCGACTTTGTTTTAATATGGCTCATTTTGGTTGACCATGGTTGAATTTGGTTTACTTTGGTTGACTTTGAACTATGGTTGAATACAATCCATATTTCACTCCAAATTATAGTTTACTTCAATCCATAGTTGACTTTTAAGTAAGGTTGACTTTGAACCATGGTTGAATATAATCCATATTTGACTTCAAGTTATAGTTGACTTTGAACCATGGTTGAATTCAAACCATAGATAAGAATAGTTTGTGGTTGACTTCAATTTAAGGACGATGACAATCTAAGGAATCCATGGTTGACTTCAATCCATAGTAGACATTTAAGCAAGGTTGACGTCAAACCAACGTATACTTTGAACCATGGTTGACCAATTTTTAGGCTTGGTTGAGTTTAATGCATCATGTTTGAGATAACCAAGAGAATATGGTTGACATTGACCATGGTTTACAGAACTAAGAGAACATGGCCAACCATTGTTTGACCATAACCAAAAGCACATTTTTAAAAGTTGATAATTAACTTTGAACAATGGTTTCCTTTAATCCATAGTTTACTTTTAAGCAAGGTTGACTTAAGCAATATTTGAGTTTTGAGCAATGTTGACTTTCAACCATCATGGTAGACTTCAAATAATAGTTGACCTTTAAGCAAGGTTGACTTTGAAGCATGGTTGACTTCAATCCATAGATAATAATAGTTTATGGTTGACTTTAATCAATGGTTTAGTTCAAACCATAGTTGACTCTTAAACAAGGTTGATTGTGAACCATGGTTGACTTCAATCCATAGACAATAATAGGTAATGGTTGACTTCAATCCATGGTTTCCTTCAATCATTAGTTGTCTTTTAAGAAAGGTGGACTTTGAACTATGGTTAAGTGCAATCCATGTTTGAGTTAAAATCATAGTTGGCTTTCAAGCAAGCTTGACTTTAAATCATAGTTGAATTTTAGGAAAGGTTCACTTTGAACCATGGTTGACTTTAAAAAAAAAAAATAGTTCATGGTTGATTTTAATCCATAGTTGAAATTTAAGAAATGTTGACTTTGAACCATGGTTTCCTTAAATCCATAATTGACTTCAAACCATAGTTAACTTTTAAAAAATGTTGACTTTCAACCATGTTGACTTCAATCCATAGATAATAATAGTTCATAGTTGACTTCAATCCAAGGTTGACTTTAGTCCAAGGTTATCTTCAATCAAAGGTCAACTTCAATCTAAGGTCGACTTCAATCTATGGTTGACTTCAATCCATAATTGACTTTTAAGCAAGTTTGACGTCAAACCAAGGTAGACTTTAAACCATGGTTGATCACTTTTTAGGCATGGTTGAAATTAGTGCATCATGGTTGAGATAACGAGGTGAAAATGATTAACCTTGACCATGGTTGACTATTATTGACTATGGTTGACTATTGTCAATGTATGTTGACCATGGTTGACTATTATTGACTATGGTTGACTATGGTCAATGTATGTTGACCATGGTTTACCATGGTTGTTAATGGTCAATTATGGTTGACCATGGATGTTCATGGCTAACTATGGTTGCTTATGAATTTTAATGGATGAGCATAGTTATTCATGGCTGTCTATAATTGTTCATGGTTTATAGTTTTAAGATAAATTTATATAGCATGATTATTAATAATTATCTTTGGTTATTCATGGTTTATAATTATAAGATAACTTTCTATAATATATATATGGGATGGTTGGTTTATAATTTAAAAAATGTCATAAATATGAAAATAATTTCATTACTTACAAAGTAAAAAATCTCATTACTTACAAATTTCATTACCTACAAAGTAAGAAACTGGTTTTTAGTTTATTTTAATGTCATCATTATAGTTTACTTTTTAGGATAAATATAGAGCTCTATTTCAATCTACTATGCAATGTTGTTTATTTGTATTATCCTCATTAAGTTTATTTTCCAATTGACAACATATTAATATTAATTTGATAAATAACTTGCATTTATTAAATTAAATTTAATAATAATATATATTAATAATATAATAACATTATTGAGCCCGTATGGGTGTGGTTCGTTGGCGGTTCAATTGTTATGAAGTTACAGTTGGAAATTAAGTTCACGAGTTCAATCACACCCGCCTTTACCTGTGATGCTTGCGGGGTGTGTGGGGCACCTACAGATATAGTCTTAGCCTTGGACCACCAATACCAACCTAGTCTCCAATTACTTATTCCCCTAATTACATATATATATATATATAATAACATTATTGATAAATAATATATATTCTATTATCATGTTAGTGGTTTTAACAAAATCCATAAAATAAATATCTAAAGATAAATAAATTAAAAAGTTATATTATAACTTATATCAATAAATATATTAAAGTATTTAAATTTTATAATTATTAATTTATCTTTATCATATTATAAAGTTTATATATTATTTTTATAACATAAAATAAAATTATCAATTTTGTTTTTGAATAAATGAAGTAACCATACATAAAATAAAATCTATTTCTTTATATGTATAATAAATTTTTTATTTAATATATTTACACACATCCATTAAAATCTATCACTTTATATGTATAATAAATTTTTTATTAATATATTTACACACAATTATATAAAGCAATTATTAAATTTTACACTACATTATTTAATATTATTTTTATAACAGATTTTTTATTTGATATATTTGTATGCTAATATATTATTAAAATAATTTTGACAAATGTATATGAAGAATTATTAAAATTTATATTATATTAATATTTTTAAATTATATTAATATTATTGGATTGGAATTTGATTTATTATATAATACTATATTATTTTTTTAGAACTATATTAATATTATTTACACACAATTATATAAAATAGAATATTAAATTTCACACTACATTATTTAATATTACTTTTATAATAAATTTTTGATTTAATATATTATTATAATAATTTTGACATATAAAATAGAGGCAAAACTTTTCAGATTCATATCATATTAATATTTTAAAACTATATTAATATTATTGGATTGGAATTTGATTTATTATAGTAATACTATATTAACTTTGTAAAACTATATTAATATTATTGAATTGGAATTTGATTTATTATATTAATATTATTGGATTGAAATTTGATTTAAAAAGTAATAAATTATTTAAAAAATAAATATTGAAAATTAGAAATTTATTTTAATCATATTAAAATTTATTTTAAAAGTAATTGATATGGAAAGGTATATTTTATTAATTGTTGAAAACTATGTTTCAAAATTATTTTAAAACTATATTCATATTCAAAATTCAATTTAAATTCACTTTAAACAAAAATAACGTTCAAAATCCATACTATATTTCAAAATTCACTTTATAATGAGATCTAAATTCATTTTAAACACAAATAACATCAAAATGCAACAATTTAAAATTATAAAATTTATTTTAAAACTACATTAATATTAAAAATGCATTTTAAATAAAAATAACATCAAAATTCATACTATGTTTACTATTTATATCAAAATTCATACTATATTTATTATTTATATATCAAAACTATTGAAAATTCAATTTAAAAATATTTACTTAAAAATATATATGTTTATTACATAATTAAAATTTTCAAAAAAAATTAAACACTTTAAAATGTAATTTTAATAATAATCATATTAATCTCACCAATTTCATATGGTTATTATAAATGTTATTTACAAAAACCGTTTATTATGGTGATATGTAAAATTAAGATTTAAAAATCAAATGAAAAACAATATTAAAATCAAAACATTTATGATAATTCAACTTAATCATGAAAATAATAAATTTGATTAATATAATGTAAATTTATGTTAAATCTTTAATAATTGACACATACAATAATGAAGATGTTGAATTTGATTAAAATAATTTATAAATTAAATGATATATTGTTACTCTTTATATATTGTAAAAAGTGTGATCATCGCATGGCTCTAGAGAAAGGATGAGCTATTTGCACGGGTAGTGGCTGCTATGAGGCGTAATCTTCATCAGAATATCCATAGGCTTGGCGTCAAGATGGCTTCTTTGGTGGAGTAATTTCTCCCTTCACTTGGCTTTGTATTTTCGTCTTCTGAGGCACTGTTTGCCTATCGGAGTTGTTATGGCTATTTTTGGCGGAGTACTTACTCCTTTTGCTGGATTATGTTAAGGATGACAGGTGTATTCCACCTTCTTGGTATTGGGTTTTGATTCCTTGTACGGGTAGGTGGTACCTGTGACACGTTCCAGTTTTATACGGTAATGGATGAGTATACCCCGGAGGGACGAGGGTTTTCCTCACCGGGGGTAGGAGGTTGTAAGACTTTTGAAAAAGGAGTTGTTGTGGGTGGAGGGTTTTGTAATTTGGGGTTCTGCGAGGAGGGTCTGGTGGGTTCTTGGCGTACTCATTGTGATGGAGCCGGAGAGTTGGGTAAGGATTGGAAACAGCGATTCTCTGGGTTGAAGGCCCATAAACATCGTCAGGCGAAAGATCTTAAGGTTAGGGGGGTGATTGATCGATTCGTCATCCCAGAGGAGACTAACCTTGATCACATTGAGATGTTGTCTGCGAGGGCTGTGGTCGGGCGATTTGAGTTTACCTCTGGGGACCAGAAAGAGCTCGTTGAATGGGTCCGGAAGCAATGGGTTCCGATTATAGGGGAGATGCCCAGGGTGATGCAATTGATGAATAGGTGGATTATGTTTGTTTTTACCAAAACTGAGCATGTTGGTCGTATTTTGAAGAGGTTTTGGTGCCTTAAGGAAGGGTCGTTGTATTTGAAGAGGTAGTATTTGGCTTTCAATCCATTATCGGAAGCTCAGAGTGTTAGGCATCTATGGCTTCTCATCCCGGGGCTTCCTGCAGAGCTGTGGTCTGAGAATATATTGATGGGTATTGCGAATACGGTTGGGAAGTTTGTCCATTTGGATAATCGATCATTGTGTGGTTTTGATAGAAGGGCTGCGAAGGTTATGGTTTCATTTGAAATGGATTTGGGTCTCCCTGAAGAAATTGAACTGGTTTGGGGGAACAAGGTGTGGAGGCAGCGACTAGATTACCTTCAAATGCCATTTCGGTGTTTTAACTATTATGGGACTAGCCATATCAAGGCACAATGTCCGATTGCTGATGCACTTTTGTCTGGTTTGCATATGAGGGCGCGTGCAATGGCACAGATGACTCCTTCGTTGGCTCCCTCGGATGGACTCACAAATGGTCAAGCGGATTTAGGTAAGCAATATGTCTCCCCCAAACCCTCTATTCATGTATTCTTTGATGCCGAGATAAATGAGATTTTTGACTCTGATATCTCCAAAAGGAAGTTGGGGTCTAAATTGATGGGGGATGGGGATCCTTTACCGAGTTTGGATGCTCCGTTATCTCAGAATTCGACATGTCGGACATTGTTTGGGGATAAGTCTGTTTTGGGGGAGAATCCTCTAGGGTTGATTGGGGATTCTACTTTTTTAAATTCCTCTTCTAATTTGGTGGAAGGGTCTGATTTTCCAAATTCTGTAGGTGATGGGGGGGAATTGTTGAGGACTGAGCCGGTGGTTGGGAAGATTTAGTGGCTCGAGATCATGGAGGTGTTGGAGATATGGGTAATGCTGACTCTGGTGGGGATAATACATTCTTTCCTCTTGCCATATATTCAAAAAACCTTAGTTCAAACCCAAATGTAAAATCCGTTCATTCTGACAGATTTCAAAATGTTACCATCATGAAACCCCCGACGTAAAGGGGGTACTCGTGGTGATAAGTCTTCGGATGGTTTATCTAGTCATATACCTGTTTCGGAGAGGATTGATCATTTGGTTGTTGATGTGAATTATGAGGTACATTCGCAGGGTCTTAGAGCATTAACCCCGGAAGGGAGGATTCTTTAAAGCCTATTTGTTCTTTAAATATTAGGGCGTTAGGGGGGGTTGTCCGAGCTAGGGCCCTCTCTAATCTTTTAGCTACTGCTCGACCGAGTCTTTTGTTACTCCAAGAAACGATGTGTTCGGATTTAGATGCAATCTCGAAGTTTGTTGGTCTTAAGGGTGGTTGGGAAGTCTCGGCTTCCAGCGCTTCTGGTTTATCTGGTGGATTGCTTGCGGCTTGGGATCCTAGGGTTTATTCTTTCCATGCATACAAGTCATCTTGGGGTATTATTTTGGAAGGGATGCGAAGAGCTGATGGTTTCCTGTTAACTATATTGAATTGCTATGCGTCTTATAAAAATCGTGAAGCATTTTGGAACGGGCTTCAAGCCTCTGGGTTGTTGAGTAGAAACAATATTTTGGTGGCTGGGGATTAAAACTTTACGAGGTTCTCTCAGGAAATTTGGGGAAATACTGCTAAATTAGAGAATTTGGCGGATTATTTTAATGAATTTCTATTTTAAAATGATTTGGTTGATGTGTGTACAAGTGTCTATTCCCCCACCTGGACAAATGGCAGAGGCGGTCATGACACTATTATGAAAAGATTGGATAAATTTCTTTCAAAAGATTCTCTGTTGGAGTCTTGTGGTAGATATTGTTCATGGGTTGGGAGGTCTAAAATATCTGACCACTGGCCTATATTCTTGCAGCTTAATGATAATTTTCAGCACCATTGCTTCCCTTTCAAATTTGACAGCTCTTGGATTGAAAATGGGGAATTTGTAAGTTTTGTCTCTTCTATTTGGCTTCATATCAATGTGGAGGAAGATTTAAATCCTGTGGACAGACTCTGTTATAAATTGCGAGTGCTTAAGGGAAAAGTATCTGCCTCGATTCATGAAAGAAAAAAGTTGGCAAAACATGATTTGCAGAATATTGAATCACAGTTGCAGGTTTTATATGATCATTATTTGCATGATCCTTTGGATGATAGTAACTTTATTTTGCTGAAAGATTTGGAGAAAGCAAAGGAGAATTTTTACTTAATGGAGGAAAAGGAATGGCAATTAAAGAGCCGGGCCCTGTGTGTGAAATCAGGTGACAAGAATACTCACTTTTTCCATTCCTATGCCTCGGCTCGGAGGAACTGCAATACAATTTGGAAATTGGGTGATGGTGAGGGTAATGAGGTTAAGGATCCTATGGAGCAACAGGCTTTGGCAAAGAAGTTTTTCAGTTCTATTTATTCGGTGGATCATAGTTGTGATTTAATGTCACAGTTACAGGTTGCAAGATTATATCCTAAATTTATTGATGATAGTGCTGCTGCTGAACTTTGTAAGGAAGTTTATTTGGAGGAGGTAGAATGCACTTTGAAATCATTTGCTAAGGAGAAAAGTCCTGGGCCAGATGGCTAGACTGTGGAGCTTTTTATTTAGTTTTTTGATATTATGGGTAAGGAGATACTAGAGATGGTGGAATTCTCTAGGACTCAAGGTTTTATCTCTGGGGATTTAAATGCTACATTCATCACACTTATCCAGAAGGTAAATGATCCTAAGTCATTTGGAGAATTTCGTCCTATAGCTTTATGCAATCTTATTTACAAGGTTGTATCGAAGATTATAGCGGGCATGTTTAAACCTATATTTTCCAGGTTCATATCACCGGAGCAATTTGGCTTCTTACAGGACAGACAGATTCACGATGCTGTGGGTATCACTCAGGAGCTTCTACATTCCATTAAATGCAAGAAGATTAAGGCTATCATTTTGAAGATGGATCTGGAAAAAGCTTATGACCAAGTCAGTTGGGATTTTCTTAGACTGGTTTTAATTCATATTGGGATTCCAGCACTGGTTATAAGGTGGATTATGGCTTGTGTCACTACCATGAATATTGTTGTTTTGGTTACGGGGGATCCATCTTCATTTTTTAGCTGCTCAAGACGATTACACCAAGGATGCTCTCTGTCTCCTTTGTTATTTATGCTTGTCATTGATGGTCTGAGTTGGTTAATCAAGAAAGCTGTGGGGGAGGGAAGAATCAAGGGTATAAAAATCTCAAGAAATATTTCAATTACCCATGCTCTCTTTGTTGATGATGTTTTACTTGCTGGAAATGATTCGGTGGAGGAATGGTCTGCATTTCAGGGAATTATTGATTTATTTTGCTCTACCTCAGGTATGAGAGTCAGCCTTAAAAATTCTGGTCTGTATGAGAACTTGGTTTGTATGGATAGATTGAGACTTCTGAGAGACATTTTGCCTTATAACTCCTCAAAAATTGGGGAAGGATTTACCTATCTCGGATTTCAACTTAAACAAAATGGTTATTTGGTCAAAGACTCGAAGTGGCTTATGTTTAAATTTTTATGGTCTGGGGGTCTGAAACAGTGCTATTTATCCATGATCGGATGTGATAAACTCTCAATCCTGATTTATGCTTGTGGGTGGGGGATAAAGGACCTCTATGTCTTTAGTGCTGCATTGAGGTTGAAAAGATTCTGGAGGGCTTTGTTTGGCAGAACCCTTTAGACCCAAGTGATTGAGGAAAAGTATATCAAAATTAAAACCTCACATTGGCTTAGGAAGCCAAGGAAAGTTTTGAGGGGTGTCTCACCCATTTGGAATGGGTTTATGAAAGTTTACTGTTGGTTGGCAGATGGCCTTTGCTGGAATGTTGGTAGTGGGGCTGAAGTGGGGATTGGTGTGGATCCGATCTGTGGTATGAATGAGCAGGTGGTGTTCTGGCAGGGGTTATTAGATATTATAAGAGCTAAAGGGTATATCACTCTGAACTCTATTGTGAAGAACAACACACGGGGTTACTGGATGACGACAGTGGACTTGGAGCTGCCACGATAGATTGCTTGGGAATGGAATGTTTTTATTGGTACATTGAATTCTACAAGTATACGATATACTGACAAGGAAGATGAAATTCGATGGGCTGGAAATGAGTCTATAGGTCATATCACTGTGCGTTCGGCTTATGATTATATCATTAAAAGAAGATGTCTGTTCCCGGCCCATTGGTGGTATAATCTCATATGGAAATGGCATCTGTCGTTAAAAATCCAATGCTTTTTATGGTTTGTGCTTGTCAACCGACTAAAAACTTGGGATAACCTGAATGTGCTGGGTTGGAATGGCCCGAATCGTTGTATTCTTTGCAAGGTGGAATTGGAGTCGGTCTCACATCTTTTTCTGGTATGTGAATTTTCTTTATGCGTATGGGCGAAGTTGATAAAATATCTGGGGCTGTCATATCAGTGGGAAGGTAGTAATTTTGAAAAATGTCTGTTTGATTGGGTGAGGATTGGTAAATCACATAACACATTGGCAGTCTTAGTTTGCTGGGTTATTTGGAGAGCACGAAACAGAGCTATTTTTGATAACATCACTCCCACTGTTGATTCGGTATTCTATGAAGCACTTAGTTATTTCTTGAGATTTCAAGGTGATGAGAATATTCTTGCTGTAAGGAATATTGGAACTTTTTAGCTGGTGGTGGATGATCCGATTATATTCTTTGATAGGGCAGCAACTGCGGGGAAATGTGGTATTGGAGGAGTTATCTTTGTAAACTCTGATCATTTTTATACTTTTCGTATGAATGGTGGTTATGGGACCAACATGAAAGCTGAGCTGCTTGCTCTCTGGTGTAGTCAGAGTTGCTATACTTTTTGGCCTGCATAAAGTTAAAATATTCAATGATTCCAGAGTTACTATAAAGTGGGCCCAAGGTGAGTTTGATCTGAAGGTATTGAATCTTACCTATTGGTGCAACCGCATTAAGCAGGGTTTAAGTTCCTTCATGTCTTATTGGCTGGAGCATATTTATCATGAATTTAATTCACAGGCTGACAAGTTGTCAAAGCTGGGGTTGGATGGGGATGAAGGACTACTTTTTTGGGAAGATGTTTGTAATGATATTTTGGTGGATGCTAGGACCCTTCCATTTCTTATCTAAGTGTTCTTAAGTTTTAGTATGAATGCATATAAGTTATGGTTTCAGTCTGGTTTGTAAAATTTTGTAAATTTGGAGTGTGTGGAAGTATCATCCTCGAACTCTGAAAAGATGGCATAATCTTTTTTGATGTATATCTGTACTACTTGATTCAGAAATTGAATAACAGTAGTATGTTTTTTTTTTGCGGAAAAAAAAAAAAATGTGATCCAAAATTCATTTAAATTTAACCTATGACGATCTACCTGAATCCACCTCTCGATACAATAAATAATAATGATTTAGAACGTATAACTTCAAATTACGATCACAATCTCCATATCATAAAATATAGAATCTAATAAATATTTAGAATTTGTATCTTCAAATTAATGAGTGGATTTATTATAATGATTTAAAATAGTATGAGATTGTATAAGACGATTACGGATATAAAAATTAAGTTGAGAAACCAGTATATTTAAATTCAAGAGCATAGATAACCCTAATAAGCAGTGTCATAAATTTGAACAAACCCAAGTTATATGAATCCTTGTTGTATGAGCAGTGGTTCTCAATCGCCGCTGAGAATCTAATATTACCGCAAATGGATCTAGCCGCTGATTGTGTCGACCATTCAATTATGAAAAGAAAAATTATTTGACAGCTTGTTTTTTATGTGCAAACAATGTAATAAATATTGTACACCATTAAATCTAAAACACATGTAAAGCTCCTATAGATTACAGGCCTCGATCTTCAGGCTCATATTCACTTTATATTTTTGAATTGCTCAGTATTCATATTTAGATCGACATCTCATATTTAAACTCAGTAATGATTGCATGCTTAGATGGGCTCTGTACTACATTTTCAGTACTCAAACTTTATACCCAGATCGGAGCTTTAGAACGCTCTTTGATTTGGCAGGAGCAAGTTCTAAAAACGAGGAGGCGGCCATTGCTTATAAAATAGCAAACAAAACGGAATAAAGGCAGTGTCTGAATTCGTAAAGCTGTTGCAATCTCCTCGCATGCAGTCTGCAGCAGCTTTTGCAATTTAGGCCGATCGAATGCGGCCTTGAAGTGCTCGAGTAACTGGGTGTCATTGTAACTAAATAAATAAGAGTCGTGTTAATGACCTTCTATGTTCTACTTCTGTATTTGAGAAAAAAATGATATTTTCCAAAACAAATTTGAGAAAACAATGGTCCTTTCCAAAACAAATTTGACAAAACAAAGTTTTCTTGAAATGAATTCATCACTGAAATAAACTTTACTTCAAATTTAACCAACAATGGCTCAGTTAGGATGATAAAAGGGCACATGATTTAGCTTTAACTAAATAGTCTGCTGAAATCCCCAAAAAAACAGTTAGGTCAAAAGAATTGACAGACCTAGTGGTAAGCGAAATGCTTAAGCATATCAAGGAACGCCATTAGCAATCGATCAAGCCCAGGTAATGCGTGAAAACAGAAACAATGAAATGATTATATAAATATACACAGAGAAATAAATTGGAAGAACCTTATAGGGATGCATACAGAAATTACCGTAGTATTGTTCTTCCCACCATTAACGTGGATCAAGCCTCTGAATCCATCGAAAGAAGTAAGTTATAACTTCCTGCCAACAAAACATATAAATTCACAAGGAGATTATCATTATCAAGCTTGCACAGTAAGTATTGTTCAAAGCCATAATGCAGTGAACATGAAGAATTTAACATATTAAACAGAAGCTTAGTCAAGTATGTGCCTAATCGAGAGCTTACTTGATTTCGTTTTCAAAGTGTCAACTCCAAGACGTTCAATATGAACGCTGTAAATTTCCTCCCTTGAAACTCTGCAAAAACCCAGTGTCTCAAAAACTGGGTATATTTTTTAAATGCCTCCCCCTTGAATTGATAATGGAGAGGAAACGTTTTAGTTTTCCGTACACTTGGCAGTAGCAAAGTTTTAGTTTTCTTTACACTTGGCAGCTGATCTTTACAGCAGTGTGGGGGCAGGGAGTGGAGCTGAGCGGATGGAGCACCACTTGGTATTTGAATTAACTGACTATCATTTGGTATTTCAATTAAATTATTTTAGCAAGCCAGCGGTGTCGATACAATTTAAACATGGGCGTGACTTAACCCATTAAATATGAATGCTTGATTTGGCCATAAAACTAAGCATATTTTGGAATCATTCAAACTTAGCTATTTATTATTAAAGAAATAATAAATCACCCATCTAGCCCCCACCCCCAAAAGTTAAAATAAAATGCCTATGCACTTAAATATTCTGGAATCATTCAAATCTGGCTATCCATTATTAAAAAAATAATAAATCACCCACCCAATCTCCACCCGCCATCTATTATTAAAAAAATAATAAATCACCCACCGAGTCCCCACTCCAAAAGTTAAAATAAAACGTCTACCAAAGTAAATATGTTGATTCTTTCTATAAATATGTTGATTCTTTCTCGTACATAATACTGTATCAAAGCCATATGCACCCGACAGCAGACTAATTAAGTCTGCTGCAGAGGCTTTGATGTGACTTCATGCTCAGTGCACAGCCATAACTTTCAGCCTAGACATACCGACACATCTACATATCTATCATACATGCAATAGACCATCTCTATGCTCAATGCAGGATGCTCATACCATAGCGCATGACCCATGACCCAGTTAGATTGGATGGATACCAAATTACCAATGACCCTATGTGACATCAATGAATACAGTCATCGCAAGTTTAAAATTTGAATCTTGTCAAGGCGCCACGGATTTAAATTTGAATTTGAATTGTTTCACACGCCATGGATTTAAATTTGTATTTTTTTTTGCCCGCCAAGGATTTAGTGGATTTAAAAAAGTGAGAGGACATGTGGAAGAGAGAATGTGGAGGTAGCACGGGGAACAAGTTCAAGATGTCACTGGAAGGGTTTTCCAGTGGCAGCCACTGTGAACTGTCCAGATAACACAGAGCCAAGAACTTGTACATAATTTTTGTGAAGGAAATCAAGGGTCGTCTCAACAGGCTTCATGCGACTTGCTTGTCGTTATAAGGTTGTGGAAATGGCTGAACCTTTGTTGTTTGGTATGACCAAATTCATGACATTCCACATATGTTGTGTGTTGTCGCCTACTTGATCCCAAGTTTCCTACAGCAAATGCTATCACTAGATGGATCCTTATCCCCAAGTTTCACTCTATTCTCGACTAGCGATATTTATATAGAGCGAACAACCATCTTCTTGATTCTGGCCTCTCAATTAATCTTGGCAGGAGTTCAATACTATTTGTTGTTTGATGAGCCAATCATGTGTCATCCCTGTAAAAATAGAACGAGGCTGCCATCGGTCTCTCGGATCTCTAGGATTTCTTTAGCAGCATCCGCTTCAACGTGGGTAAGGGGCTGAGAAGAGAGGAAATAGAGAGCACGATATCCACTGCGGACACTCACAACACAACGACTCTGTGGAATTGAGGATTTTCACAGGATTCTGGCGGAAATCATTCCATAAATTGATGAAATAAATGAGAGGAGATCACATATTGGTGATGCTTAGATGTGGGTGTTGAAGGAGGCGTTTCATGTGATGGACAAAGGCGGAGATGGAATTGTGAGTGCATAGGATCTTAAGACCTTCTTCTTCTCCATTTTTAACGCCAGCAGTATGAGTGAAAGATGCAATGTAATGATAAGTGATGATGATATTGCAAAAAAGATAGAGGTGGCTGATGGCTCTTAACTTGGCTTTGGCTGTTTCTGCGTTCGGAGATTCGAATGCTTTTGATATGTGACAAGTTGAACTGTTCGTTGAATCTTCCCTACTATTAATTGCTTTTATTTAACTTTTACAATGTGCCCAACTTATAAATTCATATTAACCTCTATCTCGTTACCGCTATGAGTATGGATTTCAAAAAAGTAAAACATTCCAAATAGTTGATTGATCTGTATGTTGTTACCAATATAAGTATGAGTGGATTTCATAAAAATAACGCGTTCCAAATAAATGATATTTGAATTGTAATGATACCTTTCATAATATAACTATAAGTAAAAGTTATTAAAAAAATATGGAATTGTAATGATACCTTTTTATAATATTACTATAAGTAAAAGTTATTAAAAAATATTATCGAAGATGTTGAAAGATTGGAATTTATTTTATAATTAAAAAACACAAATTTCTATAAACTTAACTTTAATCTTCAATACCAATTCGTTTGCTTATACTTTTATATTTTTATATAAAATTGATACTTTTCAAAAAGTTGTATTGATACTTCTTTTTCTTTTTCCTTTTTAAGTATGCTAAAACTGTAACTTATTTGTTTTTTCAAAAGGTTGTAGTGATACTTCTTCTTCTTTTTCCTTTTTAAGTATGCTAAAAACTGTAGCTTATTTGGTTAATAGTTGAGTATAAAAAGAAATTTTAAGGATTAGTTATGTGTAAGAAAATAATAACGTTAGTTATGTGCAAGAAAATAAGAACTTAGGTTAAGCTTTGCTAATTTAAAAAAGTTTTACTAGTTATTTATTTATTATTTTGTAAAATGTTATTTATTTATTTATGTACTTTAAGTTTTGTTAATCATTTATTTATTTTATAAAATTAATTTGTATATTTTTAAACATATATTTACAATTATTTATTTTGTAAAATTAATTTTTATATTTGTAAAGATTATTTACAATTATATTTATATAGAGTTTTAAACTTGAATATATTTATATGATTTGATGAATTGGTTTAAAAAATATTAATATTTCTCAAAATTACATATAGAAAAAGTTAAGTGCATGTAAATATGTAATTATGTGAGTTTTTGTAGTCAATGTATGTGAAAAGTATTTTAAAAAATCTATCAAAAGTTTTTGAAATATACAAAACCAATTTTAAGTAGAGAGCACATTGTGTGGCTAGCACATTGATTTATTGTTGGCACTTTCATTAGCACATTGGTGGATAACATGATAGTTAGCATGTTCATCCATTGTTGGTGCTTTAACTACTAGACAATGGATTTCAAAGTTGGGTGTATGAAATGCATATCTATCTAATCATTTGGAGTCACCCTAAGTTATCAAAGTTCATTGAATCAACATTGTTTAAAGATATTGGTTATGTACTCAAATGCTTGAACTAGTGGAAAATAGATTATGAAGTTGGGTGTATGAAATGCATATTTACCTACCCATTTGGAGTCACTCTAAGTTATCAAAGTTCATTGAATCAACCTTGTTTTAAAGATGTTGGTTATACACTCAAGTACATAAATCCATAGTCTATGGATTAATTTATGATAAAGAGAAACTATTTGAATAATGTTCTTGTGTTGTGTAATTTCATATTCATGTTTCTAAACACAACTACTCCATGGTAGGTTTTTTAATACATATTTATATACAATATGGTGGTTTCATATTGTTATTTTATGACTCTAAATGATTCAAACTTTAAAATTTTAATTTATGATGCAATGAATAAAAACCACTTAATATTTGGCTCCACAAACTAATGAGCATAAAAACATATTACCACCAAACATAAAAAAGATTTAGGTATTTTGATTACATAAATATACAATATCCAATATCTTTGATGACTAAATTACTTATATATAAATTTATGTAACAAACTCACTCAACTATGATATTAATTTAAAAAATTGTAATATTCTTATTAAAAATATTTTGATATTAATACAAATTTAAATCATTAAAACATAATATTTTAATAAAAATACTTTGATATTAGCCTCAGTACTTTGAATTGCAAGCAAGAGGTCACGTGGTCAAGTCCACAAGTTGGTTTCCTTTGATGATTTACCTAAGTTACCATCCTAAAAATGAGAGGGAATGCCCTAAGGGTTTCTTGTGATTAATTTCCTCGGAAAAAAAATTGGTATTAATAATAATATTAAATGAGATCCCTCCCTTGGTTTAAAATTCAAACCTCACAAACATAAAACCTTGTATATGAAATTATTTTTATCAGCTAACTTTACAACATCCTTTCATAAAAAATAAAACAAAACCAAATAAACTACCAGATGAGCATAAAACCTTGTCACTACTAATTTAATATTACCAACTAACATTGACAATATTCATTAATTCATAAAAGTTAATGTAACGTCCCCATTCAAATAAATATCAAGAAGAGAAAATCCCACCAATCTACTAGTTTCCTAGGTTGGGGTGGAGACATTAAATTTGGAATAATGAGACTAATAAACCCCAAATGGAATTTAGCTTAAAATAAATATATTAAGAGGGGATAAATAAATAGTTATTATGGGAAAATAAGATGGCACTTGGTCATGGAGACACATTGGTGGTGTGGGACCCACACAAAGCTAGATTCTCCATGCCACATGGCATTCCACTCTCACCCATTCAAATACAAGGTGGAGTCCACTATTCTTGGGGGAGTTGGAAGGGCATAATACTTGGAATGACTCAATGAGTTCGAAATGTAAAGGAAGAGTAACTCCCATGGAAGAGGAAGAGACATTTTGGAACTCATTCAAACCCGATTCAGATCAACACTTGGTGAGGTGATGATATCTTTGAGATAGTTCTTGAGGCCCCATATCTTTGTAATATGATATACATACTCTGTATTTACTGCTCAGAAGAGTTTCAGATCGAAACTCAAAGAGATTTTATGTAAAATGATAAACTATGAATAAATAATGTCATTTCCTCGATACCTTATTATTTGCACTTGAAGTGGTATCAAATTCGAATGGTTGAGTCAAAATCTGATATATTATTGTTGTATGGAGAGACATTAATATGCTGAAGAAGTTTCATATTAATTAGAGAAGAATTTGGAGCAATATTCTTAAGTTTCATAACCATTTGTGAAGATTTACTATCATTTCCCCCTATGTTAAAGCTAGTATACAAACATCTGATTTATGGAAGTTGCAGAAGCCTATAGAAACTAATTGATGATGAATTGGGGAGCCCATTAAAGTACTTTATTAATACCATGTCTTTGTTCTGAAATTTGGGAAGACCTTACAGGTTTTGGGAAGCCATCCTTGTCCCCTATCCTTGGGGTTTTGAACCTCGATTTGACTAGTACAGTTCCCTATTTTTCCCTAATTATAAATAAATGTTGCATAAGTGTTTTAAGAGTGTCCAAGCATCCATCAGCCTCATTTACATGTCTGAATACCTTTCAAACTCATTTAGATCCAATTCGGAACCATTTGGAGCCATTTGGAAGTAGTTGAGTCAATACTAGTCTAAGAGTTGAATTGGCCAAAATTTGCAATTTTTCCTAGTTTTTCAGATTCTTAAAAAGGGACACTACAATTAAAATATGTAATGTCCCTAAAAATACAATTAAAAAAAAATTGTATGGGATTTAATTAAATGCAAGACCTAAGATTTCCTTAAAATTAACTTCAGCACTAAGTGAAGACTAGGGATAACATGTTTGGTTATGTTCTGTCTAGATCAATACGTCGATCATTTGCATAGTATCGACCTGGTATGGTTTTCTTGCTTGTACCTTTAGTTGTTGATATGATTTCCCTATGCTTATATTTGCTTCATACTCCTTTACTAGGAATGTTGTGTTTGTTTTTTGGTCTTGTTTCATTAGTCGATTCCTGTCCAAAAGTCTATGCATGTTTAACTATGATTTGCTACATCTTTCCATAATTGAACTTGATGATTATGACATATGTGAAGGGTCCCCAGGTCCACCCATGACCTGGGCTTACTTAGCTTCTATTATGAGCTAATGCATATCATTCTTTGCAACAGGTGACTGGTGAAAACCTCGTGCTATGTTTAGACACAAGCTCAAAATGTGATAACTAGCAATACCAAGGTAAAAGTCCTAGGATGTTGAACTCATGCATAAAGGATTTGAAGGGACATCCAAATGTGTTATATTCTAGGACTTTGAATCTCTAGAACATATTCTAACCAATGTCGATTTAGTTTGACCTTATGGGACAAAGGAGTTGACATTTCCAACATACTGATTGAAACATAGATGAAATATAGGACACAATCACCAATTGGAGGAAAAACATATTCAAGAATAATATTTTGAATCGGGGTTGGCAGTTAGTTCCTAGGTTTCTTAGGTGGGAAACATGGAAGGAGAGGTATAGACGAATTTTCAAAGAACAAGCTTGGAATTAACTACAAGTTTGGAAAAAATTGAGGTAGACATTACGGAGACCATCCAAGCCTCACTACGAGAAATCAAGGATGAGACAAGTTCATTTGTGGAACACTAGATCCCGTCTAACACCTCTTTTTTTACCGCAGTATGTAACGACATAATTATGTAGTATAATACCCCGAATTTGAGCCCTTGATCATATGTACTTGACATTTTCTTTGTTATTAGGGAACTAGGTGTTGAGACTATAGTCTCCAGACATCATTGTAAATAAATAAAATATTTGGCTCAACATGGACAACTAACGAGAATGGGGACCTTGGAATCCATAGGTGAGGGGGAATGGGGGCTTCCTAGTGCACTCTATACTTGATGACCACCCCAACACTTAATGATGGAAGCTTCTCAACCTCTAAATGTATGTAATTTTCTCTTTGAATCTATGCATATACGGAAGCTTTCGTATATGCGCAACACCTATACTGAAGCTTTCATATATATCTAGCGTCCGTATATGTGTTGTGCATATACAAAAACTTCTGTATATGCAAGCTTCCATATATGTGCATATATAGGAGGTTTTGTATATGCGCATATACAAATGCTTCTGTATATGCAAGCTTTCGTATATGTGAATATACGGAAGCATTCGTATATGCGCAGTTGCTTCCATATATGCGTAGCTTTAGTATATGCGCAAGGCATATATATAAGTTGTTGTGCATATATGGAAGCTTCCGTATATGGGCAGCGCATATACAAAAGCTTCTGTATATGCGCAGTGCATATACGGAAGCTGCGCATATACAGAAGCTTCCGTATATGCGCAACGCATATACGGAAGCTGCGCATATACAGAAGCTTCCGTATATTCGCAGCTGCGCATATACGAAAGATTTGCTTGTGGATTTGATTCAGGGTCTTTTGTCATTGTAATCAAATACAAATAATTTGCATGTAAAAACAATAATTATTTTAAAATTGCGATTTTTTAATTAAATTAAACAAGCTATAAAAGAAAAAAATGAAGAGTTAAAGGAATAGATGGATGAGTGATAATGGGATTTGTTTGAAGTTGGTTTTGGGTGGCACCAAGACATGCTTGCATTGTTCCACTAAAAGAAGCCGATCACAGATGAAGAGTGTCCAGAGAATGAGGCTCGTGGGCCCTTTTATTTCTTTTATTAACAAAGGAATGCATGTGTGTTATAGAAATGTGCACATGTTATTTTAACTCACATGCATTCTTATTCAATATATGGGCAGCGCATTATACAGAAGCTTCTGTATATGCCCAGCGCATATACCAAAGTTGTTGCGCATATGCGCAGTGCATATACGGAAGCTGCGCATATACGAAAGATTTCCTATATGCGCATCGCATATACAGAAACTTTCGTATATACGTAGTTGCTTTCATATATGTGCAACTTCTGTTTATGTGCAAGGCATATACGAAAGTTGTTACGCATATACGGAAGCTTCCGTATATACGCAGCTGCTTCCGTATATGTGTAGCTTCTGTATATGCGCAAGGCATATACGGAAGTTGTTGCGCATATACGGAAGCTTCCGTATATGCGTTGTGCATATACGGAAGCAGCTACGTATATACGAAAGTTTCCATATATGCGCAGGTGCTTCCGTATATGCGCAACTTCCGTATATGTACATATGAAAGTTGCGCATATATGAAAACTTTCGTATATGTGCAGGTGCTTACGTATATACGCAACAGCTTTCATATATGCCTTGTGCATATACGAAAGTTGCACATATACGAAAGCTTCCGTATATGCGCAGCTGCGTATATACAAAAGTTGTTACCCATATATGGAAACTTTTGTATATGCGCAACTTTCGTATATGCACTGCGCCTTTACAGAAGCTTGTGTATATGCCTTGCGCATACATGGAAGCTGCACATATACAGAAGCCTCCATAGATACGCAATTGCTTCGGTATATAAGCAGCTTCCGTATATGTGCAAGGAATACACAAAAGCTATTGCGCATATACGGAAGCTTCTGTATATACGTAACGCATATACAAAATCTTTCGTATATGCACATGTTATTTTAACTCACATGCATTTCTATTCAATATATGTAGAGCGCATATATATGGAAGCTTCTGTATAAGCGCAATGCATATAAGGAAGCTGTTGCGCATATATGGAAGCTTCCATATATGCGTAGCGGATATACGAAAGTTGCACATATACGGAAGCTTCCGTATATATGCAGTTGCTTCTGTATATGCATAGCTTTCGTATATGTTCAAGGCATATACGAAAGCTTCTGTATATGCACAACGCATATATGGAAGCAGCTGTGCATATATGGAAGCAGCTACGCATATATGGAAGCTTTTGTATCTGCGCAGCGCATATATGGAAGCACGCATATACAAAATATTTCGTATATACGCAGCTATTTCCATATATGCGTAGCTTCCGTATATGTGCAAGGCATATATGGAAGCTATTGCGCATATACAGAAGCTTCCGTATATGTGCAGCAGATATACAAAAGCTTCCGTATATGCACAGCTGCTTCCATATATGTGCAGCTTCCGTATATGTGCAAGGCATATACAAAAGCTGTTGCACATGTATGGAAGTTTCCGTATATGCACAACAGATATACGGAACCTTTTGTATATGCACATGTTATTTTAACTCACATGCATTCCTATTCAATATATGCACAACGCACATATAAGGAAGCTTCCATATATGCGCAAGGAATATAAGGAAGATGTTGCGCATATACGAAAGTTTTCGTATATGTGCAACGCATATACGAAAGTTTTCGTATATGTGCAATGCATATACGAAAGTTGCACATATACAGAAGCTTCCGTATATACGCAGATGCTTGCGTATATGCGTAGCTTCCGTATATGCATAAGGCATATACGGAAGCAGCTATGCATATATGGAAGCTTCCATATATGCATAACTGCTTCCGTATATGCCTTACGCATATACGGAAGCTACGCATATACGAAAGCAGCTGCGTATATACGGAAGCTTCCGTATATGTGCAACTTTCGTATATGCGCAGCTTCCGTATATGCACAAGGCATATACGGAAGTTGTTGCGCATATACAAAAGCACGCATATAAAGAAGCTTCCGTATATACACAGCTGATTCCGTATATGCGCAAGGACTATACGGAAGCTGTTGCGCATATCTGGAAGCTTCCGTATATGCCCATCGAATATACAGAAACACGCATATACGAAAGCTTCCGTATATACGCAGTTGTTCCGTATATGCGCAAGGACTATACAGAAGCTGTTGCTCATATTTGGAAGCTTCCGTATATGAACAGCGAATATACGGAAGCTTCTGTATATACGTAGTTGTTCTGTATATGTACAGCTTCCGTATATGCATAAGGCATATACGGAAGCTTCCATATATGCACAGTTGCTTCTGTATGCGCAGCTGCTTCTGTATATGCGCAGCTTCCATATATGCGCAAGGCATATATGGAAGCTGTTGTGCATATATGTAAGCTTCCGTATATGCGCAACGCATATACGGAAGCTTTCATATATACGCAAGTACTTCCGTATATGCGCAACTTCCGTATATGCGCAAGGCATATACGAAAGCTGTTGCACATATACGAAAGCTTATGTATATAGTTGTTGCGCATATATGGAAGCTTCCCTATATTAGGGAAGCTTCCGTATATGCGCAACGCATATATGGAAGCTTCTGTATATGTGCAGTTGCTTCTGTTTATGCGTTGCGCATATACAAAAGCTTCTTTATATGTGTAACAGCTTCCGTATATGCCGTGCGCATATACGGAAGCTGTGCATATATGGCGGTAGCAGCTGTGTATATATAGAAGCTTCCATATATACGCAGCTACGTTATACGAAAGTTGTTGCGCATATATGGAAACTTTCGTATATGCACTAAGCATTTACGAAAGCTTTCGTATATCTGCAATAGCTTTTGTATATTCCTTGTGCATATATAGAAGCTGCGCATAAACGGAAGCAGCTGTGTATATACGGAAGCTTCCATATATGCGCAGCTCCCATATATGCCTTGCGCATATATGAAAGCTTTCGTATATGCACAACAGCTTCCGTATATGCGCATTTAAATAAATATACTAATATTAATAAATATATAATATTAATTATTATAAAATTAGAATTAATATTTAATAATATTAATTCACAATGTGGTTGATATTCGTACATTGGTTGTTGCTAGTATTATTGTTATTAATGTCATCATTATTATTATCATTGTTATTGTTGTTGTATAACATTAATACTGTTGATAATAATATTATAAATGTTATTATCAACTCTAATATAAATATTAATGTTAATGTTCAAGGTTTTGTTAAATTGTCATAATTGTAAATGGATGTCTCAATGTAAATTTGAATTACTTTTACTGTCATTTAAATTGATATGATTTAAATAGACATACACAAATTGTATAATGTTTATTTATATTTTATAATCAATGATCTTGAATTATATATATATATATATAATCTTTTTTCTAAATTATGTTAGGGTATTAAATATGAATTGAAAATTGATTTTTTTTAATATTGTTAAATTAAATAGTTTAAATACTTTAGTAGTGTATATAGTTCATATTGAAATGAAAGAGGTAGGTTCATTGGTGATCTTCTTTTGCTTGCAACTTTTGTTGTTGAATACTACCTTCCTCAACTATTATAGAAGTTTATTATGGCTACAAATTGCACGTGTGCCCCTATTTTCATCTCTTCATCTACTTTCCTTCTTATTTCCTTGCCCTTGATGTATGTTTATTCATCGTCCTTTTTCTCTTCACGTTCTTTTGATTTTGATGTTGTGTCATCTTCATCTCTTCCTATACTTTTGATTCTAAGTCGAAAAATATTTCTTGACTGTTGCTTACCCAAATTGAGAGGGGAACTAAGAGGCAAGGAATATAACAAAAGAGGATGTGGTAGAGGTTTTGCAAGCACATATTTCAAATGTGGATAGCATGGGAGTCGAGCATATGAATATCTGAAGAAAATAAATGAAATTAGAAGAAAAGATGCAAGAACACAAATATAAATCAAATAAGAGACATTAGATCAAGAATAAATGGTTGTGTCCAAACCTAACCATGGAGAGAAATTAAAGATTAGAACAGTGTTTTTAGAACCCAAGAAGAAAGAGGAAGGACCATGGTTGAGAAAACTCAATTGGAGAACAAAATGCAATTCCAAAGGAAAGTGCTACAATATTATCATAGTTGGAGGAAGCACAAAGAATTTGATGTCTATGAGAATGGTGCATAAACTAAATTTGAAATGTTTTCCGCATCCCAATTTGCACATAATGTTTCATGGTTGGTTAAAGGTCATCAAATCAATGTGATGGAACAATGCAAGGTAAACATTCATGTTGGGAAATATCACGATGAAATTGTGTGCAATGTGATGCCAATGGATGCATGATGTATCTTGTTAGGAATACCATGGCCATATGACTAGAAAGCAATACATGATAGTAGAAAGAATACTTACCATTTTTTTAAGGATGCTAAGAAGTTAAAGTTACAACAAATGAAGGAAAAAAATAGGATAAAATAGCACCAACAAACTTATGTTGGTATCAATGAAGAAGTATGGGGAAATCATTCCAAATGATTTTTCAATTAGTTTTCCATTGATGATGATTATATATTATTAAATAGATTTGACTCGAGGTTCAATTTTTCCAAATAAGACACCCGAGAGATTAACACAATTAGAAGGTGGCGAGATAAATAGGGAGGTCCGAGGCTTTTTCATAGATGCTTCTGAAGGGAAATCTCAAGTCCATGTGCAAGGCCAATGGTATTTGCACCAAAGAAAGGAAAGGAATGGAGGATGTGCATGGATTTGGGGAGCCATAAAAAAAAAACCATTAAGCATAGATTTCATTGCCAAGAATGGATGACTGAATGCACTATTGAGAATATCCAAGCATTTCTCCAAGATTGAATGAAAGAGCATATATCTCAAAATTAGGATCCAATAAAGTGATGAGTGGAGGACCACTTTCAATATGAAAGAGGGTTTGTATGAATGGTTATTCATGCCATTTGGATTGACAAATGCACCCAACACACTCATGAAATTGATGGAATAGGTATTGAAACCATTCATGGGTAGATTCATGATAGTGTATCTTGATGGTATATACTAGTTTTCAGTAAGATAAACACAAGAATTTGGTGCACTAGAGATGAGTGTTAGAATAGTTGAGAAATGAGATACTATTAATCAATCTAAATAAATGTATTTTCATGAACAAGGAGCTAACATAGATGGGGCTTGTGATATCTCAAGAAGAATTGAAGATGGATATGGAAAAGGTCCTTGAAGCAACTATTGAATGATTGACACCAAAGTCTACATTCGAGATAAGGATCTTCCATGGTCTAGAAAGAGATCACATGAAGTTCATTAGAATTTTAGTGGTCCTTTGTGCACCACTAACCGAATGTATAAGAAATGGAAACTCCCAAGAGACAACAACAAATCAAATGAATATTGAGCTCTTGAAAAAGAAAAAGACTGAAAATCTAGTGTTCGTTTTACGAAATTTTGATCCCGGTATTCCAAGGTGATTGTGATGCCAATGGGATATCAATAGGTGTAATGTTTAGTCAAGGAGGAAGTCCAATATCCTACCTAAGTGAGTTGAATAAGGCCAATAATAAGTATTCCACATATGGTCAAGAGTTTTTTGTAATAATTCAAACCCTAAAGAAGTGGAGACAGTATTTGTTTCCCGAAGAGCTTGTTTTGTTCTCATAAAATAAAGAATTGAAGTTGATCAACAATGAGGAAAAGTTAGATAAAAATCACATGAAATTAATCAAGTTTTTGTAAAGTTATTCCTTTGTACCAAAACATGAGTGGGAAGTCCAATCACGTTGCCAATGCATTAAGTAGAAAGATAGCTTTTGTGATTAAGATGTTCATAAAGGTAGTTGGACTTGAAAGCTTGAATGGGCTATATAAAGATAACACGAATTATTTTGAATTTTGGAGGGTTTGTAAGCAACCATAGAGGGGAGATAGGACAACATAATTGTATTATCTTATCCAAGAAGCCTCAATGTGCTAAAATAAAATAAAAATTGTATTTTGAGAGGATCAATGAGGAAGAATCTCATTAACCATTTTCCCAAAACCATAATTTTGAATAGGGATAGAAAGTTTCTTGGGATATATTTGGAGGATCTTATAGATTAAATTGTAATTTAGTCCATATTATCATCCTCAAACTAATGGGAAAATGTAAGTGGTAAATAGATGTTTAGGAAATTTGTCGGGATGGTAAATAGATGTTTAGGAAATTTATTGAAAGAGAAAAAGGGAATATGGAGAAGGTGTTATAATATTGTTGAATATTGGAGGATGATAAGGTGGGGGAAACATTTTTTATGATGTTTAGTGACCTTTGGATTAGTCTTGTCACGATTTGGATTATATGGGATCCTTTGAGTTTATAAAACTCATATGACAATTGATGAATCTCCTACTATTATCTCCTACAATTGAACGAGAGAGAGGGGTGGTTAGGGGTAGTGAGTGTGAGAGAGGCGGGGGGTTAGGGAGTTGGTGGAGAGAGAGAGAGTTGGGGGTTAGGGAGTTGGTGGAGAGAGAGAGAGTTGGGGGTTAGGTGTAGGTAATACATGTGTCACAATATAGTAACAAAAATCGAGGGTGAATCATATACACTCGTGTATATATACTAGTATATACACTGGTGTATATACTAGTATACAGGTATATACATTGGTGTATACACCAATGTATATACCTGTATAGTATATACACTAGCATATACACCAATGTATATACCAATATATACACTAGTGTATATACATGTATATACGCTAGTGTATATACTAGTATATACACCAGTGTATATATAGGTATATATACTAGTGTATATACCAGTATATACACCAGTGTCTATACCAGTGTATATATAGATATATACGTTAGTGTATATACATTAATATATACACTCGTGTATATACACTAGTATATACCTGTATATATAGTAGTATATACACTGATGTATATACTTGTATATATACCATTGTATATACTTGTATATAAATCAGTGTATATATTGATATATAAATCAATGTATAAACTTATATATACGTTAATGTAGTATATACACAAGTACTAGTATATATCGGTGTATATACTTGTGTATACACTTGTATATATTTGTATATACATCAGTGTACATATACAAGTATATGCACCTATATACAATAGTGTATATATACTGGTATATATGTTAGTGTATATACTAGTATATACACCAATGTATATACTAGTATATACACCAGTGTATATACCAGTATATATACTGGTTAGTATATACACCAGTGTATATACTGGTTTATATGCCAATATATATACACCAGTGTATATGATTCATTCTAACCTCCCCCTCGATTCTGGCTAATATATTGTGACACATGTAATAATACCTTCACCTAACCCCCAACCCTCTCTCTCTCTTCCAACTTCCTAATCCCCCCGTCTCTCTCACACTCTCACTACCCCTAACCACCCCTCTCTCTCTCTCAATTGTAGGAGATTCATCAATTGTCATATGATTTTTATCTACTCAAAGGATCCCATATAATCCAAATCACGAAAAGACTAATCCAAAGGTCACTAAACATCATCAAATTTTTTAACAACCTTGAGTTCTATCAAGTTCTTTCAAACCAAAACAAAAGAGCATGAAGAACACTTGTAAGAAGACAATACATAAGAAGAACACTTATTGCTTTAAAGGGTGCTAGCTCAATGGAAGAGCACCTTCCTTACGAGCAGGATGTTGGTGGTTCGATTCCTCTATGCCCTACCCAAATTAATATGATATTGTACTTTATTTCTAAGAAGATGATCTTTAGATTAATTTATTATAGTGGAAATCCATTGGCTTTTATACATTATTTTACATAGTGGTTCTAGAGAGAAAAAGTATGGAGAAAAATATTTGCATAGATTTACATTTTATAGTATTTAGAAAGTGTTTTTTTAGTATCTAGAGAGACAATCACTTAGAGACAATACATAAGTTTTTCTTTGGTCTCAACTTAGAGACAATACAAGAAAAACCTCTCATAAGTCCAACTTTCAAAAAAAAAATTAAGGGGCCCAGGGATTTGCCCTGGCAGGGTGTTGTGGTCACAATAGTGGGATACATGATCCATAAGTAGGTTTTGTTAACTGAAACAAGGACTTTAATCCCTAAATGACCCTCTCAACCTCAAGTGCCATGAACAAAACCTAAAAGCCACAACATGAGCCCTCTATAAGGTGTCTTTGGAATTAGAGATGAATGCGAGTGTCATTACAATGTCTTGGGAATCATGTCCGAGTATTAAATGAGAGCCTTGATCAATAATCTTTTCTTCTTGGGCATATGGACACCATTAATTGTCTAATGTAGATTATCCCTAACATGCTTTATGCACTGTGGATGGTTCTTGGGCCCTTAACCATAGTCTTGGTAGAAAAACAATAGCCTCAAGCCCTTGGCCATGGTTTATGGAGGGAAATAACAATCTTAGACCTGAAACATATTTTGTCAAGATCAAATGCAGTGAATGCATCCTCATACTACCATGCAAGACCATGGATAGGTTGCAAGGCCTTGAACATCGTAAAAGAATGAAAACAGGTTCCTTGAGATCTTATTGAGGCATACTAAGCTCAATTGAATTCCACTTGAGCCTTAATTGAAGCTTCTTGACCTCAAACATCGTCAATAACACATAGAAGCCATGTCACTAGCCCTCTACAAGGATTCTTTTGCATATGAATCGAATATGGCTTCCATTATGATGTCTTGGGAATCAATGATTTATCTTGGATCCTTAACCATGGCTAGTGGAGGGAAACAAGAGCCTCCAACACTAACTCTTGCTTCTAGGGCACAAACACCATGAATTAGTCCGTGAACCACCGCATATGAAATATATAGGGTATTAGTCAACTTCAAGTGTGTTATGTGTGCCATGACTAGGTTAGTTGTGAATAAAAAATGGGTGTCAAGGTCAAGGTCTTACCTAGGGTATTAGTCAACTTGAACATCTTACCTCAAAGATGAAAGATCTTCTAGTTACCGTTAGCTTAGGTTTTTGTTGAAAACAAAACCTAAAATCATCAAACAAGCATACAGAGTGGGTTTTTGCGTTGGTCAAAGGAGTTCATCTCGAAAAAGCACATGTTATTTATATTGACAATGAAATGAAAGAATTTAATATAAATGTGTTTAGCTTTTTTAATAGAAAATTATGCCATAGAAAATTGGAGATGTTAAAATTAAAACTTACCTATATATATATATATATATATATATATATATATATATATATATATATATTATGCCACATTTCAATATGAACGATATACACTACTAAAGTATTTAAACTATTTAATTTAACAATATTAAAAAAAATCAATTTTAAATACATATTTAATATCCTAACATAATTTAGAAAAAAGATTATATATATATATATAATTCAAGATCATTGATTATAAAATATAAATAAACATTATACAATTTGTGTATGTCTATTTAAATCATATCAATTTAAATGATAGTAAAAGTAATTCAAATTTACATTGAGACATCCATTTACAATTATGACAATTTAACAAAACCTTGAACATTAACATTAATATTTATATTAGAGTTGATAATAACATTTATAATATTATTATCAACATTATTAATGTTATACAACAACAATAACAATGATAATGATAATGATAACATTAATAACAATAATACTAGCAATAACCAATGTACGAATATCAACCACATTGTACGATATTTTTTTAATAACTTTTACTTATAGTTATATTATGAAAGGTATCATTACAATTCAAATATCATTTATTTGGAACAGGTTATTTTTATGAAATCCATACTCATACTTATATTCGTAACAACATACAGATCAATCAACTATTTGGAATGTTTTACTTTTGTGAAATCCATACTTATAGCGGTAACGAGATACACGTTAATCTAAATTTATAAGTTGGGCACATTGTAAAAGTTAAAATACAAGCAATTAATAGTATGTTTTACTTTTGTGAAATCCATACTCATAGGGGTAACGAGATACAGGTTAATCTAAATTTATAAGTTGGTTACATTGTAAAAGTTAAATAAAAGCAATTAATAGTATGTTTTACTTTTGTGAAATCCATACTCATAGCGGTAACGAGATACACGTTAATCTAAATTTATAAGTTGGGCACATTGTAAAAGTTAAATAAAAGCAATTAATAGTAGGGAAGATTCAATGAATAGTCCAACCTATCACATATCAAAAGCATTCGAATCTCCGAATGCAGAAATAGCCAAAGCCAAGTTAAGAGCCATCAGCCACCTCTATCTTGTTTGCAATATCATCATCACTTATCATTACATTGCATCTTTCACTGATACTGCTGGCATTAAAAATGGAGAAGAAGAAGGTCTTAAGATCCTATGCACTCACAATTCCATCTCCGCCTTTGTCCATCACATTAAACGCCTCCTTCAACACCCACATCTGAGCATCACCAGTATGTGATCTGCTCTCATTTATTTCATCAATTTATGGAATGATTTCCACCAGAATCCTATGAAAATCCTCAATTCGACAGAGTCATTGTGTTGTGAGTGTCCACAGTGGATATCGTGCTCTCTATTTCCTCTCTTCTCATCCCCTTACCCACGCTAAAGCGGATGCTGCTAAAGAAATCCTGGAGATCCGAGATACCGATGGCAGCCTGGTTCTGTTTTTACAGGGATGACACATGATTGGCTGATCATACAACAAATAGTATTGAATTCCTGTCGAGATTAATTGAGAGGCCATGATCAAGAAGATCATTGTTCGCTCTATATAAATATCGCCAGTCGAGAATAGAGTGAAACTTGGGGATAAGGATCCATCTGGTGATAGCATTTGCTGTAGGAAACTTGGGATCAAGTAGGCCGCAACACACAACACATGTGGAATGTCATGAATTTGGTCATACCAAACAACAAAGGTTCAACCATTTCCACAACCTTATAACGACAAGCAAGTCGCATGAAGCCTGTTGTGACGACCCTTGATTTCCTTCACAAAAATTATGTACAAGTTCTTGGCTCTGTGTTATCTGGACAGTTCATAGTGGCTGCCACTGGAAAACCCTTCCAGTGACATCTTGAACTTGTTCCCCGTGCTACCTCCACATCCTCTCTTCGACATGTCTTCTCACTTTTTTAAATCCACTAAATCCTTGGAGGGAAAAAAAAATACAAATTTAAATCCATGGCGTGTGAAACAATTCAAATTCAAATTTAAATCCATGGCGCCTTGACAAGATTCAAATTTTAAACTTGCGATGACTGTATTCATTGATGTCACATAGGGTCATTGGTAATTTGGTATCCATCCAATCTAACTGGGTCATGGGTCATGCGCGATGGTATGAGCATCCTGCATTGAGCATAGAGATGGTCTATTGCATGTATGATAGATATGTAGAAGTGCTGGTATCTCTAGCCGGAAAGTTATGGCTGTGCATTGAGCGTGAAGTCACATCAAAGCCCCTCTAGCAGACTTAATTAGTCTGCTGCGGGGTGCATATGGCTTGCCCATATGGCTTGCCAAACTTGATAGTGATTACTTTGCACGCTTTCGCTCTTGTCGTTGTCCTTGGCCTTTCCCTTTCCATCATAAATCTTGTCCTCGGGCTTTTCATCACAAATCTCAATGCAGGTTTCCATCATTCAGATCCAAAGGGTATTGCAATGGTAGCCCAAGAGAAACAAACTTCCAAATCGTCAGAATTCCCACCATAAATCCCCTTGGCCCACCATAAATCCCCTTAGCCAAAGCTTCAGAATCACTTAAACAAACTTAGCGCCAAAATGAATCACCTAGCAAGATAAACAATATCATAAATCCCAACGCAGGTTTCCATCGTTCGGATCCAAAAAATATTGCATTGGTAACCCTTAGCAAGATAAACAATACCATAAATCCCCTTGGCCAAAACTTCTGAATCCCCAAAACAAACTTAGCAATGGAACGAATCACCAAAGCATCAATTTGTACATACATCTTAGCCAAAGCGTCATGATCAAGACATTTATAGCGTCAAGATCAAGACATTTATATATTAAATATAAGTTGGATGGAGGATAAAACGACCCTTATTCCACTTCCATAATTTTTGCCATGAAATCGGCTTTTAATCATTTTTTTCCATGAAAATGGCTTTAAATGGTTTAAACTTCCCTTTTTAAATCACCATGACCATGTAAATGGTGGTAACTTGAACATAATAATAAAGTTTTAATTTAAATGTTTTAAACTTCTTCTTTTTTTAAATGACCATGACCATGTAAATAATGGTTTTGGTTTGATAATTTGAACATAGTAATGAAGTTATATATAATAAAATAATTATAGTAATAAAGTGTAATATTTTAAAATGATTATGTTGAGGAAGATGGATAGGATTTATATGTGAATGTTTTTATAGTTTGATTAATTTAATAATTTTATAATAAATAATAACAAAGAATATCATTTTTTTTACAATATACAATTAATTATAAATATTTGAATATGATTAAATCCTTTTTCCAAAAAAATAAGATCAAAATTCCCAAACTAAGACGCCAACTTTGACCCTAACAAAAAATAAGATCAAAATTCCCAAACAGAAAACACCAAATCTGACCATAACATTGGTTTTTAAATGTTTTTAACCTCTTTTTAAATTGACCAAGTAATTGTTCGTGTTGTAACTTGCATATATATATATATATATATAATCTTAAAATGATTAGGTTGAGGGAGATAGATAGGCCTTAGGTGTGAGTGCAAATTAATAATTTTCTAGTCGAAAAATATGGTTTAGCAAGGTTAGTTCGAAAATGTGGTTTAGCAATGTTAGTAGCAAAAGATATAATTTTTATTGGGAGTATTCAATTAATTAAAGATATAATTTTTGAAAATGATTAAACCTGCGAAGGATAAGATCAAAATTTTCATCCGTGTTTGTAATTATCTATTCTTAAACTAATCTCATCAAATAATCACTTTGACTTGATTAAAAGTTTGTTATTATTTCTTATATTTTAAAATAATTTAAGTAATTAGAAAATTTAAAGATTTTTAAAATAATTTTAAGTAATTAAAAAAATAAAAATAAAAATAATATAATGTTCATTAGTGATTGTTAAAGTGTTGGTGTAAGTTTTTAGACATTTATAGGGTAGGGACCAATAGTGTTCATAGAACCCATCCCATAAACCACCTAATACAAGACCACATAAACACTAATAAATGACAACATTAACTTAAATAAATAAAATATCATAATCCAAAAAAGGTAGATAATTGACAGATCTACTGATCATTACATCATAAGAGGAACTCATGGAGGCAAGGCCTTCCATTGAATTTTGCTAGCTTTAAAGGCATTTTCCTAAACTGATGAATCTATGCTGCTAAGAATCTTTCCAAGAACTTAGAATATAGAGAGAAACTACGCTATATTAAATTACATCATATATTTTTTCAAGATCATCCATTCTTTGTAGAATTTTAAAAATTGAATTTCTTTTTCCTTTAATTGCAAAGGATACTAACCCCTTAACTTGTTGATACAACTCTATCATACAAGCATATTTGGAATCTTTACTCTTGGAGTGATCAAAGATGGAGACTATGCCATCGTCTCTGCATCAATACTTGCACTTGAATTTTCCCATGTTTATTTTTTAATTATTCCTCTATGGTTTCTACGTCATGTTTATCAATTTAGCTCATATTCATGATATATTGTAAGGGTTTGAATAATATTGATAGGTTGCTAAAAATCCTGAGAGGAAGTGGATTGTTGTATGTAGAAAAAATCCATCTAGGTACGTGAATCATTGCAAGAGGAAGGATGTAGAGGAAACTTAAGTTATTTCCATGTGGCCTCAAATTCCATCATACTATTGTCCTTCACTACAACAAATTTTCAACCACATTGCATGTGACATTCAAGTTAAGGTGCTCATACAACAACTAAATATTTTCAAGCAAAATATTCGAGTGTGGATCTAGTTATTATATGTGGTTGTCTTACTAGGTATTTTGATCCTCAAATCAACTTGACAAGCTCTATGATGCATCTCAAGGCCCTAGATTTGCATCCATATATTTGGTTTACCTTCGAAGGGAATTACTAGAAGCAACTATGTAACTGTAATATCCCTTGTTAGGAATTTTATTAAAATGGTAACTTTTCACTTTTTTCCCTAGTTAGACCTTTGACTAGTTTTGAGCACTAAGTCCCCAAATTGCTCCAATTGCTCCCAAATCTTGTGAGAAGGTATATGGATGATGTTAGAACATAAATATGTGTTTCAGGGATGCTTTTGGACCTTTAAAATGATTCTACAAATCCTCTCTCAATTCTCGCCAATGTAGGGAAGTTTACTAGTAATTCCCTTTGACTAGTATTGGTCTCTAGGTCTCAAATTGACTCCAAATGCCTTCAAATATTCAAGGAAGGTGTATGAATGATATTATTAATTGAATATGATGTTCAGGGATGATATATGGCCACAAAAATACCTCTTCAAACTCTCTTAATATTCTGGACCATGTATGCAATTTTACTAGTAATTTGGGGTTCAGATCCCCCTGGGATAAGTACTAAAAATGGCTTCCCAAATGCCTCCAAACCCACTCAAATTTATGAAAAGAGGTAGGGAATGTATTAAGGATTTTATTAAGGTCTCATTTGAACCATTAATTTATTATTATATTTGTTTCAACCCTCTCCCATTCAACTGCAAAAATCACCCATTCGACCCTTGGGGAAATGACACTATTTCTTCTCCCAATGCAATTAAACTGAGTAAAAATACTTCAAATGCTCAAGTACAGTACATGAAAATTGTAAAATACATCCATGTCAGTATATTAATCACACATGTATCAGAGAATCATCCATTCATTCGAAATCATCAGCAGTACATTGGTTCACAACAAGGTAGTGGGGAAATGGCACTGTTCTTTCATTAAAAATGAGATTTACACATTTCTACTTGGAATTTCGACTTGAAATTTTTTGGAGATGAAGAAAATAGTATTTAATTCATATTAAAAAATAAATGGGGCATTAGAAGCTCCCCAAAAGAGTACAATAGCTCACCAAAAACACCCTCCCTCAAGGATCAAGAATATGCCATCAAAACGGGAAATGGTTGAAGGAGTGAGCTACAATAGACGAAATTATGATCCACCCTGTAGCTTACACCTGCAAATAAAGACTCCATTAAAGCTCCAAATGAAAGGTCTGAATGGCCTTTCCAATTACCAACTTGGATGGGAATATTTCACCCTCGAAATTGGCTAAGGCAAGAAACTAGTCATCCACTAGCTATCCCTCTTCACAATGCAATTGCAAATTCTACAAATGATCAAAAGTTTGTTTCATTATTTGTTATTGAAATTTATAAAGTTCTAATGTACTCCATGGGTCGAATTCCTTCCAAGAGACTCATGCCAAGTCAAGTTGGGAAGAGATTCCAAAGAACGCCACTTGTACAACAATTCCTAGTCTCCCACTTCCACCAAATCACATGTGGAAGCATCTTAGCTGCCCTAACACCCTTGAGCGCCCTCTTGGAATCTATTTTTAGACCTTACATGTCATATATGTCATATTTCAACCTTCAGGTCTGATTTGTGTCATAGGTGTCATAGCATCTTCATCATTGTTGTCATAGAGCTAGGGAATCTAGCCCAAGTGTCTCACTAGCTCCAAATTGCCTCTTTCTCTTCCATGGGAGTTACTCTTCCTCTATATTTAAACCTCATTAACTCATTCCAAGTATTATTTACCTTATAACTCATCCCAAGAACATTAGGCTTCCCATGGATTCAAAATTGCAAGAAGAGGATGCCATGTGGCACATAAATTCTAGCTTGTGTGGGTCCCACTTCCTCCATGTGTCTTCATGATCAAATGCCACTTTGATTTTCACTTGTATATATTTATTTATCTCATTTATTAAATATTTATGCCATCCTAATGTTCCAACATCATTTATTATTCCCATTATTCCAAATCCCAAAGCTTCCACCCCAAACCTAGGAAACTAGTAATTTTCCTCCTTGGCAATTATTTGACCTTTAGCATCAATTTGAAAAACTCTAATGAATAGGGCCAATTTGCTTAGGCCATTGTGACCCAATGCCAAATTTAGGACATGACAAATCCTCCCTTCCTAATATTGCTTGTCCTCAAGCAATTTCAAACATGGGTGTTGAAGAACCTGCTTTCTGTATAATTTTCTGAAGTTGCCATTGAATTGCCCAACCTTGAGTCTTTGAGTTTCCATGAAAATTTTAGAGAGGAACCACCATGCTTGTTGTTGCACTACTCTGATAAAAATCACTTTATTAAGTGGGGAATCCATCTCCCATACTGCTTGTTTCCCAAAAAAATTGAAACCAATGAGACAAAAATGATCCCAGGGTCCCATTGCTTGTATTGCACCCCAACAATTAAGAGTGCTCTCCAACCCATACCATCAAATAAGAGGATTCCTGGATCCCATTTTCTTGTATGTATTCTTCCAAACATAATGAGTACAAAATATATATCATCAAAGTACATAACAACATAATGAAAATGTACATCAAGGAGATGCTTCATCAAAGAGTCATGAAAGTGCTTATATCTCCAAGCATGTAGACCACCATTTTCCAAGTGCATACAATCTTCAAGTGACCCATCAAATCTGCTCCAATGACATAGGTGAGGATCCCATGTCCTATAATGCTACTCCAAATGGATGTGATATGCATCAAAATATTCAGCCATGTATTCCTTCATCCAAGAAGTGAATGAAAAGTCTCCACTAAAATCTGAAGCAAATAATGAGCATAAAAAACAAGGAGACTTCAAAGGACTCAAATAAGTCTCACCCATACATCCATGAATGTGAGAATCATAAAGATGTAACAAAGTATGTGGCTTCCAAAGAAAATGTTCTCCCATTATAAATCTATTCACCCAAGTGTTGGATGAAGTTCCTCTAACATCAAATGAACCAAGTGTTGAGCAAGAAAAACCATGAGTCTTCAAGTGACTCAAATGCATATCATAGGTGCATCCATGTAGATGTGCATCATCATAAAGTGACAAATGATGATGATGCAAATGTGAATAAGAATGTGCTCCAACCATGTCACCATAAAAGGTAAATCTAGGAGTTCCATACTCCTCATGTGGCGCCATCAAAAAGAACCCTTTCACCCATACTTCATTGAGACTAATTCTGCAAAACATGGAATTGTAGGATGCAGGAGAATGAAATAACTCACCCAAATGATCAAAAAGTGCAGAAGTTTCATCATGGAAAGGATCCATATGGGTAGTATCATGCAGCTCCTTCAAAAATGTGAAACCTTTGTCATAGATTGGTTCCAATGTAGAGGAATCATGCTCTTCTTTAAAAATTGCATAACCTTCATCAAGAGACAATTCAAGCTCCTCTTCCACCACATCAATTGTTTGGATCTCTTCAAGTTCATATTCAAACAAATTAATCCCATTCAAATTTCCACATTTCTCATGATCCACCATGTCATGAGAATCCTCCAAACAATCTACCATTTGACAATCTGAAACATAGGAAGAAAAACAAGTATCTTGCAACTTTTCAAGAAGTTGCTCATTTTGAATTGTGAGATTATGAATATCCTCATTATTCTTCAAGTATGCATCATGTAACAATTCATTAAGCTCAAACAAATGGTTTCTATCAAAAAGAAAAGACATGAAATTACCTTTGATGTGGCACATTGCTCTTTGAATCTTCTCCATGTCTTCAAGGAAGGATGTTTCCTCCAATGAAGTAGCTCTCCAACAAGAATTTGACACCAATGCTTGAGTGTCATGGAGAATACTAAGGGACTCTTGGATCTTATTTTCTTTCATCTTTAAGGACCCTTCAATAAAATGAGGCTCGTGCAAATGAACCGCCTCATCTTCTTCATTTTTGCTTGGACCAAATTCATGAAGCTCAAGTGGTGATGGGGAAGTTGATCTTGGTTCTTCTTCAAATGCTACAAGGTCTTCATTATCATGCTTAATGGAACTTGGGCTTGCAGAAACACTTTCCAAAGTGATCTTTATGTCACCAACATAGAGGTGCGTGCACCCATTAGTAGGTACTCTTTCATAGTTTAAGCATCCATCAGTAGATGCTCTTTGGTTCATGTCTAAGCTAGAAGGTGTCTTGAAATGATCTTCCATATTTTCAATAAAATCTTCTTCATGCTCTTGTGATGTCTCTTCATTTTTATCCTTCAAGAAAGATGAAGCGTTTTTCCCCTTGTTTTCCTTATGATCAATATCTTTGGAATCTCTTTTTGAAGAATTCCCAAAAGCTCTCCTCAAGTGGGACATAATTTCATGCACACATATATGATACTCACTCTAAGGTTCTTTACAAGAAGGGAATAAACCTTTCTTTACTAACTCCACATCTTCATTTTTGGGCCTATTTTCAAAAACATGTTCAGCATAGTACTCAAAAGACATGGCATTTTGTGTATTTTTGCTCGAAGCAAGATATTATTGATATTTTTGATATTGTTGGGGCAAGGTTTTATATGTTGCTCTCCATCTTTGGAACTCACTAATAGAATTATCCTTGGTTGGTGTGACACACTCATATTCATCAGATTTAAAGTCATAATAATAATCTTCATTTCTCTTTAAATTGTAAGAAGTGTTGCATGATGGAACCTCTTCCTCATACCATTCACATTCTGCTTCATATTGCTCATAAGCATCTGCATATTCCTCATAAGAATTATAATCATAGGATTCATCATAATAGTAAGACATGGTTGCCAATTATTCTTGAATTTATGTACCTAATCCATAGGTGCAAGGACCATGCTATGATACCGTTGTAATATCCCTTGTTAGGAATTTTATTAAAATGGTAATTTTTCACTTTTTTCCCTAGTTAGACCATTGACTAGTTTTGAGCACTAGGTCCCCAAATTGCTCCAATTGCTCCCAAATATTCTAAGAAGGTATATGGATGATGTTAGAACATAAATATGTGTTTCAAGGATGCTTTTGGACCTTTAAAATACTTCTTCAAATCCTCTTTCAATTCTGGCCAATGTAGGGAAGTTTACTAGTACTTTCCTTTGACTAGTATTGGTCTCTAGGTCTCAAATTGACTCCAAATGCCTTCAAATATTCAAGGAAGGTGTATGAATGATATTAGGACTTGAATATGATGTTCAGAGATGATATATGGCCACCAAAATACCTCTGCAAACTCTCTTAATATTATGGACCAAGTATGCACTTTTACTAGTAATTTGGGGTTCAAATCCCCCTGGGATAAGTACTGAAAATGGCTTCCCAAATGCCTCCAAAACCACTCAAATTTATGAAAAGAGGTAGGGAATGTATTAAGGATTTTATTAAGGTCTCATGTGCACCATTAATTTATTATTATATCTGTTCCAACCCTCTCCCATTCAGTTTCAAAAATCACCCATTCGACCCTTGGGGAAATGACACTATTTCTTCTCCCAATGCAATTAAACTGAGTAAAAATACTTCAAATGCTCAAGAACAGTATATGAAACTTGTAAAATACATACATGGCAGTATATTAATCACACATGTATCATAGAATCATCCATTTATTCAAAATCATTAGCAGTACATTGGTTCACAACAAGGTAGTGGGGAAATGACACTGTTCTTTCATTAAAAATGAGATTTACACATTTCTACTTGAAATTTCGACCTGAAATTTTTTGGAGATGAATAAATTAGTATTTAATTAATATTACAAAATAAATGGGGCATTAGAATCTCCCCCAAAGAGTACAATAGATCACCAAAAACACCCTCCCTCAAGGATCAAGAATATGCCATCAAAACTGGAAATGGTTGAAGGAGTGAGCTGCAATAGAAGAAACCATGAGCTGCCCTGTAGCTTACACCTGCAAATAAATACTCCATTAAATCTCCAAATGAAAGGTCTAAATGGCCTTTCCAATTACCAACTTGGATGGGAATCTTTCACCCTCGAAATTGGCTAAGGCAAGAAACTAGTCATCCACTAGCTCTCCCTCTTCACAAATGCAATTGCAAATTCTACAAATGATCAAAAGCTGGTTTCATTCTTTTTTATGTACATTTATAAAGTTCTAATGTCATCCATGGGTCAAATTCCTTCCAAGAGACTCATGCCAACTCAAGTTGGGAAGAGATTCCAAAGAATGCCACTTGTGCAACAATTCCTAGTCTCCCACTTCCACCAAATCACATGTGGAAGCATCTTAGCTGCCCTAACACCCTTGAGCGGCCTCTTGGAGTCTATTTTTAGCCCTGACATGTCATATATGTCATATGTCAGCCTTCAGGTCTGATTTGTGTCATAGTTGTCATAGCATCTTCATCATTGTTGTCATAGAGCTGTTGATGTATATGTAACTTCGAAATGTATTTCATCTATGTATTTCATATATATTTATTGTACCCTTATTAGAGATGTGTTATTCCACTATAAGTAAGTGTCGTCATGTGGATTGACAAGTGTCGCAAATGTGTGTACTTGCCGATGGGTTATTATACCACTATGTGTGGGGTCGGCCCTGAAATATATATTATATTGTGAATGTACCTAGCTAGACAAGTCGGCCCCATAAGGTCACTGGGCAAATAGGTTAGTATAAATAGAGATCAGGAGATCTCTATTTAGATCATTCGGAAAGTAACATCTCTCTCACTCAGAAATTGGCACACTAGTGAGGAGGAGGTCATCTGCTTCTAGGAGACTATCTCAAGGGTATTTTGGTTGAGCCATTGCTCTCTCTATATCTGAGGAAGTTGTGGGGTTTTTCACCTTAGGGTTTTTCCCAGAGAAACTCTGTGTCTCTTGTCTCTCATGCTTTTAATTCTTGTGATGCTTGTCATGCTTATTGTGATTGTTATGCATTGATATACTATATATGTTATTCTCTCAGTGAAGATCCTAGAGTATTATGAATTAATGCTCAAAATTTAACATGGTATGAGAGCTAACCTAAGAAGAAGACATTTTGCACTGACAGAAACTTGAGTTTCTTGTTTATTGGGTTTCTCTCCACCGATTTTGGGAAACCAGTATAGTAGATTGACTCTACTCATCAAGGACAATCTATTTGTCCAATCAGAATTCAATTCTGAGCATTTTCAAATTTGGCCCTAAAAATTAGGGTTTCCACAAAAATCGGAATTTCTGAAATATGAAGACATAGCTGGAAGCTCCTTACAAAAATCGAAGTTTAGAGCTTTGGATCGAGATTTTTGGCTGGGTAGATCTCCAGGAAACTCAAACCCTAATTCAGGGCTCTCCCAAGTGAACCCGGGAGGACAAAAAGGAAAATCTAAAGGGTAAAGCTTTGTTGATCTCAAATTCTGAATACACCAGGCTGATCAGCTCATCAAGGTGCATCTTTCTATCCTTTCAGAAAATTGAAATTCACATTTTGAATTTTTAGGGTTTTTTCGACAAACTCTAATCCGAGACGAGATCCAGTTTTTAGCATTTCAAGTGGTAAGACCTAAATCTTTTCTATTTCCATTTGAAGTACTCTTTAAGATGTCTCACCACACCAAGCTTGAGGATAAGCTTGAAGGAGTTGATAACTTCCGAGCTTAGAAGTATAGGATTGGGTTAATCCTGGAAGAGAATGAGTTGGACTCATATGTAAAAGAAGACATCCCTATCCCAGAGGATGAAGATGCTAAGGTATTGCATAAGAAAAACTTGGTCAAGGCAAAGAGAATCATTGTTGATTCTATCAAAGACCATCTCATACCCCATGTGTCTTCTCTAAAGACACCCAAGGAGATGTTTGACTCTTTGACCAAGCTATTTGAAGGGAAGAACATAAATTGGAAGATGACCTTGTGGAACCAATTGAAAGGAGTAAAGTTTCAGAATGGAGAAACCATTCAATCTTATTTTTCAAGGGTCTCCCAGATCAAGGAACAACTAGAAGCAGTGGATGAAATGGTGGAGAATGGTGAAGTGGTGATGACCACTCTAAATGGCCTACCGAGTTCATGGGATTCCTTTATTCAAGGAATTTGTGCAAGGAATAAGTTGATCTCCTTCAACAGATTGCGGGAAGAATGCTCTCAAGAAGAAGCTAGGCTTGTGGCTCGAGAAGAAAAGATGGGAAATGAAGATCAAGCTCTCACAGCACATGCGATGAAAGGCAAGTCCAAGAAGGAATCATCTCATAACAGAATATTCTCACACCACCATTATCATAAAGATAAGAAAGATCTCAGATGCTTCAATTGCAATGAGAAGGGACACTTTGCTTCAGAGTGTCCCAAGAAGAAGAAAGACAACAACAACTTCAATAAGAAGAAGGAGAATAACAAAAGAAGATATCATGCTCATGCTGCTGAAGATGATGAACCCCCAAAGAAGAAGGCTAGGGCAGAAAGTGATAGTGATGATGACTCATCAAGTGAAGAAGAGTATGTTCTAATTTCTGCTCTCACAGGTACTATCTCCCATGGTTGTAATGATTGGTTGATTGATAGTGGGGCTTCCAAACACATGACTGGGTTTAAGGAATCTTTTGTGAATCTATCTGAACATGAATCACCCCATAAGGTGAAACTTGGGAATGATTATCAATACCCAATCAAAGGAAGTGGTGAAGCCTCCTACAACCTAGATTCTAGAAAATCTTTGAAGATGAAAGAAGTCCTTTATGTACCTGGGCTCAAGAAGAACTTACTGTCCATCTCCACATTGGATGCAAAAGGTATGAGGGTTGCATTTGTGGATGGCCAAGTCCTAATGTGGCCAAAGGGAAAGACCATAGATGATGCAATAGTGATTGGAGAGCAAGAGGGAGGTTTGTATAAATTGAAGGGACAACCTGAACATGCCATGGTACATGAATCCATGGAGCCAAGTGAACTTTGGCATAGAAGACTTGCTCATATGCACTATAGGGCACTTCCAATTGCAAGCAAGGCTTTAGAGGGTCTTCCTGAAATCAAGACCAAACATGAAGGTGTTTGCAAAGGATGTACAAAAGGTAAGAACATTAACAAGGCTTTCCCAAGCAGTGAAAGCAATGCAAAAGACATCCTAGAAATCATCCACTCAGATGTATGTGGTCCTATGTCATCTAGTTCTCTGAGTGGGTATGTTTACTATGTCTCATTTATTGATGACTTCTCCAGGAAGACTTGGGTATACTTCTTGAAGAACAAAGATGAAGTGTTTGATAAGTTCAAGGAATTCAAAACCTTGATGGAGAATCAAACTGACAAGAAGACCAAAACATTCAGATCCAAAAATGGTGGAGAATTCACCTCAGGTGACTTCAAGAAGCTTTGTAGTGATTCAGGGATTAAGAGGGAGTTGACTGCTCCTTATAATCTTCAACAGAATGGAGTTTCAGAAAGGAAGAACAGAACAATCATGGAAGTAGCAAGGGAAATGCTACATGACTAGGATCTACCTATGCATCTATGGGCAGAAGCAGCTAGAACAGCTGTATATGTGCAAAACAAAACACCCCACAAGATATTGGACAACAAAACACCAGAAGAGAGGTCTTTTCTGGTAAGAAAACTGAAGTCAACCATCTCAGAATATTCGGTTGTCCGGTATACACACATGTCCCAAAGGAAAAGAGGACCAAACTAGATCCTTCAGGAAAGAAGGATATCTTTGTGGGTTACAATGAAAGCTCGAAGGCTTACAGATTATACTTTCCAGGGTTCAAGAAGATTGATGTCAGGAAGGATGAATATAAGTTCAAGGATAGCTAATCCAGGAAGCAAAGATCAAGAGGGAGCACACTCCAGCAGCTCCTGCAAGGATGCAGATTTTCAGAGGGAGTTGACCATCTTCCTACATTCCACAACAAAAAGGTGTAGAAGAAGCTACTTCAGCAGCTCCTGCTAGGAAGCAAAGACCCAGAGGGAGTCCACCCAACAAACAAACAAAGATAAGTATTTCAATTATCATTTCTTGCCTACTTTTGTTTAAATAATATTATGCTTATGTTCCTAGACTTAGGAGATGTATTGTGCATATTAGAATGATTGCATTAATGAACAGTATACTACTAATATGCATGTGATGGGTAAGTGGCCTATGGCACTGTACAACATTCCAATGCTACTTATCTAGAATGAAACCTCTTTGCTGACATGTTGGGAGTAGTGCAAACTCTTAACAATGTTCTGGTAGAGACTGGAAGGCATCTAGAAAGTTGTGGAACATGGATAAACGTTGTATTGAAGCATTGGCTAAGATAACTGCATGACTGCATGACATATTTCTTTATGTGTAAAGAATTTGTTCTAAAAATTATGAGATGTTTCTAATCATGCAATTTAACTTGTTTTGTAGGAAATACGATATATCTTCACCTACAAAAGGACTACAACATTTGTTCCAGCAACAAAGATATCTATTGAAGATATTGAAGTTCCCGGGATATGGGATGAAGAAATGGAATTCCATGATCCGTCAATCATGAAGAAGATGTTTAGGATGCAGTCCCAAGACCTCACAGGGAGTCACATGTGTGCAAATTGAAGAAAGCCTTGTATGGCTTGTAGCAAGCTCCCAGAACTTGGTGTGATACTAAGAGAAAGCTTGCTACTGAGTTCGATATGAAAGATTTGGGAATGATGCATTATTTCCTAGGTATGGAGGTGTGGTAGAGTACAGGTGGGATCTTCCTTGGTCAAGGGAAGTACATAGTAGATATCCTGAAGAGATTTGGGATGATGGATTGCAAGGCCATGGCCACACCTATGGCATCGAATCTAAAGCTTCTATGTGATGCTTCATCTGAGCCGGTTGATGTCTCTATGTATCGTTAGATGATTGGGTCCTTGATGTACCTGACGAACACGAGACCAGATATTTGCTTTGCGGTGAACACATTGAGTCAGTTCCTGACAAATCCGAGGAGTGTTCATCTGGTTGCTGTAAAGCATGTTCTGAGGTACCTGGAGGGTATAGTGGATTATGGGCTCAAGTATGAGGTGAATCAAAAGTTTAACCTGCAGGGTTATGTTGATTCAGATTGGGCTGGCAGTGCTGCAAATAGGAAGAGCACATTTGGGTGCTGCTTCAGTATGGGATCAGGTGTTATCTCTTGGTTTAGCAGGAAGCAGTCCTGCGTAGCACTAAGTACAGCTGAGGTAGAGTATGTTGCAGCCTGTTCAGCTAGTTGTGAGGCAGTATGGCTACGGAAGCTAGTGTCTGAATTATTTGATCTCCCGTTGGATGCTACTGGTATCTTCTGTGATTATCAGAGTTGTGTGAAGCTGTTCGAGAACCCAGTGTTTCATGACAGGTCGAAACACATAGAGATCAAATATCACTATATCAGGGACATGGTGTAGAGAGGAGCTGTGAAGCTCCTGTATGTTGCGACGGACGAGCAGATTGTAGATGTGCTGATGAAGCCACGAGCCAGGATGAAGTTCGAGTACTTCAGGGAGAGGCTTGGTGTTCTAAAGATTGATGACACTTCGAGGAAGAAGTGATGGACACATTTGTAGAAGCCATTCCAAGTATGTTGGAAGGAGGATCCTTCACATGGTTGTGGATGTAAGCGTTGGATGATGAGCATCAGGACGATGCTCCAGTTATTGCTCTGTATATGCCTCAGGAGGATGCTGGATATGATCAGTTGGATCATTTATATGTATATACGCATCATGTTGGATGCTGGATATGATCAATTGGATCATTTATATGTACATGTATGTACACATCATGTTGGATGCTGGATATGATCAGTAGGATCATTTGTATATGCATCATGTTGGATGCTTGGACCATGTATCTGTATATGTATTAGGTGGATACTGTGTATGATCAGGTAGATCATGTATGTTGATATGTATCATGTATTTGTATTTGTATCAGGTGGATACACTGTATGATCAGGTGGATCATGTATGATGATATGTATCAGGTAGATACTTGGTATGCATCAGGTAGATGCATTGTATGATCAGGATGATCATGGATGACGAGCTTCAGGATGTTGCTCAAGATGACATGCAGCAGGATGTTGCTATGATGATGATCAAGATGATCATGTGTACATCAGGATGATGTATGGTGAGTATCAGGTTGATACTCTGTGGCTGTGGAACGGGTTGTGCAGATAAGCATGTAATTTGTGCCCTGGGAGATTTACAGATAGTCTTTCGAGGTTTTGCGTACAGCATGTAATTTGTACCCTGGGATATCTGGCAAATGCTCTTTCGAGGTTTTGCTTGGGAGGACATATAATTTGTGCCCTGGGAGATCTGCAGATAGTCTTTCGAGGTTTTTCCTATGTCATGTAATTTGTGCCCTGGGATATCTGGTAGATGCTCTTTTGAGGTTTTGTCCTATGGCATGTAATTTGTGCCTTGGGAGATCCAATAGGTTGAGCCGTGTGCTTGTAATCAGTCCTGGGATGCTCTTTCAAGGTTTTGCCATGACCACATGTAATTTGTGCTCTGGGAGATCCGATAAGTTCAGCCTTGTGCTCGTAATCAGTCCTGGGATGCTCTTTCGAGGTTTTGTGGTGACCACATGTAATTTGTGCCCTAGGAGATCTGATAGGTTGATCCATGTGCTCGTAATCAGTCCTGGGATTCTCTTTCGAGGTTTTGTGGTGGGGTCACATGTAATAATTCCTAGAGATCTGGACAGGATGAAAAAGGCCTCAGATGCTCTTTAGGGTTCTTTCTAGTCAAGAGACTCTTTTAAGGTTTTGTGACGCACGTAATAAGTCCTGAGATTTCCACAGTATGGCCAGTGATGATGAAGACCTACAGGTGGTGGGCCTACATCCAGTATGAAAAAGGACTGGCTCTGTAGAACTTCCTATGACGAGTAGAGTCAGAGATTGGTTGAGATAGCAACAGCAGTGACGATGATGATGACGATGATCTCGAGAAGAAGACTTGTCTATCAGATCTGTGTCGAGAAATACCTTCCTAGTTAAGAGGGAGTGTTGATGTATATGTAACTTCGGAATGTATTTCATCTATGTATTTCATATATATTTATTGTACCCTTATTAGAGATGTGTTATTCCTCTATAAGTAAGTGTCGTCATGTGTATTGACAAGTGTCGCAAGTGTGTGTACTTGCCGATGGGTTATTAGACCACCATGTGTGGGGTTGGCCCTGAAATATAATATTATATTGTGAATGTACCTAGCTAGACAAGTCGGCCCCATAAGGTCACTAGGAAAACAAGTTAGTATAAATAGAGATCAGGAGATCTCTATTTAGATCATTCAGAAAGTAACATCTCTCTCACTCAGAAAGTGGCGCACTAGTGAGGAGGAGGATCATCTGCTTCTAGGAGACTATCTCAAGTGTATTTTGGTTGTACTTTGGTTGAGCCATTTCTCTCTCTATCTCTGAGGAAGTTGTGGGGTTTTTCACCTTAGGGTTTTCCCCACGGAAACTCTGTGTCTCTTGTCTCTCATGCTTTTGATTCTTGTGATGCTTATCGTGCTTATTGTGATTGTTATGCATTGATATACTGTATATTTTATTCTCTCAGTGAAGATCCTAGAGTATTGTGAATTAATGCTCAAACTTTAACAAGAGCTAGGGAATCTAGCCCAAGTGTCTCACTAGCTCCAAATTGCCTCTTCCTCTTCCATGGGAGTTACTCTTCCTCTATATTTCGACCTCATTGACTCATTCCAAGTATTATTGAACTTACAACTCATCCCAAGAACATTAGGCTTCCCATGGATTCAAAATTGCAAGAAGAGGATGCCATGTGGCACATAAATTCTAGCTTGTGTGGGTTCCACTTCCTCCATGTGTCTTCACGATCAAATGCCACTTTGATTTTCACTTGTATATATTTATTTATCTCCTCTATTAAATATTTATGCCATCCTAATGTTCCAGCATCATTTATTATCCCCGTTATTCCAAATCCCAAAGCTTCCACCCCAAACCTAGGAAACTAGTAATTTTCCTCCTTGGCAATTATTTGACCTTTAGGATCAATTTGAAAAACTCTAATGAATAGGGCCAATTTTCTTAGGCCATTGTGACCCAATGCCAAATTTGGGACATGACAGTAGAACTTTTATTGAGGATCTATTTCAAGATATGTTCATTGCATCATTTATTGTAATGATGAACACATTCTGAGGTTATTCTTGACACAATTAACTCTAAAGCTAACTAACTAAGTGGGGTGTTTCCATATCAATTATTTCCAGCTACGCACTGCCAAACGCTAAGTAAGGTGGTGGAGAAATCAATATTTAATATTTTTTATATCAACACTCCAATACCTTATTTTCATTTACTCTTACACACTTGCTTAACTTCACCATCATGCAATGCCTTACATAATTGCAGAGATATCGAGGAAATCAATGTACTTCTAGAATCAAACTTTAAAACTTAGGTTGATGGTATTTGTTTTGGAAAAAGGGGAAGTACTTGTTACCAAATGAGTGAAGGGGTTACTAGGTTATATTGCACATGAATATGATATGTGGGGGTAATATTATGCAAGAACCGAGTATATAAGATGGACTCAAATGTATAGCATGTTATTGTTTCCTTGACATTTCTGTTCATTTTAGAGGGAAAATATGATCAACCAACCAACCCAAATTTCCATTAAAAAAATACAATGAACAAGAGATAAGACAGAACAGTCTTATGGAACATGATATGGTGTAAATATGTTCTCTAAGTTCTTTGTTGGTTGGAAGTAAGAATAGTATGATTGCATGAAGAAAAAAAATTATAGAGAAACCCATTGACTATGTTTAGATCTTATCACTTATTCATGATGCTTGCTTGAAGATGAACTTTAAACCAACACCTGGGAAAGGAGAATTGATTCTAGTTGATGACACAGACAGGGTTAAGGTTGTAGAACTTCATCATCATCCTTGGATGAAACCTAAGCATATTAATATCTCTTCCGATTTTTTATATGCTTTCATTTCGGGGGATGGTTCCATTCTCTTTGTCTATCAAACATCTACAATGTGTTCACACCACAAAGAGGAATGCATTTCATCATATTCTCAAGAAAATACTCAAGAAATCAAGGTTGCATCAGAATTTGAGCTCAAAGTTTACATAATGAAGTCATTTATCCTTCCAATTGAAACCCTTGATCTCCTGCTCATGCTTGTGCAATGGGATTCCTACGGCACCCCTTCTCTCCTACTCATGCTTGTTCAATAGAATCCCAACGTATCTATAGAACCACGGATCTACCCTTCCCTATAGATTAGGAATGATCGCTAACGCCTTTAACCATTCAACCCGATACAAATACAAATATAGATACATAGCTGCTATCGCCTGGGAGGGAAGGGATGTGGGAAACAAGAAAATGGCGTGGTGTATGCTCATGGTTTGGGTTTCAACCCCGCTCTTCTCATCCTCCTAACTTGGGAAACAAGAAAATAGCATGGTGTATGCTCATGGTTTGGGTTTCAACCCTACTCTTCTCATCCTCCTATTTCTTGGTTCCAAGCACAAGTTTGGTCAAATGGAGGCATATGATGGGTATTTCATCACCATATAGAGATTGGGATTGCTTGAATGAGGCCATATATAGATATAATGGATTGATGAGGGTTATTTATTTAATTCATTAGATGTATAGGTTTAGGCTTGTGAGGCTATGGAACCCACAATATTTCTAGTTATAATTTGTATTGATTAGATTTTTAAATGATCTCTTATTTGGGGATTTTCTTAATTGATGGGTGCATTACCTGCGTTTCGTCTATAATAATTTTTTCATTAATTCTTGAGTCTAGAGTTAGGTTTTATTTCATGTAGAAAAAAATTATTTAGGCTTTGGGATTTTTTTGTTAAAAACTTATTATAGTATACTAAATGCAATGAACATATTTCCCTTCTTTCATTGAAATGATAGGTTTAAGTTCACGCTTGAAAAAGAGGACTATAGTTTTTTGTTTTTTAATTCTTGAATAGGGAACATATTTGATAGGATTACATATGATCCAAATATTGATTTTTTTCCCTTTAAGAGGTTTCATCAAATTGTTTGAGGTCTATGGCTAAATATTTTTTTTGGAAAGAAATGTAGTGTGGCATATATTGTAACAAAGTTATAAAAAAAGTTAAGTTTAATTAAGGAAGGAAAGGAATTTGTTTTTTTTTTTTTTATATTTATCTCCAACAAAGGACAATGACCATACATGAAAAACAAAAAGAAAGGGGAAACATGAAGAATAAAATAATAAAATGAAAAATAAATAGCTAACCGAACAACTAAACTAAACTATCATATTAATATAAATAATTTGTTCTACCCAAGAATTTTTTCCCTAAGTGTAATTTGCTTAGGGTCAAGGGGTTCTCACTCATAGGTTATAGTATTTTAAATTTCTAAAATTTCCTTTTTCTAGAGGCCCTGATTATGGAAACTAAGGACTTTGATATCATTATGTAACAACCATACCCAACATAGTTGGTTGGGAGGGTGTAATATGCTAAGCTTTATTTCTTCTTTAAATCGATCATATATAAAAAAACAACAATGAAGGAAATCAACCATATGTAAACAAGAAGGTAACTAAACCATGTATAACTAATTAGGTAGATCAATGATGAAATAAAACTATAAGAAACATAACATAAATAGTTGAAACCCTTCACCTTGTTGATAACCCCTAGTCCAAACTAGTGCTCTACAAGTAGAATGTCAACAAGAGGGTGTTGGCACAGGATAGATCCGCAGGAAATGCAGAAGCCGACAAGTGCGAAAGGGTCATTATGCGAAAGGGTCATTAGGGGAGCACAAGAATTGTTAGGTTAGAGAAGTCGGTCATGTGGACCATTTTGTAATAGGATAGAAGCATATAAATAGAATAAGATTGTAAGCATAAGGGCATCAAGGTTTTGGGGATAATCATTCCATCTTTTGGGTTCGGTTTGTATCCGCGATATGATGTCTTGACAGTTTCTGCGAGGTTTATTCCGCAAGTTTGGTGAATGAATGGAGATGTTCGATTATGGTGTAAACTTTGTCTTTAATCTTATGCAATGATGAATGAGAACTATGTTATGTGAATGTTTACATTAGTTGATGCGAATATGTTAATCTGAATAAGTATGTTGAATATGTTGTTCTGAATGTTTATTGAAATTTGAAATTTGCGAATGATAAGTTAATAGTATGTTGTGAATGTTATAATCTCTGGTTAGTGCGAAGGTAATGTGTCCATATCCTATACACAACTGTGGAAACTTGGTTCCAGCTGCCCCCTTATCCATCTCGGGTGAGACTGCACTTGCTCTGCAAGTGTTGTTGGGAAGGGTTACACCTTTCTGGGTCAGTGTATAAGGGAGTTTGGGTTGATAGTTTCTTGGCGACAGTATGAAGTGAACCCCTATCGATAGACACTGCGTCAACAAATGGTTATGTTTCCAAGACCTTAAGGAGGAAGAGAAGAGGATATGTTTTGGCACCCGACAAAACCAGAGATCCAAGAGTGGTTCGACAAGAAGGCAGAGGAATTCGCAGAAAGTGAGAAGCGAGATCCTAAACAGATAGTGACCATTTGGTTAGAAAGATACATCTACTCAGACATTCACGAAATATTCTTCTTTGAATTCCCATTGTTGTTGCATGAGTGGCTAGCACAGTTGACGTGTCAAAAGAACCACTGTCAGAAGAATGAACTTGATTGTTGGACTACAGAGTTGCTATGACAGCTGAAACAAGTCGACAACAAGGTATAGCGATCTGTTGACTTTTGGGTAGACAGTATCCTTGAAGTGTACATGACTGAGTTTACGGTAGATACTATCAAGTCGTATAGTGACACAAGAAGAAATTTCTTCAGGGGGCCAAGAGGAAGATTCTTGTTGTCATTAAAACTGTGGATTAAAATGATTTTCTGCGAAAAAGGAATATTGAGGATGTCTTCTGATGAGTAGAAGAATCAGTGTGCGAGGGTGAAGGTATTGCGTAAATGTGAGTTTGATGGAAATATGTGGTAGATGGACATGAGTGATGACGAATTTCAAAGGGAAGCTGATGAAGAGTGTGGTACCTTGAGGAGTGGAGCAATATTTCAAAGTCCTGAGAAGAAGAGGAGGACTGAGAGAGAGTCTTCTGAGAGGACCGGAACAGAGAACTGCGGAACAGGACCACAAGGGAGGAATAGACCTTATCGTGAAGGAAACGTCAACGAGGCTACCCCAAAGGTAGAAGGAGGTCATATCATAAGTTACCACATACCTTCGACCCCGCACACTACTCTGAATTTTATAGGAAGAAATCCAAATTACTCGCGAAGTTTCCCTACGTGCATCGGCAAGAGTAGCGCTTCAATGAATAACAATACTAGCAACGTTAGGATGGAAGGAGAGGCAAAGATGCCCACCTTTTAGGGGAACGGGACCAAGGATCCTGAACAGTATTGGTTTATATGCGAAGCAGTCTGGACCATGAAGCAAGTTCAGGATGATGCTATAAAAATGGGACAGCTAGCGACGACCTTGAGGGGCCGGGCATTAGATTGGTACATGAAGTTTGTAAAGGTTCCGGTGGGAACAGGAGCTAAAATACTAGCGCAGGTCAGGATGGCAATGATTGATGAGTTTAAAAAACCAAAATCTGAGTCATAATATGTCACTGAGCTTAAGGAGATTAAGCAATTCTTGAATGAGTCGGTATGGGAATTTGATCAGCGGTACAAGACGCTGACAACGAAAGTTTGCTTTCCAATAAATAAGCTACAACATAAAGAATGGTTCATCGCAGGACTAGTACCGCATATCTGAGGTCCGCTGATGCAAAAAAAAGTCACAACACAGGCGGAAGTGTTAGAAATCGCGATGAAACTGGAGGCTTCACCAATCGACGAAGCGAGGATGGAATGGACAGAGTTCAAGCACAGTTGGCCAACTTAACACTATAATTGGAAGATATCAAGAAGGGAAAAGAAACCCGCGGAGATGTATGGTGCACCAGATGCAGAAATGAGGGGTACCATAAGGACAACTGCCCAGAATTCTGTGAATATTTGCAGTTGGGGGCCCCAAATGCCATTCGTCAAGGAGGCTTGCAATGGTGTACTATCTATCAGACCAGAGGGCATCGACCAGAATAATGTGTATACCTGCAAAAGATGGTATCAAAGCCAACAAACTTATACTGTAAATTTTTCCGATCGGTTGGCCATGATGAGAAGCACTGTAGGGCCTATGACCTGCTGCAAGATCGAACAGCTGACACGTATTTTATGAAGGGAGAAGAGCCACCGGTGGTGCAGCAGCAATTGCAGTATAGTCAGCCGCAATATAACCAACCACAACTATACGAATAGGGGCAGTACGGGTAGCCATAGTATGGGCACCCGCAGTATCCACCACCATCGTATGGCCAGCCGCAGTATGGGAAGCAACAGTACGGGCAACTGTATTATCAACCATATGGACCACCACGTGGAGGTTTCAGGGGAGGATTCCACGGAGGTCGAGGTACTGGTATGGGAGGTGGAGGAGTTGTTGGACGAGGAAGAGGTCCAATCATCTATTACAATTGCGGACAGCAGGGACACTACTAGTGAGATTGTCTGAACCCCGCGCTGCAGTGTACATACTGCAGTGTTGTAGACCATAGTATAGAAGACTGCCCTCATCTTATTGCAAAATGTAAAACTAAGCAAAACCATAACTCAAATAATCCGAATGCGTCACCTGCTGTATAGATGATTTCGACGGAAGCCAAAGGTAACCATGTGGTAGTTGGGATAGTAACACAGGGAGGTGCGGTGACCAGGGTCGATAAGCCACACACCAATGTGAGACCATTAACACAGACACGGAGGAAGCAGGTCACCTTCAGTGTAGAGGTAGAAAAGGACATCTTTTTGAAGGCATGGGATGCAATGAGGAATAGGAGGCATATACCTCTTGAAGAAGAATTCTATGGCATGCCACCGACGTTCGACTCGATGAAGTCGCGAAGGAAGGAAAACACTCTAAGAGCCTTCTTGGGGAGCTGCTTGGAGTTGGAAAAGGACCTTGATGTATTGGAAGAGATAGCTTGTCTACTACAATGATGAGGAGGTGCACGACTGGAACAAAGAGTCAATCGCATACATAAAAGAAAGACAGGCAGAGAGATGCGGATGTCGACATAGATCGGGGAATTTGATGTCGACTCCATCATTCTGGATTTGGGTTTGGATGTAAATATCCTGACTAAATAGACATGGGAAACAATGGGAAAGTCATAGATGACTTCGTCACTAGTACAGTTGCAACTAGAGAACCAGAGCAAGGTCACCCTGCTCAATCGGATATGTCAACTTCCTGTTGAAATTGAAGGGCTCAGAACATATGCGGATTTAGATGTTATTGATATTGTGGATAACACCAATCCCTATCCAGTACTATTGGGGATAGACTAGGCCATGGAAAATCAATCAATTATCAACTTTAAGAAAAGGATAATGTCATTTGAGAATCCAGAAATGTGAGTTGTCACACCAATGGATCCCGCAGAAGGACTGCGCTATACGGAGCCATCCAGAGATGAGTATACAGAAGGATGGGACAATTTGTATAACATTTCTAGGGATTATGTTAATCCTACCACGAATGAAGAATTAGGATTGCGCAGTGACAACTCAGCATCCTCTGATTCAGATGAGGCCCTTGAGAATTGGCAAAACTGGTTGCATGAAGTGTCCTTTCGAAGATGTGCACGGATAACACAATCCCTGCGAAGGGTAGCCATGGAGGAATATGTGTTAACTATCTATGAAGGATTTCCCAATTTGGGCACATATCTCACAGAATTTAAGGAAAAAGTGGTGGAACCATTGCGTCTCCTGGCCCTAGAGGAAGCCCTAAAGGCTACTCCTTCACGATGGTGAGCAGCACATAAATCAAACATCACATCTTGGAAAATATGTCGACACCTCATAGAGGTTCAGTTCGACGAAGCTACGGAGAATGACCAAATGCGATATGATGGATGAGGAGACCCAAAGGTGCATCTGAATTCCTGTCAACATCAATGGGGATCAAGAGCACGACAGGAGTGGGTACATGCGTTCATACACACGTTGGATGAGGTACCACGGATCTAGTATGTCGCAGCAAAATTGCGACATGGGACGACATCTTGGGAACAGCTTACCATTGGCTTTAGCTAATCATTCTCGTTCTCAGATGAAAATCCCCTGATCCACACAGCGCTGCAGGAAATATGTGGAAAAATATTTGAAGTAGCATCGATTGGACAACCAATGGCACTCCAATGGACTGCGACACCGAAAATGTTGATAGAGTATTACAACGTCACTGGAGAACCCGCATATGATGATGATCCTAGGGCTACATATGTACCAGAGTCGGAGGGTAGTCGCAATGTTGTGGCACCTAATATACCATCGGACAAATTTCAGAAACCATTAAAGATTAAGTAGGTGAACATTGGGTCGGAGAAAAACCCCAAGTTCGCAAGCTTTGGTGACTACTGTGACGAGTCGACCATTGTGAAGATGAATGACTTAATGCATGGGTTTTAGGATTTTTTTCCAACGAAATTATCATACATGAAGCGAATTTCTAGAGACTTAGGGGAAATGAGGATCCCCCTGAAACCTGATGTGAAGTCGGTCAAGCAGCGGCCAAATCAATTGAACCCGAGATACAAGGAATGAGTGCAAGCTAAATTCGAATGAATGCTGGAGGCAGGCATTATAGAGCAAGTTGATGAATCAGAATGGATCAGTCCAATGGTTGTCCATGACAAGAAAACTGGCGAAGTACGAATATGTGTCGACCTAAGGAAACTAAATGATGCCTGCCTACACAATCCGTTCCCGACCCCATTTATGGATGAGGTGCTCGAAGGCGTAGGAGATCAGGAGATATATTCCTTTACATATGGATTTTCAGGCTACCACCAAATCAAGATTGCGAAAGAAGACCAACAAAAGACTACATTCGTTATAGAGTGGGGATGCTTTCAGTACACGGTGATTCCATTCGGATTAAAGAATGGTCCTACAATATTTTTCAGAATAGTGGTAGCAGCCTTCAAATATTATATTCATAAGTTCCTCGTTGTCTACATGGATGATTGGATGGTGTATGGATTAGTCAAGGATCATGTCACAAACTTAAGACTCATGCTAGAATGTTGTCGATAGCACCAAATCTCCCCGAACCTCAATAAGTGTATCTTTTGTGCTCCATTCAACATACTGTTAGGACATATTGTCTACAGAGAAGGAATTTTGGTAGATCCAGTGAAGATTGCCATCATTGTTGACCTCCCACCACCAACAACGGCTAAACAGCTACGAGCAACATTAGGACACATAGGTTTGTAAAATTTTCAGAATTTACTTCAATTTGATCTAGGATCTTAACTGAGAGAACAACATGTACAACAAATCTACAGCATATCAATCATGGACACAATAATGCAAGCACACAAGAGACACAGAGTTGACTTGGGGAAAACCATAAATGTGAAAAACCCCAATAACTTCCTCAGAGATAGATAGAGCAATGACACAACTAGAATACAAGAGATATTCTTCTCCTAGCAGCGGAGCCTCCTCCTCCACAAGTGCGCCACTCTCCCAAGTCTGAGTGAGAGAATAGAATGTGTAAAATGAGAGAAACACACTCTCTATTTATACACTAACTTGACTTGACCTTTACTCAACTAGGTCAGCCTCAACTTAACCACTTAACATAATTCTGACTGGGCCGACCCCCACTAGGGTGGTCTAATAACCCTTTGACCCACATGGACGACCCCCAATAGGGTTGTCTAATAACCCTTTGAACCACATGACTTATACAGGGCCGACCCCAACAAGGTGGTCTAATAACCCATCAAGTATAAGTTACGACACTTACAATATAAATGACGACACTTCCGTATAGAGGAATAATAACATATCTATAGGAATAAAACCACTTCCGTATAGAGGAATAATAACATCTCTATAGGAATACAATATACATATATGTGAAATACATTCCGAAGTTACATAGACATCAACACTCCCTCTTAACTAGGAAGGTATTTCTCGACATAGGTCTCTTAGCACAAGTCATCTTCTCTGGATCATCGTCACTGGATAATCGTCATCGAGTCATCATCATCGTCACTAATGCTGCTATCTCAATCAATCTCTGAATCTACTCGTCATAGGAAGTTCTACAGAGCCAGTCCTTTTTCATACTGGATGTAGGCCCACCACCTGCAGGTCTTCATCATTTGTGCGAACGGTCTGATAGAGGTGGCCTCTCAAGACTAATTTTATGTGCGGATGCAATACCGGAAAGAGTATCCTAGGAACATTTATGTGCCTAAGCATGACCGGAAAGATCTCCCAAGACTGTTTACATGCATCTCCTCTACAATACCTTTAAAGAGCATCCCAGGAACATTTATGTGCCGCAGCACGACCGACAAGATCTCTAAAGAGCATCCCAGGACTTATTACGAGCACACAGCTCAACCTCTCGGATCTCCAGGACTGATTACATGTGGATAGAAAAAACCTTTAAAGAGCATCCCAGGAACATTTATGTGCCGCAGCACGACCGGCAAGATCTCTAAAGAGCATCCCAGGACTAATTACGAGCACACATCTCAACCTATCGGATCTCCAGGACTGATTACATGTCTCCGTAGTAATACTTCATCCCAGGACTGATTACGAGCACACAGCTCAACCTATTTGATATCTGAGGACTGATTACATACTACATAGCAATACCGGAAAGAGTATCCCAAGAACATTTATGTGCCACAGCACGACCGACAAGATCTCCCAGGACTGATTACATGCTATTTACACAACCTACCACATATCATCTCTGACCTCCAAGTATCAACCTGATACTCATGATCCAACAGATCATCATCGCACAAAGCATCATCCTGATTCTCATGATCACACTGATCATCATCACTGTACCATCCTGATACATATCATCTGGAGCAACACCTTGAAGCTCGTCATCATGATCATCCTGATCATACAATGCATCCACCTGATGCATACCAAGTATCTACCTAATACATATCATCATACATGATCCACCTGATCATACAGTGTATCCACCTGATACAAATACAAATACATGATACATATCAACATACATGATCTACCTGATCATACAATGTATCCACCTGATACATATACAAATACATGGTCCAAGCATCCAACATGATGCATATACAAATACATACAAATGATCCAACCGATCATATCCAACATCCAACATGATGCATACATACATATAAATGATCCAACTGATCATATCCAGCATCAACACGATGCATACATACACACAAATATAAATGATCCAACTGATCATATTTAGCATCAACATGATGCATACACAGAGCAGTAACTGGAGCATCATCCTCATGCTCATCATCCATGATCCTCCTGATCATCATAGCATCGTCTTCATCAGATCATCTCATCGTCCACGAAACACAACCCAGATGCACATCATCCAACACTTACACCACCGACATGGGAGAACACATCTACCACCATTCGGGGAAGGCTCCAGCCCTTACTTTTTCACCATGGGAGAACACATCTACCACCATGTGAAAAATGGCTTCAGCCCTTACATCTACACCATGGGAGAACACATCTACCACCATGTGAGAATGGCTCAGCAATTACATCATGACCATGGGAGAACACATAAACCATGTCATATCTACATCTTCCAGACTCATCACTTCCCTTTGGAAGGAACCTCGATCTGAAGTGCACCAACCCTCTCTATGAAGTACTCAAACTGCACTCTGGCCAACGGCTTGGTCAATACATCTGCAACCTGCTCATCCATTGCAACATACTCTGCTTCGGATGTACTCAGTGCTATGCAAGACTGCTTCTTGCTAAACCAAGAGATCACACCTGATCCCATACTGAAGCAGCACCCATAAGTGCTCTTCCTATCTGTAACACTGCCTACCCAATCTCAGAATATGCTTTACAGCAACCAGGTGAACATCTCTCAGATCCGTTAGGAACTGGCTCAATGTGTTCACCGCAGAGTAAATATCTGGTCTCGTGTTCATCAAGTACATGAAGGACCCAATCATATGATGATACACAGTGACATCAACTGGATCAGATGAAGCATCACACAGAAGCTTCAGGTTTGATGCCATAGGTGTGGCCATAGCCTTGCAGTCCATCATCCTGAACATCTTCAGGATCTCTACTGCATGCTTCCCTTTTCCAAGGAAGATTCCATCTGCACTCTACCACACCTCCATGCCAAAAAACAAATAGTGCATCATCCCCAAGTTCTTCAACTTGAACTTGGCAGCAAGCTTCCGCTGCATGTCGGCAATCAATCTATCCTCACCTGTTACAAACAAGTCATCCATATACAAAAGTAGTATCACTGGATTTCCTTCCTCAACTTTGTAGTAAAGGTTGGAATCCGCTTTACTCGTGGTAAATCCCAAACTGGATAGAAAGCTGTCTATCCTACCATACCAAGTTCTGCACATATATGAGTCCCTGTCATGTGTCTCATAACCAAGTAGCTGCACCACATACACTTCTTCTTCAACTACACCATTCAAGAAAGTATATCTTCCTCTTCATCATTGCAGCCAGAGCAAGTATTGATTTAATGGAAGTGTATCTGGCTACAGGAGCAAAAGTCTCTATGCTACCACTTGCAGCATGCTTGATCTTGTAGATCCTCTTGGAAGTCACTACAGACTCCCCTTCAGGTCTTGGGACTGCATCCCAAACATCTTTATGATCAACTGGTACTCCTCGATCATGGAAATCTTCCCAGATCCTGGGAACTTCAATATTTTCAATAGAGAACTTTGTTGCTGAACAAATGTTGTAGTCCTTCTTTTGTAGGTGATGGTATACGATCTTTCCTACACAATTTAAATTGCATGATTAGAAAACATCTCATAGTTTTCAGAACAAATTCTTACACATAAAGAAATATGTCATACAGTCATGCAATTATCTTAGCAAATGCTTCAATACAACATTTATCCATATTCTGTAACTTTCTAGATGCCTTCCAATCTCTACCAGAACATTGTTAAGAGTGTGCACAACTCCTAACATGTCAGCAAAGAGGTTTCATTCTAGATAAGTAGCAATGGAATGTTGTACAGTGCCATAGGCCACTTACCCATGTATATTAGTAGTATACTGTTCATCAATGCAACTATTCTAATATGCATAATACACAACCTAATTCTAGGAACATAAGCATGCTTATTAGTATCATCATACAAATATAAATGATCCATCACTATGCATGCTTATTAGTATCATCATTGTGTTATCCTCGAGGTCTCATACATAATCACACATTCATTAGTATAATCTTAATACTAAAACACAATAATCTTAAACATGTATAGTCATGATCATTTCAAACACAGATAATAAACATTAGTATTCAAGGTTTCAGAGAAGTCTTATTTTACTCATTCATATTCTTATTTGATCATGGGACTCTTCTGGTTAGTTAAATCATCAATCAAGATAAGAGACATAAAATGCATAAACCCTTGATTACTTACATTTCTAACTTTATGAATAAACATAACCAATCATTCCAAGTATACTTATATAAGGGATCCTAACACAAGGTAGGATTCTAGCTTGATATAGGAAAAACATACCTGGATTAGCATGCTACCTAGTTATGTCTAACATACCAGCATAATGTCTTCTGGTTCTCTTCAGTGACTTGTGCTAGTAACCTGCATGTCTCATAAGTTAACCATTGTAGAACCAAGTTAGACATACCTCGAAAGTAGATCTTCTATGTGATCCATGACAATGGATGAATCTTTGTCTTCATGTCACCATGAGCATATGTTCTTGAAGTAGAACATAATTTGACTTTCTTGGTGTACCTTTTGTGTTAGAAGACAACATAAACCTCATACAACACCATAATGCATTAGTACAATCATAAGTGTCAACACCCTAATCAATGAATATCTTTTATCGTGCATTCATAATTTTATTAAGGTGATACGACAAGTCTAGATTTAATCAAGATTGTACTAACCGTAATAATATGAAGACAAATATACCATAAACTTAATCATGAACATATCTCGAAACATACCTGGATAAGTCATACATGTCGACCTGTCGATATTGCTTGTAATCTTCTTATGTAAGGCCTTAGCCTCATCTCCCTCTGAAACAGGAACTTCTTCACTTATGCAGGTGACCAATCCATCTTCTTCTAGGATTAACCCAATCCACTTGATTTGCAAGAACTGGATCTGGAGCTGGATTAGGGTTTGTCAGAGAAACCCCAAAAATTCAAACTTTGAATTTCAAACTTCCAAAAGGATAGAAATATTCACCTTGATGAGCTGATCAAGCTGGTATGTTCAGAATTTGAAAACTGCAAAGTTTCACTCCTCAATTTTGCCTTTGAAACTTCCGAATTCACTGGACGTGACCCCGAAATGGGGTTTGAGGAAGCACAATATTCTTCCCCATCAAAATTTTTGATCCAATGCTCTAAGCTTCTATTTTTATGAGGAGCTTCCAGCCGTGGTCACAGATTTCAAAAATTCCCATTTTTGCAAAAGCCCTAATTTTCCACTTTTCTAATCAAAGTCCCGAACTAGGGTCTGATCAAGCCCGACCTTCTGCCCAACCAAAAATTCTGATATTGGTCTCTAAATTTTGATTTTGATGAGTATCATTCAGCCATGGTCTCCGATTACAAAAATTCCAACTTTATCTGAAACCCTAAATTTCGGAAGCCATAAATGAAGGTACTCAAAAATAATTCTGTTTTGACAGAAATATGTACCTGATTGTTTCTGGTGTAACTCTGAAATTTTCGATCCACAGGGTCTGAAACATTTTCTTGAGATAGCCCGACCTGTTGTCTTTCCATCCTAATAGGTCTGACCTCAATTGGATTCTCTGAGAGAGAGTTATTCCAAGTGTTGCAACGTGACCTGTTTATGGGATAATACAAGAGACCGAACTTGTACGGCATGCCATGTGTCACTGGTTCAACTTCAGCCTCTGAAATGTTTTCTTGAAATATCCTGACCTGTTATATTTCCATCTTAATAGGCCTGACCTCAATTGGATTCTCTGAGAGAGATTTATGCCACATGTCGCAATGTGACCTATTTATGGGATAATACAGGAGAGAAAACTTGTATGGCGTGCCACGTATCACTGGTTCAACTTCGGCCTCTGAAAATGTTTTCTGAGATAGTACGGTCTGTGTACTACCTGTCACTTTTTATGAAATTTCATTTGGAGCTTCCTAGCCCAAGTTATGACCTTTTTCCCAAGGTCACCTGATTTTGACTCAGATATGGAAGAGGCAGAAACCCTATATTGTACAGATCATAAATCACAAAGTACAACGAATTAGAGGTTTTCCTTTGGACACAAGGTACATGGGGATCTGATCTTTTATCTGTAAAATGTTTAGATTCAAAAACTTCACCAAAACAGATTTATAGCGAAATTTCTACGATGACTGGTTTTTGCTATATCAAGCCCTAGCTTCGTAAGTGCAACAAGTGTCATACATGCCATATCATGCCTTCTTTCAGGCTAGCTCTGATACCATGTTAAATTTTCAGAATTTACTTCAATTTGATCTAGGATCTTAACTGAGAGAACAACATGTATAGAAAATCTACATCATATCAATCATGGACACAATAATGCAAGCACACAAAAGACACAAAGTTTACTTGGGGAAAACCATAAAGGTGAAAAACCCCAATAACTTCCTCAGAGATAGATAGAGAAATGATACAACCAGAATACAAGAGATAGTCTTCTCCTAGCAGCAAAGCCTCCTCCTCCACAAGTGTGCCACTCTCCCAAGTGTGAGTGAGAGAATAGAATGTGTAAAATGAGAGAGACACACTCTCTATTTATACACTAACTTGACTTGACCTTTACTCAACTAGGTCGGCCTCAACTTAACCACTTAACATAATGCTGATTGGGCCGACCCCCACTAGGGTGGTCTAATAACCCTTTGATCCACATGGCCGGCCCCCAATAGGGTGGTCTAATAACCCTTTGACCCACATGACTTATACAGGGCCGACCCCAACAAGGTGGTCTAATAACCCATCAAGTATAAGTTACGACACTTACAATATAAATGATGACACTTCCGTATAGAGGAATAATAACATATCTATAGGAATAAAACCACTTCCGTATAGAGGAATAATAACATCTCTATAGGAATACAATATACATATATGTGAAATACATTCCGAAGTTACATATACATCAACAAGGTTACTATAGAAAATTCATTCGAGGATATGCAGCTATCACAACACCCATGGATAAGCTACTAAAGAAAGATGCTAAGTTTGAATGGACCAAGGAATGTTAGAAAAGCTTGGACATATTGAAAGAGAAGATGGTCACAACACCAATCCTTGCATTTCCAGATTGGACGAAGGAATTTCACGTACATGTTGATGCGTCGTTAGTAGCACTTGGCGTTATCTTGTCCCAACCAGGAATCGACGATATTGATCATCCAATGGCATTTTCTAGTAGAAAAATGTCTACTGCGAAGTGGAACTATACAACCACTGAGCGGTAAGGGCTGGCGATGATCTATGCTTTGCAAAAATTCTGACATTACCTCTTGGGGGGCCACTTCAAGATGTTCAGAGATCATTCCTCATTGAAATATTTAGTGAACAAGCCTGTGTTGGGGGGGGGGGGGGGAATCTGTCGCTGGCTATTGTTTTTTTAGGAGTTTGATTTTGAGATTATCGTAAAGCCGGGACAATTGAACTCGGGACTTGATCATCTCTCACGTATAGAATTAGGAGAGGAACCAACGAGAATCGATGAAGGATTATCAGACGCTCTGTTTTTTAGGATTGGTATGGTCGATAACCACTATGAACAAATCATTCAATTTTTGGTGATGGGGGAGGCCCCGACTGAGTTCACCACCATCCAAAAGAAGCAGCTAGTTGTCTGAGCTACATATTTCCAGCTAATTGCAGGGGAGTTATATAAAATGGGCCCGTATGAGATTCTACGACGATACATCCTTCCGCATGAACAAGAACAGATTCTGTCGGAAGCTCATGATGGAATCTCTAGGGGACATTATGGTGGACGAGCAACTGCGAGGAAGATCCTTCGAGCAGGGATATGGTGGCCAACCTTGCACTGAGATGTCGCGGACTATACTAAGAGCTGCGACGTATGCCAACAAACCAGGAATCCCTCATGTCGAGACTAAATGCCACTAGTATCGCAAGTAATGCTGCAAGCCTTTGACAAATGGGTTGTTGATTTTGTGGGACCCATCAACTCACCTGGGAAGAGAACAGGGTCGTGCTACATCATCACCATGACAGACTACCTAACATGTTGGGCAGAAGCCGCACCAGTGAGAGATTGTTCTGCTGCGACTGCAGCATGATTCCTATTTGACTATGTGGTTACTAGGTTTGGTTGCCCGAAAATATTATTAAGTGAACAAGGGATGCACTTCGTTAACTAAACAGTTTCCGCGATGACAGAAGAGTTCCATATCCAGCACAAGAAGAGTATGCCTTACCACCCTCAGGAAAACGGGACATTTGAGGCGTTCAATAAGATATTGGAGCATGCTCTCACCAAGGTGTGCAATGTGAACCCTAATGATTGGGACCTAAAAATACCAACGGTCCTGTGTGCATATCGCACCACATGCAAATGATTGACTAGCCAAACCCCATTTAAGCTCGTCTACAGCCAGGAAGCAGTTATGCCAATGGAATACATAGTATCGAGCTTGTGTATCGTTGTCGCAACTAGGATGAGCGATGACGACATGTTGGAGGAACGGTTAATACAACTCATATAGCTTGATGAAGATCGTTCATCACAATGTTCCATCAAATCATAGAAAAAGATCGCCATAATGCATGGCATGACCGCCACGTCAAGACGAAGCACTTTCAGAATGGGGATACAATTCTATTGTATGATAGTAAGTTTGTGAAACACCCAAATAAGTTGCAAATGCACTAGTTGGGACCATACGTTGTCACTTTTGTCACCAACGGAGGCGTAGTACTGTTACAAAGCATAGATGGAGCGCTATTACCTAAATTAGTCAATAGTAGTAGGTTGAAGCCCTATCACCATGATCCGATGCAGAGTGGATGGGGACTGGGGAAAAAAAAAAGGATATCGGGTGGTCGGAAAGCACACCAGCCACAAGCAAAGCTAGAAGGGAATGAGTAAGCAGGAGTGGTTGTGTTGCAGTTCAGGATGTGCCAGCCACAAAGCCGCGACCCTGTCAAATTAGCAATCATTCTGAACTGTCAGTAGATGGGACTCTTTTCAATGATCGGTCTTGGTGGCAATAATGATCATCAGCAGGCCCAGACTGACACCGGGGTCAGACACGTTTGGCACATGGCAACACAGGATGGAAGCATGGCCGGTAGCACCATGAGTAATGGTTCGCACGAAGGACAATTGAGAGAGGTATGGTCGCCCATCACACACGCAGGAATTTCGATGTCAACACATATGAAACAAATGATGATAGAATCGGCACATCAAATGAACGGATTTGCGAATGATTTCGGCAGCAGGGGTCCAGGAAGGTGAAATTCATAAATACATACACCAGAGGCTAAACGGAACTAAGTGGAATTTACCAATCGAGAGAAATACATGCTGCGAGTAGGTTAGGAAACAGGATAAGTTAAGAATTCTAAGGAGGTTATGGAAATGATCCATTTCATTTCATGCGGCAGCACACTAGGTGCACTGCGAGCTCGAACGACGAGCATGCATGAGCACCTTGAACAAGAAGATGCCATGGCACTCAGGTGTCACAAAATTGAAGTATCATCCGAGATGTCTAAGTATGAAGGGGTACTTTGAAGCTCCGTGGTCTCGGTGACCACTAGATTGATAGGGGCGATGGCCCCCTGGGCTCAATAGGAAGTAATCCTAGGTGCAAAACAGAGCAGCTGGCTTGGTTCGCACCTTGGCATTGGCTGTTAACTCTCCCTTTGTTTGCATCAAGTTTCCAAATACTGGAGGATGAGTTTGAGAGGTACATGACAGCAAGACAGTCGATTCCTAGAAGAAGTTTGAAAAGCACATAACAGCAATCCTATGATTCATGAACAACGGTGCGAACTATGCGAACTACAAAACAAAGAGCTCCAGATGGAAAGAACAGTTCGAGAAGCAGCACACAGCGCAGGATGGCTACAAACTAGCATCATCTGGCCGAGGTGGCTTAGGACGGGCCACGAGTTTGTGTTGGGGGCCTATTGGCACATGATAGATCCGCAGGAAATGCGGAAGCCGACGAGTGCAAAAGGGTCATTCCGTGAAAGAAGGATCATCCGCAGTATTCGCGGGAGCACAAGAATTGTTAGGTTAGAGAATTCGGTCATGTGGACCATTTTGTAATAGGATAGAAGCATCTAAATATAATAAGATTGTAATCCTAAGGGAATCAAAGTTTTGGGGATAATAATTCCATCTTTGGGTTCGGTTTGTATCCGCGATATGATGTCTTGACAGTTTCTGCAAGGTTTATTCCGTAGGTTTGGTGAATGAATGGAGATGTTCGGTTATGGTGTAAACTCTGTCTTTAATCTTATGTAATGATGAATTGGAACTATGTTATGTGAATGTTTACATTAGTTGATGCGAATATGTTAATCTAAATAAGTATGTTGAAAATGTTGTTTTGAATGTTTATTGAAATATGCGAATGATAAGTTAATAGTATGTTGTGAATGTTATAATCTCTTGTTAGTGCGAAGGTAATGTGTGCATATCCTCTACACAACTGCGGAAACTTGGTTCCAGCATCCCCCTTATCCATCTCGGGTGAGACTGCACTTGCTCCACAAGTGTTGTTGGGAAGGGTTACACCTTTCTGGGCCGATGTATAAGGGAGATTGGGTTGATAGTTTGTTGGCGACAGTACGAAGTGAACCCCTGTCAATAGACATTGCATCAACAGAAGGAAATCAGACCACTCAACCAATGAAACTACCTCAATGAAGTGATGCTCCATGAGTAAGCATCAATCTAAATACTCAACAATATCACTCATTATGACCAATAGATCAAATTATGGACTAAACATCCTAGTTATCATCCATAGCGTGGTGAAAGAAGTTGAGGACTAACAATGAATCAATTTCCATACTTAATGAGCATTAGTACCCCTAGTTAGCTAGATACACTCCTAACCTCATCTACCCACATATACTATGTTAGAGTAGTAATCATATTTCTCTTATCAAATCACAATTCACACACGTGATTATATTTTTCAAGGTAGGAATCTACACCTATCCACAAACATTCAACCCCCTAAAATATGGTACACATCCCATCTATTCTCTCTAAGGATAACAAACACTACCTAATAATTTATCTTGTCCTTCCCATTCCCTCTAACTAAATAAAATTACGGAAAAATTAGGCTTAGGAGCATAAACACGGGTATTACAAAAGGGGTAAAAGGTGAAATACAAATCATCCATCTTAGGATTTTTACCCTAGATCAAGAAGTAATTTCAAGTCACTTGCCTCCTTCCTAAGATTACTAGGCACTAAAACTAGGTTGGGCACCCTCATTTAGAAAGAGTCTCATCCCTTGGGCATGATTTCAATAACTTAATTAATGTAATAACCTACAAAAGGTTATATTTTACCAACGTAAGCATCACACACACACTCACACATAGTTCATGCCCAAGGGATGAAAGAATCTCATCCCTTGGGAATGATTTCCATAACTTAATTAATGTCATAACCTACAAAAGGTTATATTTTCCCAACCTAAGAATCACACACACATGCACACATTGGTGTTGGTGCTTTAACACCAACTTGTACAAAATGTACCTACTCAGGGTAAAAACACTTTTGGGTAACACGAAGTTGGGTAACACTTTTGGCTTGTTTTGTACAAACAAAACTGCTAAAGTTTATGTTTTTCAACTTCGACCTTTTCAAACCCATATCTCTGTTAGGAATTTCAACTTGAAGTAAACACAAATGTTTTAGAGAATTGAATTAGATTTCTACTCGTATTTTTTTAATGTTTTTTATGGACATGTCGTGGGACAAATTTGGTGCACACCAACGGCATATACTTGGAAATTTTAGGTATGGATAATGGCTGACCTGTGTGGACATCGGTTTTTTGATAGATGGTTATTCATTTTAGGGAAAAAAAATTGTATTCTCATAATATACACACACTACACTTGTTCTTGGACTATATTTTGAGTTTTTTAATACTTGAGAACTATTTTTTATTATTTATCGAAACAACATATGTTCAGAAAATGGTGCATTATCGACACACATTGGTGAGTTTCAATTTTATTTTTAGTGTGACTCTTATTGGAAAAACTAAAAGTACCCTTTTGAAGAGGACGTGCCAATTATGATCTTTGAGAAGATTTCAAATTTTTTGGTGTTGTCTTTGTTATGATATTGAATTTTCATTTCAGGTGATTTTCAAAGTAACAAAATTCTTAAGGGATAAGGTTTAGAAAACAAATTATTAATAAATAGAAATTCAAATCAAAATAAAACAATTATTATATCATTGGAAACTATATTCAGAGATGAATCCATTTCTACCAAGTCCGACAAATAATATTTAAAATTTGCAAGGGTTTGGGCTTGCTGAAGTTGCAGGTTCCAGAAAGATGCCAGATATTTTCGCAGGTTTTGTTGACCATAAACTCTCGGCTAAAAAAATATCTTCCAAACTCTCGGCCGAGAGTTTAGTTCAAACTCTCATTCGATAATTTATTTTAAAATACAGCGCAGTGATTGGTTCAAACTCTCGGCCCAGAGTTTGAACTCTCAAAACTCTCGGCCTAGAGTTTGAGGTTGAATTTTTTTTCCCCTTTTCATCCACGTGCCCTCTTTTTTTTCAATCCGTTGTCACAGAATTGTTTCCCGCTTCACATTTTCACCCATTTTCGTTATCCTAAGTACCAAATAAAAATGGTTTGAGGGAAACTAAATGAAATGAACGACATTATTCACACACACAGATTGGTGTTGGTGCTTTAATACCAACTTGTACCAAATGTGCCTACTCAGGGGTTGTGTTATCCTAAGTACCAAATAAAAATGGTTTGAGGAGAACTAAATCAAATGAAAAACATTATTCAACATGCATGCAATGTAACACAAAGGAAACTAGATAAAAATGAAACAAAGTATGTGATCAAGAATTTTGGTTTTATATTAGAAAAAGAATAGAGATGATGATATAGACCTTAGAATTGGATGTAATTGATGTCAACTTTTACATTTAACCCAAGGGAGGGTTCTTATTCTCCTTTGATTCTCTACTCCCAGCTAGGTGATGTATGTGAAGGACAGCAAATGATGAAAGGAAAGAGATGAAAAATGTTCTCTCTCTCTTTATATAGGTAATCAAGTAGCATAACCTTTCTTTTGTGAATGTGTATGGTATTTGGGAGTTATATTTAGGGATGTATTTAAAGGAAATGATGTATCTATACTCTTAGATCGAGATCCAATGTGCATAATCCCTTTTAATTGATGACATAGTGGGATAAATATAGGTATAGAGACTACATCAAAGGCTATATTTAGAAATAATAGTTTGTGAGCATCCAAATTCAACCATGGCACCTTTTTGGAAGGAACACATCAATTATGAATTACTTGACCAAAAAATGGGGTGAACAATTCAGTCCAAGAGAAACATTAACAATTCTATACTAAGGTAAGAATATTTTTTTCTTGATTACTTTAAAACCAATTCTCTATGACGAAGGGTCTTGATCAACCTAGCATTCATCACTTTCTAGGAATGTTTATTTCCATATAAAAATTATGAGACTTAATGCACTTATGAAAATTTTCACCGAAGTCCAACATTTATTTCCTTTGGTCATGCTCAATCATTAGCCACTAAAGATTATTTCATTTTTATTCTTAGGCCTAAATAAACGAGCAATCCAATAGAAATTAGAGATGGTTCTCTATACCTATAACATGGTTTAGGTATAAATATAGCAATTTATGGACTACAAGACACTTGTATGACTCATTAACCATTATTAGGATCCAAAACTACATGTAAGTCCTATACAAGGGAATTTTTCCTTACTAGCATTATGTCAACGAGATTAGTAGGTTTTCCCACTAGGGATGATTCTTTGGTTTGTAGATACGCTATGAATGTAGATATGGAAGTGGTTGAATACTAGCATCGTAAGGCATTAAAAATTATTCTAGGTATCAAGGACCATGTGTAAGGTCCAAACTGGACACACATGCCCTTTAAATAGAATCGTTGGCCTACAAATGCTATATTGGACCCATTACAAGGTTTTGGACACCAAGGATATTTATCAATACCCTAATCATGGTTGAAGGAGGAACATAAACATATCAAAGCATAAAAAAAATTAAGGGCTAATGTACCTTGCAAAAAGTCCCAAACCACCACAAATATTATGCAAATATTTGTCATATATGTGTCATATGGGTAGTATTATGAGGTATTGTGCACCAAGTTATATGGTTCTTGGGGGATGGCCATGGTGCAATAAGGAACATCGACATATTAGAGCATAAAAAATTATTTATGTATTATGGTCATGTACGGGGTTAAAAACGCCCAGTACTCAGCATCTCTGATCTCATCATACTTTCATTTGAACATTCTTAGATAGATGTGCCTAGAATTCTTGACACACCCATCCATGCCATGGTCGTCATGGTGATCTTTATGCTCATCATCCATGTCATTTAAAATAAACATCATGCATGGAAATTAGTCCCATGAGATTGGTGGCAAGAAGATGGCGCCGGCAAACGTTTCATCAATGATTTCGAGCTACGTCTCTGGTGAATGGAGAACAAAAACCTTAGATGAGATAAAAAAAAAAAGACAAGAAATATCTGATGAAGCTTGTGCAATTTATCAAGTACATGTTTTTTGACATTATCGCCCTTGTACTAGATGCATCGACATGCATGTTGAAATAATTTTAAAAGAAACACCTAAAAGACCGAGTACTGCAGCGACTAGAGCGGGGAAATAGTGACCTATGGATGGGGCCAATGTTGAATTTTTTTTAAATTGTTTCTGAATGCACTGAAATTTGACACGGACTGGCAATTTGCATGCCTCCATGATATGGGATGGTTTCAAGACTCAAATATGATGAAAACACCCAATACTCGGAATCTCCGATCTCATCATATTTTCATTTGAACTTTCTCGGATTGATGTGCCTAGAATTCCTGACATACCATCCACGTAATGGTCGTCATGATGATATTTATACTCATCTCCATGTCATTCAAAATGAACATCATTCATTCCATTTAGGCCCATGATATTGGTGGAAATAAGATCGCGCCAGTCAACATTTCATCAATGATTTCGAGCTACTCTAGTGAATGGAGAGAAGAAAACTTAGATGAGAGAAAAAAAAAAGACAAGAAATATCTTATGAAACGTGTGCAATTTATCAAGTAATTGTTTTTCGATTTTATTTCCCTTGCACTAGATGCGTCAATGTCCATGTTGAAATAATTTTAAAAGAAACACCTAAAATACCTAGTACTACAACGACTAGACATGGGAAACAGTGGCAGGCCTGTGGATGGGGCCAACATTGAAATTTTTTCAAATTGTTTCTGAATGCACTGAAATTTGACATGGACTGGTGGTTCGCATGCCTCCACAATATGGGAGGGTTTACAAACTAAAATATGATGGAAACGCTGAGTACTTGGCATCTCAAATATGAGTACAAAAACAACGATGGTATAAACTTGAATGAGATTCTCTTGGTTTCAAGGATAATATATTCTCTATTGAACAAGGAAAATCACATGAAGGTGGAAGCTCATATGATCCCTCCCCCCCTCACTTCACTCTCAATTCCTCAGTACCCAATCTATCTACTATTATAATATTTGAAAGAAACATAATTAATAACAATCAAACAAACAAACTAAGAAAATAAATATTTAAGGTAAGTGAAAGCGAACAAACCAACTACAAACATATGAATACATACCTCATACATTTCAATATTTTTATATCATTAATCTTCTTCTTCATCCAAATCATCATCTATATCATTTGGTTCATATTTCATGTTCAAAATATTGGTCATATCAGCATCATCATCATCAATGTCGCAATTCCAAACATATCATCATCTGAAACATAGTCTCCTACATTTGGTTTGAATTCTTCAAGCTCTTCATGATCTAACACATCATCAATAGCATCTTCATTCAGAACAGTGTCTTCCACTTCTCCTTGAACTTCCTTGATGTCTTCATCTGATTCATGAAATAACTGCTCCTCTACGTCATCTTCTACTTCAATTTCATCTTCTTCCGCTACAGTATACTTTATCGGCCTTCCTCTTGGATCATATCTAACAACATATGACAAACCGATATACCTGGAACCTCCAAGTAAAATGCTTGTTCACATTGGCTTGGAAGAACATAGGGCTCTGATCCTGGCTCAACATTATTAGTCCTTGTATTAACCATGGTAAAACAGTTAACATGTTGAATAACAGTTCTCTCAGGATCACGTTCATTTATTCTTAGATTGTACCATTTGACGTTGAACAAAACTATTTTGAATGAATTAATGTCACACTCAAGTATATCATGCAAATACCCATAGTATCGATTTTCATATTCTTGGGGGTGTTTGTCACTACTAGAGTGTACATTAGTAACCTAAAATAATGTTGTTATCCCACTATCAGAAGTTTTCCTCTTTTCATCCAACTTTTTTATGCGAAATTTGTGACCATTGAACCACATTGCCTTGTTGTGTTTCAACTGCAATATGCCAAACACGTAAAAATAAATTTCAAGTCATAAACATATTTATACTTGGAAATTATGCAAAGTATGAAAAAAAAAACACGTCATATGCATCAGTAAAATAATAGTAAAAAAAATAAGTAGCATGGGTGAAAATGCTTTCCTGTTTATTTTTTAAACCATGTGCTAAATCAATTTCCCTCTAAGTAATATTTGTATCTCATCTAAGTTCGGCTTCTTTGACCAATGTAGACACACCTCCCCATGTTAACCTACCATTGTTAGAATTTTTACATCATTCAACCCATATATTCATCCAATCAAGATTGTTTGCATGTAGAGATGTATCGCATCCCACTCTGCACCAGCTGTATTAAAATAAAACAATTAACATACAATTAGTTACCACGATATACCTTCATATTAATAATGGATTATGTAGGATTACTAAAAATTAAATAAGTATGACATACATTAAAAAAATCAAATGTATTATAAATATCCAATATCTACTTACATCTCACTTTCCTCATTCTACCTTTCCCCAATAGGTGCTCCCCTTCAAAGTTGGTGTTGGATTTGACATCTAAAATGTGATCCTCGTGATTAATACTTGCAGATATTTGAGTACTATATTGAGTGATATAAATCATGGTTTTATATACCATAGAACCCTCAAGATGTGCTCCTTGTCTAAACAAATCCTTGAGTGATTTCAAGTGCCTCTCAACCATCCGCATTGAACTTGTGTGTACAGGTTCACACTTCTCAATCTCCTCAACTTGGTGTATGAGGTAGTGTTCTTGTGCATTGAAAAATGGCAGAGGTAGATACTTTGCATTTCCACATTAGACGACGAATTTGTCTCATCCGATACTTTATACCTTCTTGATCTATTTCTTTAGATGACAACCATCTACATGTGATGCAAGCAAATCATAGGTTTCAACAACAAAGTATATAGTACATTACAAGTAAGACACATGCATGTAACCAAAATTAAAATAAGGTGTACAACGAATTAATGAAAATATTACACTTAGCATCTAAATCACCACTTACCTCATGTATTTTCCCAGATTATATATAACTTGTTTCACATTGTTGTCAAAGGTTTCTGGGAGAGATAGAGGTAGAACATACTGTATCAAAAAAAATGATCAATCATTATTTATTCCCAAATTATTAGAGAAAAAAAACAATAAAAATATCATGTTTTACCAATATACAAATATATACACCAAAATAATTACCTTAATGAAGGTATGCCAATCATGAGTTTTTACCCCACCTAATTCACCTTTCTTTGTTAGGATATTCTTCATGTTTGAACAAAATCCAGTGGGAAATTTAATTTTCTCAATAACCTTTTTAACATCATTGCTTTGTTGTTCTGTCAATAACCATGGAATTAGGGAACTAATATTTTGGGCATCTCCCTCGCTCTTTGAACGAATCACACTTTGAATTGCATGATTGGCCTCCTTAATTTCATAACAAATCTTGAAAAAAAATCTTTATCTCTCATACCATCTAATATTTCCCATAAGTTATTTGTTATGTTCTTCCCGATGTGCATTGTATCGAACGAATGAACAATTTATAGATGCTCATAGCAGGGGAGCCTATTGAATTGCTCGGGATAAATTTCCATTCCTCGTGGAAGCACCTCATTATTGATGCCTTGATCACGGCCTTAAATACGAAGCATAATTAATGACATTAGAACAACACTCGTCAATTAGTAAACTGATCAAAATTCAACGAAAATATAATTAAATATTCCAAACAATTCATGTATATATTGATACAATGACAATTTCATCCATACAATTATGATTTGAATATCTTTTATATTGCTTCATCCATATACCAGGTGTCATGCTCCGTGGTTCTAATCTAGTCTCTTCTTTCCCGTTGAAAATATATTTTTCAGTATTCCAATACCTATGGTTCTTAGAAAGGAATTTCCTATACTCATCAAACACTTCCTTCTTCTTGAATGACGAGATCTCATCTTAGGACCACAAATTGGACATGTAAATTTACCCTTTGTTTGAAGACCTGTAAGAGATGTATTAAATTTTGTATCAATTGTTTAAAATGAAGTATGTATAATTATGCAAGGTAAAGTTATAACATACCACAGTGTTAGCCCTGGGGAATTGTGAATTGGACATACATGCATTGCATGAAATTGAAATTCCCTTTGTGCATTTGTTGGTCTATAGATATCATACATAGTGATGCCATTTCATAACTTTGGTAACTCATCGATAAGAGGCTCCATATATAGATTCATATATTTGACCTGGTATTTACCTATTTTATTTAACATACAATACAAAATTATGAAATATATGAGTAAATAAAGATATATAAGACATTATTTTTAAACATAATTGAACATATATTAATAAACAAAAAATAAGAAGACATAATTATGAAACAAACAAGCCAAATGAGATGTTACAGTTTTAAAAAAATATTATAAACAAATTAATACTTGGAACAATCATTTCCAACAATATGTGTTCCTTCTTTATTGGCATCCATTGAGGAATGTTATTGTTAATAACAAAAATAGGCCATAGCGAGTAAGTAGGTCTGAGCTCTCCAAATGGATTGACACTGTCAATTGCCAATGAAATCCTAAGATTACGAGGTTCTTTTTTAAACTTTAGCCATCTTTCTTATATATTTGTCCATATTGATCCATCCAGGGGCATTCGAAGAACACCATCTTCACTTTTTATTTTTGCATGGTAATCCATTAATTGTGCTATTCTTTTGCACCTGAACAATTTCCGCAAACGTGGAATTATGGGAATATAATGAAGAACCTTGCATTACTTTATCGACTCGATATCTACTCTCTTAACATTTACGGCATTTGTATTTTGACGCATGTTCTTTATAGTATAGAATGTCATTATTAGGACATGCATGAATATCTTGATACTCCATTCCAATATATTTCATTATGGCATGTAAATATCGGTATGTCTAAGGTACAACATTTGACGATGGTAACGGAAATTCACGTATCAATCTACAACATAATTGAAAAACAGTACTACTTTTTAATGTAAATAATATTAGTAATACATATTGCATCCAAATGTTACAGATGATAATCAACTAACATTTAAAACGGGGGAAAAAATAAAAAAAACTTCGTCATCATGTACTAAATGTGACAAAATTAATATATTACATACCTTAGGATATGTGTCACACATGTGTTTGGAATACCATTTACAACCTTTAGGTTCAACAACAACAATAAAGAAGAGAGAAGACTTATTTTTTAGCCTTCATAAAGAGGTTCACTTGCCCTCTGAAGTACAAGTATATCATAAGAAGCATTAAACTAATCACCATCGTCATCAATTCCAACATTATTAAATGTCTCCTAGATAAATATATTTGTCCCATCTTCTTCGTCTATGTTATTAACATCATTATCTTCTTCCATAGGATCATTAGCTCGATCCTCAATATTTTCTCCATGCAGTTCTTGATCAACAAGCGCAGTGTACAAACTACATCTCTTCCTCCTTGAGCAATGACCTAGGGCGATTTCTCCTTACAATTACAAACAATAAAGTAACATTAGTGTATATAACAAATATTTAACGATACAAACGTTTAAATATATAAAATAAGAAAACAAAGACAACAAAGACAACTTAGGTGAGAGTGAGAAACAAAAACACCAAATCAATGATGAAGCATGTGCAACTTATCAATATAATTAAGAATACAATTAAAAATATCCCCCAACGTGCATCTTGAAATAATTTTAAGAGAAACAACTAAAATACATTGTACTAGGACTAGACATGGGAAACAATGACCTCTGAATGGGGCCAATGTTGAAATTTTATCAAATTGTTTCTGTATGCAATGGAATTTGATAAGGACAGACTGTTCGCATGCCTTGACAATATGGGAGGGTTTCCAAACTCAATGATGACTCAAATCATTATCAATTTTTATATTTTTAATTTATTGTTATAAAACAATTATCAACGAACATTATTGTTTATGAAAAGAGATTAATAGATATTTGGACTATATCACTTTTTAACCAAAAACAATATATAAAATTAGATTTAGAATTTAAAATTAGAGTTAGGCTCTGCATTTGCTTAGTGTTTCCCTGGCAGACCCTTGCTGAGTATGGGTAGTCTCTGCTCTAACCTGAGCTACGCCACCTGTGGATTTCTAAGTATGGATGCGAAGAGTATGATTATGGCCAGGTAACTTCTGTCATCCACCGAAGGCCTTTTTCTTCTTTTGTTTTGGATTCAACGTTATGACTTGGGTTTTAACTTCGTAGCTTAAATGTTTTCTTTGGCGGGTGGTAAGTCCTGGCTTCCTCTGCGTGGGATGCTAATACAGTGACCAGCACCCTTGGTGTTTTTTGGCGTGAGACTGGTAAGTCCAGGTCTTTCTAATCCTTGCTCCTTCCTGTCACAGCTATGGGGGAGGGTATTATTTATGCCTTATATGTGGAACCTCGTGATGCCCTTGGCTCACTGTAACCTTATTTTTGAGTTTCTATTGGGGTCGCCTTTGGCTTGACCGAGAGTTTGGAAGGGATATGTTGTTGTAATTTGTTTATTTTTTAATTTTGGGATAATCTCTGGAGGGTTTCTTATTTGTAGTTGGAGATGCCAAGTCCTGTAAAACTCTTCCTGGTTTTCAAAGTATGTACCAACAACGTTTTACTTTGTGGTTTTTGAAAAGGAAAAGCAGGGGTTTCACATATGTTTTGGGTGTTAAGAAATTTGTCTCAGTTTTTATCCCACTGGATTTTGTTTAAGGTGAATACTGGCAGCATTTACGTTTTTGGGGTTTTGATGGGGAAAACGTCTGTGTAGTTGGTAAAATGTTTAGTTCACTTAAAGGGGAAGAACAATGCTATTTTCGTTGTGTAACAATGGGGTTTGAACTGGAGAAAATCATGTGGATACTATGTTTGCATTTTTCTATTGAGCATGATTGATAGTTTAAAGACTCTTTGTTTTCGTTTTTCATTTAAATCCAAAAGATATATTATCGTAACTCTTTGTTGGAAGATATGCTAGTTATTTGTTTATCTGAGAAATTATGGATGCTTAAATGATGCCAGTTAGGCTCTGCATTTGCTTAGTGTTGCCCTGGAATGAAGAGCTTCGATTCTGATGTTTATGTGAAAACGCTAAGAGCGTGGCTCTGTCGGTCTTAGTGTTTAGTTGTTTATTCATCTGGGCCTTTATGTTGCTGAGCAGATTTGATACCACGACCTGCATTTTTGGTTATATTTTCTTTTCTTATAAAGAAGTGTAGATGGGATTCTGAGGTGACTATGGTTGGCGTACAATCTTGTCTCTTGTGGGCATAAAGATTTGGTATAATAATTTAATAGATTTATTATTTGGGGAGGACCTAAAATGTTATAATGCTATTGACCTAGAAAACGTATTGGCTAACTGGTTTTCTATGGGAAGTTTAAAATGTACAGTCTATAATTTATTTTGCTGTAGGTGTGGATATCTCTCGTAGATTTCTGAGTTCTTGATTTTCGAAGAAAAAATGATTTAACCCTAGCTTCTGATTAATATTTTTATGATAAAATACGATTTCATTTTGTCATAAAGATTAGCAGTTGAAAGTTAGGCCTGTGTTGTAATTCGTTGGGGTTTAACTTCGAAAAGGTAACTGAGCTTTTGAAAAGAATTTAAATCCTAGTTATGTATAAATTTGAAAAATACAGTATAAGGTTTTAGAAACAAAAATGTGAATTTAAATATATATAACTTGCAAGAAATCAGCCATCAATTTAAATATTGATTTGTTTTTCTAAATTTTATGCTGACATGGGTGTCTAGCACAGGCTATCTAGGCTAGCCCTGCTAGACCTTTAACTAGTTTTGGTTCAGACTCCTAGCTTTAGCAGAGATAATAATTCTTATTTAAAGGAACCCTTGATCCTACGATGTAACCCCGTGAGCCCATGCCCAATGGCCCTTGCTCTATGAAAGAAATAACATTATAAAGTTTAGGGAAAATAGTGCTATATAATAAATCCTATTCTAATGTTCCTAGTTTCTATGGTAAATTGAAATGGAGAATTTGTAGTTCATACCTGGTTATTTTGAACCTTGATCTTCCTCTACAGAACCTGCACACTCAAACAATAATTATTGCAGAAAATTGATGGACTTTAGCTGACCTATAGAATGGCCTTTCAACTGGATAACTTTGGGACTACCATGTTCCTCCAAAACATGACCCTTAGATCGTTCCTGGTCTTATCTGGATCCCCCCGAGCCGGTTCCAACATGCAAAGAAAAGTAGAGGTCCTAAGGTAGCTTGCTCATGAGTTCTGTAAAATTATGATAGGCTGTTATAGTATTGCAGAGAGTTTCCCTTCTGTTACCATAAGAAAATGATAATAGGAAAGATTCCCTCCTCTTGGGATCTGCCCTCTTTTTATGGGTGAATTCTATTTTGGACAGATTATAGTTGTTTGAAAAGTAACAATATTTTAATTAAATTTGAATTGTAATATCTTTAAAAGATATTTCACTAATTATTTACTCCTTGTTCATCTAGGAGTTTGACTTTGTTAATTAGGTGTAACTTAAGTTATTTTGTAATTAATAATAATAATAGTTATATATTATTACTAAATTTAACAATAAATAATAATACTATTAATAATCTTAATAGTATATATATTAATGTAAGGGTCCTTTCATGCATAACCCCTATGCAATAATTATATACATATATAAGAAATTTTTTTCTTTAGGAAAGTAATAATAATATTATTATTAATATTATTAATAATAATAATATCCATTTTGGAGAGCTACTTTATGCTTAGCCTTTATGTATGTTATTTCCATAAGAATAACTAACTTTAATTATTCAATAGTTTAGTTATGGTAAGCTTGGATAGTTGGCTTGGTTAGGTACCCCTAGACCTCTCTCTTGCATGTTGGATTCCCTCGTTTTAACATGGTAGTTCCCACAGTACTTAATGATAGATAGACAAATGATTCATTTAACCAATTTAAATAATCGCGATGAATAGAAATGCTATTCATATTCTTCTCAACTCAACACTTTTAAGATCAAGTAACCCCGAGTGCTCTTCAGAGCTTTAACTCAACACTCTTCACATGGGCATTATGCTAATGCAATTCCAGAGCGTCCTGCTCAACACTATTACTAGAATGTGGTTGTGAAGCACATCTAGAATATTTCAAGTGGCCTTGGATCCAGTATTCATTTATCAAGCTTCGAGTGCTCCAAGGCTTATGCGAAACACTCAATGTATGTCGGGGTCTACAACACCTAGTACATAATAAAATCCTCTAGGTACATCGAGGCTTATGCCCAATACGTAGGTCATCTGTGTGTTCCCGAGTCCATGCTCAACACACCATATAAGTCACTCATGTAAATCATAACTCTTCACAGTATGTAACAAAAAGTTCATCTCAGTATATTAGGGTTTGTACCCAAATCATATGATGAAAACATAAATCAACTATTAGGGCTTCCTTGCCCAATATATACTCAATAATGAAGTGAGTCAGGGTCCATGCCCAATATGTTAGTCTATAAAAGAATAAATCATGTGCACTAGGGCTTATGCCCAATAATCAAAACAAATCATATGTGTTGGGGCTTTAAGCCCAATATATAACATCAGAAATAGTTAGTCAAAAATTTGGGATATTACACTAAAGAAATATTTTTGGACTTAATGGCCATGAAGAAGATACCATAGGCACTAGGCATAAGGAATATTTTCTACTATTTATCCCTGCTGTGTGGAACCTCGTGATGCCTTTGGCTCACTGTAACTTTATTTTTGAGTTCATGTTGGGGTCTCCTCTGGCTTGACCGAGAGTTTGGAAGGGAGACGTTGTTGTAATTTGTTTATTTTCGAATTCTGGGATAATCCCTGGAGGGTTTCTTATTTGTAGTTGGAGATGCCAAGTCCTATAAAACTCTTTCTGGTTTTCAAAGTATGTACCAATAGCGTTTTACTTTGGGGTTTTTGAAAAGGAAAAGTAGGGGTTTCACCTATGTTTTGGGTGTTAAGAAAGTTGTCTCAGTTTTTATCCCACTGGATTTTGTTTAAGGTGAATACTGGCAGCGTTTACGTTTTTGGGGTTTTGATGGGGCAAAAGTATGTGTAGTTGGTAAAATGTTCAGTTCACTTAAAGGGGAAGAACAGTGCTACTTTCATTGTGTAACAATGGGATTTGAACTAGAGAAAATCATGTCGATACTACATCTATGTTGTTCTATTGCGCATGTGTTGATAGTTTAAAGACTTTGTGTTTTCGTTTTTCATTTATATCCAAAAGATATGTTATCGTAACTCTTTGCTGGAATATATGCTGGTTATTTGTTTATCTAGGAAATTATGGATGCTTAAATGATGTCAGTTAGGATCTACATTTGCTTAGTGTTTCCCTGGCAAGAAGAATTTTGATTCTGATGTTTATGCAAAAATGCTAAGAGCGTGGCTTTGTCGGTCTTGGGGTTTAGTTGTTTATTCGTCTGGGCATTTATGTCGCTGAGGAGATTCGATACCATGACGTGCGTTTTTGGTTATATTTTATTTTCTTATAAATAAGTGTAGATGGGATTATGAGGTGACTATGGTTGGCATACAATCTTGTCTCTTGTAGGCATAAATATTTGGTATAATAATTTAATAGATTTCTTATTTGGGGAGGACCTAAAATGTTGTAATGCTTTTGACCTGGAAAACGTATTAGCTAATTGGTTTGCTACGAGAAGTTTAAAATGTACAATCTATAATTTCTTTTGTTGTAGGTGTGGATATCTCCATGATGCTAGAAAGAGAAATAAATGATTTGGCCTACGTTTAAAACGTTATCTCTCGTAGATTTCTGAGTTCTTTATTTTCAAAGAAAGAATGATTTAACCCTAGCTTTTGATTAATATTCTAATGATAAAATAGGATTTCGTTTTGTCATAATAATTAGTAGTTGAAAGATGGGCCTGTGTTGTAATTCCTTGGGGTTTAACTTGGAAAAGGAAAATGAGTTTTTGAAAAGAATTTAAATCCTAGTTATGTTAAAATTCGAAAAATACAGTATAAAGTTTCAAAAACAAAAATGTGAATTTAAATATATAAAACTTGCAGGAAATCAGTCATCAATTTAAATATTGATTTGTTTTTCTAAAGTTTCTGCTGACATGGGTGTCTAGCATAGGCTAGCTAGGCTAGCCTTGCTAGACCTTTAACTAGTTTTGGTTCAGACTCATAGCTTTAGTAGAGATAATAATTCTTGTTTAAAGGAACCTTGATCCTACGATGTAACCCCGTGATCCCATGCCCAATGGCCCTTTCTCTATGAAAGAAATAACATTATAAAGTTTAGGGAAAATAGTGTTGTATAATAAATCCTATTCTAATGTTCCTAGTTTCTATGGTAAATTGAAATGAAGAATTTGTAGTTCATACCTGGTTATTTTGAAGCTTGATATTCCTCTACAGAACCTGCACACTCAAACAATAATTAATGCATAAAATTGATGGACTTTATCTGACCTGTAGAATGGCCTTTCAACTAGATAACTTTGGGACTACCATGTTCCTCCCAAACAAGACCCTTAGACCGTTCCCAGTCATATTTGGATCCCCTCGAGCCGGTTCCAACATGCAAAAAGAAGTAGAGGTCCTAAGGTAGCTTACTGGTCAGTTCTGTAAAATTATGATAGGATGCTATAGTATTGCAGAGAGTTTCCCTTCTGTTACCATAAGAAAATGATAATCGGAAAGATGCCCTCCTCTTGGGATCTTCCCTCTTTTTTATAGGTGAATTCTGTTTTGGACAGATTATAACTATTTGAAAAGTAATAATATTTTAATTAAATTTGAATTGGAATACCGTTAAAATATATTTCACTAATTATTTACTCCTAGTTCTTGTAGGAGTTTGACTTTGTTAATTAGGTGTAACTTAAGTTATTTTATAAATAATAATAATAATAATAATAGTTATATATTATTACTAAATTTAATAATAAATAATAATACTATTAATAATTTTAATAGTATATATTAATGTGAGAGTCCTTTCATGCATAACCCATATGCAATAATTATATACATATTTAAGAAATGTTTTTCTTTAGGAAAGTATTATTATTATTATTATTATTATTAATATCCACTTTGGAGAGCTATTTTATGCTTAGCCTTTATGTATGTTACTCCCATAAGAATAACTAACTTTAATTATTCAATAGTTTAGTTATGGTAAGCTTGGATAGTTGGCTTGGTTAGGTACCCCTAGACCTCTCTCTTGCATGTTGGATTCCCTCGTTTTAACATGGTAGTTCCCACAATACTTGATCATAGATAGACAAATGATTCATTTGACCAATTTAAATAATCGTGATGAATAGAAGTGTTATTCAGAGTCTTCTCGACTCAACACTTTTAAGATCAAGTAGCCCTGAGTGCTCTTCAGAGCTTTAACTCAACACTCTTCACATGGGATTTATGCTAGTGCAATTCCAGAGCATCCTGCTCAACACTAGTACTAGAATGTGGTTGTCAAGCACATCTAGAATATTTCAAGTGGCCTCGGATCTGGTATTCATTTATCAATCTTGGGGTGCTCCAGGGCTTATGCCCAACACTCAATGTACATCGAGGCCTACACCCAGTACATAATAAAATCCTCTAGGTAGATCGGGGCTTATGCCCAGTACGTAGGTCATCCATGTGTTCTTGAGTCCACGCTCAACACACCATATAAGTCACTCATGTAAATCATAAATCTACACAGTGTGTAACAAAAGGTCATCTTAGTGTTTTAGGGTTTGTACCCAAAGCATATGATGAAAACATAAATCAACTATTAGGGCTTCCTTGCCCATTATATACTCAATAATGAAGTGAGTCAGGTTCCGTCCACGCCCAATATGTCATTCTATAAAAGAATAAATCACGTGCAATAGGGCTTATGCCCAATAATAAAAACAAATCATATGTGCTGGGGCTTTAAGCCCAATATATAACATCATAAATAGTTAGTAAAAAATTTGGGATATTACAACCCTCCCCGCTTAGAACAACTCCGTCTCAGTATTCTAGGGACTAGAAATAAAGTCACGAAATAAGGAGGGGTATGCCTCTTTCATGGTTGTCTCATTTTCCCAAGTAGCCTCCTCTGTTCCGAAGTTCCTCCATTGCACTTTCAACTGGGTGATGTTCCTTCTTCTAAGTTGCACCTCTCTCTTGTCCAGGATGTGGAGTGGTTCTCTCATGAATTCCCCTTCGGGATCCACCTGTACTAAGGACCAATCAATCACATGTTTAGTATCGTATACATATTTCTTTAATAATGATGCATGAAAAACATTATGAATTTTTACATGAGCTGGTAAGGCTAACTCATATGCTACTGGGCCCTTCTTGGCCAGTATCTAGAAGGGTCCACAAAACCTGGGGGCTATTTTCCCGCATCATCCTAAGCTCAAAGAGCTTCATTTTTCCTTTACTTTTAGGAACACATGTTCGCTGACTTGGTAGTCTTTGTCTTTTCTTTTCTTATCTGCATAACTCTTTTGGCAGTCTTGTGCCTCCTTCAAGTTCTATTGTACCTTGGAGATTAGTTTCCCCAAGTCTCTTAGTAAGTCGGGGCCTAACATAAGTCTATCTACCGAACTATCCCAAGTCACGGGTGTTCAACATTTCCTGCCGTAGAGTACCTCGAAAGGGCTCATCTTGGCAGAGGTTCGGTATATGTTGTTGTAAGCAAACTCCGCGAGGTACAAATAATCTTTCCACTTGGTGGGGTTGTTCATGACATACATCCTTAGCATGTCATCAATGATTTGGTTTAATCGTTCCGTTTGTCCGTCGGTTTGGGGATGGTATGCAGTACTGAACTGTAATTGTGTCTCCAAACCGAAGAACAATGCCCTCCATAAGTTTCTAGTGAACTTCGTGTCTCGATCAGAAATGATTGCCTTGGGTATCCCATGCAATCGGAAAATATACTTTAGAAATATTTCCACAATGTGAACGGCTTTGTAGGCAGACTTTACTGGTATAAAATGTGATGCCTTGGATAACTTTTCTACTACTACAAAGATGGAGTGATTATGCCTCTTACTTTTGTGTAAACCCGTGATGAAGTCCATACTTATGACCTCCCACTTCCACTCTAGAATGGATAAAAGTTGTAATAAACCGAAGGGATGTTGGTCTTCCGCTTTGACCAGTTGGACCTCTTGACATTTAGCGATGAACAAGGCGATTTCAGCTTTCAACTTAGGCCAAAATAAGTGTTTTCTCACTGCCTATATCATATTTTAATATCTTGGATGTCCCGATTAAGGTTTCTAGTGGAACTCCATGAGGATGTTAGGTCTAATGTCTCCACCTTCTAGAACATAAAGTCTCTCTTTTGACCATAGTAGTCCCGACTCATCTATCTTATACTCCTTCTGTTGTTGGAATAACCTATCCTCTTGGATATTCTTAAGGATATCGACATAGAACCGGTCATGTTGACATGTCGTTCTAATTCGGTGGTGTAAATATGAGTTGGTTTGACTCATGGTCACCTCATATATCATATGGACCCATCGACTTAAAGCATCGACGATCTTGTTCTCCTTTCCCTTTATGTGTTTTATTTCGAATTGGTACTCACTAAGGAAGGCTATCCACTTGGCCTCTCTGGCATTTAGGTCTGGTTGGTCAAATAAATACCTTAGACTCATGTTGTCTGTCTTTAAAAGGAACTTCTTTCCCATAAGATAGTGCCTCCACATCTTTAATGCGTGGATAATGGCGGCTAGTTCAAGATCGTGTGTGGGGTAGTTCTGTTCATGTTCTTTTAACTTCCTTGACTCGTAACAGATAGCGAAGTCATTTTGCATAAGGATTCCATCAATCCCATCCTTGCTTGCATCTGTGCAAACTACGAAGTCCCCATCGAGGTCGGCAATCCGTAGGATGGGTACACTAGTCAAAAGTTGTTTTAACTTTTGGAAAATTTCTTCGCATTTTTTCATCCAAAGAGATTTGGTTGTTTTCTTCTGCAAGGCTATCATAGGGAAATAAATTTGATAGAATTTCTCAATGAAATTTCGGTAGTATCCGGCTAACCCTAAGAATGACCTCATGTCGGTTACGCAAGTGGGGGTAGGCCATTCTTCTATGGCCTTAATCTTCTCAGGGTCAACTGATATCCCCTTCTCCGAGATGATGTGCCCTAGGTACTGTATCTGGGGTTTGTAGAAATCACATTTGCTAAACTTAGCGTACAATCGGTGTTCTTGTAGTATTCATAACACTATGTAGAGATGTCCTTCGTGTTCTTCTTAATTCTTGGGGTAGATCATAATATTGTCGATCAAGCCCAGAACGAACTTGTCTAGGTATTTAACTAAAGATGTTGTTCATCGTGCACATAAAGTTGGCAGGTGCATTAGTCAGTCTGAAAGGCATGACTACAAACTCGTAATGACCATATCAAGTTCAGAATGCAGTCTTACTGATGTCTTCATCACGGATTCTCACTTGGTGATACTCGGATCATAGGTCAATCTTGGTGAAAATCTTCGCTCCTCTGACTTGATCAAACAAGTCATCAATTCTAGATAGTGGTATCAGTTCTTGATGGTCAATTTGTTGATTTGGTGGTAATCGATGCACATCTACATCGTCCCGTCCTTCTTCTTGACAAAGAGTATTAGTGCCCCCCAAGGAGACACACTAGGTCAGATATAACCCTTCTCGATCAACTCTTGTAACTGAAGCTTGAGTTCCACCAATTTAGGAGGACTCATGCAGTACGGGGCTTTGGACACTGGTATGGAACCAGGTGTTAACTCTATGGAGAAATCTAGGTCTTGTTTGGCCAGTAGCCCGGCTATTTCCTCGGGAAATACATTCTTGAATTTTACAAGGACTGGGAAATGTTCGATCTTTTGTTCCCTATCAGTTTCTACGGTTTGAATGTTGACTGCAAAGAGTTTACAACCCTTCCTTATGCACTTCTTTGCTTGTAAGGAATATATCTGTCTTACGGAAACTTTCTTAGGGATACCTTGAATGGTATTATGATTCCCTTGGTTATCCGTGCATAGTATAGATTTGTTCAAACAGTCAAGTAGAGAATGATGTTCTTATAAACAATTCATGCCTATAAGTACATCGTAGGATCCTAGTGGTAGGATGTTAAAATCCACCCTAGTTGGGAAACCGTTCAGATCTGTGTCACAAGTTTTAACTAGTTCGGAAACTTTCCGTTTGGTACCAGTGGCTAGTTGTACCAGCCATGGTTTCTCATGGCTCACTAGGTTTAACTTAGAAGTATCAACAACCTTAGGGGATATGTAACTTTGGCATGCACCGGGGTCTATCAAAACTGAAATGGTTGTGTTTGAGATCTTACCCTCAATTTCGACCATAGTGGCCTGATGATCTGCTTGTCGGTCATCAAGTGTAGCATAAATTTTAGGTGTTCTTGCCATGTCCCATACTATAGGGTTTGCTTGGTCATTGTGTAACACTCCGTCTAATTTGTTGGGGCAATCTCTGAAGTAATATGGCCCTTGGCACTTCCAACAAGTAACGGTTGGTGGGGAATTTTTTGTTCCTTTATTGAAAGTTGGTCTGTTGGCATGTGGTAGGGGTGCATTTCGTCGTGCATGAGGTCTGTTGAAGCCTCTGTTGGGAGGGAAACTATTGTTTTATTTCCGATAAGGTGGTGGTCTAAAACTCGGTCTTCGATTGTCTGAAAAGGTTCTGAACCTTTCCTTGTTCCTGTTTATGTTATCATTCCTTGGATGTCCATGTTCATAACAAAGTCTTGCTTTGTGTAAAGTCATGTCTAAGGTTTTGGGCATGCCAAATTCAATCTTTTCTCTAAAATTTGGTGGTAGACATCCCAAGAATTGTTGTATCTTGACTTTTTCATCTTTGATGTATGGGACATAATGCAGCATATCTAAGAATCTGTTTCTGAATGCTTCCATGGTTAGGGAGCCCATTTTCGATTCATAGAATTCCTTGATCTTCTTGTCAAAGAATCTTTCAGACATGTATTTGTCCTGAAAGATTCTGCTGAAAGCATCCCATTTTATGTCCCTCACTTATTTCCCTTTGGTGTGTTTCAAATCTCTCCACCATCTGGATTCTTTACCATTTAGATTGTAAATGGCCAGTCGGGCTTGCATTTCACTAAAATAGTTGTGGACTTTGAAATACTTGTTCATTCCTAATAGCCACTCCTCGGCCTTTTCCATGGTATTTATCTCACCGTCATAAGTTAGGGATTTTATCTTTCTGAATTCTCCGTTTAAACTGTCGTCACTTTTCCTCTTTTTCTTGCAAGGAGGTGGTGACCCGTCTTAGTTGGAAGAGCTCTTACAGTCCTCTCCCATTGATTCTAGTATGTATTCTACTTGTTCCTCTCCTTTAGGACTGATATATTTCTTTGTGGGACAGTCTCTTACTTTAAAAGTATTAGCTGAGAAAGTGGGTTGTCCATGGGGTTTTGCCCCTGTTAAAGTCTGAAGCAAAGCCTCATTTATAGCTTGTTGTTCCCATCTTTATTGTATGTTGTCATCTCTGAAGCTTTGGAACTCTCCCTATAATTTCTGCATTGATTTCATCAAGTCCGATTTTAGCTCCACCACGATTTCTTGCTCTCGTGGTGGTGAGTTCAAATTTCCTTGTATGTTGCTATCCTTCTCTGTATTCATATTCAGACTATGTTTGTACTTGCATTTTTGTATATATTTCAAGAACAAGAAATCTGTTAGTTCATCTACACATATAAAATAAGATCATAAATGTATGTTTTCTGGTTTACGGGTATCTGCAGCAGATGTTCTTTATTGTAATGAGCCTAATAGGTTGCTTAGTTTTGTAGTTGGGCTCTGATACCACTTGTAATGTCCCCAAAATAGTAAAAATTTAAAATTTTTCTCTTACTTCTAAAATGCCTAAAACAGATGATGTATTATAAATTAACTTCAGTACTGGGAAGTTGGGTCGGTACTGTGTTTGAAACAATAAGAGTTTCTGAGTTATAAGAAAATAAATTTCACCAATTATGTTTTTCTGTGTGTTAAGATCCTGGTGGGTGGCCTTCACTAACATCTCGAGTTTTTGGTGTAACGGTTCGTATCATCTGGTATCAGAGCCTCCACCTAGGTTCAAGTCATAGAGCGGGTGGCAACGCCGGCATTGCAGTGTTCGCCCGGGGCTCGTACAGCGCAAAGGGGACACCACCGTACGGGCGCACATCCAACCCAGAGTCTGGACTGCGGAGCGTGGTGGGATGTTAAGATCCTGGTGGGTGGCCTTCACTAACATCTTGAGGTTTTGGTGTAACGGTTCGTATCACTGTGGAAGAGATGGAGTAAGGTGATTGAAGTATATGTATCCTTATAGCATGTTTGTAACTGCTAGAGTAACACTTAAGGCCCTTCTTTTACTTTTAAGATTCAGATGTATTTTGAGTTCATAATGTTTAAATGATATCTTCAAGCATGATGGACCTTGTTGAGGGGAGGTGGAAACACTTGGGGAAAATATGGATGTGGATAAACATAACACTGGCAGAGCTATCGAGAGGTAAGGGGTGAGTATTGGGTCTTCCTCACTTACTTAGTAAATTTTCTAATGCATGTAATGTAATGTTTCTTGCAGGTATTAACTCCATTACTTCTACCTAGGCTATCAAATCGAAGTCCCTAAGCAAATCTAATGTTGTGAGTTTTTACTTGGACTAAAGGCTAAATATTTGTAATATGTTAATGGACATGGCATTGGAATCGTTCCACGAATTAAACTATAGTGAGAAGATAGTTGATAGGAAATATTTAAGAGTTTGGTAGCAGTAATTAAAGTTGCATACAATAGTCACGTGGCTTAGTGTCTAGTTGGGCGTAAAGGGGGTTTTGACACGGGTTTCATACTATCATTCTCCATTATCATGCTTTTCTCTGGCTATGGTAGACCCTTGCTGAGTATGGGTGGTCTGTGCTCTGCCCTGAGCTACGTTCATGGTCAGTGCACCTGTGGATTTCTAAGTATGAATGCGAAGAGTATGATTATGGCCAGGTAACTTCTGTCATCCACCAAAGACCTTTTCCTTCTTTTGTTTTGCATTCAACGTTATGACTCGGGTTTTAACTTCGTAGCTTAAATGTTTTCTTTGCCAGGTGGTAAGTTCCGACTTCCTTTGCATGGGATGCTAATACAGTGACCAACACCCTTGGTGTTTGTTGGCGTGAGACCGGTAAGTCCAGGTCTTTCTAATCCTTGCTCCTTCCTGTCATAGCTATGGGGGAGGGTATTATTTATGCCTGCTATGTGGAACCTCGTGATGCCCTTGGCTCACTGTAACTTTATTTTTGAGTTCCTGTTGGGGTCGCCTTTGGCTTGATCGAGATTTGGAAGGGAGACGTTGTTGTAATTTGTTTATTTTCGAATTCTGGGATAATCCATGGAGGATTTCTTATTTGTAGTTGGAGATTCCAAGTCTTGCAAAATTCTTCCTAGTTTTCAAAGTATGTACCACCAGCGTTTTACTTTGGGGTTTTTGAAAAGTAAAAGGAGGGGTTTCACCTATGTTTTGGGTGTTAAGAAATTTTTCTCATTTTTATCCCACTAGATTTTGTTTAGGTGAATACTGGCAGCTTTTATGTTTTGGGGGTTTTGATGGGGCAAACGTTTGTGTAGTTGGTAAAATGTTTAGTTCACTTAAAGGGGAAGAACAATGCTACTTTCGTTGTGTAAGAATGGGGTTTGAACTGGAGAAAATCATGTGGATACTACGTTTGCATTTTTTATTGAGCATGTGTTGATAGTTTAAAGACTCTGTGTTTTCATTTTTCATTTAAATCCAAAAGATATGTTATCGTAACTCTTTGGTAGAATATATGCTGGTTATTTTTTATCTAGGAAATTATGGATGCTTAAATGATGTCAGTTAGGCTCTACATTTGCTTAGTCGTGCCCTGGAATGAAGAGTTTCAATTATGATGTTTATGTGAAAATGCTAAGAGCGTGGCTCTGTCAGTCATCAATTTAAATATTGATTTGTTTTTCTAAAGTTTTTGCTGACATGGGTGTCTAGCATAGGCTATCTAGGCTAGCCCTGCTAGACCTTTAACTAGTTTTGGTTCAAACTCCTAGCTTTAGAAGAGATAATAATTCTTGTTTAAAGGAACCCTTGATCCTATGATGTAACCCCGTGAGCCCATGCCCAATGGCCCTTGCTCTATGAAAGAAATAACATTATAAAGTGTAGGGAAAATAGTGTTGTATAATAAATCCTATTCTAATGTTCCTAGTTTCTATGGTAAATTGAAATGGAGAATTTGTAGCTCGTACCTGGTTATTTTGAAGCTTGATCTTCCTCTACAGAACCTGCACAATCAAACAATAATTAATGCAGAAAACTAATGGACTTTAGCTAACCTGTAGAATGGCCTTTCAACTGGATAACTTTGGGACTACCATGTTCCTCCCAAACATGACCCTTAGACCGTTCTCGGTCTTATCTGGATCCCCCCGAGCCGGTTCCAACATGCAAAGAAAAGTAGAGATCCTAAGGTAGCTTGCTAATCAGTTCTATAAAATTATGATAGGCTGTTATAGTATTGCAGAGAGTTTCCTTTCTGCTACCATAAGAAAATGATAATAGGAAAGATGCCCTCCTCTTGGGATATGCCCTCTTTTTATAGGTGAATTATATTTTGGACAGCTTATAGTTGTTTGAACAATAACAATATTTTAATTAAATTTGAATTGTAATATCTTTAAAAGATATTTCACTAATTATTTACTCCTAGTTCATCTAGGAGTTTGACTATGTTAATTAGGTGTAACTTAAGTTATTTTATAAATAATAATAATAATAGTTATATATTATTACTAAATTTGACAATAAATAATAATACTATTAATAATCTTAATAGTATATATTAATGTGAGGGTCCTTTTATGCATAACCCATATGCAATAATTATATACATATATAAGAAATGTTTTTTCTTTAGGAAAGTAATAATAATATTATTATTAATATTAATAATAATAATAATATCCATTTTGGAGAGCTACTTTATGCTTAGCCTTTATGTATGTTATTCCCATAAGAATAACTAACTTTAATTATTCAATAGTTTAGTTATGGTAAGCTTGGATAGTTGGCTTGGTTAGGTACCCCTAGACCTCTATTGCATGTTGGATTCCCTCGTTTTAACATGGTAGTTCCTGTAGTACTTGATGATAGATAGACAAATGATTCATTTCACCAATTTAAATAATCGCAATGAATAGAAATGCTATTCAGAGTCTTCTTGACTCAACACTTTTAAGATCAAGTAACCCCGAGTGCTTTTCAGAGCCTTAACTCAACACTCTTCACATGGGCTTTACGCTAGTGCAATTCCAGAGCATCCTGCTCAACACTAGTACTAGAATGTGGTTGTGAAGCACATCTAGAATATTTCAAGTGGCCTTGGATCCGGTATTCATTTATCAAGCTTGGACTGCTCCAAGGCTTATGCCCAACACTCAATGTACGTCGGGGTCTACACCTAGTACATAATAAAATCCTCTAGGTACATCGGGGCTTATGCCCAGTACGTAGGTCATCTGTGTGTTCCTGAGTCTATGCTCAACACACCATATAAGTCACTCATGTAAATCATAACTCTGCACAGTATGTAACAAAAAGGTCATCTCAATATATTAGGGTTTGTACCCAAATCATATGATGAAAACATAAATCAATTATTAGGGCTTCCTTTCCCAGTATATACTCAATAATGAAGTGAGTCAGGGTCCATGCCCAATATGGCACTCTATAAAAGAATAAATCATGTGCACTAGGGCTTATGCCCAATAATCAAAACAAATCATGTGTGTTGGGGCTTTAAGCCCAATATATAACATCAAAAACAATTAGTCAAAAATTTGGGATATTACACTAAAGAGATATTTTTGGACTTAATGGCCATGAAGAAGATACCATAGGCACTAGGCATAAGGAATATTTTCTACAATGCCATGGGCCAATGTAAAAGGGGAAAGAATAAAATTAACTTGTGAATTTCTACTCACAATATCACATGTGCATTATAGAAACACACACATGTTTTAACAAGCACGTGCTTTAGAACAAGTGTGTGTTCCTTAAATTCAATTTTTTTTTGCAAGACCAAGAATTCCAAACTATTAGCTGACTTGGTTGCTTGGTATTTAGGTTCATATTAACAACCTTAGTGGTTTAGGCTACAAAAACATCAAAACTTGCATTTTTTTAAATTACCTCTCAATATCTATATTCCTTATGTTAGCTTAAAAAATCCATCACAAATGAAACTCTACATACATATAAATCCAACTATGCAAATTCCAAATATATAATTTTCAAAAAAGTGTGTGTGTGAGTGTGTAGAGTCTACTATTTTTTAATTTATTTTTGTCTTGACATATATCAAAATCATAATATACATATGTATTTTGTTCATTTTGCAACCATTTTTTTAAATATATGAAGCAAGGGTAGTGGGAGAAATCATGGGTCCTATATGCACCTAAAGGAATTCAAGAGATAAAATATGATTGGGACTTGGAAATAATGACAAATAATCAATCATGAATACATGCTATGTATAATGGGATTAATATCTTATATTCTCAACAAATTAAGTCTATAGTGGTTTCATATACTCATCCTTAATCACCCGCCTAATTAGGAAAATGAGTGTTGTTAAATACTCATCCATTTCTCACATGCTACTAAAAATCCTTGGTCTCCTATACTCCTTTGGTATTTTTTGTTTTTATCATGTTCGGAGGGGAAATAATAGTAGCATCGACTCCTCGGCAAACACAAGAACTTGGCTAGGAGAAGATATATATTTCTTAAATGTGGGACCCCTAGAGAAGGTTGGCATATCATATATTATTTATTTCAGTCATGAGATATATCAATATCATATATCATCCACAAATATATCTTGAATAAACCATAAATTAATGCACACAAGTAGTTAAATTTAGACTTTAGCAGTTAAATCGCTACACATAGGGGGGCCTTATCCCACAAACAAGGAGTCTCATACACCAAATTGTTGTCTTTTTTGGATGTGGTCTTTGATGATGATGATGATGATGATTGAAAAAAGTTAGAATATTGGAATGAAAAGATGGAGAAATAGAAGTAATAGTAAAGAGGGTGTGCGGGTTATTAAAAAGGGGAGAGGAAATATGTACATACAAAGGAGAACAAAATATAACAAAAGCTTCAAAAACAAATGAATATTAAGGGAATATAAGTAAAGGATTGAAAAAAAATGAATATTAAGGTTGAAGCTTTTGAATAATGGGTTGTTATGATTGGCTAATTCTATGTCTATTTTTATAATTACATTTGTTTCAATGTTTTTTAATTCAAGGGATTTTCTAATAATGTGGATAGAAAATGAGTAATAGGAGATAGGACTTTTGTGCTTTCAAAATAAATTAGATGACTAATGTTATGGGAATTCTATGCAATAGCATATGTGACAATACATTGTGAAGGGTGTTTACAATGTGGTCGTTAAGGTGGGTTTGGATACAATGACCACTTTGGACAATATAGGATTTTCCACGTGAATAAAAAAAATTGTAAACACCTTCACAATTGAGGTGTTTACCTTAACTTTAATGCCTTTAAAAAATTGTTTAAGGGTTTTGTGAGACTTAAATAAAGTCTAAATATTCTTCCTGGATAAAATCTTGGAGATTTGGACAATAGTATTGTGAATGTAAGGAAGATATTTATTGGAGCTCTTAGTGGAGTAGAAGACAAGATTTGGTTTTTAACAAGATAATGGTACAAAAGGTTTTGTTGATCTACGAAATATAATAACCATTAGCTTGGAGAACTTTAATAAGGTGGGCCCTTTCTTTGTTTAGATGTTGAGATTGGGCATGAAGGTATCTATTAGTTTGACTCATTCTACAATCAACTTGGTGGGAAAGAGAGTCATTGTATTAATTAGTGACTAAGACATCTAAAAAGGGAGGGAAGTTATCTTCCATCGGTATGGACCATTTTACAATGAACTTGGTGGGAAAGAGGATCATTGTATTAAAAAGTGACTAAGACATCTAAAAAGTGAGGAGAGTTATATTTTTAGATTTCCATTATGAATTGTTGATCACATCAAATTCCTAACTCATGTTCTATCATTATTCTACCCACATTATTAGAAAAACACTTAAAATTGAAAAGCATCCAATCAACTTTATTATCATTAAGTTTTTTATATAATTTGTATTATTATTAGTTTCAAGGGGAATATCCCGAGCACATGTGACTTACTAGATTAAAATATATATGTGAAGGATATTAAAACGATGTAATTTTTAGACTTCTTTTTTTATATATTTTTTATCATTGTTGATTAATGTATCCTATTATCATATTTTTAATCTAATCCTCTTTATTTCGAGTAAAAATACATCAAAAAGTAATATGAATTTAATATATAAAAGAGTACAAATTTGATTAAGGTATTTGATTTTTATATAAATTAAATATCATAATATAGGGTTTTTTCATTGCTGCACACTCTACGGTATTTTCATTGAGGCATTTTCAAGATTGAATTTTTTCAATAATGCACTTTTTTTACTAAGTGTTTTTCATAAAGGCATTACTTTCACAAGTTCCTTCACCCATTGGTTCTAATTTATTTTATTTATCATTTCATTTCACAATAGTTTATACTTTCAAGATTGAGGAATGAGGTTTTTAGTGCCACAAAATCTATGGAATTTTTACTGAGGCATTTTAATGGAGCATTTTCACTTCATATTTTTAAGATTGGGATTTTTCATTAAGGCATCTTTTATCATTTATTTATTTAAAATTATTTTTTACCCAATAGGTATAAACACCTCACCTCATTTACCAAAGACTACCAAAGGGAGAGCTAATTGTTATAAAATAATTCAAATTTTGATAGTCATAATAAATTCTATATAATTTAAAAAGCTTATTCAATTTCCCGCATTTCATATTTTTATACAATATTCAAATTGATTATGAATGTACCTTTAATCATCTTTCCAAATTAACATATTATTGTTTTTCATATTTAAATTATGTTTGCATTGTCACTAACACTTTATGAAATTCCATCATTAAGTTCCACTCACCCTAAAAATAATGGCACGTTTTCAATAAATAAAAATAGAGTGGAACTAAAATTTCCAAAAGAAAAGTTCATATAAATATAATATGGAGTCTTACCAATAACTTATGACTTAGAGAGGGCCAATACCTCTAGAGACACACTTGGACCCAAGTGGGGTACCATGGGGCACCTACCATTCTAACCTTATCAAAACAAGAAAATGTCTCATTGGGGATTTGAAATTTATACTTTAGCAATCAATTGAGTGTAGATCGGGTGGTTGGGAGGAATGTTGTTGTCCTCCCCACCCAGGTTCAAATCTTGCTTTGTGACACTTGCTCCTTGGGAGAGAGTACATATGCACATACAAAGGAGATCAAAATATAAGAAAGGTTTCAAAAATAAATGAATGTTAAGGAAAAATAAGGTGGCAAAATAAATCCAAAAGTAATATGAATTTAATATAAAAGAATAAAAACTTAATTATGGTATTTGATTTTTATAACAACATAGATCCATCTTAAACCCGTATCTATCAAGTAACCAGAAGGATCCAATTTCTTGAGGTGTATTTCTTTTTTTAAATTTAAACTCAAGAAATTTGATCTAAATATCATAATCTAGGGGTTTTTTTCAATTATGCACATTCTAGAGTATTTTCATTGAGGCATTTTTTCAAGATTGGACTTTTTCATTAAGGCATTTTTTTTACTAAGTATTTTTCATAAAGGTACTAGGTGCACAAGTTCCTTCTCTCAACGTTGGTTCTAATTTTTTTAATTTATCATTTTATTTCACAATAGTTTATATACAATCTAGGGCATTTTCACTCACTCATTTTTATAGAGTATTTTCACTGCATATTTTTAAGATTAGGCTTTTTCATTAAGGTATCTTTTATCATTTTCTTTTATTTTATTTATTTACCAAAGACTATCAAAAAGAGAGCTAACATACAATGCAAATCTTAGGAAAGAAAGAAAAGCTAAACTTCAAAGTGAACTAAAAGCCATGTTTAACATAAGAGAGATTTGTTTCTCAACAAAGAGAGAATTTAGCAAAGCTTAACATTAAGGCTTAGCATAAAGAGGAAAAACCATTTACATCATTCGGCTGTGCAAAATTTTAATTTCAAATGAAAAGCCCTAAAAGCTGCTGCTGAAAAGGCTATCTGTTGTGCTGCATTTTCATCAGCCAACACCCAGGCTTGGGTATCTGCATCCAAAACCCGCCACGCTTGGGTATCCAAATTCAGGGATAGCATCTTAGATCCCCGCATCCTTGGAATAATTGTGACGCTGTCCTTTCCGTCATAGGCCGCTGCTACCTCATCTGATGGAACTTGTAACTCGTGTCTTGTCAAAAGCTCCCATTGCCCAGTGGTGGGATTCGCCAGCCATAAGCCCATTAAACCGCAGGACTGAGAGAAGGTAGTAATATGACGGCCAACGATGACAGTTAACATAAACGTTCGGCCCTTGTAAACCAACAGCTTAATGTACTGGATCCGGTCCATTATCATGCCTAATACCCACAGGTGCACTCGCAATACTCTTTGGTTAACGTTGAACAATCCGGTTTCTATGTCATAATTAGCGAGCACAGACCGTTGCATTGAACTGTAGACGATGTTGTTGCCATCTACAGTGGTGTCGAACGGCCGCCTGAAAAATCTGGAGCTGATATTTGAACACAGTCTTACGCTCCATTTGTCTGTTGCGGAGCTGTAAACAAGGGCATGCACCTGATTTGTTCTCAGTTCTCCCCACACGATGACTTTAAATGTTTTACCACCGTCGTCCACAACTATGTGGATGGACAGGGACGGCTGCACACACGCAGCTGTGGAGTCGGTCGCCCATAGTTTTTTCTTCATGCACGACTCCAGACGAAGACGCGGGGTGACCTGTGCATCGGGCAGTTGTCGGAAGCGTCTTGTTAAGGCATTACCAGCCAACATTTTGCCGTCATTACCTATGAAAAGCAACAGACCGTCGGCAGCTCCATGAAGAAGCCAAGATTTAGTCTGATCGGCCTGATACCTAGGCTGGAAAAAGTACCACTTGCTAGAGTTGTTGTTCAAGAAGCAAAAGTGATGGGAGCTAGGGTGACCGCTGGTGAGAGCAATCCATGATTCCTCGTTTATTTTGTCGTACAGTCGATGAAAGATGCTGCAGCACGAAATAATGCGGTGCCAAGAGACACAAGTTCGCCGAGCCGTTAAGAGCTTGGTGATAGATAGGCGACACAGAATGTCATGCAGAATATCTACGGGGAGGCGATCAAACGGACATTCCGTCGATCCATCACCGCGCCGTTTCTTGATAGCACTATTAATTTGCGTCTCAACACGCCGTTTCTTGATAGCACTATTAATTTGCGTCTCATCGGGTTGGGATGGGACTACCTCCGTTCGCTCAAATATCCTTTGGTCGCTGCAGCTACCAATATGCTGATTCTTTCTGGTGCATAATCCTATGTCAAACACTTGACAGTGATTACTTCCCTCGCTCTCGCTCTTGTCCTTGCCCTTGCCATCATAAATCTTGTTCTCGGGCTTGTCATCACAAATCTCAATGCAGGTTTCCATCATTCAGATCCAAAAGGTATTGCAATGGTAGCCCTGAGCAAGAGAAACAAACTTCCGAATCGTCAGAATTCCCACCATAAATCCCCTTGGCCAAAGCTTGAGAATCCCTTAAAAAAACTTAGCGATGAAACGAATCACCAAAGCATCAATTTATACATACATCTTAGCCAAGGCGTCAAGATCAAGACATTTATATATTAAATATAAGTTGGATGGAGGATAAAGCAAACGTTATTCCACATCCGTGAGATGTAGAATAGTTGGTGGCGGGGTATGGTTAAGACACCCCAAAGGTCGCCCACATCTCCTTATCCATGAGATGTAGAATAGTTGGTGGCGGGGTATGGTTAAGACACCCCAAAGGTTGCCCACATCCCCACATCCGTGAGATGTAGAATAGTTGGTGGCAGGGTATAGTTAAGACGCCCGCCCCTTAAACGAAAAGGTGATGTAAATGGTGGTTCGGTAACTCGGTAACTTGAACATAGTAATGAAATGACCATGTAAATAGTGGTTTTGGTTTGGTAACTTGAACATAGTAATGAAGTTATATATATTAAAATTATTATAGTAATAAAGCTTAATATCTTAAAATGATTATGTTGAGGAAGATGGATAGGATTTATATGTGAATGTTTTTATAGTTTGGTTTAGATTAATAGTGGTCATAGAACCCATCTCATGAACCACCCAATACAAGACCACATAAACACTAATAAATGACAATATTAACTTAATTAAACTAGCATAGATCCATCTTAAACCCGTATCTAAGGTGTATTTCCTTTTTTAAATTTAAACTCAAGAAATTTGATCTCTCTTGATTTATAGATCGGGATTTAAGTTTTAAGTTTTTATTTTATAGCTTATTTGATATACTTTCCATAATTTTTTATTTTATGAGCCGACATGAATTTATTTATTTATTTTTTAATTAAAAAAATTACTTTTTATGTTTTATTATATGTAACGCTACATACACATCACAACAACATCTCCCCCATACTGGGTTGTAGAGCACCTCATTTCACTCGGTGCAATAAAAGATCAAAATCCAAAAAAGGTGGATAATTGCACCGAGTGAAACGAGGTGCTCTACGGCCCAATATGGGGGAGATGTTGTAACGTGATATAACGTTTGTAACAAAATAATTAAAAATTTTCATGTCGCTCATAAAATAGAAAATTATGGAAAGTACTTAAAAAAATCCATGTTGGTTAATAAAATAAAATATTATGAAAAGTAATAAAAAAATACATGTTCGTTTATAAAATAAAAACTTAAAACTTAAACCCAGATTTATCAATCAAGAGAGATCAAATTTCTTGAGTTTAAATTTAAAAAAACAAATACACCTCAAGAAATTGGATCCCTCTCGGTGCTTGATAGATACGGGTTTAAGATGGATCAATGTTGGTTGATAGATCCACTTATCAAACCATCTTGTCCCTACCTACGAGTATGTTATGACATGGAGACTCTAGGGTTTCACTCTATGAACCTATGTCGTAGCACATGCCACTACAAGAAAAAAGGTCATTGGTGACATTCATGCTTGTGATGGACCTTAAAGGGTCATCACCATATGATGACGCGCCTTAAAAAATCGTAATTGTAATTGTCTTTGGAGACATTCCTTTAAGAATAGTCACCAAATCCATTTTCAATGACGCTATTTGTGAGGGTTGTTAAAGGCCCGTTGCCAATTCTCTCTTTGGTGACACCTCTAGTGACGGTCCTTAGTGGCCATCACTAATACCCATTGGTGAGGGTCATGCTTGTGACGGGACTTAAAGGGTCATCACCAATGTCACATATGATGGCTGAACTTAAAAAATCGTCATTGTAATTGTTTGTGGAGACACTCCTTTAAGATTTATCACCAAATCCTTTTTCCGTGACACTTTTGGTGAGGGTTGTGAAAGGCACGTTGCCAAATCTCTCTTTGGTGAAACTTCTAGTGGTGATCTATAATACCCCTAGTTTTGACCTGGAATGTATTTATCCAATATTATGTAAATGATGTAAATATGCTAGTGTGAATTCCTGGTGCGGAGCTCAAGGCCAAGGCCTGACTAGTGAATGTCTAGGCATGTATGATGTTTATATTTTATTTGGACTGTTTATTTGGATTTTATGTTGATTTATAATATATGTAAATATTATGTGCATAAATAATAAAATGGTCCAAGAGTGGTTGTGTAAAGAGCACCAAAGGAGCTATGATTACACCAAAGGGGAAGAGGAAAGGGGGTCCATGGGTGACTGAATCCTTGCTACCAAGTGTCAACCTTAGAACTCACCCAAAATTCTATGATGTGGTGAGAATAAACAAAGTATATCCCTTTTTGACCATTTTTTCCAATCATTAATGCATGTGTATGGTTGGTAGGAAAAGTCACCTCATGTAGTTATTGAAGCATCAGACTGACTGCACTTTTGTGACAGTTTTGTCATGACAAAAGTCAGTCTGCAACTGCCAGGAGTCCTGTCTTCTACTGCCAAAAGTCATGTCAGTTATCTTTTCACCATTTTCCCATATCCCTTGGAGTCAACCCTCATCTGTCTCATTATTTCACGCATATTTGGAGGATGCAAAGCTCTCCATTGGTATCCATGAACTTACCATGTTGTTTTGAACCCAAAAATTCGAATTTGGAGACCATGTTGTAGATTGGGAAGTGGGTATTGTTTGTTGTAGATGATCAAAGAGGTTGGGCAAGCTAGGAACCCTTACCCTTGAGTTCTGATGCTCGTTGGTGCTTGAGAGTCACATATTGAAGCTGCAGGAGTTTCTATAGCTTCCAATACCAAGTTGGACTTCTTCTATGCACACACTGGAAGCACCCAACAAGATGGGTCACCTAAGAGAAGTGTGGATCGATGAAGGAGATGCCTAAGCTAGGAGGGTGTTGTGTGGGGCAGGTATTGTGGAAGCCAAGGTTGTGAGGGCTAATAAGACCCTTGTAGAGATATGTATGAGCATTTGTATAAGCACAGAGAGAAGAATGGGTTGTGGGTTGAGAGATAGAAGCCTGTAGTTGTTTCCTTTGCCCTGGTGGCCTCATAGCCCAGCTTGGGGGTGGCCTCCCAACATAAAGAGCATATGCTGGACTGAATGCCTATGGTTGGGTGGATAAGCACTCTTACATAGCCAGTTGCTTGGATTTGCGTTGGATAAAGATAAGTATTCTTATGCATTTGATTTTGAAATGTTTTATTTCATGCTTATAATGTTTATGCTTGTATTTGCATATTAGATGTGTGTGGATATATTTTAAATTCAGTGGTGTATGGTTATTTAAATTTCTACACACATTTCATTTGTTAAAAAATGTATTATGGACTTGGGGTGAAATTTGAGACCCCCGGTTTTCCCAGCGTCCCCTCCCGATGGTCAGATTGGGTGAGGAGGACGCTACATGATCCTTTAATGACACTCACTAGTACTCTTTTTGGTTACTTTTGGCCACTATAGAAAGTGTTCTCCACCAATAATCATTCTAATGAGTTTTTTATGATGTTATGTAACCACTGTTATAGTTTTTAATAAAATATAATGGAACTTAATACCACTGCTAGACCTGAAAATGCTTCCTTTATACTACTATTACACAAAAAAATTCCTTGTACTATATTAGGTTACATGTGGTGCCTCAAGGGTCTACACATTATTCATGAGACTTGAAATCAATTGTTATAACCTAATTCCTTAGTTTTTTTTCCATGGACCATGGTTAGGGCATTATCATGCCTTTCTATCATGCACTAAACATATGTTTAATAGGAAAAATATTGTTTCATAGGAGCTATGCGTTGTTATAGGGACTTACACATGGTGCATGAACCCTAAAAAAAGGGGTGTAATCCCTAGTGTTTGTCCCCAAAGCATGGTTTACATCCCAATTCCCATCCCTAAATACACATTAATCCTTGTACTTGTGCTTCCGTATATTTCTCAATTTTTTCCTTATACATTTCCACATTAGTGGCATCATGTCATTAAAGGCCTTTTGTGAATTCCTTGTTTACTTGAGCTTGATTGGGACTCAACCAAGAGTTGAGTGCATATTCTTCTCCTTTAATACATCATTTGATGAAAACAATTAATCCCTAATTAGCACATTATCCTTGCAGTGTTTGATGCTCAGTCCTTTCGGCCTAAGACTATGTATGTTTAGCCTTGTTTCATTTTTTCATGTCATTTTTCCGGCACTTCGCTTTCAGTGTCCTTCTACTTTTCTGTTTTTGATCCTCCAACAACATCTTGCTGAGATTTTTCTTGAGATGGATCTTTGGCTTGCACATTGGTCCTTTCTTCTCCATTCTATGGATCTCCAACTTTGCTTTCTTCTGACGTTGTGTTGATCATTGCTGGCAAATCAACCTTCCACTCCAGTGGCCAGTATTCCATAATCACTTAAATATTCTGTGCATCTAGATGATACATCCCTTCGAACCATTCTAGGTTTTTCTTCTCAGGCCTTGGATGAATGTATATAAAGTGAAGGTCAACTCTGAATATGAGCCTGCAGATATGCGCAGTTGTCAGGTCCTTGGAAATGCACAGAGTGTGTTGAATCACATCACACAGTTGCTCGTAGTAGGTATACAACTGTTCGTTATTTAGTCGTTGTCTCTCTAGCCTCATTTTTTCCCACATGTTCACAAACCTTGTCCCTCTATAGTATCCTATGAGGATTGGGACATTATGTTGATATAGTGGCTCTTTCCATCCCATAAATGTGATCAACACAAACAACCAACTATAGTGGAAAGGGATCCCACTCTCTTGAGTCTCACAGACATCATCCAAGAACTCATTAAACAGATAACTAGACCAATTATACAAAGTTCCATCCTTAGCCTTCGCAGCTAGGGATACTACAGCAACTGATACCTCATTCAGTATGCACTTTCTCAAAACGTTTCCTGCCAACAGCTCGATTGTGAAGCGCGTAGCTTGGTCCTTGATCCTAGTTGTGATGTAACTGTGGCTTCCCTTTTTCAAGCCTAATTCTTCCTTCATATGCTTCACGAGCTCCTTATTCTTGGTTTTTCCCACGAACTCCGCTGCGGGATCAACACCTTGCTTACTGAGATGCATGATCTGGTAGATCATATCAATATTCATGTCTACCTTGCAGTCTAGCAATAGGAATCCTTGATTTGTGCACGACAATAAAGTGCGCACAACTGCAGTTATCTCAGGACTTCGATGAAAGTGCGGGATGTGCAGAAGGTTCCATAACTCGGCCGACACTAGCAATGTGAGCCAATCCTATGCATGAAGAGTGGATTGCTTGGTTCTCTCAGTGTATTTCTGGCACATATATTGGTCAGGTTGAAACTGAGGGTACTTCTCCATCTGAGGGTCCTTTCCCTCCTGCAGTAATTTGTGGTCTGCAAATTTATAGTCTGCAATTCTTCCTATCAGATTCTCGTTGATGTGCACATGACTGGAGATTGGCAGCAGTGGGATCTCGTACAAGGAATTCTTCAGGAGCCAAATAGATGGTGCATCATCTCTCCGAGGAGGAATGTACTCAGGTGTAAGATAGATCGGCTTGTCGTGAGGTGGTTCCTGCGGAGGTTGCTTAGGCATTCCCCCTGACTTCAGCTTCTCTGGTTCTGTGGTCAACTACTTATCCTTTTGCTTCATTTTTTCTATGTGGTGTGCTTAGCTTCGTGATGAGGCACCTCTTTTTGGAATGACCTTCTTTATGGGCATTTTCAGGAATCCCTCAAACCCCGACTGCTTGAAGTCTCTCAAAATCTAGTCTAGCATTAACTGCTCAGACATTCACTTGCATATCACTTGGTGTGGTCTTGCTAGAAAAAATTAGAATTTACATGCAGTAAAAATTAAAAATCGTGGTAACTCCGGTAAGTATGCACTTAGTTCTATTTATAGGCATCGTTGTCCTGAGGAGCACCCAAAAACGGATAACTAGGCATTAAATGCCATGTCCGTTGGCCAAATCCCCCAAGTATCTTGGTCCTTTACTTCATTGAATGCGTCAGAAATGGCTAAGTTTTCCTTAAATGCTAACGCAGCCATTTGTGAAAACATTGTATAATGGCTACTTTTTGACGCAAAAAGCTGTAATGGCTAGTTTTCCTTTAACTGTGCTCTTGGCTTAGACAAAATCCACACAGTTAACTACATATTTCCTCCTTTCCATTCTAAACTTCGCATCTGCACTTCCTTCTTGTACTTCGCATCTAAGCTTGCAACATGTACTTCGCAGCTTATGCTTTTGTTTCATGGAACTGCATGTTTTATCAAAACTGTGTACAATCTATGCTCAATTTTTAGTGTCCAATTTCAACAGTAATTGACACTTAAGAAATTTTCTCCTTATTGATCAACTGATGCCTAGAGGAGTAGGACTATCGTTGTAGGGCTTTAGTCTACTTCCATTAATAAGTCCTGGTAGGTTTTCCCCTAGTAAGGTAGATATCCTCTTCATTATTTAACGTTTGGATGCTTGAGTTATTGGATTTGCTGCGTTGACACTTTATTTAACAACTTATGAGATATTATCCCACATATCACTACAACAAAATAGCCATTTAGGGGAGGTTTTGGCTTGCGGGGGTCTTGGTAAAACCCCCCCTAAAATTTTTTTCAGACCTTTGGAGGCATTCTTTTAAAACCGCCCCTAAAAGTCATGGAAATTGAACTTTTGGGGGCGGTTTTTTTAAATCCGCCCCCAAAAGTCCTGAAATTTGACTTTTGGGGGCGGTTTTTGGAAACCCCCCCCTAAAATCCCAATTCTCATAACTTTTGGGGGCAGTTTGTCAAAACCCCCCCTAAAAGTCATGAGAATTTAAATTTTAGAGGCGGTTTTTTTTGGAACCCCCCTTAAAAGTCATGAGAATTGAACTTTTGGAGGCGGTTGTTTGAAAACCCCCCTAAAATCCCAATTCTCATAAATTTTGGGGGCGGTTTGTCAAACCCCCCCCTAAAAGTCATGATAATTGAACTTTTGGAGGCAATTTTTTTGGAACCCCCCTTCAAAGTCATGAGAATTGAACTTTTGGAGGCGGTTGTTTGAAAACCCCCCATAAGGGCCCAATTCTCATAACTTTTGGGGGCGGTTTGTCAACCCCCCCCCCTAAAAGTCATAAGAAATGAACTTTGGGAGGCGTTTTGTTTGGAACCCCCCTTAAAAGTCATGAGAATTGAGCTTTTGGAGAGAGTTGTTTGAGCGCCCCCCCCTAAAAGTCATGAGAATTGAACTTTTGGAGACGGTTATTTGGAAACCCCCTTAAAAGTCATGAGAATTGAACTTTTAGAGGTGGGTTTTTGAAACCCCCCTTAAAAGTCATGAGAATTGAACTTTTGGAGGTAGTTTGTTGAACTCCCCCCCTAAAAGTCATGCAAATTAAAATTTTGGAGGCAAGTGTTTAAAAACCCCCCTTAAAAGCCATGAAAATTGAACGTTTGGAGGTGGTTTTGTGAAACCCCCCTTAAAAGAAATGAGACTTGAACTTTTAGAGGCGGTTTATTGAAACCCCCCCTAAAAGTCATGCGAATTGAAATTTTTGAGTAAGTTTTTTGAAAACCCCCTAAATGTCATTTATGTACGTGGGTTAGGTGTGTCACACGGGCTCAACAATGCATCTCATCAAAACATTGGAGCAAAGTGCACACAAGCTATTGTAGTGTTAGGAAGGTTGTGCATCATCATTCAACACCATATCCCATTAGATCTCTACAATTGAGGTAGTCATGCTAGGTTTTTCACATCAAAGATGGTTCTCACACTCCAACTTTCCATGATCCATGGTCAAAATACAAACTTGTGTGCTATAACATTATCCTTTATGGCTAATGGGCCATGTTTAGGGCCCTAATCACCACATGATTCCTACACAAGGAATATTTAGCTTGCAAGTGGGTATGGTGGCCATTTCAATATCTACAACATCATGGATGGTTCTTGAAGCCTAATCCATGGTGTCCATGGTGTTAGATGAAAATCTAGTTTATAATGCCTGGTAGTTACCTCAAGGTCTTGTGACCTATGGGTGTTTCTCTGTACCACCACATAGTCCATATGCAAGGAATATTTAGCTTTTGAGTAACACATTGTCATTTTTTTTAGTATTTTCGTGTCGTGGATGGTTCTAGGAGCCTATGTTATGGTCTAGGGCCAAAATGTAGGTTCTTGGGCAATAAAAAATTATTTTGAGACTCATGGGCCATGCATAGGGACTTGAGTCATCATACATAACCTAGATAGGGAATATTTTGTTTATAGTCTAAGTTCTTGTGTTTATTTTTTCATAATTTTGGTTTGATAAAATCCCATACAATGATCATTCAAGCATTGATGTTAAAGTCTTTGATCTAAAACCTTGGTTATAAATAACCCAAGGTCAAAGTTTATTGTGTTAGTGTGTTGATTTGGTGCAGTAGGAATGTTAGTGATTGGGTTAGGGGGTAATGGGTTAGGGTTAGAGGGACATTGGCTTAAGGGGATATTTTCTACAATTTCATAATGTGGCAGGCTTTGGGGATTTTTTGGATTAGAAGCGAGGCACCTAAGGGATCAGTGGGTTAGTGGGCAAGGGGTTCTAGTTTTGTTAGTACTAGTGGTTAAGTGGTTTATAAGTTATCATGTTATTCCATTTGGGGATAGATGTTAAGGTTAGGTACGAGGTGAGGGGATTAGAGGTTGAATATTCCTAGGTGCATGGATCAAGTGTGCCAAGTGCATGAGTCATTTACATGGGTTGGTTGTGTTATGTCAATGTCTAATTAGTGGCATTATTTATGGTGGCCATTTCAATATTTGTAACACAAAGGATGGTTCTCGTGGCCTAGACTATGGCATGTGAACTAAATTTAGGGTCTAAAGCCATATTAATTTTCCATGCGGTTGATAGTTCATGCATGTTAACCTAGATTACCACATAAGAATCTCTAACCTACATGTGAGATCGTCATGATCATCGTTGTCACCATCTTCGATGTCATTGTTGTTGTTGGTTTGTCCATGGTTACGTAAACCAATAAACCAACCATGGTTTAATATTTATAGGTTATGTAAACCAATAGTGGTTCTCATAACCTAAATAATGGTCCATGGTTAATAAATTTACTATATGATTCATGGTCCATGTGTAGGGCCCTACACATAATTACTTTACCTTACAAGCGATATATTGTGGTCATTTCAATATTTGTAACATTGACGATGTTTCTCGTGGCCTATAAACTAATTTTAGGGCCTAATACCATATTAATTTGCTATGGGGTTGATGGTCCATGCATGTTAACCTAGACTACCACATATGACCTACATATCGAATATCTAGCCTATATGTAACAATTCCCTCTGTTGCTCTTGAGTGATGTTTAAGGCCTTGCGACATCGCATAATCTCTAAAGAGTGAATCTAATTTCAACTACAAGTGGGATATGTTGGTAATTTTTAGATCTGTAACAATCAAAATGAAAATTTTCCTACCAATTTCAACATGCTAGTAATTTTCATTCCATCACCCTTTCTTCTCATTGTTTTCCCCTTTTTGTGAAGGGTGACTCAAGTCCTTGCCTCCCATTCCATGTCTAACAAATACTCCATTCTTCCACATATACACAGCTAAATGGAGAAAGTCTTCATGCACTTCTAAAACACCAGAAAACACCAGAAAGTTTGAATTATGAATATATCATGAGATCTTGAGATACTTGTAGACTCACCCACCATTGACTGCTAGGCAGTGGCGATGGGTGAAGTTTTTGGTCAACTATGATTACAAGTTATTTCACATAAAAGGGGAAGAGAATCAAGTGGCATATGCCTTGAGTTGAAGATGCCATATATATGCAATCTCCCAAGCTTAATAAAATTTAAGGACAATGATAGGAGGCGATCCAATGATGACAAATGTTACCAAGAGGTGTCTAAAGCTCTATTAAGAAATGAGAGTTGGATGGAGAAGGAAGTCAAAAATACGAATAGACACTTGAGTTCAATAAATTCGAAATAGACACTTGATTTCAATCACGAGTTCACACAAATGGCCAATGTATCAAAGGTTAGAACATGAGACATGCAACCTTGTGGTGAATATTGGACCTAGGTCTAGATGGCACTAGACTAGTGTAGTTTCACTGTTGTCATCCATTTCCTTGATGTTTATGTTATTGCCTTGGCCATGGGTCATGATCTTGATTGCATAGAGTAGCATCATCTGCAATTAGAAGCACTGGACTGTAACGCTACCTTTTCACCTATGTTTTTTTTGGGGGGGGATCGTTTCTCAACCATATACAATTTAAGCATGGAAATAACAAAAATAAATTATTTCAAATCAAAACTAGTTTTTTTTCACATAAAAGATGTCGATACTTCATATTAAAGTATTAAAAGATACATGATCAACATAAACAGAATGCTGTAACGAATCCAAGAGTAGCCACATGGAAACAAATCAATCTCAACCCACATACCCATAATCAGAACTAGTTTGATTACCAAGTTATCCAACTGTAAAAGAAAAATGTCCCTAACTTTAACTAGAAGAGATTGTATACATGGCATAGGTTATAAGCATAAGATTAAAGAAATATAATCCAAAGCACCCTAGGAAAATTCTAGGGATGAATGCAAAATATACATTAAATGAAATAAAACGAAACATGGATACATTAACATGTATTCATTGTAATAGATCTTGTTCACTAAATACTAATTAAAATAAAATTTGGCCATCAAGCAATCATTAAGGCATATAGAGACATGACCACTACCTAAAAGTACTATGCATGACTTTGGAGAAGTATCTACAGAACTATGTATCTAGCTCTTGTGGGATTGGGGCCTTGGACATAGCCAGTGAAGGAGACTTGAATCTTGAACTCTAAAGAAATCTTCTATCCATATAGGGATAAGAAGATTTCCTCCACCAACCACGCATTCCCTCTTCAGGGTATCATTGGCCTATGATTGATTATGCCATTTCCATTAAGTAGTTTTGAGTAGTATCTACATGTCTTAGGGCATTGTGAATGATGTTTCAAGGAAAATGACCATGCATTTGGCCCTAAATAAACCATTGAGGCATCTAGAGAAATGGACAATGCCTGAAGCACCATGCATGACCTTGCATGGATATTTGTGCCATTATTTATCCATGTCTTGGGGGCTTGGGGTATTTATGCCTTGGAAATGCTTAAGGGAGGAGACATAAACCTATGGCCCTAACATAATCTTCTATCCATCCAAGGCTAATAATATCACCTCAACCAACCATACATGGCCTCTTGAGGGTATCATTGGAAAATGATTGAGGATATTAATGTTATTATGTGGTTGGTGGAGGAAAAGATCTTTTCCACTGATCATGTTGAAATCCCTAAGACCATAAGACCTAAATACATAATGCCATGGATACCCCGAAAAAGCCATTTGTGTGGTGCTTTGAGACATTGTTCATGGATATGTATGTCTCAATTATTTCTGAAGGTCCAAATACATGGTCTTCCTCCTTACAAATTCATTCCCAATGCCTTGATACATGTACATACTACTCAAAATCACCTAGCGGCACTGAAATCCTCAATCATAGTCCAATGATACCCTCAGAAGACCATGTGTGGTTGGTGGAGACACCTTTCTTAGCCCTAGATGGATAGAAGGTTCCTTTAGGTCTTGAGATTCATGAGGGTATTATTGTCTAAGTATTTTTCCTCCACCAACCACACATGGTCTCTTAAGGGTATAATTGGCCTATGATTGGAGATGTTGGTGCCATTAGGTGGTTTTAAGCAATACACACGTGTCTTGGGGTCTTGGGAATGAAATTCTATAGAATAGGGTCAGTCCTTTGGCCATGAAGAAACTATTTAAGCATCCAAAGCCATTAATAATGCCATAACACCATAAAGCACCACACATGGCTTCATAGTGTGTGAATGGAACTATGCATTTAAGTCATGGGGACTTATGGCATTGGACATGGTTAAGGGAGGATTCATCAACCTTAGTCCCTAAATGAAACTTCTATCCATGTAGGGATAAGAGGGATACTTAAACCAACCACGCATGGACTCCTTAGGGTATTATCAACTTATGATCGATGTTGTTAGTGCAATTATATAGTTTTGAGTAATATCTATGTGTTTCAGGGACTTGGGAATGATATTCTACGAAAGTCAACTATGTTTTTGGCCATACATTAATTCTTGGGGCATTTAGAGAAACGAAGAATGCATCAAGGAATCATGCCTGATTTCATAGGGGTATCATGGCACTATATATCTAGGTTATTGGCCTTGGGGCCTTGGACATGGTCATCAAAGGACACTTGATCCTTAATCCCTAAAGGAGTATTCTAGCCATCTAAGGCTAAGGATGTGGTCTCCACCAACCACACGTTTCCTCTTCATTGTATCATTAGCCTATGATTGAGAATGTAAGTGTCGTTAGTTCTTTTTGAGCAGTATGTAAGTGTCTCAGGGCCTTGGAAATGGTGTTCCAGTGAAGAAAACCATTCCTTTAGCACTAAATAATTCATTGAAGCATTCAAAGCCATGAACACTACCTAAAGTGCCATGCATGACATTGGAGTGGTAACTATGGCACTATGTATCTAGGTATTGGGGCCTTGGGGCCTTTGACATGTTTAGTGGAGGAGACTTAAACCTCAACACATGATATCTTTAGGGGATATATGACATCCATATGAGCATATTAAAAAACAATTAGGGGGTTTTTTACACCAAGGATTGGTCTTAAGGCTTGTATATGGTTGGGGGAAGAGACCCAAGCCTTAGTCACTAAAGGTAAGTTTGAGGACTCAATGATTATGAATGAGACCTTAGACCACTACACACACCTATATGGGGAATATTGCGCTTATAGTGGGGATATAGACATTTTTTGCAGGTTTGGAGAACCAAACTTATATCTCAAGATATAGAAATTGTCAAGGATGAAACTTGGGCCTTATCTCCTAAGGGAAGGTTCTAGGGCTTGAGGGCCATGATCAAGGCAAGCAATATATTAGTGAAAGTAAACTCAATAAAACAAAACTTATATACTGATCATGGCCCTCAATATATTAGTGCATGTGTATGATGATCATGACGACGTTGTCCTAGCTACGAGACACCAAATTGATCATCATGATGTACTGTTGACTAGCATCATTATACCCATCGACATAACCCATATCCATAATTTTGTAACCATGTTTATCAATCAGGGTCACTGCACCCTAGCTCCCACATCACCTACCTGCTAGTGAAGTCAAAAAGGTCTACTACCTTTATCCTTTGTTGCGGATGCTGCTGAGCCAATATTGTGATAAACTATAGGATCTTCATTTGGATAGGGGCCTACTCCCAAAGGTTATAGGTCAACATCAATTAGTAGCGGTGTCCTTTATCTAGTGCCCAGTGTCCCTCTCTCTGGATGTGCATACTTGTGTGTGGGACCAATCCAAAGGTATGCCTTGTGTGTTCATCCCCTCAGTTATGTTCACTCAACTCTCCACAATTTGAATATATTTCATCATATATATATATTAGTATTAGAATATATGTGTTTATATATTATAATATAATATTTCATCATATATATATATGATATAAAGCAAAAACTAAACATTAATATGATAATATAGACACACATAAATTAAAAACAAAGCAATATATATATTATATTAAAACAAGTTTATAATATAATATTGTGAACAAAAAAACACAATATATAAATAAAAAAAGCAATATAGAATATAGTATCGTGAAAAAAAGAAAAAAATCATAAAAAAATATGTTCCAAACAAAACTTGGAAAGCCTTGTTGTCCACAACATCGACTATGACAGAGTTGGATGCCCTCGATGCCACACCGACTATGTGCAGCTCGATACCCTCGAAGCCACCAATGACTATGCGGATGGAGGTCGATGCCATCACCGAGTATGCATATAGAGAGGATTTTATGTTGTTAACATTGAATGGCTGTCATTTGAATCCAATGGAATTTATTCATTACCAGTGTTTTGATCATAAAACCCTTAATTGGCACCAAATTTCTGGCTTTGGAAGGAGGGGATAGGGTTTCTTTGGGTTTGAGAGGCCATTACGTCGGTTGAATGGGGTTGGGAAATCAAGGTTTAGGGCATTTAATAGCTCACACCAGTTGGAAATGCATTTGGGGTTTGGAAAAATTCACAGCTATATATTTGGACTTGTAGCAATGGAGAAAATCACAGCAATTGATAGAACTTGGAGGCTCCTAAAGAGATGGGCGAGGACTTCTGCAATAATGGAGTACAAATTTACCTCTCCTTCTTAGGTTAGTAAATGCTCTGTTTCCCAAGTTTGTATGTCAGATCTAGTTTGCACTCGGCCCTTGGGGGCACCATCACCTATTTGGAGGCTGTAGCACACCAAGATAACAGCGTGACCCTTACTGTGGCCTTATTTCCTGAGTGGGACAAATTCTAGGTTATATACATTAGTACAAATTGGCTGTCAGCTATTGAAGGCATATTTCAGGCAATCGTGATCATTCCCAGCTTGTTGAGAGAATTAAGAAAGGGATCGTTGCTATTCCAATGGTGCTGCAAACATAAACAGTCTCCTACAGGCCCGCATGATTCATCAAAGAGGGTGTTTCACTGCTTAATGGAGGCTGCCATCTACAGTTGATAACAGGTTTGAGTTTATTGATGTAAATCTGAACTATTTATGTCTAATGAAATGCTGTAGCAGCTATTTATACCCTCAGTTATTTTTGGTATTTATTGTGAGTGGTTTATGCCATATGGTGTTAAATGCAATAGTAAACAAAGTATTTGGTGTAACTTTCAATGTTAGAAATCATTATGTATGAGATCTTACTATAACTTGCAAACCATAAGCAAAAATCCATATAAAGATCAGATTTCACTTGATAAGAATCGTGCAGTAGTCATATAGCAGATGTTGTCAAAGTGTCTGACAAAATCCTCGAACCAACATACATAAGCAGTCAACTTAAAACTCAGTCCAAAATTAGTTGGGGACGCTAGAGGGGTATCAAAGCACCGTCATGAAACTGTTTGGCAAAAATCCAACCCAAAAATACAGCAGCAGTCAAGTAAAAAATTAGCCCAAATCTAGTAGGGGTCATTACACAAATTATGTGATGATCTGGACTGTTGAGGCATAAAGCCATTATATTTTTGTAGAGATTGTGGTTGTAAATCACTATGTAGGGATCCATAAATGGTTTTAGCATATACATAATGTATTTTTCTTTCTTTTATGAATGAAATATATATATATATATATAGTCTCTGAGGGAAAAAGATCAAGCAATTGGGTATGTAGATTCCTACAGTTAGTCATAATTGTAGTACAGTTTCTGGATATGAACAGTGTAGGAGTGTACAAACATCCAATGTTTTGGGAAGTCACTCCACCCATCATTAGGAGATCTAAATGAATCTTATGCGAGATAGAAAATAGTAAGCCTATGGAATGATGAAATAGATAGGGAGTTAGCCAGTAGAAAATAATACCACTAAATTATTTGATAGTAAAGGGATTTAGTCAAATAATAAATAATTAGGGAAAATATGTGGTCAACGTAATCATATATTCTAACAATTAAAAGATGCTACTGATCAACATTATATGGCTTAATATAGGATATATGATTAAAAATAACTATGGTCAACATTATAAGGTTTAAATTAGGATCTATGATTGAAAATATTAATAATATAATGTATAACTAAATAAAATAACTTTGAAAAAGAAGAGTATTAAAATTAAAGATGAAATAATATAGGATAAAGGGGAATTGTTAATAAATGACATGATGTATTTATTTAAGGATGATTGAATGAAATCTTGATATTAGAAGGGGGTTGACATAGATATTAGGGGTGTTTACACAAAGTAATTATATTACATAGCATTCTTTTTTTTCCAAGGAAAACCTTGCAGGGAAACCCAAGAAATGCTTTCCTACGTTTGTGGATGTCATTCGTAGTACTAAGTAAACCCATTGGCATAGGCTAGTGCACATCACCCAGTGGGATTCAAAATAGGTTGTTGGTGGCATGGAACTAGCCAAATTCCTAACAACATTGGCAACAACCGGTTGAGCTAACCTTGTAGGCTTGTAGATCTAACATTCTTACTTGCAGTTTTGAAAGGTTTTCGTTATTTTAAGGTTACCTAGGGTTTGTAGGAGTGCAGGTATGCTTACCATGTACTAAAGTTTAGCATGTATCAGAGTTGTATCTCTGAAATATCCAAGAATCAATGCATGATAAGAGCTAAGTCATTGTGTTTTGCTAAATTCCACCATTAAGTTTTAATTCTTCTGAATTCCAAGGGATGGCAAACAACTTCATTCAAATTTGTCAATTAAATTCAGCTAAATAGAATGAGATGGATCGCACTCTTGCTATTGGATATGTGGCATCATCACCAAGTTCCACTTGCATGCTTGTCTCCTGCTCCTGAAGTTGGTTGAAGTCCATCTAATTAGAGGTCATATGTTTGAAATTTTGAAGGCTCCATTGTCTACATACCAACAAACACCAAACAGTTTTATATGACAGGCATGAGACCATGGAGAAGTGTGTCTCGGGCTTGGTTGAAAGCTCATCCACTCTAGCTGATGCTTTTGCACTCCCTGCAAACTTCCTTTTCTGTATTTACTTGCTCCTCCCTTCTTCTCATGACACTCAGAAGCATAGTGCACAAACTTTTGATACTTGATGGGGTTTAAGTCCTTTCCCTGGTTAGAGGAATCCAGATCCTCTTTCTTCCCTTTTTGATCCTGCTCGGGTCCCTTTTTGTTTCCCTCTTGCTGATGAGGGAAAGATTCCACCATTCCTCCATATCTGCAACACTCTCCAGTCTTGTCTCCTCCACTTCTCCTTCTCCATACCTACAACACACTACAGTCTTGTCTCCTCGATGAAGTCCCCCCATAGCTTCTCAAAGATGGGAAGCTTTTCCTAGGCATAGACCCCACAAACAAAAGGTTGCCAAGAGAAATAGAAATCATTTAATGCTATAGGTACTAACTCTTCACCCTTGACCTCCTCTCCAATTGTTACAAGTTAATCACAGATTTCATTAATATTCATCAAGTAGGTATCTATGATATCTGTCTTGCTCATTTGCGTTTTGCAACATCATCCTCCAATTGATGTTCTTACTTCTTACTGTGATATAGAGTTACTAGAGCATTAAACATGTCCTTTCCCGTTGTCTTTCTGGCAATGTGGGGGATCAAATTGTCCTTCACGGAGTCAAGGATGACTCTCTTTGTCTTGGCCATCTTCTTCTTATGTTCTTCCAACAACACAAGATCCATAGGCTCTACAACTACTTTCTCAACTAAGTCCCACAGATCATGCTCCTTCATCAACATTTGTACCTAACACTTCCATGGGATGAAGTTAGAGGGACCATCCAATCTGTTTTCATATCTGATGTTGAATGTAGTCGTACTGCTGTACTGGAATACCTTGCTAGTCAAAACAGATCAACAACCTAAAAGAAACTTATCACAGGTCCACTGTGCTTTTCCCAAGCATGGATCACTAATATCTCACCCCTAAAGCCTCCCAACAATGCCCTTTCACAGGTAGCAGCCCTACTATCCATACATGGTTTCCTGGAAGGTTTTAGCAAACACGCTCTGAAATATGTCAAAAATCAGATCATGATGAGGGGATTTTTGTCTCTAAAGTTTAACTTGAAACTACAGATTGCTAAAGCTGAAAACACCAATAAAAATTTTTGCCACAGAGAACTTAATCTCCAAATACATACTGCTGGGAAATGAACAACAAGCACACTAAACTGGATACTCAAAACAACATCTGACTTTTCTTATCAAATCTGAAAACAAAGGATAAAGCTACAGCTCAACATTATAACTCTCAATCCTCAAAGAGGTGCACCCTGCTTCTCCTTTAAATACTAGGAAGAAGAGAGGTACAATGAATGTAGACACATGCAAACAATGACACTAATGGCAGTCTAAATCCTAACCCTTAGTGCACCCAACCTGCATGGATAACTGTGATATGTTAAGTAGTGTCCTCTTAGAGATCTGCACCCTTTACTACAGTTAGAAAATATTCATGCAAGAGAACCCTATTGTACCTAGGGAATTTTTCTCTCTATCTTAGTTCATGCAAACTAAATAAAGCTCAAAAATCAAAAGAGAATTAACTGCTGAAATTAGAAAAGCATCTAAAACAGAAAATAGACTGAAGATGATGCATGCATGCTTTTGGAATGCATGTGCCCCTACCTTTCCCTCTCCTCCATAAGTACAAATCCATCCTCACTCTGCTATGCAGATTGCTGAAGAGAGGTGCACTGATGCTGCTGAAGCTCTGCCACATAGATTGTTGTATGTCCTACTCTGTGGAAGAAAAGAGCATTGTAGCTGGAGAACTGTCCAAGCTACACAGGTAAACTAATATAATTGACCCTAATTTTCCCCATAATTTGAAGGACAAAAAGATCTCAAGAATGGCCAAATTATGTGAGAAAAGTCGCCAGTAATGAAGTTTGAGGATCAATTTGAATTTTGTACACTACTTGGAAATATCAATAATATACATGCATTAACAAGCCCCGGGGTACCTGAAGGTTGTTGAGCTTTAATCTTTTCTATCCTATGGGAAAAAGGGCGAGTGATGAAGCTTGAGGATCAATTTGTACACTACTTGGAAATATTAATAATCGGCATGCTTTAACAAGCCATGGGGTACCTGAAGGTTGTTTGGATTTAATCTTTTCTACCCTATGGGAAAAAGGGTAAGTGATGAAGCTTGAGGATCAATTTGTATATTGCACATTGAAAGAAATTAACTCATGTACGCTAACAAGTTTTCATGCAACCCAAAGGTTGTGGATCTTTAATCTTTTCCACCCTTGCTTTCCATATGGTACTCTATTTATTACGATACCTATGAGTAATAATTTTTAACTCCAGAGATTTCAACCACTCTGTTCGTGGCTTGCTTTCTAAATGTAAATTTCCTGCGAATTGCTTAAGGGATTCAACAGATTCAAACATAAAATGGAAAACTAAGAATGACATTACCTCTATCAGACTATAATTGTTTGATCTCTCAGTGAATTAAGTGCCCCTCCCTCTGTCGATTTGAAAAAATAAACAGTACGCAGACAGTTTTGATTTTACAGTTAAGAAAAACTAAGAAATTTATGCTTCAAATTTGGTTATTTAAGCTCAAATTCACAATAACACAGAATTCACTTTTATTCATTCAATTAGCTTGTCAGAGCTTGAACATATACACATAATTAACCTTTCATAGTACAAAATCCACGGTTCTATCTCTTCTACTCAAGGAACCACTGGTTCCAAGCTTCCCTCATAGATCAATCAACCTCTCTCTCGGGCTCTCCAAGCCTCCAAGCTATCCAAGCTATTCGAGCCTCCAAAAAACTGATTTTACAATGGATGCTATGGTTTCTAAATACAAATGCTAATTCTGTTACAGATTCACCATAATCGGATAAAAAACCTAACCAAACTCTAACTCAACTCTGGCTCAGCTGTTTCTTTCTAATTTATTGCTGAAAAATCTCAACAAAACTCAACAACCTTATCTATTACATTGGAGGAATCTGATACCTCTTATTGAATTTAACTCCTATTTTAATTAAAAAACAAAAAATTAGGAAGTAGATCTGGGCCCTTAACATGTCTACTAATTGACAGTATCAATTAGGAAGTAGATCGAGGCCCTTAACATTTGATGTCATCATCATATTATTCCTATCATTCTTCTTAAAAATTCATAAAATTTCCATTATCAAACATTAAGTTGTTGCTCTTTTGGATAGGTCAGCAGATAACTCTCAATTCAATTGAAATTCAATAGTGCAGTATTTAAGACTTGCCTAAGCCTCAAGGTTCTTAGCTTGCAAATATCTTGCATGTTTTTGCGGCATTCTCTTTTGTTTGGTTTCAAAAGTAAGTGTTCCTATCCTTGCACTAGCCCATAACTTATGCTTTTCAATTAGACAATCAGGGAAAATTATTAATTTATTAATGTAGAAAAAAGAAAACATGGTTTACAGCCTTGAAAATTCCAAAACATGCAATCAATTGAGATACCATGATTCTGTGAAACAAATCCAGTGCATGTTCAATATAAGTAAAATTAATGCATCCCTTTATGTTTTATTTTCTTAACATTTGTACACGGTAGGATACTTGTTATTTCAAGTGCTTCACTACTTTTAACTTTTAAGACATGGGATGATTACACAATACATCCTTTTTCCAATTCTAGAATGATGTTCATTGTTGATTGTCTTATATTTTTCGTAGCATTTTTGGAGACACTGGTAAAATAATGATACAAAGCATTCCATGATTCCTTTCCTAAAGATTATTTACTATTATATGGTGGATCCATGTATGATAGATGGAATTCCATGTTATCACAAGCTCCAATAGCTCAGAATTATCCACACTGAAATACCTTACGTTACATCAAAATGACAATAATAAGGATGGAACATCACTGCCTCATTTAGGAATGCAGACTTTGGTAGCAACAACCTCACTCATGGTAGGAGTTAAGTTTATAATTACTACTTTGAGGGTAAATATTAGCATAGACCTTGTTACCCTAAACCTTGTAAGGGTAGCTAGGGAAATGTTACATCCTGTGGAAGTCATCAAATTGTGAAACATAGATGGGATTTGAGAGGAATACAGATGGTCCTTGCCTTTGATTTTCTTGTTGCTGCATTTTTGTTGTTAATGTGATAAGGGTTTTTATGAACTATGGGCTTAAGGCTGAAGGCACTTTTTCAGTTCAGACCATCGATTGTAGTTGGCAGTCCAATAATAAACCACAATGAATTCTTGATTCATGTTATTGGCACCAAATGATTAGAAGGGCTAACTTGAGAAAGCATTGGAACAATGAGTATTCATCAAGAAAAAGGCCTCTATTACACATATTACATGATTTTGTCCCAGGGTTGGAGCTAATAAATGAAGAGATCTTCATATATGTTGAAGCAACTTGATAGATTTTTCAACTCCATACAAAGTATAAGGCAATATTCTTTTCAAATCTGGGGTACCTGTGCATAGTTTGAGACTGTTCTAACTTCCAATTAGCAGTAAAGCCCAAATTCTTAGAAGTCCTGTGGACAAGAAGAGCAACAATGAGCAGCCTAATTGGTGTGAGAAGCAAATATGGGCTATTTCCGAGTACATTTGGGCATGGTTAAAGATTGTTATGTGCAGTTAAGCCAATTCGTAGCCCTATTTGACCTTCATAGAGAAGTGAGAAAGCGTTCTAAGGAAACCTTAACCATAAATTAACAATAAGTATCCCTAAATCCTCGATTTTGGGCAATCCTAGGTTAATTTCAGACCTAAAGAAGCATTCTGGGAATCTCGTGGGGCACTAAATAGTATTTTTCTAGTGCTGGGGGTATTCATAGTAGTTGGCAGCATAGTGTGGGAAAATTTGTGTATTCTAGACAGTAGTAGAACTCTCATTCTTTCAACTCCTGGGAATATTTGTGCACTAATAGAAGCATCGGGCCATCATTCTTGGAAGTGTTGGATGAATTGAGAGGCTATTATCATGGTTATTGAAGGGGCCATCTCATTTACTCATATTTTGAGGAATTTTCAGTATCCATTTGAACAAGTGGATCCACCTTGAAGCACCATGAACCTCATATTTGATGGAGCCATTCCTCTTAAAAAAGCATATCGTTGATCGACCTGCACACTTTGGTGTTTGCTATGGGTATTTTCTGAGCCTACTCATGCTGTTTAGGAAGGGTTGTTCCCATTTCAAGGCTAATCTAGCACATTTTTGAGCTATTTCATGGGAAAATTTGCATACTTTTGTGAAAAGCTAGTCATTTGAAGATGGTTGATTTGAAGAGGATTTTCTTGGCATTGGTAGTCTATTCAACAAACCTTTCCTTAGCAATGATACCCTGCTTCCATATTATACCCAAAAAAAATCTCCAAGACTTGAGGAATTTAGTGTCTATGTCATTGAAAATATTGGATTTACTACATTTCTTTCTCAGGAAAAATCATAGTATTTTGATGAATTTTTATTCTAATGTATTTTGTCGATTATTTGAGATTGTTTGATTAGACACTATTCTTTCCATAATTTATTTTTTTACTTATTTTATAATTATTGAAGTGGTTTGTATGTGGCTTTTGGTGATGCCACCACATTTATTATCTCATAGAAAGAAAAGAACACACAAGCATTCACTGAGATCCTAAGGCATCACTGAGATGCCTGACTTAATAGGGTAGCAAAATTGAGTGAGGCACACAACAAAGGCAGCTAGTCTAAAGGATCAACCCCGAGACTTCCTGCATGAAGCTCAATTTTTAAAGCACTGAACTAAGTCAATCTAGCCCATTGATCTTTTCTTCCTAAAAACCCTCCCCTCCTCCCTCCTCTACATCCAATGGCCCAAATCCTTTCAGGTTCATTGGCACAGTTAACCCTCTGGAGTCACCGGCAATGCCCACATCTTCTCACACCTGGTTCATGTTTCTAGAAAACATTTTTTGAGTCCCTTGAAGGAAGGTGGGACAGTTTCTTCCATCCCCTAACCTCCCATTAGTGAACCTGCATTCTTAAAGGATCAACCCCGAGACTTCCTGCATGAAGCTCAATTTTTAAAGCACTGAACTAAGTCAATCTAGCCCATTGATATTTTCTTCCTAAAAACCCTCCCCTCCTCCCTCCTCTACATCCAATGGCCCAAATCCTTTCAGGTTCATTGGCACGGTTAACCCTCTGGAGTCATCGGCAATGCCCACATCTTCTCACACCTGGTTCATGTTTCTAGAAAACATTTTTTGAGTCCCTCGAAGGAAGGTGGGACAATTTCTTCCATCCTCCAACCTCCCATTAGTGAACCTGCATTCTTATGGCATTCCCCTCTTCCTCTTGAAATAACAAGCACCCTTTCTCACAAACAAGTCAAATATATTTCAAGAAAAGGATTAATTTGCAGATTTAAAACTTTTTGGCTAAAGGCTAATAGTTGCATCAATTGAATGGAGGAAACTTGGTGCAATCTAGTTACAGAATGTAAAATGCAAAATTTCACACCCGACAATATGTTGGCGAAATATTATAAGGGTTTCATGTAGTTGTTGTCATGGTGAGATGGAGATGGCTCATGTCTCACCTCTCTCCCTTCATTCTTTTTAGGACAATGGCTCATCTACCATTTCTATCAGGTTAGCAATTTAATGGACATGCTTGTAAATTTGTTGCATAAAAATAGATTGCTCATGTCCCTATTTTCATTTATATCAAGAGACAAATACTCACATATTGTTAGATTGCACTTGGGAGGTCAACAGTCCCTTTTTAGTAAGGGGGATTGATGTAGTGCCAAATACCACCGATTGACTATGAGGCCACTTGGGGAATCAAAGTGGGATGTTTTATAGATTGAAAAACTATATTGTAGTTGGAAAAACTATATTATAGATTGAATGGACTTTCTTCCTATATTATAGATTGACAATGGTATCTATTACACTGCCACAATTTCCTAGGACTTGCAACCATCCTCATCCTCATCCGATTTTTGATTTGTTGTTTGACTGCGACAGAAACATTGATGAATTGGCATAGAACCCTCATGGATAGTGCAATTCTCTGTTGACCTTACAAATGGAATGATGTCCCAGTGGTCCCATGTTTGGATTTTGACGATGCCGGCTGATAAGTTTGCTAAAGAAAATGTAATTCTATGTAAACACAACCTTACTACTATTCAATTGGATCAATCTTTGAGAGGTTTGTAAAGCCTTAAACATTCCACTATTTATCCTTTAATCGCCAACATAGAACCGTGCAGAAGAGACTTCAAACATTGACAACACTAATTCCACATAGAAAGAACCCTTAATAGCATAACTTGCACAAAATAAAGATATATTAATGAATCTCTTCTTCAACATTCTGTATGATATCCAGATGACATTGGCTCTTTGGTAGCTTTGAAACACCATCCAAATCATCATAGTTAAGAGTTTCCACATCAGCCATATAATCATAACCTTATTTAGCTTCCTCCCCTGCTTCATTGTTCTCTGATAAGTCTTCAAGATCAGCAAAAATGAATCTCAACACTATCACTTCTTCACTGCTGAGTAGCCTAGATTGAATGCTCATTCTCCAGAACGTTGATTAGGTGTTTTTCATGGGGCCCATAACTGCCTCTCATCCATGATGCAGATTTCCTTTGATTACTAATTTGTTGTCCTGAGAAAGATGATCTCATGTAGACGAGATTCTATCCTTTGCTGAGAATGATAGTTTGCATGCTATATAATAGGTCCACATTTATTTGTTGCATTGAGCAAACTGATATTAAACATTATCAAAAATTAAGTCCCTTTATATGCCCAAAATTGTTTCCCTTTGTTGGTAGAAGATTCCCAAAGTTGAAAACATAATAGAACTGTTTTGTTAGAACTGAATTTACAGTGGTTTCACTACTGCTTTATGACTGAGGCTACTCCAAGGAATCTCTAGAACTTCCCAGGACTGTCTAGACTCGAGACAATGGCCAGAATCAGAATGTAAGCTTTTCTTGATGTCACAAATATCTCAGAAGGCCTCCTTTATGCCCAGGTTCAGTCCAGAATTCAAAGTGATGCCCATTTATAGCTTTTAAGAGACTAAGAAATGCCCATAATTGTCCTCAGAACCACCCAGATGCTGCTGTGATGGTATTAAGGTCTGGGATGTTAATTATTACTGACCTTTGGTGACATAAGGCCTGCTGTTCTTTCCAAAATCTGAAGGATTATGGTGTCTTGCAGTTATTGTTGCTTGGATCCTGATATATGATTCTTTGTAGAAATTATATGATGGCTGGAAATTACTAGTACAGATCTGTTGGAATAATCTTTGTACATGGGTATTTTTTCTCCAATAAGAGGATGTTAGGGTTGAGGTGAAACCCTCCCTTCGTCTGTACGATATTTGTTGCTGTAATGTCTCAGTTAGGGCCATTCAGTGAAACCCTCCCTAATTCACTCTCAGATCTCTCCAATCTGTTTCTCAAAAGTGAATAATAACATATGCATGCTAGAGAACTCGATTTTCCTTCCTTTTTCCTTTTGAATGCATGCAAATCACTTTCAAATGCATATCGAAAAGTAGGGAAACCTAACCTGACCATAACTCAAATGCATATATAAGAAAAGTAGGGAGATTGTTTTGAAAATTTAAACAGACAAATGCATATCGATCTTACTCTTCCTTTGTTTTTTAGTAATTCTTATCCAAGGCTTCCATCTCTGCTCAATTGCTCGACTCTATGGAATTTCATTGCAAAAGGATTCCCAGTTAACACATTGAATGGTATCGAAGGTGATTAGAACTTCATTTCTAGACAGTGAGCTATGTCCTTCAGAAGTTGCAAGGGAAACAATGCTTACATCTTCATTCAGTGGGTCAGATAAGATCACTTTCAGTCTTTGACTCTTTTAAAATGGTGAGTTGCATGGTCTTTCATACAGCACATGGTCCACTATCATACATGTCTAGTTTAAAAGCTTACAGAATAGATAATAGTTTTTGTCATTCTATTCAGTGAAGTAGAAATGTCAAATGTTTTTGGATTTTCTATGAATTTTCTGGTATGCTAAGGGTATTTTACTTGACGCAGAAGCTGAGAAACTAGAGCTGCTTGATCTTCTAAATGAGTTGTTTTCAAAGTGAAATGCCCAGAAAATGTGTCCTTTTAGGCCATAATATTTTGAATAGAAATGAAGCTGTATTTTGATTTTTGATATCATTAGCCTTTTCCCCAATGTCAACCATCATTGCGAAGATGGTTTTAGCAAAGCAAAGTGACTTCCTTATTGGAAACTAATTTGATCCTCCTTTTCTTAATCTACATCTCTAGGAAATACAGGTCATTGTACTTCCATATCATTTTTTTATTGAAGAATAACAGTCAATTGTTGAAGAGGTTTTAATTTGGTTCTTATCTTTTTCTATTTCTAAATGATTTTTTTTTCTTTCTGAGAAATAGTGATTTATATGATCACTGAATACCAAAATTTTCAAATAACATAATAGATATTAAGAATAAAGTAACAATAAAGCATACCTGACCCTTAATTACTCAACTTGCTCGATCATATCCAACTAGCTACTTAGTTTGACCCATTAATAGTTCCACTGGAGGATTATCTTCAGAAGCTACATTGCAATATTTATGCACGGCGTCCTCCTTTGTTTGACATTTCCTTTTTATTTATTGATTTTGAACTCCTTATACAACAGTGGTGCTTAGAATGGATCTATTTGTAAGTGAATATATTGTCCTTTCCCATCCTTCTCATGCATGTGTATTCAGTTGCATGAACTCATGAGCTTGACCACTAATTGATTGTCCCCACAAAATTTTATCAAAATGCAATTTATTTCACAGGAAGGTCGAGAAAAAGAAAAATATCTCCTTAAAGCACAATATTCTTAAAAAGAAAAAAAATTAACGTGTACTTAAATGACAGATGGCTTACTCCATAGAACTTATTTGGATTGGTGTCAGGATGAGGATATTCTTTCATTGATCGAGCTTTTGGATCATAATGAGCTAAATTTACATACAAGTTCGGAAGATATTTGGCAGGGTCTTTGCTAACAGGCAAGTTTCTAATGCAGAATAAGAGCATTTAGCAAGTCATTACAAAACTAGGAAAAATGAAAATGCTTAGCAAGATACATCATAAAAAGTTAAAACCAGTATAGATGTCCTGGAAGAATTAATTATCATAAAAAATTGAGATTGATACACAACCATGACAATCTTATACACAACTATCATAAAAAAAATTGACATCGATACAAAGCCATGACAATCTTATACACAACCATCATAAAAAATTGGCATTGATACACAACCACAAAATCTGAGCATGAATTAGATGATTAGATAATACAGTCACTAGCTCATTGTGTTCTCAATCCAGCTTGTGGATTCCAATACACATCAGATGACACATTAAATTCAATGAGCATGTTGGCATCAAAGTGGACTGAGTGATTGTCCTGGCCTCAACATCAAATGCTTTTGGCCTACCTCAAGCACTGCAATACACTTCTCTACTACCATACCTCATGGCTTTGTTATGGCATCACAACATTTTGGGTGTGTCATGTAGATGTCTCTTGGAACAATGAGGATGATTCTGAAGTTGGGGACTCTGGAGTTGTATTGAAACTTTATGAGTGGGAAACACTCACTGCAAAATGGAAAACCAAAACTGTGACCAAGAGCTGGACACTGACATAAGAAATTCACTAGTTGCATTCTCAATTCAGCCTGTGTATTCCAATACAGATGAGATGACGGATTAAGTTCAATAAGGTTGTTGACTTTGCTAGGCGTTGTTTCCACACTCCCATTTTGTATTCTCGTGGATGTACTCTTGCACTCCCATCAACCTACTTTGTGGGCATTCATTTACATGAATAAAATTATCATATATCAAGATATCTTAGAAGCAAATCCATAGAAATGTCGGAATGCTTCTTTCATTGGCTACAGGACAAAAATAATTCTTTTAGAATCTTAACAATGTCGCAGAAGCACTGTCAGGGAAGGACAAGTGAAGGCTCTGGTGATCATTATGTGCTACTGATGGCAAGGCAATGTCGCAGAAGCACTGTCAGGGAAGGACAAGTGAAGGCTCTGGTGATTGACCAATGAGGACCTTTTACGTAGCATATTACTGTACTTTTTTTATGAGTAGCCCAGATTTTATGGGATGTGCAAAGTTGCAAACACTTTCTTTTCAAAGGAGAGCTATGATATTATTCATCTTGCAGTATATACCAATCCATCAGATACACAGTGGTGAATTTGAAATCAAAAGTTTGAAAGGCTAAAAAGTAAAAACCTACCCTACAGTAATGGCAAGAAAGGAAGTGCAATTTCCATATCCATGGAACAGTCAAGGGCACAACGCTTATCAATGTCTTTTCCAATACAAGATCAGGAAGTGTAATCACTGTTTTTCCCTTCACAACCTAGCACATTTATTTATGTTAGTCAAACGTGGCAATGAAAACTAGCACGCCACATCTTTCTCTGCAGCAACCTTAAATTACAACATGATAGGCGTATTCAGAGTTATGTGGAAAAGCACATGGAAAAGAGACTACATTAATATGTTCAAGGAAAAGTTATTCATCACCTAGACCAATCTATAGCAGTTTCTAATCAATGCCCCCCCTAGTTCTTTGTCATAAATATGCTCGTTTAGATTGTTTCAGTCTTTCTCTACATCAAATAGTTTCTCCTTTCTGTTTGTCAAATGAAACAAAGTTGAAAGAAAAGGAAAGGCAATGTCAAACGCTGAAATTAAGAACATTCTAGCAGAATGAAAGACACAACATTGTTTTTTATTTAACCCACAAAACACAAGCAAAGGAGGATATCAATGGAAACTTCAGTTAGAAGAAATAATAATCAATCGTTGAGTGAATAAAACTGTTGAATACTGACCTTTGGCAGAGACAGTGATGCAAGTGAATGAAACTACACATTCTCTTCTTTTTTTCTTGATGTGTAATGAAGAGGTGGATCAATCAAGGCTAAAAAGTTAACCAACAATCTTATGTGATACTGCATTCTTTATTTGTTCTGTTATAATACTGCAGATATGTGAAACATCAAACCAACAAAGGCAATGTAATGGGAAACCTCAAGTGTTGCTAAAATACACTAGAAATAGAAGAAGCGGGATGAGGAAGCTGCCATATAGACTTTTTTCCTTGTATGGGACTATAGCAAGAATGCTTGTTTCCACAATGCTCTTTTTTCCCTCACTTGGGCTCTCTCCAGCGGCAAACAAGATCCTTCCAGAGTGCATGGTTGGTTACACACTTTCTTTCCCATGTTTAATACCCCTTTGTTGCGGGATGGATGAACACGAGGAGAAGGAGTATTGCTTTTAATCCATGATTTTTTTGTTATTTTCCTTATAGACTGCATCATTCCTGTACTAAAAGAGGGCCAACAAAAAGATGCAATGTAGCTCCATTGTGAGGTGAAGAGCTTTGCATAGAGCCATCATTTGCAAACAGAAGCACACAATTAAAAGAAAAGACAGTTAAACAAAGAAAAAAACATCTTGGTTTTACAACTGCTGTACTAATTTACAATTGTCTCCAAGATATTTAAAAGGAACCTTCACCTCATCATAGAAAAGATAAATGATATACAATTTAATGCAACAAGTACACAGAACAAGTGCAAGATATGATGTTGCAAGGATGATGTGTTTAAGCTAATTTGCAATATGAAATGAAACAAAAAAAGCTTTACAACCATATGTATCCAAAGGGTTGAATGATATATATTATAAATTTTAGTGAAGTCTATTGTTTGTAAAAAGACTCCAGATAGAAAATATAAAATGCGAGAGCTAGATCCATGAATATGTAGACCAAAATTGCCAGCACAGCATAGGACAAAAGGGTTGGTCATGAAAAGATAGTTAAGTTATGTAGGTATGGTGAATTTCAAGGACTCAATAAACAAGAGACAACTGATAGATTCGGAAAGGAAAAGGTCCATCAGTGGCATCGTAGTTATGATATCCCTCCTCCAAATGGTGAGAGCCTGGAAATGTGTGCAGAACAAGTTGTCGCCTACTTCAAATAGCAGGTATAGAAAACTGCTTGCACTTTCATTAATTATAGTTGTTTTCTTTTATTTTCCTGATCTTTTACCAAGTGAGAATGGTAGCTAGATATGACTGTCAGTGTCTCTTGGGTTCTTTTGCTTTATAGTTTTGAATTGGTGGTCATAAGGCGAATTCAATTTTCATATTTGTGAATTTGTCTTTAGCAATTTATCTGTTTTGGAATCACATTACTTCCACAGCACACTAAAGATAGCTTCATGGATGGATGTACTTTGATTAGGGGATTGGGGCCTCCATCACCTACAGAATCAAAACTACCATAGTTCTTGTTCTCTTTGTTTGAATTCTTCTAGGTAATGGAGACTTTTTAACATTTAGGTATATACTTTTACAAATTGTGCCTCAACTTCATTGTGGGAAAAGTGTGCTGATTTCTGCTCATGGCAATTCTCTGCAGTCTATAATAATGTATATCGACAAGTTATCTTCTCAGGAGGTCTATTTATCATATAACATGCCTATAGATTATGGTTTCTTCATCACATATTCTTTTACAATTGTGATATTGTTCTTTGATCTTTCTGGTTTGTTCTAGCCATTAGAGTTGACTTGAAACTTTTCATTTACACAGGTTATAAGTCTAGAGCTATCCACTGGAATCCCCATGCTTTACATATTCAAGGAAGGAAAATTTATTAGAAGAGGAAGTCCTATTGGACCTTTAGAGGCTGGAGTTTATGCTGTTACTAAGGTATATTATATCTTTCATTATGTCATCTAGTATGCAGTATTAGTTGTTCTGCATAAATGTCATTCATTTATGTTGCTGTTAATTTAATAAAAGTTGAATCATACCCTTTTATGGATCATTCTCCTTGCCTGGCTCTAATGATGGAGCCATTTTATATATTTCCGATGTTTTCTCAATTTATTCACCAATTCTGCTACGCTCTTCACTTAGAATGGTAGTGGATGATATATCTCCATCACCCCCTTCTATGAAGCCATATTTAACCTCATTGTTATGTAATGATTCAGTATTAACCACCAGGACACTATTAGCATGAGAAATATCGATCTACACTTTTTTCTTGCTATCACTTGCATCATTTTTATCAAAGATAGTGGGAGAAGATCCTTTACTTGCTAATATGACAATGTCCTCAATCTTCCCACTACTAGGTGGAGTGCATCCAAGTTTGGGAAGTTTAACTATCAGCTTGGGACTGTTTGTATTATCCCCATGGGAATTATCTATTGCCTTGCCATATGTGTGACCCGATTGTGATGCTTTTTCACATGTTGCACCTTTACTCCATATTAGCTTCCCTCCATTGGCCTCTTTCTGGCATCCCAATTTTCTAGATCCCAAAACTCCATTTCTTGATTTCCTATGGTGTGATCCTAAACTTGAGCCTTTAGCACTCATAGAATCTGCTATAGAGCTCCGAGCATCTCTTTCCAAAATGAACCTATAGCCTTTCCAAGCTCACTCGACCATGACTGATTGTTATTTTGTTATTGACTAGAACTGCTACTTTTCTCTTCCTTAATTGAAGTCATTGAAAAATCATTTGTGCCACTCAACATGGTCAATTTACAATGAGAATACTTGGTGTTAATGGTTGAGGAGTGCAACAAAGAAACCTTGGCAGACCCTGAGGGGATAGATGTTGATCTTGATAGAATATATGTTGTCCTAATCTATTTGAGACTATCTTTGCAGTAGAGTTTAATGGTGTTGATTTTTTCACAACTTCAGTAGATCTTGCATGCTTGCCACCATAAGTATAAGCAACTTTTCATGTATCTTACTTATAGGGAAAATATGCTCCCTCGCTTGATCCAGATTGTGTCATTGTTCTTCATTACTGCATCGACATGTTTATTCCAAGTATCAACTAAGATCCTAGCCTTCCTCTGAATCTGCTGGTACTTCTGATTTTTCAAGTGGTTTACAAATTTTCCACCCATACATGTCTTCAAAGCATCAAGATCTACAGGTAGTGTATCAAGAGCACGTAGCAACAATAAAAACAGTGCTTCGACAAATTTTTCACCCTCCTTTGGTATTCCTGCATCTCCAGTATTTCATTTTTGGGCTTCTTGAAGTCAACCATCCAAAATAGGCAAGCACCCAAGCTACACAAATTGGCTGAGACAACCATCTTGATCGGTGGTTACAATCACACCTACAAGGGATGTACGCCACAAAGCCACAATTTCTTTCTTACCATCATCACTTCTAAGTTTCTGACCAACTGCATTAAATGCACAAGCTTCCCAACATTTTCTGAGTTGATGTGGCTTCCATCTTTGTCAGTGATTCTGGCAATTTTATGTTCCTAATGGACATGGTGAAGGAAAATGGTGATAATAATAACAACATATGTGTAGCTTGAATTGAAATGCTGAGGGGAATTTGGTGTTAAATTTTCAGAATTTACTTCAATATGATCTAGGATCTTAACTGAGAGAACAACATGTACAGCATATCTACAAGATATCAATCATGGAGACAATAATGCAAGCACACAAGAGACACAAAGATTTACTTGGGGAAAACCATAAAGGTGAAAAACCCCAATAACTTCCTCAGAGATAGATAGAGCAATGATACAACCAACCATAAGAGATAGACACAACCTAGCAGTAGATCCTCCTTCTCCATAAGTGCGCCACTCCTCCTTGAGTGCATGAGTGAGAAGTGAGTGAGCAACTAGAGTGCCTCCCGCACTCTATTTATACTTGACTTGACTTGCCTTTTTACCTAACTCATGTAGGCTCGAACTTAACCACATAACATAATGCTGATTGGGCCGACCCCCAATAGGGTGGTCTAATAACCCTTTGACCCACATGACTTATACAGGGCCGACCCCAACAAGGTGGTCTAATAACCCATCAAGAATAAGTTACGACATTTACAATATAAATGATGACACTTCCTTATAGAGGAATAATACCATCTCTATAGGAATACAATATACATATATGTGAAATACATTCCGAAGTTACATATACATCAACACTCCCTCTTAACTAGGAAGGTATTTCTCAGCACAGTTCGTCTAGCACAAGTCATCTTCTCTGGATCATCGTCACTAGATAATCGTCATCGAGACATCATCATCGTCACTGCTGCTGCTATCTCAATCATTCTCTGAATCTACTCATCATAGGAAGTTCTACAGAGCCAGTCCTTTTTCATACTGGATGTAGGCCCACCACCTGTAGGTCTTCATCATCACTGGACATACTGTGGAATCCTCAAGACTTATTACGTGTGTCACAAAACCTCGAAAGAGCATCCCAAGATGTTACGGGTACACAACTCCGACCTGTAGGATCTCCCAGGGCGCTATTACATGTGACCCCACCACAAAACCTCGAAAGAGCATCCCAGGATGTTACGGGTACAGAACTCCAACCTGAAGGATCTCCCAGGGCACAAATTACATGTGGTCAACACAAAACCTAGCAAGAGCATCTCAGGATGTTACGGGTACACAACTCCGACCTGAAATGTCCCAGGGCACAAATTACATGTGGTCATGGCAAAACCTCAAAAGAGCATCTCAGGATGTTACGGGTACACAACTCCGACCTGAAATCTCCCAGGGCACAAATTACATGCCATAGGACAAAACCTCGCAAGAGCATCTCGGGATGTTACGGGTACACAACTCCAACCTGAAATCTCCCAGGGCACAAATTACATGTCCTCCCAGAGCAATTTCTCGAAAGAGCATCCCAGGATATTACGGGTACACAACTCCGACCTATAGGATTTCCCAGACATGCTCATCTGCACAACCTGATCCACGGCCATAGAGTATTAACTTGATACTCACCATACATCATCCTGATGTACTCATGATCATCCTGATCATCATCACTGCAACGTCCTGCTGCATGTCATCTGGAGCAACATCCTGAAGCTCATCATCCATGATCATCCTGATCATCACTGCAACATCCTGCTGCATGTCATCTGGAGCAACATCCTGAAGCTCATCATCCATGATCATCCTGATCATCACTGCAACATCCTGCTACATGATCCACCTGATCATCAATGCATCTACCTGAAGCATACCAAGTATCTACCTGATACATATCATCATACATGATCCTCCTGATCATACAATGTATCCATCTGATACATGATACATATCACCATACATGATCCACCTGATCATACAATGTATCCACCTGATACATATACAGATACATGGTCCAAGCATCCAACATGATGCATATACAAAATACATACACATGATCCAACTGATCATATCCAGCATCCAACATGATGCATACATACATAAATGATCCAACTGATCATATTCAAGCAGAAACTAGAACATCATCCTGATGCTCATCATCCAGCGCTTACATCCACAGCCATGTGAAGGATCCTCCTTCCAACATGCTTGGAATGGCTTCAGCAAATGTGTCCATCACTTCTTCCTCGAAGTATTCGAACTTCACCCTGGCTAGTGGCTTCGTCAGCACATCTGCAATCTGCTCGTCCGTTGCAACATACAGGAGCTTCACAGCTCCTCTCTGCACCATATCCCTGATATAGTGATATTTGATCTCTATGTGTTTCAACCTGTCATGAAACACTGGGTTCTCGGACAGCTTCACACAACTCTGGTTATCACAGAAGATACCAGTATCCTCCAACGGAAGATCAAATAACTCAGACAGTAGCTTCCGTAGCCATACTGCCTCACAACTACCTGAACAGGCTGCAACATACTCTGCCTCAGCTGTACTCAGTGCTACACAGGACTGCTTCCTGCTAAACCAAGAGATCACACCTGATCCCATACTAAAGCAACACCCAAATGTGCTCTTCCTGTCTGCAGCACTGCCAGCCCAATCTGAATCAACATAACCCTGTAGGTTAAACTTTTGATTCGCTTCATACTTGAGTCCATAATCCACTGTACCCTTTAGGTACCTCAGAACATGCTTTACAGCAACCAGGTGAACACTCCTCGGATCTGTCAGGAACTGGCTCAATGTGTTCACAGCAAAGCAAATGTCTGGTCTCATGTTCGTCAGGTACATCAAGGACCCAATCATCTGACGGTACATGGAGACATCAACTAGCTCAGATGAAGCATCACATAGAAGCTTCAGATTCGATGCCATAGGTGTGGCCATGGCCTTGCAATCCATCATCCCAAATCTCTTCAGGATATCCACTATGTACTTCCCTTGACCAAGGAAGATTCCATCTACACTCTGCCACACCTCCATGCCAAAAACAAATAGTGCATCATCCCCAAGTTCTTCATCTCGAACTCGGCAGTAAGCTTCCGCTGCATGTCGGAAATTAATCTATCTTCACCTGTAACAAACAGGTCATCCACATAGTAGTAACACTGGATTGCCTTCCTCAACCTTGTAGTAAAAGTTGGAACCCGCTTTACTCTTGGTAAAGACCAAACTGGATAGAAGGCTGTCTATCCTACCATACCAAGTTCTGCACACATATATGACTACACCATGCTGTCTTGAAATCCATCTGGTGCATCTTCTATTTCATCTCTTTTATATTTCTTAATGCTGTCGTCTGCAACGTGCTTGATTTGATAGTTTCATTTGGAAGTCACAATAGACTACCCTTCAGGTCTTGGGACTGCATCCCAAACATCGCTCTTCATGATCGACGGATCATGGCATTCTTCCCGTATCCTGGGAACTTCAATATCGTCAATAGATAATTTTGTTGTTGAACAAATGTTGTAGTTCTTCTTTTGTAGGAGACGGCATACGATCTTTCCTACACAACAAGTTAAATTGCATGATTAGAAACCATTTCATAGTTTTCAGAACAAATTCTTACACATAAAGAAATATGTCATACAGTCATGCAATTATTTTAGCCAATGCTTCAATACAACATTTATCCATATCCCATAACTTTCTAGATGCCTTCCAATCTCTACCAGAACATTGTTAAGAGTGTGCACAACTCCCAACATGTCAACAAAGAGGCTTCATTCTAGATAAGTAGCAATGGAATGTTGTACAATGCCATAGGCCACTTACCCATGTATATTAGTAGTATACTGTTCATCAATGCAACTATTCTAATATGCACAATACATATCCTAAGTCTAGGAACATGAGCATATACATCATTGAACAATTTTACTCAAATATGCAAGAAATTAAAATACTTATGTTTGTTTGTTCGTTGGGTGGACTCCCTCTGAGTCTTTGCTTCCTTGCAGGAGATGCTGGAGTCCTAATCTGAAGTAGCTTCTTCTACACCTTTCTGTTGTGGAATGTAGAAAGATGGTCAACTCCCTCTGAATATGTGCATCCTTGCAGAAACTACTGAAGTGTGCTCCCTCTTGATCTTTGCTTCCTGAATTACCTGTTCTTGAACTCATATTCATCCTTGGCCCCTATGCATGCTTATTAGTATCATGATTGTGTTATCCTTGTGATCTCATATAAAATCATACATTCATTAGTATACTATTAAAACACAATAATCTCAAGCATATATAGTCATGATCATTTCAAACATAAATAATAAGCATTAGCATTCAAGGTTTATGTAGGATTCTTATGGTTAGTCAAGTCATAAGAAGCATAACATGTCTAAACCTACAATTACTCAAACCTATGACTCTTCAGGTTAGTTGAATCATCAATTAAGATAAGAGATATAATATGCATAAAACCTGTGATTATTCAAACCTATACCTTCATGATTCTTCTGTTTAGTCATATCATCAATTATGGTAAGAAACATAATATGCATACAACCATGATTATTCAAACCTATGACTTCATGAATAATCATTATCAACAACAGTATAAGATCCTAACACAAGGTAGGATTATAGCTTGATATAGGAAAAACATACCTGGATTAGCATGCTAGCTATTTATGTCTAACATACCTGCATAATGTCTTCTGGTTCTCTTCAGTGACTTGTGCTAGTAACCTGCATTTCTCATAAGTTAACCATTGTAGAAACAAGTTATACATACCTCGAAAGTAGATCTTCTATGTGATCCATGACAATGGATGAATCCTTGTCTTCATGTCACCATGATCATACATTCTTGAAGTAGAACATGATTTGTCTTTCTTGGTGTACCTCTCATGTTAGCAGACAACATAAACCTCATACAACACCATAATGTATTAGTACAATCATAAGTGTCAACACCCTAACCAATGAATATCTTCTATCATGCATTCATAATTTTGTTAAGGTGATACGACAAATACAAAATCAAGATTGTACTAATCGTAATAACATGAAGACAAACATATCATAAACTTAATCATGAACAAATATCGAAACATACCTTGATGAGTCATACCTGTCGAGATCACTTGTAATCTTATTATGTAAGGCCTTAGCCTCATCTCCCTTTGAAACAGGAACTTCTTCACTTATGCAGGTGACCAATCCATCTTCTTATAGGATTAACCCAATCCACTTGATTTACAAGAACTGGAACTGGAGCTGGATATGGGTTTGTCAGAGAAACCCCAAAAATTCAAACTTTGAATTTCAAACTTCCGAAAGGATAGAATTATGCGCCTTGATGAGCTTATCAAACTGGTATATTCAGAACTTGAAAACTAAAAAGTTTCACTCCTCAATTTTTCCTTTGAAACTTCCGGATTCACTGGACGTGACCCTGAACTGGGGTTTGATGAAGCCCACTCTTTTTCCCAATCAAAAGGTTTGATCCAAAGCTCTAAGCTTCTATTTTCCTGAGGAGCTTCCAGCCGTGGTCACAGATTTCAAAAATTCCCATTTTTACAGAAGCCCTAATTTTCCACTTTTCTTATCAAAGTCCAGAACTAGGGTTTGATAAAGCCCGGCCTTCTGCCCAACCAAAAATTCTGATTTTGGTCTCTAAATTTTTATTTTGATGAGTATCATTCAGCCATGTTCTCTTATTACAAAAATTCCAACTTTTTCCGAAGCCCTAAATTCCGGAAGCCATGAATGAAGGTACTCAAAAATAATTCTGTTTTGACATAAATATGTACCTGATTGTTTCTGGTGTAACTCCGAACTTTTCGATCCATAGGGTTTAAAAAAATTTCTTGAGATAGATTGACCTGTTATCTTTCCATCCTAACAAGTATGACCTCAATTGGATTCTCTGAGAGAGAGTTATGCCAAGTGTCGCAACGTGACCTGTTTTGGGATAATACAGGAGAGCGAACTTGTACGGCGTGGCACATGTCACTTTTTGAACTTCGGCCTCTGAAAAAAATTTCTGAGATAGCTAGGCCTGTTATCTTTCCATCCCAATAGGTATGACCTCAATTGGACCCTCTGAGAGAGAGTTATTCCAAGTGTCGCAACGTGACCTGTTTTGGGATAATATAGGAGAGCGAACTTGTACGGCATGCCACGTGTCACTGGTTCAACTTCGGCCTCTGCAAAATGTTTTTGAGATATTACAATCTGTTTACTACCTATCAATTTTTATGAAATTTCATTTGGAGATCCCTATCCCAAGTTATGATCTTTTTCCCAAGGTCACCTGATTTTGGCTCAGATCTAGAAGAGGCAAAAACCCTATATTGTACAGATCATAAATCACAAAGTACAACGAATTAGAGGTTGTCCTTTGGACACAAGATACCTGGAGATTTAATCTTCGACCTGTAAAGATTTCAGATCCGAAACCGTTGCCAAAACGGATTTATAGCGAAAGTGCTACGATGACTGGTTTTTGCTATATCAAGCCCTAGCATCGTAAGTGCAACAAGTGTCATACATGCCATATCATGCCTTCTTTCAGGCTAGCTCTGATACCATGTTAAATTTTCAGAATTTACTTCAATATGATCTAGGATCTTAACTGAGAGAACAACTTGTACAGCATATCTACAGCATATCAATCATGGAGACAATAATGCAAGCACACAAGAGACACAAAGATTTACTTGGGGAAAACCATAAAGGTGAAAAACCCCAATAACTTCCTCAGAGATAGATAGAGCAATGATACAACCAAACATAATAGATAGACACAACCTAGCAGCAGATCCTCCTCCTCCATAAGTGCGCCACTCCTCCTTGAGTGCATGAGTGAGAAGTGAGTGAGCAAATAGAGTGCCTCCCGCACTCTATTTATACTTGACTTGACTTGCCTTTTTACCTAACTCATGTAGGCTCGAACTTAACCACATAACATAATGCTGACTGGGCCGACCCCCAATAGGGTGGTCTAATAACCCTTTGACCCACATGGCCGACCCCCAATAGGGTGGTCTAATAACCCTTTGACCCACATGACTTATACAGGGCCGACCCCAACAAGGTGGTCTAATAACCCATCAAGAATAAGTTATGACATTTACAATATAAATGACGACAATTCCTTATAGAGGAATAATACCATCTCTATAGGAATACAATATACATATATGTGAAATACATTCCGAAGTTACATATACATCAACATTTGGGTTAGAAGGAGTCTCTATTGGGATGTGGCAACTGCTGGAAGGCTTATTTGGTGTCCATCAGCTGCTCAATTTGTTGTCGCATACTCATATGTTCCGCGGAGAAGGTATATGTGCACTGGGGTTCGTAATACCACTCCTTGCATGTTCATACTAAAAATTGTGCAAGAATATCGTATCTCAGTTGCATTTGTCAAAATTATGGAGAATCAATCTAGATTATTGTGCTTTTATAGTGATTTTAGTGGCCCTAACTGTAGATCATTTCCTGCTTCAATGTCTATCCTTCTCACTTTATACAATTTTGACGTAGCTATAGTGCGATCTATAAAAAAAAATGATTGCTCGTTTGCTGCAATTTTCTTTGTCATTCCCTCCCAAAATCCTGTGTTGCAGTGTCCTTGTAGAGGTTGTCATTTATTTGTAGCAGCAGACACCTAAATGTTGCAAAGTAGTAATCTCCTACTTATTCAAAGGAAAATTAGAGTTTGTCTTCTACCATGCATTCAAAAAATTTTGAAAGATCTAGTCCCATTGTTAGGAGATCAGCCAGCGCGAGTAGAAAAATAAAATAAAATATGCATTTAGACCCTTTTGCAGAACACCTTAATAGATTGTATAATTGTTTTGGATATTTTGTTGCCTTATTATGGTAGATTTTTGTGCTTATCATTGTGTTTTGAAAAATAAATTGGATTTCAAGCATGGCTGTCTTTGCATATTATTGTCTTTTCTTAGATTTACAAATGATGCAATCTAGATGTTCATATTGCTCCTCTCCCCAATTCTGAAAGGGTGCTAGCTCAATGGAAGAGCGCCTACCTTACAAGTGGGAGGTTGGTGGTTCGATTCCTCCGTGCCCTATTGATATTGCAATATTGATATTTTTAATAAAATATATTTTATTATGATTTATTATGACTATAGAGGGGGTTTCAAACCGTCTTTGTATGTTTCTACGAGGTGGGTTCTAAACCGCCTTCATATGTCACTACGAGGGGGGTTCAAAATTCCACTTGTATGTTACAACAAGGGGGGTTTAGAACCTCCCTTGTAGGTACCTACGAGGGGGGGTTTGCAACCACCCTCGTAGGTACCTACAAGGGGGGTTTGTAACCGCCCCCAAAGGTTTGTAATAAGGACATTTAGGGGGGGGTTCTGAACTGCCCCCATAGGTGTCTACGAGGGGGTTTTAGAACCACCCCTATAGGGGTTTCAAACTGCTTCTATAGGCCTCTACGAGGGGGGTTCAAAACCACCCCTATAAGCCTCTACGAGGGGGGTTCTAAACTACCCCTATAGGCCTCTATGAGGGGGGTTCCAAACTGCCCCTATAGGCCTCTATGAGGGGGGTTCACAACCGCTTCTATGGGCCTCTACGATGGGGGTTTGAAACCACCCCTCTAGTTCTCTACGAGGGGGGTTTCAAACCACCCCTGTAGGTTTGTATGAGGGGGATTATGAGGGGGGTTCACAACCACCCTCGTAGGTCTCTATGAAGGGGGTTCAAAACCGCCCCCGTAGGTATCTATGAAGGGGTCTACGAGGGGGGTTTAAAACCGCCTCCGTAGACCTCTGCAAGGGGGGTCACAAACCGCCCCTAAAAGTCACTTTTGAAGGCGGTTCCAATCTTGTCAAAAACCACCCTTAAAGGGAAAAACTTTTAACATCAGTGCCTTTAGGGGCAGTTTTTCCAAAACCACCCCCAAAGCCAAAACCCCTCCGTAGGTCACTTTTGGGGGCGGAAGACAACCCCCCTAAAGGCCAAAAATGTAGTAGTGTATAATACATGAAACAGATTCCATGTGTTTATATAGATTTCTATCTCCATGCAATGTTGATGCGTTGAGCACTATGAGAACTTGATGGGCTTCATTGGAAGACTTTGTCAAACAGACTAGTTGGCTTGGCAAGCTTGAAAATACGATGGTCTATGTAATGGATGGTAAGTCGAAACAATGGTTTGACGTGAAGTTAGAATAAGAGAAAAGAGCCAAGTTTTTTAATTAATCAAACTTTTTATTTACTAAAATAAAGAGGGGAGACCATGGTTTGATGTGAATCTCAAATGAGATAAAAGGACAAAGGTTTCTTTTTTTAAAAGAAACCAATTTTTCTAATAAAATAAATATAAAACATTAATAATAAAATATTTATTTTATTTTATTTTTGTTGGTCTTAGCTTTTTATTCCATACCTTTGTAGCTACAGTAGTAGTGTCATGTCGAAGAATAGTCGAACACAAGAACACTACATTTAGGTTTGCAGCAAGGGTTTATGTCGAGCTTCGAAATTATTTTATGCATATGCCACAATGTGGTCATGCTCGACATGTTATTCCTGATTTTAGGATGCTTCAATATGTGTGTCCCATATAACACTTATTGGATGGTTGCATTGTTGAATCTAAACCTTGAGAATCTTGTAGTTAGTCATTGATATTGAAATGAGAACTTATGCCATGTCAAACATGGGAAAGAAAATGGGACATGGAAATGGTTATGCCTATATAACTTGCATGTGTTTGAACTCAGATAGGAAGTCCCAACTCATAAGTCTAGTTTTGCAAGTCTACAAAAAAGATTTATTTAATATGATAATTTGACATCCCATCGAGAAAGTCAAATTTTATGACTTAGTTAGCCTTATGAATGACAACTCTCTTTGTAATCGTGTAATACCCCAATTTTGACCCTTGTGATATATTGGCTTTTAATGTAAATATTGTATACATGCGATGTATGTTTCCCTAGCATGGAGCTCAAGGCCAAGGCCCCGCTAGTGTATGTTTGGATTTTATTTAGAATGGACAAGCATTTGATATTTTGTTACCCATGTGCTATTAAGCCATGAAATATTGTAAATGATGTAAATATTTGATATTGCAATAAAATACCAAAACTGGCTATGGGAGCAACGAATGAGAAGGGGCCAAGTGTATTCCACTAGGGAGTGGTGAGGGAGTTGTGGGGGTGAACCATATGCTGCCAAATGTCATTGTGAGAACCCATTTGACTTTCCTTGATGACATTTATTTCTGTTGTAAGGAAGTTGTTGAAAATTTCAATCCATGGCTTCAATGGAGCATGGGCAGCCCAGAAATTCGTATGGCAGAGTATGGGCTTTGTTTTCTTGTACCACAAGTCACTCTACCTCATGGGAATGGATTTTTCCTCATTCCCATTCCATTATTGAAGAACCCAGCATCGATTTTCATCCATTACGAATTGTCGGCAATGAGAAAAACCAGAGATCTATGGTTGGGTGGAACGTTGCTCTCACATAGTCAGTTGTTTGGACAGCTTCATCTCAAAGATAAGTGTTCTCTGTGTTTTAAATTATATGCATTTTGTGTTTTGTAATGTGTTAATTAGGAATGGTAATTATTCATGTTAATGGAATTGATATGAAGCCTGTGCATAGCATTGGAATGGAATTGAATCCTTGGGTGTTGAATCATCATATGTTGGTGATAGATGTGTTGATGCATTATTTTGTGTGTGTGTGCAATTGTGTTTTAACTCCGTTGTGTTTATATTGTGTATGAGTTTGCACACATAAGTTTTAAAATGTTATGAATTGTTGAGTAATGTATGGGATGAGCTTTCCAAATAAGCTAGTATGTCAGTCATGTTCCCTCCCTTGCATTGGATTGATGGAAGGGGACGTGACAGAGTGGTATCAGAGCCCATGTTGCAGCACTGGGGTTGCTTGGTCCAACTTTGAGTTACAGGCAAGTAACAGAATGTTGTAACACGGTATTGGTGAAGTTGGGGCATCACTTTAGAATAGAAAAATGGCAGGATCGGAGTTCTCAGATGGGGTAGAGGACCACACAAGTGCAAAGAGTTGTGCAAGAGATTTCCAACGGTACCAGATTCATCCCATTTGGTTAAGGGAGGAAGGAGAAATGAACCCCGAAAGTTGCAGGTCCGGAGGTGTTCCACGGTTGCAGATTTCAGGTTGCGGGAACACAAAAATTTGGAATTGCGTTTTAGATTTCCGCAATCCCAATCCTGCATTTCAGGTTTTGGGTTGTGGGTTGTGGGAACGCAAAGTTGGAGAAAATTTGTGTTTCGGTTTCTGCAATCCCGATCTTGCATTTCGGGTTTCGGGTTGCGGGTTGCGGGAACGCAAAGTTGGAGAAAATTTGCGTTTCGGTTTTTGCAATCCTGATCCCACATTTCGGGTTGCGGGTTGCAGGAATGTAAAGTTGGAGAAAATTTGCGTTTCGCTTTCCGCAATCTCGATCCCACATTTCGGGTTGCGAGTTGCGGTGTTGGTTGTGGAGCCATATCTTCCAGTCTCATAGATGATATTGTCTTAGCCGTGCACCCCAGAGGACTATACACCCATTCTGCATTTTTAGGGGTTCGGGGCAACGCCCCCAAGTAATGGGGGTGCGGGGGCGGAGCCCCCACAAATGGGGGTTCGAGGGTAGCGCCCCTGAGAAATGGGGGTTCAAGGTCAACGCCCCCGGGGAAAATTTTTGGGGCTATTTTAGCCACCAGTTTTCGAGCCAATGGTTTTGGGTAACCCGTGGTATTTTCCCATTGTATTTCCCTTATAAAAGAAAGGCATTGTAACACAGCTAAGGTTAATGATGTGTTAGGTTTTATGCATTGTAAAGATCACTTCAGGAGAGAGACTGTGAGACAGTGAAGAGGAAGTGCAGCGGCTATGCTGCAGGTTGTATCCCTTCACCTTGCTGGACGGTAATATTAATAAGGACTGGGAACTTCAGTGTGGAAGTAGCCCAAGTTGGGGTGAACCACGATATATCTATGTCTCTCTTGTAATGTGTGTGTGATTATATTTGCATTTTTGTTTATTGTTATTGCTCTGCAATCCTATTTTTCTAACAATTGGTATCAAAGCCAAAGGTCTATTTGGCAGATAAACCCGCAGGAAGCTAGAGTTTCTGGTTCGAGTGGGAGCAATGGCAGAAGAAGGAAAGTTTAAGCTTGAGAATTTTAATGGCCAAAACTTCCAGTTATGGAAGATACAAATGGAGGACTATCTATACTAGAAGGACCTATTCCTACCGTTGGGAGGAAGAGCAAAGCAGTCGACGGCAATGAAGGATAAAAAATGGGAGGTTCTTGACAGAAAGGATCTGGGAACAATACGGCTGAGCCTGGCTTCGTCGGTGGCTTTCAATATCTCAAAAGAGACGACAACAGAGGGTTTGATGAGCACACTGGGTAAGCTGTATGAAAAACTCTCGGCCTCAAACAAGGTATTTCTAATGAAGCATTTATTTGATATGAAGATGTCTGAAGGTGGATCTGTTACTGATCATTTAAATGAGTTTAATATGTTTACAAATTAGTTAAGTTCTGTAAGTGTGAACTTTGATGATGAGGTTAGGGATCTTCTAATCTTATGTTCATTGCCAGAAAGTTGGAATAGCTTGGTCATGGCTGTAATTAACTCTGTCTCTGGTTCAAACACCTTGAAATTTGATGATGTTATTGGTGTTATTCTTAGTGAGGAAATGCGAAGAAAAAGAACAGATGAGACATCAAGTAATGCGTTAACCATGGAGAGCAGGGGAAGACAAAAGGAGAGAGGAAAGAGCCAAGGTAATCGTGGCAAGTCTAAAATGGGAAGATCCAAGTCTAGACTGGGAAAAATAGAGTGTTGGAACTATGGAAAGAAAGGACATCTGAAGAAAGACTGCATATCTCTAAAGAAGAAAGGAGATGCACAGAAGGAAACTACCCAGGAAGCAAATGTAGCAGGTGATGTGTTACAAGATGCTTTGATTCTTGCATTAGATAATACTAGTGATTATTGGGTAGTAGATTCAGGAGCTTCATGTCATGGTACACCCCATAGAAAATACTTTCATGAGTATGTTCCTGGCGATTTTGGACATGTTTTATTGGGTGATAATGAGCCATGTAAAATTGTTGGAATGGGTAAGGTATGGATAAAAGTTAAGAATAGAACTGACTGGTTGTTGAAAGATGTTAGGCATATTCCTGCTATGAAAAAAAATATGATCTCAACAGGGCAGTTGGGAGATGGCAGCTGTCTATCTACATTTGGATAAAAGTGGTGGAAGATCACTAAAGTATCAATGGTGAGAGAAAAAGGAGACAAGATAGGTACGTTGTATTTATGTCCTCATAATACTGACCATTCTATCTCTTTAGCTTCCACAGGAACAGATAAAGCATTGTGGCATCATAGGCTTGGCCATATGAGTGAGAAGGGGATGCAGATTCTCCACTCAAGGAAGTTGCTACCAGATTTGAAGCAGGTAAGTTTGGAATTCTGTGAAAACTGTGTTTACGAAAAATAGAAGAGAGTCAGATTTCTCAGGGTTGGGAAACAGAAGAAGAATGAAAATTTAGAGCTAGTGCATACAGATGTATGGGGACCGGCTCAGGTACAATCTCTTGGTGGTTCTCATTATTATGTTACATTTATTGATGATGCAACTAGGAAAACTTGGGTTTATTGCATTAGACAAAAATTTGATGTGTTTGTTGCTTTTAAGAAGTGGAAAGCTTTGGTTGAGAATGAGATGGGGAAAAGGTTAAAGTGTCTCGGATCTGATAATGGAGGTGAGTACTGCGGCAAGGAGTTTGATAGTTACTAATCATACCATGGGATTCGTAGAGAGAAGACACCCCAGGAACACCACAAGAAAATGGTGTGTCAAAAAGGATGAATAGAACGATCATGGAGCGTGCAAGGTGTATGAGACTGCATGCATGGTTGCCCTTACAATTTTGGGCGGATGTTGTAAATACTGCTATTTTTTTAATAAATAGAGGACCTTCAAGTGCTTTGGATGGTGATATTACAGAGGAGGCATGGACAGATAAAAAGGTAAACTACTCATTTCTGAGAACGTTTGGTTGTGAAACATTTGTCCATATTGATAAAGAAAATAGAACAAATCTTGAAGCTAAATCCAAGAAATGTACCTTTATTGGATATGGGGTTGATGATTTTGGTTATCATTTATGGGATTATGAAAATCACAAAATGATTAGAAGTAGAGATGTCATATTCAATGAAAAGGTCATGTATAAAGATTAGTTGCAGGGAAATAAACAGGAAAAGGAAAACACAGAGTACACAGTACTTGATGAAATTGAAGAAAATGAAGTTCCAAAGGTGCCACAAAATCAAGAACAGCAGCAAGTACCTAAAACTCCTGCAAGTGTAAGAAGATCTACCAGGTTAAGTAGACTCCTTGAACGATACTCTCCTTCAATGTATTATTTATTGATGATTGATTCTGGTGAACCAGAATGTTATGAAGAAGCTACAGGTGGAAACTAGAAAGAAGTGGGAGCAAGGCATGAATGAGGAGATGGACTCATTGGTAGGAAACCAGACTTGGGATCTGGTTCAGTTTCCTGTTGTTAAAATAGCATTGCACAACAAATGGATTTATAGGTTGAAGGAAGAAGAAGGAGGTAAGAAGCAGTACAAGGCCAGACTTGTTTTAAAGGGGTTTGCACAGAAGAAAGGTATAGACTTTGATGAAATATTTTCTCCTGTTGTTTAAATGACTTCAATTAGGACTATTTTAAGTCTAGTGGCGGTAGAAGATTTGCATCTTGAACAATTAGATGTAAAAATAGCCTTTCTCCATGGGGATTTGGAGGAAGAGATATATATGCAGCAACCACAAGGGTATGAGGTCAAAGGGAAGGAGGATTTGGTATGTAGGTTGAAAAAGTGCTTGTATGGCTTGAAGCAAGCTCCAAGGCAGTGGTATCTAAAATTTGACAGGTTTATGATAGAACAAGGTTATAGTAGATGTCATTCTGACCACTTTGTTTATTTCAAGAAGCTAGACAATGAAAGATATATTATCTTGTTATTGTATGTGGATGACATGCTTGTTGCAGGATCTGACATGCAGGATATAAATGTACTCAAAAGAAAGCGCTAATTCATTTGCGATGAAGGATTTGGGTGCTGCAAAGCAAATCCTTGGTATGAGAATAACAAGAGACAGGAAAAGTCAGAAATTGACATTGTCTCAGGATGAGTACATACAAAAGGTGTTGGAGAGGTTCAGAATGCAGAATGCAAAACCAGTTAGTACACCTTTGGCCAGCCATTTAAGTCTAAGTAAGGAAATGTATCCCAAGACATAGGAAGAGACAGATTACATGTCCAAGATTCCCTATCAATCAGCAGTTGGCAGCTTGATGTATGCCATGGTGTGCACAAGACTAGATATTGCACATGCAATGGGACTTGTGAGCATATATATGAACAATCTAGGTAAAGAACATTAGAGGGCAATACAGTGGATTCTCAGGTATTTGAGAGGTACCACCACTCAGGCATTATGTTTTGGAGGTCTAGACACTGTTCTACAGGGATATGTTGATGCAGATATGGCAGGTGATAAGGATAGCAGGAGGAGCACCACAGGGTATGTGTTTACTGTAGGTGGAACAGTAGTAAGCTAGATTTTGAAGCTACAGAAGGTTGTTGCAGTTTCAACAACGGAATCAGAGTATGTTGCTATTACAGAGGCTAGTAAAGAGATGATTTGGCTGCAGAGATTTATGGAGGAAGTGGGTAAGAAGCAAAAGGATAGTAGGTTGTATAGTGACAGCCAGAGTGCCATTCATCTTGCAAATAACACGACATTCCATTCTAGAACTAAACATATATAGCTCAAGTACCATTTCATATGCTCTATTCTGGAAGATGAACTGTTGGAGCTGGAAAAGATACATACTAGCTAGAATCCTGCAGACATGTTCACAAAGGTAGTGACCAGAGAGAAACTGAGTTTTTGCTCGGTTTCAGTTGGCCTTCTAGCATGAAGGTGAAGATGAGAAATTTTCCAAGTCCAATTCTATCAAGTGTAGCAGCGGTGGAGTTGCTATGATCAGTCTCCAAGTGGGAGATTGTTGGTTGTGGAGCTAGATCTTCTAGTCTCATAGATGATATTGTCTTAACCGTGCACCTTGGAGGACTGTACACCCATTTTTCATTTTAATGGGTTTGGGGCAATGCCCCCAAGTCACAGGGGTGTGGGGGTGGAGCCCTCGCAAATGGGGGTTCGGGGGCAACACCCCCGAGGAAAATTTTTGGGGTTGTTTTCACCACCAGTTTTCGAGCCCATGGTTTTGGGTAACCCATGGTATTTTCCCATTATATTTCCTTTATAAAAAAAGGCATTGTAACACGGCTAGGGTTAATGATGTATTAAGTTTTATGCATTGTAAAGATCTCTTTAGGAGAGAAACTGTGAGATAGTGAAGAGGAAGTGCAACGGCTATGCTGCAGGTTGTATCCCTTCACCTTGCTGGACGGTAATAATAATGACTGGCAACTTCACTGTGGACGTAGCCCAAGTTGGGGTGAACCACGATGTATCTGTGTCTCTCTTGTAATGTGTGTGTGATTATATTTGCAATTTTGTTTATTGTTATTACTCTGTGATCCTGTTTTTCTAACATTGCGGGAACGCAAAGTTGGAGGAAATGTGCATTTTGGTTTCCGTAATCCCGATCCTGCATTTCGGGTTGTGGGTTGCGGGAACAGAAAGTTGGATAAATTTTCATTTCGGTGTCTACAATCCCGATCCCGCATTTCAGGTTTCGGGTTGTGGGTTGTGGGTTGTGTGTGGCGGGATAAAAATAAAAAAAAAATACAGTATCGAGCCCGAAAATTGATTTTTGGATAACAAGAGCCTGTGGAATCGGATTTGGATGAGTTCAGTGGCATTCTGAGGCCATTAACGAGGGCCATGGAAGGTCTAGTGAAGATCCTGAGCCCATTATGCTCCAATTTGGCATAAATTTGAGATTAAGGGCTTTTATAAATCATTATCCCGACACTTGATAGAAGGTCGGAGCAGTCATGGAGCTGGAACAGTGTTAAGTTTGGAGTTTTGGAGCGAAAATCCAGAGGATGTGGAGTCGGGGTGTGCAAGAAGGTCAAAAAGCACTATTCTGGGCCATGTTTTTGGAATTTTGAAAAGCTTGCAGTGGTTGAAAGTGACCCTATAATTCGGATTCAAGAAAATTACTAAACTCGGCATTTCATATTCTCAATAATCTAGACATATTCCGTTATACAAATATTTCCCAGAAATGCACCGTTTGGGAAATAGCCATTTCTGGACCAAAATTTAAAATTTTGGAAAAATGCAAAAAAGTGGAAACTATTCAAACCCTTAATTTTATAAAATATGAATGGAGCATCGGAACAGATATCCGTGAGTTGTTGATTGTTCCTTGTTATATGGACTAACTTCTCTCGGTAGAAAATTTTTTCGTTATTCTCCATATATTTTCTTCCACAGGTGGCTGAAGTTGGCATTCCGGACCAAAATACAACTGTGTAAAAGTGCAAAATTTTGGCAAATGTTGTCATTTTTTAAGTAACGTAGTTTCCACATCGGAAGTCGGAATGGAGCACGAGGATAGGATTTGGAAATCTTGTCCAGCAGGAAATAAATGTGTATGATCATAATTTCAATGAGGTTGTCATACCCCATAGTTATTTAGAGCATAAAAGTATCAATGACTGTTTTTGTCAAATTGTTGACAATATGGGCAATTTCCAGAATTGCATGAATGGGAAAAAAGAATGAATGGATAGCAGCTATGTGAACGATTCCATGAGTTCGATTATGTTAAATGTTGATTGTTTATGTTTCTATAAGCTTTCCTAAGATGTCTAATAAATATTTTCATAATGCACAGTCCTTGCAGCTAATAAGATTTAATAGTTGTAGCAGAAGCAACATACAAGAAAATGGTGACCATAAATGATGCTCAGAATCCTTATGATCATGAAGAAGATGTTCTAGGATAAAATGTGCATGAAGAGAATGCCAAGACTGGATCTAATGGGAGAAGGGAGCAGATAACTCCTCATAATTTGGTTGAAACCATGGTGAGCTTCAATGAAAGGTTTGATGAAGGCTCAAGAAGAACAAAACCAACTCAATGCTTCTATTTTGCAAAGCCTCGCGGATATGCAGCAGAAGATAAACCTTGGGTCCAACCCAAGCAATGTAGGTGATGAAGGAAGAGATGTAGAGAGTCGCTCTAGAGGTCGTTCGAAGAAAAGAACTCCAAGCCCAAGGAAGAGTTCTATGAGTAAAAAGCATAGAACACCCTCCTCTAGATCTTCTTCTAGCAGATCATGTGACTCCAAAGGTTCTCAAAGAAATCCAAGGCATATTTCCAGGAGATTTGATGGAATAAATAAGTTCAAAGGCATTCCACGGGGAGAATTCAGGAAGGCAAGGCCTTCCACCTTTGATGAAGGAAAGACTGGCCAAGAGGCAGAGGCATGGCTTCTTGGAATGAAGAAATATTTCAAAATTCAGAACTACTCAGGAAATGAAAAAGCCAGAATTGTCATTTACAATCTAAATGGTAGAGCTTCAATTTGGTGGGATAACCTCTTGCAAGTGAAAATAATCAGTGAAAAGAATATCAGTTGGGAAAGATTTAAGAAGTACTTCAAGGAAAAATACCTTTCTGCTAGGTATTATGACAGTAAGAGAAAAGAGTTCAATGAACTCAAGTTGGGACAAAAGTCTATGGAAGAACATGTCCATAAATTTTTGGAATTGTTGAGGTATGTAAACTATATCAAAGATAAGAGGATATATATCCAATGCTTCCTTGGGAGTCTACCTCAAAGTTTCAAGGATAGAATTGAGTTTGTTAATCCACCAAGTCTTGAGGAAGCCATTAGAGTGGCAATGCATTGCTATGAGTAGAGTAAAGAAAAATCAGAGGTTAACCCAGCATGGAAAGGAAATCCAAGAGGGAGGTTTGACCAAAAGAAGAGTGGTTTCAAGCCACCATTCAAAAGTCAGCCTAGAACCTTTCCACAAGGGCAGCCAACAGGGAGTGGATTCAAGCCAGCAGTAGCAGCAGATAAAGCATCGAAAGAACCACTTCAGTGTTGGGGATGTGGAGAAAACCACATGCTAAAGGATTGTCCACATCGAAAGGATAATCCCCGAAGGTTGCAAAACTTAAAGGGAGAAGCTAGAGTGGAGGACATGGCAAGGGAAACGCCTCGAATTTATGCAGTGTTGGATAATCATCAGGAAAACCACCAATCATCAGTGGTGGAAGTGGAAGGTAAGATTGCTAAGCAATCTATTTCTATTTTGATTGATCCAGGATCTACTCATAGTTATGTTTCTCCAAAAGTGGAAGAAGGTTGTTCTTTTAGAAAAGTGAAGCATAATAAATCTTGGCTAGTTCAATTAGCCACAAGGACCAAGAGAAAAGTTAGTGAAGTAGTGGTGGAGTGCCCCATAAAATTGAATGGACTCCACACACATGCAGATTTAAATGTACCGCCATTAGGCTATTATGATGCCTTAATTGGCATGGATTGGTTGGAAAAATATAGAGCCAAGTTGGACTGTTATGAGAAAGCACTTGAGTGCATTGATGAAGAGGGAAAACCAAGATTGGTAAGAGGAATTCCCAAGCAAGTTTCAGTAAGACAAATTTCAGCCTTATAGTTGAAAAAGTTCTATAAGAAAGTGTCATGTCCCAAATTTGGAATTGGGTCACAATGGCCTAATCACATTGGCCATATTCATTAGAGTTTGTAAAATTGATGTTAAGGGTCAAATAATTGCCGAGGAAAATTACTAGTTTCCTAGGTTTGGGGTGGAAGCTTTGGGATTTGGAATAAGGGGGATAATAAATGATGTTTGAACATTAGAATGGCATAAATATTTAATAAAGGAGCTAAATAAATATATACAAGTGAAAATTAAAGTGGCATTTGATCATGAAGACACATGGAGGAAGTGGGACCCACATATGGATAGATTTCCCCACTACACTTGGCATCATTCTCTCACCAATTCGAATTCAAGGTGAATGGTAACATACTTGGGGGAGTCCAAAAGGTATTATTCATGGCATGAATCATCCAAGGTCAAAATATAGAGGAAGAGTAACTCCCATGGAAGAGGAAGAGGCAATTTGGAGCTAGTGAGACACTTGGGCTAGATTCCCTAGCTCTATGACAACAATGATGAAGATGCTATGACACCTATGACACAAATCAGACCTAAAGGCTGACATATGACATATATGACATGTCAGGGCTAAACATAGACTCCAAGAGGGCACTCAAGGGTGTTAGGGCAGCTAAGATGCTTCCACATGTGATTTGGTGGAAGTGGGAGACTAGGAATTGTTGTACAAGTGGCATTCTTTGGAATCTCTTCCCAACTTGAGTTGGCATGAGTCTCTTGGAAGGAATTCGACCCATGGAGAAAATTAGAACTTTATAAATGTCAATAACAAAGAATGAAACCAGATTTTGATCATTTGTAGAATTTGCAATTGCATTTGTGAAGAGGGAGAGCTAGTGGATGACTAGTTGCTTGCCTTAGCCAATTTCGAGGGTGAAAGATTCCCATCCAAGTTGGTAATTGGAAAGGACATTCAGACCTTTCATTTGGAGCTTTAATGGAGTGTTTATTTGCAGCTGTAAGCTATAGGGCAGCTCATGGTTTCTTCTATTGCAGCTCACTCCTTCAACCATTTCCAGTTTTGATGGCATATTCTTGATCTTTGAGGGAGGGCATTTTTGGTGAGCTATTGTACTCTTTGGGGGAGATTATAATGCCCAATTTATCTTATAATATGAATTAAATACTCTTTTCTTCATCTCCAGAAAGTTTCAGGTCGAAATTCCAAGTAGAAATGTATAAATCTCAATTTTAATGAAAGAACAGTGCCATTTCTCCACTACCTTGTTGTGAATCAATGTAATGCTGATGATTTCGAATGAATGGATGATTCTATGATATATTTGTGATCAATATACTTCCATAGATGTCTTCTACAAGTTTCATGTACTGTACTTGAGCATTTGAAGTATTTTTACTCAATTTAATTGCATTGGGAGAAGAAATAGTGCCATTTCCCCAAGGGTCGAATTGGTGATTTTTGCAGTTGAATGGGAGAGCGTGAGAACAATTGTAATAAACCATTAATGGTGCATATGATACCTTAATAACATACTTAACACATTACATACCTCTTCTCATAAATTTGAGTGGGTTTGGAGGCATTTGGGAAGCCATTTTCAGTACTTACCCCAGGGGGATTTGAACCTCAAATTACTAGTAAAATTGCATACTTGGTCCAGAATCTTAAGAGAGTTTGTAGAGATATTTTGGTGGCCATATTTAATCCCTAAACATAATATTCAAGTACTAATATCATTCATACACCTTCCTTGAATATTTGAAGGGATTTGGAGTCAATTTGAGACCTAGAGACCAATACTAGTCAAAGGGAAATCACTAGTAAAGTTACCTACATTGAGCAGAATTGAAAGAGGATTTGCAGAAGTATTTTAAAGGTCCAAAGGAATCCCTGAAACACATATTTATGTTCTAATATCATTCATATACCTTCTCAGAATATTTGGGATCATTTGGGGCAAATTTGGGACCCAGAGATCAAAACTAGTCAAAGGTCTAACTAGGGAAAAAAGTGAAAAATTGTCATTTTGATAAAATTCCTAACAAGCGACATTACAGAAAGGTTGTCAATTATATGCAGTCCATATATCATATTCGTAAGAGGAGAAAGGTCCAATGATAGAAGACTTTCCATTGTTGCAAGAATTCCAAGATGTATTTCCGGATGAAGTGCCAGGACTACTACCAAAGAGAGATATTGATTTTACCATCAATCTTGTTCCAGGGGCAGCGCCAAATTCCAAAGCTCCTTATAGAATGAGCACACCAGAATTGGTACAGTTGAAGATGTAGCTACAAGAGTTAATGGACAAGAAGTATATCAGGCTTAGTGTGTCCCCTTTGGGAGCACCGATATTATTCGTTAAGAAGAAGGATGGGACCTTAAGGCTGTATATTGATTACAGGAAGCTCAATAAAGTGACAGTCAAGAACAAGTATCCATTGCCAAGAATTGATGACTTGTTTGATCAAATGAGGGAAGCTAAAGTGTTTTCCAATATTGACTTAAGGTCTAGGTACCATCAAGTGAGGATTAAGGAAAAAGACATTCACAAGATGACTTTCAGTACTAGATATGGTCATTATGAGTTCATTGTAGTGCCATTTGGTCTTACCAATGCACCTACTACATTCATGTGTCTCATGAATAGTGTCTTCAGCAAATATTTGGATAAGTTTGTGATTGTGTTCTTGGATGGAATTCTTGTCTATTCAAGGAATGAAGAAGAACATGAGGAATATCTAAGGATGGTGTTGCAAGTCCTTAGAGAACATTAGTTGTATGCCAAGTTAAGCAAGTGTGAGTTTTACCAAAAGAAGGTGCAATACTTGGGTCATATCATTTCTGATGAAGGAATTGCAGTGGATCCAGAAAAGATTAATGCCATCATGGATTGGTCTACTCCAAAGAATGTTTCAGATGTTAGATCTTTTATGGGTCTTGCTGGTTACTACAGAAGGTTCATTGAAGGATTCTCCAAAATAGCTCACCCAATCACTTCATTACAGAAGAATAATATCAAGTTTACATGGTCTGAAAAGTGTGAGAAAATCTTTCATCAGTTAAAGGAGATGCTTACCATCCCTCCCGTTTTGAAGATAGTAGATCCAAAGAAGGGTTTTGTAGTGTGCATAGATGCTTGCATTGAAGGGATAGGTGGAGTGCTCATGCAAGAAGGAGTTGTGATTTGATATGAGTCAAGGAAGTTAAAAGAACATGAGAAGAATTATGCCCCACGTGATTTAGAATTAGCAACCATAGTACAAGCTCTCAAGATGTGAAGACATTATTTGATGGGAAGAAGATTCGAGCTTAGAACAGACCACATGAGATTGAAGTATTTGTTTGACCAACCAAACTTGAATGCTAGGCAAGCTAGATGGATGGAATTCCTTTGTGAATTTGATTTTGAAATTAAGCATGTAAAAGGGAAAGAGAATAAGGTTGCAGATGCTCTTAGCAAAAACTTTCATGTTGCAACATTAAGTGTATGTAAATCCGATTTGAAGACAAGAGTTCTTGAAGCCTAGAATAGTGATGAAACTTGCCTTCAAATTAAAGAGAAGTTGCAGCAAGGTAATGTGGATGAAAAGTATGTGGGATATAGGCTTGGTGAAGATGATATCCTCATCTATAAAGATGGATTGTACATTCCAGATAGGGCAGATTTGAAGAAGCTAGTGATGGATGAAATACATCAAATGCCATACTCGGGATATCCAGGATATCAGAAGACTATAACAGCAGCAAGAAAGCAATACTTTGGAATTGTATGAAGAAGGACATAGCTGAGTACATTGCTAGGTGTCAGAAGTGCCAACAAGTCAAGGCAGAGCACCAACATCTAGCAAGATTGTTGCAGCCCTTACCCATTCCAAAATGGAAGTGGGAAGTGATCTCTATGGATTTTATAACAGGTCTGCACATGATAGTGAAGAAACATTATTTGGTTGTGGTGGAAAAGCTATCAAAGGTAGCTCACTTTATTCCAGTCAAGTCCACTCACAAGGCTAGTGACATTGCAAATATTGTCATGAGAGAGATATTCAAGTTGCATGGATTTCCTAAGGCAATAATTTCTGATCGTGATACAAAGTTCACTTCCAACTTTTGGAAGGGATTGTTTCAGGAATTGGGAACTAGATTGAATTTTAGTACAGCATATCATCCTCAAACAGATGGCCAAACTGAGAGGGTGAATCAGGTTCTTGAAGACATGCTGAGAATGTATGTGATGGATAAACCATCCAAGTGGGAGGATTACCTACACTTGATAAAATTTGCATACAATAATGGACATCATGCATCATTGGGAATGATTCCATTTGAAGCATTGTATGGCAAAGGATGCAAGACTCCAGTGAATTGGGATAGTCCGGTGAACAGGGTAGTGCTTGGGCTAGAGATGATCAAGGAGATGGAACATGAGGTTGCTAAGATCAGGCAACTCAGGACAGGCAAAAGATTTATGCAAATTTGAAAAGAGTGCATAAGGAATTTCAGATTGGGGATCATGTTTACTTTAGAGTGAAACCAATAAAAAGTTCTCTCAAGTTGGGGAGTTGTGCCAAGTTGTCATCAAGATATTGTGGGCCATTTGAAGTCCTAGATAGGATAGGACCAGTTGCATATAGAGTTGCATTGCCTGCTAACATAAGAGCTCATAATTTTTTCCATGTATCTTTGCTTAATAAGTATGTACATGATCCTAATCATATGATTGATTGGAATGTGATACAGTTGGAACCCGAGGGAGAGTTCCAAGTAGAGCCTATGTGCATCCTCAACAAGAAGGTCACTTTGCTCCGGAACAGAGCCATCAGGTAGGTAAAGGTCCAATGGGAACACCTTAGTCCCGATGAGGCTACATGGGAGCTGTAGGATGCCATGAGAAAGACATTCCCATTTTTGTTCAGTTTTGAGAACACTGAGGACAGTGTTTTTCTAAGGGGGAGGGGAATGTAATACCCCAATTTTGACCCTTGTGATATATTGGCTTTTAATGTAAATATTGTATACATGCGATATGTGTTTCCCTAGCGTGGAGCTCAAGTCCAAGGCCCCGCTAGTGTATGTTCGTATTTTATTTAGAATGGACAAGCATTTGATATTTTGTTACCCATGTTCTATTAAGCCATGGAATATTGTAAATGATGTAAATATTTGATATTGCAATAAAATACCAAAACTGGCTATGGGAGCAACAAATGAGAAGGGGCCAAGTGTATTCCACTAGGGAGTGGTGAGGGGGTTGTGGGGCTGAACCATATGCTTCCAAATGTCATTGTGAGAACCCATTTGACTTTCCTTGATGACATTTATTTATGTTGTAAGGAAGTTGTTGAAGATTTCAGTCCATGGCTTCAATGGAGCATGGGCAACCCAGAAATTCTTATGGCAGAGTATGGGCTCTGTTTTCTTGTACCCCAAGTCACTCTACCTCATGGGAATGGATTTTTCATCATTCCCATTCCATTTTTGAAGAACCCAGCATCAATTTTCATCCATTGCGAATTGCCAGCACTGAGAAAAACCAAAAATTGCAACTTTGCAAGAACCCACGTTTTGAAGAGCAAAAAACGCCCAAATTTGGAGAATTAAGTTATTTGATGAACAGAATTGTGAGAAATCCGATTGTGAACGACTGAGCAGAGGTTGGGTTTGCTTGATAAACCCAATGAAGGCTAGAATCTCATGAATTAGCAGCTGGAACTTTCTATACCCATCCTAAAGAGCACTAGAGGGAAGGGACGTTTGAAGGACTGTGCAGCAAAGAAGGGGACCTTCCTTGTGTTGGATGTGGTAGGTAATGTGGGTGCCTTGACTGTTGAATTCATTTGAGATTCCTGTAGCTCTATGGATGAGCTCATTGGCTTAGCATTTCCCTCCTTTGTCGGTTGTATGCTTGATAAACCCAACTGTGAGTTGGCTTAGCATAGCTATTGAGTGAAACCATGGTTGCGAGTGAGCCTATTTAGTTCCTCCTTAGTGGATACACAACCCAGCTCGGGGGTGATCTCTCAACTAAAAGAATATAGGCTGGACTAAGATCTATGGTTGGGTGGAACATTGCTCTCACATAGCCAGTTGTTTGGACAGCTTCATCTCAAAGATAAGTGTTCTCTGTGTTTTAAATTATATGCATTTTGTGTTTTGTAATGTGTTAATTCGGAATGGTAATTATTCATGTTAATGGAATTTATATGAAGCCTCTGCATAGCATTGGAATGAAATTGAATCCCTAGGTGTTGAATCATCCTCTGCTGGTGATAGATGTGTTGATGCATTATTGTTTGTGTGTGTGCAATTGTGTTTTAATTCCGCTGTGTTTATATTGTGTATGAGTTTGCACACATAAGTTTTAAGTTGTTATGAATTGTTGAGTAATGTATGGGATGAGCTTTCCAAATAAGCCAATATGTCAATCATGTTTCCTCCCTTGCATTGGATTGATGGAAGGGGACGTGACAAATTGGAATTCAACATAACAGAATTATGCATGGCTATATAAGATGCCTCAATGGTTTCTTTAGAGCCAAATGCATGGTATTCATCCCTATAATGCCATTCCAAAGGCCCTAAGACACCTTCATAATTCTCAAAGCCGTCTGATGGCACCAACATACTGAATCATAGGCCAGTGATACCCTCAATAGGCCATGTGTAGTTTGTGGAGGAGGGATTCTTAAAGTTCAAATTAAAGTCCAAAAGTGTACCTTTGAAGGAGATGACCTTCTCAAGTCATGCTACTCTATCAAGGCCATTAGAAGGAGGGTACTTATGGAAACATATTATACATTTCAGGGATGGAAATACCACTATGATGATAGATTTGTTGCTATCTCTTGTGGGGGCCATTATAAAATTCATGGAAAGGTTGGCCTAGATAGTGGTAGAGATCAAAAGTGGTTACAATGCCCCAAGGTTCCTTGCTTCATTAAACTCACTCATGAGTTGAATAACCATGAGAGGATGGAGAAGGAGAGATATAAACCTAATCTCCATCTTGGGCGTTCTTTAATATTGTGTCATCGGTTTTAATGCCAAAAATCCCCCCAATTTTGCTAAATGTGGAACACATGCATGATACCCCTTTTAGTAGTTTGTATGTTTTATACAAAAGATCATAATTGCAATGGCCTACCCTATATATATAGGGATAAGGAAGCATCTACATCACATTAGATTGGCCATATCCAAATAAAGATGCCATAAGTTCATATTATGTCTCATCCTCCCAATGAAATTTTGTGAAGGTTTATGCATGATCCAAATATACTTAAAATTACAACATTGTAGAAGATTTATCCTAGACCCCTTGCATCATGCTCACTTTAGAGTTTCTTTAGATATTCCCATAGTAGTGGAAAGAAGTTTTAAATGTTATTGGTGGGATTAATTCATCAAATTATCATTTGATAACATTTGAATTGGACTACTCCAATCATAGAATTTCCCATCACATCTCTTTCCATATGTAGGTATCTTTGCATGGCACTAGTATATTCAAAGATGTGGTAAATGAAAAGGATTAAACTTGTGTTATGTCCATGTTATGTTGAAGTGACCTAGTATTTGTTGAGATGGTTCCATCTTATTCCATAATGTTTAAAGCATTTGATGGCCATTCCTTTAAACCCCATGGTATTATTCCATCCTTCCTAGTCAAGATTGGGGAAAGATCCATGTCAATTGAGGTTAAAGTCATTGATTCAATATGATACATGCTTCTTAGATACAATAGCAAGGAAAGAAGTTATTACAATTAATATGCACAAGATGATAGGTTTTTTGAAAGGAATGACAATTATATGATGCATTGATTCCTTATAAATATGTAATTAATTTGTACAAATACTAACAAGCATATACAAACCATTTACCTAAGTGATATTAATGGGATAGGGCCATATTTGAATACCTTTATTGGATTTATTTTTATCTGATCTCCATCAACTATGAAACCTGAAAATATAAATAATTATGAGTGAAGAGGAGCTGCATTAAACGAATTTGAAACTCGACGTTTTGATCCCTACTCTGGGGTCATCATCAGGAGACAGTTGAAGCCTGATGATGATCAAATGTCTCCTGATGATGATTCCATAGTAGGGATCGAAATGTCGAGTTTCAAATTCATTTAATGCAGCTCCTCTTCGCTCATAATTGCTCCTGCATAATGACTGTTTTCAAACAATGTAAATAATTGTCTACAAAAATATCACTTCTTCATGTTGAACTTCAACCTTTTGTGTTTTAGAGTCTCTAACACTTGTTTCAAATGGTCTAAGTTCTCCTTTTATTCCTTATTGTAAATGAGTATATAACCTCAATACACAATCAAAAGGGAATCAATGAATGCTATAATAACTTCATTTATAAACTGTGTGAATGTGGTTAGTGTGTTAGTAAACCCAAATGGAATTATGACCATTCAAGCAACTCCTGTTCTCTTTTGAAAGGCGTCTTCCAAGAGTCTCTTGCTTTACTCTCACATGATGATGAAAATTTAAGGTTTAAATAAAAAAAGTATTGTTTCCTTGTAAATAATCTAAGAATTCATTAATGCTTGGTGCATGATAATATTTTTTGTTGCGATCTTGTTTAGTGCTAAAAAGTCAACGCCCATCTATTAGTTCCAAACCTTCTTTTGCACCAAGAAAATAAAAGACACAAGGGGACACATTATGATTTATGACACCTTATCCAATAATTCTTGAATATACATATTAATCTCCTCACTCTCCATGATAAAACTTTGGTACAAACCAAGATATCGTAAAGGTGACTCTAGAAAAAAATTGTAGCTCATGCTCAATTGATCACTTGCTCGCGGGGTCCAACAATTGCATATCTAAATCCATACGCTCTCAAAACCCAATTTACAATGGAGCATGATTGGTCACAAGAGAAGGCAAATCCCTGCACAAATCGTAGCAATCTACCAATCATTCTAATAGCTAAAATCCTCCTTTGTCTACCTTTCACATCTCTTCCTGCTGCATCCAGAACTTGCTTTGCATTTCATGAAGTCATCAACTTGCCACAATTTTGAAAATTCTATGACCAACATAACAAGAAGTAGGGATGGATTATGATAGATAAATAATGGGGATCACTCTGTGATCCAGTTTTTTTTTTCTATGACATCTCTCTCAATGAATGGCACATGGTTCCCATCACTAGCACACAGTTCCCATTTAGTCAGCCATCAAAATATCTACTTAGCCATCACAATATCCATTGGTTCTTGATTGCATTGCATTTAATATAATATGAACTAGTCAGTGTCAAAGAGGTGTATTGTAAAAGAAACCAGAGACAAAAAAAGACAATTGTGAAATTGTATTGCAACGATAATTAAGGAAAAGGATGGATACCACATATCTTTCAACATCAAATTTTGGGTAAGCAGTGGTCTTCACATGAATTATTGATTATTTCGTCAACAAGTTTTCCATTACCACCCAATTTCCACATTGTAATATTGGTGAAGTGGATTCAACTTGACACCCATAATGACAAGTATCATCACATTGGAACATTAATACCAATGTTTGGATTATACATACAATGGTTAAAACAATGATCACTAAAGGGTAGGGAAAAACACTTTATGTTTAATAGGCTAGCTATAATATGCATTGCAAATTTGAGACATGAAACCGTTAATTGATAGTGAATACCACTAGATGAACTAATTTGTGCATCTATGGTATTTTTAAAATCTCTCTTACTACCTATAGACACTATAATATGCCATTTTTTCCCAATTTCCTTTAACATGCATGTAAAACATAATTATGAATTTTACTTAACATAAACATTATTTCATAAAAAAACTAGATAATATGCCATTTTTTCCCAATTTCCTTTAACATACATGTAAAATATAATTATGAATTTTACTTAACCTAAACATTATTTCATAAAAAAATCTGGATAATAAAGCCAACTAGGAGATATTACCACACATGGTGAAACAAACGTTCATTGTTTACTCAATCCAAGGAAAATCAACTGCATTTGTGTCATTTTTCTTCTTGAGTATCATGGTTTTCCCTATGGGTAAGGTCAATCAAAAAATCAGCCGAATCGCATAAGATCATAAGATCAAGGTCATAAGATCGAATCGTGGTAGTGTCAAAGGGTAACTTAACCCTCGGCTTTGTTTTCTTTTCAATAGTATCGAATCACAGTGAGTAGCTTTGGCTTTGTGTTTTTTGCTTCTTCCTTGGCTCCATTCTTGAAAAATGGTTCCTTTCAGCAATAACATCATTGGAATCCTCAACTTCATCACATTCATGCTATCGATCCCGATCCTAAGTGTTGGAATATGGCCGACCAACAGGGCAAGCACCGATTGCGAAAAGTTTCTTGAAAAGACGGTGATAGAGATCGGGGTTTTCCTTATGGTGGTCTCCATCGTCGGCCTTATAGGGGCCTACTGCAGGGTCTCATAGCTACTTTGGGTGTATCTATTGGCCATGTTCTTGCTGCTGTTGTTCTGCTTTACGGTCTTCGCATTCATGGTGACCAACAAGGGCGTGGGGGAAATTGTTTCGAACCGAGGATATAAATAATACCTCCTGGGAGACTATTCACATTGGCTATAGAAGTGCATTGAGAATACGACCAACTGGAAAAAGATCAGGAGTTGCATTATAGACGCCAAGGTCTGCAAAAGCCTCGCCGACAATAGCGGAAACAAGGTTGCGACTAGTTTCTACCAGGAAAAATTATCGTCGATCCAGGTCTCCATTCTGCCCTTTCAGTCGCTATTTTCCTTGTCTTATACTGCATTTAGGAGAATTTCATGTCTGTGTAGCCATATTTTGTATATATTTGGTGTCTTTTCCATAATTTTTCCAAATTTTGTATTCATTGAAACAATCGACTTTGTGATTTTTTTAGGTTGTTTCTTTTATTTGGGCATTTAGGCAGGTTTCTTGATGCAGACATATACCTCTCAAATCTACAAACGAAGATCGATATTTTTCCATTATACAAACACACATTCACCTCCGGGTCAAATTCATAGACTTCCTTTCAAAATCTTCCAGTCTGCATTCCATCCGACCTTCCGGTCACCGATTCTTCGCAACCCCCAGCTTGTTGCTCACAATGCAACCCCAGCCTTCGGACTTTGTCGACACCCCGGCTCCAATACCATTCCTTAACTCGGCTCTTCGTGCTAGTTCAAAACCCCAGTTGACCTCTTCCCACAATATCTTCCCGACTGGCATTTCCTCCCAACTGTCCAAACTTTGATCACAACCATTCAAATGATCTCATGATGCACAGCTACTGTTGGATCACGGTTAGTCTGTCAGCATTTTCCATAAATGAAGTTACCTGCATTTCTCCACAAATTCGATGAATTGTTGTTTAATTCATATGAGATTCAACTGATATAAATATCAATCTAGCTTATTTCATAATTAAGCTCTAATTCAAACGACACCAGCAGAAGTACCCTTATGGCATAAGCTTCTTTAGATTTGGCCCAAAATCATGCTCCTCATGTGAAACTAGGATATGCTTGCTATAAACTGATAACTTCTTAGAACAAGCTGAGATAGGCTATGTAAATCTCAAAAAAGCTTAAAAAAATTAACAAGCTTTAGCATACCAACAAAAATCAACCTCACTACCTACCAACTCCATAAAAACCTAAGACCAAAATAAGGATACATTTAAAAAACACTCTTAGCGAAATGCATTTCCCTTCCTTTCAAATGATTGACAATCAATGCCAAAAACTTTCCAACATGATAACAGGTTTACTAAAATGCAAATTGAATAATGTTGTTATTTTTCAACAAAATATGCAGGGATAGTCGGAGCTGAATTGAAATACCGAACTGCAAAACCCTTCATCTTGTAAAATAGTAGCGTTTGCCAATCCTCTACAACGTTTCCATTATATATATTCAAATGGAGCTGGAATGTCTATTTATCTATTTTTGAGCATCTCTAAATCTATGGTGTTACTATCTACTGGGAGACATTTGCAACAATTTATAATAATTCATGATGAGTTGTTTTAGAGCTGTAGCATTATTTTTAAGTTTATATTATTTTGTTGATGTGTGAAAAATAAGTTTCACACTCTCCCTACCAAGTTCAAATGATATTTTGACCCTCATTTTTAGCCTTATCCTAACATTGTAAATTCTGATACAGGTTAGAAAATAGAAATATAAAACTTAATGAAACAGAGAAGGAACACCATTTAGAGAGCTGCCCCAGTAGAGAGTTTTTAATTGAGATGGAACTTTTACTGAAATATCAAAAATAATATATAGATCTATTTCTATATATAATATTTTTGTTTTGTTATACAATATACATGGAAGAGTTGAATCTTCCAGTTTCCATAGAGGAGAGAAAAGAAGAAACTATATTATTTATTTCATCCATGATAGAAATCAACCCAAAAAAACCACTCATTACTGTTTCAAACTGGATATGATTTTTTAACTAAAAACCAAACCTAAATTTCTGGCAAGTACATGCACATCACAGTGATTGGTGATCATATGGTATCATAATATTAATTACTTAATATGAATAAACTTGCTTATAGTGGGAAATGGGCCATGGTGGACACATCTTTCCAGTTTAATAAAAGTATGCTTTAGAAGTATATCAAAATGAGGATTGAAGACTTCATATCATTGTTGACCACCAATAAAGTTATCAAGAATAATCACAGCCCAGATTGGATTCATGATTCTAAAATGTTTTTTTTTCATCAGAGAGGCCTTGGACCGGGTATTTTATGCTTCTGAAAGGATTCCCTTGTTAGTATTAGTGAATAATGATGAGATACACTCAAAGCAAAGAAATCAAAATTTCATTCCTCGCAACTTCAATAACAAGGTATGCAAGTGGCCTATTCATCCTGTTGTCATCATTTTTCATGGGATTTCCCCTTTCTACATCAAGTATCCCAAGGACCACTTATGTTTCCATCGTGTTAGTGCAATTCTAGTCAACATGGGTTCCACTCACTATAGACACATACCGCAGTCTCCCTGGCCACCGGCCCAGACAGGTTTTACCCCGCCCAGCAACACCTGCAAAGTAGATGAGTTCTCACCCGAGGTGTCCAGGAAGAGCAGACGGAACCATGTTTCCACCGAATGAAGGAGGATGGTTACTGTTGTAATACTTAAACTTATTGCATAATTGGGACAGATATTCTTAAGCATTGGACATGGTACTAAAGCAATATTCAACCAAGACATTCATCATTGCAACAACAGTAATTGTAAAGCAAGTATCGCATTAAAGAAGCATGACATTATTTGTATAGTGCAACATCACATTATCATAACTGAACAGATTGAGCACATAGATTATACCAAAATAGCTTCATCATATTATCATTGTCGACCTACATACAATTTCTCTGCAAAAACTAGATCTCTGCAATGACTCTTGACGTCAAAACATACCCGGAAGACATACAACCAACAACAGAGCTTCACATAATATCTCCAGCATTCGATGATTCTTTGATTCTCTTCTAACACTTACAATTCTTATCTATATATAGGCTTTTGTCTTACAATTCTTGTCCACTTTCTAACAACTTGTTAACAGACACTATGGACAAATGACTCAATATCTAACTGACCTAGTCCAAAAACGACCAAAAACCCGCATTCTACGGTATAACTGACTCAACAGTGTGTAATATGTGGTCCAAATGACCCAAAAACCGCAATTCGCGGTACAATTGACCCACAAATGCATAAAATTATCTTCCGCTTGTCACCTTTCGTGCCATTTTCTGTCATGTCACAGCATCGGCGATGCTGCGTTTCTTCCTTACCAAACCGCCTGCCAACAAGCCCCCAACATAATCTTGTGACTCGCCCTCGAGCCACGTCAACTGGAGACAATGTACTCCATCGTTTTGACTTTGAAGTCCTCATACGATTGTTTAACTGTCTGCACCACCTCCTTGGCTTCTGTAGCTACTGACTGACTGTCAACCATGTCTGCGGTACATGGGTGATCTGTAAGCTTTGCCACTACCTGCTTTCGATATTTCTGTACTGCCTGTAGAGCTTCAATAGCTTGAATCATGAATTTGTCGTCACTGTCCTAGAACTCCTCTAACTGTGCCGCGCGCATCTTCTGTCTCTCATTCACCATGGTGACACGTTGTTGCAAATATTTTAGCTCTTGAGACTTAGCAACTTGCTCTAGTGGTGGCATTGTGCGCATTGTCGCTTTCAATGTGGCCAATTGTCCCTCAGCTTCCTGTTGATACTTAGTCAGTTGTTCAACCTACTCATCATGAACAATGTGGCCCCAAAATTGTACAGTGTCGGCTGTGAGCCTGGTGGCTTGTGTCTCCAGCTCCTCCATCTGAGCGGCAACCTTCTCAATTGCCCTTCTTCGTTCATCAACTTCATCCTGAGGCGTACCCGGATTCATCTGGGCCTTCAACTCGTGATTCTCCTGTCGCAACTGAATAATGGCAGCCCCTAGTTGCTGTACCTGGTGGACACGTCCACCTCTTCAGTGGGCTCCGGCACATGTTGATAAGCTTCCGTGATCACCTAGTCGACTCGTACACTGTCATCCCACATACAAGCCTTCTCCGCAATAAGGAAATCAAGCTCCTTTTTCAGGGCTTCGATTTATCATGCCTTCTCAGCTCGTTCCTTCCTAATGTCATCTTCCAGGTCATTGACATCCTGCCGCACCGAAGCCGCCCTGCCTGTCCAGTCCGCAACATCGCATTTGGCCTCGGCCTCGCTTTCCTGCAATTGCAAGCACATATCACTAACCTTCGTTAGTCTATCTGTCAGTTCCTGGTTGGTCGTCGTCTGCATACTGGTCAACCCTTCTGATGGAAACGCGTTAACATTTAGGGTCACCTTCTTCAACTGCTGCAGCAACATGTTTATTGCTGCATCTTTGTTCACAATCACAGTCGGGGGAAGTTCCACATTCCAGACCCGCAGCGTAGTGCTGATTGTGCCAAATTTTGGTACCGCTGCTTCCTCTACTGCCTTTCTGGAAACCATATCATACAGAGACTCTAACCGAGTGGTGATCGCATGGAACCCTTCATTCGCTTTTCATGACATCTTGTCCACTGCCACATAGGATGCAGTATTGAGCCCTATGAGCAGGCGGCCCAACTGTGCCTCAGCTGGAAACGACAATCCACTGATCGTTGCATGCTCCTGGTACCTTTTCGAGCAGGTTTCTTCAAGGTCCCGATCACTATCATCCGATAGTGTTTTGGTCGATTCTTGCCCTGAGTTGACAAGGGTTCCACTCACTGTAGACACATACCGCAGTCTCCTTGGCCACCGGCCTGGACAAGTTTTACCCTGCCCAGCAACATGTGTAGAGCATATGAGGTCTCACCCGAGGCATCCAGGAAGAGAAGATGGAACCATGTTTCCGCCGAATGAAGGAGGATGGTTGCGGCTATAATACTTAAACTTATTGCATAATTGGGACAAAGATTCTTAAGCATTGGACATGGTACTAAAGCAATATTCAACCAAGACATTCATCATTGCAACAACAGTAATTGTAAAGCAAGTATCGCATTAAAGAAGCATGACATTATTTGTATAGTGCAACATTGCATTATCATAACTGAACAAATTGAACACAGAGATTATACCAAAATAGCTTCATCATATTATCATTGTCGACCCAGATACAATGTCTCTCCAAAAACTAGATCTCTGCAATGACTCTTGACGTCAAAACATACCCGGAAGACATACAACCAATAGCTAAGCTTCACATAATATCTCCAGCGATCGATGATTCTTCGATTCTCTTCTAACACTTACAATTCTTATCTATATATAGGCTTCTGCCTTACAATTCTTGTCCAATTTCTAACAACTTGTTAACCGACACTATGGACAAATGACCTAATATCTAACTAACCTAGTCCAAAAAGGACCAAAAACCCGCATTCTGCGGTATAACTGACTCAACAGTACATAATATGTGGTCCAAATGACCCAAAACCCGCAATCTGTGGTACAATTGACCCACAAATGGATAAAATAATATTCCGCTTGTCACCTTTCACGCCATCTTCTGTTGTGTCGCAACATCGATTCTTCCTTACCAAACTGCCTACGAACACAATGTGAACATTGGTATTTTATCCGTTTCCTTCAGTCTATCTTCACGAGTTGTGATCAACTGATCTTCTTTCATCACAAATTTGTTTATCTAAGCAGCTACCTGTCTTCTTTCAGCAATGTCCAAACAAAAAGTGATTGTCCATGTATGATGTCACTGGCAGCAAATACACCGCCAACACTGGTTGCAAAAGAACCAAAGTTGTCTTTGAAGTTTGATCAGTTATCCCTTTCTATATCAAGCTTCTTTGAAGAACCAAAGTTGTCTTTGAAGAACCAAAGTTTATTTATGAGTTTCAGAAATTTTTGTTGTTCATGGTGGGCGGTTATTTATTATCTACTTGTTGCATTTGTATCGTATTCCTTGGATGCAAGATCCATGTGCATTCATATTGTAATACTCACTGAACATAGAACATTAAAAATAGGGAACAAAGTACCATCCCGTGGTAATTGGGTAAAGAATTAGGAGTATCTTGACAAGCAAATTTTGTTCAATGAGTTCTATGCTGCCATTATGGCTGGCCATACTGACACCCACATTCTTTGCACAAAAAACATCCCAAAGACAAAAGCAGCAGTCTTACCACTCATTCAAATAAAGTTGATACATTGTTGCATACTTGCTCATTTCCTTTATAGTTTTGGGATGAGATTCCTATCCTTTACATTCTCCTATGTAAGCACCAGTTTGCACCAGTTTGTATTACTACCCTTTTCAGTTTTTTCTCTTTATTGCACCGAGAGAAGCGAGGTGCTCTCAGCCCAGTATGGGGGAGATGTTGTCAACGCATAACTCATCAATTATAAAAAGTAATTAAAAAAATCATGTGTGTGAGAGTGATCCAATTTCTTAACGTTTAAAGAAAAAATTACACCTCAAGAAATTGGATCCCTCTCGGTGCTTAATAGATCTGTGCTTAAGATGGATCTATGTTGGTTTCTATGTAATTGCTTGGTGTTTCCATTGTTTCTTGCAATATGATGGTTACATAATTGAATCCTAACTTTGAGGAATTATATTATAAATATAATCTCTTCCACCTTTTCTTATTAGGGTTTTTATCTACAGGATTTCCAATACTAGGAATAGAATGGCAGAAAATGGAAAATCTTGATTTGTGTATTGCAATGGGAATGAAGTCTAACCAGAAAGGTGTTCGTGTAAGAAGAGTCGAACCAACAACTCTGGCAGTGAAATTCTTGAGATCATCAGATATTCTCCTCAGTTTTGATGGAATTGATATTGCTAATGATGGAACTGGTAAGGAAAATTATCTTTCTATATCATCATGTTTGCTCGATTACTTATTTATATTTAATTTATACAGTTCATGTAGGTGTTCCATCATCTATGTATTTCAATTTTGGTGTATGTCATATTTCTACACATATGCACTCTTGTGACATCTTTTATGTAGAACTTAATAAAATAACAGAGAGTTGGTTGGGTTATAGTATTGGTATTTGTTAAATTCTTCTAATGATATTTCATTCTACCATTTTAGTCCCTTTAAGGCATGGGGAGCGTATAGGTTTTAGCTACCTCGTTTCACAGAAATACACAAGAGAGCATGCAAGAGTCAAAATTCTACGTGATTCTGAGTATCATGAATTTGACATTGAGCTTTCTACTCACAAGCGCCTAGTCCCTGCACATATAAAGGGGAAGCCTCCATCTTATTACATCATAGCTGGATTTGTGTTTTCAGCTATCTCTCTGTCGTACCTTCGTTCTGAAGTATGTTGTTGAATAATATCTTTTGGTGTAAAGTATTTTGAATTACATAAATGCGAGGATGAATAAAAATTTGTTTCTTACTAGTTTCTGAAATGAGATTTTAAATTCAGTATGGAAAAGATTATGACTATGATGCTCCAGTAAAATTATTGGACAAGCTATTGCATTATATGGCACGGACAGAAGACAAACAATTGGTGGTGATTTCTCAAGTTAGAATACAATTATTACGTGCAAAAATATAAGATGACAAGCTGTCAGTGAATATTAATCATGTTTATTGGTCTTGTATAAAATACGGTTAAGAATACCTACTACCAAGTTTTTATTTTGTGATTGACAGGTGCTAGTTGCAGATATAAATATTGGTTACGAGGATATTGTAAATACTCAAATAGAAGCTTGCAAACTAAAAATTATGTATCTCGACTATTAGGAAGTCTTGTTTGCAATTTCAACATCCTATTCATTCTAGAATTTTGTAAACATTTATAGGCTATAAACTCTTTTATCTGAGGAATTCATCATTTATAATGTCCAGGTGTTGGCTTTCAATGGAGTGTATGTAAAGAATCTCAGGCATCTTGCAGACATGGTGGAAAATTGCAAAGACGAATTCGTGAGCTTTATCCCATGCTCCACGGTCTCAACACTTAACCTTTTGGTATTATGTAGTAATTAATAAATTATTATTATCACTAATTTTTAAAAGCTTTGAAACATGACATGGGAGTTTTCAACTTTACAAATCGTTGTTTTGGCAACCAAAAAATCAAAATTAGCAACTACTGATATTCTTGCAACACATTGCATACCTTCATCCTGTAAAATCTTAGTCACAGCAGAACCTATCTACTATGGATTCCTCACTAGTGAAAAGATTGCAACACATTTACAAGAATAGGCATAAATTTGTAAAATGAAGAACAAATTCACATGAAATGGGTGAATAATGTAAATATTATTAACAATCCAACCTCAAAATAGGTTAAGAACCTCCTTTTATACAAATAGGAACAATTTGAATCCATTTGGAGTGTTCACACTGATCTAGCTTAGAAATAGCTCAAACCCCCCTAGGTTGACCAAAATGTCCCAAACCATCCCAAAATGGTTCGAAACTACCATGTGAATGTTGGGAATGACTGGACAGGCCCATGTGACTTCACACATGTGGAGAATCTGGTTGGTTAGAGGTTAGGCAGCTAGAATTGGCTAAAAATGGGCAAAAGAGGCAAGTTTGTCCACATTCTGAGCATGTGCGCACTTGTTCAAAGAGAATCCCACAAACCAAGGGATAAGAGCACCCTAGGCATGATGGAAGTAATAAATGACTGGGAGGGTGCACCCAACAGCTAGGTTGACTTGGTATAATGCTCAGTTTTGTCCGCATTGCCAACTAGTTCAAGCTAAATGACCATTTACCCACTAACCAACTTAGGGATGCAATTATCAAACTGTTTGGTAGTAATTAACCATCATTTGATAAATGATTAATGTACCTAGGTGTAATAATGTTCTAACAACCCCCCTTAAGATAGACTTAGTGAAATATCAAAAATAAGGCCTTGGCAACTAGGCTCAAGTCACCTTTTACATCATAAAAAAAAATTATTTGTCCATGTAACCAAGGTAAGAAGGAAAACCACATGGGAAATAAAAACTCCCCTCTAAAATGGACATGTGGCATATATCAAAATACACCAATAATCACCATGCATCACTCACCCCAAGCAAAGATCTAAGGTGAGTGAAGGTCTTCTCGGTAAAACACTTGGTGAAAATATCAGCAGTTTGCTCACTGAAAGGGCAATACTGCAATGCTATGGTCCGGTCATGCACCAAACCCCGAATGTAATGCATGTGTATCTCTATGTGCTTGGTCCTTTGCCTCTGAACTGGATCAGTATAAATCTTGATTGTACTTTGATTATCACACCAAAGAATAGTGGGTGAATAAAAAACAATCCCGAACTCTGCAAGAATACCTTGCAACCAAACACATCGTGTGGCTGCATTTACTGCTCCCCTGTACTCAGCCTTAGCTGAAGATAAGGAAATAGTATGTTTTTTCTTTCTTGACCAGCAAATAGTTCCATGTGCAAGCATAAAAACATAACCGAAAGTTGATTTCCGATCAATACAATCACCAGCCCAATCAGAATCAGTAAATACTACTAGTTGAAGAGATGAACCAATAGCATAATGGATACCAAAGTGCTTAGTACCCTGAACATAATGGAGGATCCTCTTGTCTGCCCTCCAATGAACCTCATGAGGCTCTTGCATGTGCCTAGAAACAGCCCCAACAGCATATGACAAATCTGGTCTAGAATGAGTAAGATATAGCAAGCATCCAACAAGATGCCTATACAATGAGCTGTCAACTAGTGGAGAATAACCCCACTCATTTAGCTTAACTCCAGATAGGAATGGGAACTTTTCTAGTTTACATTCAGCCATCTTAAATTTCTGCAGCAAATCTGAAGCATACCTTGCTTGGGTGACAGAAATTCCATTCACAGTTTGCTCAATTTCCAAGCCTAGAAATTGTCTCAACAACCCTAGATCGGTCATTGCAAATGCACTGTGTAATGAAGCTTTTAATGAGCCCAACTCTTTGGTGCTACTACATGTTATCAAAATATCATCTACATATAGTACTATGATCAATATCAGATCACCATTCTACTGCATATACACATTTGGATCAGACTTACACCTCTCAAACCCCAAAGATAGCAGAAAATTGTCCATTTTTGCATACCATGCTCTAGGAGCTTGCTTGAGCCCATAGAGTGACTTGTTCAACCTGCACACAAGTGTATGATCAGAAATAAATCCCTCAGGATGCTGCATATATATCTCCTCATTTAGATCCCCATGAAGAAAGGAACTCTTCACATCCATGTGATGAACCTCCCATCACTTGGAAGCCCCAATGGCCAAAACTAGTCTTATGGAGACCATCTTTGCCACCAGTGCAAATTTCTCTATATAGTCCACTCCTTGGACCTAAGAGTAACCTTTAGCCACCAAAATGGCCTTATACTTCAAATCAGAGCCATCAGATCCAACCTTGGTTCTATAAACCCATTTGCATTGCACTAGTTTTCTCTTTGGAGGAAGAGGGACCAAATCCCAAGTTTTGTTCTCATGGAGGGATTTCATCTCTTCTTGCATGGTTTTTTGCCACCTTGGGTATTTATATGCCTCTAAGTATGAATTTGGATCAGATCCAACCATCAAATAACATGTTTCTCTCAGATCAGAATCACAATATGCCAAAGAATTCTGAAACTGAGATCTAGTTTTCCTAGTATCTTGAGGATCACCTGCAAACTCACCAGCAGCTTGTATTGTTTTCTCGGCCCACTTTGGCCTTATGGGAGAGTCATGATCAGCCTCCATAGCATCCTAATCATCCTTAATATCAGAATATATCTCAGAATCATAAATATCAGAGATGGAGTCATCACTTACATCATCCGGAAGAGAGTTTGAGCAATCCCCATCACCTAGTTCACTAGCTTGTAAACACTCTTCTTCTTCAAATTGTACACTCCTTTCAAAGAATGTCTTGAGGGAGGATGGATCAAATAGCTTGTATCCCTTTGTATATTCTGCATATCCAACCATTATTGACTCCTTGCTTTGGGGTTGCAAGGCCTTTATCTTCTCTGGTGGAATTCTAGCCCAAGCCCTTGAGAGAAAAATTCTGAAATGTGAAACATTTGGCTTGTAGCCCATCCATGCTTCAAATGGAGTAACTCCTTGAAATGATTTTTGTGGTTCTCTTTTCTGAACATATGCTTCACAATTCATAGCTTCATCCTATAGCTTAGGAGACAAATCCTTTGCTTGCATCATGCAAGTAGCCATCTCTTTCAGTGCTCTATTTTTGCGCTCTGCAACACCATTTTGTTGTGGTGTGTAGGGCATTGAATGTTGCATCTGAATGCCATGCTCTTGACAGAGCTGCTGCAGATTCTTATTGACATACTCCTTGCCATTATCAGTCCTTAAAACCCCCATGGTCTTCCCATTGAAGTTCTCAACCATGCTCTTGAAAATTTTGAAACATTCAAAGACTTCAGATTTTTGCTTAAGGAAAAATAACCAACAATACCTTGAGTAGTCATCGATGAAGGTGAGCACATATTTGGAGATTCCATAGGATGGAGTAGAGAGAGGACCTATCAAATCAGAATGCACTATCCCAAGTGGCTGATCAGCCCTCCTTTCCTTCCCTTTGTCATACTTCTTTGCAGGGTGTTTCCCAACAATACAACCCTTGCATGTTCCATTTGAAAAACTGATGGTTGGAAGCCCTTCTACCATATTTTCTTTGCTCAAAGCTTGAAGATATATGTTTTTTAGGTGACCATACCTCTAATGCCATAGCTTGCTGATCTCATTCCCATGTGATAGAAGTGCACTTGGTGAAGAGAACTCGAGAAAATGTGAGAACTTGTACATCTTCATATCATGGTCTGCAACACCCATTGCAACAATTTTTCCAGTGGAAATTTCTGATATCTCCACATCATTCTGAGTGAAGACAAATTTCTTTGTTGCTCTAGTATGTGTCATTTTATATACAGAGAGAAATTTTGCTGCAAGATTTGGTACATACATCACATTAGAGAAGAACCCATTCTCCATAGAGATTTTCCCAATGCCATGAGCAGGGATTTCTGAGTCATATCCCATGCGAATGGAGGGACCATTGTAAGGAGCAAGAGTAGAGAATGAATCTCTTGAAGAATCCATGTGCCTTGAGGCACCTTAATTAATGATGAAAAAGGATGAATGAGATTTACAAGCCACCAAATCATGGCACCTCTCCTTGTCTTCAAAAACATCCTCTTTCTTCTTAGAACTTTTAGGAAGGGGAATGTTACTTTTCTGTAGGAGATGGGTCATCATGTTTATTGTTTTCTTCATGCATGAACTCTCTAGGTGAAAACCCCTTTGACAGTAGCTACATTTTTTCTTCCCGGCCTTCTTTCCCTTGTTCTTGGAAGGATTTGAAACCCCATCAGTGGATTTGGGCCTCTCATCCTTCTTCTTCTTCTCTTGAGGTTTCGGCCCCCTTGGTTTTTGCTTGCCTCTTCCATTTTTCGAATCTCCAACTGCAAGAAATTGGTCTTTTTGCTTGATGGTGCCCATCAAGACCAGATTGTCTTGCTCTTGAGTTAGAATATCGATGAAATCAGCCAAAGGTGGCATCTTCCAACCTCTAACTATGAGCCTTGTGGAGTTGAAGAAAGACACAAAAACTGAGTATTCAAAACCCAGTTTGGAGAGAATGGACAACACCAACTGTTCTTCTTTCCTCTCTATGCCACATTGTCGAATCTGCAAGACCAAGCTCTTGAACTTGGTGAAGAAGTCCTGGATGGAATTGAAATTCCCTAGGCTTAGTGAAACAAGCTCATTTTCGAGCTGGTGGCCTCTCATTTCATCAGTCTTTCCAAACAAAGACTCAAGCTTGAGCCAAACTTCATTTGGTATAGCTAGACTTGCTACATGAAATAGGAGGTCTCTTGAAATGCTAAGACAAAGGAGGCCAAATGCCTCATCCATTCTGTTAAAAAACTTGGATTTCTCCACAGCTGAGTTTGGCTCCACCTCAATGCCCATCGTAATTCTGTAGAGACCCTTAGATCTCAGCAAAATCACCATTTTTTCCTTCCAATTGAAATAGTTGAAGGGAGTAAGCACATTTGGGTGAGATGGCTCCATTCTTCTCTGCTGCTCACGCACTTGCTGACAATGTTGATCTTCAATACCTGCAAACAACTCTCAAATCACTCAGGAGGGATCTACACTAACAGATTCAAACCTTGTTTGATAGTGGGTGCATTCGGGAGAGAATCACACCTGAGAAGAGCCACTAGATTTATCCAATGGACTCAATGCAATGGACTCAAGAATTTTGTGGTTTCTCCACTGCTTCTGGAAAGCCACTAAAACAGTCTTGTTGGTTCGAATGATAGCTCCAAGAGCTCTGATACCATGTAAAATCTTAGTCACATCAGAACCTAGCTACTATGGATTCCTCACTAATGAAAAGATTGCAACACATTTACAAGAATAGGCATAAATCTGTAAAATGAAGAACAAATTCACCTGAAATGGGTGAATAATGTAAATATTATTAACATTCCAACCTCAAAATAGGTTAAGAACCTCCTTTTATACAAATTGGAACAATTCAAATCCATTTGGAGTGTTCACACTGATCTAGCTTAGAAATAGCTCAAACCCCCCTAGGTTGGCCAAAATGTCCCAAACCATCCCAAACTGGGTCAAAACTTCCATGTGAATGTTGGGAATAACTGGACAGGCCCATGTGACTTCACACATGTGGAGAATCTGGTTGGTTAGAGGTTAGGCAGCTAGAATTGGCTAAAAATGGGCAAAAGAGGCAAGTTTGTCCACATTCTGAGCATGTGCACCCTTGGTCAAAGAGAATCCCACAAACCAAGGGATAAGAGTGCCCTAGGCATGCTGGAATCAATAAATGACTGGGAGGGCGCACCCAACAACTAGTTTGACTTGGTACAATGCTCAGTTTTGTCCACATTGCCAACTGGTTCAAGCTAAATGACCATTTACCCACTAACCAACTTAGGGATGCAATTATTAAACTATTTGGCACTAATTAACCATCATTTGATAAATGATTAATGTACCTAGGTGTAATAATGTTCTAACACAGCCATATCTGATGATTTGAAAACGTGAAGTTGCTTTCCAGAGGTGATATTCCTTATATTTTATGACTACAAATCTGTATAACTGAAGTATTTAAATGGCCATCAAGCAGTGTAGGCAGGATAGGTGCTTATTCATAAGGGATATTCTTTACTTTGCCCTAAACAAAGCTACACATACTTGATGTCTACCATAAAGTGTATTTAAATCTCAATTAACTGTGGTTGGTTTTTTAGTACCATCGATAAAAACCTTAATGCACCAATAGTCTTATTAGTGGTTTTATAGGAATATTTTTATCTTATTGAAAATTCAAATGGAGAGTAAGGGATGGATTTATTTTGGAATTGTGGTTTTTACATTTTCAGTTGTCTCAAAATGTGTTCCCTATGTTTTAAATAATTTGTTTTTCCTTTAGATTTCCTATCAAGGAAGCAATCCAGGCCAATATATGTATTATGTTCCATGGGAACCTATACCAACCCCCCTGGGGGGATGTGTCCCGTGCATTTCCCATGTGTGGTAGTTTATTGTATCCAATGTCTACTCTCATGTGTAGCAGGCATTTGTGATAGTGATTGACACTACCTTGGAAACTGTAATGATCTGGGCCTTAAGATATATGGGTGGAAAGCTCTTTCCAAGCCCTTTCCATCAGTGTAGAACAAACGGCCTCATTCTTCAAGGCGTTAGAGAATTGGGTTCATATTTTTGTCCGTCCTACCACTTTATGGAAGTTATTTTCATCACTCGTGTGTCATCTATTTCATGTTTGGAGGAGTTTGTGGCGATGTTTGGGGGATCATTGCATGTGGAGTTGGGGCTTGTTAAAGTTGTTCCATCATTTTTGGATATTTGCAATTTTCGTCATGCATGATGAATTTAGTACATAGTATGTAGTGTGTTGTATTATTAAGGAATAAAATAGCAAATAAACTAAGCCTATGTATGTAAGTTTTAAACCTTAAAAGTGTAGTAAAAACTCATACAGATTCTTAAGCATTAACAGAAAATACACAATGGCACACGCATAACAGAGAGATTTTCACCTGGAAACCCTTAACCAGGAAAAAAACCAGCAAAATTTAGAGTCGCACAACTCCTTTCATTATATGTTTACTCAACCATTTACAATACAATATATGGTATTTCGCAGCATCTAAAACCCTAATTCGTTTACCTGAAATTAGGTTACAACCCTAATCCCTTTACCGGGATTAGATAGAATACAATGGGCCGAAATCGCAAAAAAGAAATCGTGGTGTACGCACAGCCACCATGTGAAGAGATATAACACACCCAACATTCTCCCACTTGTTGTTCTCTTCACATATAGGATAAATTTATGACTTCAACAGTTCAGGGCAGCAATGCCCATGTTCTCTTTACACCAAGAGAACTTCTGAGTACTCACAGACTTTGTCAAAGAGTCTGCAACATTTTCCAAAATATCAACCTTCTCTAGCAACACTTTGTTTTGTTCAACCATGTCTCTGATGAAATGGTACTACACATCAATGTGCTTTGTCTTCGAGTGATAAGCGGGGTTATTTGCCAGAAAGATTGCACTTGAGCTATCACAGCCTATCTTCACTGCATTATGAACAAAACCAATACCCGAACACAACCTTTGCAACCATATAGCTTCCTTACTTGCATGGGTAGCTGCCATGTATTCATCTTCTGTAGTTGAGAGTGCAACGACAGCTTGTCTTCTACTCATCCAATTGATTGCTCCTCCAAATAGATTAAAAACGTAGCCACTTGTAGGTCTTCTGTGATCAAGATCTCCAGCCCAGTCAGCATCAGCAAATCCTTGTATATCTATCTCTATGTTTAGTTCGGGTCTTCCTTGGTAGCATATTGCAAAATCTGTAGTGCCACGCAAATACCAGAAGACGCTCTTTACTGCAGTCCAATGTTCCTTTCCTAGTTTTGACATATATCTGCTCAAAACTCCCACTGCATGGGCTATATCTAGTCTAGTACAGACCATGGCATACATCAAACTTCAAACAACACTAGCATAGGGAACATGAGACATGTCCTCTACCTCTTCTTGTGTCATGGGACACTGTTATGCAGATAACCTTACACCTACAGGAATGGGCACCTTCACTAGTTTGCTTTCTTGCATATTAAACCTCTTCAATATTGTCTCAGCATATTTCCTTTGATTCAACCAGAGTTTCCTATTTTCTCGATCTCTTTTTATTTCCATGCCAAAAATAAAATTTGCAGCACCAATATCTTTCATGTCAAATTCATATGACAATTGATTTTTGACATCCTTGAAAATTTCCTTGTTGTTTCCAATTAGCAACATATCATCAACATACAATATCAAATAAATAAAATGATCACCAATTAGTTTGAAATAAACACAGTGATCAGCTTTGCATCTTGAGAAACCAAGTCCCAGTATATAAGTATCAAACTTTTGATACCACATTCTTGGAGATTGTTTCAATCCATAGAGGGTCGTTTTCAGCTTACAGACAAGCTCCTTTCTACCTTTCACCACAAACCGTTCTGGTTGCTTCATATAGATTTCTTCATTAAGATATCCATGTAGGAATGTCGTCTTCACATCCATCTGCTCTACTTCAAGATCAAAAGCAGCAGAAATAGATAAAAGAAATCTAATAGAAGTCAATTTTGCAACAGGTGAAAAAATCTCACCAAAATCGATGCCCTCAATTTGGGAATAACCTTTCGCTACTAGTCGAGCCTTGTACTTCTCCACTTTACCTGCTGCATTTAACTTCTTCTTGAATACCCATTTGCTCCCAACAGGTTTTCTTCCTTCTGGCAACTCAACCAGATCCCATGCCTCATTTTTGTCCAAGGCATTCATTTCTTCTATCATGGCCTTCTTCCATAGTTTACTATCTTCTGAATCCATTGCCTCTTTAGCAGTTCTACGATCATCATCAGTAATAGATAACACAAAATTAGAACAAAAATCAGGTGGACTATACCTTTCAGCTTTCCTTCTTACTCGGTCAGATCTCCTCAATACCAGAGTCTGTGGTTCTGCCTCTTCATCTGATTCAAATGAATCCGCCTCTTCATCTGATTCAGACGAATCTGGTTCCTTAAATGAATCACCTCTTTCATCCTTAATATCAAACTGTAGTTTCTCTGGATCCTTTTCCTTTGGTACATCTTCAATCCTGGAAGTGTTTTCAACTTCTCTGAAGATCACATCTCGACTGTAAACTGTTTTCCTTTTTACTGGGTTCCACAGCTTGTAACCTTTCCCTCCATCCTTGTAGCCAATGAAGATACATTTTTTTCGCTTTATTATCCAACTTGCTCCTTTTCTCCTTTGGAACATGCACAAAAGCATCACACTCAAACACTCTAAGATGTGAGAGAGAGGGTTTCTTACCAGTCCAAGCCTCATGAGGTGTCTTGTCAACCAACGCTGATGTGGGTGTCCTATTTACCAAGTAACACGCAGTGTCAATAGCTTCTGCCCAGAATTGTTGTGCTAGCCCTGCACCACTGAGCATACTCCTTGCCTTTTCCATCAACATCCTGTCCATCCTTTCTGCAACCCCATTCTGTTGAGGTGTGTATGGAGTAGTCATTTGCCTTGCTATTCCACACGTCTTACAGAACTCCTCAAATTCATTTCCACAGAATTCTCCATCGTTATCTGTTCTCAGTACTTTTATTTTCTTTTCAATTTGATTCTCTACAAGAGCCTTAAATTCTTTTAATCTATTAAAAACCTCAGATTTCTTACGCAGGAAATAAAACCATGTTTTCCTTGAGAAATAAACTATGAATGAAACATAATACACAAATTTACCTAGTGATGGAACAGGCACAGGTCCAAACACATCACTATGTATTAACTCTGAGATTCCTTTAGCTCTTACAAATCCAAATGAGAATCTTACCCGATTCTGTTTACCATTTAAGAAATGTTCACAGAAATCAAAATCTAATGTGTAATCAGACATGCCTTCAGCCATACTTTTACCTTGTAATAGTCGAAGACCCTTCTCTCCAATATGTCCCAGCCTTCGATGCCATAGCGTTGTCTTCTCTCTAGAGACAGTAAGGACTCTGTCTCCTTCCTTTTTACCCTCAGGAACAATAGTACTATTACATCCATTATTAACTGTGGCTTGCCAACAACTTGTATAGAGTTCCAATCCGAACTCCCCTCATCAGCACCATTGATCCTCGAACCATCTTGCATGTGTTTTTCTCAAATATAGTTTTCACACCTGCATCATCCATTTTACTTACAGATATAAGGTTTCTAGCAAGATTTGGAATGTGCAGAACCCCGGGAAGAGTTCTAATCCTTCCATATTTGAGCAGTAGCTTGATCTTTCCTCGACCTATGATTTTTTCCACTAAGTTGTCTCCCAGGAATACATCACCTCCATCATACTTTTCACATTCAGAAAACCACTCCCGTGAGGAGTCGTATGAAAAGATGCACCTGAGTTAATCAACCACGAATCATGCTATGCATGTGTACTTGAAGATGCCAAGTACACATCTCCTCCTTCTTCTGTAGATTCTTTCCCATCTGTGGATGGAGCATCATTAGATCCTCTTCTTTTATCAATATTTTTGGATTTACAATCCTTCTTGTAATGCCCAGCTTTACCGCACTTCCATCATTTTCGTACAAAAGGTCCTGGAGATTTATATCTCCCTCTAGATTTAGATCTACCACCTGAAGACTTATTTTTAGATTTGTCTCCAAGGCGACCTCTCAAAAACAAGGCATCCCTAGTTGAACTGTCCATCGATTTCCACCTCATTTCCTCCGATAGCAGGGATGCAACCACATCATCAAAATTTAGGTTGGTTGCATTACTCCCAATAGCTATAACCAGACTATCCCATGGGGGGGGAATCTGGAAAAGAGCATAACAAACTAATACATTTTTCATCACCAGTAATCATAATACCAACAGATGTCAACTGACTTACCAGAGCATTGAAGGAATTTAGATGCTCTGACACAGAGTCTCCTTCATTTATCCTTAGAAGGTACAATTTATTTCGAAGAAATAACTTATTTACCAGGGACTTTGACTGATACAAATTTCCCAGCTTATCCCACAGCTTCTTTGCACTATCTTCTCCACATACGTTCACCAACATTGAATCTGAGAGGCAAAGGCGAATGGTGCTCCTTGCTTTTCTTTCCAACTTATCCCATTCTTATTTTACCATACCAATGGGCATGGTACCTGGATCTACTATGATCCATTGTTCTTTATCTACCAGAATATCTTCCATCTTGATCTTCCATAGCTCAAAGCTCTAACCGTTAAATTTCTCAATCTCGATTCTAGAAGTGCTCGCCATTCTTTCAACAAAAGAATCACCGCTGCAAAGCTCCCACTGAAACCAGGTTTATCACAAATCCAAGATCGAGCCAAACCCTTGGAAACAAAGGCGTCCCTCTGAACCCAATAAAGCTCTGATACCAATGTAAGTTTTAAACCTTAACAGTGTAGTAAAAACTCATACAGATTCTTAAGTATTAACAGAAAATACATAATAGCACACGCATAACACAGATATTTTCACCTGGAAACCCTTAACACAGATTTTCCATGTGAAGAGATATAACACACCCAACAATGTACACAAATACTCTTTTCTTCGTGAACAATAGAAGTGATAATGTTGATATACACCAAATTTTGTCAAAACTCACATGGAAAGAGGATAAAGGGACCCAAGATGCAAAGGGTACACAACAAAAATCAATGCATGCTTTGCCCTTCATATTATAAAGGCATGGATAGAAAGTTTAGAGCCCATTTCCTGTATTCCAAAGAGTGGAGTTTAAATTCTGCTCTAAGGATATAGAAAAAGTGCATAATGCTAGTAAGTCATCTTACCGTGGAGGCCAGATTTCTTCATATTTGCAAGCTATAAGCATTGCAGTGATGCCCACTAATTGTATTTTCCCCTTTGTAACACTCTGAATAGAAAGGTATCTATCAATGATGTTCACAGTGAGATACAATGTCTCTGGCATCAGGTTAAATTTCAGATGCACCTGCAAAGTTTAAGAATTCAAAGTCAAGCTTAAGAAATAGCCCAAATAAAACCTCTTTTAGATCTAAGCATTACATCACATAGAACTAGCATAGGAACAGATTTGTACCTCTATCAACCAATCAATGAGGATCGCCCTCATCTTCTCATTGATTTCAATATGCCCTGTCATATAATCTGGAAATAAGCATCTCATGTTCTAGACATACAAGGCTACCAATTTTTAAAATAAAATAAAATTTACCTTTCAAATTCACAAAATACTGCAATTATTGATAGAGAGACATACCTCAATCTTCCGGTATAACTTGTATATATTTTCAACCTATTCAACAACTGCCAATTGATTTTCAAGGTCTCCATCATCAATGCTAGGAATAACTTCATGGAAGTCCCTGCATGCATTCTGAAATACCCATATCAAGATTATTAATCGTTTTCATCCCACATATAGTATAAATAGACACAAAGCTATCTTAAACCATATAAAACCTATGAGTTTTGGTAGCTTCATTATCCACGATCTAATTCAAGGAAAAGTACAACCAACAAGAACAGAAATCTGCCCCTGCCAAGTACAATCAACAACTCGGAAAATTGCCCCTGTAAACTACAACCAGCAAACTAAGAAATATGTCTTTGTAAGGTACAGTCAACACAACATAAAACTATCCCTTCAAATCTATGTAGGATGAATTGAAAAGACGCCCAGAACAACAAGGAAGGTGCTCTATCAACAATGATTGGACATACTTCTCTTCTAATCAATTGTTTGTTGGGTTTGGGGGTGTATGATCTATGTGGCATAGGGTATGAGGCCTACCCCTAAGATTTGTTGAAAGCCATAGCTATGGATCACCTCTTTCCACCTCTTTACTAACAAGTATATTGGCAGTATATATATTGGCATTCTCATCTCACAAAATACATTATTATCTCATTGCCTCTTTGATATTTCCAAAATAGAAATAAAGAAATATAGTAATGTCCACAAGAAACCAAAATAAGTCAACAGGACTAGAAGAAGGGATAACGAATCATTATTAGTGGGAACCATTGTAGCAAGAACAAAATATTAAGGCTTAGATGATATGGATATAAATTTATAAATAAGGAAAGAATATTTTTTTATGAGATTTTCTTAGCTCTAATCTATGAATGTATTGCTACTATCCATCTTCATACATACCAAATATTTTCACCATTGTGGAAACTAATGGTGACATTTCACCGCTATCCTTTAAGGACCATTATAATTATTTTTTTACAATTTTAATTGAAATGGAAATGGTCCTTTATGTTGCGTCATTAAAACATTTTCAAATGAAAAGCGGTGACAATCTCATAGAGGTTGTCACCATTGATATGTTAATGGAAATATCCTCAATAGTGAGGGTCATTGCAAGGCCCTCATCATATGTCATTGGCGATGTTCAATTTTTTGGTGATGGAGGCCCTTAGGTCCATCACCAAAACTTCATATAAATTGGTGAGGGTCACCATTTGTCACTAATAATCCTTATTAGTGACGGACATGAATGTCACCACACCACCTCTACTTTTGGAGACACGGCCATTGGTGACATTCAAATTTTGGTGACGTCCTCTCTTTTCACCATCACCAATGAGATTATGGTGGCATGTCTCAATCCTCACCAATGATCGGTCATTGACCGTCACCATATATGCATCAAATGGTGAGGGCCAAAATAGGTCCGTCACCAACACTTCATAACGATTGGTGACGGTCACAACCTGGAATAATAATAATTATTAGTGGCAGACCTTGAATGTCACCACATACACTCCACTTTAGGTGATGGTGCCTTCGGCGATGCTCAAGTTTTGGTGACGGGGCCCCTTTTGACCATCACCAATGAGCTTATGGTGACATTTTTGGACCCTCACCAATGACCTTTTTTCTTGTAGTGTGCAATCATAGGATAATAAAGAATAACTCTACGAAATGCCTCTAAAATCCTTTTGTTGAACCCACCTCCCAATACACCTTCCCAATTTAAAAAAAAAAAAAAACTATTCATACCTAGTGAACCCCTCGTGCATGGATATCTTATCAAACATTACAACAATCTACATAATCATTTCTACAAGGACATATCCTCAATAACTCTAGACCCAATGGATGACTTTTGAAGAAGACAGAAACAACCAGTATCCCAACTCGTCCCAGCACACATCCACACTTACACATCATACATCCCCACCTACACAGGTTGTACAGTGTTGTGGATGCGAGCTTCTACCACATGGAAATTCAACTACTCAAACCACCTAATGCAATAAATGACCCTCAACCCATAAGCTTAACTAAATCAAGCATTAAATTGACTAGAAACACAAGAATCATCTAAGATTATATCTTAACGATTGGATTAGACTGAAATCAGTCCTACACACTCATTCACAAATTCAAGATTATGATACATGCCAATGCATGTCTCCAATCAAATCCATCAAAATAAATTTATAAAATGCAACAAGCATCCCACTATCTACCATATTTGCATTCCATAATTTCAAACTCACTAGAAGCACTATCAACAAAGAATGGATTGTCAAACTGATTATAATCACTATTAGAAAGCATTCCATTAGAGTGTTTGTCAAATCAAGTATTAACATTATATGTAATCTACATTACTCTCAATTTATGTTAAGAGTATTTTTCTACTCAATTCATGTTAGAGTATATGGGTGGGCGCACAAAGTTGCTCCCCAAAACCATTGCAATGGGGACGCACTAGTGAAAAAAAAACAAGGATGCACATGCACCTAAGGAAGGGTGCATGTGCCTCCAGGTTCAGTACCAAACTAGGGCGTGTGCACATTGCTACGTGTGCGTGTTGTTTGTGCGTACGCACCCAAGGGCATGCATGAGCTCCGATTAACCAAATAAAAAAAGGGCAAGCAGTCGCAACATATTTCATTTGGAAACGGCCGAGAGTCATCTACCCGATGCATACGTGGACTAAGGGACCACCTCACTCACCCATTGCACTCAAGAATTCCACCAATCCATATACCGAGTGATCATCCATTGCATTGGGTAGGTAAGATCATTTTTTGTCATTTTATTGATTTTTTTATTAATTATTAAATTTTTAATAATTCCCAAATTAGTCAAATAATGGAAATTTTTTCAATTACAAATTTTAAACCTATACAAATGAACAAAATATTAACATGGATTCCGGTGGAACACAAGAAAACACAAATCTTGGAACCAATCAAAACCCCCAACAAAATTTGGACCATGATGACTTGAATTGTAACACCCGAAAATTCATAAAAATTTAAAAATTTTCTAAGAAGGCATTTAAGACTAATGTTGATGTGCGGAAGTAAAATAAATGTCAATCTTCTTAACTAATGAACTATCACTGATAACGCCACTTCATAATTTTTTGAAACATATTACAACAATACTTTGCTTATGCTAAACTCTGGAATTATGTGATGTATTTATGTTCACTTGCGATACAGTTTTCTTTATATGTGCTGACAATTTGCTTTTTGATGATGATGAAGGGGTCCTATGGGGTACCCTGAGGCTTACTTAGCTATGTAGCTAAAGCATTTGAATCTTGATGTTGAAGAACACAGGTAAGAGTGATAAATACAAGTTATCCTACAGTAATGTTCTGCATTCCGAAATTGTATTATAAAACTGTAGAAAAGGATTATTTTCCTTTCATCAAATCAGGTATCCTAGTGAACTTCATGTAATGTCGTCCTGGTTTGTTTTAATTGAATTATAGTTTGAAAACCTACGTTTGCAATTTAATACAGAATTAGAAGAACCTTCTCATGAAATTCAGTTTAAGGGAAGCTAGCTTTGTAGTTCATGACATATGTCTTAACCAATACTATGTAGAAGTCAATATAATATTTCAACGTATTATCTAGGTTATGATCACTTATTCAATATTATAGGGTCAAGGAATAAGCTTCATCTTACTAAATGTAGAAACTCCTCTATGATTTTTGTATGGTGATATATTCATTCATATTGTGGATTCTTTAATATGTACCATGAATTAGTATAATGTGACAATACATATATTGTTAAAAGTGTACATTTGTGAAAACATAAACTATATGCAAGTACCATGCATTTCCTATAGTATGTAAACTATATGCAGAGTACCATGCATTTCCTATAGTATGTAAACTATATGCAATGGTATAAGATATGAGGCTATATGAAATATGAACATCATGTGATAATTTTAAAACCTAAGTTCGATGCCTTGTTGATACAATACAAAAGGTTGTAAACTATGGATTTACAGTATTATATGTTATATTATGTTGCAGACATAACCTTCGTGCCAAATTCCAATAAGGACAAGGTATTAATGTCTTAGTGGTTATATGTTGGAAGGCATTCATATCCAGTATTAGCATTAAACTCTCCTATCTACTACCTTGGTGGAAATCTCGGTGGCTACTATCGTGGTGAATGTCACGTGAAGACACCGTAAGAATACTGCCAACGCTGTCGAGCTGTGCAAGGTTTAACTTAGAAGTATGTTGAGCTGGATTCCATGGTGGAAGTGGTATTAAAATGGTCTTAAATGGAGTTGTTGCTTGTAATATGATGTGCTTGGTTGGAAAGATCTCCATCGTTGATCTCGTGATGCTCTTGGGTTTTGTACTAAACCCTAGTCTTCCACTATGTCTCATCAAGGTTGTTTCTTCAGCATTCATTTTGTGTTAGTGGGTGGCTTGGTGGAGAGGCCAATCGTCCTACGAGTGTTTAGGGTTTGATAGTAAGGTGTGAGGGCACCTCCCAGGTTTCGAACCGTGACTTGTAGGGGGATTATAGCCATTAGTTATAGTATTAATGGCTGAGCCATGACATGAGAGTTTTTGCACAGGCTTGAAGGTTTGAATGACTCAAGGTTAACGCCAATCTAAAGAAATACTCAGTTTCGATCCACAGTTGCATTAAGAAGGTAAAGTCTCTGTTCCAGAATGTGGTTGTTGCCTATAATTTAATTTCGAATCTTTGCAATGCATATTTTAACTATTCAATGTTTTTGTTTGCAAGTAACTCGTCTACAGGGTTTTACGTTCGAAGCTAAATGGAATTGTTGCTCTAACATCCGGTAAGCCTGGTGGTTTTCCTGTAGTTTACTCTTGGAAACTATTGGTCATGGTTTGGGTGTTAGCCGAGACTGTGGTTTTGATGTCTAGCTGAAGGTGTTGTTGTCGTTGTAATGTTTCAAGAGTCAAAGGACAAATGTAGGGAGGATGGGATCTTCGACCTACTCGGTGTTAGTTTTACAGCATTTCGCTGTGTAATTAAATGTTTAAAATGTAACCAGAGTATAACCCTCGGTCATTTGATGAAAATAAAAGATATTTATGGTTTTTGAACTCAATGTTTTTTTGGGGTTTCGACCTCGTGTTGTTACTGTAATATCCAATGTTGTTTCGTTAAAGTGCAAAGGTCAGTTTACAATTTCATTTGAGTAATGTACAGTAGGAAAGGTAACTGTTTAAAAAATTTCAACGTTCGGTTATTTTGATAACGAAGAGTTCTTGTATTTGTAACTTAATATGGTTTAAGTGCGTCATGTCTATAAGTTGTGCTTCAAAGCTTGTTTATACTATGTTATAGTTTATTGATGGCCGAGAGAAAAAAGGCTAATGTCTCATTAGTGTACATTCAAAACCCTGAAATTGTTTCGCTTAAAGAATAACTTTGAAGGTTTTGTGAAGATAATCTAATTGTTGAGACGTAGACTCGTATATCTATTATTTTGTCGAATTTATTCCTTCGTTTAGGATTTGGCTTTGTACAGGTGAAAGAAAACATGACTGATGCTATCTTATTGTTGAGTATGGGCATTGAATCTTACTTGTAACCCTAACACAATGAGTTGATGTTAAAAATGATAAGGGTTAGGTTGTAAATTTGGTTATGAAATCATGACGATGCTATGTTATTTGGTTCTTTTAAGGGTTTTGAACCTAAAATTATTATGTATGAAAATGTTTTCTAAGTGGTTGAACTTTGTCTTGGATAATCTATTTGATTCGATAATTGTTGTAAGATTTCTAAATGTTATGATAAAGAAAGCTAGGGTTCTGCCATAATAGATCGTTCGTCCAAAACAGACTTATTATGTGTTTAAAGGGTCTGTGGTAATGATAATATGAGTGTTAATAGTTCTGTTTACTCTGTTTTAAAAGAAACAGTTGTTTAAAGAATGTAACCCTATTTAATTATGTTGCTGCAAGGGTAAAGATAATAAAATGTCTGTATAAAGGATGTTGCTATGTTTGTTTTACGGCTATTTAAATTTCAAACATACAGATGAAAGAAAGGAAATGTATTAATGGAAAAGATGATGAGTGAAAGTGTATTTAGCATTTGCTGTAAGGAAATAGTTATCCTGTAACTAAATCTTAGGTTTATGCAGAAACATAAAACTGTTTGAGTTTTCTATTATTTATTTTATTATAAAAGCGGAGATATTCTAATGTCATCATAATATAGATATATAGCTTATATTTTTCTATGACTAGGAATATAAGATATTTTAAATTTGTAAATTATAACAGATAAGGGAAAAAAACAGAGTTAGTCTATTCACTTATAATGTCCATGCATGTCATTTATCTACTTTAATCGTCCTTCGTTGTACTAGAGTACGGTACAGAAAATAGTACGTGGAAAAATACAGGGAAGACATTTAGTCAATCATTTCATATACTTAATCATCATTCTACAAAATCATAACCAGATCAGAAATCAAACAACTACTTCTACATGACGATAACTACCAGTTTTTAACTAATGAATACTAAATCATCAATTACAAAAAATAAATTAACTACTTAGGAACTGTAATAACAAGTAGAACCTATAACTGTAGATAGGGTGGACAAACACCCAAAGAGGCATGTTCCTCCCAACCTTCTCCAGAAGAAGCAGCCAAGATCACTTGCTCCTTTGGACCCCCGGGCCTATTTACTAAACCACTAGGTAGAAGACTCTGTGTAGAAGCAAGGCACTCAAGATGTACTTCTAGCAATCAATGGAGACTTGCAATACACCTCAAACCTCTTCCCTAAGTAGGAAATAACTCTGCACTCAGCAGTAAATAAGGTAGACTTACACCATGATCAAAAACCTAGTTTTTCCCCTCATCGAATCTCTTGTGTGCATACAGCGGAACCACAAGGTAAATTTCCTCGTCAGGAAAAGTGTTGAACCTCAGTCCAAATTCGATGGCTCTTAAAAAGATTCCTAGGTCTTTTTGGTGGTCAGTTTTCAATAAATGAGCCTGAAGCTCTAGTTCTACAATCCAAGAAACTTGACCACACTTCAAGGGAGTTGTCCCATACCAATAGCTAGTTTACTTGATTCATGATGCTGCCACTTTTCCATTACCTTCTACCACATATTCCATTCCTCCTAGTGGGTCAGTAAACACTCTTTCAATAGTTCTCCTTGGGTGAGTGTCTCCTATTTTATTTATTTAAATAATAATATTGTGCAATTACAGTCATCCTTGGACACTTGTCCAAATATAAAACTTTACAATAAAAGTTAAGATAATTTTTTCAGCAAAGGGGTATGTTACATGAACCATTACCTAAATGAAATGAGTGTGCACACCAAATAATTAAGAAATAAAGGGGAACCATCTTGATTGTCCCTTGCCACCTCAATTAAGAGCTCAATTGACTCCATTATCCATGCACATCACCAGTTGGCAGACATGACCGAATATAGAGCTAGGATGCGAGAGCATTATTCCACTAGCATTTCCAAGGAGGAAATAAAAGAATTGAATATTACGAAGGCCCAATTATATAGTATGTTCACCGATCCAAGAACAAAACAACCACCAGACATTAGAAATCCATGTATCTGTTGGATTGGTGTCATTTCCAACCATGGAGGGACAACTGGATGCAGAGGTGGTTCATGGTTTATGATAAAACTCCATTCAATAATAGGGAGGTTCCACAATACTTCCTTCAAAAACAGTGGGTTGATTTTGTGCTCGGTTTACATGTCAACTATTTTGACATAACCAAGTTCTAGGGTGTTGGGATTGGCTCTTCCCAAGATCGTCCTGCTTCTAGGAGGAACCCACTGAGAGGGCCACCAGCTCCTAGGCGTGAGCCCAACCCCCCTCCCCATCCACCTCAGTTACCCCACAAACTTGATCAGATCAAGGGGGTGATGAGGAGTGTTGCACGTGGACTCGTTAGACACACTGCATTTATAGCAGCAACTACAGTGGAGAGACATGTTAACCCTAAGAGAGACTCAGGTGCAGGACCTTCACGAAAAAATTCAGGATAGGCCTGTGATTGGTGGTAGCCATGTCGGGCCTTCTAGTTCAATGGGGATAGTTCCACATCTTTGTCCCCATTGCGGGAACACTTTCCCTGGCTCGATTGAGGTCTACTGTATGAAGCAAGTTAGCACATTTTTTAATGAGTTTTCAATCATCACTTAAGAAATTGTAAAGTAATTTTAAAGAAGTTGTGTATGACTTAAACTATTATTCAATGTATATTTATTTAGAGCGGAGACGCTGACATGGGAGAACATAGGATCTCCCAACCTGGATGCAGCAATGGCATTTGCAATTGAAATTGAAGCACCTCACATGGAGGTATTTTTAGTACATCACACAATATTATTATTACTTGCTTATGTCATTTATATTTATTTATTTATTTATATTTATGGCATACACGATGATAGTTCCTACAATATTTTTTAATATTTTGATTGCCTAAATAATTACTTGTTTAATATGTTCATAACGTGCACGCATTTTGGTGTCCACAAGTATGCACAGACTCTGATGACCAACCATCTCCACCAGGGATCGACAGGTCACCATACACATAGGTATGATGTGTAGTTACAAGCACGCTTTTAATTTGAATTGTTATGAGTTATTATCGTTTAATTTGATTTTTTTCTACTAAACTATGATATTACAAATGTATATGCAAGTGCCACCATCAACTGTAGGTTCCACCATTCCACCTCCCCACTTCAGTCTCTTTTTTACAACTTCTCTCATCATTCACCCCCCTGCTTCCATCCAAACCCCTTCATCCATCTACCCTTACCCTTCCATCTAGCCTCCCCCCTCTGTTCATACTCCCCACTTCATCCATACCCCCCCCCTCTATCCATCCTCCCCCATTTTTTCCATGCCCCCTCCTGTCTATCCATCCTCCCCCATTTTTCCATGTCCCCACTTCCATCCATCCTACCCCCTTGTATCCATCATCCTCCCTCTATTCGGGATGCCCCTCCCATCCACCATCCCTTGACATCCCCCATATCCCTTTTAGGTCGAACCCCTCTATCATACAACTGATAGGGTTTCATCTTCCATGATGTCCTCCTCCACCTTATACCACCATGCCCTCTTCCACCTTACCTTCTTCATTTCCCACCACTATTGTAGAAACTACTCTTGCAAAACTCGGTGATACATCTACTATGGTTGCACCTATATTTGTTGCAACTACATCTACCCCCCCCCCCAATTATTGCATCAGAGCAAGTTTTCTATCCAACTGCTCCACCTAGTATCCCTGAAGACCAATCATGTCCATTTCTTGAGGTGTTCATGGTGAGAATTAATTTAATTTATGAAATATTTTGATGCATTAACGAATATTAATTTAAGCAACTATTTTTTCAATGAAATGATTGCTGTAAATGTTGTAGGGTGGAATTGTTGAGAGGCTCAATAGATCGAGGAGGACACCTACCTCACGTCTCCCACTCCCATCAGCGGTGATTTATTTAAAATTTAAATTCTACATTCATTTTATAAATGTGGTAAATGTTACAAATGCTTGAAATGGTGATATCTTATATCATTTGTTTTAGAGCCCGGAGAGATGGTCTACTCCTACACAGAAGAAGGTCCAAGATTCCACTAGCTCCAAGAAGAGGAAGATCGATTTCAGAGATGTGCCTGGGACTACCAGGGGTGGGAACGATGCTTGACATACCATATTATGCACATTAGCCATGATGTGGAATTTTTGGGCACCAGTTTCCATGTACTTGATATCTAAGGCATGAGTTGCCATGTATTTTGGATCTAGGGCACGAGTTGTCAAACTTTGTATAGGGCATGAGTTGCCATCGTGTATACATTGGGAACCATGTTCCACTTTGTTTGGACGAGTTTTTTTATCTTTGATGTACATGGATTTTAAGTTATGTGATTTATATGCATGTTCTCTCTATTTGTATCTTGTTGTCTCTTATTGTATCTTCTTGTGTCTAGTTTCCTAATAAACAACATTATGCTTTTAAAACACGTGGTTGAGCTTGAATGGATTTTGATATGATTTGTCATGTCCCAAATTTTGGCTCATCCAGTTACCATGGTTAAAAAGGGGACAAAATAATCCCTAGGTAAATAATTTGATTTCATTAGGTGTGCATTGGATTAAATTTAGCCTAAGTGAAATGGAGGAATTATTCTTAGTAATCTTAATTAATTTTTGTAATTAATTTCCTAAATAATGGAGCAAGTGGGCCAAGAGGGCGCCCTCATGGAGATAAGGTTTCCAAATTGGATCTAGAGACAAGAAAATAGAAATATGGCTAAATCAATTTGTGGATTTAGGAAAAGAACAAAATAAGGAAAGGTGTAAGAATTTCTAAAAGCAAGAAAATGGAAACAACCAGAAAAAGCAAAAGGAGGGCGCAGTTTCTAAAAAGAAGTCAAGTTTACAAATCAAGCAACTTTTACAAAGTAGGAAATGTTGATGTATATGCAACTTCGGAATGTATTTCACCCATGTATTTCATCCATGTATTTCATCTATGTATTGTACTCCTATAGAGATGTTATTATTCCTCTATACGGAAGTGTTTGTATTCCTATAGAGATGTTATTATTCCTCTATATGGAAGTGTCGTCATGTATATTGTAAATGTTGTAACTTATACTTGATGGGTTATTAGACCACCTTGTTGGGGTCGGCCTTGTATAAGTCATGTGGTTTAAAGGGTTATTAGACCACCTTGTTGGGGTCGGCCCTGTATGAGTCATGTGGGTCAAAGGGTTATTAGACCACCCGATTGGGGGTCAGCCCAGTCAGCATTATGTTATGTGGTTAAGTTGGAGCTGACCTAGTTGAGTAAAGGTCAAGTGATGTAGTGTATAAATAGAGAGTGTGTCTCTCTCATTTTACACATTCTATTCTTCTCTCACACACTCATTAGAGAGTGGCGCACTAGTGGAGGAGGAGAAGCTGCTGCTAGGAGTACTATCTCTTGTACTTGGGTTGTATCATTGCTCTATCTATCTCTGAGGAAGTTGCGGGGTTTTTCACCTTCTTGGTTTTCCCCGGTGAAACTCCGTGTCTCTTGTTTGCTTGCATTATTGTGTTCATGTTTGATATGATGTAGATATGCTGTACATGTTATTCTCTCAATTAAGATCCTAGATCAAATTGAAATTCTGAAAAACTAACATGGTATCAGAGCTAGCCTGAAAGAAGGCATGGTATGGCATCTATGACACTTGTTGCACTTGTGAAGCTAGGGCTTGATATAGCAAAAACCAGTCATCGTAGAACTTTCGCTATAAATACATTTCGGAGAGGTTTTAGGATCTGAAAATATTACAGGTCAAAGATAAGATCCCCAGGTACCTTGTGTCCAAAGAAAAATCTCTAATTCATTGTACTTTGTCATTTATGATATGTACAATATAGGGTTTCTGCCTCTTCCAGATTTGAGTCATAAACAAGTGACCTAGGCACAAAGGTCACCACTTGGGATAGGAATATCCAAATGAAATTTAGTAAAAATTTTCTCGTAGGGAAAGGACTGTACTTTCTCAGGCAAGGTTTTCAGAGGCCGAAGTTGAACCAGTGACACGTGGCACTCCATACAAGTTCGCTCTCCTGTTTTATCCCATAAACAGGTCACGTTGCAACACTTGGCATAAATATCTCTAAAAGAATCCAATTGAGGTCAGACCTATGGGTTTGGAAAGATGACAAGTCGGGATACCACAAGTCACAGTTTCAGACCCTTTGGATTCGTAATTTTGGAGTTACACAAGAAACAATCAGGTGCATATTTTTGTCAAAACAAAATTGGATTTTGAGCACCTTCATTCATGGCTCCAAGAATTAGGGTTTCAGAGAAAGATGGTATTTTTGTAATCGGAGACCATGGCTGAATGCTAGTCATCAAAATCGAAATTTAGAGACCAAGATCAAATTTTTTGGTGGGCAAAAGGCTGCGCTTGATCAAACCCTAGTTCGGGACCTTGATCAGAAAAGTGAAAAAATTAGGGCTTCTACAAAAATGGGAATTTTTGAAATCTATGACCATAGCTTGAAGCTCCTTGGAAAAATAGAAGTTTAGAGCTTTGGATAAAACTATTTGGTTGGGTAAAGATCCGGGAAACTCAAACCCTAATTCAGGGTCCTCCCTAATGAATACGGGAATCTAAAAGGCAATCTTGAGGGGTGAAACTTTGCAGTTTTCAAATTCTGAGTATACCAGGTTGATCATCTCATCAAGGCGCATCTTTCTATCCTTTCAAAAGTTTGAATTTTTAGGGTTTCTCTGACAAACCCTAATCCAGCTCCAGATCCAGTTTCTACAAATCAAGTGGATTGGGTTAATCCTAGAAGAGAATGGATTAGTCACCTGCATAAGTGAAGGAGTTCCTATTTCAGAGGGAGTTGAGGCTAAGGCCTTACATAAGAAGATTACAAGCAATCTCGACAGGTATGACTTATCCAGTTATGTTTCGAAATCTGTTCATGATTAAGTTCATGTTTGTCTTCATTAAGATTAGCACGATCCTAATTAATTTTAGACTTGTCGTATCACCTTAATAAAATACGAATGCATGATAGACGATATTCATTGATTAAGGTTTTGACACTTATGATTGTACCAACGCATTATGGTGTTGTATGAGGTTGATGTTGTCCGCTAACATGAAAGGTACATCAAGAAAGGCAAACCATGTTCTAGTTCAAGAACATATGACCATGGTGACATGAAGACAAAGATTCATCCATTGGCATGGATCACATTGAAGCTCTACTTATGAGGTATGTATACTTTGGTTCTACAATGCTTAACCTATAAGATATGCAGGTTACTAGCACAAGTCATTGAAGAGAACAAGAAGACATTGCTAGACATAACTAGCAAGTATGATAACCAGGCATGTTTTTCCTATATCAAGTTAGAATCCTACCTTGTGTTAGAATCTCTTATATAAATATACATGGAATGATTGATAATGATTATTCATTGAAGTTAGTAATCATGGGTTTAAGCATATTATGCTTCTTACTTTGATTGATGATATGACTAACCAGAAGAGTCCTATGGTCAATAAGAATATGCATGAGTAAAAGGAAGTACTCCCTGAAACCTTGAATACTAATGCTTGTGATAAATTATCTGTGTATTGAATGATCTTAACTATACGTGTTTAAGATTACTTAGAATCATAATGTCTTATAGTATTGAGATTATACTAATGAATGTATGATTGTGTATGAGACCTCGAGGATAACACAATGATGATACTAGTAAGTATGCATAGTGATCGAGGGTGGATATAAGTTCAAAGACAGGTAATCCAAGAAGCAAAGATCAAGAGGGAGCACACTCCAATAGTTCATCCAAGGAAGCAAATATTGAGAGGGAGTCCACCCTACAAACCAAACAAAGTTAAATATTTGAATTGTCATTTTGTTGCATATTTGTTTGTTTAAATAATATTGTTCAATGATGTATATGCTTATGTTCCTAGACTCAGTGTGTGTATTATGCATATTAGAATGATGCATTAATGAACAGTATACTACTAATATGCATGTGATGGGTAAGTGGCCTATGGCATTGTACAACATTCCATTGCTACCTATCTAGAATGAAACTTCTTTGCTGACATGTTGGGAGTAGTGAAAACTCTTAACAATGTTCTGGTAGAGATAGGAAGGCATCTAGAAAGTTACGGGATATGGATAAATGTTGTATTGAAGCATTGGCTAAAATAATTGCACGACTGTATGATATATTTCTTTATGTGTAAGAATTTGTTCTGAAAACTATGATAAGTTTCTAATCATGCAATTTAAACTTGTTTTGTAGGAAAGATCGTATACGAGCACCTACAAAAGAAGGACTACAACATTTGTTCCAGCAACAAAGTTATCTATTGAATATATTGAATATATTGAAGTTCCCAGGATTCGGGAAGAATGCCATGATCCATCGATCATGAAGAATAATGTTTGGGATGTGGTCCCAAGACCTGAAGGGAAGTCTATTGTAACTTCCAAATGGATCTATAAGATCAAGCATGTTGCAGATGGCAGCATAGAAAAGTATAAAGCAAGATTTGTAGCTCGTGGCTTCTCCCAAGAAGAAGGGATTGATTATGAAGAGACTTTTGCTCCTATGGCCAAATACACTTCCATTAGATCAGTACTTGCTCTGGCTGCAGTGATGAAATGGAAAATACACCAGATGGATGTCAAGACAGCTTTCTTGAATGGTGTAGTCGAGGAGGAAGTGTATGTGGAGCAGCCACTTGGTTTTGAGACACATGATAGGGAGTCATATGTATGTAAGTTGAAGAAATCCTTGTATGGCTTGAAGAAAGCTCCTAGTATGTGGTATGGTAGGATGGATAGCTTTCTATCCAGTTTGAGATTTACTAAGATTAAAGCAGATTCCAACCTTTACTACAAGGTTGAGGAAGGAAATCCTATGATACTACTTTTGTATGTGGATGACCTATTTGTAACACGTGAGAATGGATTGATTTTCGATACTAAGAGGAAGCTTGCTTCCGAGTTCGAGATGAAGGACTTGGGGATGATGCACTATTTCCTAGGCATGGAGGTGTGGCAGAGTACAAATGGAATCTTCCTTGGGCAAGGGATGTATGCAGTAGAGATCCTGAAGAGGTTCGGGATGATGGAAAGCAAGGCCATGGCCACACCTATGGCACCAAACATAAAGCTTCTGTGTGATGCTTCATCTGATCCGGTTTATGTCATTGTGTATCGTCAGATGATTGGGTCCTTGATGTACCTGACGAACATGAGACCAGACATTTTCTTTGCAGTGAACACATTGAGCCAGTTCCTAACAGATCCCAGAGGTGTTAACCTGGTTGCTATAAACATATTCTGAGGTACCTAAAGGGTACAATTGATTATGGGCTCAAGTATGATGCGAATCAAAAGTTTAACCTGCAGGGTTATGTTGATTCAGACTAGGCAGGCAGTGTTGTAGATAGGAAGAGCACATCCAGGTGCTGCTTCAGTATGGGATCAGGTGTGATCTCTTGGTTTAGCAGGAAGCAGTCTTGCATAGCACTAAGTACAGTCAAGGTTGAGTATGTTGCAGCTTGTTCGGCTAGTTGTGAGGCAGTATGGCTCCGGAAGCTACTATCTAAGTTATTTGATCTCCTGCTGGAGGCTACTGTATCTTTTGTGACAACTAGAGTTGTGTGAAGCTGTCTGAGAACCCAGTGTTCCACGACAGGTCGAAGCACATAGAGATCAAATATCACTATATTAGGGATATGGTGCAGAGAGGAGTAGTGAAGCTCCTGTATGTTGTGACGGATGAGCAGGTTGCAGATGTGCTGACGAAGCCATTAGCCAAAGTGAAGTTCAAGTACTTCAGAGAGAGGCTTGGTGTTCTTCAGATTGATGACACTTCAAGGAAGAAGTGATGGACACATTTGTAGGAGCCATTCCCAACATGGTGAGAGGAGGATCCTTCCATGGATGCGGATGTAAGTGCTGGATGATGAGCATCAGGACGATGCTCCCGCTACTGCTCTGTATATGCATCATGTTGGATGTTTGTTATGATCAGTTGGATCATGTATATGTATATGCATCATGTTGGATGCTTGGACCATGTATCTGTATATGTATCAGGTGGATATGTTGTATGATCAGGGAGATCATGTATGTTGATATATATCAGGTGGATACATTGTATGATCAAATGGATCATGTATCTGTGTATGTATCAGGTGGATACATTGTATGATCAGGTGGATCATGTATGATGATATGTATCAGGTAGATACTTGGTATGCATCAGGTGGATGCATTATATGATCAGGTTGATCATGGATGATGAGCTTCAACATGTTTCTCCAGATGACATGCATTAGGACGATGCAGTGATGATGATCAAGTTGATCATGTGATGATGTACATCAGGATTATGTATGGTGAGTATCAGGTTGATACTCTGTAGCTGTGGACAGGTTGCGTAGATGAGCATATAAGTAGACCTGAGAGATCCAATAGGTAGAGTTGTGTGCTCGTAATAGCCTGGGATTCTCTTTTGAGGCATTACTCTGGGACGATATATAAGTAGACCTGGGATATCCGACAGGTAGAGCTGTGTTCTTGTAATAGCCTGGGATTCTCTTTCGAGCCATTGTCCTATGGCATTTAAGTAGACCTAGGAGATCCGATAGGTTGGGCCGTGTGCCCGTACTAAGTCCTAGGATTCTCTTTCAAGGCATTGCCATGACCACATGTAAGTAGACCTGGGAGATTCGATAGGTTGGGCTATGTGCCCGTAATAAGTCATGGGATGCTCTTTCGAGGCATTGTGGTAGGGGTCACATGTAATAAGTCCTGGAGATTTGGAGAGGATGACAAAGGCCTCATATGCTCTTTAGAGATCCTGCTTGGCAAGACACTCTTTTAAGGTTTTGTGATAGTCACATGTAAGTGGACCTGGGAGATCTTTCCAGTCGTGCTTCGGCACATAAATGGTCCTGGGATACTCTTTCAAGGCATTGTGATGCACGTAATAAGTCCTGAGGATTCCACAGTATGGCCAGTGATGATGAAGACCTGCAAGTGGTGGGCCTACATCCAGTATGAAAAAGGACTGGCTCTGTTGAACTTCCTATGACGAGTAGATCGGAGATTGATTGAGATAGTAGCAGCAGTGACGATTATGATGATTCGATGACGATGATCTAGAGAAGAAGACTTGTGCTAGCAGATCTGTGTCGAGAAATACCTTCCTGGTTAAGAGGGACTGTTGATGTATATGTAACTTCGGAATGTATTCCACCCATGTATTTCATCTATGTCTTGTAATCCTATAGAGATGTTATTATTCCTCTATACGGAAGTGTTTGTATTCCTATAGAGATGTTATTATTCCTCTATATGGAAGTGTCGTCATGTATATTGTAAGTGTCGTAACTTATACTTGATGGGTTATTAGACCACCTTGTTGGGTTCGGCCCTGAATGAGTCATGTGGGTCAAAGGGTTATTAGACCACCCGATTGGGGGTCGGCCCAGTCAACATTATGTTATGTGGTTAAGTTGGGGCTGACCTAGTTGAGTAAAGGTCAAGTGATGTAGTGTATAAATAGAGAGTGTGTCTCTCTCATTTTACACATTCTATTCTTCTCTCACACACTCATTGGAGAGTGGCACACTAGTGGAGGAGGAGAAGCTATTGCTAGGAGGACTATCTCTTGTACTTGGGTTGTATCATTGCTCTATCTATCTCTGAGGAAGTTGCGGGGTTTTTCACCTTCTTGGTTTTCCCCGTTGAAACTCTATGTCTCTTATGTGGTTACATTATTGTGTTCATGTTTGATATGTTCTAGATATGTTGTACATGTTATTCTCTCAGTTAAGATCCTAGATCAGATTGAAATTCTGAAAAACTAACATGGTTGAGCTTGAATGGATTTTGATATGATTTGTCATGTCCCAAATTTTGTCTCATCTAGTTACCATGGTAAAAAGGGGGACAAAATAATCTCTAGGTAAATAATTTGATTTCATTAGGTGTGCATAGGATTAAATTTAGCCTAAGTGAAATGGAGGAATTATTTTTATTAATCTTAATTAATTTTTGTAATTAATTTCCTAAATAATGGAGCAAGTGGGCCAAGAGGGCGCCCTCATGGAGATAAGGTTTCCAAATTGGATCTAGAGACAAGAAAATAGAAATATGGCTAAATCAATTTGTGGATTTAGGAAAAAAACAAAAGAAGGAAAGGTGTAAGAGTTTCTAAAAGCAAGAAAATGGAAACAACCAGAAAAAGCAAAAGGAGGGCGTAGTTTCTAAAAAGGAGTCAAGTTTACAAATCAAGCAACTTTTACAAAGCAGGAAACATATGGATACAAAGGGGGGTGCAGTTTCTAAAGGAGAAAAGCTTGTAAGGAAAAATAAAGGAAAGTATGTCCACTCATGGGTGACCTATTCTCACAATCACCAAGATCTTCAACTTGCTCAGCAGGTCATCATGAAGTTTATAAAAGAATCCAACCAAATCCATTTCAGAACTTTTGTCATTTTGAGTTTATGAGTGAAGCATTTTAGCTTCTCAAGGTTTGGTGATGTGCCCAAGCCAATCAATGGGTGATGTACCCCATTATTCTATTCTACTTCTCTTATCTAATATTCTCTCAGGATTTGAAACCATGGAGATCTTATATGCAAGTCCATATACTCCAATACTAAGAAGAACCCAAGCTTACAAGGATTTATCATCATACATGGTACATTCGGAGGAGACAGCATTGAAGGGCCGAAATGGAGGTTTCATGTTCAGCACTTTTTATCATTTATTGGTTGTGAGACCTATTCCATTGCATCCAAAGGGCCATTTCCAGTAGGAAACACTTTTTTTATCATCGAAAAAGGTGTCCGGATGACCAAGATACACCCATTTTCACCAGAGCCAAGGTTTCATGTGTTAAGGAGCACACGTGTGAAGTTCCAATTCAGTGAATGCACCTAGGACAGATTAGGAAGCTCAGTGCATCCTCATACTCTGTTTAAAACCTGTTTCATACCCAAGTACACTTTAATATCAGATATTTAATCATCCCATCTCTTCTTACAGCTCTTATGTGGCTCTATGTATGGATTTCCTAGTCTATAAGACATTGTACTGTTGAGGAGCTATTAAATGAATACAAGCTCGGTTCAGTGAGTTATATTTAGACTTGATGTTGTTTAATATATTATATCAAAACATTATAATACTTTATAACTGATTATTTCAGCTAATGAAATCCATTTAGTAATCCAGATTGAAAGACTAGCTCATTGAGCATTATTTAGTGACTAGTTTTACTGAAATGACTGCCAAATTCATTCTGAGTGTCATTTTTGCTTTCCGTAAGTTATAGGATGTTAATAATACATTATATTTACCATATAAGTCCTTACTTTAATAATTTGGAAGCATTTAACCCCTTTTTGTAAATATTGTAAATTAGTTAGCTCAACAATCCTCAATTGGCTTAAAACTTCCAAACCACTCCTACTCTCTCCAAATATTTATGAATGTTGTCTAGTGAATCCATTGAAATTATTTGACTTTCATATATCATCCTTGGACTCCCAGTATCCCCACCTTTCTAGTATGCATATGCTAGCTTCCCAGGAAGCCTTGAAGTAGGCAACAGTGCACACTGTTGTTGAAAAGTGAATGGTTCTGGTACATGGTGCATAGGACATCTCCGATTTGACCTTTTTACCTAATGATGCACCTAATTCCATACATTTTCCATAATTTAATGTTCATCCTACCATCCTCATATCTTGCCTCAGTGCTTGTCACTTACTTCCTGCTTTGTTCGAAGAAATTGTCAAAAATTTAACCAGAGAATTTTATCAAAAATCTGAAGTTAGAGTTAATATATTGGTCGAATATTTCCAAGTATATTACATGATTTCCTTCATTTATGATGAAATAGATGTGGAATTGGATATGGAATTGTTTTGTAAGTTATGAATGATAATGGCGAAGTTCCCAAATACCAAAAGGTTCATTATGTTTGATGAAAAGGTTATCTCGATCTCTTGAAGGAGAGAATTTAAGTCTCTACTTTATTGTTTGAAGCATTCCCTAGACCCCATGATATTTTGATTTATTGAGTTCTCTCTGGATCAATGAAGGATCCCCCTTGTGTACCTACCACCCCTAGTCATCCTCATTGTGTACCTACCACCACTAGACACCCCTAGTCATCCCCCATGTGTACCTACCATTCCTAGTCATTTACGCACAAACACACACAAGTGAGATGCACATAATTATATTTACACACATATTAAAGATGTATAGATACATATATATTTACACTACAAAAACCTACACACATAAAAATATTTATACGTAAACATACAAAAAATACATGCAAACAGGAAAATATCTATGCACATATACAAAAATTTACATGTTAGAAAAAACACACACAGACAAATATTTACACACACGCTTGCACAAAGAAAACCATACAACTATTAGTATAAAATAACAAACACTATCATCTTTTCAAACACAATTATACACCTAAATATTACTTTCGAATATTTTGAATTTTGAATTATGCATAAGGCTCTAAAGGCACATTCCCATTAAGCAATAGAATATTCATATTGCCACTTAGAGGCCACGGGTCCCCTGAGAGGTCATGTATGGTACTTCAAGGCAATATTCATGGCCCTAATATCCATAAATGGTTCTCAAAATATCCTAATGAAGTATGTATCAACACTTGGAAGCCAAAGAACTCTAAGACATGTCCTATATGGTGGTTTGAAAGCTCCTTTCTTTCTCTTGAGCTCTAAGTTTGTACATTTAGGGAAAAACTCCTAGGTTTCCTACATTTACCATGTATCGATTAATGACCTGTATACGGGGCTCAAAAATTCCCAGTGGTTATTATATTCCTCTTGTATTCCCACATAGAGGAAAAATGCACCTAGTAGATACCAAGTGTTATGGTCCAAGACCTTGTTCATGGTCCTTAATCCCTAGAAGCTTATATTAGGACCTATGGCCTAGGTTTCATTTTTTGACAACTTCCATATCCTAAGAACCAATTTTGGTGTTCAAAACCTCCAAATAGTGTCCATATCCTCACCAATAAGCTAAATATCCATATCCATATCTAGGTCCTCAACACCAACACTTGGTGTTCATAACCTCCTAATCATATTTGAATATGCTCATATGGAGGCCAAATATCCCTCGATCCTAGATGTGTTGTGATTTGACAATCTCTCTTGGTCCTAAATTCATAGAAGCTTTATTTAGGGCATAAGGCCAAGGTTTCCTCTATTGAACATGTTCATGGTCCCAAGACCCATACCTAATGTCCACAACTTACTTATTGCATCGAGGTCAACAATCAAAGGCAAAGGATGCCCTTCAGAGGTCAATTGTTATTCTTTAAGGCATTATCCATGGCTCGGGATGCTTAGAATCGATTCTTACAACCTAAGGCTCAAATTTTCTACCTTAATCATGTCCAAAGAACTCACATCCAAACTTAGTGCTTAAAAAATCCTAATGGTTCACATTTACCCCCTTAAAAATAAGTATAACCTAGGGAGTTATGTGATTGTAAGAAATTTACCTACTAGAAAAACTACTTAATGCCATATATGTTGTCATAATAATGTGTGCACCATTGTAATGCATCTATCACATTTATAACACATAAAAATTATTCTTGTTATAAAAAAAAGGGAAGCCAACCTTATTTTATGCGAACCAAAACTTACTTGTCTTTACTAGAATCATCTCTTGGGAAATATTGTGGCTCCAATACAAATTTTCTAATGTTTTTTATGATTGGATCTTCATTTTTTGTTGAGTTCTTATTGCATTTGGTCCTTCTAAAGATGGGTAATTGATGCAATCAAGCAGAAATTTTTGATTGCGTCAATTTGTGCATAAACAACATGCACATATACAAATGTCTACACATACATACACACATAAGACCATGCACATACACAATAAATAAACCCTAGCTTGCAGAAGGCCATCAAAATTTTGCGCAAGGGGGTCAATTCTAATCAGAAGGATCCCAGGCGAGCATGGCCATCGTGAACATATCCACAATGGCTATATGCATGTCTGGGAGCTGACAGAATCCCATTTTGATCATCGGTTTGGGTTCTGTGCCCCTGGAGCAAATCCTCAAAGTGTCCTTGAATGGACACCGGGTGCTTGGAAAAAATGCTCATAGAACCAAATTCATGACTCTGGTCACAAATCCATCGATTCTGATGGATTCAAGACACCAGGTTTCATCTAGGGTACCCTCCTCATCGTGCCTCAAATGCCCCGAAACAATACTATTGTTCCATCTCCGGAACTAGGGTTTTTCTCAGCGAAGGCCATGCCAATTTTTCGTAAGGGGATCAATTCTGATCTAAAGGATTCCAGGAGAAAAATGGCCATTGTGAACACATCCAAAATGGCCATATTCACACATGGGAGTTGATGAAATCCCATTCTGCTCTCTAGTTTGGGTTTCGCGCCCCGGTAGCAAATCCTCAAAGTGTCCATGAATGGCCACGGGGTGCCTGGAAAAAAGGCCCATAGAACCAAAACCGTGACTTCGGTCACAAATCCATCGATTCCAATGGATTTGGGGTGCTGAGTTTCAGCTAAGGGTCCCCCCTCACCATGCCTCAATCAACCGGAAACAATTTTATTATGCCATCTACAGAACTAGGGTTTTTCTCAGTGAAGGCCATGCCAATTTTGTGTAAGGGGGTCAATTCTAATCTGAGAGCATGGCCATCATAAACACATCCATAATGGCCATATACATGTGTGAGAGCTGAAAGAATCCCATTCCACTTTTCGGTTTGGGTTCCTTGTCCCTGGAGAAAATCCTCAAAGTGTCCTTGAATGACCACAGGGTGCAAGGAAAAAATACCCATAGAACCAAAACCGTGACTCTGTTTGCAAATCCGTCAGTTCAGATGGATTCAGGACACTAGGTTTCAACTAGGGCCCCCCCCTCACCGTGCCTCAAATGCTTGGTGACAATGCTATTGTGTTATCTTTGGAACTAGGGTTTTGCTCAATGAAGGCCATGCCAATTTTGTGCAATGGGGCCATTTTTTATCGAAAGGCTCTTGGGTGAGCGTGGCCATCGTGAACACATCCACAATGGCAATATCCATGTGTGAATACCGTTCCGCTCATCGGTTTGTGTTCCATGACACCGGAGCAAATCCTCAAAGTGTCCCTGAATGGCCATGAGGTGCCTCGAAAAAATTCCCATATAACCAAAACCATGACTTCGATCACAAATCCATCAATTCTGATGGATTCGAGACATCGTATTTCATCTAGGGGACCCCCCTCACCGTGCCTTAATTGCCTGGAAATAGTGCTATTGTGCCATCTCTGGAACTAGGGTTTTTCTTAGTGAAGACCATGCTAATTTTTTGCAAGGGGGTCAACTTTGATCTGAAGGATCCCAGGTTAGAATGGCCATCGTGAACACATCCACAATGGCCATATTCATTCGTGGGATTTGACAGAATCCCATTCCGCTTTCTGGTTTGGGCTCCCTGCTACCGAAGAAAATCCTCGAAGTGTCCCTGAATGGCCACAGGGTGCCTGTAAAAAAGGCCTATTGAATCAAAATCGTGACTTCAATCATAAATACGTCAATTCCAATGGATTCAGGACGTCGAGTTTCAGCTAAGGGACCCCCTCACTGTGCCTCAATCTCTTGGAAATAGTGTTGTTATGCCATCTTCGGAACTAGGGTTTTACTCAATGAAGGCCATGCCAATTTTGCGGAAGTGGGTCAATTATGATATGAAGGATCTTGGGAGAGCATGGCCATCATGAACACATCCATAATGGCCATATACACATGTGAGAGATGAAAGAATCACATTCCTCTTGTCGGTTTGGGTTCCTTGCCCCCAGAACAAATCCTCAAAGTGTCCTTGAATGGCCATAGGGTGCAAGGAAAAAATACCCATAGAACCAAAACCGTGACTCCGGTCCCAAATCCATCAATTCCAATGGATTCGAGATGCTGGGTTTCACCTAGGGGGGCCTCCTCACCGTGCCTCAAATGCTTGTAAATAATTCTATTGTGTCATCTTCGTAACTAGGGTTTTGCTCAGTGAAGGCCATGCCAATTTTGCACAGGGGGGTCATTTTGATCTGAAGGCTCCTGGGCGAGTGGGGCCATCGTAAACACATCCATAATGGCCATATGAACATGTGGGATCTTACCGAACCCCATTCCACTCGTCGGTTTGGGTTTTGTGCCCTTGGAGCAAATCCTCAAAGTGTCCCTAAATGGTCACGAGGTGCCTGGAAAAAATTTCCATAAAACCAAAACCATGACTTCAGTCTCAAATCCTTCAATTTTGATGGATTTGAGATTCTTGGTTTCAACTAGGGGACCCCCCTCACCGTGCCTCAATCACCTGGAAACAGTGCTATTGCACCATCTCTAGAACTAGGGTTTTTCTCAGTGAAGACCATGCTAATTTTTCGCAAGGGGGTCAATTCTGATCTGAAGGCTCCTGGGAGAGCATGGCCATCATGAACACATCCACAATGGCCATATGCACATATGGGAGCTGAAATAATCCCATTTGTCTCTCCAGTTTGGGTTATGTGCCCCTGGAGCAAATCCGCAAAGTGTCCTTGAATGGCCACAGGATGCCTAGAAAAAAGACCCATAGAACCAAAATCATGACTCTGGTCGCAAATCCTTCAATTCCCATGGATTCAGGATGTTGTGTTTTAGCTAGGGGACCCCCCTCACTGTGCCTCAAATGATCGAAAACAATTCGATTGTGCCATCTTCGGAACTAGGGTTTTGCTCAGTGAAGGCCATGCCAATTTTGTGCAAGGTGGTCAATTTTGATTTGAAGGCTCCCAGGAGATCCTAGCCATTATGAACACATCCAAAATGGCCATATGCATATGTGGGAGCTGACTAAATCTCGTTATACTCACCGGTTTGGGTTTCGTGCCCCCAAAACAAATCCTCAAAGTGTCCTTGAATGGCCACGGGGTGTCTAGAAAAAATTCCCAAAGAACCAAAACCATGACTCTGGTCACCAATCCGTCAATTCCAATGGATTCGGGACAATGGTTTTCAGCTGGGGGTCCCCCCTCACCGTGCCTCAAGCACCCGAAAAAAGTGCTATTGTGCCATCTCCGGAACTAGGGTTTTACTCAGTGAAGGCCATGCAAATTTTGTGCAAGGGGATCAATTTTGATATGAAGGGTCTTGGGTATGTGTGGCCATCGTGAACACATCCATAATTTCCATATGCATGTGTGGGAGCTGACAGAAACCCATTCCGCTCGCCGGTTCAGGTTTCGTGATTCAGAGCAAATTCTCAAAGCGTCCCTGAATGGCCACGGGGACCCAAGCAAAAATTTCCATAGAACCAAAACCGTGACTCGAATCGTGAAGCCATCGATTCTGGTGGATTTGGGATGTCAGGTTCTAGCTAGGGGACCCCCCCCCACCCCCACTGTTCCTGAAACTCCCGGAAACAGTGCTATTCTGCCATCTCTGAAACTAGGGTTTTACTCAGTGAAGGCCATGCCAATTTTGCGCAAGGAGGTCAATTTCGAATCGAAGGGTCCAGGTGTTAAAAATACTTGATTCCAAACTTAGTTAACAATTTCAATCAATTATTGACCCTCAAAAATTACATTCAATCATTAACTACTGGAAAATGACAACTGAAAACACATTGGAATCTTAACTTTATATGCACAATGGAAATAACACAGAAAATCACATCATTTGACACAATTATTTTACCCTAGAAACCCAACTTGGGAAAACCAACATTCAAGTGTATATTTCCATTTCAATATTAAAGAAATACAGAAATTACAATCTTAGAAACCTGATTGACTGATAAGATCATAGACAAATATGTTTCCCTAGATTTGTCAGATTGCATTCTCCATCTCTGAATCTCTTCCCATTAAATGATACACTCTTGCTTGAGAAAATCTCTCTCAAGTGAATGTTCCTCTCACACATTCTCTCTTGTGTTCCTCACCACACCCTCTCACACGCTTGTTCCTCTCACAAAAAAGTGTCTCACTCCTCTCTTTAGATCTCCTTTTATAATTCTTATAAATGATAAAACCCTAAACCTAGATCTCCAAATAGATAGACAGTCAATATTAGATCTTTTCCTCTCTCGATCTAACGGTCGTGACTTAATATCTCGTTGATATCACTTAAATCACTTAAGTGACTCAACTTTATAATAAAAATTCACTTTATCATTAAATACAAAAATCACTTTAACTTTATAAAAACACTTTATAAAGTTAATATTTAAAGAGAAAACCTTGTCCAAGCTAGAAATGTCAACCCCCAGGTGAGCATGGCCATCGTGAAAACATCCACAAAGTCCATATGCATGTATGGGAGCTAACGAAATCTCATTCCGCTCGTCGGTTTAGATTTTGTGCCCTGGGAGCAAATCCTCAAAGTGTCCTTGAATGGCCATGGGGATCCTGGAAAAAATTCCCATAGCACCAAAACCATTACTCCAATCGTCAATCCTTTGATTTTGATAGATTCGGGAAGTCAGTTTCTAGCTAGGGTACCCCCCCCCACCATGCCTCAAACACTCAAAAATGGTGCTATTGTGCCATGTTTGGAACTATTATTTTGCTAAGTGAAGGCCATGCCAATTTTGCGCAAGGGGGTCGATTTTAAACCGAATGCTCCAAGGAGAGGTTGGCCATCATGAACACATCCAAAATGGCCATATGCACATGTGGGAGATGAAGGGACCCCGTTCCTCTTGTTGGTTTGGTTTTCGTGCCCCTGAAGCAAATCCTCAAGGCGTCCCTGAATGACCACAGGGTTCCTGGAAAAAATGCCCATAGCACCAAAACCGTGAATCCATCGATTCCGATGGATTCGTCACATCGGGGTCCAACTGCCCCCCCCACCATTCCTCAAACACCCGGAAACAATGATATTGTTCCATCTCTGGAACTAGGGTTTTTCTCAATGAAGGCCATGCCAATTTTGCGCAATGGGGTCAATTCTAAGCCTAAGGCTCTCGGGCAACTGTGGTCATCGTGAACACATCCACAATGGCCATATGCACGTGTGGGAGCTGACGGGATCCCATTCCGCTCATCGATTCAAGTTCTGTGCCCCCGGAGGAAATCCTCAAAGCGTCCCTAAAAGGCCATGGGGCGCTAGGAAAAAATTCCCATAAAACCAAAACCGTGACTCTGATCATGAAGGCATTGATTCCAATGGATTCAGGACGTCGGGTTTTAGCTATGGGACCCCCCCCACCATGACTCAATCACCCTAAAATGGTGTTATTGTGCCATCTATGGAACTAGGGTTTCGCTTAGTGAAGGCCATGCCAATTTTGCGCAAGGGGGTCAATTTTGGTTTACTCTATCAAAGGCATTTGCCATATCGAGCTTAATGGCCACACCTTGTTTCTTTTTTCAATGTTGGCATGGATTGCTTCTTGCACAATGACGATGTTGTCCAGGATTTGGTGACCAGCAATGAATCCCCCTTGGGATTCTGAGATGAGCTTTCCCATAACGTTTTTCATTATGGTGGCAAGAATCTTAGAGAGAATTTTGTAGGAGGTATTGCAAAGAGAGATCGGTCTGAAGCAATCGATGGAGCAAGGAGTTTTCTCTTTTGGGATTAAAGCTAGGAAGGAGGAATTGGTGGCCCCTCCTATTTTTTATTTCTTCCTGGTCCAGTTGAGCATACGCTTCAGGTCTTCTTTAATAATCTCCCATGTGGCTCAGTAAAAGATGATGGTGAACCCGTCAGGGCCATGAGCCTTGTTGGCTTGAAGAGACCAGATGGCATTCACAATATCATGCTCTAGGATCGGTTTGGATAGTTCTCTATTAGCACTATCCAGAACAAGGTTGGGGACGCCCGCCAAAAGATCTGCTTGTGCTTCAAGATCAGTGTCCCCACTGTCCATGAAGAGCTCACTGAAGTGATTGAAAGCATGTTGTTTTAAATCCTCTTGTCCACTGATCCTTTCTCCATTATGGTTCTTCAGCTCCATTATAGCGTTCTGGCTATGGCAAGCCATAGCCTGATTATGAAAATATTTCGTGTTGTTGTCACCTCCCTTAAGCCATAGCTATCTAGATTTAATTCTCCAGATTTCCTCTTCTTGCTTGGCCGCACTGAGGATTTTCATATCTATATCTTTTTCCTGACTTAAAAAGGAAGGCATCACCTCCTCCGTCTCCATTCTTTGGTGAAGTTTGACAAGCTCAGCTTGAAGGTTGAGTTTGGATTGATCATGGTTTTTGAAGGAGGATTTGGCCCAGCGCTTGAGCGCAAATTTAACGATTCTGAGTTTGGATTCCCAAATGAAGCTGGGAAATATAGAGAAGCTTGACTTCCAGGATTTGCTGACAAGGTCATAAAAAAGGGGATCCTAGATCCAGAGAGGGTTAAAGCGGAAGGGCATTGGCCCAAGTTTTTCAGGAGGGGTGAGGGAAAGGGTGATAGGCCTATGATCGGAGGCGGCACATGGAAGGGTGAAGGAGCAAGCTATGAGATCAAAACGAAAGAAGGAGGAGCTTACCAAGAACCGATCAAGCTTGGGCACAATGTGCCCTATTCCGCTTCTCTTGCTGTTCTAGGTATATTTTCCATTTTTTAGTGGAATATCCATAAGATCCAAATTGACGAATAGGTCCCCAAGCTTTTCACCGAAGGGATCATGAACAATGTTGCCTCCTCGCTTCTCCTATTAAGATTTGGTGACATTAAAATATCTAGCGATAATGATATTTCTCCCCTGCATGCTTTCCTTAAGGTTGTTGAGGTCTTACTAGAACTTGATCTTGTCCCTATAATGAGTGGGACCATAAACATTGTAGATAAAAAGAGTATTGTTGTTACCTTTTTCTTTAATTTTAGTTAGCGGTTGCACCACATCCATCCCCTGAAGAAATACCGAGGAGATATCCATAAATAAGGAGAGCAAGACGAAATTGTGTTTTACCTTGTCTGCCCACAAACTACCGGGAGTGTTGTATCCACCAATGTCTGCACCAATCAACTCCTCTCTAGGGGAAGAGGGGGGATGAGGGTTTCTTCCCTACCTCGTTCCACTGTAATTGCTTCCAACATTGTAATTTCCCCTTCTTTTATAGGCATGTCCTGAAATATATTGATGGTTGAGTCTTCCTTAGACTCAAAAGAGGTTTCTTTGTTGGTTTTGGCTTGGGTCCCTTTGGAGGGAAGGGGGGCTGGTGTAGTTTTTCTTCCTTTTTTGATCAGTTTCCAACCTTCCTCTTGAGCTTTCTTTGGGGCTTCTTAGGATTCCTTAGGGAATTTTTTGACAAAATGTCTGTATTCATGACACTTTTTACATTTGAAAGGAAACTGCTCATAGTCTACCTTCTGCATATGTTCCCACCCATCCATAAATAGGTTAACTTCCTCCGATAGACCTTTCTCCAAATCTACTTCTACACAGATTATGGTAGAGGAGAATAATGTTGAGATATTGTAACTTCAAAGAATATTATATTTGTACTTTATTATTCCGGAGATGTTTCATTCCTCCGTGAAGATCTTATTGTATATCCGGAGATGTTTATTCCTCCGTCGAAATGTGGTAACTTGGGTTATTAGACTTCCCTAGTGGGGGTCGGCCCTGTATATGTTATGTGGGTCAAAGGGTTGTTAGACCACCCTAGTGGGGTCGGCCCAGTCAGTTATAATAGGGTATTTAACCTATTGGTTAAATACGAGCCTACATGTACTGTGTAAAAGATATGTCAGAGTAGTGTATAAATAGAGGAGGTGTATTCCTCATTTGACACACTCACTCACTTGAGGATAGCGCACTTGTGGAGGAGAGGTCTGCTATTGTGGAGGAGGAGATCATGTCTCAGGGTTTCATCTTTGTATATTGCTGGTCATCTATATTGAGGAAGCTTTGCTGGGTTTTCTACCCCATGAGGGTTTCCCAGGATAAATCTGTGTCTCTTGTGTTTATGCTATGCTTGTTGTTTCTTCAGTGATCCTGTATATGCCATTATTGTGAAATAGAATGTAATGCTTCTATTTTCTGTCTTAGCATATTAAATCTTAACATGGTATCAGAGCTAACCTGAAGGAAGACAAGGTATGGCACTTACAACACTTGCTTTACTTACGACAATTTGAAGGTTAGGGTTTTACATAGCAAAAACCAGTCATCATGGAAATTTCGCTATAAATACATTTCTGCGAAGGTTAAGGGTCTGAAAAGTTTACAGGTCGAAGATAACATCCCCAGGTACCTTGTGTCCAAAGTGCACCCTCAGATTCGTTGTACTTTGTAATTTATGATCAGTACAAGTTAGGGTTTCTGTCTCTTCCAGATCTCAGTCAAAATCAGGTGACCTAGGAAAAAAGGTCATAACTTGGGATAGGAAGATCCAAATGAAATTTCGTAACAAGTGACAGGTACTACACAGACTGTACTATCTCAGTAAACTTTTTCAGAGGCCGAAGCTGAACCAGTGACACGTGGAACACCGTACAAGTTCGCTCTCCTGGTTTATCCCATAAACAGGTCACATTGCAACACTTGGCATAAATATCTCTCAGAGAGTCCAATTGAGGTCATACCTATCAATATGGAAATATAATAGGGCTAGCTATCTCAGAAAAAAATTTCAGAGGCCGAAGTTCAAACAGTGACACGTGGCACTCCGTACAAGTTCGCTCTCCTGTTTTATCCCATAAACAGGTCACGTTGTGACACTTGGCATAACTCTCTCTCAGAAAATCCAATTGAGGTCAGACCTATTAGGATGGAAAGATGATAGGTCTGGATACTGCAAAAAAAGTTTTCAGACCCTGTGGAGCAAAAATTTCGGAGTTATAGCAGAAACAATCAGGTACATATTTCTGTCAAAACATAATTATTTTTGGAGCACCTTTATTCATGGCTTCCGGAATTTAGGGTTTCGGAGAAAGTTAGAATTCTTGGAATCGGAATCCACGGCTGAATGCTACTCAGGAAAATCAAAATTTAGAGACCAAGATCGAATTTTTGATTGGGTAGAAGACCGGGCTTGATCAAACCCTAGCTCGGGATTTTGATCGGAAAGATGGAAAATTAGGGCTTCAGCAAAAGTTGGAATTTTTGAAGCCTGTAACCACGGCTGGAAGCTCCTTAGAAAAATAAGATCTTAGAGCCTTGGATCAAACCTTTTCATTGAGCAGAAGGGTGGGCTTCATCAAACCCTAGTTCGGGATCCTGTCCAGAAGATCCAGAAGTTTCAAAGGCAATTTTGAGGGGTCAAATTTTGGAGATTTCAAAATTGAAGTATGCTAGTTTGATCAGCTCAGCAAGACACATCCTTCCATTCATTCGGAAGTGTGAAAGTCAAAGATTGAATTTTTAGGGTTTCTCTAGCAAACCCTAATCAAGCTCCAGATCAAGTTTCAGGGGGAGTGGAGGCTAAGGCCTTACATAAGAAGACTACAAGAAGTATCGACAGGTATGACTTAAGGAGGTTCAGGTATGTCTTGAAATCTGATTCTTGATTAAGTTCATAATGTGTTTGTCTTCATGTTATTTATTAGTACAATCTTGATTAATGTTATAATTGTCTTATCACCCTAGTAACAGTATGAATGCATGTGAATGATCGAAGACATTCATTGATTAGGGCTATATGATTGTACTAATTCATTATGGTGTTGTGTGAGGTTGATGTTGTCTGCTAACAAGATACAGGTACATCACAAAAGACAAATCAAGTTCCATGACCATGACATCATGAAGACAAAGACTCATCCATAATCTTTGTTCTACTTACGAGGTATGTATGACTTTGGTATATTATGCTTAACCTATGAGACATGCAGGTTCTAGCTCAGGATCTCTAAATCATTGAAGAGATTGTTTAGGTATGTTGTACATAACTAAGCAGGTATATTAATCCAGGTATGTTTACCTATGTCAAGTTATAATCTTACCTTGTGTTAGGATCCCTTATATAAGTATACTTGGTATGATTGGTTATGCTTATTCATAAAGTTAGTAATCAAGGGTTTATGCATACTATGTCTCTTATCTTGATAATTTAATTAACCTAACAGGAATATGCATGAGTAAAAGAAGACTTCCTTGAAACTCTAAATACTAATGATCATGACTATATATATATTCAAGATTATTTAGAATTAGAATGTTTTGATAATATTGAGAATATACTAATGAGTGTATGGTTGTGTATGAGATCATGAGGATGACACTAGTGCACACTTGAGCATGCACAGTGGCACAGAATGAATAGAAGTTCAAAAGACATATAGAAGATCAAGCGGGAGGCAACCACACAAACATAAAAGATAAGTATTTAAGTTGTTATTTGAAATAATAAATGATATTGTCTGTAATAGGTTGTATGCATATTTGTATTCCTATAATATATCATACTGAGTGTAAACATTCATAGAGCATTGAAACAGTATACTACTAATATGCATATGATTGGTAAGTTGGTCAAACATTCCATTGTTGCTTGTCTAGAATGAAACCTCTTTGCTGACATGCTGAGAGCTGTGCACACTCTTGATAGTATGTTCTGGTAGAGATGGAAGGCATCTAGATAGCCACTGTATGCATACAGGATATGGAAAAGTGTTGTGCCAAAGTATTGATCAAAATAGTTGCATAACTATGTAAATGATATATGTATGCATAATAGGTTATCATGTCAATATGATTTGATGATTATGAAGTATTACTAATCATGTACTTAATTTTGATTTGTAGGAAAGATCATGATGAATGATGAACAATGAACAAGCGATGGATGTTCAACAAAAGGATTTACAAATCAAACACACTATAGAAGGCTTGTGGCTAGAAGATTCTCTTAGAAAGAGGAAGAGAATCATGATGAGATGTTTTCTCCAATTGGCTAGACCATTCTCTTAATGGTGTAATTAAAGAAGAAGTGTGAATCAGGTTCTGTATGGGTTCCCAGGATCGATAATCAATTGATGAGCTTAATGATCACCATGGGTCATGTCGATCTCAACCTTTGCTACAAGGTTGAATATGGTTTCTATACACAGATGACATGGATGCAAGAAGGAACTCACCACAGAGTTCAAATGATATTGAGGCTCATATCAGTAGACCCATCTAACGAGAGATGGCACAGATAGATATGCAGAAGATCATTCAATACAGAGTGTGAATGATGTTCAGTCACAAAGAGAGAATTGACAATCTCTTGATAAGCTTGGACTTTACCAAAAGTAAATTTGTTCCTAACCTTTACCTTAAGGTTGTGGATGATGAACATATCATACCATTATTGTATGACGATGATCTCTTTCTGACAAAGAATGAGAAATAGATCATGAAAAGAAAGAAGAAGATGGCTGCAGAAATGAAAAATGAAAGATCTCAGATTGATGCATTACTTCCTAGGTCTATAAGTATGGCAAGGCTTAGAAGGAATCTTTCTCAACCAAGGAAAGTATGCTGAGAAATATTAAAAGGACTTAATGTGTTGGGATGGCCACTCTTGAAGTTGTTAGCAGATGACTCGTCAGAGTTAGTGGATAGAACTCTGTACAGACAAAATATTGAGTCATTGATGTGTCTAAAGAATACTAGGTCAGATATATGCTTTGCTGTGAACACCTTGAGTCAGTATCTAGTGGAAACTAGATGTGTTCACCTGATAAGCTGCAAATCATGTGATGCGGTACCTAAAGGATACAATAGACTTTGATCTACGTTATCTTGGAGATCATGACTTCAAATGGCTACACAGATGTTGACTGGGCAGGAACTTTATCAGACAGGAAGAGCACATCGAGAGGATGTTATTGTCTGGGATCAGCCATGATCTCGTTGTTGAGCAGGAAACAATCTAGTGTGGCTCTTAGCACAAGCAGAATATATGGCTGCTTGCTCTGCTAATTGTGAAGAGGTATGGCTTCAGAATTGACTTAGAGATGGACCCAACTATGACCCTATGTGACAAACAGAGTTGTACCAAAATGGCAGAGAATCCAGTGTTCCATGATAAGTCAAAGCACATAGAGATCTGACATTTCTATATACAAGATATGGTGCAGAAAAGAATTAAAGTTCGAATTTGTAACAAGTTGACAATGTACTAACCAAACCTCTACCGATCCGATGTACTAACCAAACCTCTACCTCAAGTAAAGTTTTATGAGACAAACTTAAAATAGTTCAGGAGAACCCTCCTCAAAAGGGGGAGCGATGTGATCACTTATGATGATATTTCCCGCATCGACAGTGAGGTCAATGATATGGATACCTATATTGGTGATGCCGACAGAGAGGTTGGTGGATGGTCCTTAGACAGGGTCTAAGGTGACAAGGGGATTGCATCATCCTTGAAGATATGTTCTAAAGAGAGCCGTAGATGTATGTCTTCGAGAATGAAGTCCTTGGTGGACATGATAGGATTGCATCATCCTCAAGAGAGCCGTGGACGTATGTCTTCGAGAATGAAGTCCTTGGTGGACATGATAGGATTGCATCATCCTCAAGAGAGCCGTAGACGTATGTCTTCGAGAATGAAGTCCTTGGTGGACATGATAGGATTGCATCATCCTCAAGAGAGCCGTATGCGTATGTCTTCGAGAATGAAGTCCTTGGTGGACATGATAGGATTGCATCATCCTCAAGAGAGCCGTAGACGTATGTCTTCGAGAATGAAGTCCTTGATGGACATGATAGGATTGCATCATCCTCAAGAGAGCCGTAGACGTATGTCTTCGAGAATGAAGTCCTTGGTGGACATGATAGGATTGCATCATCCTCAAGAGAGCCGTAGACAGATGTCTCCGAGAAAGAAGAGGGATTGTATCATCCTTGAACACATGTTCTAAAAGAGAGCCGTAGACATGATGTCTCCGAAAATGAAGTCCTGAATGAATAGGTAGGGGATTGTATCTTCCCCGGACTTAGGTCCCAGAATTGATTCGTAGACTGATGTCTCCAAGAATTGAAGATAGGACTGCATCCCTGGACCTCGGTTCAAAATGTACGTGATGGGATTGCATCGTCCCTAGACATGAGATTTGTCTTAAATGGATAAGGACTGATCATCCTAGAACTGGATCGGGATTGCATCGTCCCTAGACATGAGATTTGTCTTAAATGGATAAGGACTGATCATCCTGTAACTGGATCGGGATTGCATCGTCCCTAGACATGAGATTTGTCTTAAATGGATAAGGACTGATCATCCTGGAACTGGATCAGGATTGCATCGTCCCTAGACATGAGATTTGTCTTAAATGGATAAGGACTGATCATCCTGGAACTGGATCGGGATTGCATCATCCCTAGACATGAGATTTGTCTTAAATGGATAAGGACTGATCATCCTGGAACTGGATCGGGATTGCATCGTCCCTAGACATGAGATTTGTCTTAAATTGATAAGGACTGATCATCCTGGAACTGGATCGGGATTGCATCGTCCCTAGACATGAGACTTGTCTTAAAGTGATAAGGATTGATCATCCTGGAACTTGATCTGGATTGTATCATCCATGGACCTATGTCCTAAAGAGAGCGGGATTGATCATCCTGTAATATGATCGTGTGTATTGCAGGATATGTTGCTATGTATTAGTGAGAATACATGCTTTTGATGATAGATGTATTAGTGAGAATACATGCTTTTGATGATAGATGTATTAGTGAGAATACATGCTTTTGATGATAGATGTATTAGTAAGAATACATGTTTTGATGATAGATGTATTGGTGTGGATACTAATACAGATGATCCAGATGTTGTAGATCGTGATGATCCTGATGCTGTAGATCGAGATGATCCAAATGTTGTAGATCGAGATGATCCAGATGCTGTAGATCAAGATGATCCAGATGCTGTAGATCGAGATGATCCAGATGCTGTAGATCGAGATGATCCAAATGTTGTAGATTGTGATAATCCAGATGTTGTAGATCGAGATGATCCAGATGCTGTAGATCATGATGATCCAGATGTTATAGATCGAGATGATCCAGATGATGTAGATCGTGATGAACCAGATGCTATAGATTGAGATGATGTGACGATGCTGATCATGTTGATCGTGTGATGACGATGATCGTGTGATGACGATGTTGACGATCATGAGGATCCAGATATTGATGTTGCTGTAGCTATTTGAGTGCTGCAGAAGATAAAGACTCAGTACTGAAGATGTTGATGTTCCAGTATTGAAGATGTTCCAGTAACTGGTTGAGTTACTGATGATGTTGAGAAAGCTTCCAATGATTTATAGATGTATCATGTATGATGTTAATGACTCCTTGCTCATGCAGATGTTGTTATAATATCCTTCTCGTTAAGGGGGAGTGTTGAGATATTGTAACTTCAAAGAATATTATATTTGTACTTTATTATTCTGGAGATGTTTCATTCCTCCGTGAAGATCTTATTGTATATCTGGAGATGTTTATTCCTCCGTCGGAATGTGGTAACTTGGGTTATTAGACTTCCCTAGTGGGGGTCGGCCCTGTATATGTTATGTGGGTCAAAGGGTTGTTAGACCACCCTAGTGGGGTCGGCCCAGTCAGTTATAATAGGGTATTTAACCTATTGGTTAAATACGAGCCTACATCTACTGTGTAAAAGATATGTTAGAGTAGTGTATAAATAGAGGAGGTGTATTCCTCATTTGACACACTCACTCACTTGAGGATAGCGCACTTGTGGAGGAGAGGTCTGCTATTATGGAGGAGGAGATCATGTCTCAGGGTTTCATCTTTGTATATTGCTGGTCATCTATATTGAGGAAGCTTTGCTGGGTTTTCTACCCCATGAGGGTTTCCCAGGATAAATCTGTGTCTCTTGTGTTTATGCTATGCTTGTTGTTTCTTCAGTGATCCTGTATATGCCATTATTGTGAAATAGAATGTAATGCTGCTATTTTCTGTCTTAGCATATTAAATCTTAACAAATAAGGTCCTTTCGATTGTGATTTGTCAATATACTTCCCAAGGTATTTTCCAATAGCTTGCAAGGTTTCATCATTCCAACAGTGTAACGACAAATGGGGAAGGCGCACCCAGACAAGGACCGCAGAGGGCACATCCTTCTCGGGATCAAAGGATAAGCTCCATATGTTTAAGTAGAGGGCACAAGGGCCCATGAAATATGGGTCACTTCTAAAAATGAGATCCCTATTAGCTTTGTTTTCAAACAGAAATGTAAAGAAACCCTTACCGCAAAAACAATGTTGCAGACCCCCAGTGATCAGGGGTGTCCATTTCTTGTTGATCCAGGCATCCATGGATTTTGGAGACAGCCAAATTCCAGTAAATTGACCGATCAAGCCACGTTCACTCAAAGCGATGGCTTTCAACTTGGAAACTGCTGATAGGATCTGAATACGGGGGACAACAGCATGCTTGATGAAGCTGGCATCAAACGGATCCGAAGAGGAGGAAAGAGGAGGGGTGGAGGCCACCAAGGAGCGGAAGGCAACGTCCAGAAGATGCCTACGTTCCTCAAGAGAGGGGGGCGGCGGAGGATCCATGGCATCCAACGCAAGAGGAGCCCACGGGTGAGCCGACCGCTTACGCCAGGAGCATGGAGCTAGGGTTCACGCAGGAGACCAACCCAAATATCTCCTGGGGTTTTTAACTCGGTTTCTTTTATTACTCTAGTTTCATGATGTATTACTTTTTAATGTAAATAATATTAGTAATACATATTGCATCCAAATGTTACAGATGATGATCAACTAACATCAAAAATGGGGGAACAAATAAAAAACTTTGTCATCATGTACTAAATGTGACAAAATTAATATATTACATACCTTAGGATCTATGTCACACATGTGTTTGGCGTACCATTTACAACCTTTAGGTTCAACAACAACAATAAAGTGGAGAGAAGACTTATTTTTTAGCATTCATAAAGAGGTTCACTTGCCCTCTAAAGTACAGGTATATCATAAGAAGCATTAAACTGATCACTATCGTCATCGATTCCAACATTATTAAATGTCTCCTGGATAAATATATTTGTACCATCTTTTCAACTTTGTTATTAGAATCATTATCTTCTTCCATATGATCATTAGCTCAATCCCCAATATTTTCTCCATGCAGTTCTTGATCAACAGCCGCTTGTACAAACTACACCTCTTCCTCCTCGAGCAATGACCTAGGGTGATTTCTCTTTACAATTACAAACAATAAAGTAACATTAGTGAATATAACAAATATTTAATGATACAAACGTTTAAATATATAAAATAAGAAAACAAAGACAACAGAGACAATGACAAAGACAACTTAGGTGAGAGTGAGAAACAAAGACACCGAATCAATGATGAAGCATGTGCAACTTATCAAGATAATTAAGAATACAAATAAAAATATGCCCCAACGTGCATCTTGAAAGAATTTTAAAAGAAACAACTAAAATACATTGTACTAGGACTAGACATGGGAAACAATGACCTCTAAATGGGGCCAATGTTGAAATTTTATCAAATTGTTTATGTATGCAGTGGAATTTGACAAGGATAGACTGTTTGCATGCCTTGACAATATGGGAGGGTTTCCAAACTCAATGATGACTCTAATCATTATCAATTTTTATATATTTAATTTATTGTTATAAAAAAAATTATCAACGAACATTATTTTTTATGAAAAGAGATTAATAGATATTTGGACTATAAACACTTTTTAACCAAAAACAATATATAAAATTAGATTTAGACTTAAAAATTAAAAAATATATATTATTTTATTAAATAAGAATAAAGTAAATTCTGAATATAACCCCTAACTCTTTAATCCCCTAAAATATATACAAAAAATAATAATAATACATTATTTTTCTTCTACATTTAACATATAAACATTTATGAAAATAGTCTACAATACAAAGACATATAATGAATAACTTACTAATGGATGATATTCATGTCCACCTTCAGCGTGTCCATACAATCTACAATGTTTGACAGCCATTCTTATTAGAAGTCTCCTTCATTTCAATCGCTTGCATATTTTACAGGGGCAATAACATTTTGCATACTTCGAAGCACCCAATGCAGATCCCACATTTCATTGGCCTCCTTGAGAAATTTTATGTGACATGTTTCCTCACCAAACCTTCAGTGATGATTATCTTCAATAACTTTGCATTATGAATAGTAGAAAAAAATCCCTATCGCATTCGAAAACCGTCGGAAGCATGGCAACAATGTCGAAGCTATTAGATTATATAGACCGTCTAGTACCTAATTATAGACATTATCAAACGGATATTGCATTAATTGCAGTTTGTGTCAGATATATGACAGTTCTTGATTTTAATTGGATATTCGATATTTCTGAACACTTTTAGTCAGATATCCTACAATTCTTCATGTTTCGTTAGATATCCGACGAAACCGGGCATTTTAAAAATAAAAAATAAAAAAAATGCATTTACGATCCGACATTTTTCTCCGATTTTCATATATTATCGGATTCCACCGTCTGATTTTCCACCCCTATGTAGTAGTGTGGGATGTATATATACTGAATCACCATCGATGAGGCCTTGGTAATATCAAGAAGCATTGTATATGGTGCATCACACATATATTTTTGAAATTGTTTTGTTTTATTGATGCATGACAAAATGTCAAAAGCATTGTTAACAGTGCAATTGACCATTACCAAACACATCAGTTCTGGCAGAACATTTGCTAAATAATACGTTGGATGGTGCTCATGGAATGGATAGATGCACCCCAAACAGTGCCTCAATTCATTTTCTAACACTTTGACCAATATGATATAGTTTAGAGTTTTTGCACAAAGTGTGTACGTTCCTAATTGTGAAACACACTGTGAAAGGAGCCATGTTAATTAATGAAGTGCACCCAAAAATTATAGTGTTAATGGTAATTTTATTATGGTGCACTTGAAATTTAAAGGGTGCACTTGAAAACCAAATTCAGAATCCTTTCCCCAAATTTTGAAAATGGCTAGCTAATCATACAAAACCAAGAATGAGGAAACAACATCATACTAATGATGGGGGATTCGTGCAAGAGAGTGATCATTGGTGCTTCTATCATTGGAATCACTGAAGAGTAAGTAAAAATAAAATAAAAATATGTTAGTAATTTTTTTTTAACCTACTTTGGTGCGTTTGATAGAAAGACACAAAGGTGTGTTTGATTTTGCAAGAGCACCATTCAATAGTGATTCTTATTCTAGGAGTAGCAGGAAGTATCATTTAAATAAAATGCATCATTAGGTTTTTTCATTTTTAAAATAAAAAGATCTATTTTATAACTAACAAATATTAGACCTTTTATAGTGCATTTATATGTGGGAATGCACCAATAATGATCCTTTTGTAGTTTGGGCACACCATGACATCAATGTTTCAATAAATGCACTGATTATGTTTTTGAATTTGTTAATAAAAATGTATGTTATAATTAAATGTAGAGTTCAACATTGTTGCACTTAATATAATGCACACCGAGGAAAACGACATAGTATTGCATCAATTGACAATTCATTTATCGTTATTGTGCACCAGGGAATCAACATTAACTCAATGTATCGAAGTGCTTTTTAGAAACTTATAATGTAAAAAAAATATTGTAGAATTGGATATCATGTCCATATCCAATGTGCTTTATATTTTGAGCACAATAGGGATTATCTTATATTTTGTATGGCACTACTAGTGATGCATTATATGTGATGGCACACCGGTTACTCAAAATTTATGTAAATGCACCGTTAATTTTATTTGAATTTTTAATATAAAAATATATATTTTACAATGAAATTCAAGTCTATGGCCAATGCGGTTTGTATTTCAAATGTACTAGTGCATATTTTAGTTAGCACACTGTATGACAGTGCATTTTATATGTAGGTGCATCGAGGCACCAACATTTAGGTAAATGTGTCATTGAGTTTTCTATACTATTTAATATAAAATTTTATTTTAGAATAAAATGGTGGGTCACTTTTACAATATGCTTGACACATGAAGCACACAGGTGTGGTTTTTGTTATGTGCATTAGTTATTTTTAGTGATTTAATAGCACCATAAAAAAACATTTGCTAAAACCTCTAGCCTCCCACCTTTGCTAGAAACATCCACTATAAAAATACAACTTAAAGAGTTTATGGGGAGGTTCCACAAATTCCTCCAATAGAAGGTGTTTTCCTTGTAGTGACCAATCCTTTCGAAGGGATAATTGGACTCCAAGTGGGATAAGAGTTCCATTACAAGTTTTCTCACAAAAGATATGAAATTTAGGGTGTGTAACATGGTCAGAGGAGGAAAACAAGGGCGTCGAGATCTAATCAAATATTTCTTGTGCTCAATGTCCATGAACAATTCTTGTGACTATGAATATGGACATTATCAATGTGATTTTTACAATAAGAATGGGTCTTTGGACCCTTACCATGGTCAAGGGAGGGAAACAAGGGCATTATTGCCTAAAGAAATATTTTTGGACTTAATGGCCATGAATAAAGATACCATAGGCACTAGGCATAAGGGATATTTTCTGCAATACCATGGGCCAATGTAAAAGGGGAAAGAATAAAATTAACTTGTGAATTTTTACTCACAATATCACATGTGCATTCTAGAAACACACACGTGTTTTAACAAGCGCGTGCTTTAGAACATGTGTGTATTCCTTAAATTCATTTTTTTTTGCAAGACCAAGAATTCCAAACTATGTGTTAGTTGACTTGGTTGCTTGGTACTGAGGTTCATATTGACAACCCTAGTGGTTTAGGCTACAAAAACATCAAAACTTCGATTTTTTGTAAATACCTCTCAATATCTATATTTCTCAGGTTAGCTTAAAAAAAATCCATCACAAATGAAACTCTACATACATATAAATCCAACTATGCAAATTCCAAAGATATAATTTTCAAAAAAGTGTGTGTGTGTGTGTAGAGTCTACTATTTTTTAATTTATTTTTGTCTTGACATGTATCTAAATCATAAAATACATATGTATTTTGTTCATTCTACAACTATTTTTTTAAATATATGAATCAAGGGTGGCGGGAGAAAGAAGGGGGTCCTATATGTACCTAAAGGAATTCAAGAGATAAAATATGATTAGGACTTGGAAATAATGACCAATAATCAATCATAAATACATGCTCTCTACAATGGGATTAATATCCTATATTCTCAACAAATTAAGTCTATAGTGGTTTCATATACTCATCCTTAATCACAAGCCTGATTAGGAAAAGGAGTGTTGTTAAAGACTCATCTATGTTTCACATGTTACTAATAATCCTTGCTCTCCTATACTACTTTGATATTTTTTGTTTTTATCATGTTCAAAGGGGAAACAATAGTAGCATTGACTCCTTGGAAAACACAAGAACTTGGCTAGGAGAAGATATATATATTTTTTAAATGTGGGACCCCTAGAGCAAATTTGGATACCATATTATTATTTATTTCAAGCATGAGATATATCAATATCATATATCATCCAAAAATATATCTTGAATAAACCATCAATTAATGCACACAAGCAATTAAATTTAGATTTTAGCAATTAAATCCCTACACATAGGGGAGCCTTACCCACAAACAAGGAGTCTCATACAGCAAATTGTTGTCTTTTTTGGATGTGGTCTTTGATGATGATGATCATCATCATCATCATCGTCGTCGTCGTCATTATTGAAAAAGGTTAGAATATTGTAATGAAAAGATGGAGAAATAGAAGTAATAGTAAAGAGGGTGTGCGGGTTATTAAAAAGGGGAGAGGAAATATGGACATACAAAGGAGAACAAAATATAAGAAATGGTTCAAAAACAAATGAATATTAAGGAAATATAAGTAAAGGATTGAAAAAAAATGAATATTAAGGTTGAAGCTTTTGAATAATAGGTTGTTATGATTGGCTAAGTCTATGTCTATTTTTATAATTACATTTGTTTGAATGTTTTTTAATTCAAGGGATTTTCTAATAATGTGGATAGAAAATGAGTAATAGGAGCTGGGACTTTTGTGTTTTCAAAATAAATTAGATGACTAGTGTTCTAGGAATTCTATGCAATAGCATATGTGACAATACATTGTGAAGGGTGGCAATACATTGTGAAGGGTGGCAATACATTGTGAAGGGTGTTTACAATGTGTTCGTTAAGGTGGGTTTGGATACAATGACCACTTTGGACAATATAGGATTTTCCACGTGAATAAAAAAAAATGTAAACACCTTCACAATTGAGGTGTTTATCTTAACTTTAATGCCTTTAAAAAAAAATTAAGGGTTTTGTGAGACTTAAATAAAGTCTAAATATTCTTCTTGGATAAAATCTTGGAGATTTGGACAATAGTATTGTGAATGTAAGGAAGATATTTATTTGAGCTCTTAGTGGAGTAGAAGACAAGATTTGGTTTTTAACAAGAGAATGGTACAAAAGGTTTTGTTGATCTAGGAAATATAATAACCATTAGCTTGGAGAACTTTAATAAGGTGGGCCCTTTCTTTGTTTAGATGTTGAGATTGGTCATGAAGGTATCTATTAGTTTGATTCATTTTACAATCAGCTTGGTGGGAAAGACAGTGATTGTATTAATCAGTGACTAAGACATCTAAAAAGGGAGGGAAGTCATCATCCGAGTCAGTGTGGGCCATTTTACAATGAACTTGGTGGAAAAGAGAATCATTGTATTAAAAAGTGACTAAGACATCTAAAAAGTGAGGAGAGTTATATTTTTAGATTTCCATTGTGAATTGTTATCACATCAAATTCCTAACTCATGTTCTATCATAATTCTACCCACATTATTAGAGAAACACTTAAAATTGAAAAGCATCCAATCAACTTTAATATCATTGAGTTTTCACATAATTTGTATTATTGTTAGTTTCAAGGGGAATATCCCGAGCACATGTGACTTATTAGATTAAAATATATATATGAAGGATATTAAAACAATGTCATTTTTAGACTTCTTTTTTTATATATTTTTTATCATTGTTGATTAATGTATCCTATTATCATATTTTTAATCTAACCCTCTCTATTTCGAGTAAAAAAACATCAAAAAGTAATATGAATTTAATATATAAAAGAGTAGAAATTTGATTAAGGTATTTGATTTTTATATAAATTAAAAATCATAATCTAGGGTTTTTTCATTGCTGCACACTCTAGGGTATTTTTATTGAGGCATTTTCAAGATTGAACTTTTTCATTAAGGCGTTTTTTTACTAAGCATTTTTCATAAAGGCACTAGACCTTCACAAGTTCCTTCACCTAACCTTGGTTCTAATTGCACCGACTATAAACGAGGTGCTTACAACCCAGTATGGGGGAGATCCTGTAACGGATGTCACATGTCACATGTCACCTGTAACGTTTTCAAAAGTAATAGTATGGGGGAGATCATGTAACGGATGTCACATGTCACATGTCACATTTGTCACGTTTGTAGTATGGGAGAGATCCTGTAATGGATGTCACATGTCACATGTCACATTTGTCACGTTACATTACAACCCAGTATGGGGGAGATGTTGTAACGTTTGTCACATTTGTCACGTTTGTCACATTTGTCACGTTACGTTACAACCCAGTATGGGGGAGATGTTGTAAGGTTTGTCACATTTGTCACGTTTGTCACGTTACATTTCCATGTCGGCTCATAACTTATAACCAGCATAGATCCATCTTAAACCCGTATCTTTCAAGCACCGAGAGTGATCCAATTTCTTGAGGTGTATTTCTTTTTTAAATTTAAACTGGAGAAATTTTATCTTTCTTGATTTATAGATCCGGGTTTAAGTTTTAAGTTTTTATTTTATAAACGAACATCTATTTTTTAATTACTTTTCATAATATTTTATTTTATGAACCAACATGGATTTTTTTTAAATACTTTCCAAAATATTTTATTTTATGAGCCGACATGAATTTTTTAAATTACTTTTTATGTTTTATTAGATGTAACGCTACATACACGTTAGAACATCTCCCCCATACTGGGCTGTAGAGCACCTTGTTTCACTCGGTGCAAAAAATCAAAAGTAATTAAAAATTTCATGTTCGCTCATAACTTATCAAAAATAAAAATAATAATTAAAAAATTAAAAGAGAGGGATACAATTTCTTGAGGGGTAATTTTTTTCTTAATGTGTAAAAAATTTAAGATAAAACAAAAAAAATTACACCTCAAGAAATTGGATCCCTCTCGATGCCTGATAGATCTGGGTTTGAGATGGATCTAAGCTGTTTTATTTTATTTATCATTTCATTTCACAATATTTTATACTTTCAAGATTGGGGAATGGGGTTTTTAGTGCCACAAAATCTATGGAATTTTTACTGAGGCATTTTATTGGAGCATTTTCACTTCATATTTTTAAGATTGGGATTTTTCATTAAGGCATCTTTTATCATTTATTTAATTTATTTAAAATTATTTTTTACCAAGTAGGTATAAACACCTCACCTCATTTACCAAAGACTACCAAAGGGAGAGCTAATTGTTCAAAAATAATTCAAATTTCCCATAGTCATAAAAAAATTCTATATTTAAAAAGCTAATTCAATACAATATTCAAATTGATTATGAAAGTACCTTTAATCATCTCTCCAAATTAACATATTATTGTTTTTCATATTTGAATTATGTTTGCATTGTCACTAACACTTCATGAAATTCCATCATTAAGTTCCACTCACCCTAAAAATAACAGCACGTTTAAAATAAATAAAAATAATGACTTAGAAAGGGCCGATACCTCTAGAGACACACCCAAGTGGGTTTCCAATGGGGAACCTACCATTCTAACCTTATCACAACAAGAAAATGTCTTATTGGGGATTTGAACCCTGGGCTGATAGTGATGCACAACTTTATACTTTCGCAGTCAATTGAGTGTAGATTGGGTGGTTGGGAGGAATGTTGTTGTCCTCCCCACCCGTGTTCAAATCTCGCTTTGTGACACTTGCTCCTTGGGAGAAGAATTTGACTATGTAATGATTGTAATGTTGGTCGGACCTTGATTCTCTGAAATAACAGGTGTTGGAAATTTCCCGATGGATGTAACCCTCTAACCAATGGTGAACCATCATTTAAAAAAAAAAACTTTATACTTTAGAAATTAAATCTTTGCACAAAGGGGAGTCCCTTGTCCCACAAACAAAAGGTCTCATACACCAAAATGGTGTATGGCTTAGTTGTGGCCTTAAAAATAGATTATTGTTATTATTGTTATTATTACAATAATAAAAAACTTAATAAAGAAAAATGTGAGAATATTGGAATAAAAAGATGGAGAAATAGAAGTGAAAGTAAAGAGTGGGAATTTATTAAAAAGGGGAGAGTACATATGAGCATACAAAGGAGAGCAAAATATAAGAAAGGTTTCAAAAATAAATGAATATTAAGGAAAAATAAGGTGACAATACATTGTGAAGGGTGTTTACAATGTGTTGTTAAGGTGGGTTTGGATACAATTACCGCTTACCACCAAAATAGGATTTTCTAAGAGAATAAAAAAATCTATAAACACCTTCACAATTAAGGTGTTTACCTTATCTTTAATGCTTTTAAAATGTTGTTTAAGGGTCTTGTGAGACTTAAAAAAGGTATATCTTGGAGATATAGACAATAGTATCGTGAATGTACGTAAGAGAAGACAACATTGATTCTAGATGCAGTTTTTAAGAAGAGAATGGTATAAAAGATTTTGTTGATCTAGGAAATATATAATAACCATTAGCTTGGAGAACTTTAATAAGGTATCCATGAGTTTGAGTCATTTTAAAATAAATTTGGTGGAAAAGAGATTCATTGTATTAATTGGTATCTAAAATGGGAGGGAAGTTATCTTCCATCTGTGTGATCCATTTTACAATGAACTTGGTGGGAAAGAGAGTCATCATTATTCTACATACATTATTTATTGAAAAAACACTTAAAATTGAAAAGCATACAATCAACTTTATTATCATTGAGTTTTTTTATATAATTTGTATTATTATTAGTTTCAAAGGGAATATCCCCGATCACATGTTACTTACTAGAATAAAATATAGTAGAATATGGGTACCGTGGGTACTTCTTTTTTAAATATTTTTTATCATTGTTGATCAATCATTTACTTAAGTGTATCTTATTATATATTTTTAATTTAAACTTTTCTATTTTGAGTAATTTTATTTCCCAAAAATAAATCCAAAAGTAATATGAATTTAATATAAAAGAATAAGAACTTAATTATGGTATTTGATTTTTATATAAATTAAATATCATAATCTAGGGGTTTTTTCAATTGTGCATGTTTTAGAGTATTTTTATTGAGGCATTTTTTCAAGATTGGGCTATTTTCAAGATTGGACTTTTTCATTAATGCATTTTTTTTACTAAGCATTTTTCATAAAGGCACTAGGTGCACAAGTTTCTTCTCTCAACCTTGGTTTTAATTTATTTTATTTATCATTTTATTTCACAATAGTTTATACACAATCTAGGGCATTTTTATAGAGTATTTTCACCTCATATTTTTAAGATTAGGCTTTTTCATTAAAACACCTTTTATCATTTTCTTTTATTTTATTTATTTACCAAAGACTACGAAAGGGAGAGTTAACATACTATAAGATCTTATAAAAGAAAGAAAAGCTAAACTTCAAAGTGAACTAGAGACCAGGCTTACAACAAATTTGCATTTTGAAAATAATATTTAAAAATAAATACCCAATCAAATCTCAATTTTGGAGAATTAGTTACACACAATGAAGATTAGGTTACAATAAATGAAAAGGTAAAAATAAGAAACAAAACAACTCACTAAACAAGGAGAGATTTGTTTCTCAACCAAGAGAGAATTGTTTCTCATAAGGATTTCATAATATCATTTTACTTGGACCATAGCATTAAAGTTTAGCAAAACTTAACCTTAGGGCTTAGCATAAATCAGAAAAACCATTTACATCATTCGGCTCTGCAAAATTTTAATTTCAAATGAAAAGCCCTAACAGTTGCAGCTAAAACGACTATCTGTTATTGTGCTGCATTTTCATCCCCCAAACCATAAAGAGAAAAACCATTTACATCATTCCGCTGTGCAAAATTTTAATTTCAAATGAAAAGCCCTGAAAGCTGCTGCTGAAAAGGCTATCTGTGGCTGTGCTGCATTTTCATCAGCCAACACCCAGGCTTGGGTATCTGCATCCAAAACCCTCCACGCTTGGGTATCCAAATTCAGGGATAGCATCTTAGATCCCCGCATCCTTGGAATAATTGTGACGCTGTCCTTTCCGTCATAGGCTACTGCTACCTCGTCTGATGGAAATTGTAACTCGTGTCTGGTCAAAAGCTCCCATTGCTCAGTGGTGGGATTCGCCAGCCATAAGCCCATTAAACCGCACGACTCCTGTATGAAGGGATTAATATGACGGCCGACGATGACACTTAACAAAAATGTTCGGCCCTTGTAAACCAACAGCTTAATGTACTGAATCCGGTCCACTATCATGCCTACTACCCACAGCTGGTGCCCTCGCAATACTATTCGGTTAACGTTGAACAATCCGGTTTCTATGTCATAATTAGCGAGCACGGACCGTTGCATTGAACTGTAGACGATGTTGTTGCCATCTAAAGTGGTGTGGAACGGCCGCCTGAAAAATCTGGAGCTGATATTTGAACACAGACTTACGCTCCATTTGTCTGTTGCGGATCTGTAAACAAGGGCATGCACCTGATTTGTTCTCAGTTCTCCCCACACGATGACTTTAAATGTTTTACCACCGTCGTCCAGAACAATGTTGATGGACAGGGACGGCTGCACACACGCAGGTGTGGAGTCGGTCGCCCATAGTTTTTTCTTCATGCACGACTCCAGACGAAGACGCGGGGTGACCTGTGTATCGGGCAGCTGTCGGAAGCGTCTGGTTAAGGCATTACCAACCAACATTTTGCCGTCATAGCCTACTAAAAGCAGCAGACCGTCGGCAGCTCCCTGAAGAAGCCAAGATTTAGTCTGACCCGCCTGATACCCAGGCTGGAAAAAGTACCACTTGCTAGAGTTGATGTTGAAGAAGCAAAAGTCATGGGAGCTATGGTGATCGCTGGTGAGAGCAATCCATGATTCCTCGTTTATTTTGTCGGCGTTTATTTTGTCGTACAGTCGATGAAAGATGCTGCAGGACGAAATAATGCGGTGCCAAGAGACACAAGTTCGCCGAACCCTTAAGAGCTCGGTGATAGAGAAGCGAGACAGAATGTCATGCAGAATATCTACGGGGAGGCGATCAAACGGGCATTCCGTCGATCCATCACCGCGCCGTTTCTTGGATGGGACTACGTCCGTTCGCTCAAATATCCTTGGGTCGCTGCAGCTACCATGCTGATTCTTTCTGGTGCATAATCCTCTGTCAAAAACTTGACAGTGATTACTTCCCACGCTCTCGCTCTTGGCCTTGCCCTTGCCCTTGCCCTTGCCCTTGCCCTTGCCATCATAAATCTTGTCCTCCGGCTTGTCATCACAAATCTCAACGCAGGTTTCCATGATTCAGATCCAGAAGGTATTGCAGTGGTAGCCCTTAGCAACAGAAACAATACCATAAATCCCCTTGGCCAAAGCTTCAGAATCCCTTAAACAAACTTAGCGATGAAACGAATCACCGAAGCATCAATTTATACCTACATCTTAGCCAAAGCGTCAAGATCAAGACATTTATATATTAAATATAAGTTGGATGGAAAATAAAACAACCGTTATTCCACTTCCATAATTTTTGCCATAGAAATGGCTTTTAATCATTTTTTCCCATGAAAATGGCTTTAAATGGTTTATACTTCCTTTTTTAAATGACCATGACCATGTAAATGGTGGTTTGGTAAGGCATTAAATGGTTTACACTTCCTTTTTTAAATGATCATGACCATGTAAATGGTGAATGGTGATTTGGTAACTTGAACATAGTAATATGAAGTTTTAATTTAAATGTTTTAAACTTCCTTTTTTTAAATGAAGCTTTAATTTAAATGTTTTAAATTATTTTTTTTTAATGTTTTAAACTTCTCTTTTTAAATGAACATGATCATGACCATGTAAATATTGGTTTTGGTTTGGTAACTTGAACATAGTAATGAAGTTATATATATATATTAAAATGATTATAGTAATAAAGATTAATATCTTAAAATGATTATGTTGAGGAAGATGGATAGGATTTATATGTGAATGTTTTTATAGTTTGACTAGATTAATAATAATTTTATAATAAAGAATATTATTTTCTTTTGCAATATGCAATTAATTATAAATATTTGAACATGATTAAATCTTTCTTCCAAAAAAATAAGATCAAAATTCTCAAACTAAAATATCAAATCTGACCATAACAAAAATAAGATCGAAATTCCCCAAAAAAACACCAAATCTCACCATAACATTGGTTTTTAAATGTTTTTAACCCTTTTTTAATTGACCAAGTAAATTGTCGTTTTGTAACTTGAACATAGTAATGAAATTATATTTTTTTAATTGACGAAGTAAATCGTCGTTTTGTAACTTGAACATAGTAATGGAAATTATGATGGCATGCTAGAAAAACAAAAATATTATCATTAAAATGAATTATTAGAGGTACCTACAAAACTTTTTCGAATTAGGTGTAAAAAGATGAAACGTAGAAAAACGGATCACCTTCCTGAATATGTAACTTTTATCTATGGAAAAGTGGCATAACCACCCCAAAATGTCATTATTTTAAGATTGGTATGTTATTTTTTCTCTAAAACATAATGCACATGTTTTTGTTGGTCCACGAGTTTGTTATGTAAATTTTTAATTAATGAGGAAAAAAATATGTAGAGGCACAGGCAACACACAAATCTTGTGCGGGGCTATTTTTCCAAAAAATTTAAAGTTAATTTTATATTTTTTAAATTACAAAAGTCAATGAATCCTTAAAACGACATGGTCAAGTGTTGGTCCACCATATCATGGTCTGAACATAATCAATCAACCTTTTTTTTTTGGCTTGTAGGTATTCTTGTACTCTTGTGCGGGTTCTTTTCCGTTTTCAAAATATGTAATCCAATCAAAAGTTATAGGTCAAATAAACGACCTGTGTTTTATACAAATTTGACATGAGTGCAGTTAAAAATGAATTAAAAATAGAAAAAACAACATATCTATTCAAAAAAAATATAGTTAGAATCTGCATACAGATCTCAACAAGTGTGTGCAATTTCATCAATAGTGCACTAGTGGAGCATATGTGGAACTAAGCGTGAAAACATGAAGTTATAGCATTTGATGTGTTTTTCCATAAATCAAACCGAGCCTCAAGGTTTGGCAATTCGAAGCTAATACCAAACCTGCAAGGGTGCCAAAAATAATTTGAATCTAGATACGCGTGCGTGCACGCGTAGGTGTGCGCACGTCTCAGGTTTGGAAATCCGAAGCTAATACCAAACGTGCAAGGGCGCCAAAAATAATTTGAATCCATACACGTGTGTATGCAAATGCGCACACGCGTAGATGCACGCACATGCATATGCGCGCACGTGTTGATTCTATCTCTATAAAATCTAATTTCCATTCCTAGACATAAAAGTTCCAAACTATTTTTCATTCACTATTTTTGTTGAATAAGATGAGATTTCCTCTAAGGTTGGGACCCCCCCCTCTCTATAACCCCACCCCCCTCTCTTCCTATCCACCCAATCCCCCCCACTCTCTTCCACTCTACCCAATCCCTCCTCCATCCCTCACCCCTCTCTTCTATCCTTCACCACAAGGATTAGGAGATATACTATTACAAAAAATCACTAACTCGCATTATCCTCATGTGCATATAAATATTCATCCTTGTAACCATAAATACATGACCCCTATATCTCAATCCCCAAACCCTTGACCATTAGTCCCTATCCACTGCAATCCCTAGTCCCTAGTACAACTAACCACCATAACTCTTGGCCCACTATAATCCTAAATTAGTATATCCCCTAAGACTCCTAAACACTAACACATAATTCTATATATCCCTTATTAACCCTTATAATCCAAACCACGTAATTCTAACCTCTAAAGTGTCTAGTCAAATAAAAATTAACCCCTAACCCTTATCGTTGTCATCATCTTCATCATCTGAACACCATCATCGTTGTCATCGTCATCACCATCATCTTCATGTTCATCATCATCATCCTCATCGTCAGCATCGTCCTCATCTTCATCATCATCATCATCTTCATCATCATAATCATCTTCATTATCACCGTCATCATCATCTTCATCATCATCATCATCATCATCGTCGTCGTCATCGTCATCAACCTCTTCCTCGTCATCATCATCATCGTCGTCGTCTGTGAGAAACCTGCAACAATTAATTGATAAAATGCACGATATATTAGATCACAGAATATTTGTATTGATCGTGGACCACTTCGAGGGGGCAACCTCCTTTGAGCAAGCTCAATACAAATAACTTCACGGTACCTTCATTGGTCTCAACACAAACTTATATACTAATTCTAGGCGCCAATACTATGGGTCAATACCATGGGCCAATACAAACTATGGATCAATAAATACTACGAGACGACTTACAAAACATATGTGTCCAACAAAAATATACTAACAGTAAAGAGAAGGGTTGACATGGGTTCCTAACATCCCCTTCCCCTTAGAAAAATATTTGTTCTCAAAGCTTTAGATGTGGAAATTGGTGTTGAATCTGAAGGAGTAGTTCCCATGTAGCATATTCTGGTTGCATGTTATGCCACTGAATTAAGACCTCTGTGATAGAGCAAGAGCGAAGCTGACGAGTGCGCCTATTGAGGACGACCGCCGGCTCCAAAAGGATGGATCCTTCATTATCCAGTTCGGGTAAAATAGTTTTTCCTTTGATGTTGGTGCCAAGAAATTTCTTCAGACAAGAGACATGAAATACTGGATGAATGCGGGAAGAAGGAGGAAGTTCCAATTTATAAGCAACGGACCCAATCTTCTGAAGAATCTTATATGGCCCATAGAACTTTGGAGCAAGCTTATGACACCCTTTGAGTTTCAGGGAGCATTGTTTGTAAGGTTGTAGACGAAGAAAAACCATATCACCTTCTTGAACAGTGCACTCAAAATGGTGCTGATCGGCTTGTTGCTTCATTCGATTTCTTGCCATGTGAAGATTGTCGCGCAAAATGCGAAGAATCTGATCGCGGTTTCGAAGGACCGTGTCAACTCCCTAAACCGGTGAACTGTTGGGAGTGTATGGAATAAGAACTGGTGGTGCCTCACCATAGACTGCTTCATATGCAGTCATTTTAGAGGCAGTGTGGTAAGAGGTATTGTACAACCATTCATCGAGAGGGAGACACTTTTCCCACTGATGTTGTTGTTCAGAGCTGAATCAATGAAGATAAGTTTCCAAGAATTTATTGATAATTTCAATCCGGCCATATGTTTGTGGGTGATACCCTGAACTCACCTTCAGTTTGGTGCTAGTGTGGTGAAATAGTTCTCTCCAAAAATGACTAGTGAAAGTCGCATCACGATTCGAGACAATGGAAGAAGGGATTCCTTGAAGACAGAAGATCTGGTCCAGGAAAATTTGAGCGACTAAGGAGGTTGTATAGGGATGGCTGAGAGCACAAAAATGACTATATTTGGAGAGGCGATCAACCACAACCAAAATCATTGTCTTCCCTCCAGATTTAGGGATCCCTTCAATGAAATCCATAGAAATATTTGTCCAAATCCGTGTAGGGATGGGCAAGGGTTCGAGCAATCCTGGAAGGAGTGTCGTTTCACCCTTATTGCGCTGGCAAGTATCACATTCAACCACCATATGTTGAATTTTCCTTTTCATTCCCTCCCAAAAGAAGTTACATCGTACCTGCTCATACATTTTGAGGAACCTAGTGTGCCTTGTCGATGGAGAAGCATGGAGTTCATAGAAGACAACCTGGTGAAGATCTGTGCTCTGGGGAAGCACCAGACAACCCTTGTATCTCAGGGAAGCACCATCCCAAGAGTAATGTGGTACAACAGAAGGGTTCTTGGCCAAGCGTTGGATGATTTGAGATAATGAAGAGTCATTGACATAGCCCTGTTGAACAGATCGAAACCAATTTGGAACTGGCATAGAAATAGCTGAAAGAGAAACTTGGTCATCAAATGTACGAGAAAGAGCATCCACCACAAAATTGTCCTTACCCTTCTTGTAAGTGATCTCATAGTCATAACCCATGAGTTTGCTAACCCATTTTTGTTGTGTTGGGGAGGATACACGTTGTTCCAGGAAATATTTCAGACTCTAGTGATCAATCTTGATGCATAAATGATTCCCTAATAAGTATGGTCACCACTTCTGTACTGCATGCAAAATAGCCATCATTTCCTTCTCATATGTAGAGGCAGCCAAATTCTTACCTGAAAGGGCTTTGCTGGTGAACGTAATCGGATGTTCATCTTGAAGGAGAACAACACCAAGTCCATTGCCACAAGCATCACTCTCAATAGTGAAGGGCTTGGAGAAATCGGGCATACTTAGAATAGGTGTAATACACATAACTTGTTTTAGTTGGTCAAATGCACACTCAGTAGCATGTGTCCATGTAAAAGTTGTTGGTTGTGGAGCCTGATCTCCAGATCCAAAGATATTATTATCCAGCCGTGTTTGTACCCCAGTTTTATATGATATGTAGGTGGACTGTACACTCACCCCATTCTATCTCCCTTATAAAAAGAAAGAGATTGTAATACGGCTAGGGTAAGATGTATTAGGTTTTAAGCATTGTAAAGATCTCTGAGATCAGGAGAGAGACTATGAGACAGTGAAGAGGAAGTGCAGCGGCTGTGCTGCAGGTTGCATCCCTTCACCTTGCTGGACGGTAATAATAATAATAAGGACTGGAAAACTTCAGTGTGGACGTAGCCCAAGTTGGGGTGAACCACGATATATCTATGTCTCTCTTGTAATGTGTGTGTGATTATATTTGCATTTTTGTTGATTGTTATTGCTCTGCGATCCTGTTTTTCTAACAAAAGCATCCTTTCTCAATAGAGCAGTTAATGGAGTTGCAATATTCCCATAATCCTTGACAAAGATGCGGTAGTATCCAGTCAACCCCAAAAAACCATGAAGGCTCTTGAGTGTCTGAGGATGCGGCCAATTGTTCATGGCAGTTATTTTGGTAGGATCCACACAAACCCCTTGTGCTGAAATAATGTGCCCAAGATACTATACTTCCATCTGTCCAAAAACATATTTAGATTGTTTGGCATGGAGATGATGGTCATAGAAATGTTTCATTACAAGATCCAGATGTTGGAGATGTTCAGCCCATGTTTTACTGTAGATGAGGATATCATCAAAGAAGACTAGAATGAATTTCTGCAAGTAGGGTCAGAATATATTATTCATCAATGCCTGGAATGTGGAAGGAGCATTAGTGAGGCCAAAGGGCATGACCAAAAACTCATAGTGGCCATCATTTGTACGGAAAGTTGTTTTAGGGATATCATCCTCATGAACCCGAATTTGATGATGCCCAGAACGAAGATCCAACTTGGAGAAAAATTGAGAACCATGAAGCTCATCAAGAAGCTCATCAACAACGGGAATTGGAAACTTATCCTTGATTGTGAGGTTGTTAAGTACTCGGAAGTCAATGCAGAGGCACCATGACCCATCCTTTTTTTCGGACAAGAAGAACTAGTGAAGAAAAGGAACTAGTGCTTGGGTGAATATTACCTTGCTTCAGTAAGTCCCGAACGAGCATTTCAATCTCTGTTTTTTGGTGAAATGGGTAGCGATAGGGCTTGATGTTGGGAGGAACGCTTCCAGGAAGGAGTCGAATGCGATGGTCCTCTAGCCTTGAAGCTAAAAATCCTATTGGTTCAACAAAGACACATGTATATCGATCCAGAATTTGTTTTAGATCCAAAGGAGTAGTGGAGACTGTTGATGGTTGCATCTGAATGGAATGGATCTGAGCGATGACACCATGGGAATTATTATTAAGGATTTTCTCCATGTGATGTGAACTGATGATGCTGAGAGACCCTGGTTGTAATCCTGTCAATGTGTGTTTTTTCCATTGGTTGAAAACTGCATCCAAAGTTCAGCAAAATCCCATAAGATGGGGCTAAGTGTGCGTAGCCATTGAATGCCCAAAACCACATCACATCTGCCTAAGCCAAAGGAAAACATGTTAGAGTGTAGGTTATAATCTCCCATAGAGATACGCACATTGAGATACTTCCCTTTGCAAGGTAAGGTGGCCCCATTGGTAACCATGACTTCAAAGTTGGAGCAAGGATGGAAAAAACAATCATCCTATTTGGCGATCCAAGGGTTAATGAAGTTATGAGTGCTACCAGAATCAATGAGTATTGTAAGAGGAAGCTTCTTGAAGTAACCCCTGATCCACATTGTTTGGGGGGTGGTGAATCCGGCTAAAGCATGGAGAGATATCTCTGGGTGGTCGTCCTAAGATGGAGGGTCAATAGGCGGCTCCTGAATGTTGACCTGATCATCTATTGTATCTGGAGCTTCTTCACCAATTTCAGAGGCAGGTGGAAAATCCACATCTAAGAGATAGAGATTTTGCTCAACACATCTATGTCCCCAAGTGAATTTCTCATCACAATTATAACAAAGCCCTTTTTCTCTGCATGCCCGTATCTCTGTTTCAGACAAATGCTTGATAGGAGTTGGTCGAGGAGCTGGTGGAATGGGAGGTCATTGAGAACCCATATTTCTGAAGGGAACAAAAGTGGGTTTGGAGCGTTGTTGGGCTGCAATCTTGTCTTCTTCCAACTTAGCCAACCCCATGGATTCCATCATTGTGTTGGGACAGAACATTTTGACCTCAGATCAGATTGCATCCTTTAGAACACTATTAAAAAACTCCTATAGAAGTCATCAGGCAATCCTTCTGTGCGTTTGGCTAGTTTCTCAAATTTTGTCTGATACTCTCTCATAGTGCCAATTTGGAAAAGTTTAGTGAGGGATCCTATGAAGTCATCAAAAGCACTAGGACCAAATCCCTGCAAAAGGAGCTGGCAAAAATCTAGCCATTTTGGCTCTTCATGAGCCTTGATGTACCAACGGTACCATTAAAGAGCTTCCTATTCCAAATGAAAGGATGTAAGTGGAACTTTGTTGACATCAAAAGTATTATGCAGACTGAAATATTGTTCTACCCGATAGATCCATCCAGTTGGATCAATAACATTGAAGCGAGAAAAATCAAGCTTCAAACCAAGGAAATTACTGGAAGAAGAGAACCCATTGTCTGAAGAACACTTTGACTGTCGTTTATTGTTCATGGATGAATGCTCAAGATGGAGGCCGAGAAATTTTTCATCCAAATCCTGGAGTTTGGTTTTTAGGGATGCAAGTTCTTCCTCCATGGTTTTTTCTCTTGCGCGGGTGAGAACCATAACCAAGAGTTTTATTTTTATTTTTTTGAGTGGTTAGAAAAACAAAAACAGAAACTGTTTTAGTAAAGGAAAATTTGGATTTGGGAAAAAAATATGATGGGAATTTGGGTTTGACTAGGTTTTGGACACTTTCGAATGGACAAGGAAGCAAAAAATGAGGATTTCAGAAGTGGGGTGAAAGTATGAGAAAATATGGCAGAGAGGGACAAAGAAGCAGAAATAGGAAATGAACACTGTGGAAAAATTTGAAGGTGATTGGGTGAAAATCGAAGAAGTTATGGCAAAACCCTAAAAATAGACAAATGTGAGATATATGGCTTTGGGAAGTGAAATTTTGGATAGGGTCCTCAGGAATGAAATATGCAGAATGGGATTGGAGAGGTGTCAGTGAAGTTTCAAGGAAAACAGAGTTAAAACAAGGGAGATATGGCAAAAAAATAGTTTTTTTTTAAATGGATCTGCAACGGCATGGAAGGGATCGGAAACAGATGGATCTACAATAGCACAGAAGTGATCGGAAACAGTTCTGGACAAAGAAAATTTGCGATTTAGCAGCTGAAAATAGATATGGACCCCAAGTATGCTTGGCTTCCTAACGGTTCAGGGGATTCACTCGGCCACCATTGTTGTATGACAGCTTGCATATTGGGGCAATACCCCTCACTCCACGGCTCAAGTAAAACTGATAACCGCTTTTCCATAAACGAAAGCTCTTGGTTTACCTCACACGTTGGAACTAGTCAATCAGGTAGGGGTTGTTGCCCTTTTCACTGGCAAGTCCTCTCAATGGGCCAGCTACTTCGGGGTTCCTGTGGTACTCCTCACAATGAGTTTTAGGGATTATTCCAAAGTACTTCCCACATTTAATAGGATAGGGATTATTCCTAGATCCAAACCTGCAACAGATGCGAATAAAAAAATTGGCAAAAATTTCACCCAACGAGCCC